>CM059495.1:1315000-2565000 GCA_030378355.1 Eleusine indica
AAAAATTAAGGTAGAAGTGAGGTTCAAATTTAGGACCTTCCCTATCAAAATTGTTTACTTACCACCAAGCCACTATATTGTTTTTATTTAGTGTTGAAGTATTTTTTTATTTTTAATAACATTAAACAGACAATGCCGTGCTAGTACGTGGGCTTAAGTGACGGCCCAAACATAACACGCGGCCTTGTGCCGAGCGCCCGGCACGAAAATATTCCGGATCGTGCCGGCTTTTTTTACGTGCTCTGAGCCGGCCCACGGAGCATGAGTTTTTTGGACGGCACTAGTCAAGACCCGCGAGCTCGACATCGTCACGGAGATTAGCGAGTCAGACCCATTAATCAAAATTTGGCCCAATAGCCCAGCATCCGCCGCCGCCCACTCTCGGCTCGAGTACGCCTCCATCGCTCGAGTCAGATCCGCCGCCATATCAGTCCCTCACGCGGTCACGCCCTCCCTTGTCCTTTCACTCGCCATCCTGGCCACCACAAAGCTTGGCCGCCGCGCCGCCGCCGTTCTCCGCCACGACGCCCCGTCGGACCTCGTCGCCCACGCGAACGCCGCAGCCCCGTAGGATCTCGTGCCGCACCTGGCCCGCCGCCGCGTCAAGAGACCTCGTCGGCCACGCGCAAGCCGTCGCCTTCCCCTTGCCGCCAGTTTCCACGTCGTGACGCACCGCGCGGAGTCCCTGAGGACGCGATCCCCGAGGCCGCCGCCACACACAACTCGTCTCTATGCCGGCGTTAGGCAGGGCCGCGAAACAGGCCGTGTCGCTGCGCGAGGAGAGCTCCGGGAGGACGCACGTCGATGAGGCCACCCTGCTGAGGGTCCAGCACCTGCAGCGGCTTGCGGCGTGGGCGGGCGCTGAGGCCGGGGTGGACCCAGTCGGTGCCCTGCTGGGGCGCCGCCTCGCCGCGAGCGCCGAGGCCTCCGGGGTACCGCTTGGCGCCTCCACTTTCCTTTGCCAGAGGTTCGTAGTTCCCGCTTCTGATTCTTGTGCCTGCACATCGCGCCTAGGAGATATACTATGCCCCTGGCATAATTTCGAGCCCATGTATTTTGCTTGTCAAGATGCTGTGATTCCTCTGTGCTTGTTCTAGTGTTTCACTTTTTTATTTTGCTGTCAAGCTGTTACCTGCAGCATATAGTAGACAACAATTATTCTGCTCCATTTCCTGTCATTTAAATTGTATTTGCTCTTATCGTTTCTGCAATTACGTAGATGCATTGTTGCCGGACAAATTGTTGTTCTGTAAGATAGTCTGCATGCCTATGCATTCATCTTGGACAACCTAAAACCTCTAAGTTAGACTTTTTCCTACTTTCTTTCATTTCATCAATTAACTCTAGTGACTAGATGTCATAAAGGATCAAATTTATCGGTGCAGTTGTGCACTGATCGGTTGTATTATTGGCACAGGTAATGTTTTCGTATTGATTTGTTTTGACCATTATTTTTCTGTCACTTTACGGGGCTATATGTCGTTGCAAGAACAAATCAACAGATCGTTTCAAGTTTATGAGGCAGACATAATTAATAGGACTCAGAAATTATCTCTGACCAATTTGTTAACTACTCCTCTGTTCTGGAAATATTGATGTTTCAGACAGCCAAATTAGCCTGTAGCTAGTTCATTTTTGTTGTCCTAAACGTCAATATTACAAGAACGGAGGGAGTATAAGTTTTCTGGGCTCATGAAGTATGTTGCTAGCTTTACATTGCCAGTCATTAAGTTGGACAAAAACTTAGCATATCTTTATCAACCTCTCTGTGCTAAACTACACCCTACTCTCAAATTTGCGTAATCTTTGTGCTAAAATCCACCAAGTCATTGATAATCGTTTCTGTTGACATACATTTATGAGTAAACTTTAGATAATTCTAATAAAACCATCTCTAATCTGCAAGTGGTTTGATCAATGTGAATGTGATTAAGAATTCCTGGAATCGTCTACAGTACACTATTGTAGGCTACATAGTACTTGATTAATGTTACTCCCAGTTATGATATATGTGGTTTAGATGATATTCTCTCCTTTTTTATTCCTAGGTTTTTTGTGACTTGTTAGTTATTCTGTTTTGTTTCTTCTGCCTTGTTCATAACTCTGGTTTCAGCTTTGAGATATATCGCTTGACATAGATGAACCTATAACATGGTTCTTCAACCATTACAGGTGTGAGACAATCTTAAAACCAGGCTTCAACTGCACCGTTCGCATAAGGAACATGAGAAATAAAATAAAACGACGGAAGAAATCAAACTGTTGTCAGAACAGTGTTGCCTATGCATGCCACTTCTGCGGAGATCAAAACCTAATACTGGGTAGTGGGAAGGGTGTAGTTAAGAGCTTGTTATCATCAAGAAAGCAAAGTAGCATGGATTCTACGTACAGAAATTTTAGAGGAAACAAGAGCAACACAAGAACACAAGATATAAAAGAAGTGTCCAAGCATTCTCAGACAGCAATTTTACAAGTAAATCTATCAGCCAGATTTACAGAGTTAACATCTGAAAGGACGGAACAAAGTGAAAGGTTAGAACTTAATCTCCCTACAGATTGTAAAATGGAGGATGGGGCAACCTTGTCTTCTGTGGAGTCTGGTCACTTAGCATTATCTACTGTTGAAGAGGGAAGCGTACAAAAAATAGAATTAGAAAATGGAAATGAACACACGCATGAAACGGAGCCTGTTTCTTTGAGGGATACTTCTAAAAGAATTGAAACATCTGAAGCCAATGATACTCCTGAAGCAGAATTGATGGTTGGATCAAAATTTGTTACACCTCAGAAGAACAAATTGATGGATTTGGCAGAACCATTCAGTACAAAAGGTACTAGAAACAAGAAAGGCAAGGCTAGCCAATCAGTTGCTAGCAAGACCCTTAGTAGCTGCAGCAAGTCTGTTCCTAATAACTCTCGTAAGCATAGTAAATCTGCAACAAGTGATGCTACTCAGGTGTCCGGCAGTTCAAGGAAACGAGCAAGAAAAGGGTGGACGACGCTAAGACAGATAGCTGAAAAGGATGAAATGGAGAGAAAAGAGAAGATGGGTAACTTTGTAATCCCATTCTTCATGCAATAAGAGGTCAGTGTTGTATTTACTGACGATGATGCTTGTAGTTATCTGCTGAGAATGAAATCTGTAGTCTTAGCTTTTTGTTTTGAGCTATTAAACAATTTTGTTGATCATGTAGTAGGTACAAAAGAGAAAAATAATACTCCTCTGTTCTCGTTTTATTGTTTCCGGCTACCTCAACTTTACCACTCCCAGGCTCATTAGTCACTGGGGTGTCAAAAGTGTACAGCCGCACAAGGTGACTTTCAAGAGCCACATCCAGATTGAAATTTGTAGACGGTAGTGAGTATGTTGACGCGCTAGTGAAATTTGCAATTTGTCTTTTTATGTCTAGATAACAATACATTGTCCTGAGTAAATTTGTTGTACTAGCCAGTCGTAATAAGTTTTTGTCAAGCAGCTAAGGGCTATGGCAACATATATAATATGTATCTCGTTCTATTGTATCATGTTGATGTAGTGATAGTGTTCTCAATTTGATGTGTTGAAGGCCGAGCAAGAATATCTCTTTCTAATACTCAGTTAATTGAGATATTGTATATGTCTCAATGATATTTCTGGAACAATGACAATGCCCATGTGGAATATTCATTTTGTGAAGTTGGAATCATTTATAATAGAAGCAGAAAATTGATGGAAAAGTTTGCATGTTTCCTTTATAGCTGGAATAAATGTTTATTATTGAAGGCGCAATATTTGCTATTCAATAGAACATTTTTATAAGCGCAGCAGAATGAAAAAATATGGGCAGTTAGATCAATATCCAATGGCTAAAAAAGTGGTAGAGCCGGATCCTCTCTTCTTTTACCGTGCTCTACGTTTCTTTATAGCGTTGTCCCCTTTTGGTGGGATACGGCTATTCATTTTTTACCTAAAAATGGTAGTCGTATGCATCATTGACTGTACATTTGTATTCCCATGTGACTAAATTTCAAATTTTCATCAACTTTGTATTCCAAATCGACACTTGTTTTCTATGGAAATTATATGAATCTTCGCTAAATCGTGCAGGAGGCAGAGAGACAGGGAGAGTCCTGTCCTGTTGGCGGGCTCATTTGTTGGTACTGTAGACATTCGGTACTCTGAGAATGGACGTATAAGACGGAGGTAAGGGAACACGCGTAAATTAATCTGCTGCCGTCGATATGAGTCGCGACGCCGGACGAACCATGATCGCCGCCGCCGGCAGCATGGTCCACAACGACGGCGACATTGTCGACAGAATCAGCGGGCTCCCTGACGACGTCCTGGTCGACATCCTGGGGCGGCTGGTGACCGCCGGCGACGTCGGCACCGTGACGAGGACGTCCATCCTCTCGCGCAGGTGGAGGTCCCTCCCGTGGCGGCAGATCACCAACGTGTCCCTAGACATCGGTGACTTCTGTTGAATAATTCTTAGCTAGTTTCATTCAGCTCGTTTTGTTATTCAGTTTTTCGTCAGTTTGTTTTTCAGTCTGTAACGACTCGACGTGTGCCCTGTTCGCACGGGAGTTGGAGTAGTCGTAGCGAGTCATGCGGCATGAACGCCATAGGCGGATCATGGCGAGCGTCGTGGCCGTGGAGTGAAACCCGGCATGTATCCTTTTACTTAATTAAGGAAATAGAGTCTGAAAAAGCGGTTAGTTAGCCGCACAAAACATCTGAGTTCTTTCGAACAGAATAATGCGCAATAGGGCTTCGCTCTCGTCTCCGGTGACACGCCGGCGAGGCGGACATTAGCTACCTGACACTAACAACTTCTTCCCTGCTGATCCTGACTCATCATCATCGGAGAAGGAGGAGTGGGTCCCCGTGAGACAGGGGCGCCGGCACCGGTTCTGGTACCATCACGAAGGCACGGCGGCGTTCACCGCCGCGCTGGCCAACTTTCTGGCCGACCCGCCGAGCACGCGTGTCATCAACAAGCTCAGCCTCAAGTTCGTCCTCACGAAGCGCGACCTCATCGGCGCCGCCGTGGACGCCGGCGCGGTGAGGAACGTGGAGCTCGAGATCGTGACGGAGCTGACCTGCAAGACCACCAACAAGCTGCAGGACATGATCGGGTACAGCAAGCGCTTCACGGACTTCTTCCTCAGGGACTCTCCCCGCGGCGCGTTCCGGTGCCTCACCAAGCTCAGCGTGGAGTTACTCTGGTTCGACTCCGACGAGCATCATGGGCACGTGCTGGGTAGCCTCGTGCGCGACTACCCCGCGCTGGAGTCGCTCCACGTCAGGGCGTGCGGGCTGCTCCGCCGCGCGCAGGAGCCCGCCGGCGACGTGCTGACCGTCGACGCGCCGCCGGAGTCGAGGCTCAGGACGCTGGTGCTGGACCCGCTCTTCGCCTGGTGCAGGCGCCGGCGCTCGTCGAGCTGCAGCACCACTGGTTGAGCGACCTAAACCATCCTCCCGTCTCCTTTGGCTGCACGCCGGAGCTCAAGACCTTGACCCTGAGTCACCGCCCGTTTAGAGATTGCAATAATAATGATACCAGGTGGAGGTTAAGCGAGATTCTGGTAGACACTGCTGCTCAGATACAGACGCTAACCTGCGGGTTTCATCAAGGGAACAAGGTGCATAATAATATGCATCACACTACTTGATTATCTAATATTTTCTCGTCGAGCGTCATCATATCATAGGTATAGATATTAATGTTTGCTACATCTATTAACCTTTTGTGTCCATTGCAGATATGGTTGCAACCTGAACATCCTAGGGAACTGATGCTTTCCGGGCTGAAGAAGCTGCATCTCACGGACATCTCTCCTGGATGCAATCTCTCATGGACATTGTTTCTACTCGAAGCCGCGCCACTCTTGGAAAGTCTTAATATCCAGGTTCCTTCCTGCTCATCCTCAGTTTCTTATTATATATATTGTCTTGCGTTTATTACAACCGAGAGAGAAAACAAATTAACTGACTTGCTCCTTGTTGAAAATTGCAGATATTCGACCACATATGCACTGCTGATCGGCGTAAGAAACGTGACCTGAACACGAAACTGAAGTGGCAACCATCGCCTGGTTTCATGCACCGTAACTTGAAGAAGCTCACGTTCAACCGTGCCTTCCACTTCTACAAGGACCTGCGGTTTGCCAAGCTCATCATGGAGTTGGCAGTGAACCTGGAGGCTCTTACTATGGGCGTCAAGTCTCTCGAGTGTAAAGAGTGTGTCGCCGCGGAGCCTAACTTTCCGGATTTTGCCGGATCAAGATCCAGGTTTGCAGGGAACACTGCTTACGTTGACACGGTAGTGAAAAAGCTCAAGGATGGCATCTCTACATCTGCACAGATAACAATAATCCTACCTGATGATCTCGGATCTGCACAAATTTCTTAGATGTTTTTGAAATATTTTTTAATCAGTTGTAAAAAGGTTGATTCAGACAGCTACTAGCAGCAGGTGCCAACACAAATAATCATTATATTTTTCTCTCCAAATTAATAAAGACGTCATGCATGACAATATTGTTTCACATCGAGCAAGACAAATACACAAATAGCAACCGTGTATCGAAATGGTTTTTATTCTTGTTATTTCATCTGCGTGGGATGGGAGTACATAGTACATACACACACACGCTCGAAACTGAAGGGAAATAGAAGTGTCAGGCTGTCAACTCGATCCGAGCATAGACGGCACAGCAGAAGGACACGATTTTTCGAGAGAGCAACTGAGCAACGTACACAAGGCATCAGCACCACCACGGCACATGGCCTGCATTGAACGTAGGGGCAACCTAAGCTAGTGAATAACATCGCACATACAAATTGAATTGATCAAGAATCTTACTGAGAAACTTCCTACAGAAAACAAAAAAAGAAATCCGGATTTGGATCGGGATATTGAACCCGACGTGAATCGAACACGCAACCTTCTGATCTGGAGTCAGACGCGCTACCATTGCGCCACGGATCCGGTTGTTAACGCTAACATCATATTATATTAGACTTCTTAGTTTCACACATTGCGGAGTGACTCTGGCGTAACAAACGGGGCTGACCATATGGTTCATTCACAATCCCTCTGCCTCGGTGCGGCCGGCGAGCTTAATGGTTTCAACATCAACGGGCTTCCCGACGACGTCGCTTTACATACTGCGGAGGCTGATGATTGACGGAGACGTCCGCACCGTCGCAAAGACCTCCATCCTCTCAGTCACGGCAATGGCGGTCCCTGCGCAGGCCTCCCTGCCATGGCCGCATGTCACAAACTTGTTCGTTGATGAGGTCAACTCCCATCCGAATCCATCAGGTCGCGGTGGTGGCGTTCACGACCAGGCTGCGACGCTTCTTGGCCGTCCCGCGCAGGACCCAGGATAATTTTTTTGGATAGACATATGGTCTAAAGTAGTTTTTAGGTAGTCATACAGTGAGAAAATAATACTAAATAATATGCTATAATATATGCTACAGTATGTAATTACCTTGATTACTAGAAATTTGGGATAGTCCTAGGCCTATAAGAACTATCCCTATGTCCGCCCATGCCCGCCAGTGGTGGAACTAGACTTGTAGGGTAGAGTATGCCATAAAAAAATTTATGTAAAAAAATATTATTATTGAGAATTGAATTCAAAATCTCTATGTATTAGAACTATATATAGCAAATAAACCAGTTGAGCTATACTATTTTTATAAATTTAGATACCAAATTATTATTTTTATACCTACTTTATACTATATGTATTAATATTTACCAAAATCTATGTCATGACATATATAGCATACCCCCTAGATCCGCCGCTGCGTCCCGCCGACCAAGCAGATCATCGAGACGCTGGACCTAAGTCGTTGGTCCTTACAAACAAGCACGACCGCGGGGACTTCATCGGCAACCTCGTCGGCAACACGGTCGACACCGGCAAGCGGCAGGGTCAGGAACGTGGAACACGAGATGGCAGGCCAGATAGACCATCGTCTCTCCTTCGATGAAGCACCAACCATGCTCGTCTACAGCAAACAACGCTTCCTGTAGAACTGGCCAAGAGCGTTCCGGTCCCGTCACGAAGCTCAGCTTGGCGAACGTGTGGTTCCGCGACCCGGCCGGGTGAACAATAATGACCTCGTGCGAGTATGCAACGCTCTCAAATTCCTTTTCCTCACGTTCTGCGTCTTCCTTCCGGAGGGCGTGTGGTGGATATCGAACACGCTGCTGACCTGCCCGTGCTGACCATAGACGCGCCGGGGTCCCGACTCCGACAGCTGGAATGTATTCTGTGCGACGTCGCCCGTGTCTAGCTGGTGCGGACACCGGCGCTCGTCAAGTTCCGCTACCGGTACGGTGGTTGTATGAGGATGAATCTCCAATCTCGTTTGCCTCCACTCTGTCTCTCAAGGGTCTGTCCCTAAGAGCAACTCCAGTCTACATATTAAATTTGGATCTCTATATTTTATTTTAAGGGCTAAATTTTAATTTTTAGATGCTCAAAATTATTTTTTGCTCCATTCCAACTGACTAATTGCCCCCCTATCCCCCTCTAAGTGGGCTCCACCGAACCCACCTCTCTCCTCCGTGCAGCGTCTCTCCTCCGCGTCTCTCTTCTTTTCCTCTCTCTCTCTCTCCCCGCGCAGCGTCTCTTCCCCGTCGTGGCCGTCGCCTCTCTCCCCCCTGCTGCCTCCTCTCTCTCCCCCGCTCCGCTCGGTGCCGTAGCGTCTCTCTTCCCCGTGCATATCACTATTCATTACATAATAATTTTAACTGCCAAGTTGAGAGTCATGTAAACAAAATGAATTATGAAAGACAAAAGTCTGTTATTGAATTTTCATCCATTACTGACAAAAAACTCATGGTAATAATAATCTTCAAAGATAAGCTCGTTATTGTCATAAATCGAACCATTATGAAAACATCAAACAACTCTTATATTTTCACAAACTCGAATTCCATAATCTACAGTCCAAAATCATGAAAAATTAAAACTGAAACAAATGAGGCCTTAGTTATAGCGAAGCAAATCTCCTCTCCGTATGATAATTCAGTAGTGAGCTTTTTAATTAGTGTGTGCTCGAGAAGGTACTGATATGTACCATGTCAATGTTTTGAAATATCTAGCTACTTTGAAGCATTCACAGAGTATTTGTAACATGTATTCAGTGAACATTTTAGTGCCGAATGAGCTGCATAAAGTACTGTGACGGCCCAAACGTGCCAAAAGACGCAGACCAGGCCGGGCCGGACACGAGGAATGATCGACCTTGCGGTGGGTCACAAGAGCTGACATGGATATTATGCACTCGTAACCAGAAGGAATGTGTCAAAACTATCGCCGCGTTGCCTGAGATGAGCTTGGAAACCAAGCAACTTGTTTCGCGGCCACCAATCTGCAGGACGCCGCCTCGCCGAGGAGGGTTGAGGTTGACATCGACGACCCTGTGAACACTATCATAAAGAGCCACTGTAGCGGCGGGCCAAAACCCACTATAGCGGTGGGTTGGGCATCCCACCGCTACAAAATCGCAGCTAAAAATATGAGGATATAGCGGCGGATGACCAGTGAATGAAATAAACTGCCGCTACCGCGGGATCTATAGCGGCGGGTGACATCTTCACCGCCGCTACCCTATAACCCAGAAAACAAAAAAAAAAGAGGTGAGCCCGCCAACCCGCTCGTTGCCCTTGAGGCCCGGATCAAGAGGAAGAGGCACGGATCTATGAGGGAGAAGAGGAGCCCGTCGTCGCGCCCGTTGGAGCAGGGGGAGACGGATCCGGTGGCCTCGCCTAGCCACGCGCTGCCGTTGTCGGAGTTGGGGGGGGGGGATCTGGCCTCCCCTAGCCACGCGCCGCCGTCTTCGGATGGGGAGGCACCGGATCCGCGTCAGGCCGCTGCCACATGCGCAGATCCACGTCAGGACGCCGCCGCTGGGGAGGTCGCGCCGCCGGGGGTGGGGGGAGGGGCGTCTCTCTCCTCTGCGCAGCGTCTCTCTCCTTTCCCTCTCTCCCCGCACAGCGTCTCTCTTCCCTACTGTCGCCGCCGCCTCTCTCCCCCCTGCCGCCTCCTCCCTCTCCCCCGCTCCGCTCGGTGCCGCCGCCTCCCTCCCCCTCCCCCTGCTCCGCTTAGCACCGCCACGTCCCTGTCTTACCCCCCCCCCCCCCCCCGCTCGGCGCCGACGCTTCCTCTCTTCCCCGAGTAGTCCCCCCCCTCTTCCCCGAGCGCGCGACGCCTCCCCCTCTCCGGTGAATCTTGCTGGCGAGGCGTCTCTCGCGTGCTTGTCACCGGTGCCTCCCCCTCTCCGACGAATCTTGTAGGCACGGCGCAACGGCAGGAGGCTCTATGGCGACGGGCGGCGGCATCGTGCAGTCGGCGATGCGGCGTCGAGCGACACGAAGCAGGTCGTCAAGCGTTGGTGCCTCTCTCCCTCGCGCTCTGCCATCGTCGTCTCCCTCCCTTCCCTGCTCGCGCCGCCGTCGTCTCCCTCTCCTCGTGCTCGCCACCGCCAGCTCCCTATCCGTAGCTCGCTGCCGGCAGATCCGGCCATGCCGAGGTCGGATCTACCGGCGGCGGCGGCAGAACTGTCCGGTTCCATTCACATCAGGAGAGGAGGAGAGAGAGAGGAAAGAAAAGAAAAAAATGGTGGGACCCGTATTTGGGGGGGGGGATAGTGGACCACTATTTCTAGGGGGTTTGGCGGGAAATTTAGAGTCCTGCTCAAAATAGTCACCTGGATAGTCAGAGGTTGGAGATGATTTTTTTGGTTTGGGTGACTAAAAGAAGTTTTAGGACCCCATATACTCACTCGGCTGGAGATGCTCTAAGCCACCACCATTGCATGGACGATATGAAGAAACTGTTGGTTTGAAGTTAAGCAACGTGCTGACAAAAGGGCACAACTAGAGGGACTCTTCCTAGCTAGGGTTCGAGAATGACAAGGTAGGTATGTTCTGCCTCCCATGTCACGCGTGCTACCTAGCAACTAAATAAAGTTTTATTTCAGTCATTATAGGTTAAATAACATACAATCAATCCAACCATATGGGCAAGAATGTCAATGTATACTAAATATTCTCTTTTGTGAAGCTGCTAACAGTGATCTAACCAAACACCTTCACAAATAGCTCCAACTCTATGCAGAGGAGCTCTAGAGTAGAATTGTTCTAAAATGAAGCAACCCATGCAAAACACGTCCTAAATAAAGTGTTGATGAAGTTCACCATATTTCGTTTGCCGTTGTTGACATCTATTTTATATATTTGTTGCGGTCTTGGTGCAACCAAAACGATATCAGCTGCTCATATGTGCATTCTCGGCAGCCTTTAAGTATTAGTATAGGTTGAATCCCCCTTCCAAATGCAACTTATCATGAGCATTCCTACTAGAAGTTGTGTCGTTGTTGGAGGATTTTTGTTATCCATGTGCATAGTGAGCTGCTCACTCATGCTAATTTTTATTTACCGCATATCTTGTGTGTTCATAAAACAGAAAGTGAAAAACTTTTATAATAAGAAACTGAAAACTTAACTCTTGTGACGTGTAGATTTGTGACCACATATGCGAGGCTTACAAGGACAAGATTACTCACCAGAACACGGACCGAAAGTGAAAGCTACCAATTGATTTCAAGCACCACCATTATGGCGTCAGGAATGCACGGACACCCAACGCTTGTTTCTAGACTTGATGAAATCAAGATTGAAGTATGCAAAAAGCAATGAGCATGCGTATGCATTGGTGAAGAAGCTAAAGTATGTCATCCCTATGTTTGCGAAGATAATAATACTTGTACCTGCCAACATGTACTAATCTATAAAATTTTAGAAAAAATAAAGAATTTGTTTACTGTCTAGATGAGTCCGTGCATATCACTATTCATTACACAATAATTTTAACTGCCAAGTTGAGAGTCATGTAAACAAAATGAATTATGAAAGACAAAAGTGTGTTATTGAATGTTCATCTATTACTGACAAAAAAAAAACTCATGGTAATAATAATCTTCAAAGATAAGCTCGTTATTGTCATAAATCGAACCATTGTGAAAACATCAAACAACTCTTATATTTTCACAAACTCGAATTCCATAATCTACAGTCCAAAATCATGAAAAATTAAAACTAAAACAAATGAGGCCTTAGTTATAACGAAGCAAATCTCCTCTCCGTATGATAATTCAGTAGTGAGCTTTTTAATTAGTGTGTGCTCAAGAAGGTACTGATATGTACCATGTCAATGTTTTGAAATATCTAGCTACTTTGAAGCATTCACAGAGTATTTGCAACATGTATTCAGTGAACATTTTAGTGCCGAATGAGCTGCATGGCTCGTTCTGTCGGCACGATCCGCCTGAAGTACTGTGTCGGGCCCAAACGTGCCAAAAGACGCAGACCAGGCCGGGCCGGACACGAGGCACGATCGACCTTGCGGTGGGTCACAAGAGCTGATGTGGATATTGTGGACTCGTAACCAGAAGGAACGTGTCAAAACCTATCGCCGCGTTGCCTGAGATGAGCTCGGAAACCAAGCAACTTGTTCCGCGGCCACCAATCTGCAGGACGCCACCTCGCCGAGGAGGGTTGAGGTTGACATCGATGACCCTGTGAACACTATCACAAAGAGCCACTGTAACGGTGGGCCAAAACCCACTGTAGCGGCGGGTTGGACATCCCGCCGCTACGAAACCGCAGCTAAAAATATGAGGATATAGTGGCGGATGACCAGTGAATGAAATAAACCGCCGCTACCGCGAGATCTATAGCGGCGGGTGACATCTTCATCCGCCGCTACCCTATAACACAGAAAACAAAAAAAAAAAGGTGAGCCCACCAGCCCACTTGTTGCCCTTGAGGCCCAAATCTAGAGGAAGAGGCGCGGATCTAGAGGGAGAAGAGGAGCCTGCCGTCGCACCCGTTGGAGCAGGGGGAGGCGGATCCGGCGGCCTCGTCTAGCCGCGCGCTGCCGTCGTCGGAGTGGGGGGGGGGGGGGGGGCGGATCTGGCCTCCCCTAGCCGCGCGCCGCCATCTTCGGATGGGGAGGCACCGGATTCGCATCAGGCCGGCGCCACACGCGCAGATCCGCGTCAGGCCGCCGCCGCCGGAGAGGTCGCGCCATCGGCGGTGGGGGGAGGGGTGGGGGCCTGCCGCCGAGGGGGCCACCGGGGGGATGGGGGCCTGACGCCGCGCCCCCCCCCCCCCCCCCCGTCAAGCCACCGCCGCACGCGCAGATCCGCATCAGGCCGCCGCCGCCGGGGAGGTCACGCCGCCGGGGGTGGGGGGGCTGCCGCCGCACACCGCAGAGGGGGCCGTCGGGGAGGTTGCGCCGCCCGGGGGGGGGGGGGGGCCTACCGCCGCGCGCCATCGAGGGGGTCACCGGCCTGCGTAAGGAGGAGGGCGTGTCGGGGCACCGGGGGAGGGCGCCGGGGAGGCCGTCGGGGAGGGCGCGCGGCCTGGGGAGCGTGACACCGGGGGAGGCCATCGGGAGGAGAGAGAGAGGGAGGAAAGAGAGAGGGGGCGGCGACTGAGAGGGGTGAAAAGAGAGAGGTGGAGAAAAAGCTTAGGGTTTGCTGTATTTTATAGGAATTTGTTGGGCCAAATGACAGAAAAATAAAACTGGGCTTTATGTCTTAATAACGACGGCCCACTTTATCAACTGCCGCTAAAAATCAATTTTTAACGGCGGTTGATGTTGTAAACCGCCGCTAAAAATAATGTTGATTTTTAGCGGCGGACCACTTTATCAACCGTTGCTAAAAATCAATTTTTAACGATGGTTGTTATTTTAAATTGCTGTTAAAAATTATTTCGCAACTGTAGCGGCGGATTTCTTTGTACCCGCCACTACAGTATTTTTGATACCATCGCTAAAGAGCCTTTTTATGATAGTGGAACGAACATGGCGGTCTCTAACAACAGTATTGAGAAGATGGACATGATCAGCGAGCTTCCCGACGACATCCTCCGTAAAATCCTGTGGGCGGTGACACTTGCCGGCGACGCCCACGCCGCGGCGAGGACATGCGTCCTGTCGCTGCGGTGGCGGCCCCTGCCGTCCTCCATGACGAGGCTGCACGTCACCAACTTCTCCCTCGACGCGGGGGACTTCTTCTCCCTCAACGGCCGGCAGATCGCCACGGCGGAGTTCACGACCGCGCTGCGCCGCTTCCTTGCCGTCCCGGCAACCAAGCGCACCGTCGGGATGCTGAGCCTCAGATTCATCTTCACCAAGCACGAGCGCGACCACAACGTGCGGCGCATCGGCGCGATCGTCGGCGACGCGGTCGACGACGGCAGGGTCATCAGCGTCGAGCTCGAGATCGTGGGCCAAATTCTTCCAGACGGCGGCATCGACGAATTCCTCTTCCTGGACGAAGCGCCCACCATGCTCGGCTACGGCGAATGCTTCCGGCACCACCTGCTGCGCCCGGGATCGTCGTTCCGGGAAGCTCTCGTCAAGCTCAGCCTGCAGAACGTGTGGTTCCACGACCCGGCCGCGGTGAACGACCTGGTACGAGAATGCAGCGCCCTCAGATTCCTCTCCCTCACGGTGTGCGGCTTCCTTTCCGAGCAGGAGATGCTGGACATGGAACACGCTGCCGGTCCGCCCGTGCTCACCATAGACGCGCCTCAGTCGCGGCTCACCTACCTGCAGTGCATTCAGTGCTACATCCACCATGTCGACCTGGTGCAGGCGCCCGAGCTGCACACGTTCCGCTGCCAGTTTTGTTGCTTGCGTGAAGACGACGATGATGCCTTCTCTCCGCCGGTCTCGTTTGGCTACACTCCGTCGCTCAAGGTTCTCCTGCTAAGTCGCGAATGTTATGATGACGATGACGATGTTGACTTGAAGTTAAGCGACGTCCTGACTCAAAGCGCACCATTAGAGGTGCTATTACTGGGGTTTGGCAACGGAAAGGTACGTACTGTCTTCTGCTTCTGCATCCCATGCGTGCTAACACCAATATTTAATTTTTGAACTAGTATAGTATTAATGTTTAGAGTTTTACTATTCAATTTTCATTAAATTTATATAAAGAGGTAAGATTTCTTTGTTTTTCTGGGATTATATTTTTTAGTACTGCCTAAACATCTATCTGTTCGATCACCAGATTTCATTTTGACATTTATTTGCTGCAGTCATGGGTGAAA
Organism: Eleusine indica; assembly: GCA_030378355.1. NCBI lineage: Eukaryota > Viridiplantae > Streptophyta > Magnoliopsida > Poales > Poaceae > Eleusine > Eleusine indica. Next base: position 1,330,135 of record CM059495.1, read on the forward strand.
CCAGAACGTCCCCAAATACTCAGACCTGCACTCGGCATGCTTAAGGATCTGAATGTGATCGGGATCTCGTCCAAATGCAAGCTCTCGTGGGCCTTTCTACTCGAAGCTGCACCGCTCCTGGAGAATCTGAATATGTAGGTGCGTAGTTGAGCTACTCTCTCGTGCTAAACATAATTATTGTACCTATGCCTAGTGTCTCTTGTTCTCATTTGAAGAGATGAACTTTAATTCTTGTTGACTGCCAAGTGCAGATTGACGATCACATATGCGAGACTTCCTCGCACAAGAACAGTGATGAGAATGCGGACCTTGAATGGAAGCCATCGCCTGGTTTCAACCATCATCATTTGAAGCGGCTTTGGATGTTTCGTACCTTCCACGTAGAGAAGAACCTGCCGTTTGCGAGGCTGGTCATGGGGCTAGCGGTGAATCTACAGACTCTTACGCTGCAGGTCATGGATCTGGGTTGTCAGCAATGCAAAGACGACCAGCGCGAGTCTCCGAAACCGGGAAGATCAAGATCTGAGCATGTTGATGCGTTGGTAAAGGAGCTAAAGCATGGCATTCAGACGTCTACCAAGATAACGATACTTTTCACTGGTTTAGACTGATAGTACTCACCCTCTCTTTGACATGTTTACTCTTTGACATGTGTAGTTCGAAAGTTTTCAGGCAGCCACTGCCAGCATATATACTCTATATGTTCACATGTAGTCAGTTGTTAACACGTTTTAGAGTTTTTTTTTTTATAAAGTAGTCCATCAGTTAATATCTTGCTTCCCACAACCTCTTGATCTATGCGCGCACTGCTTGTCAATCTGCCATGGCGAAAGCTAAGCAGAGACCAATGTGCGTGCCCAGACGAGTCCTGGCTCCTGAGTCCTCTGAATTCTGACATGGGCAACACACAAACCTGAATGCCTGGCATAGGGAGGCACTGAGACATTTCCCTAATGATAACGCTGACGGTCACTGAGACTTGGCATAGACTGACAGACAGGAACAAGGATGATTCATACTGATTCCTTTGCAGGTGGAACGCGCAGCCGGGAGCTTGCCGCCGGTGAAGAAGGCGAGGAACAAAGAATAATCCAGGATGCAGAAACGAGCAAACGCCGGAGCGCTCCGCCGCCTTCGTCAGGCACTGCCTCGCCGCGCTGATTCCATCATCTGTGTCTGGACATCGCACATCTCGCCGCGCCGGCGCTGGCGCAGGATCAGCTCCAGAGGAGCTAGGGACGGGACCGGCGTGCGGAGGTTGTTCGGTGAGTTCACCTGAAGAAGGCTTGACGGGGAGTGCGCGGCGGAGGGTCTAGGTAGGTCGGAGATGGCAGCGGCGCCCTCGCCGGCGGCCGTGTCGCCGCCTCGCTGGCCCCTGATTTCGCGGTCCGAACTTTGCACTTACCCACCACCTGGTTTCAAATTAGGGGGTTTTGTGTAAATAGTTGGATGACAACGTACCCTATAAAAACTAATTTTATATAAGAACTATGAGAATTCCAATTAATATCACAGGATTCTCATCAGGTCAGAATATTTAGCACTTAAACTTTCCATTTATCCCATTTAATTCTTTATTTTACAAATAACTCCTAACTAAAATAACTCATCTCTACTCCTGACCATCAGATGAGTATCCTATAATATTTGTTAGATTTCTCATATTTCTGACGTAAAGTCAGTGCCCCTGTGTTAGTCGTAATTTATAAAATAGGTCCCTTTTCGGCTCATTTCTCCGCCTCGCTCTCGTCGGCTCCTCCCGACCGGCCGCCGTTCTCCACACCATTCATTCATCCATCTGGAAGCGCAAAGCCCCATGCCATCGTTCCCAGGATCAGGTTACGCCCAGCTCTCCGCTTGTCTGCCTCGTGCAGCTAGGGGCGAAGGCAGATCTTGCCCGATTCGTCGCCATTCCAGCCGAGCGAGCGAACCATGAATACTAGAGCGAGCTCTTGACCTCCGCGACCGGCCATGGAGGCTCCAAAAAGCATCCATCTCCAAACCATAACCAACATGATCTTCGATCGCCGAACAACTCAGTCGCTGTCGCTGCTGCTACAATACAATCCGACTGGCACATGTTTGTATTTGGGAATTGGACAGCTCCGCCAAAGAACAGGCGTTTCATGTGTGGTTGCAATTGTTGAATGGAAATGATTAGGGAAACTGGAAACAGCCAGAATTGGACAAACACGTTACGCGTAACTCCACGGCTATTGATATGTTCCTTCAACAGGCATCAGGAAACCCTGAAGCAAAACGCGATGACCAATGCTGATGCATTCGTGAAGGAGGTCAAGCATCGTGTACTTCTATACAGTCTATCTACTAGTCTGACAATACTCTCATTCTCTTAAGCTAGTTGCTTTTAGCAAGCCACTGCTAACAATAATATACTAACTCCACGTACTCATCACATGTATCAAGCCGTTAAAAGAGTGGTGCAAACCAAACACATATGTTTAACCATACTAGATTAGATAGTAGATACATAATATCTACAATAGACTGAGCCAGGAATAGGTCTAAGGTTGTCCATGTCGATGAAAAAAGCGATTTGGACGAATCTAACTTCCACATGCCAAGCACTCATCCCGATTATTTAACGAACATATCATTTCTGCCAATTTATTCTCCACATCATCCTCTGCTATCTCCTGGTTATCCTGCAAATCCAGTATTTTTCATGGTAAGAACTAAGTATTACATTAACGCTTGTGAGTGAAAATTGGCACAGAATAGGTTCTCCACGTAAGGGACTGGAACAATTTCCCAATCACCTTGAGAAGAGTTGTGTCCACTGTGAATTTGATCGCATCCGCTGCGGGGCGTGTTCTTAAGTAATACATTCCAGTTTTCAGGCCCTGGCATCAAAACAAGAATAAAACTTCCTGTTAGTTTTTTCATCAGACCTCCTATTTTGTACCATAAGAAACAAGCAACACAAAAAACAGCTGCAGAGTGGCATTGGATCTTCAAAATTACCTTGGACCAAGCATGGAAGTGCAGGGAAGTTAGCTTCCCAGAGTTTGGTTGATCCATGTGAATATTAAGGCTCTGGCTCTGATCAATAAAGCAACCACGATCAACAGCCATGCCCACAATAGTTTTCTGCTTGATCTCCCAAACAGTTCTGTGTCAAAGATTAAGAAACGTTTAGATAGACAATAGCTTGCATCTGATGAAATTACACCATAGGATGGTAGTTTACATACTTATAAATAGCTTTCAAATCATCTGGGACCTCAGTAATGTTTTGGACAGAGCCATCTTCATAGATAATCTGGTTCTTCAGAACAGGAGACCAGAGACCCATCTCAGTCAAATCATGGAGAAGATGCTTGTTTACTATGACAAACTCGCCGCTGCATAGAGAGTTAATTAGTAAACCTAAACATCAGAACATATACATTTTAAAAAATCAGATGCACAAACCTTAAAACTCTTCTACTGTATATGTTTGATGTGTACGGTTCAAAACACTCGTTGTTGCCCAGAATTTGACTGGTGGAAGCAGTAGGCATCGGAGCAACAAGAAGAGAGTTCCTCAATCCAAATTGTGAAATCTTCTGCCTTATTGCTGACCAATTCCATCTGTTAGATGGCACTACATTCCACATATCAGGTTGGAGAATGCCCTGCAAAAGAAGCAGTATAGTAACTTCCTTGCCATTGAGTACATATATAGTTAAGGAAAACTCTATTTTGTGACAAGGTGAATGGTTCAACAGAATCAAACATACTTGAGTCCATGCTTGCAGACATGACACACTAACCTTGCTGATAGGGCTCCCAAGATATGTTTCATATGGACCTTCTTTAGCAGCAAGTTCAGCAGAAGCTTTCAAAGCATGATAATAAATAGTTTCAAAAATGTCCTTGTTCAATTGCTGGGCCTGGAACAGAATTTCAGTAAGTTATAGACCAACAAATTGCAAAATGACATAGCAACACTTTTCAAAATGCAAAATGTACCTCTGGTGAATCAAATGGCATTCCAAGTAGAATAAAAGTATCTGCCAAGCCTTGAACGCCTATCCCAATTGGCCTGTGCCTCATATTTGACCTTTTTGCAGTCCCAATGGGGTAATAATTAATATCAATGATCTTGTTGAGATTGCACGTGACAACTGAAGTTATCTGTCAGAGCAGACATTTAAGCATACGTGTTATTCAGACTGATACTGAAGAGTCATACATCAATAAAACTGTGTGGTAAACAAACCTCAGCTAATTTGTCGAAGTCAAAGTATCTAGTTTTTGACCCAATGCTACCCACGAGCTTAGCTGGATGGGACTCAATAGGAACATCCTGAAACATGTGTTAACTGTACAGTGGGCATAGTTACAACTTACTAATCAAAGTAGTGAACAGTTATCAGCATGTACCTTTTCCCTCACAAAACGAGGTAAAGCAATAGATGCTAGATTGCACACAGCAGTTTCAGAAGGACTTGTATACTCAATTATCTCAGTACACAAATTGGAAGACTTGATTGTGCCAAGATTTTGTTGGTTACTTTTTCTGTTGCAACTATCCTGCAGATCATCAAGATTCAGAAGCAAATCTTTGGATCTATCAGTAAGAAGAGGCTCATGAGTTAAATATATACCTTATAAAGCATATAGGGTGTTCCAGTTTCTATCTGTGCCTTCAAAATATCAAACCAGAGGGCCTGCGCTGAAACAACCTTCTTTGCCTTGCCCTGAAATCACATTTCAGGGTTATTATATTGTTTAGTCACCCCGACAAAAGTGTATATTCAAACCCAGCATACAGCTTACTTCTCTTTCATATTTATGGTACAGGTTCTGAAACTCTTCTCCCCAGCAATCAGCCAAACCAGGAGCTTCATTGGGACAAAACAGTGACCATTTTTCATTGAGCTTTACCCTCTCCATGAATATATCAGGAATCCATAGAGCATAAAAAAGATCTCTGGCACGATGCTCCTCCTATAAATTGCACATAAGAGGAAACATTTTACCAATGGGGCAGTCCAAAAAACAATAACATACCAACCACTTAGAGCACAATTCTGATGCAGTAAACTATTGAGTACGGTAATCAAATCAACAAAAGTTACTCAGTTACAGATGGTCAAGGCTGTTATTATTCAAGCGGCATTACCTTTCCATGGTTCTTTCTTAAGTCAAGGAACTCAAAGATGTCCGGATGCCAAGGCTCCAAATAAACAGCAAATGCACCTAAAAGTAAAGCATCTGTAAGAAACTCTGCAACCATGTCAATCAGGTCCAGTCTAACTTATTAATGCTACTTACCTTTTCTCTTGCCTCCACCTTGATCAACATAACGAGCAGTATCATTGAAAACACGTAGCATAGGAACAATTCCATTAGAAGTTCCATTTGTTCCTCGGATATAACTCCCAGTAGCTCGAATGTTGTGAATTGAGACGCCAATGCCTCCAGCAGTTTTGCTAATCGCAGCACATTCCGAAAGAGTATCATAAATTCCCTCAATACTATCATCTTTCATACAAACAAGGAAGCAGCTACTCAGCTACATAAGAACAAATAAAAAAATATGAGATTAGCAGTCCGCCAGTCCCCATGGAACACTTAATTGTTATAACTTATAAGTTACAAGTAGCAGTACTTGAGGCTTTGGAGTGCCAGCATTGAACAAGGTTGGGGAAGCATGAGTAAACCAGCGCTGAGACATCATATGATATGTTCTGACAGCAGATTCAATATCATTCTTATGTATACCAACAGAAACCCTCATTAACATATGTTGTGGCCTTTCCATGACCTTTCCACCAACTTTCAATAGGTAAGACCTCTCAAGTGTCTTAAAACCAAAATAATCATAGTCAAAATCTCGGTCATAAATTATCTCACTGTCCAAGCGAGCAGCATTCTGAAACGATAAAGACATAAGAAATTGAGTACTTCTAAAGATTCTATAAGTCACATTATGTACCAAGAAAATAAAGTACTATGCATTGATGCACCAATATAAATCATGAAACAAAGTGGTTGGAGTTCAACATATATTTGATCAATTTTATGGTTCACGTGTATAACATGAAAAACCCAAAGAATGCATCTTATTTAATTGCAATATCCTCGTGACATGAAGTAGGAGCGCACATGCTATCTAAATGGGAAGACAAACAACACATGCTTTCCTAAAAGAAATGGCTGTGCATAGCACCTTCATGACGATAGAGTAGACGTCATCAGCAATCAGGGAAGCCATCAAGCCGGACCTTTCATCACAATTCGTAAACAGAAGCTTTACCCTGCACACAGATATCAGCACAGCAAAATCACAAAGAGGGTCAGTAGAGCATATTATTCCTAGGTAAGAAAACAACAGCCACTTACGTCTCCGAGAAGGACTTCAAGGTGTTCTTGTGCAGGTTCGAGACAGCGATCCTCGCTGCCAGCTTCACAGGATCCACCAAAATCAGTCAACAACTATCAAATTGCGCATGCAGCGGGATGGATCAACAATTATAGGAGGTGAACTTACCGAGGCGTAGTCGGGGTGGGAGGCGGTCATGGCTGCGGCGGTCTCCGCGGCGAGCTCGTCGAGCTGACTGGTGGTGACGCCCTTGTAGACGCCGGCGCAGACCTTCTGGGCGACGAGGACCGGGTCACAGTGCTCCTCGCTGAGGCCGTAGCTGAGCTTCTTGAGCCGCGCCGTGATCTTGTCGAACTGCACCGGCTCCTGCCGGCCGTCGCGCTTCATTACGTACATCGCCGTTGCCGCCGCCACCGAACTCACCGCGGCGTAGCCGGACGGATGTAGGTTTGAGAGGGGAATGGAGACGACGCCGTGGATGTTTAAACGGCTTCGCGAAGAAGGCGATCGGGCGTGATTCGACTACCCGGGCCTTCCTCTAGTTTTTTCTTTTCTTTTTGATTGAGGAACTCCCCCCTTTTTGACAGAGGAGAGGAACCGCTTGAAGGCGGGAAAAAGGGAACTCTAAAAAGTTTTTTCGCGCGCGTTTTTGGTTGGAGTTTCTTCTTCTTCTTTTCCTACAGCCTCAGACACCACGCCACCACGAGACTTCAGCGCAGCCTGCTCTGATCACATACGTCAGTGAAGGACGGCAGTTCACGCTGACTTGTTAATTTTCAGCACACTCAAAGTTTGATCAACTTTCAATCACAGCACCACTTTGAACAATCGAATTTAGATCTAACGATTTATAATTATTATACAAATAATCCTTAGAAAAAAATCAAAATATAAAGTAACAAACCATTGACTAAAAGCTTTCAATCAGTTAAAAGTTAGAAAATATGAATATATTAATATGCTTTACAAACCTGTTTGAAATTCATCCGCCATTATAGCAGCCGCATATCGCTTTGAAAATAAATAAGCAGAATTGAAGTGTATTCAGAAGCACTCTTGAGGAAATAGTTTTCTGAACCTAAGGCTAAAATTTGATTAAAAATTAAGAACATTAATCCATTATGCATACACTGCAAACAACAGGGAACGAAAGCAGGAATAAACAAGGTAGGTCTACAGTTCTTTTTTAAGACCTTGGTTCGGACTTCAGACATCAGGTTTGAGATGAAGATCGTTGACTTGCTGAGCTGCACTAGCCTGCTTGTGATTGCAGCGGCCAAAGAAGCATCCGCTCAGTACTGCAATCAGCAGTGGGTGACATGCCAGTCGGAGCCATCTGACAACCATGAGGTAGAATGGTTGTTGGCACTCTGCCTGGCATCTGACAACCATCAGGCTCAGAGCTTTCCCCGTCTTGTGAATGTGGTTTGATCCAGTTTACTGGAGGGGTTGCTGTAAAGCTTAAAATGATGCTAATGCATGTTGCTCTGAACCTTGCATGACAGTATACTGAGGCTGCTCGCTGCACTGTCACGGAGAGAGAAATGATTCCTGTATTCAGACAAAAGTATGTATTTACATCCATTTTCTATACAGAAAAAGATAGATCAAACAAGACTCGGCCAAGAAGAAACAAGGAAAAAGCTATTCGAAGTTAAAGAGTGCAAGTTCTTTTTATAGATAAAGAATGCAGTATTGATGATCATCAATATAAATGGCAATCAAAAGACAAAGAGTAGGTATTGGTATTTCAATAATTCATAACTGATAAAAGAGTTGAACTTGAACCCTGGTCTACCTAATGTTAGGTTACATTCAATAGCCACGTCATAACCTGGCATCGACCTTAAGAAAATATTGATGATTTCTCAACTGATGACTTGAAGCATACAACGTGGCAATATAGTGCACTGGATTAGATAAAGTGATGTCATGGATAAAAGGTGCAATTAATGGGAGTTTTGAACCTAGAATGTAGATAAAAGGTGCCAGACTTCATGCGAAACAAGCAAGAAATATGAAAATAGTCTTGTTTATAACGTGAGCTTATAATTGAATTGCTTTCTGTGAATTTTATTTGAGATTCATAAGCTGCAAACAGGACCAAAAGCTTCAGACTCAGAGTTCAGACAAGATTGTGTTTTGGGTCAAATTCAACAAAATATCAACAGCACAAAGTAGTTCAAAACCAAACAGAAAAGTCAAATGATAAAACAGACCAGGCTCCTCAGATGTCTCTTCATATCCACAAGTGTGCAGCATCCCATGGGAGCTGCTTTCAGTAATTGGAACGATATAGGATGTGAATTCAGTCATCACTGGAGTATTCAATCTTAAGGTAGCAAATTCGGCACAGTGCAAAGGAGGAAATTGGCAAACATATCTTTCAGACTTTAAATCATTTTAAGAAAGAGAAAAAACTAAGCTCCTCAGATGTCTCTTCATCTCCACACAATACGCAGAGTCTCATATGAGCTGCTTTCAGGAATTGGAACGACGTAGGAGGAACTCAGTCATCACTGGAGCAAGAGAAATCAAATAAAATGTGAGGCTATTCGTGCTTGAACTGTTCATAAGTCGCTGTCATCTGCATCAGGTGCAACCTTCATTGTTGACTAGCTCAGCCACTCGAGTGCTAATACCTCAGGGGCAACCTCAGTTGACTTACTTAGGTTGCGACTAAGTCAGAATCAGATTACTGACTGAGCACATCATGGTATACTTAGTTTTGCACTTCATGAATGCCTTTTCAAATAGCCATGGACAATATACTCATGTAATAGAATCCAAAGGCAATGACCTGTCAGTTTCCTCCTGGAATTTTTCTATGAGTAGTTATATTTTTTGGTGTTCTAGGTATGCTTACATCACTCCCTTTAACTCGTTTTCAGACCACCCACATAGAAGCATAAGTTTCAGAGTTCAGACCAGTTAGTGCTTTGTGTCAAATTCAACAATATATCAACAGCATGAAATAGTTCAAAACTAAATCGAGAAGTAGAATGACGAAACAGATATCCAGATTTTTCCCCAAAAAAATAAAAGCAATCCATTATTAAAAGAAAAAATAAAACACTATGCTCCTCAGATGTTTCTTCATATCCACAAGTGCGCAGCATCGTATGAGAGCTGCTTTCAGGAATTGGAACGACATAGGAGTTGAATTTAGTCATCATTGGAGCAATCAAACCTTAACGAGACGAATTCCAGCACGCAATGAGCCTGGAATCTGCATTATATGCCGCTCAAAGTCTCAAAGAAAAAATCCCCCCAGTTGTAATATAAGATCCCATTCGTTAGGCCACTAGCCGCAGAACGCAAATGTCTACAAAGCAGTTGCTCGACTAGACGGAATAATGCAGCATACCTAACAAGTTATTCACTAGCGAATCACTGATGACTAATAGCAACGAAGGTATCTCAGTTGAAGGCGGGAGCTAGGGTTCGGATGCATAGAAGGTCGTTACCGCACGAGAAGCAGAGCGGATACGCCGCCGCTCGGCGTAGGGGATGCCACAGGAACAGGAGCCACAGCGCTCGCCCGCTCCCATCTCCAGCAGCCGGTTCGCCGTCTCTTGCCCGCCGCCGCGCCGCCGCGGAAGCGAAGAAGAAGCGACGAGGAGAACAGAGAGAGATGGGCCGAGAAGGCGTTACTCTCTCTCCGTGTTTACCGGGTGGGCTGTTCGTTTGAAGACTTTGGGCCTTGCTAGCCCACAAGGCGCTCGAGTGAGGAGGAGGAGATGGCGATGACTAGTCGTCCGTCGTGTTGAAGTCGGCAATTTCATGCAGCCGTTGAAGCAGCCTTGTTCGTCGAATTGAATACTGCACCGGTAACGCCTTCCCATTACATGGGAGGACTTGGACTTTCAATTCATTGGTCAGCACTGTTCCTCTTTTTTTTTCTTGCAAATTAGCACTGTCCTCTCGTTGACAAGTCAACCGATTTGCATGGTGCAGGTTCATTCAGTCCTTTTTTTTTCTTTTTCTTTTTTTTCGGCGAAGAAGGTTCGTCTAGGTAGAGTTCAGCGTGTATGTCTACACGTAACCGCCACAGGCTGGTACGGTCTAATTGTGACGTCATGACATGTGTGTATCGAGAGGATAAATAGTCAAAGGCAAAACCTTGAAGCCTAAGTTAATACTAAAATTGTCAATAAGTAACGCGCAACCGTGTGGCAAATGTGGCACTTGAGAGTGACAGTTCAGCCTGTTTCAGGGACTTTGTCGCGTGGCGCTCTCTCCAACTACTGTCCAGGCAGGGGCGTGAGAATACTATATAAATATACCACACCTGCTAATATACTAGTAGAGGACTAAAGGCCTGGAACGCGCATCCCGTCACATTTCGTCCAAGCAACAAACTAGCTAGCACTCCTTTCTTGCGTGGGTGGAAACGCGAGCTCATCAGCACACGTCGACGACGATGACAATGGGCAGCGGCGGCGACAGGAGGACGGAGGCGATCATGCGCGAGATCGCGGCGCTGCGCGCGGAGCGGGAGGAGCTGGACCGCCGCATCCTCTTCTTCGAGTCTCAGCTCCGCGTCGGTGACACTGCTGCGCCGCCGGCCACGCTTCCTCCTCCCACCAAGTTGAACTCGTCGGGCTTGCACGCCGGCGCCGCTAGCCTGAGCTCCGACGTGATCCGGCGGTACAGCGGCCACCTCCTCCTCCCCGACTTCGGCATCCAAGGTTGGTGATCCACAGCTTTACTAGCATGTGTTTAGGGTCGATCATCATCATTAGCACGTGAATATATATGCTACAAAATTTTACTGAACCACATGCTGCATATGCGCGGAACTTAACTACAGGGCAAAGGAGGCTGGCCCGGTCGTCCGTTCTGGTCGTCGGTGCCGGAGGGTTGGGCTCGGCCGTGGCAACGTATCTGGCAGCCTGTGGCGTTGGTAAATTTCCCATCTCTGCAACATCGCGTCCAGTGCTCTTACTATAGCTAGTGTCACATTGTTCTCCTCGTGTACTGTTAACTCTTATAATTTTGATGCATTTGATTGATAGGTACTTTGGGCATTGTTGATGGAGATGACGTTGAATTGGGCAACCTCCACCGGCAGGTACGTACTATACAGGGCTTTTACTTGTTCGCCATCGCCTTGCATTGGTCGTGTCACTAAATGAACTGTGGAATTATTCGTGCTTGATTGAACTGTTCATATGTCCTTGTCATCTGGTGCAACCTCTGTTAACTATCTCATCAGCCACTCAGGTGCTAACACCCTCAGTTGTTGACTTATTAATTAGGTTGCACCCAAGTCAGAGTCGGATTGTTGACCGAGTGTGGCATCATTGTACACTTTAGAGTAAATTATTCTTGACTCCGTCAGTTATTTAACCTGCAACTGCAAGTAGCAAGTGGTTTTGCACTTCCTTAATGCCTTAACAAATGGCCCTTATTGACAAATGCTCGTGTAATGCATCTTAAGTCCTGTCGGTTTCCTAGTGACTTTTCTAGGAGTAGGAGTAGCACTATCTTTTTGGTGTTGTATTCATGCTTAGATCCTTCCCTTGAACGCGTTTTCAGACCATGCACGTAGAAGCGTATGTTGGACAACCAAAAGTGAAGTCAGCAGCTGCTGCTTGCCGGGGGTAAGACATTGCCACTCTGACAACACTCATTCATAACTGTCCAAGGCTATATCTTATTTGTTGCACCTATAATCTAAACCTTTTATGTGGCATCCACTAATAATAAACCGATGTATATGTTTCTTTTGGAATCAGGATTAACTCCTCCGTCAAAGTGCTCGAGTATCATCTCAAACTGAAGCCAAAAAATGCTCTGGATGTTGTGAAACAGTATCCTTGAAAATGTGAAATAAGGAGATGTTAATTCGTTAATAATTTCCTTGATAAGTGTTATAAACTTGTTTTCAACGCTACTGAAATAATCACAGATATGACATAGTAGTTGATGCAACCAACAGCCTTCCTAGCAGATACATGCTCAGCGATTGCTGTGTCCTTCTGAAAAAGGTAATATGTTCCATCTGTTATCAACTTCTTATCCATCAACCGGGCCTAATAGAATAGGTCATTGTTTGAAATAGTTTCTCAATGATGCAGTACTGATTTATTGTCATTTTTACTCTTCAGCCTCTTGTATCTGGTTCAGCCTTCGGTTTGGAAGGACAGGTAATGTTGTTTGTGGCAAAAATAACTCGAACTTCACCTTGAGAGTTTCTAATAACTTTAGTGACACTCTTCAAACTTGTTTTTGACAGGTCTCTGTTTATAATCACAATAGAAGTCCATGCTACCGGTGTCTGTTTCCAAACCCGCCAGCATCAGCAGCGTGCCAGAGCTGTTCTGATACTGGTATCCTTGGAGTTGGTAAGTAACGAATCAAATTGGCCTACAAAATATTTGGGACGTAATGAAAAAAGGATCATACCTTGTGCTTTCACAATTTTGGATAAATAATTGCATACCCTTTATACATGATCCCTAATGTCTTGCGTTTATTGACCAGTTCCAGGAGTGATTGGCTGCCTACAAGCTCTTGAAGTTATAAAGGTTGCAACTGGTGTTGGTGAACCCCTTTGTGGACGGATGCTACTGTTCGATGCACTATCCTCCCGTTTTAAAACTGTACGTCCCTTCATTCTGTGCAAAATCTTGCGTGTATGGGTGACAATCGTTACAGCAGATTGGTCGAATCAACCTCACATAATAATCTGTTTAAAAAAAACAACCTCACATAATAATCGAATTAACCTCACATAAATTCGATCAGGTGTTTACAAGAGGAAATCGTTTGTTAGGGTTCTTCCTTTTTTTCACTCCTCGTCGAAGCGCATAAACTCTTGTACAATCTGTGTACAGGTCAAGATTCATCGAAGGTTGTCAACAACCTGCACAATTTGCGAAGAAAATGCTGCTTTAAATAAAGAAGCTTTTACGGCGTTCGACTATGATAGCTTCATACAGACTTCAAAGTCTGGCAAGGTACACTTCCTTGTTCCTGAAAGAATACAAACAATGTTAGCCATTTTCAGGGATAGCCAACATACAGTAGGACAACATCAAGTTTCAATAAGTTCGTATTATAAACAGAAAAGTGAAAAATGTTCTGTGATGTATCATGCACGCAGTTTATCTCATATGCAATCAGTACTCAAGAGTGCTCTCGTTTACTGATTGAGAGTACATTTCTCAACACGATGAATATAGAATCTGACAATTATTGCATTCCATCTGGTATGGTACGACGACGATGCAGCCGACGAGCCTGGACCCTCTACCGGAGAACGCCCGGGTCACCTCCAGAGAATACAAGCAACTGCGGGACAGTGGCAAGCCTCACCTACTGCTGGACGTCCGGCCGGCGCACCACTTCCAGATCGCCTCCATACCCAACTCCCTCAACATCCCGCTCCAGGAGCTGGAGGAGAGGCTTCCCCGGCTCAGGGACGCTCTGAACGAGGTGGCGGACTCGCTGCGTGGCAAGCAGCGCCCTCTCTACTTCATCTGCCGCCGCGGAGAAGACTCCCAGGTGGCCGTCCGCATGCTCCGGGAGAACGGGTTCCTTTACGCCAGTGCTGTAAACGGCGGCCTCGAGTCGTGGGTGCGAGAGGTTGATCCCGGCTTCCCTGCGTACTGGTGAAAGCTCAAATGCAGACTCCTCGGTACATGTACATATACATTGTGCAGCACTGCACTCTCTGTCATTGTAGATACATTGAGGATTTCCAACTGTCAGAAATTTGGGTTCCACAAAATTACCATATGGTAGCTCGAATTTATAGATGTCTTTTTTTGTTTGCCCTTTGGAAAGGATTTCGAGTTTCTTAATTTTCACTTACTTAGAGGCATGCTCTTCTTCACGCTGCTCGTGCTCTCTCATGTCTCGTCGCCGCTGAACTCGCACGCGCCTGCTGTCTAGATCATGCCAAGGCTGTATGTGTGTTTTCACATTTGTTATCAATTATTCGATCTTGTGTTGATAGGCAACGTGTATAGCAAAATCCAAGCACTAGTGGTCAATTCAATCACAACATCTGGGTATGTCCATTCATACAACCATATAGAGGCGATGATGCTTACATATACGTGAGCTTTTAAGCCAAAATAACCCAAAGGCCTATGTGAAATTGTGTTATGTTGTACTCTGTTGTCATATGCCACTCTTTTCTTTTTTTTATGCCTTATCACATATGTCTTGTCTCGTATAACTCCGTCATGCACATCTCCAATCAATTAGACCTTCAAACCATTTATTTCACCGACTAAGGCTTGTTGGCACTAGAAGGAATTATGTAATTACTTTAACTTTGAATTACAGAGAATTAGTATGACATAATTCCTACTAAACACCTAAAACTCAAAATAAGTTATACCCAAAAACACTCATTAAAGTGTTTTTGTTTTGTTTCTTCACTACCCACGAGTCACGACACTGACAGCCAGGGCCCCACCCTGTTTCATCTATCGTCCTCCTTCCATCCGTAACCGCAGCTCTTCCTTGCGCCCATTCGACGCGGTCCAGAAGGCGCCCGCGCTTTCATAGTAGTTTCTGGAAGGCGGCGAGCTTGCTAATGGCGCTGGCGCTGTCCACGCTCCCGTTCGCGCGTTCTAATCCTTCCCCTTCGTTCCGCACCCCATCCTCGTTTCCTCCTTGTCGGACCCACTTCGCCGCCGCCGGTAGGAGCGGCGTCCTCCGGCTCGCGTGCGATGCGCCGCGCCATCGCGAGTGGGCTCCGAGGCGGCGCCGTGGAGGCAGTCTGGTGGTCTGGGCATCGGCCGACTACTACTCCACTCTGGGCGTGCCGCGCTCCGCGAGTAACAAAGACATCAAGGCTGCCTACCGAAAGCTTGCGCGGCAGGTATTCGACATTTGTCTTCTGTCAGCGCAATATTACACACTTACGAAAAATATCATGCAGCGTGTGAAGTGCCTGATGCCCTGATGCATTTGTTTTTTTTTCTTCCTCTTGTTTTTAGTATCATCCTGACGTCAATAAGGAGCCTGGAGCAACTGAAAAGTTTAAAGAGATAAGTGCAGCATATGAGGTATGCGGTTCAGTGTAGTATTTTGCTTTAATGCTTTCACCTACTGTTCTGATTATCTCGATGATATGCTTTGGGCGTAGAGCATAATGTAGCAAAGGCGCTTATAGACATGTGAGCTAATACACTCCTAACAGGCTTTCAAGGTTTTGATCCATAGCTTACTGCCTGCCTTTTGTTGTTGGTAATGTTGATGCATGATTTATCAACTTACGAAGTGACATCTAATCTATCTTTTACTGTGAATCTGTGATTCTGTTAACCGCTTTCTTTTTAATTCAGTGTTTTGGCTCACCACTGTTTAATTGATATTACACAGAATCAATAGACTGATTCTGGTTTTGTGTTGTCTTTCATCACTATTCTGGGAGTACTGAGGCTTACTGTAATCAGGTGCTGTCAGATGAAAAGAAGAGAGCGATGTATGACCAATATGGTGAAGCTGGGGTTAAGAGTGCGGTTGGAGGATCGGGTGGAGCTTACACAGTACTGCATTTGTTACTCTTGTTTACTTAGAATTAACAGTTTATAACCTTTCTTCTTAACATAAGGATTCAAAGTGTTACTAGTTCTTCTTAAACAAGCCCATCTTTTCTCTTAAACAAGCCCATTTTTTTTTCTCTTAAACAAGCCTTCTTAGTTCTTTCCCTGTTCTTTTTGCCTGTGCAGACCAATCCATTTGATCTGTTTGAGACTTTTTTTGGATCTAGTATGGGTGGCTTTTCAGGCATGGACCAGAGCACATACAGGACTCGCAGGCGGACTGCTGTTCAAGGTGAAGACATCAGGTTCGTTGCAATTTGCAAGACATTGAAGTGAGATGATAGTTAGGACATGCTGTGCTTTTATTTGAAAATATTTGGAAAGGATTTTTTTTTTTTTGAATTTCACTAATGATTGTTGTGGTTGGGAAAACTTTTAGACTTCTGATTCTGAATTTCGCAAACAGCAGGATCCAACATTATTTACCTGCGTAATAACTAACAAGCAACATGTTTCTGCAAAATAAATTTTGTATCATGCAAAAAACGAAAGTTTTATGTTTTACATTTCAGCCAGGGCTGGAAGCGGTCAGTCCTACAGTTTTTTTTTACCTTCCTTGGTTCCTTTATCTCTGTTCTCCCGTGTCCTTTGCATCTGTACCTACATTTTAAATACATCAAAGACTGCTGTAAGTGCTAGTTCTCCAGAACAGTGTAATTTCTAAAGTGATGCAAACTTACTCTACCAGATATGATGTGATTCTGGGGTTCACAGAGGCGATATTTGGAACAGAAAAAGATGTTATTTTATCTCATTTAGAAACATGTGATACATGTGGTGGTTCTGGATCAAAGGCTGGTTCCAAGATGAGAATATGTTCCACATGTGGTGGGCGTGGGCAAGTAATGCGAACTGAGCAAACACCGTTTGGGCTGTTCTCTCAGGTGATAATGGAGCATCCTTACTTTAATTTTAAAATGTTGTTCTAGAGTTTACAATAAAGACATGGTGGCAGTAGTTTGGGTAAAAAACGCAGGAGAGCTGCGCTTCATTATATTAAGAAGAATAAATGGGGTAAGAGCCCATACAGTAACCAACACACACACACCACACCCTTTTGTTTCTTACATTCGCGCCTGTTAATAAATTGCGGCGACCCACACACACCACCACAGCAGACTAAACACCTACGCCACCACCAGGCAAGGATGCCAGGCCGCGTGCACCCGCCATTTCCCAGAGCCGCCTCTCATCAGATGCACAAGAGATGGCTCTGTTCAGATTAGGTGCCAACCCCCAAAGTAAAGATTCTACAAATGAAGGACCAAAAATGAGTTATCATGAAAGTAATTCTGTAAGATGTTCTAGACTGTCAACACTTTTTTCTTTTCCTAAAAAGGGAAATATAAGTTTCAAACCTTAGTATATTGTGGATTACACCTTGCCATTCAGAAGACTAAGCAAGGACAGGGGGTGTTGCACCAGGTAGATTAGCACCAACCACCAATACAGGTTATGTTGTCCTCTTGGTTGCTTTATTAGTATAAGAATATAGTTATTATTTGTTTGTTTATGCAATTAAAATGAATTAATGGCCGAGTCATTTAGAAAGATTTCATAATTAACAGTGTAGGTACCCTTTTGCCAGAATTGTTCAGCAGCACTGTACATTTTTTAAATAAATTTTTTGGTCATTCATGTGTGATACGGCATGTAAATAATTTCCATGTAAATTATGCTTAACCAATACTCCATGTAATATTTCAGTTCGGTTTGATATCTGTTGCAATTTGTAATGATTACACTAGACTAGGGTTTCCTATTTTGTAGGTTTCTGTTTGCCCAACTTGTTCCGGAGAAGGTGAAGTCATTTCAGAGTATTGCAGGAAATGTTCAGGTGAGGGACGTATTCGTATCAGGAAGGAAATCAAAGTAAAAATTCCTCCAGGAGTTAGTAAAGGTAGCACCCTTCGTGTACGTGGGGAAGGTGATGCAGGACCAAAAGGGTAAGCAAAACTCAAGCAGTATCTTTTAAAAAATGTTTATGCAATTATTCTTCATACTGAAACATTTTGAAATACTCTCAACAGTTCATTGTGTGACAGTTAAATAAATCTTTGTATTATGGTGCCTCTTTGCTTGCTTAGGTCTTGTACCATATCTTACACACCTCTGGACTAAACTTTTGTTGAGAACATGGTAAATGGCATGAAGCATTGATGTTTAATTAGCAACAACTTGCCAATGTGTATGAATGGAACTTTATGCAATGAGAGATTCATTAATATCTTTACTTTTTAATTTCATGTATATGAATGGAAGTTTATGTTTGGATTTATATTTTCGGTCTGCCTTTTGCGGAAGTTTTCTTTATAGGTAATTTGGTATTGTGTTTATCAATTTAAACTTTTGAAGAAGGCTTTAAGACTTGAGTTTACGCTATAACTGTAACGTAGAAATACTCCATAAAATATGTTCAGAACTCTCTGTGTCTGCATATTACTGCCTTTTCCTAGATGCAATTTATCCTGTTCAAGATTCTCATATTTAGCTTTCGACATCTGTCTTTGCATGGATGTCCAAATTAAACCTTGCATAAACCCTTTCATCTTTTGTAAAACAGAGGACCTCCTGGTGATCTTTATGTTTGCCTTGATATAGAGGAGCCATCAGATATTAAAAGGGATGGTATAAACTTGTACTCCACTGTTTCAATAAGCTACGTTGAAGCTATTTTGGGCACTGTTCAAAAGGTAACTTTCTTTATATGATAGACAATTGTGATCCTTAGTATCATGGGTCACCACCTTGTTTTGGGAGCAAATATTTTGTTCCCATGGGACTAACGGAACAAATGTTTGGGGCTTACTACTTTACTCGAAAACTGGAATGGAAGCATGCAAAAATTGAGATACGTTATTGAGCAAATAGGTTGGTTTATTATTCCAGTTATGACATTTAAATGGCAGCATTTTCAGGGAAAAAAATATTGAAATGGCAAAGCACAATTGTGTGTTTTTAGTTTGGTCCTATTGTAGTCATATAGCTAGCGCTCTGCATATATTTGTAGACATTATTGTCTTATTGGCCATGCTTTCCATGCACAATGTTCATTATAAAGGATTGATTGTATTTTAAGTAATCTTCCTGATCTGTACACTAGCCATATCATCACTTGTGTTTATCTATCACTTGGATGCTAGTGTTTTGTTATTTAGAGTTCAGATGTTTTCGAAGGAACTTAAAAGGCAATTGTTTCCTGACATTACTTAACCATTATATTTAATTGAGAAAAATCCAAGCTCAGGGGATGTGATACTTTTCTCTTGACCATGAATTGATGCCACAATTCTGTAAAATGAAAGAATCTATACCAATCAAATCGTGTATTCCTGCTGATACTGCTCTTGTTACTATATACTTTAGTCTCTTTTCTTTTCCTTTTTTTTTTTCTGCTCAAACAGACCAATTTCCTTTTCCTTTATTTTTAACATGGATGGTTCAGGGAAGACTTACTACTTTATAGTTGCTTGTTTCACATATGAAGCTATTCTTGAAATGATGGTTTTGATATATAGGTCTGTTTAACCATTCCTTTCGATTTTGCATGCAGGTCAGAACTGTTGATGGAACTAGTGAACTTCGAATACCTCCAGGGACTCAACCTGGTGATGTAATTGTCTTAGCAAAGCAAGGTGTTCCATCATTGAATAAACCATCTATACGTGGGGATCATCTATTCACTGTTAAGGTCACTATACCCAAACGAATAAGGTGAGAACATGTTTTCTTACTTGAATGAACTTTGAAATACCCTAGAGGTAGCTGGGCTACATAAACACACATCCACTATATATGTGAATTACTAAGATTGTTGTTTCTTCCAGTGGGCGTGAAAGGGAGTTACTTGAGGAACTTGCATCTTTGAGTAGTGGTGGTTTTGCCCGTACAGCCCCGAAGCCAAAGCCCACCAAACCAAAACGTAAACATGCTCCTCTCAAATAATTTATTTCTATTTGGGATTCTTACTATTGGTTGTTCCGTTGTCTTATTGTTACTGCTTGATGACTAATGATGAAACTTTCCTGAAATGAAACTAAAGACTTGCATATGTCATCTGTGTTGCAGCCATGCATCAAGAGAAAGAAGTTGGTGCAAGTCAAGAAAATAATGATAAACCTAACGAAGAAGAGGGTGACTGGTTGAAGAAACTTACAGATTTTGCTGGGTAAGTTAAATTTCTTTTCATCGGCTTTATTATATCATTACATGTATTGAACATATAACTGATCTGCTCTGGTGGTATAAAATCCTTAACTATGCTCTTTTCTGCAATAAACTGTATTATTTGTTTTGGAAACTAGGAGTTCCAAAACTTCGCTAAAAATGCAGTAATGGATATTTGAGTGTCGATGTTTTCTTCTGTTGAATTTTTTTCTAACCTAAGTTCTATAATATTGTTGATTGGCATGCTTCATCAACATTTGCATTTGGGGTATTCCAGTATTTTGACCTAGTTCCTTGTTGAATATATTCAGGTCCATTGCCAATGGAGCCGCCAAATGGCTGAAGGACAACCTGTAGGCTGTAAATATTTGCTGCAGGATACACTTTATTTGATTACCATTGTGCTGCAGTCAGATATGAAATTCTTCAGTTTATTGAGGACCCATCAAACTGTTTAACATTCATTTTGTTGGAGAGGCTCAAGATTCACAGGCTGCGGAGTTGCAACCGAGAGACAGAGACTTGTCTACTAATCTAATTGGCCCAAGCTATATTTCCATTCTTGTAAAGCAAGGTTTTTCTTGCTGTGTAGTTGCTGCTACTACCAATTTCCAAGTCCATTTAGCAGTCTGAAGTTGCAGGCGGGTGTCCCTGGTGATATCAAACCCAGAGAATGCGCAACATTGTAAATATATATTTATTCGTGCAATGGAACATCACTGAATTTTGCGTTCAGAATAAACGGGCACTCTCACATTCATACTCTGACTTCTGAAGTTTTTTTTTTTTTTTGGCGACCCTCTGACTTCTGAAGCTGTGGATAAAGTGGTAAGGCAAATCCGTATACGGTTGGCTTCAGTTGCCTCCTAGTTCTGTCCTCAATAATCTGATGCACCATATACGCTTGAGGCCTGCGGCGCCCTTTTCTGGGAGGTAATACGACGGACAATCTTGCAAGTGGTCGGACTTAAGCTATGCATCGGTTCAGGACTTCCAACGCGCGATGTCTCGGATTCGTTAGTGTGGGTCGATCCACAATCTTGTGATTCAGGGGATTCGTTAGTGTGGATCGATCCAGAATCTTGTTATTCAGGATTCAGAAAGAGTGGTGCCTATACAATGTAAGTATGCGGGAGAAAAACACCGTTCCACTGAAAAGTAGGCCTTTACAGACAGGGAAACCGTGACCAGACCACCACGCCGACAGTTGCGTATAGTGCTCAACTATAGTCCTATAAATTTTACATCTTGTTCAAGATACCATTAAACTCAAAGAAGTTTAGTTCAAAAAAAAAAAAAAACTCGAAGAAGTTTCAGTGATCCCAAAACTTGGACAGGGACACAGGGTATCCTTGAAATCAATCCTCTTTCGAGCTCGCATTGAGCAAAAGCAAGACGGCAGCTACTACAGGCAGGGACACCATCAGCAGAGCTTGCACGATGTTTGGCCTTGTAATGTCGGGGAGCAGGATGCTTCCGTATTTTATTGCGGCGGCGCCACCAACGGATCCGAGCAGCAATGTCAGTAGGTAGATGGAATCATCCTGTCCAAACATGAACGGAAATTAAACGAGGTCATTCATTAAACCCCCCGGCTACATAATTATTATGAGAAGACACAATTTATCCAAGGTTCGTGGCATACAGTATACGTTAGTGAAATGGACAGTAACACCCAAGTGAAATGTGAAGGCTGAAGCCTGAAGAGACGGTATGGAGATTTGGGAGGAGGCACTGACCTTAAGGATCCCCCCCGCGCCAGCATCGGTGTCGCCCTCGGCGCGGTCAGGCCGGGAGGAACGTGCGCGGCCGCTGTTCCTCGCGGCCACGCTGTGGCTATGCCGGCAGCTCACGCGGAAGAAGCTGCTGCGGAGCGCTGCCAAACTGCGGCTGGGTTCAGTAGCCTGGAAAGGTGCGGCTGAAGCGACCACGGCGGCGACCGCCATCGAGGGAAGAGGAGCTGACGAGAGGAGAGCTGCCTCAACTACGGAACAAGAAGCAACTAGAAATGGGCTTGGGCGCGCCCTTGTACGTTATCCAGATCTGAGCACCAGTCTAAGAAACCCGTCCCGGGATAAACCAGGGAACACCTAAGCCAAGCGCCAAGCCGTTGTTTCGGAAAAAAAAATCCCATTCCACCCAACAACAATACAACAATGATGCACCACAGCACTTGATAAATCACAACTGAAGTCAACAGAATACAAACTAGGGAATATATTACATATAATCTCATGAAAACAACCATCCACTTATCCTCACAGATGTTCTACAAAACTGAAAATTTATCAAAACACTGACAAAACTGCTGGACGGACTGCATACAGCTTCGGAACAGCACTACATAGTGTACACAGGAATCGAGCGTTCATTCGACTCTCACAAAACCTTCTCGCTACATCTAATAAACTACCAGTAAACTAAACAGCCAGCATAACAAGCATGGCCAGCAATCGGCATCACCAGCATCCTCAGAGTTAGAAGTAGGTTTTCCGCTTCCTCCATGTGTACTCTGTGTCTCTAGGTATATTATTTGATACTTTTAACTATATGTCATTAAAAAAGATGGTATTTATCTATGTGTCAGAAAAGAGTTTTTTCACATCATTGTGTCATCTACGTAAACTTTTTTAACTCACAAATCATTCTGTCCATTTTAGCTAGTAACGATGGCTAACAGAACTACAAAAAGACAAAAATACCCTTAGTCTAGAAAAGTAAGACAAAGTTATATTTTCACAACCAGACACCATATTTAACCGACAAGAATATAACAATTTTTTAATCATAGCCTGATAATTATTGTAACCAACATTTAACCACAAGGAGTTAAAATTATTTTAACCAATAGTTAAGCATTAACCAACAAAAATATAACAAATATTTAGCCATAACGAAACACATTTAACCAAACTGGCGTCACATTGAAACTTTCTTCACATAACAGATACCTCATTGATTTTGAAGCCATCACATAATAGCTAAGTTGCTAGTTTTTATTACATCACAAATGAAAAGTGAAGTGCTCTAAGTTACTCATCATGCTAAAAGACATATCAAAAGATAGGAAAAAAACAAGTGTTCTATAAACTTCATGACTATTGATGATTGAATCCTCGAGGTATGGATATTTTGGTGATTAATGACAACTATAAAATTATAAGTCTAATATCTATATGAGTGTTGTCTCTGTAAAAATTATCTTTAAACTCTACTATAAATCTTATTGATGATGGTTACCTTGGAGGTTGATGACAATGATCATAAGCATGGAGCTTGATGTAGTCCAAGGGTTGATGAAGATGGATCAAAGCTAAGCACAAGCTAGAGAGCAAGTGTTTAGAACACTTGTCTAGTTGTTAGGGTTTTAAGTTCATACGAAAAATCGGACTATCAAGGGGGTCTAGGTCATGTCTCTTTAGGTCATGCTAGTCGGTGATGTGTGTGGATGCTCAGTGAAATCACAAGTACTAGATGACAGTGAAGAAACCAATGAGCTGTTGCAAGAAGTCGGAAAACAAAGTCAAGCAGAGACGAGGAGTTTCAGCTTCTGGAGATAGAGACCAGACAATCAAGAGGTAGAGACAGGACAATACGGTCTCTTTAGGAAATTGTGTGGGGTGTTGCGAGGAATCTGTCTGTTCTGGACTCCATAGATACCGGATGATCCAGTCTGTATGGAGAAGAGTGGGACAAAGTGAAAGCAAAGATGTCGCTCTCTGGAATTGAACAAAGTCGAAGAGACCGGAGATCAGCGAAGAACAGAGGGATCGTTGGCTCAGGAGGAGATCATCCAGAAGAGACCGGACGGTCCGGTCTGGCAAAGACCGGACCGTACGATCAGTATGTCCAGGAAGCTGATTTCATAGAGCAACGACTAGTTTCAGGTTGAAAGCCTATATAATTTCGTTGCTGGGGTCTTAGAGACCTCTCTTGACCATTTGAATTGCTGGAAGCATCAACAGGAAGTTAAGAGAAAAAGAGAGGAGCGCTAGGAGGAGATATTGGATATCTTGAGAGTGCTAGTGAGAGTAACTTGAGTATCTATCCATAACTAAGGCTATGGTGTTCTTAAGGGTGTGATCTAGGCTGTTACTCTTGGTCTAAGACCTAGACTGATTAGATATCGATGATCGAGCCTATCGTGATTGGTTGTGAAGGCCGTCACAAGTTTGTACACGGTTTGAGCTTGCCATTGAAAGGGACATCGCTAGTGAGTGTCTGTGTCGGCTCGGGGAGTCCGACAAGTTCTCAAGGAAGGTAAGTTTGTGTCTTTGTGGCAGCAATGATGCAACCGTGTTTTCACTCCGGGAGTGATTGCGGGCTCGTGTGCGAGAACTCCACATGGTAGCGGGAGGGACCGGCACTCTGTTGGCACTTCCCAAGTGCATCTTTTATATGTGAATATTACCCCAATTAGAGTATAATTGATACTAATTTAGGCCATTTACCTGTGATATTGTATATATATATTTGTTTATGCATTGTTTTGGAGCTTTATTATAGAAAGAGGTAAAATTGGTGATTAAAGTGATGATAGAGAGGACAGGAGTACAGAACCGATGAAAAGCATTGAAGAAGCCCAGTGCGTCGATCGGCGCAATCCATGAGCCGATCGGCGCAAGGGTGTTTTGGCCCACAGAAGTGACCGAGGCCCATTCCACATGTTTATGGAAGTTTATCTGCGCAAGACACTTGAAAATATTTGTCTAGAAGATTTATGGAACTTCAAGAAGATTTATGAAACTTTAAGATCTTAAAGTACAGTACAAGACTTTATCTCAAAGGAAAATGCCCACATGGCAGCTGTGGAAGACTGAGGAACCGACTCGGGGAAGAAACCAGAGAAGACACGGCTTGCGCCGATCGGCGCAATCCTGCGCCGATCGGCGTAACTGCCTTATTTGCTAGAAACCGAGTCCTTTACGAGTAGAACCCCTATAAATACTTGTGAACCCTGACTGCAGAAGAAGGAGGCGACAGAGAGACAACAGATCCGTGAGTTAGAGCCATCGGGGCTTGTCCCGTTAGAATAGATCTCTAGTTGAGTTTCAAGAACCATTGGTGTTAAGAGTTGATCCGTCAAGGTAGGCCATCTCGACGGGGATAAATCTTACTCTATGTGCCTCAAGGATGATTGAATATGTTGATAATGGTTTTGGTGATTTTTCTATCTTGATTCTATAATCATGCATGTGATTATTACAATTGCTTTGTTCTAGGCTAAGTAAGTTGATATTATCTTGATCGTGGTGATTAGGATAGTATTCGGACATTGTATTGATTATGGTTGCTTGACAATGCTAGTAGTATGGTTTAGTGGTGACAGCACTAAGCCTGCGTAGCACTATTGGATAGTTGAGTAGGGTAAGATACTCGCGCGATTAAGAGTTTCCTCTCGACAGCGATAAATCAGGAGCCGCTCGAAAAGCAGGATGGTCTTATTCATTATAGGTTTTCATTGATCTATGTAATTACCCATTATGATGCTATTCAATTAGACTTTCTGGTTACGATCTCACTAGTAGATACCTGGTTACTCACTTAACAGCATAGGCTTACAAGGCATCTGGCGCACTTTGGCTTAGATTCACTAGTGTGCCGATCGGCTCAACTCCTGCGCCGATCAGCGCAATGGCAGATTTACTGTCTGGCGCACCTTTGTGCTAGCCAGTCTGCTTAGATTCACTAGTGTGCCGATCGGCTCAACTCCTGCGCCGATCGGCGCAACGACAGATTTACTGTCTGGCGCACCTTTGCACTGACCAGTCCTCCCTCATGCAACCTAAATTCGACAGTAGCTTTGACTAGATCTTTTACTGTTAACTTTGTTTAATTATCCCTAAGGTTCCAGTGGATTCGATAAACCTTAGAATACTCAATTAAAGGAAAAAGTGCTACAATCGTACACCGTCCTCTTGCGGTATATAAGTGGGTGCGTAATTACGATCAACACACTCCAACGGGAGTGGTTCAACGAGGATTAGAGGAAGACGCCATCCTTCCATGAGCTCGGGAAAAAATCATGAGCATTTATTGACCCCTCTTTACTATTTCGTAATGAGGATCAAGTGAAGTCCAATGAGGATTAGGGGAAGGCGCCGTCCTAGATGGTGGTGATGGTGGTGGACTAGGAGTCTACTTGAAGATCAAGTAAAATCCACCATAAGTGACATGAACCTCAATAACATATCTACTCATGAGGGAGGTATCCGTGTGTTTGTTCGTGGTACTAGTAGTGTGTTTTTTCTTCTCTTGTATTGCATGATAATTAGGACTCCTTTGTGACTAGTATATTTTACATTCATGCATGTATAAATAACTAAAAAACACATAAAAATTAATCAATATCTAACCCACTCAAGATAGCTATAAGCAAAGGGGAGTGCATGAGATAGGTGGTTTGGTTTCTCTCAAGGCAATGGCATGGCTCGTAGTGAGTAAGCTTGAGATGGGATCAAACTTGACATTGTTAGGTTTTCTTTGTATCTTGTTTAATATTACTTGCATTCATATGACATGTTTACTTTTATTGCATACGTAAAATGCTTGTTGCATGCATCATATACGAAACACAAAGGAGGTTTGTCTCACTTGAAGAAAATTTGTACCTCATGATAAATATGAGAATACATCTCCATGTATAAGTGTGATCAATGAGAAGGATCGTGCTTCATGTCCATTAAGAAAACTCTTATGAACTCTGAGGTTAAATCTACTTGCGCGGTTCATGGACTAAGGCTCATACATACCCAGTTGGTTCTTAATTGCCTTGGTTCTTATTTGCTCGATTCCTCATCTAGCATTTGCAAAAATTATAGTTCCCTTCATGCTCCAAGTGCAATGCTTAATTTGGTGTTGAGTGAGGACACTTGGAAATTGGAGAAAATTTTTAATTCAGCGAAATTTTGGTAGTGACCGTATAGTCTGATCATTGGACCGTACAGTCCGGTCAGTGCCCAGTGCATAGTGCATCGGGGCAGTCTGGTCATAGAGACCGGACAGAATGGTCTTAGAGACCGTACCATCTGGTCTGTATGGATGCTAGCAGACTCGGATAGTACGATGCAGAGACCGTACCGTCCGGTCACAATGATTGATCGCGCAATGCTTTCCAAAATCAGTGACCATTGACCTCGCCTTGATTCGATCTCGGCCGTCCATTCCTTTTGACTTAGGTCAAAATCACGTCGTGCTCTTCTGTTCCTCCCCTGTAAGGACTGAAGGCGTACCGAGAGGAGGGGGGGGGGGGGGGGGGGGGAAATCGGTAAGCCTACCACAATCCTCAAATGCTACTTGTTGCACTGCCAAATCCTATCAACCGTTGCAACCTAACAATCCTAGTAGGCCAAGACCCTACACATGCTAGTGTTCATGATGAGTATGAAATACGAAAGCTAAACACACTAGCCTATGCAAGCCACAAGTCACCCTATCAACTATAGCATACAAATGCGGAATAGTAAAGAGGGGTCAAGAAAAGCTCATGATTTATTTCCTGAGGTCTCGAAAGGATGACGCATTCCCCTACTCCTCATTGGACCACTCCCATCGGAGTTCTGGTCCCTCTCGGAGTGAAGAAACGGTCACATCACCGCTGCCACCAAGGCACAAGCTTGCCTTCCTCGAGAACTTGCCGGACTCCCTGAGCCAACACGGGTGCTCACTAGCGATGCTCCTTTCAACGGCACGCTCAAACCATGTACAAACTTGTGACGGTCTTCATAACCGATCATGATAGACTCGATCACCTACACCTAACCGGTCTAGGTCTCACCATAGATCAAGAGTAACAATCTAGATCATACCCTCAAGGACACACTAACCTTAGATGTGGATAGATGCTCAAGTTACTCTCTCATGTACTCTTAAGATATCCAATATCTCTTCCTAGTGCTCCTCTCTTTTCCTTTTGGTTCTTACCGAATGCCCCCAGCAGTTCCGCTAGCCAAGAGTAGTTTCCAAGACCCTAGCAAAAAAGTTATATAGACTTCTAACCATCAACTAGCTGTGCTCCACGAGATTGCCTTTCTGGATGTATTGACCAGACTGTCCGGTCTCTACCAGATCAAACCATGGTCTCCATTGGAGTGGCTCTCCAAGCCACTGGCTCCTTTGTCCTAGCAATCCTCTGAACTGACTGGACCGTCCGGTCAATAGAACAAACCATTCGGTCTCTTCGCGTCCCGTGCATTCCAGAGAGCACCCAAAATTGCTCCTCTGTCCTGGCTCCCATCCATATAGACCGGACCGTCCGGTCTCTATGGGTCTTCACGCTGACAGATTCCTCACAAAGTCTTCTCTCTGATCTCCCTATTCCTCTAGTGACCGTACAATCCGGTCTCCATTGACCCCTGTGTTCGGTCACTACATCCAGAAGCTGAAACTCCTCGTCCTCGCTTGACTTTGTTTCTTGGATTCTTCCAACAACTCCTTGGCTTCTCCAATGTCATCTAGTGCTTGTGATTTCACTAAGCATCCACATACATCATCGACTAGCATGACCTAAAGAGACATAACCTAGACCCCTTTGATAGTCCCGTTTTTTCTATGGACTCAAAGCCCTAACAACTAGACAAGTATTCCCAATACTTGCTTCATAGCTTGTCCGTAGCCTTGATCCATCTCCATCAACCCTTGGACTCCATCAAGCTCCATTCTTATGGTCATTGTCATCAATTGCCAAGAAAACCATCATCCATAGGATTTGTAGTAGAGTTTAGAGATGATTCCTGTATAGACGACACTTATATGGATATTAGCCCACAATTTCAGAGTTGTCATTAATCACCATAATATTCATATCTCGGGGATCCAATCATCAATGGTCATGAAGCTTACATTCCCCTCTCCCCCCCGACGTCGAGTTCTCGCAGAGAGCTCTCTTCATCGCCGTCGCCGTCGCACGCCTGCCTGTCACTGCGCTCCTTTTCTACCTCGCCAAGCTCGCTAGTGCTACCGCTCACCTCCGACTCGCACCCGCTCGCCTACGTGCAGCCGCGCTGATGCACGAACCCTAGCGCTGCCACGTCACCGTCTCCACCCAGAGCCACCGCCGCCAAGTCATAGCGCCTCCACCCCATCGCTGTCGTGCGCTGCCGCCGCCGCCCTGCTGATGATTGCCGCTGACTTCACCCTGGTGTGCGCGCACCCCCAGACCCGCTCTCATCCACCTCACCGAGCTCTACCGCCGAGTACAAGTATGCACCTTGTTAACGGTCACTAAATACCTAATTTAGACCGTCAATTATCTACATAGGAGTAATAAAAAGAATAACAACATAGCGGTAGGAGTTATTTACCAACAAATTCCACAAGTGTTGGTAATTATTTGATGCAGGTAATTATTCCATGAAATTGATGGAAAATTCATATCATCAAGGGAGAAAGCACACTTTTGGCCAATCACAACCGAGCACGAGGATCAAATGGCCCACTTCCAGAAGAAACCAACTTAACCAAAGAGGAGAAACCAACTTAACCAAAGACCTTACGGTGTCAGAAGGGAAGAGGGACCACCTACCAGGGACTCAGAAGAAGTAGGGCCCATTGGGCCCCACCCCCTGTTCGGCCGAAGGTGGGCTGAACCCAGTGGGGCCCATCTTTTGAGGTCGGTTCTCCACCGCCTTTCCTACATCGGTTACCCCCCTTAGGGCGGAGTTACTGACCCTGAAACTGCCATTTAGTGCTATAAAAGGAAGGGAAAGCCTCACTCTCACACATACTTCAAGATTAGGCTAGCACTTCAATTCTTAAAGGCTCAATGTTGCCAAAGCATTTAGAAAATAGAGAGAGAGTGAGGAGGAGTCCGGGAGAGGAGGTTCGGGCCTGTCCAACCCCTTCTCCGCGCTTGTACCTCGACGGATGCTTGCCTTTACAAGTAAGTATCCATGATTCTTTTCTGATTATTTAGCTTTCCTTTTTAAGTAAGTTTTACTTCTTAGTTTTTTGCTTGCTCAACGCTCTATTTAGTTAGAGACCTTAGTCTTATATCATCGTAGATAAAGATTAAGAGAGTAATCAAAAGCATAAACGTAGTGTCTAGGTGTCATATTCCAAAATTTCCTATTTTGGAATGTGAACCGCTTTCCAAACTTGTTTCATCACCTTGTATCTACATGCATCATATATTTCACCCTACATGCCGTTGATTTATCTAGACTCAATGTCAACCACCTTCACCTTACCAAATGCATCGACGTACCTAGACAAGATGTCATCCATGTTCTTGCCACTTACCATAAACATTCATAAGGAAAGAACAAGAGAATAAATTGTCTCCCATTAATGCATTTATTTCCCTTAATTTCCATTCCATATTCTCCCCACCTTCCCCACCTCTCCTATAAATACCAGGGCCTCACCCATGTCCAACCCACCTGTCACACCCGATTTTAAGGACAAAACCAAGTGCTTATTATATGTGTGCCCAGGAACAAGTTTCACATATATCGACAATAAGTGCATAACAGTATAACAAATGTCATTATTACAATGTATGAGTATTACATAAAAGATTATCTTTAAAGACTAAAATGACTCTCAAACTAAATAGCAGCGGAAAACACCATAACACCACAGGCAATCGACCGGAGGCACACTCGCATAGTAGTAGTCCTCATCGACGTAGTCCATCTCTCCATCATCTTCTGAGCAGTAGTTTATAGTACAATAACCAAGAGAAATAGCAAGGATGAGCACATGCCATACTCAGCCAGTGAGGGAAAATATGACATGTAGGCTTAATAGAAGAAAGGCTAACATAATGGTTTATTTGCATAAATGAGCACTACACCTAAAACCATTTGAAAAGCACTCCTATTTATTAGGTGAAAAGTTTTCACAAGTTATCTCATCTATCCAACACTACAGGTTACACCGCCTGTAGCCAACCATGGGTTAAACCGCTCATAAGAAACCATACTACAGGTTACACTGCCTGTAGCCAACCAAGGGTTACACCGCCCAAACCAAACTTGGCTACCCACCAAGTCCACCCATCCAATCCTTCTAATCGTGTGAAAGGTCAATGCCGCTCATGACCATGAGCACGGCTGTTATAACAGTTTTACACTCTATAGATATTGCACAACTTTACCCACAGGTTGGTGATTTCATCACCCGTCGGTGACTAAAGTCTCTCTGTTCCCAAATCACACTACCTATGGTGTGAGGTCAGGAGATCACCACAAGATCTTTCAAAGAGCTTCCCAGCTTGCAAACAACCCACGCTAAGGTTTCATCACTGTGGAATTAAAACCGTTTCACAGAAGCCCCCTTTGGCGCCGTGGCCAGGAGTAAAACCGTCCATCGCCTGAGGTCGAAAGTAAAACCGTTCTGCCCTCATTACTCGACTGCCTGCAAAACTAAGAAGACCTCTTGATACTCAACCAAGCCTACCCAAATCAGCCCTGTGCTTTGTGTGGTTTTCATGGTTACACGTTCCACGAACCTATCCTTGTGATCCCAATCAGGTACCACCACAATCCCACAGTACTATACCGAGTACACGTGCATACCCACACCATCCTCATCATCCTCCTGCTTGGATCACCTTGGTTCTATGTTGCTAAAATGGATTACCCATCCCTCATAATTATGTTAAAGTGAACCATTAATCAAGATTAACATTAGACACTTCCATTCCTGACATAGCAAACTAAGCATGACGTACCCATACCAATATACTACACCAAAACCCAGGCGACAAGGAACAGGATAATATGGAACACGATAATGACATATAGGATTCAATATTAACAAGCATGCATAGAGATAAACAGAATATAAAACATAGCTTCAACATGCATCAAGGACACTTGCCTGGTTCCCTTTGCTACTGCTCAAAGTCTTAGGGATGGAGATCATGGAAGTTCACGAACTACGGTTCGTCTACTCAACATCATACCGGAAAGACAAGCATACAAACAAACTAAGAAACAATACAGCACATAGTAACAAACTATAATGAAAACAATACTACAAAAAAGTACGCATTGCTACGATCGTGTGAGCGCAAGAATCGTCTCAATCCGAGTTATGAGTAAAAAGTTATTAACATTTGAAGTTATAGGGTTAAAATGTAAAAACAGACAAGTTTAGGGGCCTAAAAGTAATTTTAGAAAATTATAAGAGCTAAACAGTAAAATGTAGGTATAAAATAAATTTAGGGACCAAAATGTAATTTATAAAAAGTTCAGGGACTAAATTGTAAAAAAGGGAGGACTTAAATATAATTAATAAAATGTCCACGGGTGTTTTGTAAAATTACAGGACTAAAATATTGTTTAGGAAAAGTCTAGGGGCTTTTCTACAAAAATACAGTGCTAAAAATAATTACAGGGTTCTAAATATAATTTTGTAAAGGTTTTGCAAAATTTTCAGGATTAAACTGTAATTAAAATAAAGAGCAGGGGCCTAAGTGTAAAATGCCTAGCCTAAATTATAATTTATAAAAATAAAGGGCTAAAACAGAATTACTAGAAAGTTCAGGGAGGTTTCTATAAAATTTAGGACCTAAAACTAATTACTCAAGAGTTCAAGGGCCTATTTGCAAAATTGGTATTTATAGGGATTAATCTATTTAATTTAAACCCTAAAAACCATATGGACTGGGTCCACGGATCTTGTGGACCATGCGTTGACTAGAGGTCCATGGTTCACCATAGACCCGGCTCATACCCCTTCACGGGGACCTATTCCGGATCGTTGGATCGGGATTGGGCGTCCGAGAGGGGTTCTGGCAGGGTGGTAGCCGCCAGCGACTGGGGAGGCAGCGGTGCCATGGGCGGCCTCACCGGAGTTGGCCTCGAGGGCGCTCCGACGGTTGATTCTTCGTCGCGAATGGACGAGGAGGGAGAGGGGGTGAAGGGAAAGCTCACCAAGGGGTCACGTAGGGATTAGGTTGGCTGGGAATGGCTCATGGCGACGAGGCAGCGACGAGGACGTCCGGCGGCTCCGGGGAGGCGATGCGAGCGTTGAGGATCATCACGGCGGGGCTCTGCGGGAGCGGCGCGACCTCCTTGTCCTCGGCATCCCGTCGGCAGGGCTCAGGGCAGTTGGCGGGGCTCGGGCACGGAGCTCGCCGAGCTCCGGTCATGGCGACCGGTGGCGCGGGCACGCGGGGTCATGGTAGGCAAGGGGGGAGAGGCGGAGGCGGCACACGATTGTGGGGTCCCCCTTTTATAGGGGCGCGGACCCCTAGGGTGTCCGGGGCGCGCCTGCCGAGGGCGGCGGCGGCCTAGGGTTTGCGTGGCACGCGGGTGGGGCTGGGCCGTGGCTGGGCTTGCACGAGGCTACTGGGCCGAGGTCGAGTGGAGGGGGAGGAGGAGATGGGCCGTGGGGGAGGGAGAGGCCCAAGGTGAGAGGAGAGGGGGAAGGGGGAAAGTGGGCCGCATTGGGGATTGAGGCCCAGGCGGGGGGGGGGGGGGGGGGGGGGAGGGGGAGTGGGGATAGGAAGAAAGCTGGTCCGGGGAAAGGGAAGGGTGGGAGATTAGGCCTAAGAGCTTGCTGAGGATTTATTCTTTTTTTCTTTTCTTTTTCTCTCGTTTCAAATTCCAATTTCCCTCCTCTAAATCAAATTCTAAAATGACATCTACACGATTTTAAAAATAGTTTTGCACACAATAAAATCTTATATGCAACTATTCGGTATGAATGCAAATAATAATAATAATAATAATAATAATAATAAGCTAAATTAGTTTACTATTTTAGAAAATAACTCTTTTGCCTATAATAAATTATTGCACTCTAATCAATTTAGTATAAAATTTAATCTATTATGAAAAGTTTTAAAATTTAGTAAAAATTTAGTCACAAACTAAAATTTAAAATTTTGGGGTGTGACACCACCCCCAGAAACCCTCACCACGCGCGCCATGCCACCCTGCCCTCGCGTCCAGCAATAGTTCTGTCGATTGGCTTTGATGTTCCCGGTGATTCTCCCAACATAATGCTATGAAATTTGACATGGTGGTGCGCCCTGATGTTCCCTCCAACATATCCAAAATTCAGAGCCATTGGACATCGGATGCCTTCGAAATCTGCATCATAATGGCAGCTACTCCCTGATCTGGGCGAATCCAGCGCGCGCGACGGTAAATCCATCCCATTTTCTCCCAATCCATAGGTGTTCTTGATATAAACTACAATCCCACTTGTGTTCCAGGATCTTGTGAGCATGTCCACCGGAGGGTTCTCTTTGAACAGCCCTGGTGTCATCAGGAACGCCGTCGGCGTCGGAACTGTTGTTGCATCACCTCGCCATGATGCAGCCAATCGGTCTTCAGTATAGGTGATTTTTGATCCAATACACCTTGCGTTTCACATGTTCCACACACGTATAAACACTTTTATTTAATTTTTTTCCTTCAATTACGCAGCCCAACGCCGGGGAACGCGACCCGAATTGCGTTGCTTGCTGCACCTCATTCTAGATCTGTCCATCACACATGATGGCAATTCTATCCGTGCCCTAGTCAATTTCTTGGTGTCTCTGATGCATGAACCACGTCACATTGTGATCCCTCAAGTTCTCATTATTGTCACAGGAGGGTTTTGCAATATGATTCCCGAAGCCAAGGAGAACGCCATCCAAATATGATCTGCCGCAGGACAATGTGCATGTTGTTTGACCATTCCATCTCATTATCTATTACCCTTAGGTCTGAATAATCATGTCCCTGTTGTGTTTCCATATATTTCACATGTTTAGGTTCAACATCCTCCTTTATTCATGCATCCAATCATTGGGAATGAACTAATTTGATCAAGGTGTCTGTGTGCATCCAACACTAAGACAACAAGCAATCATCATTGTTTTACTATTGCACTAGCACACCCTACCAAGTACCATGAGTGCCCTGAGCTTCTCTATCCGTGTTCCACAGGTTGCTATTCTCGTCTCGCCAAAACACTACTAATGTCGATGTTGCACCTCAACACCGTGCCCGTTGTTCCTCCCTGCCGTCACACCGTTGTCCCGGAGGTTGCTCCTATTGCATAGCCCATTGGTGAGCCGTCCTTGTCATCATCATGAATCATTCCCAATTATTTCCTATTGTTGTATGTTCTTCATGTTTTTTTGCTTGCTTTCTTGTCGGTAATCACTCGAATAGGAGAATACGTGTGGGGATCACATGTAGACAAGGTTCAAGATGAGTGAGCAACAATGTCTATTTTTCAGGCAAGTGTCCTTCATGCATTTTATACCTATTATGAATATTATTTTAGAACTGCATGCTTGTGTAAAATAAATGGGTACCTATTGTTAGGGTTTTCTACTATTGCTTTATCTTTTCCTTGTCGTCTTGAACTAGTTGGTTGGTTGGTTGTGGGTAGACAATGCTTAGGTTGCTTGTGGGATGTTGGGTTAATATAAATCCTGATTAATGAACTCTGTCACTTCATGGTTGCAATGGTAATCTTTATTAGCAACATGGCTTAGGACTTAGGATTCGGGTGATCGGTATGGGGACTATGCAGGGATTCACCGGCAGTCCGGGGACTATGTAGGGGTTCACCGGTAATCCCCTGGTTTGTTTTATCACCTAAATCATGTTAACGACCGGTTCTTGGAGCGACAACCCATGTAAACCGTACAACCACGAGCCAAGTTATGAGCGCAACCTGACGTAGTATGCAGTGGAGACCAGCTGGTGCGTGTGAAGACGGAGGGGACTATGCAGGGGTTCACTGGTAGTCCCAAGGGGAGGTGTGGTTAAGGGACAAGGTTCTAGAACCATCTGGCTCAAGAGAGGGCCTCTCGGGTAAAGCGTTTACTTCCCGATGGGTGAAACCTTAGTGGACACGTACAAGCTAGAGGAAGCCATTGAAATGCCTTGAAGTGATCTCCAGGTCACACACAAAAGGAAGTGTGCAAGTGCTTGGCCGACATGGCAGGATGGAGATTTAGTCACCTGGAAACAGGGGATTAAATCGCTTCTCATGACAGTCGTGCTCACGGTCAAGAGCGGCATGGATCCTCACAAGATTAGTTGGTTATGGGATGGAATAGTTAGGGTTGATGGATAGAATTGGACTTAACTTGGATAGCACCCTGTGAATTGGTGGTTGGGATGACCTCACCTAGTAATTAGGATGCTTAGGAAATTAAAAGCTTATGCAAATAACCCCAATAAGTCTTCCTTGTCTATAGCCCCATATCATCTTTTCCCCTACTTGCTGAGTACGACATGTACTCACCCTTGCTATATTCTATATTGCTACTCAGCTACAAGAGAAGGATGGTACAACTATGAAGACGATGGAGGTGACTAGGCATATGGTTTTCCGGTCGACTTCCTATGTAAGCTGCAGGACATCAACTCTTAGTTTATTCCGCTGCAATATAAATTTTTTTTGACCTATAGATCACTCTTGTAATAATATTATCAATTTAATAAAGATATTATTTTTTTCATAATAATTATCCTGTGTGCGTGAAAACTTGATCCTGGACACACATACAGATGCATTCGGTTTCGGTCATTGGAATTGGGTGTGACAAGTAACCTATCTACATTATTTTAAAATAAAAATATCATTAGCATATTTTGCTTGCTCTGCCTTGCCACCGCCCTAGCTTAAGCACAACCAATGGAAACACTTTTTTTTTTAGATATTGTGTTTTATGGTGAAGGGTAATTTTGTCTAAAGAAATATTTCTCCCTATCCGTAACCCTCATTCACACAAACAACAGATTGGAAAGAAAATAGGTATCTTCATCCATAATCTATTCCTAACCAGGTGCTATCCAAATGCCTAGAGAGTACGAGTGGCTTCAGTGTGAGCGCTCATTTTCTGTCTTCACAACAAGGTCGTTACCTGACCTCCCTCACTATCAGAGTCCCCACCCAAGCTCTCTCCCCGGCGTTTGTGTCGACAACCTCTCGGAGCTTGGCGCGGCACTCCCTGAGGTCCCTCCGCGGTTACGGCCCTCACCCGACCTCCCGCCGCTACTACGATCCTCGCCTGATTCCTTCTCCATCAAGGTCCTCCCTGACGAGGTGGTGGCTGCGGCCTGTCCTAATCTCATATCTACTCCGACGAGGAGATGGTCATACAATTGTAAGGTCATCCAGGAAATAATTTTTGACCGACCAATTCTTGATTTTGCTTGGTTTGGACTAAAAGGTTTGATTCCCTCAATCCAATTACCAATAGTGCAAACCGGAACTTTGAAATCTGATTCAGTCCATGACGAACTGTTGCATTTAATGCTAATTCTTAAAGGAGTTATGGGCTACGGTGTTTGAAACTCTAAACTGAATTGGGTGGTCTGTCCCGTGCTGTGTTTTGTTTTTGGCTTGTTTAACTGGATTTGTATCTGATTTGAACTGATGGAAAGGAATCATGAAAAACGAGAATATTATGATATAACCTCCACATGATGTGTTTCATGTTATATGGAACTTGCATGTTACACGCTTGAGTGACAATTTTTCATACTGCTTCTCGCCACAACTGAAACATTTCCGTTACTACTTTGCCTTCTTATTTTCACGTGAGTAGCTTCTCTCATTTGACACTCTAAGCATGGACCTTGATTATCACATTTCACACTCAAAGTGCTGACAAAAATTTCTTTGCGATGTAGTTAACATACTACGATTTGGTGTTGCATCAAGAGAGATGCTCTGAAGGAAATGTTTCGCCTTAACAATGCATGAAAAGAGGAATCCGAGATCAGGAAGATACTCGAGCATCACCATTCAAATGCATGGTTGTCTCTAGACTCCAAGGTGGTGTTTGGTTCGTGACTGAGAACGCAATCGCAATCAATAACAAAATACCTTGCAATCATAATCAAAGGGAATAGTTTCACAGGAATACTGATGTTGTATTTGGCTATTTCCCCGTAATGCGAATCAGCGAGCGGTGCTCGTCATCCTCACCGGCGGCAGGATCAGATCTCGTCCACATGGTATGGGATGTGCAAGATCGATAGCCTCATCCATGCTGCAGGGTGCATCGTTCCTAACCACCATTTTCCCTACGGGGTCACCCTCCTCGCTGCGCGCCTCCTCCCGGCAACAACGAGCCGCCCATCCAGCAAAGGCTCTGCTCCTACGCGTCCACGCCGCCGCCATGGTGTTCATAGTGAAATTTGGCACAAAGGTTTTATATTATGCAGGAGGAAGCTAAAGGAGCATGGAGAATTGGCCGTCAGGTCAGATTGGGCGTGTTGCATGGCACGGAAAGGAGATCAGCAGCATGCATTGGCTTGGGAGTCAACCAACGATGAATGGTAAAATTCTGGCGACACATGAGCTAAGGCTATACATGAAGAAGCCCGAGGAGATATAGCCTAGAAAAGATCACGGAGAGAGATTAGCGCGCGGTTAGAGTTTGCCTCCGTTACAATTATAGTTCTGAGTCGGTTCTATTCCTTATCAGTAAAAAGAGATATGATGACAAAAACAAAATCTATTTCTGTTGGGGCAGGATAAGAGCGGACGACATCACCTAATTTAGGACTATGCGTCCGACTCGTGTGTCCTAATGTTCATAGCTGCTGTAGACTTGCTCTCCCTCAGGTCCCATATGAATACAATCTCTGTATTGTGATTGGCTGGGAGCCTAAAGTCGGACGCTGGTAGGACATGTTAGTCGGACCTATAGCATTACTCAATTTAATAAGGGGTAATAGATAGAAAGTTGTTCAGATTGTAAGTCGGTTGGCTCCTTCCCTTTATAACGAGAGGAGATTAAGGAATAAAGGCAAGCAAAGTATTTACCGAAACAAATCTATCTATCTATCTCGCCTAATTCTCCCAAGCTCCGGGGGAGGATAAGCCCCTAACCCATCTACCCACAACACCTACATTACCCTTCTATGTTCTATTAAGGGTTTATGTACACGAAATTTACATCCAAAAAAGACCCTAACAAAATGACTAGTTAGGGACCACTCAGCCAATTGTTTATGTACACGAAATTTACATAAAAAAAAGACCCTAACAAAATGACGAGTTAGAGACTACTCAGCCAATTGTCTAAAATTATCTTCAGGCTTGGTTTCACTTTCACCCTAAGTGAGACCTTAGAGAATCCAGCTCTGAAGAATCTTTTGCTGCCCAAACAGATCAATTTTCTTCTCCTTCTAATTAGCATGGATGGTTCAGAGAAGACTCACTGTTTTATAGTTATTGTTTGTTTCACATATGAAGCTATCCTTGAAATGATTGTTCCGATATCTAGGTATGTGTAACCATTGCTTTCGTGTATTTTTTTTTTCATGCAGGTCAGAACTGTTGATGGAACTAGTGAACTTCGAATAACTCCAGGCACTCAACCTGGTGATGTAATTGTCTTAGCAAAGCAAGGTGTTCCATAATTGAATAAACCATCTATACGTGGTGATCATCTATTGACTGTTAAGGTCACTATGTTTGCTGATTTGAACCAACCTTTTAAATACTTTAGAGTTACTGAGCTACATAAATGCACGGCCACTATCTTTGTGAATTACTAAGATTGTTACTTCTTCCAGTGGGCGTGAAAGGGAATTACTTGAGGAACTTGCATCTTTGAGTGATGGTGGTTTTGCTCGTAGAGCCCCCAAGCCAAAACCCACCAAACCAAAACGTAAATGTGCTCCTCTCTCTCTATTTCTATTTCGGATTCTTACTATTGGAAGTTCAATTGTCTTGTTGCTACTGATTGATGATCAATGATGAAATTTCCTTAAACGAAACTAAAGACTTGCATATGTAATCTGTGATGCAGCCATACATCAAGAGAAAGTAGTTGGCGCAAGTCAAGAAAATAATGATAAACCTAATGAAGAAGAGGGTGACTGGTTGAAGAAACTTACAGATTTTGCAGGGTAACTTATTTTTTATATGGCTTTATATTGTTGCATGGATTGAACATATTAGTGATCTACAATATCTGTTTTGCACGTTTGCTCTGCTGGTATAAAATCCTTAATTATGCTCTTTTCTGTAATAAACCATATTATTGGTTCATTAAAAATGTGGTAATGGAGGTTTGAGTGTTGATGTTTTCTTCTGTAGAAATTTTAACGAACTTAAGTGTTGTTGATTGATATGGTTGGTCAAACATTTGCATTTGGGGTATTTCCAGTGTTTTGACCTAGCTCCTAGTTGAATTCTTTCAGGTCCATTGCCAGTGGTGCTGCCAAGTGGTTGAAGGACAACCTGTAGGTTGTAAATATTTGCTGCAAGCTACACTTTATTCAGTTACCATTGTGCTACAGTAAAATATGCAATTCTTCAATTCATTGAGGACCCCTCAAACTGTTAACGTTCGTTTTCTTGGAGAGGCTCAAGATTCACAGGCTGTAGAGTGGCAGCGGAGAGATGAAGACTTTGTCCTAGTGGCCCAAGCTACATTTTCATTCTTGTAAAGCAAGGTTTTTGTTGCTATGTAGCTGCAGCCACTACCAATTCATATTCTGAAGTTTTAGGCTGGTGATATCAAACTCAGAGAACTCGCAACATTGTAAATACATAAGAATCATTTTCCCTACTCCCAGAAATAGTTACTATTCCTGCAAAATAGCTTTGGTTTCAAAGTAAACGGGCATTCATATTCTGACTTCTGAAGCTGTGACGCTAGTGTCGATTATAATTAAATAGCTGTCTGTTGATCACAATAGAAGTCCATGCTACCTGTTTCTTTTTCCAAACCCAGCGTTGTTGATCACAATATAAAAAAAACTCAACCTACAGGGGGGAGGGGGGGGGGGTATGACGGCCCCGGGCATTTTGTTTAGAAGAAGATTCTTCTCACGCAGGTCGAGAAAACATCCGAACCCCACTCCCAGGTTATACACCGGGACTTAGCTGGCCTGTGAGCTGTGGCGCGAGTCTTTACCGTATGTTTTGACACTAGGAGAGTGAGGAGATTTTTTTTAACCTCAAATACCGAAATTCGCTTCCAACGGGAATCAAACTCGAGACCTGAGGAGGTGCTACTCGGAACCTCAACCACTAGGGTGAAGCCCCTTTCGCTTGTTGATCACAATAGAAGTCCATGCTACCGGATTCTTTTTCTAAACCCAGCGTGCCAAAGTTTTTTTTTTTTTTCTGGTGTTCGAGTTGGTAAGTAATTAACTCCCCTAGCACCGAATCAAATTGGCCGAGAAATGATTTAGGTCCTAATGAGAAGGTTCCAATATTTTAGGAGTGATTCTACAACTTCGCGGTATCCATCAAGCACATGTATTATAGATTTGACGGTATTCAGTTCTAGGTAATACACATGTATTATTGAAATGTCTTCCTCAGACAATTTAATGTCTCCATTTCGATTCACATTATTTTTGCATAACTTGCAAAGCAAAAAGAATTCCTATTCTTACCACTCGCATCATCATAGCAAACTACTTGGTTATACATGTATTCAGTGAGAGGACGTAATTACCATACATGTAGTTCACAGCTTTATTTGGGGGGGGGGGGGGGGGGTTGAGGATGCGAACACACGCCCGCCCGTACAATGCTTTCAGTCTTGGGCAGATACTGGCTACAAAATCATTGGAACACGAGCCGAAGAGAACGATGTCTTTTCTTAGATTAAAAAAGAAAACAGGTTTATAGGAGAATAGGTTTTCCGATATCCTTAATAACATCAATAGCCAAGTGCCACACGACAATTATTCATAGTCAACATCACATAAGAACAGCTACTTAATAAACCAACAAGTTCTTGTATACATAGATATGGTAGCATCTCACACCCCCGTCCAGATGTGTACACCCTCAGAAGCAAAATTATGGTCTGCAAAGAAGAATAAATATGCTTGATGATCATTGAGTCTCATAAACCCTCAGAAGCAATACATTTCCCTAAAAAAAACACAGAAATATTCTAACTGAAAAAAAAAACAAAGACGAAGTATACCTACTTACCTAGTTACCTTTATGCCTTTTGGCTGTCCACCGCTTGACAAACAGGAGCAGTAAAACAGCACCCACCTGCAACGACCATTGGACAAAGGGGTTGTGTGGTTTCTTGTCCTCATTAAGTCTGCATATTCACCAATACTCAAATGTGTAAAGTTGGCATGACATCATTGTTAGGAGCTATATAAGCAAGCAAGAATACATACTTTTGAAGGGTCGCCAGTACTAGATATTTCTTGTCCAATTTAACATCCATTTCCTTAATACTCCGATGTAGCAAATTCAGCTGTGCAATCCAAAAACTTGGTAAAGTAATTTTTCATCCCATCACAAATTACAGTTGAAATGAGCAAAAATAATAACAGTAGATAGCTTCACATAGTAATGTCAAGTAGCAGACACAATAATGAATTAGTTATTCGATACCCTAGCAATAAACTAAATAACAATACATTTGTTACCATCAAGCTCCCCAAGTCCCATGTA
The DNA here is from genome assembly GCA_030378355.1 of Eleusine indica. Lineage (NCBI taxonomy): Eukaryota > Viridiplantae > Streptophyta > Magnoliopsida > Poales > Poaceae > Eleusine > Eleusine indica. The sequence continues at coordinate 1,372,567 of CM059495.1, forward strand.
TTGGGGTGTTACCGTTTCTACTAGCCGTGAGCACTACTATTTTTACTCCTTGCATTTTACACTAGAATCCAGTTAATTGGCGATCTCCAGTTCATTTCTTTGGGTTGTTTAACATGCAGGATCAACAATGATAGCAACCCCTCTTGCCCACACATATTTCTTTTGGCTGCAGCACACATAGGAAAGTCACATCATGGAATGACATGCCATCACTTAAATAGCATAGATGAAGAATTTCCATAAATAGTCACACTCCTGGTTACCCAAACTTGCTTGGGACTAAGGCCTTTATTTAGGGAATTACTGAGGGGGAAACCCCTACTTAAGTATATACTCCCTCCATTTCAATTTACTTGTCATCCTAGCATCCTCCTATTACTTGTCATCCTCGCATCCCAATGCACCTTTTTACTTTCCCAATACATATCTATCTCTATCTCTCTCCTTCTCATTTTCAGTGCACCCAACTTTTTCACCCTCTCTTAATCTTCGTGCCCAACTCCAAAACGACAAGTAAAAAGATACGGAGGGAGTATTAAATAAAATTTTATATAAAGAAGGAAACAAAGGTCTTTTCTGTACATTTCAAAGGTACCCACTGGTACCCAGTGCAACACACACTAAAGGGTTTGTTGTTGTTGTTTTTGATTCACACTCCTGGTTACCAGTCTGGTTCCCAGCAGCATGCACCAACCAGAACTTAAACAGTAACTTACTGAAACTATAGTTAAACAGCAACAAGAACAAAGCCTTTTAGTCTGCCGAGGAAGTGGGAAAATAAACTAGATTCCATTGGTAAATATTGCCCCGTTCTCATCAGTAATTGATGCTGACAGGCATATCTTCATGAGATGCAGATCAATACCTATGAAGAGAGATGACTGTTTAACATGCAGGGTCAACCAGATGGCACCAGTGGCAGAGCCACAGGGGGTGCTGCCCGTGCTGCAGCACCCCCTTGGCCCCTAAAACATTAGCTTATAGAGTAATTAGTAAATGAGGACAGCTCCATATAAATGATCAACTGCGAAGGCCAACAAAATCCACAACAAGTGACCAGCACCCTGTGGGCCAGGAAACAGAATCTCATCTCATTCTCTCTTCTGTTTTCCCTTGATCTCCTTTTTAACTGGTTAGGATCTACTTGCAGAAAGGTCAAAGGTAAACCCAGAACATATGTGTCACAAACTGGTATGAATATACCATGGTGATACGAGAGTTGTTTGCAGCTACAAATTTGAATCTCTTTACTTCATATTTATATATCCACTCCTGATGAATCCTCACATCCAATTTTCCTGAGGTTGTATAGAAAATTTAGTTTTGTGCCTCCCACACCCACATTTCAAGTTCCTTTTTTTTTTAATAACTCGACCAACACAGGAGGAACTAGGTGCAATTTAAGTAAGAAGAAATAGGCACTCAAGTTAGTGTTGAAGAGGAGTCAAACTTGGGTGGTCATTGTGTACATCCACACTCTAAACCAACTTTAGTAAATTTCAAATTGAGCTATCTGCCATTTTTGTCTAACCAGAATGTACGGTGTCTGATCTGGAATTGAACTCCTAGCGGCTCTCAAGATTGTAAGAACCAAATGACTTACAAATGAGCCCATCTACAAAACCATTTGCTTTACACCTCTTGACTACAGTAACAAGCTAAAAGCATCCATCATTCCCTAAACCACTACAGTTTTAGCTTACACGGCATAATATCTTGATATGGAAACTGGATATGGTGTCCCCTCCTTTTTTTCCATATAGCTCCTCTCTTATTCCATCATCAGGGCCTCACTGCAGATAACTATGCACCAGGTTCCAAGGGAGATGTCCAAGTGAAATCTAAAACCAAACCCCTGCTACATTTTCATGGAAAACTCTGATGTAACATGTGCTTCACGCTACTTATATGCCTTGCTCCTCTCATCTCCGGCACTTCACCATCAACAAGTACAGGCCAGGTTCCAAGGAGATATTTCACGAACAACTCCAATGAAACATGGGTTTCCAACTACTTATATAACTCAAACAGAATTTACCTGGGATGGACAACAATAAGCGAGATTGAGCCCTACTATAGTGGCTAAGCTAGCAAAGACACGAAGCAATAATCAAAGAAGAAAGAAACTAAAGGTCATTATTCAAATCATCATTTTTTACAAAATGTCAGTAGAATGCCTAGCTGACGAGGAAGCAAAGAGGGAAACAAGGAAGAGAGGAGTGCTTAAGTGACACAATACCAATTAAGAGACCAATCACATACTCTACATAAAACTAACTTTGCGTGTTCGGAAAACAGTGGCCCAAAAATTAAGGAGTACGTGGAAAGAAATACTGACATTAATAAAACTTCTAACATCTATAGGCGTGTTCGGTTGACACCCTGAGAAACTTGCCTGAGTCAGGCACGACGCTCAGGGTCACGATCGATGCCTGACGGGCAGCATGCCTGGGAGGACACCAACCGAACACGCCCTATATCTGCCTGATCCGGCTGGTGTCCAGACAAGGGCGGCAGGCGTAGTGTAGAAAGCAATTCAAGGGTCTATACTACCTAACATGGTATAAATGTTAGAAACCTCGCCGGAGAAACGACGCGCACGTCGCCGGCGAGATCACGGCTACAACACACACACAACTCACGCAAGAACACAAGTGCACACGGTCTTGTTGGTGCTGCAAAATGAGGCAGCGTTTTCTGGTGCTATTCCTCTACTTATATAGACAATTACAAGTAAGGAAAGTACGATTACAAGGAAAGAAAGATTACGACCTCCGATCAGGCACAGCTAGCTTTCTAAACATAGCAAATAAACTAAGGAAAGTAAATCAGTAAACATGGAAGGCAAGGATTATTTCCTACAATCTCCTCCTAAGCCTTGCTGTCATGATTATCAATATTGATCAGGCCGATCTTGGAACGCAGCTCATGAAACTTGACTTTGCCGAGAGACTTGGTCAAAATGTCACCGAGCTGTTCTTCACTTCGAATGAAATCCACTTTGATCAGGCCCTGTTCTGCGGACTCCCGGACAAGATGATACTTCACCTTGATGTGCTTACACTGTCCATGGAGCACCGGATTCTTGATTAATGCAATGGCGGACTTGTTGTCCACCCTCAACACTGGCACGATCTGCGCCGCTCCCTGCATTTCTGCTGCATTTCTGCTAGCACGCGCTTGAGCCAGAGTGCCTGACAAGCAGCATTTGCTGCTGCCATGTATTCTGCCTCGCAGCTTGATTGAGCCACCACCTTCTGCTTCTTCGATTGCCAGGTGATCGGGCTGCTGCCGAGGAAGAAAATCACCCCTGTCGTGCTTTTCCTAGCATCGACATCCCCAGCGAAATCGCTATCGCTGAACCCTGTTAGGAGCGTCTCCTTCTTCTCCTTTCTGCCATACCAGAGTCCCCAATTCTGGGTCCCCGCCACGTATCGGAGGATATGCTTCACCGCAGCCATATGATCCTCGCGCGGCTCCTCCAAAAACCGACTCACATAGCCGACAGAGAAAGCAAGATCGGGGCGGGTGTTCACCAAGTACCTGAGGCTCCCGACAATGCTTCTATACACAGTAGCATCGACCGGCGGCTTCTCGCTCGTCTTGCTCAGCTTTAGCCTCGGTTCCATGGGTGCTTGGACTGAATTGCACCCCGCCATGCCGCTTTTCTCCAGCAGCTTGGCCGCATAAGCTCCTTGGCTCAGCGAAATTCCCCTCGCACTCTGCTTCACCTCAATGCCAAGGTAGTAGTGAAGCAGGCCGAGATCGCTCATCTTGAACGCTGCTGCCATCTCCCCCTTGAAACGCTTGATATCGTCGCAACTGGCGCCGGTGATCACAAGGTCGTCGACATACACGCCGACCACCAGCTGCGCCACGCCATTCCTCCTGACATAGATGGCGTGCTCCGATGGGCACCTCGTGAAGCCAAGCCCCACCAGAGTCTCGTCCAGCTTCGCGTTCCATGCACGCGGCGCTTGATGTAGCCCATACAGTGCCTTCTGCAGCTTGAGCACCTTATGCTCCTTCCCACCGACCACAAAACCGGCCGGCTGCTCAACGTAGACCTCCTCCTGTAGCTCGCCGTTCAGGAATGCCGATTTGACGTCCATATGGTGCACCCCCCACCCCTCGTACGCCGCAAGGGGATGAGCAGGCGCACCGAGTCTAGCCGCGCCACGGGCGCGAACACCTCGTCGTAGTCGATGCCGTGGCGTTGCGCATATCCCTTCACCACGAGGCGTGCCTTGTGCTTGGCCACCGCCCCGTGCTCATCCCTCTTCACCTTGAAGACCCATTTCAGGCCAATGGCACGGCGACCCGGAGGGAGATCGACGAGAGACCATGTCCCGTTGTCATCAATCGCAGCCATCTCCTCCATCATCGCCACCCTCCAGCTCGGGCTGCGTTCCGCCTCAGCGAAAGAGGCGGGCTCGTCGGAGCTCACCATGTGCAGCTCCTCGGCGACCAACGCACGTGGTGCAAAACCGCGCGGAGACGCCGGTCCGATGATGTCGTTGATGTCGCGGTACCGGAGCGGCGCGTCCTCATCATGGTCGGCGTCAAGATTGTCGTCATCGACGCCGGCCTCTAGCTCCTCACTGACAGCCTCGAGGGCCTCATTGCCCGCAACAGGAGGCGGCGACTGCTCCCCCAATTCTCCTCCTCCAGCCGCCTCGACGACTCCATCAACTTCTGGAGCGGCTGGGCCCGAGGTGGTGAACTCAACCGTGAACACGTCGTCGCCGCCGCTTGACTCATCGTCGCCGTTGTGGGTGCCCCAGTCCCACTGGGCTTGTTCGTCGAACACCACGTCACGCGTTACGTGGACACGCTTCGTGGTAGGATCGTACGCGCGGTACGTCTTGGAGCCGCGCTCGTAGCCAATGAAGATCATCTTGCGGCCCCGATCCTCCAACTTCTTCAGGTGCGACGTCGTGTTCCGGACATAGACGATGCAACCGAACGTCTTCAAGTGGTGCACCGCGGGCTTCTTCCCGTGCCAGGCTTCGAACGGAGTCATGCCCTCCACACTCTTCGTCGGGCACCTGTTCAGCACGTACACGGCGGTGCTCACCGCCTCGCCCCAAAGCCAACCGGGCAAGCCTTTGGCCTTGAGCATGCTTCTTGCCGTCGCCACCACCGTGCCATTCCGGCGCTCTACAACACCGTTCTGCTGCGGGCTGTATGCAGCAGTGCGCTGGCGGTGGACTCCTTCCGCCGCGCAATACTCCACGAACACTGTCGAGTTGAACTCGCCACCGCGGTCAGTGCGGAGCGCGCCGAGCTTCAGCTTGGACTCTCCCTCGGCGCGAGCTTGAATCGCCTTGATCGCCTCTGCTGCACGATCCTTGGATGGGATCATGGCCACCCACATGAACCGGGTGAGGTCGTCGACGAGCAGCAAGAAGTACTTGTTGCCGCTCGGAGTCGCCGGTGTGATCTGCCCACAAAGATCACCATGCACCAGCTCTAGACGCCGCCGTGCTCGGTACTCCGCTTGTATCGGAAACGAGGTGCGCCTCTGCTTGCCAGCCATGCAAGCCTCGCACAACTCCGCCACCTGTCCGAGCTCCGGGCAGCCCGCGCACCAGCTCCTCCCGAGCCATCTTGCGTAGCGCCGCCATGTTGACATGGCCGAAGCGCTCGTGCCAGAGCCACGCCACCTCGTCGCCACGGCTGCGAACCGTCAAGCAAACCGGCTGTGCCATCTTGATGTGGAGCACATACAGCCGGTTCCCCGCGCGCGTCACCTTGGCTAGTAGTTGGCCGCCGGGCTCCCGAATCCGCATCACGCCGGAGTCGATGTCGATCTTGTAGCCGATCTCGTCGAGTTGTTCGATGCTCACGATGTTCGTCGTCAACCGGGGAATAAAGTAGACCCCGGAGAACGATCGAAGCTCACCGTTCTTGCACACGAACGTGACTGTGCCACGGCCCTCGATCCGCGCTACCGAGTCATCGCCGAACCGCACCGTGCCGCACACCTCCGTGTCCATGTCCGCGAACGCCGCCCGCGACCCGGACATGTGGTTCGTCGCCCCGGTGTCCAAGACCCAAGTCTTGGCATCACGCTCCTCCTCTTCTCCGAGGTGGGCGAACAACTTCTCCTCATGCAGCTCGATCCGCCACCGCCATGCACGTGCCCCGCCTCCTGCGGCAACAAGTCAGCATGCGGGGGCGGAGTCGCCGGTGAGCCCACCGATGTCACTGGCGGTACGGTGGATCTGGTAGAGGACGAGTTTACGAACAGCAGCGTGGCCTCCTCCTCTTCGTGCACGACGTGGACTTGCTCCTTCTTGGGCCGCGATCGACACTCGCGTGCCCAATGGCCTAGCTTTCCGCAGCGCCGGCATTCATCGCCGGTGGGCTTGTTTGAATTCGACGGCCCGCTCGTCGGACCGCCACGCCCGCGCCCACGCCCACGCCTGCCGCCACCGCGACGTGCCGAGCCGCTACCCGCGCCGTCGCCGTACTCCGCCTCGCGCTTCTTCCGCCGTGCGTCCCATTCCTCCTCCGTGAGGTACAGCTTTCCCTCAAGCTACAGCGACGCCGGCGCTTCGTCGAACGATTCCTCCGCCTCCTTGAGCCGGCCCGTCAGCTCAGCGATCGTCATCGTCGACACGTCTAGCAGTGTCTTGATGGCGAGCGCGATCTGCTTGAAACGGGACGGCAAGCTACGAAGCATCTTCGCGACGATGTCCGCGTCCTTCACTTCCTCGCCTAGCGTGGCGAGATGCGCCGCCATGCCTTCTAGACGGAGCCCGTAGTCTTCGACGGTCTCACCGTCGTTGAACGTGGCGAGGTCGAATTTCCGGCGCAGCTGCTGCGCCGTCGCCTTCTTCACGCGGTCGTCTCCGACCCTCATGGTCGCGATCGCGTCCCAGGCCTCCTTTGCCGTCTCCTTCTTGGCGAGCGTCGGCACCATCTCCGGTGGCACCGCGCCGCACAAGGCGTCGAGTGCCATCATCTCCTCTTGCGCATCGGTGCCGCCCTTCTCGATGACGTTCCAGAGCGTCCGCGTCTTGAGCTTCACCTTCATCAAAAGCGCCCAATCAGAGTAATTGGTCTTGGTGAGGGCGGGGTAGCTAGTCCCGCCTCCCACCTCACGAATCACCCGCTGGATCACGACGCCGTCGTTGGAGTTGTCGCCCTTGGTGCCGGACTTGCCATCGCCCTTCCCGTCACCGGCCATCGCCTAGGCTCGCAACCTCGCTCTGATACCACTTGTTAGAAACCTCGCCGGAGAAACGACGCGCACGTCGCCGGCGAGATCACGGCTACAACACACACAACTCACGCAAGAACACAAGTGCACACGGTCTTGTTGGTGCTGCAAAATGAGGCAGCGTTTTCTGGTGCTATTCCTCTACTTATATAGACAATTACAAGCAAGAAAAGTACGATTACAAGGAAAGAAAGATTACGACCTCCGATCAGGCACAGCTAGCTTTCTAAACATAGCAAATAAACTAAGAAAAGTAAATCAGTAAACATGGAAGGCAAGGATTATTTCCTACAATAAAAAGCAAATCTTCCATGAAACGTAACACATATTAAGCGAGCCTTATACATGAAAAAATTCAAGTAAAGTAACATCACGGCGAGAAAAAGGTCAAGGTTGGCCCTGGTTGTTGTTGATCAAGATAGCAATGCCCACTATGCTCCACGGATGAATGTTGTACATCGCAATGCTACCCCCGGGCACCCTATAATTCCACAGCAAAATAGTTGCGTGTGCAGATGGGCTCTAAATTTGTGCAGCGATCAGCAAAAAAGGGAGCCTTTGTGGGAGATCCATTATACGAGGAGCCTATTATCACAGATCTACAAGGAGACCAGAAGGAAGCACTAGCAAATTTACCTGCTCAACATCCTGACGCTTGTAAAGCCCATCACCTCGAACAGCTGAGAACAGACGGAAGTGCGGGCTAGGTGGGAGGGGTAAGGCCCGGCGGACGGCCTGCCCCTCCGCCCCTGTCGGCGCAGCTGCAGCGGCCGCTGCTGAGGTGGCACGGCGGAAGGCGCTTCCCCGGAGGGCCGACGAACGCAGCAGTACGGAGGCCATCCCCCTCTATATCTCGTCTAGTGCACACGCCGATCCTTCCCCTTCCTTCTCGGAGGAAGGCGCTTCCTGATTCTCGTTCTCGGTACCTCGCTCACTCGCGGACGGTGCGCAGCAGCGGCGGCGTTAGGTAGGGCTTTCTTCGATGAGCCGGTCAGCCAGCATAAGAGGACATACGTTGCGGCCGGCCGGCTCGAGTCGATAAAAAACCGGCTGGTTAATTGAAGAAACTGAACGGTTAATCAAATTTCTACCATTTTAGGTTTGGTTTTTCTCCGGCTGATCGGCGGTTTTACTAACTAGTCCGGACCGATGTTCCTATTAACCGACTGGTTATTACCGGTTATATAATCTTTGATATATTATTTAAAAAAATCTAAAAAATGTCCTTTAAAAAACAAAAAATACCTTGATAAGAGCCGTAAGATTTGTGTGGGATTTGTTGGACGGTGGATGCGGCGCGAAGGCAGAGAGGACCCGATCCTTCTTTACTTCGCCGCCTCATTGTCAGCACGGTTTGAGGGTTCATCGCCGTCGGCCAGAAAGAAACCCTAGCCTAGCCTACTCGTTCTTCCTACCCGAGAAAGAATCAAGCTCCCCATGGCAGCGCTGCGGCGAGTCGCTGGCATGATGCGTGCGACCGCGCCTACCCGCCCCTTCGCCCCGGCCATGCACCCCACGGTATCTCCTCTTTGCTTCGGCCCTCCTCTTTATGAACACAGTGATTTTCCGATCTTGCTGCTTCTATAGCGAATCTAATATTGTGATTTGCCCTTTGATGATGGAGGGACTGGCCGTTCGCCAGGTTGTATTGCTCTGGTGCGGTTCGCCTCGCCGCCTCTCGCATTCAGGCGCTGATAGGTCTCCAGATGAAAGGGTAATTTTTTCACTCATCCCCTTATGGTCTCCTTGTAGACCTGGCACAAGGAAGCTTTACTTCGTATTTCCAAAGATCTTCCAACACAAGGAAGCTTTACTTCGTATTTCCGAAGATCCCAAGGCTTGTCGCTCACTGACATCCGAGCCTTGAGGATTTATCTTCCCTCCTACCACAGATCCATCGTCCTGGTTGGCCTCCTCTCGTAGTGCAACGGTGCAACCCCCTTCGTTTCTTATTCCAAGATGCAGTGTAGAAAAGTAACTAACTTCTTCTCATGTTGGATGTTGCAAAACTGCAGACCAACAGTAGCCATACAAGATTCAAAAGTTGAGCCAGTAGTAGGCAGTGGCGGAGCCAGCGGGAAACCTTAGGGGGAGGCCATGAACAGTACCATCAAAGGCCAGTCGGGTGATGCCTGTGTGTGGCACCGTTCTCCTTTCCTTCCTTGATCCCTCGCGCGCACATGGACCCATCGGAGCTGGCGCCGCAGCCGCACTAGCGTTGTGATTGAGTGGTACCACCTCCTGCCAATTGAGTCAAGGATTTTTGGGATCGAATCGAATCAAACCGATAGATGATTTGGGAATTGGGGACTGATATCTCTATAACCTATTAATTGAGGTGCGGTCGTCCACTTCGTGTACGCGGTGTCCCGGTGTCCGTTCATGTCCAGTCCGATTTCCCATGATTTTGTTGGAATACGATCAGACTTTGATTGTCTATGGAGTTCGATTAGGTTTTGATGAAGGGGAACGATAGAGAAGGTTGAAGGGACTCCGTTTTGCTTATTTATGAGCTTGAGGGCACTTGGATATGTCAAATAGGAGCTCCAGTGCTTTGTCCATGGTGGACAAAGATGACGCCAACAAGAGGAAGAAGACGACACTATTTGGCCATGACCATCGGGCTAATTGGGTCGGTTTTTGGGCCGCACTGCTGCTGCACTGGGTTCAAACCAAAGAAGATAGGTGGGTTGTGCATGGACGGCCCAAGTCGCTGGCGCCTTCAACAAGTCAATAAGTTGTGGGCTGCCAAGATCGTGGCGAGATGCTGGACGTGATCGTGCAAAGGTTTTGTCACTGTCGCGGTTCTAGTCGGCCCACTGTCCCTCTTCGGTGGTGTCAGCTGGCGCGCGTTGTCTGTGTGGCCGGAACGCGATCCAATCGACGACGGCCGAGCTCGAGCCACCCTGCATTCGTGAAACGTACGTTCTGAATTCCGACGTGCTCCCCTGCCAGCCTCGAAGATTTTTGTCACATGCAGATTAGATGAGACGTTGTCCAATAATCCAATCCGGCAGTAGATGGAGAAGGTATGGCGATGTGAGGGTTAAGTATTGAGAGTGCTGCACAATTGCGAGACCAATTTCATTTCAATCAATAACGGCAAGACAAGCAACTGGCTTGACTATCTGGCGGCAGCGGCACACACTGGGAATTATCTCATCCAGATTTCTCTTTACATTGTGGAAGGTCAGGTTCTATTCTCTTTCTAAAAATAACCTCTTCCCAATGCTTTGAATCTGTTCCGCTGGCGCTAATCTACTTCACAATGCGGCAAGAATTCGAACAATTTATCCCCGACAAGCCCTGGTTAAGAAAGGCTCTCCTCTACTGCTGCAATATGTGGTTAAGAAAGGCCTTCCTCTACTGCTGCAATGTGTGGTTAGAAAACAAAAATTATAGTTCTCCCAGAATCATCCAGACATTATATTTGAAATCATAAAAGTCTGATTATGGTTTGAACAATAAAAGTCTGAACAATAAAAGTTTGATTGTTATAATTCTCACTTTGCTATAGAGATTATGGTTTGAACAATAAAAGTCTGATTGCTCGTATCTGGGCCCCTGCTGGCCAGGCTCTGCAAATGCAATGACAGTATGATTGGTTCCATGTATTCATTCAGCCAGGCTATATATTTCAGTTGTTTGGTTGCCTGCACAAGAACATGTTGCATGAGATAAATTATTATAAATAAATATTATTATGGTGTTTATTTTATATGAGTGTGTCTTAATAGTCCTTAGTTTAACACATTAAATCTTAATCACCTTTAAAAAATACTAATATCAATTGATATATGCTAATCACTAAATTAATCTTATGACTAGCAAAGTGTCCGTGCGTTGTTACGGGCTAAAAACGTAAAATTTAGCAACACGTCATATGTATCCCGTTAGCGTGTTACAGAGCTTTGAACAGGAAGAAAAAAACTCAAATCAACTACATGGTTTCATCCTTCAATTTTGTATCATTTTTGTAATATGTTTTTATTGGTTTGCACGAATTCTCTATTTTTAAATTTAATTTAATAGGAAAAGGAAAAATAAGCCAAAATTAAAAAGGATCAATAAAAGAAGGGGGTGGTTATCGTGCGACACCCCCATCTGCGCTCCACTGTCCCAACATGTAAGGCCAAGGTCGTGACCCAATGACTAAAGATTTCTACAAGCTTTATCCGTAAGGAAAATTCAATTCACGCAGAATAGAAATAACACTGTATTGCAACGTGATTTTGGACTTGAAAACTTGCTCTAATGAGAAAAGTTAAAACACGAAAGTTGTAGATCTCGTCGAGATCTTTTCGGAACATATATGGATCATATTATTTGGACTTCGGAGCTAGGAGATATGGGCCTCGCATAGAAACCTGCGCAAAGGAGTCCGAATTAGAACAAATATTTTTGCATCGTAAATTTGGAAACCAAAAGAGCGAAATCTTGACTTCCATTGAATATCAAAGTTGTAGAACCTTTCGGGAGCTACGAGATAGAGTCCGAGTTTGCCTCATTTGAACTCCGGACGAGGGATTTATGATTTTTGGAATTTGGTGCTTGATATAGAAGGTAGGAAACCGATTTGGATTCAATCTCTAACTTTGTGGGCATATGACAGATTTTTTTGATGTCGTGGACGTTTTCCCCTAAATTAATATGTAGTAGAGATTAGCGGCTGCTCACTTGCAACCAGCGAGCCAGGCCCGCTGGAAATGGACTCTATTTACGTTTCCTAAGAGCCAGGCTTGCTGGTGCCTTTTGCATCTAACCGGCCAGGCTCTGGTGGTTCTGCAAGCAACCAAACACTCACACACTGCATCTGGAGAGCCTGGCCAAAGCTCGTACAGCCAACCAATCAGCCCCTAACCTGCTCCAGATATGTTTAGAAAAAGTCTAGTCAATTAAAGGCAATGCCGGTAGCGGTGAACAATGCACAAACACTCTGTCAATATATTACACTTACTGTGAGAGATCCACATATGGGATAATCAAATTTAGCTCTTGGGTTTTGTAGTAGAAATGATAAATAAAAAATGTAAATATGATTTAGAGAGTTGTGATCTAGACATAAAAGAAATGTAACGATAATATCATGGATTATATCGAGCAGAATCATAAACTGCTTTGCCTTCTACTAATAATTTGATGGTGAGCCATTGCTACAACTCACAATTTGGAGTATTAACTGAATAACCTTGACTTCTATATTGAGTTATTTTGATGAAGTTATCTTATCGTGACTATTGTACTGAATTTCCATGTGTCAGCTTGAACATTACCTGGTTCAAATCTAATTGGCTATGTGTATCTTCTTCAAACGAGGGGGCGCTCGAATGTTCAAATGATTAGTTCTCGCTCCTACGATAGTTGGAGTTGTGTGTGAGTGGGATGCCTGACCCGATCAGATGTAATGCATTTTTCTACATAAGGATTTTTACAATTCACAATTAATCGAGTTTACCATGCTACATGTGAAGCTGAAATGACTCAAGCCCGTAGCAACGCACGGACATTTTGCTAGTCGAGTATAGAGCAGCCCAGTAGGCCTTCTTGCTAGTCACTTCAGCCCAATTGATATTACGACCCGACGTCAAAACCCAAATGGACCATATTTCTTGGTTTCCTGTTTTCTTCATTGAACACAAACAGCAAAAGGGGCCACAGTCGTCAGGAAATTTCTTGGGCAAGGAGGGGTCACGGCCTAGGCTGGCCGACGTGTAGCTCCGCAAGTGGGCAGTAGCAGCACCTTACGCATCTTCATCGGCAGTGTGGACGGTGGGCAGGAGGGGAGCACGGCAGCGGGCAGGAGAAGAGTGCAACAGCTGTCTTGAGCCCTCCCCGACGCCTGGCCGTCCTTGACTATTTTGGATGAGTAATCGTGATTAGTCGACAATCAGCTGGACGATCAGGCTTATAATCACCCTGATTGAGTCGTTGAGCCTTATCGAGAGTACCTAGCCGATAAGGACGACTAATCGTCAGTAATCATGATTAATCGACAACTTGAAAATGTGGTCTAATGAAAGCCATGTGATTCTGTTATGTCAAATTTGTCTTCTGTTGATTGAATCATCATATCCAGCCATTATCTATGTGGATGTGAGAGTAACTAGTGAGTATGGCTCTTCAGTTATTGTTCTAAAAAGTAAATTTAACAGCACTTGAGCAACCTCTTTTGCTCGAGTGCATCCAATAAATAAACAAACTTCTTGTTCGTTGGAGTAAGCAGTTTGGTATCCTGCTTAATTAAGTCAATCAATTCATCAACTGCAGAAGTATCTTAGATAACTTTGAGCAATTTATTTTTATTGAATTGTTTCCTAGACAAGTTTGAATTTCTATTGTATTTGCATACAGAGCCAGCACACACACACACAAAAAATTAACTAGTTTTTTATTGGTGCTATGGTGATAGTAACTTCACATTAGATTGTTGCTTATCGTGAAGCACCACATGGTCTATCATTTCTTACCTCAGGTTTCCATATGACGATGTGTACTCTCTGTACAAATGTCATCCATCAAACTTCACAGAATTCTTAAGGGTTCTTCTTATTTCATCTGCTTTCTATTTCTCTTAATTGTCTAATATGCTTAAAGGTGTGTACGAACTCACTTTTCCCTTAAAGCTTGGATGACTAGGTCTTACTGTTTCCCTTTTTGACAGCACTATCAGTGACTGCTGCATATTGGAACTGTTCACGTCTTCCATATACGTTCTGCAACTTCCTCCTTGTGTGGAAATCTATGTCTATCTACTAATCAGGCATGTTTTTCTGGTGTTTAGTTGGATGCTGTGCTTGGGGATATTCTGTCAAAAGGTGATAACAGGTTACCGAATGATGTGGTGGAGGATCTTTTCTTTAGGTATACATAATTCTTTGCTGCTTGGATCTCTGTTTCTTTTCTATAAAAGAATCACTAACGGGATTTTAATTTGTAGTGCTGTGGCTGTTCGTCGACAATGCTTCTGGAAGGAACTTTCAAGGTCCTGGATAGTTAGTGCTGCCTTAGTGACGGGTGGCTTTTGTGGCTGCTTAGTTGGTTACCAAATGTCAAAAAATAAAAAGGGTAACTGATTAGCTTCTGGTGGGCTATGTTACCAAAGTTGGCACATTGACAAGAACCTGATATTCTGTTCTGTTTCTTTTGTTTGACAAGACCTGGTTTGAACCTGGGGTTCAACTTTGGATTATGGCAAAGACTTAGAATGTTCATGCAATAATTTGGGATAATATGATGGCATTAAATTAATTTAACCATTTCTGTGTGCTGTCCCGCGAAGTCATTTTGCATGTTTGGCTAACAAGTACCTCATAATATGTGCGATCTTTCTTTTTTTGAATTGTATGTATGGGGTCTTTAAGGAGCATTTTGTGTATACAATTGTGAAACAATGGAGACATTTTGATATTTGGACTCGGATTTGTATCAATCGGTGTCTGAGTTTGCAGATTTGGATACCTCATGCTATTTTTTTCACTTATATAGCGAAAACACCTGGTGGCCATATATGTTTTCATTGTTTTTTCCGTTTGATGATAATACCTTTTTTATAAAACCAGAAAAACTGTAGCACCTAATATTCCCTCGAAAAAGTAGGTCAGGTGTGCTAATAAAATTTTGGGGAAGGTAGACTGGACACGGTTCATTCGCCGGGTCACTTGCCTCCCAACGATGGATAACAAATGCTAAATTCAATGAATTATATGTTAATAACTGACGAATGGCCCTAGGTAGCATATAGTGAAAGTAGACATATAGCAGTAGGATCTGATACGGGATTTAGAGGGAGAGAGAGAGAGAAAGGGGTTACCAGGATTGTGAGGAAGCGGAGCAGGGGTTGTCGCGGGGTCGACGGCCGGAGAGGAAGTGGACCTGACGGCGGCTTCGGTTCCCATCATCCCGTCGGTGGAGATGAGATCGGCGCGACGGCGGCAGTGGAGAGCTTCCCGTCGCTGGCTGCGCCCTTCCTTGCGATCGGTTAGGGTTTCTGTAGGGAGGAGTGGTGGCGGCGTCTAACCTCGTGGTATGTGCCCCGACATCCTTCATGCCTTTATATGGCGCAGTGCGACGGTTGGAGCGCCCCCGATCAGGGCGCGATCTGGAGTGTTGGGCCGTTCGGCCCAACGTGGAGAGATCTACTAACATTCTCCCCCTAGATTTTATTTTATCATTACTTTGTATTTTTCATTTCATCACGGATTTATACATAGAGCATGTCTCATCGTCACAACTAAACGCCGATAGATTTAACAGCTACTATACACATCCCCGTTCAGAAAACAGATACTTTTTTTTTGGGCACTAAGTCCAGAATCATAAGGCTTCTCTTAATCCCATGCCGGCTACGTGCTCCTTGAACACGCTGGGTGGTAGGCCTTTCGTAAGCGGATCTGCAAGCATTCTTTCAGTCCTGATATGCTCGAGATTTATAGTGCGATCCTAGACTTTGTCTTTCATAATATAGTACTTTATATTAATAAGCTTGGCGGCACCACTGGACTAATTGTTGTGAGCATACTGTTGGGGGGATCACTTCTCAAGCCACCCTTCGAGGGTTCACCAAAGTCGGGCTGCGAATAAAAGTCAAAGTCAACATATTATTATCCTTTTTATTTATTATTCATTATTAACCATAACTTCGAGGTACAGACGTTCATCAGAGGCCACGGTAAAATCAGGACCCTTCGAGCGGGATCTCCGCGCCCTCAAAGGATGAAGTCGTCATCTTTCGAAGGAATGCGTGCGGGGAAAGATCAAGAGCACGTTCGGCGTGAAGAGGGCAACACGTGGCACTAGCACGTGTTATGGCGTGCAAAGCAAGAAAGGGTAACAGGAGTGCTCAAATCACCGATTTATCCTAAGTAGGTAATTAGAGGCAAAATGGTCATTTGCACATGGCCTAAGTACGGGCCTATAAAAGTAACACCACTACTTACTTGTAACGGGATGAATCTTTTTGGGAATACGTGAGGAGAGCCCTTTTTGTCTTGTTTCATACCCTTTCATAATTTTTTTTTATGTTCACTCTTTCTGTTTGTGTCATCGAGGCTTACGCTTAGTGACACCAACAGTGGCGCCCACCGTGTTGTGAGCTCATACACAAGCTCACGATGACTCAACTCCATGGGCCGCTGTCTTCGAGCGGCACACCGCCCTCATGAAGCAGCATTCTGGGAGACCCCCAATCGGCTGACGACCAGTCTTCATCGCAAGTAACAAAAGAGAACACCCTTGAAGTGCAACCATCGCTTCAGGCAGAAGCAGCGGGCGGCCGAAAAGACCTAGTACAACATCCTGAACAATCGTCGAGCTCGAACCCTCCGGGAAGCAGCACCCCAACCTCGATGACAACAACACAAGAGATGGAACTATTAGCCCAAAGAGCCGAGCACCTCGAGCAACTCAAGCAATAGTTGTTGCAAGAACAAGAGCTAAGAAGCAAAGCGCTGTCAGAGAGAGAGAAAGCACTACAAGAGAAAGAGTACATAGCCCAGCTCAGACTCAAGAATCTGCAACTGGCAAAAGAAGTCGAAGAACTCCAGAGAGCCATTGGAAGGGCGAGTCGCCAGGAATCAAAACCCAATGCCTGAAGCCCACCCGTACCTCGAGCAAGAAGTACCACTCACACCAAGCCATCAGGCAATAGCCACAGAAGCGCTGCCAATTCGAAGATCAAGCACAACGAGCATAATTGATAAAGACTCATCTCTTTCCAAAGGGTTGCAAAGAGCCCCATACCCGCCGCAGTTCAGAATGATAACGCTAGCCAAATTCAGGGGAAATTCTGACCCAAGGCAATTCCTCAAGAGCTACGAAGCAGTAATCATATCAGCATGAGGAGATGTGGTAACACTGGCAAAGGCATTTGTTTGCGTCCTCGAAGAGTCCGCCCTCAATTGGTACTTCAACATCAGGGATAAGGTGGTCACAAGTTTTCGAGAGTTCCACACCATTATGGAACCATCGCACGAGCTGTTGAATATCGCCCAGCAGGAGAATGAGCAATTACATGAGTACTACAGAAGATTCCTCACGCTTCGAGCCCAGGCCCCGAACGTCACGGATGAGGCGGCAATAAACTCTGTACTCAGAGGCATGCGAGCATGCCAGATGTCTTCATACTACGCGCGGATACCCCCGCACACCATGCAAATGCTATGCACAAAATTCGAAGAGTACAGTAGATCGGATGTGGATTACAAGAGACACAATCAAAGTCAAAATAAGAGCCGCAACCAGTCACACAGCAAAGGTGGCTATCAAGAAAGGAAGTACAGAAAAACCAAGCAACCCATCGACCCCCCCCCCCCTTTGTTCGTTGGTCACATCGAGGAAGAAAAAGAAGACACTATCGGCAGAGGCAACCAGAGCAACGATTTCAGAGGAAACGGCCAACGAGGGCGTGGCAGAGGCCGAGGCTCTCAAGTCTAGACTCGGCCAGCTAGAAAGTCGTACTGTTTCTACTGCGGAGAGGACAAGGGGCACAAAACTTCCACATGGCTCAAAGCAAAAGAAATCCAAGAAAGGATCGAAGCAGAAAAGAACGCTTTGTCCTTACCCAAAGCCATCAATTATACATCGCCCAAACCATGGCCCCAACAACCATATCCACAGCCCGCTCAACCCAACTATCACTACCCAAGCACCCATCATCATCAACTTTATGCACCGTCCCCATATTTTCATCCAACTCATCCCACACAACCACCCAGCCAGTACACCCAATCCAGACAACAAATCCAGCAACCATCACCAAACCAAGACCAGCAAAGGCAAAAGCAAGAGCCTCAACACCTACCACAACCTAAACCAGAACCGACCCCAAACCAAGCTACAACCTTCCTAGTACAAGGTTACATTGGAATGATATGCGGAGGGTCATCTTCAGACTTCGAAAACAAAAGAAGAAGAAGAAATCACTTTCGAATGGTAAACAACATTTTCACAGAAGGATCTGTTATCAAGTCAAAGTGGTCTCATATTCCCATCACATTTACCGAGTCAGATCTCAGCCTCAAAGCTTACCCGCATATCGATGCATTCGTAATCGAAGTCCACATCCATACCTGGATGGTCAGCAAAGTCCTTGTAGACAACGGCAGCCAGGCAGACATCCTGTTCATAAACACCTTCGAGCAAATGGGCCTCAGCAAAGGTTCTCTACAACCATCGAACATACCACTCATTGGCTTTGGCGGAAAAAGAATCACTCCCATGGGCATAATCTCCCTACCGGTATCGTTTGGCAACACTCAAAACCCTCGAACAAAGTATGTAACATTCGACGTGGTGGATCTTTGCCACCCATTTAATGTTATATTTGGCCGGGGCACAATTAACACCTTCGAAACCGTCATCCACAGTGCATATCTATGTATGAAGATCCCAGCAGCCGGAGGGGTTATTACAGTCAAGGGAGATCAGCAAATGGCAAGAGACATAGAAAAAGGCTATGCACCGGGGGAAAGGAACTGTAACAACATACAGATTTTCAGCCAACAACAACTAGAGGATGAAGAGAGAGCTCGAAAGGCCTGTGAGCAGCATAAAGCGAATGCAATAGAAGAGACACGATGCCTCGACAGAGAGAAGGTCGCAGTGCAGCCAGACAAAGAAACCAAAAAAGTACTCCTTGACGAGCAAGTCCTTGGCCAGTTTGTCATAGTGGGCTCTGGTTTAGACTCCAAAGAAGAGAAAAAACTGTTAGCATTCCTCAGTAAGAACAAAGATGTATTCGCTTGGTATTCAGCAAACCTCGAAGGCGTGGACAGAAGCATCATAGAGCACAAGCTAGAAGTCGACACAAAGATCAAGCCAAAGAAACAAAGGCTTCGAAAGATGTCAGATGAGAAAATAGAAGCTATCAGAGCGGAAGTCCAACGGCTCCTCGATGCTTCCGTTATCCGCAAAGTCAAATATCCGTCTTGGCTGGTAAACTGTGTAATGGTGAAGAAAAAGAATGGGAAGTGGAGAATGTGCATAGACTTCACAGATCTCAACAAGGCTTGCCCAAAAGATGATTTCCCATTGCCCCGAATTGATAAAATCATGGACGCAACAGCTGGAAGCGAGCTGTTGTCACTGCTCGATTGGTTCTCCGGCTACCATCAGATATGGCTATGGAGGGAGGATGAGGAAAAAACAAATTTTATCACACCCTTTGGTACTTACTGTTTCGTAAGAATGTCCGAGGGATTGAAAAATGTCGGCCCTACATTTTGCCGCATGACTCAAAAAGCCTTCGAGTCACAGTTCGGCAAAAGCATACATGCTTATGTGGACGACATCATAGTAGCAAGCAAAGCAAAAGCCAACCATATCTCAGACCTTGCAAAAACATTCTCAAACCTTCGAGCAGCAAGGCTAAAACTGAATCTAGAGAAGTGTGTTTTCGGCATCCGAAAAGGAAGAGTACTCGGTTGTCTGGTGTCAGCCAAAGGCATCGAAGCCAACCCAGACAAAATCAATGCAATCGTCCAAATGCAAGAACCCCAGTGCCGAAAGGATGTGCAGAAACTTACAGGCAGAATGGCGACGCTAAACTGGTTCATATTCATATCAGCCAAGAGAAGCTTGTCCTTCTTCCAAACGCTCCGAGGGGCTCAACCCTTCGAATGGGGTCCAGAACAACAAAGAGCCTTCGCAGAACTAAAAAACTACCTGGAGAAGCAATCAAAGCTCACCAACCCAGAGCCCGGGGCCGTGCTGTTGTTATATGTCGCTGCGTCCCACTCGGTGGTCAGTGCAGTCCACGTACAGGAAAAGAAAATAATCAAAACGGTTAAACGGGAGCCGAAGCAACTCTTGGTGCTACTATCGGTATACTATGTCAGCGAGGCACTATCTGTCTCCAAGAGGCTGTATTCCGAGATGGAAAAAATTGCGTACGCGGTAGTCATGGCTTCCAGAAAGCTACGATATTATTTTGAGGCTCACCACATCAAAGTGCTCACTAGTGAACTACTTAATAAAATATTTGGCAACCGAGAAGCTTCCGGAACAATCGGCAAATGGGCCATGGAACTCTCGGAGCATGTAGTAGACTTCAAGAAACGCAGTGCCATCAAGTCCTAGGTACTTGCTGACTTCATAGCAGATTGGATAGCTCCGCAGCAAGTAAAAAAATCAAACATGGTCTGAGCTAGAGTGGACAGTGCACTGCGACGGAGCCTGAGGATTGGCCGGGGCAGGGATAGCAGCAGTAGTCACCTCGCCCACGGGCGTGAAAATGAAATACGCTGCAAGGCTTGAGTTCAGTAAAGAAACAGACAAGTGCACCAACAACATAGCAGAGTATGAGGCAGTACTGCTGGGGCTCAAACGAGTCCAAAGGTGCAGAATTAGAATAGATTCCAAGATTGTTGCCAGTCAATACGACAAAGAATTCACAGCCAGGGACCCATTGCTTGAGAAATATCACAGCACCATCCGAAGTATGGAAAAGTACTTCAAAGGCTTCGATATACAGTATATCGAGAGAAAGTTCAACACTGAGGCAGACAAGCTCGCCAAATTGGCAGCAAGACAAGAGGCAATACCACAAGATGTGTTCTTTCAAACAATCACAGAACCTTCGATCAAAACATTCCTCCAGTACCCTAAGCAAATACACGCGGTAATGAGCGAAGACTGGAGAACTCAAATCATTGTGTACCTCAAGGGTTTTTACGAGCCAGACACCGAGTCAGAGGCCAAAAGAATGCAACAAAGGGCCAGAAAGTACAGAATCATCGAGGGTCAGCTGTAGAAGTCAGGAATTTACGCTCCACTACTTAAGTGTGTAAGCAAAACGGAGGGCACCCAGCTACTCAGTGAGATACACGAGGGAATCTGTGGAGCGCATATTGGACCTCGGCCATTAGCTGCAAAGGCAGTTAGGCAAGGTTTCTTCTAGCCATCTATGGTCAAGGACGCCGCAGAAATAGTAACTAGATGCGAAGCCTGTCAAAAAATCTCAAATACGCTGTCAGCACCTTCGCAATCAACGCAACTCATAGCCCCATCATGGCCTCTCCAACGCTTGGGAATCGACATCGTTGGACTCCTACCCACAACACCGGGGAACTACAGGTGGGCAGTTGTAGCACTAGAATATTTCACCAAGTGCATCGAAGCAAAACCAATCACAAACATCCCGGCAGCAACAACCAGAAAGTTCTTTTAGAAAAATGTGGTCTGCCACTTCGGAGTGCCAAGAGACATAACAATCGACAACGGAAAACAATTTGAGAATGATATGTTCAAAGAGTTCTGTCACTCCATCGGAACCAAAGTCGACTTCACGTTAGTATATCACCCCCAGTCGAACGGAGCCGTCGAAAGAGCGAACAACCTTTTATTCAAGGCAATAAAAAAAAATACTGCTTGATGACAAGAAAGGAAAATGGGCAGAAGAACTGCCAAGGATCACATGGTCGCACAACACGACCGAAACCAGGGCAACCAAATACTCGCCCTTCAGTTTATTTTACAGGGAAGAGGCAGTCACGCCCGAGAAGATTTTGCACCAAAGTTCCAGAACCTTCAACGCAAAATCAACACAGCCGACCGAGGAGGAATCAAAGGATTCGATGGAAGTCGACAGACTGGACGCAGTCGTCAACCTTGAAAAGTATCAATCAGAAACACGCCACTAGAGGGATCGAAAAGTCGCACCCCGAGCCTATGCAGCAGGAGACCTAGTTCTACTCCGAAGCCCTAGAACAGAAAGCAAAGGCAAGTTCGAGCCAAAATGGGAGGGTCCATACATTGTAGCAAAATCAAATAGGCCTGAAGCGTACAGGCTCCAGACTCCACAAGAAGAAGAGTTGCCGCATTCTTGGAACGCGGAAAATCTTTGAAGGTTTTACATATAAGAAAAAGCACCACTCGAAGCATGTAAAAAGCCAAGCATAGCACGAAACTATAAGTGCTACCTTGAGCTTAGTTGGTAGATTTTCTTTTTCAAACTTTTCTTTTCTAGGCAACTATGTAAAGGACCGTACTCTTTTCCTTACAAGGGGAACCCTTCGCAGGGGTGAGGTTTTTAACGAGGCGGATCCTATGTAAACCCCAACTAAATCTATAAAGTTGCCTTCCCCAAAGCGGAAAGCCTCGCTCAGCAGAGCACGTTGAAACAACTCTCACCACGGAGATTGAAATATTCGACGAAGAGCAAAAAGCTCTCAAACCATAGCTAGTGCATTGGTCAAGTCCGAAGAGCTAAAACTCGTGCAGCCAGCTAACTTAGCGAAAAAATGCTAAGGGGCTCGTTGCAGCCTAAATCCGTCAAAGGGTTCGCCCTAAAACACCTCGCCCCTAGCACTTCGAGGGGGAGGGTGCCGTTTTTCAAAAAAACTTAGCGAAAAAAATATAAAGGGGCTCATTGCAACCCAAACCTGTCAAAGGGTTCGCCTTAAAACACCTCGCCCCTAGCACTTCGAGGGGGAGGGTGGCGTTTTTCAAAAAAAACTTAGTGAAAAAATGATGAGGGGCTAGTTGTAGCCCAAACCCGTCAAAGGGTTCGCCCTAAAACACCTCGCCCCTAGCACTTCGAGGGGGAGGGTGGCATTTTTCAAAAAACTTAGCAAAAAAATGCGAAGGGGCTCATTGCAGCCCAAACCCGTCAAAGGGTTCGCCCTAAAACACCTCGCCCCTAGCACTTCAAGGGGGAGGGTGGTGTTTTTTAAAAAACTTAGCAAAAAAATGCTAAGAGGCTCGTTGCAGCCCAAACCTATCAAAGGGTTCACCCTAAAACACCTCGCCCCCTAGCACTTCGAGAGGGAGGGTGGCGTTTTTCAAAAAACTTAGCGAAAAAATGCTAAGGGGCTCGTTGCAGCCCAAACCCGTCAAAGGGTTCGCCCTAAAACACCTCGCCCCTAGCACTTCGAGGGGAAGGGTGGCGCTTTTTAAAAAACTTAGTGAAAAAATGCTAAGGGGCTCGTCGTAGCCCAAACCCGTCAAAGGGTTCGCCCTATAACACCTTGCCCCTAGCACTTCGAGGGGGAGGGTGGCGTTTTTTAAATAACTTAGCAAAAAAATGCTAAGGGGCTCGTCGCAGCCCAAACCCGTCAAAGGGTTCACCCTAAAACACCTCGCCCCTAGCACTTCGAAGGGGAGGGTGGCGTTTTTCAAAAAACTTAGCGAAAAAAATGCTAAGAGGCTCGTCGTAGCCCAAACCCATCAAAGGGTTTGCACTAAAACACCTCGCCCCTAGCACTTCGAGGGGGAGAGTGACATTTTTCAAAAAACTTAGTGAAAAAAATGCTAAGGGGCTCGTTATAGCCTAAACCTGTCAAAGGGTTCGCCCAAAAACATCTCGCCCCTAGCAATTCAACGGGGAGGATGACATTTTTTAAAAAACTTAGCAAAAAACGCTAAGGAGCTCGTTGCAGCCCAAATCCCATCAAAGGGTTCGTCCTAGAATACCTCGCCTTTAGCAATTCGAGGGAGAGGGTGGTGTTTTTCAAAATTCAACGTCAGCGCTAAGCAAATCATAGCAACACAAGCATGCCAAGACATAATTTATTAAAATTGCAGCTATTGAATGTTGGGCAAAACCCTAGAGAGTAACAACTGGGGAAGCAAAACCGACCACTCATCAGCGGTGTAACCAGGCGGAGGGGGGCAAGGATTAGGTCTCGAGCCCCCGGAACCAAGAACACCCGAATCTTGGGCATTTCCACTAGTTGGAACCGGCGCCTGCGAAAAAGATTTAGCAATCTTCATCGGTGAATTCAGCATAGAGCTAATTGACCGCTTCGCCACAGCAAGCCGCAGATGGGATGGCCGTGGAATCGAGGCGCCGGAGCCTTCGATGCTCAAGGATTTACCGCTTTGCTTCAGATGCGGAGACCCCGGTCCTCGCTCCCTGTGAGGTCTGTCTATAGAGACTCCCCTACCACGAGACCTGCCCCTACCCCGATGGCCAAGTGTGGATGACGCACTAGATGAAGCGCCATGAGTAAATAAGTAGGAATAATCCCCCACACAAACCACACCGGCGTCCAAAGTCACCAAGCGCTCTTTGGACGAAGATGCGCGCACGGGGTACTCAAATCTTTCAGCCTCTGCCGCAACATCTAATGGTTCGAAGCCGCTCAAACTAGCCTCAGAACTACTCGAAGCAGACATCAGTACGGAAGCATCATCCAATAAAGATTGGGACCCTTCGCTCATCAAGTCCAACATGTGCAACGTGGAAGGTCCACTAGAAGCATCCTCTTTGGACTCCCGCGCAGGCGACACGAAGGACACCTGCGCAGGGTGAAGTAGGCATGTCAAAATTATAGTTACAAATTCCCTCAGGAACCCCCAAAAAGTATGTTACATCAACACAACAACTACAAATAATCCTAAACCTCGCTCGATGCGGCCCTCGATCCACCCTCCGAAGTTCCAGCCTTCTCGGCGGCGTTCCTCGAAGTGCCTTGGCCCCCCAAAGGATCTTTAGTCTGGCCGTCACCACTCCTCAAAGAGCCACGCATCTGTACAAGCACAATAATTTTCAACTTCGAGCGTTGCGCGAATAAATGAAAATACAATGCACTAACAAAAGTATAACCTGAGCCAGTTTCTTAATGGTAGCCTGTCGAGCGGCTTCGCGGCCGTGATCGCGCCAGAATTTCATCGCGATGCGCTTAGCCGGGGCGATGGCCTCTGACGACAAGTTGTCCTGAGCGTCCGTGCCAATTGGAATGTTGCGCCTTTCCAGAGCTTGGAAGTGGTCGCAGTCTTCATGTTCCAGCAGCCCAAAAGCGGCCTCCGCAGTATGCAGCGCGCCGAAGTTACTGTGCTTGTTCATCACCCCCGGGAGAGCTTTGAACTCAAACTTCAGCCACCCAAAGAAAACAGCTTCGGTGATTACAGCCCCGTCGGTCATGGACATGGGCTCAGCACCAACATAACCTAAAGCCTCGCAATACTGCTGGTGTGCGGATACTGCTTGGGCAGCAAAACCATAGTTGCGAGTCGATCGGTCATGCTTCAAAGTTGTGTTCTCATTTTCCAAAGCTGCGATCTTAGCCTCAGCAGCTTCTAGGCAACTTAAGTCGGTCTTTAGTTCAGCAACCTCAGCCAGCGAAGCATTAAGCTCCTTTTGTATGCGCTTAGCTTCAAGCGCAGCCTCATCCTTCGTAGATCGAAGGCTGTTAAGCTTCTCCTTCAGCAACATGTTCTCTGTTGCACGCGAATTCTTCTCCTTCTCCAACAAAGCTAGCTCCGTGCAAGTCTTCTCACAAGAAATCTGCGCGAGGGTGTGGGCCTGAAACAAAGCAATAGTCAAGATAACCCTGTCGCAAAACTCAATAAAAATAGTATAACATTTTCATACACTATCAAAGCCAAGCATACTTACATGTCTAAAAACATGCCAGAGATTGCGACGCAAGTCCCCGGCTCCAAACAGCTGAGCCCCCTCAGCTATGAAAGCGTCAGGAGCCGAGCACAGGTTAGCCCAAGCCTGGGGATCAGCAAAATCCTCATACCCCTCGGGCAACCCCAAGCCTCTACCAGCAGACCCTCTAGAGGCTCCAGCCCCAATCAAAAGTTGACTTGGACTCGAAGGTCCAGAGCGAGCAGAAAATTTTTCCTTGAGACCTACAAGGGTGTCCGCGGCCTCCGTATCCACAGCCCGACTCCTCACGGGAATAGCGGAGGGACTCAAAGCTGGCGCATCAGCAGTACCGCCCGCAGCAGGGGGAGACACCACCACCACGTCATCCTCCTCGTCGTCGTCACTGTCGAAGGCATCCACCATCGCGCCGGCCACACCAACGTCCCAACGGCACGGAGGCCGAGGGCAGGCGAGCTCGAAGAGTCTCGGTGGGGTTCTTTAGCCGGCGCACGCTTAGGGAGGACCTTCGAAGTTTCCTCCTCCCTTTTCCTTTTCCCAATCTGAAGGGGAGGCTTCAGCGGACACTTCTCCTTCCTGGCATTTTTGGCCCCCGTTGCCTTTCCAACATCTGAACCAACATTTCCGGGGGGCCGATTCCGCTTCATCCGAGGTCTTGGCGCGACACGAGCGGGGCACTTCACACCGGCCAATGTCAGGACACGGTTAAGCCGGGCGTTATGCGAAGTTCGCTCGCAGGTGTGCTTGTGCTCCTCGTGAGTGTAAGGCCCTACCACAGCCTCGCTGGCGCACTGCAAGAAAACCAAAAACTCTTCGTCACCAAAACCCCGTTTATCCACGGGCACCATCGGGAAAGGTATGGTAATGTCGGGCCGTGAGGGGATCTTCTTCTGAATAAACCTAGGAATTAAACACCCCTCGCGTAGCAGCCACATATTCGCAGCTACGAACTCTTTGACGAGGTCCTGGTCGCTTGAGTTGAAGGTAGCCACGCGGAAGGCAGCCTCATCCTTGCAGCCTTTGGGCACCCTGCCTTCCATGGACCGAGGCTTGCAATGAGTTAGCTTCGAAGCTAAGGGAAAAGTAGTCGCCCCTCCCTCTTCCATAGAAGCAGTTTCCACGGCAACCTTCACATACAGCCAGCACTCATGCCACTTGTTACTCCAGTGGTTTCGGCTGCACTTAACAAATTGATTATTGCACTTGGAACGAGGCACGAAGGTTACATAGCCAAAGTCAGCCTTATGCACCACGCCATCTATCTTGATAGTCTTTGGCTGATAATAAGCACAGTAGTATTTGCAGAATACTTCGATATCAGGCTGGCCCTGATAACTCAGCACGCCCCAAAAAAATTTGCTTAGCATAGCCATCCCGCTGGGGCTGATGTGATGCAGCTGCACGTTGAACCTGCTCAACATATCCTTCATGAAAGTTGAGCAGGGAAAGCGAAGGCAAGCAGTAAAGTGGTCTTCAAAAACCATGGCCTCATCTTCAGCAGGGCACGGGGTAATCTCCTGACCAGCCAGTCGGGCTCCTACGGAGGGAAAACACCCCAACTCGGCAAGCCTGTGTAGTTTAGGGGCATCAAGGCGAGAGCGCCCGAAAACGGAGGTCTAAGGTCTGGACCCCTCGTGGTCCTTCCCCTTCCCCTTTCAAACCTTTGGCAGGTCAAAATCATCAGCGGGCAGTAGATCGCTGATATCTGCATCCATGTCCTCTACGTCCTCATCCACCGGAACAGAGCTCCAAACCCTGCTACTCGAACCTTGCCCTTGGGTGTTGGTGGCTACCCTCCCAACACCTCGGGGAGCGAAGTCCCTGTCACCACCCCCCTCCTCATCGTCCTCCTCATCATCCTCTTCTTCCTCATCGTCCTCTTCATCATTATCTTCAACCTCTTTTGATGGTTCCCGACCATGGTCATGACTCAACCCTTCAGGAGCAGCAGTAAGGTTATCCTACAAACTCCTAGAAAATTCCGCCTCAGAGTCACCCTCACTTGCAGCGGCGTCGACAGCCGTCGAAGGCAGGTTTTACTCAGTGGCAGCCTCGTCAAGGCGAGCAATTTGCATAACTCGAGCCATATCTTCAGATCCTGTAATTAAACACAAAAGGTGAGCTTCGTAGGAACCTGGAAACTAGCCCCAACTATTGCTAGGAACACTTCGAAGCAAGGATCCATGCATACCGAGTAAGCTCGAACGCAGCTTCAAAAGCAAAAGCAACCAAATAGCAGCATGAGCGCACGAAGCTAGGGGAAGCTGGAGTACTAAAAAGCAAATCGCACCAGAAGCTTCGTAGACCTTTACCCCCCCCCCCCCCCCCCCCCCCGCTTATATAGTCAGGTAAAAACGGACGAGCATTTACTGCAGAGCCTCGGGAGTCCAAGCCACAGTAACACAAAATTTAAAGCGGCAGACAAAGAGCCACGACACCCAAGATAGCCAAGTGTTACCTTCGAGAGAGCCAGGTGAGCTCCTAGAAGACGACTCGCTTTCCGAAACAATTACTGTTCGAACCCTAGTCATAATTGTAGGCATAGTGGAAGCTCAACCAACAAGTAACTAGTAAAAATAATAAATTTCCATCGCAATTATTCTCCTTTTATAGGCAGAAGCCCTGGTAGCTTCGTTCGAAAAGCCCAACTTTGATGCTCGAAGGGTGGCGTTTGGGCAAGAGATCCCGGCGAAGCGAGGGTTTCGGCCCATCAAAGTTGGACCCATCCCTCGAGGGGCTACTGTTGGGGAATCACTTCATAAGCCACCCTTCGAGGGTTCACCAAAGTTGGGCTGCGAATAAAAGTCAAAATCAACATATTGTTATCCTTTTTATTTATTATTCATTATTAACCATAACTTCGAGGTACATGCATTCATCGGAGGCCACGGTAAAACCAGGACCCTTCGAGCGGGATCTCCGCGCCCTCGGAGGATGAAGTCGTCATCTTTCGAATGAATGCGTGCAGGGGAAGATCAAGAGCACGTTCGGCGCGAAGAGGGCAACACGTGGCATCAGCACGTGTTGTGGCATATAAAGCAAGGAAGGGTACCAGGAGTGCTCAAATGACCGATTTATCCTTTATGACCATTTTGTACGGAATATTCGAAGAATATAGTAGGTAATTAGGGGCAAAATGGTCATTTGCATATGGCCTAAGTACGGGCCTATAAAATGGACACCCCTACTTACTTGTAACGAGATAAATCTTTTTGGGAATACGTGAGGAGAGCCCTTTTTGTCTCGTTTCATACCCTTCACAATTTCTTTTATGTTCACTCTTTCTGTTTGTATTATCGAGGCTTACACTTAGTTACACCAACACATACATTACTGCTAGTTCATTGTCGCAGTATAACTTTAGTGGTCTCTCAATACTGTCAACCACTCTTAATTCGGGTATAAATTTCTTTAGCCAATTGACTTTCCCCGTGGCCTCATAACATGCTATAAATTCGGCATACATGGTAGACCCTACCGTGATAGTCTGTTTGGAGCTTTTCTATAAAATGGCCCCTCCTGCCAGGGTAAACACATACCCCGATGTGGATTTCGTGTTATCTGTTGCAAAGTCTGAATCAGAATACCCCACCACTTGAAGTGAATCCGATCTTCTATATACCAACTTGAGGCCTTTCATTCCTTGCAAATATCGCAAGACTTTCTGTATCAACTTCCAGTGCTCACGGCTTGGATTACTCTGAAATCTGCCAAGTAACCCAGTGACAAACGTTAAGTTAGGGCATGTACATACTTGCGCATACTGCATGCTTTCCATAGCCAAAATATATGGTTTCGTTTTTATATCATCGAGCTTGTACTTATTCTTGGGTATTTGCCAATCCCCAAATCTTTTGCCCTTGACTATAGGTTGATATCACTACTGGCCAGTAGAATATCATCCATATATAAATCTAGGAAAATGAATTTTCCATTCTTAAACTTTGCATAGATGTAATTTTCCTCAATATTTGCTTCAAAACCATATTTCTTTATTATTCCATCGAACTTCAAGTACCACTGTCTCGAAGCTTGCTTTAATCCATAAATGGATCTCTTTAAACGATATCCCATCTTTTCTTTTTCTTCTATAACAAAACCTTTCGGTTGTGTCATGTAAATTCTTTCTTCTAAATCCCCATTTAGAAATGCCGTCTTTACATCCATTTGATGTAATTCTAATGCGCCACTAGTACCATTATAATTCTAAAAGAGTTTTTACAAAAGACTGGAGAAAATTTCTCGTTGTAGTCAATTCCTTCTCTTTGCGTAAAGCCTCTTTAGCCACAAGTAGTGCCTTAAACTTTTCTATATTCCCTCTAGAGTCATATTTAATCTTGTAGACCCATTTACAGCCTACTGCTTTGGCTCTTTTAGTAATTTCTTCTAAGTCCCTAACTTCATTGAGACTCATTGATTTCATTTCATCCTTCATGGCCTCCAATCATTGAGATGAGTGGACACTTCTCATGGCTTCTTCATATGAGGTAGGGTCATCCTCCATATGATATTATTCTGTGTTATACAGTTCATATTCAGCCGGTATTGCTGACTTTCTAGCTCTTTGAGACCTCCTAGGGGCCTCTTCATTTGGCACAATCTCTAGGGTAGGCTCTTGTGAAGCCTGCTCTTCTGGCACATCATTTGTGTGTGGCTGCTGCTGCTCCCCTTCATCAGTGGCGGGTTGCTCTTGTACTACAGGTGGAGTGACAACAGGTGTTGGTGATGCAACGTCAGGCATCACAGGCTCAACATCAACAGGCAGTGAGAAGAAAGGTTCTTGACTCATAGAATTGGATACATATACCCGCTTCTTCTCAAGATCGATCTCTCGAACTACCATGCTCCCCCTAATCATTTCGTCCTCTAAGAAGACGGCATGTCTTGTTTCTACAAACTTCGTGTATTTATCTGAGCAGTAGAAATGGAAACCTTTGGACCTTTCTGGGTAGCCAATAAAATGGCAACTCGTTGTCTTGGGATCCAACTTTCCAAGACTTGGGTTGAAGATCTTAGCCTCTGCAGGACTTCCCCACACCCGGAGGTGTTCCAGCAAAGACACTCTTCCAGTCCATAATTCATACGGTGTTTTGGGCACCGATTTGCTTGGAACTCTATTGAGAATATGAATAGCGATTTTTAATGCCTCTATCCATAAACTCACTGGCAGTATGGAGTAGCTCATCATGCTGCTCACCATATCCATCAAGGTACGGTTATGCCTTTCTGCTACTCCATTCTGATGTGGTTCGCCCGGTGTAGAATACTGGGCTACTATACCATTGTCTTGTAGGAACCTAGCAAAAGACCCTGGGACTTGTCCATAAGGCGTATGCCTCCCGTAGTACTCCCCGCCACGGTCGGATCTTACAACTTTAATCTTTAAATCATATTGATTTTCTACTTCTACTTTAAATATCTTGAATTTATCCAACGCTTCTGATCTTTCTTTGATTGGATAAATGTAATCATAGCGGGATTAATCATCTGTGAATGTTATAAACGAGTCATAACTATCCATACTCTTGACAGGAGAAGGACCACAAATATCCGTATGACTGATCTCTAATATTCCCGCGCTTCTTTTGGCGTCTTTCTTGATTTTCTTTATGTATTTTCCTTTAATGCATTCAATGCACTGTTCTAAGTCTGTGAACTCCAATGAAGGAAGAATTTCATTATGTACAAGTCTCTCAATTCTTCCCCTTGAAATATGGCCTAAGCGATAATGCCATAATTTCGACGAGACGCTTGAAGTTCTCTTTTTTTTCTTGTTAACTTTAGTCGACGAGAACGTATGGACATTCATATCATGTACATTATCATTCATATCGTGTATCATATTCATATTATCACCAAGTGACAATAAATAAAGCTTATCTTGTAAAGACGCAAAACCAATGTATTCATTATGGAACATAAATTCACATTTGTCATTACCAAAATGACAATCATAACCATCATAATCAAGACGTGATACACTTATTAAGTTTCTTTGTAACAAATATACATAAAAGACATCATGAAGCCTAAGAATAAGGCCATCTCTAAGCTCTAGGTGAAGATCCCTACAGCTTCAACTTTGGCTTCTACTCCATTAGCCACTCTTATCGAACTTTCGTCTCTTCCTATGGTTCTCGTCGTACGGAACCCCTTTAAACAATTTGCAACATGAATAGTCGCTCCTGAATCAATCCACCATGTGGATCTAGAATAATTAACATACAAGGATTCATTTATAAATGTAATAATATTCTCACCATTTTTTTTTGCATGAACAGCTTCAGCCAGTCAGGACAATTCTTCTTGTAGTGTCCTTTCTGGTTACAGTGGAGTCATGTGTCCTTGTGAAAGTGCCTAGAGGGGGGGTGAATAGGCAATAATCCCTGAAATTCACTTAATAATAAAAGTTAAATGTCCAGTGTCAGACTTGTCCGACGATTGTGGGGAAAGTTCGATGACTTGTCCGATGGCACGAGATAGAAAAGTAGATCGACCGGGTAAATATTAAAACTAGTGTAAGGCAAGCTAGGAGCAAGTGAATATAAGCAAGGGGAAGCTATAAAAATTAGGAGAGCAACTATCAAGCAACCTACACAAGTTAATTTAAGAAATACGAAGCAAATCCTAACTAGCAAGTTTATAAGCAAGAACAAGTAAATAAGAGACAAGTAATTAAAAGCACAAGTAAGACACAAGATTTGTTTACCAAAGTTCAGCTCCACAAAGAAGCCTACGTCTTTGTTGAGGGATCCACAAAGGATCGGGTCTCTTTCAACCCTAACCTCTCCAAGTGACCACAAAGATCAAACTTGGTTTTTCACTAGAAACTTCATAAAGGAGGGGTCAATACAAACTTCCCGAGGCGTCACCACACAAGTTGGGAGCTCTACGGACACCTCTAACCGTCTAGGGGATGAATCCCCAAGAATAACAAACACAATAGTCATCGGCGGTGAGGATGAACCAAGTGCTCAAGAGGATGAAACCTTGGAGTCGATGGAGCACTTCAATCTTCTCTCAATCCCTTCACAAATCAAGAGTGGAATCAAGGGAGGAGAGTTGGGAGAGAAAAGTGAGCTTGAGAGTGTTTTTGAGTAGAATGAGTGACCCCCTGGCCAAGTGACGAAGAGGGGTTCTATTTATAGCCCAATGGGAAAAAGAGTCATTGGAGACCCAATTTCTGAGATCTGTGTCGGACAAGTCCGATGGTCATCGGACATGTCCGATGAATCAAAGTGGCGCAGAAACTAGAGTCTGACAATCTTGCTTGATGCCTCGAATAAGATGACCATCGGACATGTCCGACGGCACAGGAGGGGCAGAGGAACTGGAATCCGATGGACTTGTCCGATGGCTCGGACAAGTCTTGTCCATTGGACAAGTCCAATGGTCATCAGACAAGTCCGATGAAAATAGGGTGGCAGGGGCACTGTACTCCGATGAAAGTGTCCGATGCGTCGGACTTTCCTCTGGTCATCGGACAAGTCCGATGACCGTCGGACAAGTCTGACGACCCAGAATGGCAGAGGTACTAGAGTCTGATGGACTTGTCCGATGGGTCGGACAAGTCCGATGATTTTGCCCTGAAAATTTTTGTATGGCATGAAAAGGGAATTTTTCACTTAGTTCACCTCCCCTTCACACTTTTGTGTCCCTCTTTATAGTACGGCTTTTCCTATACTCAAGATTTAAAATAAAATACTATGAACTTCATTCTCGAGCATATTTTGAATTTCATCTTGAAGCACTTTGCCATCTTCTTTTCTCCCTTTTTTGTTTCTATGCATTTAATCACCAAGCTTTGTACCATAATCTATACATATGCTTATCAAGAGATTAGTCCGTTCTTAATTGTATTGGCTCCAATCACCAAAATAAAATTAGGGGCCTAGATGCACCTTCAATCTCCCCCTTTTTGGTGATTGATGATAATACAACTAAATTTCATAAAAATATGCAATAAAGGTTCAGTTTGGGATTAGGAGCTCCCCCTAAAACCCTAAACCCTAAAAGTGTGCATGAAGAAGATATGAGATAATAACAAGTGCACATATTAAAATAAATGTGAGAGCTCCCCCTAAAACTATGCATACATGTTAATTTGCACCAATTGATCACACAAGATAGATGAAATACAAATGACAAGATAAACAACGAAGTACCAATACAATAAGCAAATAAAGTGCGCAAACCAACCACATGGGTAGCAAAATAGAGTTTTACAAACCAAATAGTGTCATAAATAGTTCAACTCCAAGCTCGCTCACAACTCACAAACTAAGATGATAAAAAAACTAAGATAACTACACTTCTCCCCCTTTGGCATCAAGACACCCAAAAAGGAGAAAAGTGCGGGTAGAAGGTGATGAGAGCTCTAGTCATCAGAGAACTCATAATCTTCATCATCATCATCGCCTTCTTCCTCTTCTTCCTCATCAATAGCCGGTTCTTTCCCTTTGCGCTGGCGAAGAGCATGGGCAACTTGATCTTCACCACCTTCACCGTCGTCATCCTCAAAGTGAATGTGTTGAGCACTCTAACCTGCACCAGAGGAGAAAGGAGGAGGAGTCGGGTAGTACCCAAAATAGTTCATCTCCTCGACGGTGAAGGTGGGGTCATCATGAGGAGTGGGGTCATCATGAGTGGGAGGAGGTGAGCCTTCAGCTGGGTACGGTGGAGGAAGAGTCTCAATACCAAAATGGTCATAGAGACCCTTTTGATTCCTCTCAATGACCTCGAGCCTCTGATTAATGCTTCTGCACATGCTCATAAGGGATTTGAACATCTTCATAATCCCGCTTCTCTTGCCGCGAGGAGGCGGAGGCACATGAGAGGATCCAGTGCCCCGAGAGGCAGCCCGAGGTGGCTGAGGTGGTGCAGCTGAAGATGGAGGCTGAGCTGCTCCAAAGAACTGTCCAGAGGTGGTGTCGGGAGTCTAGTTAGAAGGAATCTGAGGTTTGAGGCTCAGATGCTTCATATCCTTGTTGAAGGTTAAACCCGACACCTTCTCAATCATGAACATGATGTGAGGAGCGTATCCACAGCCACGCTTGGGAGAGATGGAGATGTCCCACATCTCCTGATAGACATAGTCAAATACATCAAACTTTCTGTTCCCATGAACCCAGTGCAGGATATCCCTCTGAAAGGCAGGAATACGGTCAGAATTACCTCCCCTTGGAGCTAAGGTACTCCTACATATCCGAAACAAGACTGAGAAGAATGGTTTCAGTCCACTGGAGTTGGGAGGAGAGCAGTTGTCTGGGTCCACATACATGTACCTCATGTCCTCAGCATCCATATGATTTCCCTTGTGAACTTTGTGCCTTTCCTTACGTGAATGCTTAACTCCAATCATGCTAGCAAACTGGTTCTGGGAGCAGGTATACTTGGTGTCATTCGTCATCCGGGACATGGTTTTGGCATCTTCATCAAAATAGACAGTTGAGTAAAACTGAGCTATGATTTCCCTATTCCAGGAGTACTGGAAAGTCAGGAAGGTCTTGAGACCATGATGCTCACAGGCAGCCAGCACTTGATCGAGTAATGGATGCTTCCTTGTCTTCATGTGATCCCAATTAAGCCACCTCATCTCAACCACTGCATTCTTCATGTGTAGATAGGTGGAACGATACCAATCCGCATGAAAATGTGCATGAAAGCGGAAATCAAAAGCCTCTTTCTCATCAGCATAGAAGTTGGTTAACCTTGCCTCCGAGCAGGTCTTAATGGAGGCATGAAAGTAGTTCACAATGTCACAGTCAGAGTTCTCCATTTCTGCTGGAGGATGCATGACACTATCAAGCTCATTTGTCTCTTCCGGCTCCTCTCTTGCAGCTAGAGCTTTCAGTTTTGTGCGGCGGATGCGCCCAGCAGTGGTCTTCCTCCTCTTTAGGGGTTGGCTCTGACCTTGGTCTTCGCTGGTCTTGGTCCTCTTCTCCCTCAAGGGGGATGCTTCCACGTCAGACATGCTGAGAAAATGTGGCGAGCAACAAGTTAGGAGGGAATCAAAAAGAAGAATAGGGGTGAGGAGAATCAATGAAGAGCTTAGGTTTTTGAAGAAACTGCAGGTCATCGGACATGTCCGATAATCATCGGGCAAGTCCGATGCGTCGGACTTGTCTGAAGGTCATCGGACTTGTCCGATGACACGCAGTTTTTCCAAAAACCTAGATCCTTCACGAATCCACCTACCACAAGTACCCAAACTTCTTCTACTCCACTAACAACTAACTAGAGACTACTTCCATAGATCAAATATGCAAGAGAACGAGATTTGACACTAGTATAGATCGATAACCCTAACCCTAAGAGAGAGAGAGAGGATTAGGGTTAAACCTTGCAAAAACAATGGGGGATCACACTTCTCCGATGGAGTACGACCTCTTGACCTCCAAACTTGCTCCAATGGATGGTGGGAGAGGGAGATCGCCTTGGTGCCGCCAATGGGGGTGTTCTTGAGGAGAGAGAACATGAGGGAGATGAATGAGGATGGCTTGACTGAAGGGGTAAGTCGGGGTGGGTTAAAAGGGTCAAAACCTGGACCGTCGGACTTGTCCGATGATAGTCGGACTTGTCCGACGCCGTCGGACATGTCCGATGGCTGTCGGACTTGCCCGACTCCAGAAAGACTAGAGGGAGCAGAGAATTTTTATTTTCTTTAAAGATAGTTTGATGGAAAGTCTTGACATCATATGGTCAGCCAACAATCAACAAAACATAACAATGGCCATATTTTGTCAAGATTCGATCTAGTGATAAAAAAAAAGCTTCAATAGCACAAATAATAGGTTTTTGACATAAAATAATAATTTTTTTTTGTAATAACAAAACAATCATCATTCAGATGTGCACATTCTCTACATCACATTGTGAGAGTCAAGAATATTTAGTTCACTCTTAAGGTGGCAAAATCTCTTCTCATCTAGGGGCTTGGTGAATATATCGGCTAGTTGATCTTCGGTTCTCACATGGCTAACTTCAATATCCCCTTTGATGGAATGATCTCTCAAAAAGTGGTGGCGGATATCTATATGCTTTGTGCGTGAATGCTCAATGGGGTTATAAGCAAGCTTTATGGCACTCTCATTGTCACATAGGAGTGGAACACGGTTCAACTTGTAACCATAATCCCTTAGAGTTTGTCTCATCCAAAGTAGTTGTGCACAACAACTACCGACTGCAACATACTCCGCTTCGGCCGTGGAAAGTGCAATGGAGTTTTGTTTCTTGGATGACCATGACACTAGGGACCTACCCAAGAATTGGCATGTCCTAGAGGTGCTCTTTCTATCTACCTTATCCCCGGCATAATCCGCATCGGAATAGCCTAATAGGTTGAACTTTGAGCCCTTGGGGTACCAAAGCCCTAGGTTGGGTGTGTGAACCAAATATCTCAATATTCTTCTAACAGCCACCATGTGACACTCCATAGGAGCGGCTTGAAAACGTGCACATATACACACACTAAGCATGATATCGGGCCTAGATGCACAAAGATAAAGCAAAGAGCCAATTATGAAGCGATATACCTTTTGATCAACAGATTCATCTTTTTTCTTGAGGTCGAGGTGACCATTTGTCGGCATGGGAGTTTTGATGGGCTTTGCCTTGTCCATGTCAAATTTCTTCAATAAATCTTATGTGTACTTTGCTTGCCATATGAAGGTGCCCTCCTTGAGTTGCTTCACTTGAAAGCCTAGAAAGAATGTCAATTCTCCGATCATAGACATCTCGAACCTTTTGGTCATTATCTTGCTAAATTCATCACAAAAGGTTTGGTTAGTAGAACCAAATATAATGTCATCGACATATATTTCACATACAAAGATATCATCACCAAAACGCTTAGTGAAGAGGGTTGGATCGGCTTTGCCAATGACAAAACCCTTTTTAACAAGAAAATCCCTAAGGCATTCGTACCATGCTCTCGGGGCTTGCTTAAGCCCATAGAGCGCCTTATGGAGTTTATAAACATAGTTAGGATACTTAGAGTCTTCAAAGCCCGGTGGTTGCTCCACATACACTTCTTCCTTAATTGGCCCATTTAGGAATGCACTTTTCACGTCCATTTGGTACAACTTAAAATCATGGTGAGTAGCAAAAGAAAGTAATATTCTAATAGATTCAAGCCTTGCTACAGGGGCATAAGTTTCATCAAAATCCAAACCTTCCACTTGTGAATACCCCTTTGCCACGAGCCTTGCCTTGTTTCTTGTCACAACACCATCTTCATTTTGTTTGTTGCGGAACACCCATTTGGTTCTCACAACATTCTTGTTCTTTGGCCTTTCCTCCAGTGTCCACACTTTATTTCTTGTGAAGTTGTTCAACTCTTCTTGCATGGCCATCACCCAATCCCCATCCTCAAGTGCTTGTTCTACCTTAAATGGCTCCATAGAAGAGACAAAAGAGTAATGTTCACAAAAATTACTGACTCGAGATCAAGTGATTACTCCCTTGTCAATATCTCCAAGAATTTGCTCGACGGGGTGATCACGTTGTACATTTTG
This sequence comes from Eleusine indica, assembly GCA_030378355.1. Lineage (NCBI taxonomy): Eukaryota > Viridiplantae > Streptophyta > Magnoliopsida > Poales > Poaceae > Eleusine > Eleusine indica. The sequence continues at coordinate 1,410,641 of CM059495.1, forward strand.
ATGCACTCTTGGGTGCGATGGGTGTGAGCTTTCTTGACCACTATCTTTATCAACCTCTTCATCATGTCTTTGAGAATCATTGCTTGATGCTTGTTCATGATTCTCAACATCTTGATCTTGACCACTTGTGTGATCTAATTCTTTATTCTCATTATGTTGGTTTTATCTTGAGGGAGAGGGTTGATTTTTAATACTTGATGTTTCTTATGGTCTCACATCACCAATGGTCATCCTTTTTATTACACTTCTAGGAGCTTCATCATCTACACCATTGAAGGTGCATCTAGGCCCCTAATTTTATTTTGGTGATTGGCGCCAATACAATTAAGAACGGACTAATTTTTTAATGAGCATGTGTGTAGATTATGGTACAAAGTTTGGTAAATTAAAGCATAAAAACAGAAAGGGAGAAAAGAAGATGGCAAAGTGCTTCAAGATAAAATTCAAAATATGCTCAAGAATGAAGTTCATAGTATTTTATTTTAAATCTTGAGTATAGGAAAAGCCGTACTATTAAGAGGGACACAAAAGTGTGAAGCGGAGGTGAACTAAGTGCAAAATTCCTATTTCTAGACCATAAAAGCCGTACTATTAAGAGGGACACAAAATTGTGAAGCGGAGGTGAACTAAGTGCAAAATTCCTATTTCTAGGCCATACAAAAATTTTCAGGGCAAAATCATCGGACTTGTCCGACCCATCGGACTCCAGTACCTCTTCCACTCTAGGTCGTCGGACATGTCCGACGGTCATCGGACTTGTCGGATGACCAGAGGAAAGTCTGACGCATCGGACACTTTCATCAGAGTACAATTCCCCTACTACCCTTTTTCATCGGACTTGTCCGAGCCATCGGACAAGTCCATCGGATTTCAATTCCTCTGCCCCTCCTGTGCCGTCGGACATGTAGATCGACCGGGTAAATATTAAAACTAGTGTAAGACAAGCTAGGAGCAAGTGAATATAAGCAAGGGGAAGCTGTAAAAATAAGGAGAGCAACTAGCAAGCAACCTACACAAGTTAATTTAAGAAATACAAAGCAAACCCTAACTAGTAAGTTTATGAGTAAGAACAAGTAAATGAGAGACAAGTAATTAAAAGCACAAGTAAGGCACAAGATTTGTTCACCGAAGTTTAGCTCCACAAAGAAGCCTACGTCTCCGTTGAGGGATCCACAAAGGACCGGGTCTCTTTCAACCCTAACCTCTCCAAATGACCACAAAGATCAAACTTGGTTTTCCACTAGAAACACCACAAAGGAGGGGTCAATACAAACTTCCCGAGGCGTCACCACACAAGTTGGGAGCTCTACGGGCACCTCTAACCGTCTAGGGGATGAATCCCCAAGAATAATAAACACAATAGTCGTCGGCGGTGAGGATGAACCAAGTGCTCAAGAGGATGAAAGCTTGGAGTTGATGGAGCACTTCAATCTTCTCTCAATCCCATCACAAATCAAGAGTGGAATCAAGGGAGGAGAGTTGGGAGAGCAAAGTGAGCTTGAGAGTGTTTTTGAGTGGAATGAGTGACCCCCCGGCCAAGTGACGAAGAGGGGTTCTATTTATAGCCCAGTGGGGAAAAGAGTCGTTGGAGACCCAATTTCTGAGATCTGTGTCGGACAAGTCCGATGGTCATCGAACAAGTCCGATGGCTCGGACAAGTCTTGTCCATCGGACAAGTCCGATGGTCATAGGACAAGTCTGATGAAAATAGGGTGGCAGGGGCACTGTACTCCGATGAAAGTGTCCGATGTGTCGGACTTTTCTCTGGTCATCCGACAAGTCCGATGACCGTCGGACAAGTCCGACGACCCAGAGTGGCAAAGGTACTAGAGTCCGATGGACTTGTCCGATGGATCGGACAAGTCCAATGATTTTGCCCTGGAAATTTTTGTATGGCATGGAAAGGGGAATTTTTCACTTAGTTTACCTCCGCTTCACACTTTTATGTCCTTCTTGATAGTACGGCTTTTCCTATACTCAAGATTTAAAATAAAATACTATGAACTTTATTCTTGAGCATATTTTGAATTTTATCTTGAAGCACTTTGTCATCTTCTTTTCTCCCTTTTTGTTTCTATGCATTTAATCACCAAGCTTTGTACCATAATGTACACATATGCTTATCAAAAGATTAGTCCGTTCTTAATTGTATTGGCTCCAATCACTAAAATAAAATTAGGGGCCTAGATGCACCTTCACCATGTCCACTATAACTTTTCCCTGTAGAGGTCTATGTTGTTGCTTGCCCAAAGGCTTAGAGTAAAAGACCGGTTTCTTTTGCTGCTTGCCCTTGTTCTTGTTGTCTTTTACATAGTGGATAGAACCATCATTCTTGTACTTAAATCTGTCCTCCTCTTAGACACTGTTAGCAATAAGCTGCTCAAAAGTCTATTTTTCTGGGTTTATGTTGTAGTTGGAAACAAAGTTGTCAAACTGAGGTGGTAAGGATAACAACACAAAATAAACCAGGAGGTCTTCTTGAATCGTTAGATTCACAGTCTTTAGCTTTGCAGCCAAACTGTTCATCTTTAGAATGTGCTCTATTATGTCACCACCAGTGTACTTTTTATTCACCAGTTGTCTTATCATCTATGTGGCATATGTCTTGGAAGACCCAGTAAACTGGTTCTCCACCCTCTGTAGATAGCCCTTTACTGTGTCTTCATTCTGGATTGAACCCATGATAGCGGGCTCAATCGTGTTCTTGACAACTGTTAAGCACTTCTTATTATCAAGAACCCATCTTCTGTGCTCAAGTTGAACTCGAGCTCTTTTGGAAGCATCATCCCTCTGTCTCTTTTGCCAAGCAGCATCTATTTCTTCTGTTCCTCTCACAAGCTCATGAGGCTCTATAGGACATGGGGTAGTCACTACCCAGTCCATCTCACCCATAACGAAGGCAAGATCAATCTTTCTCTTCCAATCCCCATAGTTGTCCCCTTTCAACACTAGGATCTGGGGAAGGAAAGCCATCATGGTTGCTCCTCAAATTAATCATGAAAAATGAGAACAAAAATAACATATAAATTCTACCATATATGTATTAGACCTACATCACCGTTGGGCAGAAAATAGGCATAATACATAAATCATCACTAATATGGCATTACAATTAACAATATTGGTCAGAAAATTACAATGACATATAATATAAAATTTAATGCTCCTAAAATTAAATTCTCCTATTGGTTTAAAATTTAATTTTAGAAAACATCAATTTTAATAATAATTATGAATTCTATACACTTGCAGCGGAAACATGGCATAAAACATGCATGAACAGTAGCAAAATATCTTAATTTACACTCTAGAAAAATAATCTCGTTGGTTCATATTTTAAGAGAGGTAAAATTTATCAATTTCTATCCATAAAGTATTCATAATTGACCCATAACAGTCAAAGCAAAAATAACAAGAGCTACTGTTCAGTTTCTTAACTTTTGGCCCAGCTCAGGCGCACACGCGCAGACGCAACGGCCCAGCCCACTCAGGCGCTTGCCCTCACGCGCGGCGCAGCGGCCCAGCCCACTCGGGTGCTTGCCCTCACGCGCGGCGCAACGGCCCAGCCAGCTCTGTTTCGGCCCAGCCCACGAGCGCGCATGAAACCAACGGCCTGGCCCAGCCAAGCCGCCCTCATGCCCGCCTCCATCCGCGATGGACGGCCAGGCGCGAACAAAACGGCGCCATGCCACAGGCTCCCCCGAATCCGAGCCTCATTTCCCCTCTTCCCCGCCTCCTCTCCCTTCTTCTCTGCTCCCCCCGACGAGCGACGGCGAGCGCGAGTGACGAGGCGGCCTGAGCCATCGGCGGAGCATGTGGCGAAGAAGGACGGCGCCGCCACGAGCCCTCTCGCCAGCGCACGCGTTCACCCGAGGGTGAGCGCGCCGCCGTCGAGCGGCCTTGCGACGGCGCTCCGACGCCTCTTTCCCGAACGCCGGCGAGCGGCGAGGAGCGAGGAGACCGTGTAAGAGACCAAAACTCCACCACGCATCTCTGCTCTCATGGATCTGTAACCCTAACCCTAGGGTTAGGTTTTGGGGGATTCGGGTTTCTTTCTTTCTGATTTTCTTTGGCCGATCCATAAAAAAAATCAATCTCTTCTACCTCATCTAGATCTTAACCTAGGGTGCTCTGATTACCAATGTTAATAACTAACCTCTAACCCTAGGTAGCATCTAGTGAAAGTAGACATGTAGTAGTAGGATCTGACACGGGATCTAGAGAGAGAGAGGGGGGGGTTACCGGGATTGTGAGGAAGCGGAGCGGGGGCCGTTGCAGGGTCGACTGCCGGAGAGGAAGTGGACCCGACGACGGCTTCGATTTCCGTCATCCCATCGGTGGAGATGAGATCGGCGTGGCGGCGGTGGTGGAGAGCTTCCCGTCGCTGGCTGCACCCTTTCTTGGGATCGGTTAGGGTTTCTGTAGGGAGGAGTGGTGGCAGCGTAGAACCTCGTGGTGCATGCCCCGGCATCCTCCGTGACTTTATATGACGCAGTGCGACAGAGACCCACCAAACAGAGGACGGTTGGGGCACCCCCGATCAGGGCGCGATATGGGATATTGGACCGTTGGGCCCAACGTGGAGAGATCTACTAACATTATAAACACCTAGTGACGATTGAGAAATATGGTAATCAAAGATCCTTATCTTTTTACAAATTCCAGGTGCGCAGATTTCAACTTCCAACGCCTGCCAGGCGTCCTTGCGCTTGCATTGCACTCGAAAGCGGAAACTGTGGCATCTAATATTCCCTCTAAAACAAGGATTCAAAGGAAGAGCATTGGCCGCTGGATCCGTATCGTCTGCATTAGCATTGTCAATGCAGAGAAGACTCGGCATTAAGGCCGATCCAGGATATTTGTATTCTAGCGGCTTTCCTCTCGGATGTGACTAAAGGTCCTTGGTCTGGTTCATCGCTGAGCTCGTGGGCGTCGTGTTTTGCTGTGTGGATCGAGGGACTTGTGACTTTGTGAGCGGTGTAAGAATAATAACTGGAAGATTGTCAAGATAAAGTTTGCAGGGAATTGAACGCTTCATCTGCTTATATATGAATTTTAGGGTCGAAAGTCATATCCTGCACAAATTTCTACTTACCATTTAATTTTTTAAATTCTTGTTCGCATCATGAGAATAGAATGGAAACGGCTGGGCTGGTGCCTCAGAGAACTTTATTGTTTCTTTTGAGTCAATTCAAATTCCTTTATTGTTTCTTTTGAGTCAATTCAAATTCTTAAATAGATTTGCCAATCTCCCCCCGTATCTTGTAAGTCAGATTCTAGCTTCTCAGGAATAAGATTTATTGATTCTTCAACAGTTGCTTACCAAGAATGAGCCCTAGGTGGATTAGGATGATACAGTCATGTTTAGCTACTGGTAAAGGTTTTTATAAAGATTATAAAGTATTAACACAACTTAAGCCAACCATGATTTGTGACTGTCAATAATATCTAGCACTCTTGACTGTCAATAATAACGTAGGGTGGCCACAGAACTGCTACTGATTAGCATGATAAATAAATGGAACCTAAGCATACAGCAGCAATTGATTCTGGACATCAGAAGGGAACAGGCAGACATTGTCTACACCTGGTACAGCGGCACAAATTAAAATGCTAGTGGGACCTATAGGATGGAAATGAAAAGGTACTACAAGCATAACTTCAATCAAGTGCCAAAGCATAGTTACAAGTTTTCCAACTCAGTAGACCTCTGTAATTAAATGAAGTATAAGAGGTACAAAGTCATTATTTTGACATTTCTAGTTGAGCTAGCATGTAACCGACTGCAGTAGACAGAGCAAAGATAGTTGCAAGTTCACAGCGCCAGATGAAATCATCTCGAGATTTGCTTTTTGGGTAACGAAGTTTGGTCAGAAACCTGAAAGAATGCAAATACATGATATCAGGCCACAAAACAGCACCAAACCTGGAAGAATGCTTCGTATCAAGCAGTGTAACAAACAGCACTGGCATATGCATTTGAGAAGGGTGAACAATACCTTTCGATAGGACCATGGTCTTCAGCCTGCAGTTCTTTGTAGCGCTTCACTAGATCAATGATATCCCTATCAATTAATTTATTTATTTCTTGCACATGCTTTTGCATCTGATCAGTCTTGTTGACCTTCACAATAAAAAGGTGGAATTTTTTCTTATAAATATTAACTCAAAAATGCGGTCATACCTTCAAAGGTAGATTTACAATTTAATAATAAGTTGATCTGATTACTTGAAGCTAATGATACTTCTAGCGACAAGTTTCTATTTCATCTACCAAGGAAAATATTACTTCATCCACAAATGTGGGGCACATTTTAACTTGCACATAGACAAAGCAAAGATATCATATGACTGGGGTACCATAATTAGCGCATCTAAAGGGCAGAGCACATTGGTATAACATACAGCTTGAACCTATGGACAGATAGTCTTATCCAATAATACTGTTACAAAGTAGATACAGCAATCTGCTCAAGCATTCAACTTATATTTTCACAGGGCCCTCTTTTTGGACAGACTACAACTGATAACATCCTCAAAACTCATCAATGGCAAACAATATGCAAATTTAATGAATATTTTATCAAGGCATTTACACATGCTAATGGAAAAAACCCAGCTGAAACTTGATAGACTATGAAGCGTTTATTTGCTTATGCCACATTGCTACTGAAGACCTTGAATCAAAATCCAAGGCAAAGGAAAAGAGTGTAGCAGCAACAGATTCTCTTGTATCTTCAAAACAAGAAACAAACAAGAAAGTACAAGTATGATATGCAAATCAGTAAATCAGTCCAGCACTTTCTAACATGATATTGCAGTCAAGCCTAACAGTTATATTATATTGCTAGCCAGGTCAAGCCTGATACAGTTGAAGCCAAGGTGACTTGCAAGATCAAACCATGAGATGCCTTGCTAGATGAAGTCGAGTGGCCCTACCAGGATCTTGTGGACTACTACCAAATATGAGGCACACGTAAGGCGTGTGTTGTGCACCTTGCTAGCAGCTTCATGCTTTTTCCTTTGTAAGAGGCAACAACAACAAAGCATATCCGAAGCAAGTTGGGGTAGGTTAACAGATGAAACCCGAAGAACCAAAGCACAAGAACAAACAAACAAAGAAGAAGGAAAAGAAGAAAAGAGGTGGGGAAAGATCAATAGATTTCTAAATAACTATAAACTGGAAGGTAGAGCAATTCACAATTTAATAGTCATGTTGTCACTGAGGAGGTTTCTCAAAAAGCACAAAAATCTATTGAAGTGTATGCAATTGCCTATTCTCGGTTCCAGCTTCTGTTGCAAATCTGTTGTGTGTAATTCAAGCTAACATAGAAGTAAAGAAGATTGATGTGTGCCCCAAGAATGCTTCGGGTATAAAGAAACACTCTAGCAGGGGGTGGCAGATTTACGGTGGGTGCTTCGGCTTCCCGCTTCCTACAACTGTTAATAGGTAACCGATTTGTGTAGGCTTTGGCAAGCGCACATGCTGCAGTGAAACTGTGTTCCTAATTTGTGGAGCAGGGAGCAGGAAAGGGAGCTCATGTGGATGATCTACGAAGAGACAAAACAGGAAAAGAAACTCTTATGGCAGATCTATAGGAAACCAAAAGACGCACCGGGAAATTTACCTTCTCATGTACAGACTTTTCATCTAGAGGCTTTTGAGGATGATCGCCAACAGCGCTGGAGAACAGGCGATGGAGTGGACTAGGTGAAAGCGGGATGGACCGGCGGATGGCCAGCGCCTCCGCGCCCGAGGGAGCAGCCGCAGCTGCTGACAAAGCACGGTAGAAGGCGCTTCCTCGAACAGCCGACGTTCGCAGGAGGGTGCAAGCCATCCTCCCCTAGCCCGTTTGGACGGAAGGGGCCTCGCCCTCTGTGGCGGCGGTGGGGAAGGGAACCGGCTGCCGGAGGAAGACCGGAAAGTGGTGGCGGCAGGAGGAACCGAGGGAAGATGATGGCGGCGGGCCGACCAGCGACGGGGAATTTGCGGCGCCGGGGCGAGCGCGGAGCGGGGGCTAGTTTGCGGCGCAGAGGCGAGCTTTTTTTTTTTTTTTTTTTTGAGCAACCGGCGCAGAGGCGAGTGCAATGCGGATGCGGCTGCTGGACGGGTTTCATGCCTAGGGTTTGAGCAGGCCGTGCCTTAACGGGCCTTTAACGTGCTTCACGGACCGATAAATAAACGGGCCGCTCTCTCGGGGCCGTGACAACCCGGCACGAAATTAAATGGATCGGACCAAAAATTACGTGCTTCGGTCCGATCCGCTTGGCACGGCCCGTTTCGACAGCACTAATTCTCTTCTGGTTCTGGACTAGAACTTCTATCTGGACTCTGGTACCGTGTGGAGTCGTCTCCTCCAACGCCATACGGCCATAGTCGAGAAGGAAACCCTAGCCTAGCCTCTGCCTCCTTCCCCTTCTCCCTGAAGAGCATCAAACTCCTCACGGCAGCGCTGCGACCATTCTCATTCATGGAGAGGACTCTTCCGCCCGGTCGACGATTTCCCCCGTTCGTCCACCCCTCGGTATCTCTCCGATTTGCCATGGGCCCGATCTCTCCCCCCCCCCCCTCCCCCCGCCCCCTTCCACATTGATTGATACTCAATTTGCGGCACCTTTCTAACATTGTGACTCGCCCCCTTCCGGTTTGACTGATGCTCGATCTGCGGCGCCTTTCTAACATTGTGACTTGATCTAATCTCAGCTGAAGCAGAAGGTTGAGGAGATGAAGAAAGTCGGTGCCCCAACAGAGGAAGCCTCCAAGGCTCTTATACAGACTGTGGAAAAGCTCCAGGATTACCACACGACCGCGGAATCCATCGAGAGGTACTAACCCCTCTGCGAGTTATTTCTCTTTCTAGTTTCTACTGAACAAGGATGAGAATCAATGAAAACAGAACGGGTTAGATTTTGATCTGTGCACATGATAGCAAACTGTGTTTGAGTTAGCATTTTCTTCAGCTTGTTGCAATGAAAAAGTGGAATGAAGTCCTTAACTTCGAATCGGCACTCGCTTAATATTCTTTTGAGTGGTTAAGTTAAAGAAAGGAAAAATTTGTATGTGGGTTTGACTGGAGGAAGAGCAACATGTGGTCATACCTATGCTAGATGTATGAAAAAAATAGGCGTCAGATATCTGCTGCTTACGCTTTCAAAGTTGATCACATAGTGAAGGACAATCTTTATTATTTTACTTACTGTGATACTCCTCCATTCTCATATTGTTGTCGCCGGTTAGTTCAAAATTGAGCTAGGAAAGTTGTTGCAAGTACTTTAGCGTAGGATAATATGTGAACTTGCCAGTTCCTTGAGTCAGAACTATAGGATAATATAAACCTGTTGATTTGTCTATAATTAAGTCTGGATTTTCGGAAATCTGAATTCAAAATATGGTTCAATATAATAGTCAAATCTTACATTCTCACTAGATGTGTATTATGCCTGTTCTTTGCCTTGTCCTACCAACGTGTTATTAGCTACTTGAGCCCATGTTTAGCCTATGTGGTATGAAAAGAGGGAACTATGCTCTGGCTTACTTTCACAACTTATTTTTGCTCTTAATAACAAACAGAAACTGTAGTTCTGGTGAGGAACCAGTACAAGCCTTGCCAATTTCTGATTCCATCCTAGGCCTTGTTTAAACTGGAGATTGTCTTTGAGTTCTAACCAAGGACTTGTCTGAAGCATTTGTTGACATTTATCTCATGTTCTTCTCTTTATTGAGGAAATGCTTTGCAGGAAGGTGCACGGATCACTGCGTAATGGATTTGGTTGGCGTTTTAACGCCGTCGTTGTTACTGTTGCTTCTACCGTTGCTCTGTTGAAAGTATTTGGAGTTGCTGAAAACTACATCGAAAGATCTGGTAAATAAGTAGTTAAATCCCATTAAAGCCCTTGGTCAATGCACTGATGTGAACCAGATGAAAATTATTATTGTAATCCTGAATCTATGAAGTCCTGGTTGTACCTTGAAGATTATGGACCAAGTCATAAGTATTGTATACTCTATACATGTGTGGGTTGATGATATCATTGCGCTGAATCGAGTAGTTCAATGAGTGCAGTCACTTTGGTGTTGGGCTCTTGCGTTCCAGTTCGTAAACTTAGGGAACGACAACGGCGATTGAAAATTGATAAACATTTCCTCGACTCCGTTGAGCCTGTGTACTGTTTTATTCTTTCTAGGCCACGAAATACGAAATAAATCGCTGTCATTCCTTACAGCGAGCCTAATAGCCCGTTGTGCGTAAGTTCTCGTTTTATTCTTTGGAGGCTACAAAACAAATTGATGTCATTCCTTAGAGCGTGCGTGATGGTTAGAGTCAATTGCTAGCATTTTTATTTTATTTTTTTGAGAGAGAGTGATTGCTATAGCATTTAGTAAGACTTCTTATGTGTGGAGATCGTGTGACAATGTCTATTTATACTAAGCTAGCTCTGCATCAAGTGGCGGAACTTTCGATTGGGTACACAACTATACTAAAAATAACTATAGTTTGTTTATTGGTGCGACTGTCACTAAAAAGAGAAAAGTAACTCAAATGCACTACTTTCAAACTGTCAAACGTTATTGTAGTTATTAAAGAAAAGCATGATATAAGTCATTACTTTCGACAAAAAAATTATGTTAGCTAAGGAGATCCTTTGTCACCGATTTTTTTTAATGCAGTAATAGACATGTTAGCTATTTTAATAGCTCCAGCAAAGGGCGATGGTCAAGTTAGAGGAGTAGTGACACGTTTAGTAGACCATGGTCTTTCTAATGATCTAGAAGAGGCAAAAAAAAAATATGAAGTTAGTGTTGTGTGCATTTCAGCAATTATCTAGCATTAAGATCAACTTCTATAAGTGAAAAATATTCTGCTATGGTGATGCTAAAGACTTAGAAAGGGAATACTCATATGTAATGGAGGCTCCTTTCCCTTTAGTTATTTTGACATTCCAATGCATCATAGAGAGTTGCGAAACTTGGATTGAAAAGAGGTGGAAGAATAGTTTCAAAAGAAACTTAGTGGATGAAAAGAAAATCAATATCAGGATGTGAAGTACTAATAAATTTAGTTCTAAGTAGCTTATCTATGTTTATGTTATCTTTTTTTGATGTTTGGAAAAAGATTTTAAATAAACTAGACTATCTTTTGTAGTCCTCTCCAAAGAGATCGGGTCAAGTGGGTTGTCACGAAGCACGCAAAAAAAAAACGGTTTGTCTCATATTTTTAGTGGAATCCACGCACCCCAATCAACCTATCTATGTTTTCGTTATTGTTTTGCATAAAAAGGTTAACTTAAGGTTGATAGTATCAAAATCACTAGGCTTATATATTGATCTTCTTCGCAAACTAGTAAGGTGACACTAAATTTTCCACCCCCTCAATCACATGGGTCACTATTTAGGATCTTGATAGCGACTAGAAGAGGGTGAATAGATGGTTTAAAAAATAAAAGCTACTTAATCAAATAATTGTGAAAATAAACACTACACCTATGTTGAGACACAATAAGGGTTTGCAATTCTAGGTGACATACATCATATTCATTTCTAGTAATATAAAAAACAATTAATCCAAACAAGAAGAGAATGATTTCTTTGAGCATAGGGTCACATGCCCACCAGGTGCTTTACCGTCCACGTAGGTGCGATCGACAAGATTCGTGCGGCCCCGTTGCAACGGAGGCGTAACACTGTCATGGACCAAGGTGATTTCGTTGTAATTATGATTGGCGTCGGACAACAGACTGGTAGAAAATAAGAACAATAAATGGTGCTAATTTGATCCATCCTATTTAATGTGGCTGTAAGGGTCCATGATCTCATTAATGTTGCACGTCTCGGTTCATGATTGCATGTCTCTCCAGACCACATTATAACGATTAATTCAATTAATAGATATTTCAATTAGCAATACAATTCAACATGTTCTAAAAGTATAGAAAAAATAGCCACCAGAATCTTAATAGGTTCACTAAAATAAGGAATAGGTGACATGGTGAGACACGGCGTATTAGCATTTTACAGCTACACAATGAAAGAGGTAACTAGTTAAAAACATAGTACATAATGAAAAAGGTTCAACTACCTAAATCCAAACATATGTGGGCTGAATTATTATAGAGAACCCAACAGTAAGTTAAACATTGCAAGTGTTTTATTTTATCACTTATTTTACTATACTTTATGAATTATATATCAACTGAAATTTTAAATTATTTCCATGTAATTTTGTTTAAAAATATTATAATTCTAAAATTTTTAGTTCTTTTTGTGTACTATTAAAAAATTATAAATCTTAAAACAAGGGTATACACTCATAGATTATAGAAGAAACACTCAATAATGATCCAAAACACATGGTGTAATAACGTTAATCTCAATAAGTCCAAGAATGTAATCACTTCACAAAACTTTTATATCAAGCATATGTTTCAGAGGGTGTCAGAGTCCAAAAATATATTAATGTTGCCTAATCTCAATGATTCTCACGGGTCTCTAATCTATTTTTCACAAATGGAAAAAGACTAGGCATGTAAAATTGGTTGTTTACTTACCATTGCTTCATTGTTGCATGGAAGCTGGTTATAATCAAGACGAACATGATAATTTATTGTTTGCATTTCAGTCTTTCTAAACTCACGGATTAATCTCTTGATCAGCTAACGGAGAGCTAGAAACAAAGAAAAGCTGGCTTATCAGAGCTAGAAATGAATATAGGGGGATTCATATCTAGCATATCAGAGATATCATATATTATATCTTTCATTTTCTACAAGATCAAAGTAAAATTTTAAAATAACGTTTTGACCTTTACTTTCTAGACTAGATAGTCAAGATAGCCCAGTGTTAATTCGTATTTATTAACTTTAGAGACAAAGGGTTGCAAAACTTTAGTATGAAGAAAACAATAACTTTAGATGAGCTCTGTGTATTTTGTTCAAAATAGGAAAAATTGAAATTGCATTTCTTGTTGAATATACCATGGTTAGAAATGAAGTGATTCTGCAGTTTTAATGTCAAAAAGAGCCCTAACTAGATGCTACAACATCTCACAACCGGCCGCTCATGATTCAAGGACGGTGGCCTTTAATCCACGTTGCGCCGAACCATCCATGCGGTCAGTTCAACTTCAATGCGTGCATTAATTCGGTCGGTTTAGTCATCTGTTACGAGCATCGTGATGGTCTGCTCAATGCGTTAAGCTATTCCGTTCTCCGTTATGTTTCTTGGTCAGCACGAACGTTAAAGCACACGCGTCAGTGTTTTGTCGGGTGGGCATGTGCCCTTATGGTCATAGAAGTATTTTCCAAACAAAATAGAGACATAATTTTATCCTATGGTCTTGATGATTTGTCGATTATCCATAATCTACGTTGAGGTGGGTTCAAACCTTTGACTTGCTTTTCTATCAAGAATGTACTTCTCTAATAAGAAGGGCTCATAACGAGCAACTTCATCTTGAGTCAAATCAATTCCTTTAACCTCTCTAAACATCAATTCGACTAGAGTCACCCTTTACCGCTCTAATAAGGTGAGCACATGACCTTTTACAAGAACATCAGACCTCCTTCACAACCTTTTTAAAGGGCTCACGGTTTCAACTCCTCCAAGTCGACTAGAAGACGACAAGCTCTAAGAGTAATAAGTAGATGACGCTTGTTTGACAAATCACTCAGGAACAAGCACTAGACTCTTACATACTCATTTCAATGTATGTGTAACTATTATGACCATTGGTTTCTAAAGGTATGAATATTTTGGTGATAAATAATAAGCATGAAATATGACTAATGTCTATACGAGTGTTATGCGTGTAGAAAACCTTATCTACTATGATTGTTGACGGTTGGCATGGCAATTGAGAACAATAATCACAAGCATCGAGATTTAGTGAGCTTGATAGATTCCAAGGGTTAATAAAGATGGATCAGTGCTAAGACAGACTAGGTTCAAGTGTTTGGAACACTTGGCTAGTTGTTAGTGTTTGAGTACATATGAAAAATCGGACTATCAAGAAGGTCTAATTCATATCTTTTAGGTCACAATAGTCGATGATATGTATAGATGTTTGGTAAAATCACAAGGCACTAGGTGCATAATGGAGTTTCTGTTGGAGGAAGACGGTAAAACGAAGTCAAGAAGGTCAAGGAATTGTTGGAGGAAGACGGTAAAACAAAGTCAAGAAGTGGACGAGAAGTTTTTAGCTTCGAGGAACAAACCAGACAGTCATGTGCAAAGTTTGGACTGTACGGTCATCAAGGAAGGAAATCTATATAGAGAAGAATGTTGCATGAAGTTTCTGTTGGAAAGGAGAATCATAAAGACCGGACTATCCGTTCTATACAAGGCAATTTCTATACATAGAGGTTGCAGCTGAGGATGACTCTATTTGAAAAAAAGAAGGAAGAGACCGGACAGTTCGGTGTGGAGACCAGACTCTACGATCATTAGAGGAGACGATAGAACATTGATATGTTCTGTTGAAACTCAGAAATATGAAGCGCAGACTAATGATGCTCACACATGGGCCAAGGTCAGCACAACCGTGCAAGCCTCCGGCCGGAAGGACAACGTTAGGCTAGGACGCCTCTTCCGCCTAGGCCAAGCGCACAAAGAGGCAGAGAGCCGGAAGGACAGGGCAGCACACGAGTCAGGATGGCAAACACATGTCTTTCTACACGTTATGTTTTAGAAAATGTCCATGCCCAAGTAAAAATGGCGTGGTAAAACCGAAAGGTTGCCACGACAGCGAAATTAATCAGAAGGTCTTTCCACGGCCAGTTTTACACTATTCACACCGCTCATTATTGGGCCAAAGAAGCAGCGTTGAACTGGTACGGTGGTACCCAGTGGAGAGCAGTAGGATTTACTATGTGGAAACGGACGACTGAAACACTGCTGGGGCACAACTACCGACGATTTCAATCACCCCCCCCCCCCTAAAAGTTACTCCCCGGCGGACACATCCTCTGCATTCTGCATTCATTAATAATAAATAGAGTTTGGACCCATATTAATGCAGATCTTCTGTGGCTATGTAAAACATGTTATATTCGGATCTAAGACAAACTAAGTTATACTACAAACTTATGTTATAATAGTCAAATAAATAAATAGATGCAACTATGAACTCACATTTTTATATTTTTTTAACAAAAAATGTCAATTTAATTGATATTAATACTTTTTTACTGAAGTAAAATCCATGTCTACATACATGTTACCAAATAACAAAAATCTTGATAGAATTAACATCTCACTTGCATCATACAAACATAAATTATAACTATCTTACATTTTATGTTAATTTCATGTCCTACTCTTTTTATAGCGTTGTCAATTTCATGATTTTATCATGTAAAATTTGAGGTGTATCATTTGGTACACCTCAAATTTTGCATAAGGCTACCTTAGTAGTGAATATGAAAACACATTGCAGATCCAATTATGTAGTGTAGAGTCATGCTATAATTTGAAATCTTGATTTATTATTTATTTTATCTTACATGAAATTTGATATAACTGAAATCATTGTATTGTAATGTATGAAAGAAGAAATAATTCATTTGCATGAAAAAATTGCTACATCTTAAGTGTGCATTATTAGATCATCTTAATATTTATTACCATATTTTGTTATGTTGAAATTTAAAATATTTATCTCTATAATAAAAAAATGCTTTTTGTATGTACAAATAAAAACAACCGTGCTCCACGCAGCATTTAGTACTTTGTCTGATCCCACCAATGAGCTCCCGTTGGCTGCAGCTGTGCCGTCCGATTATCTGGTCTCAAGCCCTCGCTGCCGTCCAGATATGCGGCAGATATCCCGCGCGGCGGACCCCTCCTATTGCACAGTCGGTGGCGATAACGTAGCAATAATTACGCAGCCGTCCTGCACTTGTATTCATGTCGATGTGACCGTAATATTCACGTTCTCGGGGGGCTACCCTGCATGGAGTCTATTTTTGTTTTCGTCCACCTATTTTAATTGGGATCCACGAGTTCACATCCTGCATCCACGATCTTTTCAGATCTGGCGAGAGGAGACTCAGCTGCATCTCTAAAGCTCAGGAACCCAAGCGTCTGCAGCCGCATAGCCATGGCTATGGGAGCCTTCTCGCCGTGCGTCCGCGCCTCAAGATTGAAGGTCAAAAAAATCACAGGGAGGAGGGAGGGTGCTGGTAATATACTTTCGAGATTGGATGGCAGCTTTTTACTACTTGTAGTAGTATACATGTGTTCCCTCCTACCGCAAATTTTCCTTTTACGGTTTGTCCTTCCGTCATATGGAAACAAATATTTTTTTTATTTGGATGGTTTTTGTGTTATACATAATTTTCCCTGTGAAGGAGGGATTCCACAGGGCAACGACTCATAGGATTTTCTCTCTTTTATGTTGCAGCTACCACCTCGATGATAGAAAGGGAACGCGGATGTCAGCCACCCTAGAAAAATCTCTGGTACAGCGAGATACGTGGGGGCAAATAGCACCTTAACTGTGTAAGCTTATTGCAGAACTCTTTATCTTTAGTCTTAAAAGTTTCTAGTGTTTTATAACTGTACAAATACACAAACAGCATATCAATCGTGAAAAAGGAAAACACATATGCTTCTATGCTCTGTTCATGCATCATGCTTGAGAATCGAGATAGATGGAGAAGTGCTTTATATTATGTGACAAAGTTG
Source organism: Eleusine indica (assembly GCA_030378355.1). Taxonomy (NCBI): domain Eukaryota; kingdom Viridiplantae; phylum Streptophyta; class Magnoliopsida; order Poales; family Poaceae; genus Eleusine; species Eleusine indica. The sequence continues at coordinate 1,427,322 of CM059495.1, forward strand.
GTGTGTGCTTCATGTTTAACCAGAGATACGTACTGTTTGGCAGTTGTTTCCTTCGACAGAATTTTAGTTCTGGAGTGGCAGTACACTGTCTACCTGCTGCGTCAAACTAATGCCACATACTAGTACAAGTACTAATTTTGGTCGACCATGAATATTTGCCAACTGCGGTGGCTTTTGCAACCAAATATAGTAGGGGGGAGGGGGGGGGGGGAGTTTGCAACAAAAAAAAGCTTAGGGGGTGGGAATCTCAAACTCAATAGTGACTTAAGAATGGTTTATGCAATTGACCCTATTTTGAAGTAGAAGGTTATAGTATAATTGCCCATAATATTGCTATTTGTGATACCTGATTGATGCATGTGATATATGTTTGTGTTTGTGAACTCTTTTTATTGGTTCTCTGTAAAAGCTTGAGCTGAGTTAGCATCGCTTCATATAAGGAAGACCACATGCACATATTGGACCGCAACCATGATAAATTTGTAAAACCTATGAGACGTGTGGTAGTACGGTGATGTCTAGAAAAATAGTAAAACCATTGTGGTTTGGTCGTGCTTCTAGTTAGATAAATATCATCGCTAGAAACATTAAAGAGTGATAGCACTACTTTGGCTTTTCAACTTGCTTTACACATTTTTCCCTCCTTTCCTTTTGGTATCCTTTTCTATTGCATTTTGTTATGGTAAATGAAATGGGGGTATTGTTTGGTTCAAAAAAGAAAAGGAATGGGTGGCAAACTGGCTAAACCTTATATGGCTATTATGCATTGGTTTTACATGGCGTGTGTTTTCTTGCACAAGGGGCTTGGGTGGCAGGCCTCCAACAATTAGCAAGGATAGGCTTGTTTTTTTTCCTATTTTTCTGCTTTTTTTTGTGGTTTGTTCTTGTGGTTTTCATTTCTAGCCTAACCCAACTTGCTTGGGACCGGCTATGTTGTTGTTTTCTAAAGTGGAGGAGGAAGGAAGTGTTCGCATGAATATTTCTTGTCCACCTTTGTGTTGAGGGGAGGAGGGAAGGGGGACTTGTGATTTGCTCTCTTTTGCTCAAGCAGTGAAGCTATGATCGACAATTACGACATTTGTAGTTGCCCTATAGTCACTTCATCCACTATCGGAACCCATCGAGCGAATCGTGTTGTTCGAAATACCCTTTATTGAGTTTGTTCCTCATACATGGCGAGCAAGGCATAGATGACAGTTGGGAGCACAAAAGCTTGGAACTAGGGCATCTCCCAACGGATTTGGTCCTAACCAGCTGATTCTTCCTTAATTTCATTTTCCCTCTAACATCGCAAAATTTGTGGCATTGTTCATGAACTTGAACATAATTGATCGCACATTTGTCTTTTCATCTCCCCACATATCCATTTTGGTGGTCACCAACACCCATCCAACTAGACCTCGACTCATCGTCCACAATGGAACTCCTCCAAGCAGTTGCTTTGTTGGTGAAAAAGAAAGGGGCAAACATTTGTTTGACTGTAGCTGTTTTGTGAGCCCAATGATGTGTGGTCGGACCGGTCGGACGGTGAACAAAACAATTGCACAAATGTTGTGACTCTTGAGGATCCTGATCCTAGTGAGGCAGTTCACATAGGTGAAAATGTTGTTTCAATACATTGGATACGTGGCAAATGTGTAAGAAAATGATCTATAAAAACTTGATCATCTAAATTTTGTTGGAATGAACTTGCTAAAATTCTGTGGAGTGCATTCCATATTAATTTTAGCATGAGCTGAAGCCGCATGTTTGGTCTTCCAATGTAATCTCTCTTTAAGTCCCCACTGTCTCATTGTTTCTCCAACTTTTATGTGTTCCTCCATGTAAATCATCCAAGTACAACACGACCGTTATTCGTGTCTTTTAAAAGATGGAGAATTCCATGTGGCATCCTATTTGGGTTTTTTCTGCAATTCTACCTGGAACTAATATGACCGGTCGACCAAGCATGCCCCACACCATAATTAAAAGCTCATGTCAGGTATCTACAAATCTCGCCGACAATCTAGTGATTAGAACACCTGTGTATGAGTGGCATCCAACAGTGAGGGCAAATAAAAAAGTAGGTTTTGGCTTCCCCTGCTGACTCTGATAAAAAAATCTTGCTTCCTGAAGACACGTACATTTCACCGTAGCTACAATCTCCATGAGACAAAAACCGGATGTCTGGCCTTGATGATCCCCTTTCTTAATCGCAACCACCATTCAATTGTGGTGTCATCTTGGTTTGGAGCTAGCTGCTGCCAACCACATCGTCATAGGACTATAGACATAGTTTTTTTAATCTAAGCGATATCTGCATTTATGAAGTAAGGAAATACAGACATACGGTACACATATGCAAGCTAGTAACACAAGTCCCATACAAAATGGAAATTACAGCTAGGTCCTTTAGGTCATACGAAGAAACAAGCTTCGTCAGAGAAGCATCAACTTCAACACTGTGGTGGCCGTCATGGATGCCGCAACGACCCTCCAGGCCGCCGTCGAAGTTAACAAAAGCAATGAGGAGCACCACCCGCTCACAGGAGCCTCCACCGCAAAGCTTTAAAGAGGAGAGCCGCAATGGAAAAGCAATAGCAGAAGGAAATATGGCCGAGCACCCCCACCTGCACCAGGCCGACTCACCGGAGACCGACAAAAAAGACGGTTAGATCCAACCTTCAAATGGCCAGCTGGACCACCGCACAACGCCACTAGCATCACATTGGACCTAGATTCCACAGGCTTGTCGTCGGCTATGGAGGAGACCGCCATTGAGATGGGGGAGAGCTTAAGAGACCTTATTCCGAACGGGACGTTGTTGCCGCCGCCTAACGCCGCCACGGGAAACCTAACCTTAACCCTAGTAAAGAAGGAACCTAACCACCTACCTGGCGAGAGCCGGCAAGAGACCGAGGTCTCCTACACCTCGCGATGCCCAAGGAGTAATCGAGGCGAGGAAGACCCTATCTCCATGGGTGGGGACTTGAAATCGCCTTTTTCTCCGCTTTCTCCGCCCACTTCACTGGCTGTAGACATGGTGAGTAGATGATCGGTCGTTTGACGTCATATGGCATCCTATTTTGCACGACCATTTAACGAACTGTTCAGGTTAACTTTGTTATATACATCTCAAAGCAGCATTCTGTTCACTTTTATGTCATATAGGATTGCCTCTAGACTAGGAAAAATGATCTCATTTTTCATATCCAATTTTGCAGTTTGTGAAGGGAAGAAAATATTGCTGAGCTCATTATGCCTATCAACGTGATGGTTCACAACAGGCAAACAACAAGAGGCCATTCAACATCTAGAGATTTTCCAAAGGATCAACTAATTTATAGAATGGGCAAGTTAAGTAAGGTAATGTTCTTTATATCCACAATTTTGGGGCGAGCTTTAATTAGAAACTGAAAAGACTTACCCTTGAGAAACTAAGGAAATTCTAGATTTATTTTCTTGAAAAAACCGCGTGCCTCTACCAGTTTAGTGGCCTCTCCAAAATCCTACCCCCAGCCCCCAATTCCGGGTGCACACGCAGTCGCAACGGGGTCTCTCTCTCTCTCTCTCTCTCTCTCTCTCTCTCTCGACCGGCTGCATCTCTACGAAACCCTAGGAGCGGAACGGAGAGTCGATCCCTGCCTCTCAACCGAGCTGTAGAGATGCCGCTGGGTCGGGGAGCTGCTCTCCGCCGGTGAGTATTTCACTTGTCTATGGGCTTTTAGGTTTTGGCGCCGAGTTCAGCCATTTACTTGCTGGTGTGGAATTTGGGGGTTTAAGACGCTTTACTTCCATTCCCTGCATAGATTTTTGGTAGATGGTCGGACTGATCTGTATGCAGGTCAGGGTGGAGGCAGCAGAGTGGCATAGTAGACCCTGGACTACCCAAAGTTTATGAATTTTAATGAATATTAGTTTTTTATGCAATGAAACTCAGTACCACCTACTACATTGCTGCATCAGTACTTGCATACCCAAATTTACTTGCTATTGCCACTGTGTAGGTGATATTTGTAGGTATGAAGATATGAAATGGACAGAATGTGAATTACTTTGTGCCAAATGAATTTAGTAACAATGACTAGGGTGAGTTGCTTAACGTGGTTGAAATCAACATGCTTCATATTGCTGGTTTGTGACTAGACTATGAGTTGGGATGCAAATTTTGCTGATTGTGGTGGTGTAGAATAAGAAAGAACTTCTATGTGGATTATAATTGATCTAATGCATATGGTTGACAATTCTACTGATTCAGATTATATCAGTTATGCTTCGTACTGGAAGCTCAAGTACCTTCTAGGCCGATTCACTGGAGGAAGGGGTTGAGTTTTGACATTGACAGATCAGAGTGGTGCTTGTTGCAATCTCTGTCCTCTGGTATGAATGGACTTGGAAGGCGTGTCATAGGATTTCCTCAGTCAGAGAGGTTCTCTTCTTCGTCATATTCGACAGGGCAGAAACTTGAATCATCTCGTGAAGAACAGGACAAACAGGACAAACTGAAGGAAGCATCCCATTCAACAAAGCTGAAAGATGAACAATCTGCTGTGAAAGAACAAGACAGACTGAAAGAGGTATGCAAGGGACTTGTTGTAACTATCTTTGCTCATAAGTTTAAGTGTTAACATACTTCTCTGCATATTTCTCTAAAAAAACATACTTCTCTGCATGCTGATCGCTACTTTTGGTGTATGTCATATAATATCCTTTTACATTACGTTAATATATGGAGCAATTGATTCGAAAAAACATAGAGCAATAGTAATACACATTCACTTGTAGGTTTCCATGCTGCCATCATGCTGTAATGAGGTTATTTAAGTTTTGGGTCTCATTTGAACTGTGCGTGTTGAATGAAGGACTGAAGGTAGTTACAAGCATTTAAAAAAACTATTCCATTGGACGGTTGGCTTAGGGTTCTAGTTCTACTGTATGTATCACTTCATTGACATTTTAAGGATGGTTCATCATTGAAAGTGGGGGTCTGAAGGATATGCATTCTTCTGTGCAGGAAATATTTAAGAAAAATCTGGAACTATGCATGAACAACAGACAGGGAGAAAATCCAAGTGGAAACTCTCTAACAACCAAAGATAATGCTGATGACCTGGAAACATTTGCTTATTTTGCTGATAAGGTATTAAGGTTTCCTATACTTAATTTATGCTTGAAGTAGTATGTGTTTTGATTTTTGAATTGCCTTCTGTCATTCTTTTTAGTTAAGGAGGGGTCAGAAACTTTCACAAAAGGAGATATTAGATTTCGCAAAGCTTGCTATGCATACAGATGATGTTATCAGAAGTCTTGACAGGTTATATGTTTGTTGATTTGGTTTTTTTTTTCCCCTTTCATGATCAGTTTCAAATAATGACTGACATCTTGTTGGTGTTTTTTACTGTAGATCTTGTCTGCTAAAGCTCTGTAAGAGTCTGGAAATCAATCTATCTGATCCTGCTGATTATTTGATATTTAAGCTTCGCAGGCAGCTTATAGTGTAAGTATTATAATTCAGACCTCAAACACTCATTTAAATTGTTATGACCAATTCTGGAGTTCTTGCAGCATTGAGGAAAGTGATAAAAAAATGCGGTCAGTGGGGATTAATTCTTTGACTGATGAAGACCTGAAGCTAGCATGCATTCAACGTGGTTATCTGGGGACTCTTTCACAAGATCAGATGCGCTTAAAGGTTTGTTGTGGACCTTCATTCATATATGTCGCAGAACTGTAACAACTTAAAAGCAAATGTAACTTTTGTTTCTTAATAATAGCTGCAAGCGTGGCTTGACATTACTGCTGGAGATGCAGTTTCACCTTTTATCCTCATCATTTTGAGGTAAGTTGAGGAAAATTATTGTATGTGTCATGTGTGTGATGCCATTTTGCGATAGAATTTTTCAACCTGACAGTGGTGTTACTATTTGTAGAGCCCTGGCAACTGACATGACAACCAGTTCTGAGAGTGGAGACACTAATGAACTCTTTCCCCCACAGATTTTTGAGCTTGCTAAGGTAAGCTTCACATAATTGTTGTTGGTTTGTTGTGGTTTAGTGTCTCAATGTCGCTCCATTCCACTCATCAGTTAGGATTCAATTTTTAGTCATTGCTTTCTTACCACTTATAATCTATGATATACAAGTCAGGCCCACATGCTCATTTTTTTAAAGCTCAACTTTTAAGGGTTCTGCGTCATCAGATATTTTCAGTAGTCTGATTATTTCACTAGCTTGATTTGGCCACACATCCTAGTTTTGATGGAACTAACATGGCGGTAGTGCTCTCTGCTGTATCATCCATCAAACAGTAAATGCAGCATGCTGGGCAGCCCTCTCTACTTGGAAATGTTGTGCAGCAAGCCATGCCTGTTTCCTCTCCTACCCTTCTTTCCTCCAATTCCATTACTCCAACTACTCCCCTTCTGTAACTTGTCAATTCTCCTCTGTAGGCACCCATTCTGAGCCATGAAACCTTGTGTGTGATCCAGCTGTGAACACATCCACCGCTGGATCTTCTCCATTGGCGGTTTTTTGTTTTGTTTGTTTTTTCTGGTGGGTTCTCTCTTTCATGAGCTGAAATCTTAGAATCAACAGCATGATACTAATGCATAGAATATATTTGGCATCACAAACTACGGTCAGTAAGCTTATCCAAGGCAATGTCTGAATGCATCTCTAATGTTTTTGTGCCGCTGGATTTGAATATAATAGCACTTCATGTTCTTTTATTCGCAGCTTCAAGAATCTTTGGATGTGCATAATTCACTTCTCATGAGGATTGCTAAAGCAGCAGAGAAGGCGACTCCTGATGAAGAGCTCGACCCATTCCTCGGTGCAAAGCTGGTCGATGAACTTGTTCAGATCTTTCCATGGATCGAGGATGAAACAAAAAAAGAGTTGAAAGTAATTGCCACTCTATTCCAGAACAGATCTGTCCGAGCAGCGATAAAAACTTTGCTTGGCATCCTTGCCATTCTGATGATTCCACTAAGAAAAGTCTTGCTGAAGGAGGACTTCCTGTTCATCGTGTCCACGTGTGTGTTTCTCATATTTTTCAAGATGATGTGGTAAAAACTGTAGTTTTTGCTGCCACTGAAACTTTGATACCACTGAGAAACCAGGATGATGAGAAAAAAAACAAGTGTAACGCTTAAATTTTTGTCGCCGCTCAAAAAGTGATGTCGGTGAGAAACTAGTGTAAACTTGATTGTGAGAAACGAGGATGGTAAAAAAAAACTGATTGTGCAAATTTGCAGCAGGCCCTTCTTTCCCCTTCGTTGGATTTTTCACCAGTTGTCGTGTTGATAAGGGAAATTTAGTTCCTTGTTGTTTCCTTCAGTGATGTTAAGAATTTAAGATCTACTTGTGCTTTGTCATTGGAAGCAACCTAGAATCAGGTGATTTATGGTGCGACTCTGTCCCAAATGATGTGATTTGTCAGTGGCCGAAGATTAAACTTCGGCTTAAGTTTAGTGGAATTTAATTGACTCTGTCCCAAATGATGTGATTTGCCAGTGGCCGAAGATTAAACTTCGGTTTAAGTTTAGTGGAATTTAATTCAAGTACAAAAATAAAAATGGACGAGGCTTTTTCCAGACAGTACTCAAGGACGTAAAGAGTGAACGAGGCGTGTTGATATAAAAATGGATGAGGCGTGTTGACATATAGGCCTTTATTAAAGAGTGAAAACCTTACCACCGCTCCAACAGTTTCGAGATAGTCCTCAACTGAGGATTCCACAATAAATCTCTTGATTTGGAATTAGGGGCTATGTCCCATCTGATGTATCAATTTTCAGGGGTAGAAATAGAATTAAAATGAACTAAAAAAAAGTCCTAGAAAAAAAATCTGCAACTTAAACTTTATGATATTCTAATCAGAAATAAATCTATAGCAAAGATTTCTCGTTTTATCACTTTTATGAAAGAAATAAATCCTACCGATAAACTAAGTTTCAGTAATCCCAGAAGTTGGACAAGGTGTCCTTCAATCAATACTCTTTTGAGCTCGCTTTGAGCAAAAGCAAGACAGCAGCTACAACAGTCAGGGACACCATCAGCAAAGCTTGCACGATGTTTGGCCTCATGATGTCGAGGAGTATGATGCTTCCATATTTTATAGCTGTGGCGCCACCGAAGGATCCGAGAACCAATGTCAATAGGTAGCTCGAATCATCCTGTTAACACATAAAGAAAAATTAAATGACCTCATTAGTGAAAACCCGTTGCTCTTAAGCATATTACATTTCGTCATATTCAAAAACTGAAGGTCTTACTGTAACTGAAGGTCTCGAGCAGAACATAGGTTGGCGTGGAATGTGAATTCGAGCTACATTATATCGGAGGGCACAATTTATCAAGAGGCTAATTGGATTTTTGCCACCCTTAAGAGTTGGCATCTTAGAAACAAGTCTCACAAATACAGCCTAAAAATGCTATTCATAACAGGCTACAGGCTGGGGGCGGTACTGACCTTCAGGATTCCCGCCCCCCCCCCCCCCCCCCCCCCCCCCCCGCGCCCGGGCCCGCGTCGGCCTCGGCGGAATCGCGCTGGGAGGAACGTGTGCAGGCGCTTTTCCTAGCGGCTGCGGTATCGGACGGGGCCACGAGGCGGCTATGCCGGCAGCTTACGTGGAAGAAGCTGCCGCGGCGCGGCCGCAAGCTGGAGGAGCTGGGCTCGGTGGCCTGGAAAGGCGTGGCTGAAGCGACCAGGACGGCGACTGCCATCAAAGGAAGAAACCTGACGAGACAGCTGCCTCAACTACGGAACAGCAAGCAACGAAAAATGAAATGGGCTCGAGAGGGCACACCGTCTTACGTTATCCAGAACCGAGCCCCGGTCGTGCAGAACCAGTGAGAGCACCTGAGCCAAATATTTTAGATAATGTGAGCACCTCCTGAGCCAAATAGCACGATGCACTAGTGCACTTGATGAATCACAACTGGAGTCAAGATAAGACAAAATGTGTTACACAAACTCATGAAAACAACCATCCATTAATCCTCATAGATGTTCTACAAAACTGACAATTTAACAAAACATTGGCAAAACTGCCATACTGCAGTACAATTTTGGAACAGCACTATGTAGCGTACACATTTGCATTCATTTTACTCTTACAAGACCTTCTCGCTGCCTCTAATAAACTACAAGTAAACTAAACAGCCATCATAACAAGCATGGCCAGGAATCGGCACCACCAGCATCAGAGTTAGAAGTAGGTTTTCCGCTTCCTCCCTGTGTACTTTGTGTCTGCGGGTACATCATGCCCTTTTCTTCTCATCTGCTCTTTTTTCTTCAGAAGCCATTCCTTACCATTGCCATTCTTTTTTATCTTCTGCTTCTTCTTTGGCCTATTCCTTTCATATATGCCAACCTGCAGCAACATAACCATTTCAACAGGTGTAGTTAGAACCATGATCAACCTGTAGAACAATCATACATAATTATTTCATATAGGACCACATAATTGAGAAGTTAGGATGGTTCCTGATCAGAGATAGGCATCTAAACCCATCAAAGGTGCGTGAAAGGGAGCCCTCCCACGCGCCCGCGTCGACACATCCATCATGGCCATTCCCCGTTTCTGATCGTGGGCATTTCATTAGGCCGCGTCTTGCTGTTTTTTGCGTGATGGGAAGCCTGGACACGTTGTTTTTTCAGCTGATGCACCGAGAAAGAAAAGAAAAGCAAGCATGTGCTCTCTTTGTTTACTTCCTCTGAGCAACTAGATAAGCATTGGAGAAAAATTCAGCTGCATGCATTGATGGATGTATATCAGAGTTGTGCCTGTAATATTTAAGCACAAGAGAGCTGCCTTCGCATATCTCACACTATGCACTGATATCTTTCTTGATCTGAACGAACCTTGAGTTGTTCTATAAATGAAGGCATCAGGCATATTCCAAAGAGGGACACAGCGGGAACTCCCTTCCTATACATGTGAAGGCATAAAAGCATTTCCGAAGCTGCTACTGCTGGGTGACCACCACTTCAACGTCAACGGCGCAGCGTAGCAGCCAATGACAGTGGCTGGTACATGTATTGGCCTCTGGTTCCGCTGCAGCCACGGCTCGGGAAGCACGGGATGTCATGGTTTTCCAGGAGTTGATGGCCCGGTTCACGTTCAACAATGACATCTGCTCCTGCCGTCTGTGTACATGGACAATACCGAGTGCCTCATCACTCAGACCCACATGATCTAACACCATCCTTCATCAGGATAAGGTAACTCCGTAACTGGCACCTCATGGTCGGCAACTAGCGCGCGCTAGCTCCTGGTCGTGGCGGCCGCCACGCGCCGAGCAGCAGTTTTGTTGTGGAGACCTTTGACAGGCGCTGCACCAACCTCTGCAAACTCAGGAACTGAACCACTAACATGTTCCTGAATGGCTCCATGATCCGTGTGCATACCAGCGAGTGATCTATTACCCCCGACTGCTTGTTAGTTCTGGCACGAACGATGCGTGAGGGGGTTGCGTTCATGGGTTCCATGGCGAGCACGTTCAAGTATGTTGTGTTCAACTTCATGCAGCATCTGTACTCAGAAAACAGTTTGCGTACACGCAGGTGAGAACGGCGGCAACGTTGCTGTTGAGGTTCTCAGGCTGGAAGTTGCTGTGAGGTCAGGATGTGAAGTTACTGGTTCACTACAATGTAAATTAATCAAGTGCTTATGTGCATCGACTGGCTAAGCACCCTACAACGTAAATTAATCAAGTGGTTATGTGCATGTCGTTTCATTTTATGGCTTAATAGCAGGCATGTGTGCATCGGGTATTTTGTTTATCATATTTTACATATTATAAATTTTGAAATCAATGAAAATGAACTGTGTGCCTTGTCTTACTTTGGTATATGAATGTGGTCACATGAAGGTTTTAGATTTGAGAGATGCACCATCGTGCACCTAAAATCCACAATCAAAGAAGAATAATTCACCAGGAGGGATGAGTTTTCTTTGGGCAAGAAAAATCATATGAGTGCCACTTCCTTCTCTCTTTTTTTTCTTCCTCTCTAAATAACCGAGAGAAGAATATAAGAGAAAAAAAGTGCATGATGACTATAAATAAGTGCAAGGCACATCTGTGCAGTCATCTGAATATTATGGATAAAGATTGAGGCCCAAGATCACCTATAGAAAAATAGGTGCATATGCGGATATGCCCAAGATGAATGGCAAGGACAAGATCTCCTACATGTATTAAGGCATAGCATACAATATAAGAGCACAAAAGTTTTTTTTTTTGGTACGATGGACAATAATTTTGTGTTTTTTTTTTTTGCGAATGAATAATTTTGTGTTTCTCTCTTGTAAAGGACAAAGTGTTAATGTAAAATAATTTCTGCCAACAAGATGAACAATGTGAGATCAGACGGCGATCTAATTTATGAAAAGACATAACATGTGTAGTATGCATTGTAAATACTAGATCTGCCATCAGTGTGACATTTATATTTAAATAATTTTTTATACCTTCTTAACCGCAAGAGCAGGCATGCCAACGGCGCACCATAGCTTCTAGTTTATTTACAACATCTAAGACAACGATAGTATCTGTGGCAAGTAAAACGAATTGCCAGGTAAAACCTAATTACACAACTTTTTAAGGACTTCAACGGACTACGTTTGACCTTTTCCATGTACAAGTGGCTTACATAGTAATTACAGTGCGACTGATTCATAGTAAGGGGTAACTAGATTGCTTCAATGTATAAGGTGCACTAACATACTTTCTCATTCTGGTACAGGTAAAAGCTCAATATAAAGCTACCAATAAAGCAAGACACGGGAGAAGAACGAAGTATCATCAAAATAGTAAAGTAGCATGAAGAATAAATTCTGTGTTAACTTACAGTCCGGTCATCATCTTGACCACTGCTATCACCATCATCATCATCACTACAAATCTCACCATCTTCACCTTTACCCTTAGGAAGGGATGTATGCAGAGAAGGTGCTCCACAAGTGAGGACAAGGTATGACTTCTTAGCTTTTGAACTGTCAGAAGAAAGGAATATCCATAATTACATGAGACTGAAATTGTACCACTTTCCATGCTATGAAGCTATTGAGTCATTACCTATGAGGCCAGTCAATGACCACTCCACCAGCAAAACCAGCACGCATAGCGTAAGTCACAATCATTTCACTCTGTTTCACATTATCAGCATAGAACTGTAGAACAGCTCTTGCTCCCCTTGCTAGGCATCTATATAATGATCCAAAGAAAACCCTGCAAAATATGCACACATCTAGATTAAAAAATTTAATCGATTGCAGACAAGCAAGAGTCCAAGACAAACATTACAAAATGAATTCAAGTGCATACTTTAACCGCAATCTTGGGTCATGAGAAGACTTGTCAGCATTGCATAACCACTGTCCATTTACAAAACAAAAGGCACGGTTGTGATATGGGACTAATGGATTAGTAAGGAGATAAAAACACAGTAGCAGAACAAAAGTTCTGAAGATTACCTGAACTGCTGAAATACTGATTGCACCATCAATAACTCCTGGGCGCAAAACTAAGCCCTGGAACATAAAATAAATTAGCAATGTTCTCTTCTCTGTCGTTCACTCTAGAATGTTTGAACTTTGAAGATCCCTGCAACCCTAGCGTGTAATCTGGATTAACTTTGCCAACTATCGTGCCAATAATTCAAGTGGCGTGCACTATTTCTACCACTTGTGACATATACATGAACTCTATTATTAGGAATGCAAATGACCTGTGCGCCTATGAAATTCACCACGATGTAGCATATGACACTAAAGTGTATTAACCACTCCAGTCTTCAGCACATTACATACCTGGCCCATATCTGCAAGTAGAAGGTCACCCTCTGTCTCACGCTCCAAGGCAACATCTGTGAAAACATTGTAGCTCTAAGAAAAGGTAGCAGGTAACAGACCAAGATACCAATAAAAATCCCTCCTACAGCTGCAAGTACCGTCCTTATCAAACAAGCCTAAGGAACAGAATCAGTTCCTCACCGAGCATAGATTGTGAAATATCATAGCCAATCCACTGGTGACCATGTTCCGACAATGTTTCACCACTGAGCCCAGAGCCGCATCCTGTCAATCACAACACACAAACTACCAACGTGAGTGAGGAATTTTCAAATGAAATCACATATCCGCATCCCTTTCATTATCAGACCAACATAGAGATGAATTGCTCTATCATGTGCCAACTGCAAGTGAATAATTCTCTAATGCCCCCTCTAACTTTTTTTTTCTTGCCAAAAACAAACTTTTGGGTGTCATGTCCTCCGGGAGACGTCCAGAACTGCAGAGGGGGAAACTGAACTGACCTATGTCAAGCAGCAGCTTGGGGACGCCATCGTTGGGGAGAGCGAGCAACTCCAGCGCCCTCTCCGAAATCCTAGCCTGAAAGGAGGTATGACTCGTCGAATCAGCACTGCAAAATGGGCAAAGCTTGAATCAAACATGTAGGCGCTCCGTTTTGCTCACCTGGATTTCGATGATACGGGAGGAGGTAGTGTATTTGCGGGCCTCTGCCTCGTTGTAGAACACATCCGGCGGCGCCTGAATCTCCGGACGAGGCATCCTCTCCCTCTCTTCGCTTCCCCTCTCCTCGGTTTTTCTCTACGTGCAACCGCCGCCGCCGCCGTGGTTTGCTTGCGCGCCGCCGCAATGCTGTTGTGCTCCCGAGGGCTCTCGCTCGCGGAAGTGTGGTTTCCAAGCTGAACTCTTTAGTGGGCCTTCTTTACGGGCTGCAACGGGTCGTTTGGTGCAAGACGCCTGAAAATATAGGCCCTAAAACTAGCCCATAACAACTGGCCCAGTTACTCTTCACGTCTATAAAGACTCCCACTCTTGTAGGGCAGCGATTTGAGCAACCGCCGCCGCCGCCACACTCGAGCGCCTCTCAAATCGCCCGAGCACCGGAGCTCCGCCGCCGCCGTCGCCATGGGTAACAATCCCCTTCTCCTCTCGTTCTCTGCTCGGGCTATTTTCTTCTTTGAATTGCTGATCTGAGATTTGGTCCCGCTGCAGGTAAGGTTCACGGATCGCTGGCCCGTGCTGGGAAGGTGCGGGGACAGACGCCCAAGGTGGCGAAGCAGGACAAGAAGAAGAAGCCCCGCGGCCGCGCCCACAAGCGCATGCAGTACAACCGCCGCTTCGTCACCGCCGTCGTCGGCTTCGGCAAGAAGCGCGGCCCCAACTCCTCTGAGAAGTAGATCTAGACCGCCCGGCTGCCTGGTTCAAACAAATGGCTTCCTGGCCCTTTTCGCCTTTTCTGTTCCCCAGTAGTTTCGTTTGAGTAATCAAGTTTTTGATGCTGTACTGATGACAAGTAAAAGACCTAAGCAAACTTCTGTATCAGTGATATTGGTATCTCATTAAGTATCGTATGTATCGTTTCCTTAGTTTGACAACGGATGTCATTAAATTGTGATAAGTTGCCTTATGTGTTTGGCTATCTGGAAAGATTGGATGAGTAGTTCGAGTTCTGAATTTTAACAGCGTATTATGTTTGATAGAGCATAAGAAAGTGATTGTTAGTCTAGTACTATGTTTCAGCTTATTTCTTTGTATTGAGTACTGAAGTTGGTTCCATCAAAATATGATTGTGCAATTTGGTCGGTAGCCTATAGACGAATATTTCCTATGAATGGTTTCCTCCACATTAATGTAGGACAGTAATATGCCTAACTGACCTACCATCTGTGTCTGTTTGGCTACACCAATATTATGCCATAATAGATATCATCATATATAGTTTGTTGAGTTTCTAGTGAAGTCTGAACTGAAGGAGATCAACTTGTGATTTGTTTGGGTGATGGAGAGTTTCCTGTCAAATCTTAAGCTGCTGGGAATGAGTGTAAGTCTTGTTGATTTCCTTTTCATATGGAATGATGTTAATGAGACCACATTTTTCATTTGTTCAACTGGTGATGGTGGCTCTCCTTCCCTTTTCAAAGAAAAAAAAAATACTGACAGTCGAGGGATCATTTGGTTGTCAGTTCTATGCCGGAACCATGTCTGAGTGGTAGTGGTATAAATTTTAACAGTGAATTGCTTGTTTAATACTAGAACATTAGAACTCATGAATCTCGTGATGGGCAGAGAAATTGGTTGCACTCGGATGGCTGGTCTGGTTGTGCAATTTAATCAGTGGTCTTGCAAGTTACTCCTATATAGCTTACCTTTGAAGCACTCGGTCAATTGATCATATGCTTGGATGTGCCCTGTGATATCTAATTTGTTTCGCTTTTTTGCTTAGTTGTTTCGAATGTATTTGTAATGCAAATGTGGATGTTTATGGAGAGAGGTCCACCAAACCCTTTTCTTTTTTCTTCTGTTTTAACTGATTGCTCACGTTGCCTTTTTGAAAACTTGGCTATTAACCTATATATCGAGCTGTAAATTTTAGTTATCAAGTATTTCTACTATATCTAGGGGCACTCGTTCCTACGTCTACCCTGGTCCAGCTCCACAGCATTTGTGCTTGTCTTGCCGGATTTTGATCAGTAATTGCAAATTTCCAGTAACTTGTTGCATTCTAATTGTAAGGTGGCATCTGTTTTATTATACTGCCGTTTTCATTCTAGCATGTTACTGCCGGTTGCATCTTCTAAAATGAAAATGAAAATGTACTCTCCAGCAGCTCTGCGGCAATTAGAATATTTGCATAGGGACTTGGGACGAGCCTATCGGATTTGCTTGGAAACCAAATGAAATCAGAAGAAGATGGGGGGAAATTGCGGAGGTGGTCAGACGGGTGCTCCCCCGGCGGCGCGCAGGGCACCGTCTGATCCGGGCTGCCCCGCGCATCGGAGTTTTCCCGAGGCCTGGAAGCGTTCTGCCACCGCCCCATCCGTGCTGGAAGACTCCACTGCCTCACGCCTCCGGAGAGGAGTGTGTGCGAAGAAACATCGGATTGGGTACAAAGGTACAAACATATTCCCACTCTAATTTGGCACTCCCAGAAGCAAAATCTACTAGTACTAACCAAAATATCTACTGTTGGTTCCTGTACTCTGTTGCTAACTGCAAAAAAAAAAAAAAAGGGAACTTAAAAATCTGATGGAATTTCAGTGTTGTTAAAATGAACTTCACGAAACCCATATTCTTCGTTCTCCCATTCACGAAAAACATGTTCAGGTATCCCAAAAAAAACATGTTCATCTCTGTTCTCTGACAAAAAGCCTAAAAAAAACGGAGAAGTTTTCTCATGCCCCCATTCACGAAAAGCAATGTCAATCCTTGTTGAGCGGTACGGAGTAAGTATGTTTATGCGTTTGTCCCAAGATATGTCAGTTTCCATTCTAAAAAAAAGATGTGTCAGTTTCCATTCTAAAAAAAGATATGTCAGTTTCCAGATCTTCGTGCAGCGCATTTACGTACGATCGAGCCGGTGAAGCATGGGGGAATTCACGTTCTCTCTATTCACCTAGTACTCCGTGTTACAGTTAAATCTTTTTAATGGCCATACTCTATAGTAACTTACTTGTTTTTCTTTTTTTGCGAATGTAACTTACATGCTTGTTTACCGTCAGGATTAGGGTGTGTTTGATAGAGTTTATGGTGTATTTTATTAAACAGCTTATACTGTGATAAGTAATAAGTTGTATAAAATACTTTGAAATTATAAGCATCTATTGTTATAAGTAACTATAAGCACTTTGATATTTTGTACTAGAGAATAAAAGCAACCAAAAACTTGTGTTTCCAGCTTATGGACCACCTGTCCCCATACTTTCACAGGATAAACACTTTTGTCAAACGGTTAGGTTGTTTATGCTTCAATAAACTAGATAAGTTAAATAAACACTTTTGATACATAAACATAAGCAAAAAAAAACTCTACCGTCTAAACATGCTGTCTCCTGGCCTTGCTCATCGGTGAAGTACTTCAAGCTTTCTCCAATTGTTTAGCCGATCCAATCAAACAGAATCAACAAAAGTTCTCATCATGATAACTCAATCATATATTCAAATACATGGACACATCGTCATCGATCACCAGTGAACTGTAGCCACTCGTTTGCTGAACGCTGATGAGCTTGTGGCGTCGTGTGCTGCGTTGCAGTGTGCCGTTATTTTAGGGTGTGTTTGTTTCACTAGATTGACTTGGACAGATCCATCCAATCTAGTGTTTGTTTCACCGTCAGTCTGGATAGGATGGATAGGAGTAGGGAATATTCTTCATAGATGCTGGATGAGCTTGTCCAGAAAAATTGGCTGGACAACGCTGTCCAACTTGTTTAAGCATGATCATTAGTGAATAATTAAAGATTATTAGCATGTTATGATATTAATTAGTGTATTATATTATGAGATTATGGTTAATAAACCCTTATTTGTTAATTAATGTGCAAAAGGTACATGGATTAGAATGTGATTGTTGGTAATTAGAATATTTATTATTAATTAAACATTGTCATAACAAGATTACCATTTATAAATATTAAAATAGGTTAATTAGTATGTATTTTATTGCTATTATTTGTAAGTACGATATATAATTAAGTTAATTATTCTTATCTAACCTCTCTTATCCCTCCAACCAAGCAAAAAACTTGAATTGTCCTATCCAATTAAACAAACACTGAGTTAAATAGTCCAGTCCTAAAAAATATGGATAAGATGATCCAATCCAACTTTGATGCTCAACCAAACGCACCCTTAACCAGTGACCACAACTGCATGTTGCATCTGCACAATGGAGGACCGCACAAAAAAAAAATCAAATTAGCCTACAAAATGCGCTCGATCGATGAGCGCTATGTAACACGAACGTAATCACGTAAGCAAGCAGTAGTGTCATAGTGCAGAGGCGTTGTTGTCCACATGATCATCTGAATGACACTCACATGGACTGACGTGCCAAAAGACATGCTGGTGGAAAGAGATGGTAAAATGAAAAGATTTATCTGCGAGTTCTGCATCAGGAGGGTGGCCTCTCGTATATTCTCCATTGGATTGGGTCTTTGTTCTCTCTCCACCAACCCCATGCGTGCCACAATTCGGGTCCTTTCCATTCCTCCTCTCTGACCTCCCACCTCCTCTCGGCCCTATAAATAAGCCCCTGTCGCCTCCTCTCCTCTCCCTAAACATCTCATGCTCTTTTCTTGAAACATCCATCTCTTTCTTTCTCTCTTTTTGTATTCCGATCTGAACTTAGATGAAGTGTAATTGCATGTATGTGGTGCTGTGGATCTGCATAACATAAATGGCCCTCTTTGTGATCTTCCACAGCTTTCTTGAACTGCATGCATGGGTTGGCTGTTCTTTGAGATTATAGAGCATGGTTTGAGTTAGCTTGATAGCAGTTCAATAAAGCTGTGGGAAATCGCAGAGAGAGACCAATTGGCCCCTGGCGCATTGGATGCTCGGTGTAATGTTAGATCTATGCACATAAAAAAGGTACAAATTTCTGGTAGCGATATATATGTATATGCCGAAGGATATTACAATCAATTTTTTGCCATATTCAACCTAAAATAAATGTTGCCATGTACTTATTTTTCCCGATTACTCTAGCTAACTGCAACTTTTTGTTAGTCAGCTTCACACCTTGGTTCCAAATTAGTCAGACTTAACTAGCCAGTATTTTCCTCGATATCTATGCCTATTTCCTTGTAAATATATATTTCTTGATTGTAATATCATAATACCATTACTTTCCTTTTTTTGTTGCTGCATGGTCACACAGTTAGTACTCCCTTCGCCCAATAATATAAGCATTTCTACATATTTGGGTTTGTCCAACAATATAAGCATTTGTAAAATATGAACATAATAAATAAGGTATTTAAACGCAATAAATGATATGATATGTGGTTGGATGAGAGAAACTTTTTATATGATAAAAGTAAAGGTATGATAGTCTTTTTATTCTATCCTTATTTTATATTAGAATTCTAGAAATGCTTATATTGTTGGATGGAAGGAGTAGCATATATAAGTATTTTCTTAGCAGTATTTTATTAGTATGGCATTATTGTTCAGGAATAAAAAGAACAAACGTGATTGACATGTCGTTTCTGTGGGCTGCAATGATGTTTGCTTGAAGGGTGCAGTCAGTGTATCTTTTGGTTGTGTAAAGGGAGAAAAGGATTGTACCCTGCAGAATGCATGACGCCTCAAATCGTAGCCAGTACCTGGCGTGTCTAATGGTCGCATGGTGTAGCCCAATTCTATGCTTCTCTCATATTCGTACTCCCTCCGTTCCATTAAAAATGTTATTATCGCTTCTCGATGAGTCAACTATGTTCAACTTTGATCAACTATATATAAAAAAATTATTAATATTTATAATATATAATTAGTATTATTAGATAGATCATTGAATCTATTTTTATAATTAATTTATTTAAAAATATAAATATTACTAATATTTTTATAAATATAGTCAAACTTAACAAAATTTGACCCACACGGATACCATAACGATATTTTTAATGTGATGGAGGGAGTGCAAAATATAATTAATGGCCAACCCAGAGAATAGGATATAGCGGCTGCTGCATGATGGGACTCTCATTCCTGGAGAAGCCCAACCCATCACAGGCATATATTCTCCCGTTCTAGATTTGGTCAAAATAAAAATAAAAAAATCTTGGATCATCAGTAGTATTTCCATATTAATTAGTATGATGGGACCCTGAGATGCCTGACCCAATACGCAACTACTAATTTTTAAAATTTTATTTAATTGAAATAATTAACGTGTGAATTGTGTATTATGAAGTGTACTTTCATCATAAATCTAAAAGTATATAGATCTTTTTTAAAAAATAAATAGTTAAAGATAAGAGTAATTCCAAGTATTTTTTTAACATAGTACTAGCTACTAGTGTGCTAGTACATTGCTCTCACACTTTCGTTTCACTTCACTCTTGACAGCCTCTTCTTCTAGGTCACCAGACATGTGTACTACTGCCGGTGACCGCTAGGTCAAGGTGATCGATCCATCTCTCTGAAACAGTTGGGCACTGCTTGCGTTTGCCATGGCCTGTGCCGTGTGATGCTGGGCAACACTGACATGCTGGCTTCTTACCACTGAACAGTTCGCATTCTTGGACTACCTACATGTCCGATACATAAGATCTGATGGAGATGTGTCGTCGATTCGATCTGTGTTCTGTGATCTGAATTGGTGCTCAGTGGCATGGATGGATCCTGCTCCTTGTCACCCTCAAACACTATGTATATCCAGTATACGTAGTATATTTTGTTGTGTTTCGAGGATGAATTTATTGTAATTAACCACAGATACAATGTACCAAAGGTTAAGTTTTAGTATGAGGTTCATCCTGGATTAACCACATGCGTACTTTTTTTTTTTTTGAAATGAGGAACACCCCACTTCAATTTCATTCAAAACGGAATTCATTGTTTGTTTTACAGCCATTCAGAGCATAAGACTTATAGAAGATAGAAAGAGCTTCCCTCCCCACCCCTAGGTTACAGTTCTCTAGAAAGAGTCTGGTGGTGATAATAAAGAGGTTACTAACCTAGAAGCACATCACACAAGCTAGGGGGTCTAAATTTTAGTGTTGTCATATTAATTCTTCAAATGTTATAATATAAACTAAATATAAAAATAATTACATAGTTGGATGCTAATTTGTAAGACATATCTACTAAGCTTAATTAAATCATCATTAAGGGATATTTACTGTAGCATCGCGTTATCTAATCATGACCTATTTAGGCTTAATAGATTTATCTTGTCATTTAGTGGGTGGGTTATGGACTAGATTTTGTCTTAATTTATATTTAATACTCCTAATTAATATTTTAATATTCGATAAGACGGTCTAAAAATTAATGGGTAGGCAATGAACACATCCATTGTATATGCGATAAGCCATAAAGTAATGTTGAAGTAATGAATATGTTATACTAGCACATGATATATTCAAAGCCGTAGGGGACATGAATAAGGTCCATGCATCTCGTGCAATACTATCAGTGCGGTAGTGCCACAATCAAGTAGTATCCCATATCATATAGTCGCATCTGACCAACAAAAAAACTTTTGACTCAGCTACTTTTCTATTGATTCAGTATTTAAAGCAAAAAAAAAAGCAATATAACAGGAATTGGATGGTGTTTTATTATCAAGAAATTGATACATTGTAACAGAAACATGCTTTGGGTTCTAGTAGCTAGTAGTATTAGGCAAACTTTAGAAAATAACAATGCTGGACAATTTCTTCAAAAAAGAAAAAAAATATGGATGATCTTGTATGTTTGTCTCTCCAATCCTCATGAACGAAGGAACTGATGAAAGGCCCGGTATGCAATTTTGGGTCGTAGAAACCATGATGTTCCTTGTGTCCCCATGCCTGCATGCTGGTCTCAGATTCCAGGTTCCAGAGGGAACTTTTACTGGATTCCTTGCCGGTGCAGCCACCCCTCTCTGCCTTACTGCCTTTGCTTGCAGTGAAATCTTATTCATGGTCTCCTTCCCATCCATGAAAGGCGAGAAGGCGAGTGAAATCGGAGGCAAATCGTCTGGCTCTCATGACTGACGGACAGCCTATCTGTCACAGGTTCAGAGCACGAGCTGTCTGGACGAAACGTGGGCCTAACGCAGGTTTGGGCCCGTTTGTCAGTGGCCGTCCCTTGTTGCATGTGCCGACCTTGCGCTGCACGAGCAAGACCTTGTGTTTGTTGCGATGGACGGACGGATGGATGGATGGATGGGGCAATGAGCTTTTTGTGTGGGTGAGTGTGGAAAGAGAGGTGCAGTGAGCAGAAGGGAAAGGAAAGCTGCCTTCTGTCACTACCTCCTGTGGATAAAGTGAAAGTTAAGCTGACAGCATATGGAACTACCCAATGACCTGCCTCAGCCTTTCAAGATGTACCCCCCCCCCCCCCCGCCCACCCACATTTTTTTGTTTTCCTTTTATAGAGTTATACTACTAATAGTATAAAACTATAAACTTTAGTTTCTCCTGTGTCCCTTTGTTTCTTGAGCCTCATCTATATGTATATATTTTGGAATACGCGGATAAGATGCCAGATTATTTGCTAATGAAACACCATTAATTTGGACGTGAGAAGGTCCTTGCATTGTGCCACAGATACGCCACACTTGTCTTCAGTGCCGGGACATTCTCCTATATCTGATCCATTTGAGTGATGCGCTCATCGACAAGGTTTCTTTTATAGCATGAGCAGTGGTACTCTCTTCAGGCGCTTTATGAGCTGAACAATCTGAATGTGTATTATGACATGATTGGCTACCAATATACAGTATCCATATGACTGAGATCTAGTTGCAATTAATGTAATAAATAATTTGAATAAGGCCACTTCAATATGTCGATATTTTTGTCATTGTTCACCTTGACCACATGCCTTGTACGTTTGTCTATCTGAACGAACGTAAAAGGGGGGATAGTGAATAGAAAGACAATCTAGCTGTTTAAACGGGTAAATTAGTAGTTAAAAAAATTCAGCGATACATACTACGCTAGTAGCATATTGCTAACAAGTATATATGGTATAAAGGCTACTCATGCAGACTTTATTATTTACCCAGCTGGTTGAAACAACTGCGCATTTGTTCTATCAAAACTGCATTTTGCATGTGTAAAACAAAGAATTAAACAAAATGGGGGAAAGTTGAATTCCCTTTTCACTCTCGATAAAGGAAAGGGGCACAAGCAAACAGTTTCAAGTAGAAAATTGTGAAATTTTATCAACGCCCTCTATTTCATGAACATGGAAATCGGGTGTCTTGTGAGGCTGCGAGAAATCTTGAGTGAAGTCAAGCTAAGTCGACGCAGCTAATAGTACCAAGTACCGTGATGTCTCTGTAAGTCAAAACGATAAACTGAAAATTGAAAGATAGGTAGGAGTATAAAATAATCCAGTGCTGCATGCGCCAGCTAAATATTAATTAGGACTGAACCTTTTGATTCTTAGCTGAAACCAATGGTACCAAGAAAAATAAAGATCTTTGGGACTCGGGGTGAGGACAAATAAGTTGAGATCATAACATCAAGAAGGTAGTTAGACAGATACTACTAACAGATGAACATACGCACACATACCAAAAAAAAAAACCACTTGAATCACCAAAAAAGATGATGAAGCACCCAGAAGGTATAAACCACAACCTAATCCAGATTTATTAACTTACATGCAGATGGACAATTAACATCACATTCCGTCATTGGTAGTAGATTTCGAAGTCCTTGTTATGTCATTTCTTCCCACAGCTTTCTTGACCTTCTACTTGCTGTCGCTCTCTCTAGAGAGAGAGAGAGAGAAGTTCAAGAAAGCTGTGGAAAGGAATGCCATGGACTTGAAAAGTTGAAGCTATCTGCCCAGTCTCCATGCCATATGCCTATTGATCCCTCCTTATATAACCAAGGAACTGTCTGCTATTAGGTCACCCTTGCCGCCTCCTGAGAGAGAGAGAGAGAGAGAGAGAGAGAGAGAGTTAATTTACCGGGATCTGATGTGTAGGTTACATTACAGCTTACAACAACAACAATAAGGCCATGGAGGGACCGGGTTAAAAAGGCAGTGTCAGTGCGCGGCAGTAGTCTCTTCTATATATATGCATGCAACAGCTTGCTCAAGCTTCCTTGGACCACCATTGTCTGTTCTATTATAGAACTGTGACTCTCCTGAGTTTTTTTTTTCTACTATCAATAATGTAGCTCGCCGAGTGGAAGAAATTCATTAGAGAAGTCTGCGTTTGTATCTCTGCATGCAATGAGCGGGCCAAAAACTATAGCTACACGCTGGATTTCTCCTGGAGGTAGAGACGAGCATCAGTAGTGCATCAGCAAAGGCCGTGTGGTTGTACTCTGCGTGTAATTCATTCAGAGAGCTGATTGGCTAACTCGTCACATACTTACTAGATAATCCAACGCGTACGTATACGTACGCAACGGGCAAGATCGAGATGTACTGTATGTGATATCTGTGTGGACAGATGGAGACGCAGGTGAAGGCATGAAAATGCAGCAGTCCCTACTAGTAGTGTCTGCGCCACGCGTGAATGGGCGTCGGCGTTGTTCATCATCGCGTGCACATGCGCATGCATTCCTCCAGCCCCAGCCTCTGCAGAGAAAAGCAGAAGCTACCACTCCACCAGATCGATCTCCATCGATCGGCCGGTGCGATCGATCGATTTGGCACTGCAACCGTGTCTGTCTGCAAGTCACATGGTTATGGTAGACGGAGAAGGCTAGTATCTCTCACGCGAATGTTTTTTTTTAAAAAAATAGTAGGAATATATTTCATTTTAAGATCTTTTAAGGTATTTGTAAGGTAACCTTGGTTATAATAGATTTTAAAATAAGAAAAGTTAGGAAGAATTAAGTAACTGCTCCACCTTATCTGGTAATTGATCATAATTTTTTTATTAGTTGTCACATGTCCTCTTTTGTTTCCTCCATTTATGGTGGTGAAGGCGCACGAGCAGCTGCTCATCGGTCGGGGGTTTGACCCCTGGTCTCGCACCAGTTGCAAAAAAATTATCTTGTTTTTCTCAGGTCAAAGCACTAGGTAAAAGACTCTTGTCATAACTCACACCACTAACTGAGTCTCTTGGGGAGGGGGTTTAAGAATTTTCTTGACTTGCGTGAGAAGTCTCTTATCCTTAGATAATGCCGTCGGGGTATCTTCTTACGCGGCAAGTCGAGTTTCCTCCATTTATCATCGTCTTTCTTAGTTCTTATTTCCATGGTAGAGAATGAAGAAACACGGTAAATATAAAAGAACATTCGTTGGTCATCTCTCTACTTTACACAAGCTCACTCATCCGTTCTCGCTGCCATGTGGAGGCCATTTATGCTTTTATAATCTTGCCACGGCTTCAAAAAGAGAACGGTGTGTTCTTTCATCTCCCACAACTAACCAACCAAAAGTAAGTAAATCTTAGAAAAAATCATGTAAATATGTGGGCCAATGGCTATACGTGTGTGCATGCCTACGGCAATAAGAATATTTACTTGCTTCCATTACTGTCTCCCATGAACGCAAAAAGTGTAGAAGTGTGATTTGATCTCTAACAAATAAATAATGAAAACTAAATAGATATTAGAAAAAATCATGTAAATAGAAAGGACTCATTACTCACGGCTGACATTCTGATTTATTTCCATATATGTTGATTTCTTCTCTCCTATTTATTTCAACAGATAAAATTACTTTCTCACCCATTCCACACTTAAATACATTTACTATTACCTAAGTATATCTTTTGTTTAGTATATTTTATTATGAAGCGTTAAATTTGAGGCATTGGATGGTCCATATTATTTGCAAACACCATAAAAGATTTCATTTCGATAAGGCCACGCAGAAGCGTGCATGAACAGTAACAAGATATTAGCCTCTAGCGCATTTGTTCACGCATGCAGAAAAATTAAGCGAGCGTATTCAATTCAATCAAGGCATTTGCAGGTTGAAAAAAATGTATCGGTCTGATCCGACACGGCGCCATGCATCACGAGTGCGTGCGTACGTGGCGTGGGCAGGGGCAGTACAGTGTGAGATTCTGGTGCGGCATATGACTGTAGCTCGATCGATGTAGCGCATGGCATAGCAAAGCCTGGATTCGGTCGCACGCGACGACTCGAGATCCATCACCACCACACTGCATCATGCATGCGTATACTCCGGCCGGGCCGGTCATCTCCAATTTTCATTGGATACTATATAATCGTCGTCTACACCTATAGCTTGCGACCTTCATCAGCCGGCAAGTTAGGCGCATGAATCTGGCGCATTGTCGCCACTCGCCAGGAGCTTTGAAGCTTTGACTGAATAAGGTGCCCTGCGAAGCTCGATCGATCTTAAGACAGAATAATAAGGGACTTGTTAATTTTCAATTACTTCTTTAAATTATAGGATCTAGATCCAATGTTTTATATTTCTTCCGCCCATGTATAGAAGGTGTATACCCTTTGGTTCAGAGACCAAAAATATAACTGCTGAGATTTAATCTGTCTTGTTTCTCCTGATGGCAAGTCCGTGAGACATTTCATTTAGCCTGCTAATTATGATCTAGATTTCTCGTCATGCATTGAAAGGATCTCTCATGGACCCGCATGTCGTACAATAATTTTTGTTTTGAAACTCCCCCTGATCAGGATCAAATCGTGATTAGCAGATTCATTCCTTTACTGCTGGTCGTCATCCAACGCTGGCGCACGAGGAACTATGAGCCTCAATGGAAACACACCCTCTTTTCATGGAAAATCAAAAAGGAAAAGGCGCATTTCTATATATGGACAGAGTAATTATTATACAGTTAATTTTATAAAAAAAATTAAATATAAAATAATAAATTATTGACTGAAAGCTTTATTAAAAATTAGAAAATATAGAATAATAAAGTGCATCATGCACAATATAATGAAGACCGAATGAATAAGTTGCATCATGCGCAATATATAATGAAGACCGAATAAATAAGGTGCATCATGATGGGCGCAATTGGGATCGACGAAAGCGTCGCGTCCCCCGGCCGAGGTGGTGATCGCCTGTACACTGCAGCCGGATTTGCTTGCGTTGGCAATGGCATGGAGGCGATCGATTGATCAGCTTCATCACCTAGCTGAGACTGTTGGGAGAAGATCGAAAACAGTGAACAGTCGCAGCAACAAGGCCAACCAATAAGACCCATGCGCAAGTGTACGCACGCCGCCGCATGTGCCGGTGGAGCCGACCGATGACCGGACGGGCATCGTACGGCCCTACGCGGCTATGAGTTAGGACAGTTATAATGCTACATGTAGTTAGTTTTATAGGTTGTTTTATGTATTATTATATAGAATTTTTGATGATATGAAAAAAAAAGAGGGTGGTGAGAGAAAGAGGTGGTTGTTTCGCGTAGCAACCATCTCATGTACTAAAATTTAGGAGTATAAGACGACTCTCACACTATTCTACGGGTTCTAACAGTCTTTTAATCTATAAATATTCTTTTTTATATCCATAAATTAAGGAGTTATATAATTAATAGAAGACAACTAATAAGACCATCTATTATATAAATCATCTTAAAATTACGTGGCATATATAAGACGAGCTATAAAATAACACCATTGTAGTTGCCTTGCGTGTGGTCCGGCGCTTACACATACGTAGCCACCTTTTACACATATGTTCTCTCCTCTCCAATCACGCTGCTTGCGCACCCGACGACGCGGTTGGTTGAACGTCAGTGTATCCTCCTTGTGTCGTTTCATGCGGCCGTGCAGTGGTTGCAGGCTTGCAGGTTCTAGATACGACGGAGCTGACGATAACACAAAATATACACAATTACTCTCAATTAATCATTGGTCACCAGAATAATAACCATAATCATGATGAACAACGGCGAATTGTCAAGGCAGCTAGCTGCTGCTGCCAACAAATCCTGCATCCAAGGACTGTGCAGCTTTCTGCCCATTTTGTTAGTATATTGTTTCAATCGGATCAGCTTAATTAACGCATGCACCTGTACGTGACAGCGAACAATGCTGATGGCATGGATGGCCCTAGCTCCATACATCGTCAGGCCGGGGAAGTGATGAGTGAGCGAGCCTACCTACAATCATTTGCCTGGCCCATCCAGGTAAGCTTTGGCTACCGTCCAAACTACTACGTACAGCCAACTTGCCCGCAGGCTGCTGCTGATGCAGGTCCAGCCGCGTACGTACGTCCGTGCTCCAGATCTGGATCCTTCAATTCCAATCCCCCAGCAGGTCAGCTCTGGAGGAGGAGGCTGTCAAAAAGTTAAGGTTTCAGCAACTAATTGCCTAAAGGCAGATCGATCGCACAATTGCGGAATTTGATCCTCGATCGACCAGCTGTCTGGCCCCTGATTTGTTGGTTTGGTGTCCTCCGTGTTGGTGTTACGACGGATTTGAGAATGAACTCAGAACAGACAAGTTTCTTAACCGATCCTCAGGTGAAAAGCTCTAAAAATCCTACCATCAAAGGCAATACTGGCTGTCGAATATCCCAATTATTTCCAGTACCACTGAACTTGAAAATATACAAGGGGATTCCTGTGAAGTTGCATAAAAAAAAATATTTTCAATGGAAACCTCATTAACTATAGGTCTGGAAACCTCATTAACTATAGTACCACTGAATTCTTTCCAGTCCCATCGATTCAATGAAAATATACAATGTTTCATTTTAAACGTAAAATATACATTCTTTGTTTTTAAAACTTAATAATAATCCAAACTGCAGGTATGGAAACCTCATTATTAACTACAGTAGGTTTTAAATCTATTCAGAAATTCATGCTGGATCCATTCTAAAAACACTAATAATCACGAATTGCATATGAACTGGACGGACAACATTTGGCCCATATGCGCATCCGCTTCAGACCACCTGCCAAACAAACACGGGCTCCAATCGAAAGGATGTGCAAGTGACCGAGCCCAATTCGCTTTGCGCCCGACTGGGCTCGGCCCAGCCCCAAATTCACAGCACCTGGCTACTTCGCCCAATCGGCAATCGCCGTATCGCTCGCACCTTCATCTTCTTCGAGCACAAGTTGAGGAGGCTCCACAAAAAAAAAAAAAAAAAAAAAAGAAAGAAATCGACGAGACGCCCAGCGCAGCTTCTTCTTCTCTCACAAGTTTGAGGCGGCTGCTGCTTCAAGCCTTCAACCTTCCCGTTCCGACCTCCGACTACGCGATGTCGTCGTCGTCCCCTCCACCGGTCGCCGCGATGGCCGTGGACGACGGCGAGGACGACCAGATCGACTCCATGTCTGTCGACGAAATCGCCACGCGCTCCCGCCTCCTCGACAACGAGATCCGCGTCTACAAGGTGCGCCCCCTCTGCAAAACCCTAGGCCCTCAACCCTCATCATCCCCTTCTGGAGGTTAGAGCCGTTCTGACTTGGGCTGTGTTTCTCTGTCGGAGGGCAGGACGAGTTGCAGCGGACTAACCTGGAGCTGCAGACCACCAAGGAGAAGATCAAGGAGAACCAGGAGAAGATCAAGCTCAACAAGCAGCTTCCGTACCTAGTCGCTAACATCATCGAGGTTCGCTTTGCCGCCTGAATTTGTCTTAGGTGAAAGTTAATCGTACTTATTTTTATGTGTGGGGAACTCGGTTTCAGATATCAATCTGAACAATAGGAGAAATTGTTGTCTACCTATCGGTGTGGTTCATGATTTTTTTTTTGTATCTAGCAAATACATGTCAGAAATTTGGTGTTACATGAATGTTTCTAATATATACTTGTATGTGCAATGCTTGCAATTATATAGGAGGAATTCATCTTAGAAAAGTAATGCTAGCTATGAGATAACTGGTAATTGACTTGAAACATTAGCATATATATATATATATATATACTACAATAAATTGAGTTGGTATATAGCCTTGATCGTTCATATTTTTATGGCTCAAAGTGAACTCTTGTGGAAAATTCCCTGACAACTGAGGTTGTCTAAACTATAGTTTTGTTAGATTGCAAGTCAAATGTGCAAGCTGGATACTGGATGCAATTTGCATTGATTTCTTATATTTTTATGGCTCAAAGTGAACTCTTGTTGGCAATTCCCTGACAATTTTATGACTGAGGTTGCCTAAACTATAGGCTTTGTTAGATTGCGAGTCAAATGTGCCAGCTGGATACTGGGTGCAATTTACATTGATTTCTTATATATACTCCATGACTATTTCAGATTTTGGAAATGAGCCCTGAGGATGAGGCTGAAGAAGATGGTGCTAACATTGATCTGGACTCACAACGGAAAGGGAAATGTGTTGTTCTAAAGACATCCACGAGACAAGTAATAACACCTTTATATCGATCTATAGCTTGTAGTCTTATGCACAAAATTTGGCCATGAATAGCCGATTAAGCTCTGAATTTTCAGCTAATTGAATTCTACAGTTTCTTTGTCTGTTGCCTATTCTAAGAAGCATATATATAGTGTTAAGTTACAATTTTGTTCCATGTGGCACTGCTATTTAAATTTAACAATACATCTTGTTTGGTTCGCATAACATTTGTTGAGTTATCTTGTGTGTTGTGAAGAATTTAAACTCATTGTTTATTCTTTGGTTAATTGCAGACTATATTTCTTCCTGTAGTTGGGTTAGTTGACCCTGATATTCTGAAGCCTAGTGATTTAGTTGGAGTAAACAAAGACAGCTACTTGATACTAGATACATTGCCCTCAGAGTATGACTCGAGGGTGAAGGCAATGGAAGTAGATGAAAAACCTACAGAAGATTACAATGACATTGGAGGA
This sequence comes from Eleusine indica, assembly GCA_030378355.1. Classification (NCBI taxonomy): domain Eukaryota; kingdom Viridiplantae; phylum Streptophyta; class Magnoliopsida; order Poales; family Poaceae; genus Eleusine; species Eleusine indica. The sequence continues at coordinate 1,457,535 of CM059495.1, forward strand.
CTCGAGAAACAGGTAGTTTGCTTTCTAGACAGATGGTTGAGGTACAACCTGACTGAATTTGTTACTCTATAAGTCATATAATGCTCTCATCCAATGCAGATTCAAGAGCTTGTGGAAGCTATTGTTTTGCCAATGACACACCAGGACCGCTTTAAGAAATTAGGAATCCGTCCCCCTAAAGGGGTTCTTTTATATGGACCACCTGGGACTGGCAAGACGCTCATGGCTCGCGCATGTGCTGCACAGACTAATGCAACTTTCCTGAAATTGGCTGGTCCACAACTTGTCCAGGTGACTAACGTTTGTTGTTAAAGATGTTGAAATTTATATCTGGATCCCAGTAATTTTCTATTGAATATGTTGTACAGATGCTTGGGCTCCTAGACATTTAATGATTTTATCACTTATTTATATGATTTAAGGATTAAAATTGTTCTTTCATATAAACTGCTCCCAGTGATTTACATAGTTATGCATTTTGGGAATTTTGATTGTACTTCGGACTCTTAAGGTTTTCAGTGTCATTGATCACATGGCAGGCATTTTTTATTTCTACTGATAGCCTGTTGGGTTCGATTTTAATTTGATTGCTCAAACATCTGTCCCATAATGGTTGATTATTTGTGGTTGTGGTACCAGTTTTTCTTCTTTCTTGATGTACTTTTGGACTTTTTGTGGATAGATACTAACATTGTAATGCATCGTCTCAGATGTTCATTGGTGATGGAGCTAAGCTCGTTCGAGATGCTTTTCAGCTGGCGAAGGATAAAGCCCCCTGCATCATCTTTATCGATGAAATTGATGCTATTGGAACAAAACGTTTTGACAGGTAGATTTTGGCATTTTTCGCTTTGTCGTTCAGTCTGATGCCTGCTGTTGCACTTCCTTTTGCCCTGGACAAGTTTTTTTTCTTCACATAGTTTAATATGTTGTGGTCATCATCAGTTTGTGACCAAGTCACATCATTCTGATGGTTCTCTTTTGTTCTGAAGAAGGTTGCACCACACTTTTAACACCACACTTTTGACGGTGTGTAATTGAATTTGCCTTAACATTGGACAAATCTGCCTGGGGATATGGGCTGCATGCAGCTATATTTTCCCCTTCCTTTTTCTCATCTATTGTGTGTGGTGGGCAATTTATTTGAACTTTTTATTTAATATGTGAGGATTATAAATGATTTGTGATTTTTGCATATTTAACTAATACATCTCGATTCTTTACAACATATGCTGCCACACATGCCATTTCGTATTATTAACTGATAAACCTACTAACCTAGTATTCCTGGAATCCATGCAAGCTAGAATGCTAAATATACAGAAGTCACAACATTTCTAATTCTTTTTCTTATATTATACTACAGCGAAAAGAGTGGTGATAGAGAAGTGCAAAGGACAATGTTGGAATTGCTAAATCAGCTTGATGGATTTAGCAGCGATGAGAGGATAAAGGTCAGTATTTGATTTTGAAATTATTAGTCTTGATGGTTTGGCTCAAGTATGCATCCTTGCAAAATGAGCAGGCACAGCACTGCTCTTTTTTTTTTCTCCTTATCACATTTTGAGAATGAACTGAAGCTCCTAATATTTCATTTGATATCTTATCAACAAATATGGCTGTGGGTTGCAGGTGATAGCAGCAACAAATCGTGCTGATGTTCTTGATCCTGCTTTGATGCGATCTGGTCGTCTGGATCGGAAGATTGAGTTCCCTCATCCATCAGAAGAAGCAAGAGCTAGAATCATGCAGGTATGATTAGTTGGCCTGTGAAATTTGGTGTAGAAATTTGGATATATATTCATTTCCTTAAGAATCTTTATGGTTTCTATTCTGCCGTAATTGGACAATCGTTGTTTTCATGTTTTGTAGATTCACTCGAGGAAAATGAATGTTAATCCAGATGTCAACTTTGAAGAGTTAGCACGTTCCACTGATGACTTCAATGGTGCTCAGCTAAAGGCTGTTTGTGTAGAAGCTGGCATGCTTGCACTACGTCGTGATGCTACTGAAGTTACACATGAGGATTTCAACGAGGGAATCATCCAAGTGCAAGCAAAGAAGAAATCGAGCTTGAACTACTATGCATAAGGAAATGGTGGATTCGTCTTTTTTTTTTGGAATCATCCAAGCCGGAGCAAAGAAGAAAGATCCAGCTTCATCAAATGCATAAGGAGATGATGAGATCTTTGAGAAACAAAGAAGAAATTCAACTTGAACCATACATTAGGAAATGATGACTCCGAGAGATTTCTGGGCTGTTTGTAGTGTTGGCCAGTGCCTGTGTAGAACTTGTGATTGTTGAACATGGATTGCTTTGCTTTGTATTATCTGATATAGTATGCCTTTCTGTTTTTTGCGTTTGATGGTGCGTACAAAGCGGACGGGTAAACACTGGTCTGTCGCTTGCTGAACGCCCCCCATATTGGTGATCTTCGTACTAACATTTATATCTTATATACTCTCGGCAGCAGTCTGAAATATCTCTACTGTTTCTTGTAGTTATTAGATGCGTCATTATTGTCATTTTATTCAGACTAGTTTAATATCCAGACGCCTTCAGAAGTAGAAGCACAAAATTGCATAAAAAATCACTGCTGCCATGGTAACCAGACAGGTTAAATACCCAGAAGCCTTTAAAGCATAATCACAAAATTGCAACATTGTTGCCCTTATATCCAGATTGGTTAATAAATATCCAGAAGCCTTCAAAAGCAGAAGCACAAAACTGCGTAAAATTGCTGGCATGGTAAACCAGATTGGTTACAGAAGCCTTCAAGATCAGAGGCACAAAACTGCATTAAAACCATTGCTGCAATGGTAAGACACGTTAAACGTCGAATAGCCTTGAACAGCAGAAACACAATATTGCATCAAAGATTGATGCAACAGTTTTCCTCTGTATACAGGGTGTTTGTGTGTGCGTGAATCTGCTCTGCAGACAACATTGACAGAGGCATTTAGGGAACACAGGAGGGAAGGGTGAAGCCGTGGCACAAGTATGCAAGCACGATGTATATTATTACCGAGAGGATGAAAATCAACGCAACCCTGCAAAGAAAATAGTCTAACCAATCAGGAGATGAAGCAATGTAGTACTAGTGTTATTATACAGCACCGAAGAGGGAAGTTACGTACGTGAGCTTTACATTTCTCCACCACATTGTGTTTCTGAAGCGGCGAGATTGCTGTTTAAAGCGCATGGTGTTCCCTTGCATAGTGGCAGTCTTGTCGACCAGTAACTCGAGACGATCGCCTCTTTCAAGCACCCTGTCGATGTTGTCGAGCATAACATTCCGGACCTGCAGGCAGAAGAAAGGAACGATCCATTGAAGTTTTTTTCTTTATTTTAAGCAAGAATCTGTGAACCAAAGGAAAAAATACCTGATCGATTTCACCTCTCATCCGATTTATTTGATCAGCATTGGGGTCGTTGGAGTAATAGTCCATTTGTTTGCTGAGCACCCTGGAGAAGTCGTCGTTCATCGTGTAGGCGAGCGCAGTGAGAGCAGCACGGCCGTACGTCTTCACAAACCTTCCGTGGATATCGTCAAGGAATGCAAAAGGAATCCGGCCTGCAATAGGCGAGGTAAAAACATAGAAAAAATTTGGGATTATATGCAGTACCCCAAATGCATTGTTTCGGTTTCAAGTAACAGGAGAACAATCGGAAAACTGGCCACGTTTTCATGAACAACATTTGGCGGAGTCGCCATAATAAAACTCTGAATGTTAGACAGTGCGTGCCGTGCCCTACAGATGAGCCGCATTCAGTCGCACGACATGCTCAAGAAACAATTTTTTCTTTTGGGATCCATGCTCAAGGAAACATTATTCGATCAGGAGGCTTGGCTTGGCAATGGCAAGAGAGGCATCATGTAACATCACGATTCACGAATGGGAAGAGGAGGAGGAGGACGGCAGCCTACTCACGTCCGGCGGCGTCGTCGGCCATGCATAGCGCTGTGATGGCGTCGGTGCGCTTGACGTGGAAGACGTGGAGGTCCTGCGTGTAGGACACGCGGCAGTCGGCGCCGCCGTCGGGGAGGCGGTCCAGGACCTGCCTCGCCACGCCGCCGGCGTTGCTGCCCGCCGCGCCGTGCTCCGCCAGCACCACGCCGCCGCGCGCCACCATCGCGTACGCGATCCGGCCCACCATACTCACTACCCTTGCTTGTTGTTTTCTTGGATTTGGATTAAAGAGCCTCCTTTCCTTCCTGTTGATCCAGCAATATAATGCCTGCGTGTGTGTCCCCTCTCCTCCTCTGCGTCGCGCGAGACGAGACGCCGGAGAAGAGAGGAGGAGGAGGAAGGCGGGCACGACGTACGGGATGTGATGTGATGTGATGCGACTTCTTCCCCTTCTTTAATTTTTGACCGATGATGATGCGTTTATTTTTGGGGTACTCGTCTAGTCTAGCGCGCTGTGAGCCGATGGACTCGTTCGTGAGACGACTGGTGCTGACGTTGCTTCACTTGCTTGTTTTTTTTTTTTTTTTTTTTTTTTTTTTTTTTTTTTTTGATAATAGGAAGCGTGTGTGCTTCCCTTGCTTGTTGGGCGAGCAAACCATCCCTCCATGTTTCGGAGCGTCTCCATCCGTGAATTGTTGGCGGATTTCGATATGCTAATCGAGTTGTATCTGAATGGGAAACGGCCGCACCTGTTAAGCAAGGTGTCAGATCGATCATTCTCACTTGGGGACTATTAGGGCGGAAGTGTAATTAAGCCGAAATGGAGCGGTTAAGCATCAACCGTGTCGCTATCATACATACTTCTGCAGCTAATCCATCTACTACCCCATCATCAGTTCATCACTCGCCCTCCCCTCGACGAAACCTCTGGTGCCTCGGCCACCGCAGAAGTGGGGGCTCTCGCACGCGGTGGCGGCGGGCGACTGCCGCCGCGACCATCCACACGGTACGCACCTTCTCCTCCCTCCCTTCCTCTGCCTTTCAACCATGCGAGCGGCAATCCTCAGGTAGCGGTGCAGAGCAGAGCTTCGCCGGAAAAGTGGGGGATGAGTGGAGAGAAATTAGGCGGTGGGGAAGTGGGAATTAAGCGGGAGATGGCTCGGATGGGGCCGCAGGGCTCCGGCGAGACCGACGGCGGCGGCGGGCCGGCGGGAGGGGCGGCCGATACGGCGGGAGAGGAGGCGGCCACCCAAACCAGGGGGCTTTTTGCATATTTTTAGGAATCGCGATCCGAATATATGCAAATAGCCCCCTAGTTTGGATCGCGATTAATAGTCGCGATCCAAATAAGGGGGCTTTTTGCAAATTTTTGGATCGCGATTTATGCAAATAGCCCCCTAATTTGGATCGCGATTAATAGTCGCGATCCAAATCAGGGGGCAGTTTGCAAAAACTTCCAGGTCCCCGGCGTCTCCACCGCAGCCGGCGAGGACGCGCTGCCGCCACGGACGGCCGACCTCCGCTATCCGATGGGGGATTTTGTGGCCCAGAGTAGGCGCGGTGCGTTACCTTCTTCCTCGTTAGGCTCGGGCGTCGGAAGTCATGAAGCGTGGCCGTGGTGCCCCGCCGGCTAAGGGGAAGTAAGCAAGCAGGGTGCCTTGCAATTGGCCGGCGACGCGGCGACGAGTACCGGCAGAAGCGCTGCCCGTGACTGCAAATTCTTCTTCCTTCCTCGGCCTCCGGCAGTGGCAGGGGCTAGTTTCCGATGCCACACTGATTAAGAAGCTGTCGCGGCTACAATCGCGGATCCTGTTCGGCATTCTGAATTTTACCTGGATAATCCATAGCCGTTTTCATCGGCTAGTTCAGCGAGCATTGCTCAAAGCGAGCTGAGCAGTGACCCATGACCTGCATCTGCTGCATCGTGAAGATTGAAGAAGTAATTCAGTCTATCAGTTCATGGTTCTGATCCGCCCCTGATAGTCCCCTATTCTTCGGCCAGAGCGTGCATCAGATTCATCTCAGTTGACACTGCAGGGCTTACGATTCGTACACAGTCCACCAGGTTGCTTTCCAAAAATATGTGTTCAGCTGAACCTTCTTCATGCTACAAGCTATAGTTAGTTAGTTAGCCTTGCAGCAGCAGAGAGAGACCACAATTGCAGTATTTTCTGAGGCAATGCATACCTACCAATAAAACCACAGTTTTCACCCATTTTTTCAAGTAACAAAAAATGATATGATTTTGATGGAACTTAAATTATGGCCGTGTTCCTCGTTATATTAGCAGCATTGCTTTCCACATTCATTTTGCAGTACTGGTATAGAAAACCTAACAGAGATAGTGGTTCTTAATTCAAATGGCAAGAGTAACCTATAAAGACAGGTTGAAAGAGGATCCCATACAAGTCGAGAGGATCACCCCAGATAAATTTGAGTGATTCAATGTTACATATGACGATCGTCGAATTGTATGGTTGTATCTGAGAAATTGTACTTTGTTGTTCTCTTTGTGGCTTCTCACCACCTAACTCCTTGGTGTTTTTTTCTTAGAAATTTTCTGTTTACAGATTATGTTGTTCGTTTCATTGCTTTCTATTAGCAATATTTGGGTTATACATAATTATCATTCTTTTTTTTTTGTCTCAGCAAGTGTTGCTGAAGTGAACAATAGCAAAAGAAACAATGGCTCTGTCGCGTAGTATGAGGGCATGTTTACACAGTGGAAGACTTGCCCTTCTTGCGATATTGGTCTCTGGTGGCATTGTTTTGCAAGTGCTGGTAAGCTTTAAATTTGTGTATCTCAGCACTGGTTTCTTATCTGTTCCACTGTCACCTAAAACTCTACCTTTTGCTCCTTCAGGCTTGTGCTCTATATAACAATTGGTGGCCAATGTTAACAGGTCTGACAATTTAGTTTTGCACTGGCAAATTTTCTGTCTCTCCATACTTTATATGTTTCTAACGAAAATTCAATTTATCATTTACATTTTGTGCAGTTCTGATGTATCTCTTACTGCCAATGCCCCTCATATTTTTCCTGGGTTCTGACACTTCCTCGATGATGTCTACTGGGGGAGATGGGTAAGTGACCTTCCCTAACAGGCAGCCGTTCCCTGCTTCTCTTAATTTTCCTTGCCTCCCAAATACGCATTGCCTTCTGGGACAGATAACCTGTAGCAGTTCCCCTATTGTTTTTTAGAAATTCTGAAATGATGATTCATTGTGCAATTTTGTTCTGGTCGTCAAATTATCCTAATACTCAAATAAGTCGACCCATTCTGCCATGGATTTCCTTGTTTCAAATATTCACTTCAGCACACACATCTGTTGCCTATCACGTGTCTGAGGTAGTATCTGTCCATTAATGGAGGACTGCATACTTCATTTTTTTTTATATATAACAAAATTAAATGGTGTACGTGTACCTGTATTTCCATCGCAGTTGGGTGAACTTTACAAAATTCTTGACGGGTGCATCCATTGTGGGAAGCATCGCCATTCCATCGATCCTGAAACATGCTGGTATCATTGGATGGGGAGCCCTCACGATGGAGCTGTCATCGTTTGTGGTCTTTGGCGTCGCAATCCTATGGTTCCTCCAGATGAACGGTGAAGATGAGTACAGCGGTGTGTTCTGATTCCAAGCTTTCTAACCTGTGGTACCTTTGCAACATAGTCGCGATTTGTACAGCTACAGTCGAAGCAATGTCGTTGGTCCCTTTTCAGAAAAGTGAACTTGTTCGACTGGGTACACTGATGAATGTTTTGATGTGTGTTCAGCTGTGATGCTTTTACTGCCATCAGAATTTTGTTCACATGATACGTGATCTTGATGCACTACCTGCAATCAGTCCAAATATTGAATTGCATTCTTTGCGTTGCCTGTTACTTCCTGCACGCAGAGACGGCACCTGTGAGTCAGTTGCCTTGCCGCGGGGAGCATTACAGCAACCAATTCACACTGATTGTATAAAATTGCGCCCTGACTCGATCTTTACAGAGGAAAAATATCAGTATGTTTCACGATGCTTCTCACACCCAATTTGTAAGGGTTCACAGCTGAACATCAACGATGCTTCTCACATGGGGTTTCTTCGAATTCTCTCTAAACTTCTCATAACACATCGCTTACAGGGGAAAAATAAAAGGAACACCAGAAGCTGTCCGATTCTCTAGCTGCACTACAGCATCCTGGTTCCTGTGTAAGTGTTGCCTGCATGGAGCTGCATCCCTGCGCCATGAGGGTGGACACCGGCGTACATGTACGGATCTGTGAACGGATTGGAAGACTGTTGGTGATGAACCTGCTGACCTGCCATCATCATCATATGCTGTTGTTGGAGCATGAAAGCTTGCTGCTGCTGTGCCATCGTCGCCATCTGCACATTGCGGGCTGTGGCGATGGAGTTGGAGGCATAAAACGGGTCGTGCATTGGCTGTTGCATCACTTGACCAGATGCTGAAATGGTCTCCCAAGGGTTGTAGCTTACGTTCTGCTGTGCTCGTCGATGCGCCTCATTATATAGGCTGTCAAGTGTAAGCAGATCCAGTCCACCGGCCTGCAGAAGGTAAGTCAGTATGATTGCAATACCTCAGGGGACTGAATAACATAATCAGCGAATATATCTCTTAATTTTCACCAATTTGCTTGAAGTGGCGCCATTTCCACTTGAACTGGGTGCCGTGACAAGAGCCAGCTCCCAGCTAGTGGCTACGTTTTCTGTACTGGAAGGAGCAGGTGCTTTAGGTGCATTATCTGCAGCAGAATGTGAGTCAGCAAAATGTAATTTAGGACACCTTATATCCTATAACAGTGAGCACAGAACTGGATTTTCATTGCAAGAAGATACACCTTGCCGAACGATTGCCAGGGCCAAAGCGTTCTTTTGATCTATAGTTTCAGATGTGTCAGGGGTTGATTCATTCATTCCCTGCCAAGAAAAATTAATGTATTAGGAAGTGTGATTGCAAATAAGCTAATGATCGATTCCTGATAGTGTTGTATCATGGAAAGTTACCAGCAAATCAGTAGGCTCATCTGTGGGTAAGACTTCTTTAACCGGCTCAGGTTCAGATTCAGGTTCTGCGGCTGGAGGTGGACCAGAAGCCGGAGGAGGAGGCAACATTGATGGCTCTTCAACTTCCGGTTTTCTTTTGTACTCTATCGCTAGTACACCCTAAAATTGAAGAAACAAACATAAAGTGACCATCAAAATGCTGGTTTGGCTTGCGGATACAACAAAGCAGAAATTAAGAACGGCTTGCGGATACAACAAAGCAGAAATTAAGAACCCGTGAAACTTTGGACAGCTATTTCACCAAGAAAATGATTAATAGTATCCTAAACAAAGCATGATCCGTTATCTTGTGAAAAAAATGCTTGAAATAATTATCACAAAAATACTAGTTCTAAACCTGTTTTCTCGGAACTGTTGAAGCAAGGGGAGCATTGCTCACATACTCCTCCATAGTTGCCACAAATGATGCTGGAGGCTGCATATGTTTTTATCAGCAAGCTATTCACATTGAAAATAACAAGGTATTTGTTAGCAATCAAGATTAAAGGGAATGCCAAGCCAAACCTGTTCAATTTTTAGTAATCTCTCGCCACGCCCGATATGTATACTTTTACACAATTCATAAAATTCTGAAAGTTGCTCTGCCTGTACAAAATTGAAAATAAAAACAAGTTATAAAAGCAGTCATGCTATGATGTTTTACCTGTTAAATATTAAATAATGAAAAAACTTGATAGATCAACCAACAGAAAACGTGAGATCATGATTTACCTGATTAATTGCTCTTTTATATATGTCAAGTGCTCTGATTGCGTCATCCCTTTGCATCTCAAAGAACTGCATCACACATAACATGTAAATTAATCATAGCTTGTATTACACAAGATTATCCTTTGTTTTTTTTCAAACAGCAAGCTAGTGCTCAACACCTTGTCAACAAGATTGAGTATCCCGTCGTTGATGGCTGTTTGAATCCTTACACTCTCCAGAGCAACCTTCCATTAACACATAAAACAAAGTCAAGGAAAGCTGAGATCACTAGTATGATTATATTTTATGATCTGAAATGCTCACCATTGAAAGTGCATGCTGGATTATGATGTTATAAGAAGATGAACCTCGGGGCTAAAACAATATAAAAGGTCAGCAACATACCTTTAAGTATTAACGGCAACTATGAAACTAAGCCCTTTTTTTTTGCATAGGGTAACAACAAGGGTTAATTAGATTCATGCCATTGTAACTTTTTTGTTTTTGAGATATGTCATTATAATTCATCTTAATGAAACTGTGCCATTACAATTTTGTAATTGTTTGAACCATACCACTATGCATGTCTTTAAGTCGTTATTGTACCGTTTTCATATACTGTAAATTCGTATGGACCATTTTACCCCATCTTCCTCACTATCTTTATAGGCCCCACCCTCCTTCCTCCGCTCGATGCTCTTGCCGTCGATTTAGAGCCACCACCGGTCTCTCTCTTCGGCCAGAATCTAGCAAGATGCACACTCTCCACATTAATCCCATGCCCACCGAGCTCTCCAGCCCCTCGTCTCCCATTTTCTCTCATGGCGCAACTCCAATTGCTACAGCAAGAAAACAAACACCAGCTTTCTTGCTTCAGACGGAACCAGCTTGCAGGCCATCGAAGTCAAGGGACGGATTTGTTTGTGCAAAACGTGACCCAATAATTACTGGAGCTAAAGCACAAAGTTGTGCAGTTGAAACATTAGTGTTTGTGGAGCTCAAGACAGAGATGGCCATGTCTAACAAAAGAACTGTAGCCGTCGACGACCTCCATCACGAAGGGATGTCAAAGACGGTGCCGCGCATGCTCACGGGCTCAGGTTCCGTCCACCATCGCCGGCTGGTTGCAGCTTCGCGGGGTCTCTTATCCCTCCTCGTGTACTGTGTTGAAGACGAGGATTCGTGGACTCCAGAACTCGAGAGAAGATTGGCAAATGGTGGCTCGGTCTGGTCGACTCGACCAAGTCTTGGGTCAAGGCCTGCACAGGGTCATTTTCGTCCATGCAAAATAATTGTAGCTACGAAATGTAGAAAAAAGAGCTGAAGGGGTAGAGAATGGTATGGTTCCAACTCAGGAGAAATTGCAGTGGCATGTTTCCAATAAAGGAAATAGTAGTGACATATCTCAGAAACAAGAAAATTATAATGGCATGAATCCAATTAGCCCCAACAAATATCAGATTACCTGGCAATCAAGTAGCCGAAAGAGAAGCTGCTGCAACGCTGGCAGTTGATCAAGTAATTCAACTGTACCAAGATCCCGAGCAGTCTGTGGATATCAGAATTTCATAAGTAAAATTCTCAAGAAGACCTTAAGGTCTTATGCAAAGTTAAGATACCAACTTAGTATAATAAATAGTATTAGATTAGCGAGAACTTTAACTGAGCAATGTGTAGTGAAGTTCTTCATAATGCAGGGTAAAAATCTCTAACGATACCTTGAGCTATCTATAGCTCTTAGAAATTTCTCGACAATGATAAAATCCAAGCATGTCAATTATAACTAAAACCAAGTATGGGAAGCAAACACTCTAACCTATTTCAGATAGATTAGATTACCTACCGAGGGATCTTTTTCAACGTCATATCTCAGTACATGGAAAGATTCAAGTCTCTCTTCCAAATATAATGCATAATTTCGCACCCATGCAGAGTAATCCCACGCTGCATAAATAACAAAGAGTCACAGTGAGAATACAGTGTGAATACAAGTCCGAGCATCAGGTTGCATCTAGCAAACTAGGTACCTTGTGCACTAGAGTCATCCTTGAAGTATGACAGATTGAGCATATGAGAACTAGATCTTCCATAACTAATAAGCTCTTCACGAAAAGTCGGATCAACTTCCCGAAGAGCACGATGTATGACAATCAATGTCTTCAGAGCAACCTGTAACATAAAGTGAAATACGAAAATTTAGTACCATGTTGCTTCTAGATACTAACATTACTATCCTTAAGGATACCAAAAGGTTAATTAGTGTTTTTTAATGAAGGTTACACAATGCTGAATGGATCTTTTCAATGAGCTACCTACTCGGAATAGATAAATAGTTAGAAGCATTAGCTCCAATACCATGCATGGGCACATCTCAACAGGAAAAGAGAAGGGGCCACAGATAATTGATTTGCACAATGACAATGCATGATGTATGTTACTCGGGAAGGCACAAATCCAGATATTCTCTAAAGGAATGCAAACTTAAATTTGGCAGTCAAAATATAAATAGCAAGAACTCAGACCCATCAGATTAGTTGAGTGCTGACCCATGCAGAGTATAGCGTAGAGCATGACAAACATACTAATGTATGAACATCAGAAAATGCACGGGATACATACCGCCCAGTTGCGTGTTTTTGAAAGGCGTCTACCAAGGGCACGGATGCAGTAGGCTACATCCGCTCGAGGTCTTCCAGCAGAAAGATGGTAAAAAATATCTATTGAAACAAAAAAATAGTACAAGCATAAATTTGGTGAAATCTTCTGCTGATTCCATTTGAAAAAAAAAGAAATATGGTGAATTCACAGGATGAAGTATATGAGTGATCACCTCTTATGTACTTTTCCTTCGATGGATTCTCGACATGGTTTGTGGCCTTCACAATAGCAATGTCCAGCTCCTTTTACAACGAAGGAATAGCAAGAACAGATTAACACAACCAATACAGTACAAAGAAGACTCAATTATGAACACTAAAGATTACAAGAATTGTTACCTTGTAATCGCTGTTTACTTTTGCTAGGCTAACGGTTGTGGTGTCCTTGAGAGCCCCAACGTACTTTCTGATGCCTGTGGCACCCCCAGCCATCCTCGCTCCCTAACCCAGACGATTTCTGATTGCCCTGCAAAGAAGAACCAAGAGGGGTGAATACGAGAGGCAAAACGAGAATTGGTAATGCTCCTTTGTGCGTACTGAGGAAAATTTTAAGTATGACTTAAAACCATTATTACAGAAGAAGAAATATATATAACACCAAATGAAATTACCAATTTGACCGGTTAAAAAAAATCACCAATTTGGCTGATAAAATCAAAGGAAGCTCACCAGAACAAGCTTGCCCAGATAAGCAATTACAAATCACCAATTTGGCTGATAAAAAATCACCAATTTGGCAAGAGAGCATAGGAGCATCCGACTGAATACTTACGCCTAAAAGTTCACGAAGCAGTGTTTGAAAATTGAAATCCGGGAAATCAGTAAACCCCTGCGGTGAAATGAGCTATATAAATAAGGCAATCGCGAGAGAAACGCATCTCCAACAAAATCCTAACAAACGGCACAAAAAACAGAGGCAGAAAACAGCTCGAAACAATTCGAATTCAGGTACGGAGGTAGATTACCAACCGACCAAACAGATACCCCAAAAAAGATGCGGAAACAAAAGCTATCGTTGGAGTTAGATCGAGCTCTGTAACTTGCTGCAGTTAAGGTATACACCAACGATTTTCTGTCATGATTCAGTTAAGGAAGTTCAGATTTTTCGAATGACTAAATCACGACGGAAAATAGCCTACACAAAAAGCTCGATTAATAAGCGAAAATAGAGAAACATTAGAGGGAATCAGTAAAGGGAGCTTGCTAGCCCGTAGCCGCACAGCCTCATTAAAAAAAATCTCGCACACCCAGAAATCTCAGCAGAAATCGACCGAAAGAGCCTACTACCCTGCCACAGAATGATCAAACGAACCTGGAGAAAAAAAAAATCTTGACTGGAAGCCGAAACCGCAGGAAATCCGGCAGCAAGAAGCACACGGGTTCTCCTTCCTGACTGTTACTTAGGAGAGGGAAGAATGAGAGCAAGTTGTGTGTGAAGGCTGGCGCCGGGAGGAGAAACGGGAAGAAGTCGCTGTTCTTCGCCGCGTGGGGAGTGACATTAGCACACGTGTTCGCGCGCGTCGGCTCACCAGTCCTCTGACCAACGAACTCCGTTTCACTTTTTAATTCCCATGGCGTTTTTCAGAGGCTGCTGCTGACGCCGACTGCTTCCAGAGCCTCTCAACAAATCTCTTCTCGTCGGGCCCATGAACCGCCATTCTCCTACCAGTCTATGCAGTTCAGGTGGCTAATTTGGTCGGTTAGCTTAGGTTATGGGGTTGTAAAGTTGAGTTAACCTTCAATTAACGTTTTTTCCTGCTGCTGAAAGTATCTCAAGTTGTACCTTTTTCTCTTGAGGTGGAGACTAGTTTAGTATACGGCGTTTACAAGTTGAGATCTCAGATTGTTCTATAAATTATTTCGACAAATACTTTACTACGTAACCCGGGAAAGTTCAATTCCTCCCATGAGTTCGCGTGATCGAACGGACAGCCGCCACTGCGTGTGGTCTCGTCGAACTTGCCAAAGTTTGAAAGCGTCAAACAAATATGTTTACTACGAAGATATGCAAGATCCATGGATAAACACGATATAAAAAGTCATTTCTACCAGCAGCCTCTCAGGTCTTGCTTCTGTACTTAAGAGCAGTCAAGGGTCAACCTGGTATCATTGCACCAAAGGCACCAACTGAACAAGCAATATTTAAGAGAAGTCAAAGGATTTTGTATTGCATTCTGAATCAGAAAAAGGAGCAATGCCATCAGCCATGATTTATGCAAATATATGCTGCATTTGCAAAAGTACATCATGCAGTACATGTCAATCTGGTTATTGGAACACGAAAGGCGATGCACTGTTGTTATCCTCCGAAGTAGTTTCAGATATCAAAAACAGCTGGGTTGGCAGAGAAGGCCTAATTTTGACGTGTTTCTTGACCTTTACATCGCTCCACCATAGAAATATCGTGAAGCGAGAAAACCAAGATTTAGAGCATTTTTAGAAACAAAAAAAAAAATTTATACATTCTAGAAACAAAACTGAATAAAGACTAGCCAGCATTGTGAAAACTAGTCTGCATGCGGAGGAACAAGATTAGGCTAACAATAGTAATCGGTCACAATAAAAGTTACCATTACCATATGTGATCTTAGTGATCGCTGCTAATGTTACACTGCCTTACCAATCAGCGATCATTGCACACGAAAGCAAAGAGACTTCCATTGAACACAGTTTGTCCGTAAATTATGACATGAATTATACAAATTTGTATAGCCATGCTTTGCAGAATAAATAGTATCAAAATTTGTTTACAAAATAAAGAAGGGCCGATAGCTTTTCCTTGCATTTGATTTCTCTTCTGTTGCCTATAAAATTGTTACATGGTGTACAGCCTAAAGCAAATATGGTGGAGAATCAGGAGAATGTAGGGCCTGAATATCTCTGCCATTACTATTTCACTATCAAGATGGAACAGAAAACAAAGTTTTGCTATGCCTTGAGCTCAATCATGATCTCTTCACAACTGCAACTGCAAAGTGAGGGTGGTGTGTAAACTCAAACGAAACCCTCAGAGATGGATCACCAGCCCCAACTTGACTAATGATGTTTAGGGCTATCCTATTGTGCTCAGCCACCTGCTCTATCCGGCGGAGCTCTGCAAGCTTTTCTGGCTCACTCGCAAAGCTACCCCGAAGTGAAGGGATGATCTTCTGAGTTTCCTTAAAGAAATTATATTTGACTAAGTCCTGATGAGAAACTTCCATGGTCAGGTCAAGACAAGCAGATCAAAGAACTGAGGTACATATTTTAGTACTGAATACTCACTGAAACACATGCTCGTGAAGCTGATTCCTTGAAATTGTAGTAAGAAATGTGCTCAGGGATTTGGGCTTTCAGAAGAAGATCAAAATGCTGTATGAATCTCTGGGACAAAAGATTGAATATATGTCAGGCACATTTAATAAGACATTTATAAAGATATAATAACTCAAAACTGGAACAGGAACTTCAGCGCACCTCTTGTTCAGTGTTAAAGATACTTGGTAACTGGAATGACCTACTTTCATTTCTGAGGACAGCTAGCATCTGCATTACCAATACAAAAGCGTTTGTTCAATTCAAAGATGAACGTGTATAAAAGTACAATTTTACTCATTTAGTTTAAGCTCTACTTTACATATGTACCATTGATAGCCCTTCTGACAGTAAAACATAGCACTGAAGCAATAAACAAGAGGATGAAAATGTTGTATCCCTACTATCCCGTCCTGAGTCTTTTGGGTGATCCTTCTTCTTTTTCCCTTTTCTTTGTGCTGAATATTAATAATATATATAATTAAAAAACAATTTAGTAATAAAAACAAAGACAATATTAATAAAAGTCACATGATATTCCACTAGTTATATACAGATTATGACGTAAAGTTAATGCTGTTTGTATTCCCTAATAGACTCCAATCATGCATCCTATAGGGGCACGATTCTACATCTAAGCAGCATTGATTTCTCGATGGAAAGCAAAATATCTGCATATAAATCAACATGAGCATGAGAGACAAGACCAGATTGTGCATGTTCATCTTTGATTCATATGCACAATCAAATGCTATAAGCAAGGTTAATTTTAATAGTAGTGCAACCCTGCTCGTTAGGAGTGTGTTCCTCATCCCGTTATATGTCTAACATGTAAGTAAGGTTATCTAAAAAAGAAACATCAAAACTTACAGTTTTCACTACTAGCAAGGGTTCGTAACTGAATCTTTTCAATTAGCTTCATGAACACCACATACATGTACCAATAAACCATACAGTATTCGCTGGGAGAATACAGGTCAAGTTCAAAACCAAGTATGAGAAACCGAGAAGCAACCCAATAAGCATGCTCCTGAGTCCAAATAAGAAGTTGCTTTGATACTCTCATGCACATGTTCTGCACACAAACAGAAGCATGCTGAATATAAAACAAGTGTATTTTCATAGCATGCACTTCCGAGCAGATATACCTCATGCTGTAAGACATTTCTAGCTTCGCCAAACTCCCTTTTCAACGCAAGTTCCAGCTGCAGTATATAGAAGCACAAAGCATTTTAAGTCAAAAGGTACAAGCTGCAGCAGCCATGGTTGATACAATGCCATATTAAAAGATAAAGGAAATCCAGACCAGATAATTGTAAGGAGGTAGATGCAACATGCGTTACTAACTTGAGTACAAAACAGCAACAACTAAGCCTTTAATCCCAAGCAAGTTGGAGTAGGCAATGCAAGTACAAAATAGAAGTACCTAAAACAGTATTTGCTTCACAAACCTGTATGGAAATAGTACTCCAATCCTGCAAGCTCTTACCAAGTTTGCGCCGCTGCCATGCAGTGTTTGTACAGATAATTTTAAGCAAGTTGATAACCAACTACAAGGTCATTCATACAGTTAGTCAAAGATATTTGCAGATGTATACAACTACAAGAAAAAGAGCAACAAACCATGAAGCAAGGAATTGAAATAAAAGATTAAAAGGGAATGTTTCCTGGTGTCTGACCTGACCTAGCTGCACTACAAACTCATTCATCTGAAACTCCTTATCTCCTACAATGTCTGGTAATGATAAAGCCCTTGAAATCACATCAGAAAACAAATATTGGCCATAAAGCTTGCCATCTTGGACCAACAAAGTCTGCATGAGGGTCATTTTTGTATCATTGTCAGTGTAAGAAAGAAGCTAGAAACGGTCTACAGTAACATAATTTATATTTTTACAGAGTACAGAGAAAATGTGTCTCACATGGAAAACAGAATGGTATAAATAAAGGTATGCAACGGCGAAACAGATAGTCAGATACAATGTTAACTGATAAAAGCTTCCTACCGCTCCTAAATCAAACATGGCCACCAATCAGGTGCAGTTATAGATTACCAGTTTTGTCTTTGCGTAAGATGCAAACAGGCATCTAAACATAAGATACAAAAAGATCACATTCAACAGTTGTGCAGATGGTTCACAAAGCAACTAAGCATGACCCACCTGAAGAAATGCTCTAGGAACCAAATCGGGTACTGATTTTTGGAACTGTACAATAAAGTGAAGCACGTTCTCAAGCACAGGACCAACCGATGAAGCGCAAATGACATCAAGATCATGCAGAAGCTTCTCAAAGTACCTGATTGCCTGAAATATTATAGTTACCACATTATTTTTTAGGCTGCAAAAGCATATTTACAAGCAATTCATCAAGAATATAGCTGCTTAAGTGTAGTGAAGGCAGGATTTGAACTTACTTCACTCCAGCTGAGCAATTTAACAGCACGCGGTGGTGTTGGACTCAAAAGTCTGCTGTTTAAGCTAACATCAAAGCCAACAGGTTGGCAACCTGATGCAGTGGTGCAGTTTTCATCGCCTTGTTGTGACACAATGTTGGACTGAGACTTTAAAAACGCTTGAGACTTGAGCATCAAACTAAGCTCGGTCAAGCATGACGCAACATGTTTTCGGGCTAAATCCAATCCTCTTCCATGAGGTTTCCGCATGCACGTGACAACATGGTAGAAATGCTACACGACCACATAAAAGGAGATGAAGGCAATGATAAATCAAAATAAGAAAAAAAAATCATGCAACATCTTTTAGATATGATCACCTCTAACTGAAAAGGTCAATGTCATAGTCATACACAAATTGACCTTTTACACGACAACAACAGTTCGCTTTATACAAGAACAATAACAAAAAAAAAAGACTTTTAGACCCAAGCAAGTTGGGGCAGGCTATAGATGAAACCCATAAGAACCAATACACAACGACAATCAACAAAAAATCAGGAAAAATCAGGAAGAGGAAAGGAAGAAAAATGGGAAGAAGGGGCCAAAAAGATATTTTTAAAATACTACAGCAAGAAAAGCCCATCATTTGAAAGGAAGAGATGTGAAGGAAGGACCATCCCATTCCAGCTTTCTAAGTACAGTACTATAACAGCAACAGAACATGAACATAGATACAACGTGCTTTCAAATACAGGTTTGTTAAGTACCCACAACAAGGAAAAATTACAGAACCATTTTAAGGCAGAATTTGAAAAGGAAACAAGGGTTGAGACCTTACGAAAACGTAACCTGCATAACAGAGCTCTGCAGTAATCCTCTTCCAGATCAGGATTATCCTGCAGGGATTCAAGACCTGCAGAAACAAATTTTGCCTAGTCAATAATGACATCTAGTCATCTACAACCTACAACAACAACAAATGCAACAACAAAGCCTTGTAGTCCCAAGCAAGTTAGGGTAGGCTAGAGATGAAACCAACAAGAGCCAATGCAAAAGGACAAACAACAAATAGTGGAAGATGGAAACCTATATACCCTAAATGAGCTCTCTTTTTTTTTGAAAAAAAATAAAGCATTTCAAACGAATAAGAATAACTGAACTAAACATGGATGTTTCCTCCAATTCTATTCTCAAACATTGAGGCATTCAAATGAAGGAAACAATTCTACATCCACAGAAACTAGCTGGGCTAAAAGAAGACATATATAATTATTCTTTATATTGAGTATAATTGACAACAAGTCAATTTTGCCAGAGCGAAACACAATACATGCGAACTAGAAGCCCATAGCACCAATGAACTGAGAAAACCAGGAACAAGTTTGAGCACCAAATGAAATGTGAAATTTTGTTCCTAGTTCAAAGTTATTCCCCCAAATATGCATGTACCTTCTAGTGTTTTTTTCTTGGACAATGCTTGGGCTTTACATGCACGTAACTGACGAGATATTGTCTCTTCAACTGAGTTCAGAATTGACAGGCACTTTTCGTCCCCTTCATCTCTCAAACGCAGCCCAAAAGACAGAGTAAATAGATCTTCCTCCTATAGAGATGACATGAAAAAAATACTTATATAACAACTTGAGCTGAAATTATGACTACAAAAAGATGACTTTGTCTTCTAACTCATCAACAAGTTACAAGATTAAACACTATTTGAATTTTATGTTTATGATGACATATGAATTATGAAAGCAGACTTTGAGCAAATACTTATCATTACAGCACTCTAAAGCATTAAACATAGCTACCATAATATCACTTCCACAACCAAAGCAGTCAGAAATGGAGGGGATTAGGTTGGATAATTCAAAAGACAAAAGCCAGCACTGGTTATCTCATGTACACATAAGGTATCAGTTATCATTGTCAATAAGAATTACATCGCTTTTATGGTCTTCTAAAGGCTAAAGTGCACAAATCTTTCAAAAACAATGTTAAATTTGAGTAATTCATTTGTAAGGAGCGCATTGAAGCACCACCCATCAAGAAAAATATTTGGTTGAGATAGCCAATTAGGGTGATGATAAAGAAGGTACTGTGGCTCTCAAATCAATTTTAGAAACTCAATTTACAGTAGAAACAGATACACAGAAAAAAAATAACAAATAGCAATATCATTACATAAGGTGGCTGTTGTACAAGATTTTCCTCATTTCAATGAAGAAATGTGCATACACTCATTTTAAACTACCAAATTCCAAGATTCTAGACAGACTGTAAGTCATTGATAAAACAAGCTAAAGGGTAAATGGAGGTAGATAATTTCTAAGTTCCAAGAGACAAATAAAATACCTCATGAGTTCGGGCAGTAGATACAACAGAAATGACAGCATTACAGGTAGCACGCAAAATCCTACAAAAGCTATTTAGTACAGCATGTGATGAAGTTCTCTCCATTCTCATAAGATAGATACATGTAAAGACTGTCTGAGCAAGAGTGTGACCCTTGTGCCATGTCGCCTGAAAAATAAAGTATACCAATATACTTATGTAGCCGAACTTAATAGGTTCCAACAATTGTACGCTTGAAAGCACTTGACTTGAGTACCTCACATGAGAAAAGATGATCCATCACATCAATGGAGCGTTGAACATCGAGTGTTCTGTCCAAGCTCAATGGGATTGGAGCAGCACCATCTTCTATGGCTTCCTCAATGGAGTTGTATCCACTTCTCTCACTTCCCGAATCCATTTTTGGATCCATTATCTATAGGACGGAGTAGACACTGAGAATTAAAATTGAGCAATTATAGTATAATCACAATTATAGTGTTTGTCAGCATTATCATTGAACAAGTTGTTATAAAACTGAGTATATTATTCTACCATGAAACTGGGTGTTCAGAGATTGCAGATTAGGGATAGAACCTATTCAAATTTTTCTCTAAGCCAATCTGTACTAATTGGGATGTCGTCATAAAATATTTACCATTCAGATACATGTAGAGTTTTGCACTAACTAGCTACAAGAAGCATGTTTTGCTTTTTGCGACCGCTGTTACTCTTCTGGTACATAAGGAGTTTTGTACTACCTACAATAGAAAGACTATATATGGCTAAGTAGAAGGGGAAATAGTTTTGGCTTACTTCCAGTGCAGACATTGCAGCAAACAGACTGAAATTCTCCCCATGTACAAGTTCCCCATCCTGGAGATCTACAAGGATGAACAGTCAGATGGATAAAAGACTTAAAAAGAAAATAAATTCACCACAAGATCTTAACAGTCAACATGGCTCAAAACAAGCTATATTGCATATAAGTACTACAGCCATATACGCATTTATTCAGTGACATCCAAGATTAAAACCTCCTACTGCAGACTTTCAACAAACAACCTTAAACATTCTCTAGATGCAAGGAAATCGAAAATCATCACAGCTAAATATTTTCATAAACTTAATGGCTTAAAGAAAAAAAATACCATGCACTTCTAGGTCTGTATTTCTAGTTCATAATGGCACTGGTGGTGATACATTTTTAAATATATTTGTCAGAAATGCAAATTTTACATTTAGATTTACAAATAAAAAATGGAGCCCAACCAAAATACCCAAAGTGGTAGAAATACATAATGAAGGGCCACTATTGTTATTTCGATTAATTTGGTAGATTTAGGAGAGTCCCTTTAGACTGGTCAGACTTGAAAGGCCATGCTCCACTCCTCATCCTAGGCTAACCCCCTCACAGTCATTCCCAACCAGTGGTCAGCCCAGATAATGGGAGCACCCAAAGCTTGGACATTAACGGTAGCCTGATTGGATTCCATACAGGCATACAGCACTCCTCTTCAAATTTACTCTTAGCTAGTTAGCTAGTGCCCAAGATATATAAGCACACAAGAGAAAGAAGATTACTGATTTTGCTTATCGAAATGCCTGAATGCCAGATCTCTTGCAACACAGTTGGCTCGACGAACTACCCTTGCTATCTGACAGAACACTCTACCAAATAACTTTCACTCTTGAGCACAGGAAGTGCATACGTTCTCACATCACTTGAAGCACCTCTAAACTGACACATGTCTGAAGCAATCGTTAGAACACAGCATAAAACCAAACACATGAAACCAGGCCCTTGATGATAATCCATGGCAACAAGAACAGAAAAAGAAAACTGTTATCAATGCAGTTCTTCTTTTGAAAGGGACCTGGTTCCAGCAATTTAATTAAATAATCGTCTGAACCAGTATGCACATACACTGAGATCTATACGCACGATCCACTGCACTACAGAACCCTGCACACGGTCGTTCGCTCTCGAACTAAAACTTACTGACACGCCTTCAACACTTTGCAAGGAAGCTAGTGAAAGCTCTGTGTCGAGCTTTTATCTTACCACGGCACGCGGCGGCGAGGAGCGGCGAGGCGTCAGCCCAGATGCCCTGGTCGCTGCAGGTGGGTATGGCGGGCGGCGGTGCGGTGGCCGCTAAGGAGGTAGAGCTCGACTCCATCGAATGAAGCGAGATCTGAAGTCGCTGCCGAGGAATAGGCCGCACTACTTTGCCGCGGTGGTGGCAGCGGTGGCGGCGGAGGGGATTCGGCGTGAGGTTTCTCAGGTCTCACGCTCGAGGCTGCGGAGGACGAAGGGAGCCGAGCCGCCGAAGCTCGGTCCGGGTGGCTCCGCCCGGAGTGGGCGAGAGCACGGGTTTCTGCTCTGGTGCGTTTTTTCGGCCTTCTGGTCACACGGCCCACAAAAACAGATTTGCACTTTCCCAAGAAATCATGGATACGAATTTATATCGAAGAAAACACATTTTGCTAAACTTGCCAGATACCTTATAATTAGCTCGTGTTTGAGAACCTTGGTAAATTTACATCAAACATTATTTAAAAAAAAAAGCCAAGTGTGGCATGTAATGACCCAACAGCATCGTGTCTGTTGCTCCATCCCTTCTCATGTAATTGAGCGGGAGAACTCAAAATAACAAGCGATCAGTTGTTACAGGAAGGCTGCAGGCCCTAGCAAGGAAAACTTTGACATCCAAAGAAACGGTTATTACAAACAAAATACAACACTGCAAGACTGCATTGAGCAATCTAGGGCTGGGCGTCTATTCGATCAATGCAGAGCCAAAAGGGGCAAAAGGGGATTCATTCACGGTTCTAGGCCTTCATCTTCTTCTTGGTCTTGCTTTTGCTCTTCTTGGACTTGGCCTTGCTGGTGGATTTGCTCTTGTAATCAGGAGCTTTGTACTCTGGCACATCGCGAAGGCCCAGCTTTGACAGAACAAGACAGTACGAATCCCAGTCTGTTCTACGCAAGTATTTCAGATATTTCTTCCTCCTTTGGACCATATCCTGAAGTCCTTTTCTAGAATGTTTATCCTGCATCACAAAAAAAGCTCACAAATTACTATATCTCGAATCAAAATTGGACAGTTCTAGAAGTTACATTGCCAGATGAAGCGGTAAAACAGTGCAGGACATAAAAGGGAATCCAGAATAAAGCATACCTTTTTATGTAAAACAGATGACAAATGCTTGATTTTTACAGTCAACTGGGCAACTGGGAAAAAAAAACAACATATCAGTTACATGAAGTGTGCAACAGAAGCCAGCAAAGCTACAAAGGCATTAAGAAGAAAAAAAGGTACAAGGGCATAAAGTGTTCATATTGTAGATAACACATCAAAACTACTTGGAGACCTCAGCTTTCATAACAACAGGAAGCCATTCTTCAGTAACAAGATGGTCCAGAAGGAGGGACTAGACAGCTGAAATGGTAACATAAGCATGAAGCCTAGTTCCTCAAACATATGCAGAATTGCAGGCTATTCCTAAAGATAATAAGCATCAGGAAAGAAAATTGCTAACATGTGAAGAGGGATATAGCTTAAGAAGAGAATGAAGAAGACAGTTTGAAGCGACAGGTATAAATTATAATGATCTGTTGTAGCCGATGCACTTGATGGTGAGCAATGGCTACAGGATATCCGAAATGGTGGTGGACTATCTTGGCATGGGATTAGGGAATTCTTAAGGCTTTGGGACTGCATTATGAACATCACTCTACAGGAGGACCAAGAAGATCGGCATATCTAGAAACTGGATGCCTCAGGACAATACTCATCCAAGTCAGCTTATAGAGCATACATCAATGGTTCAGTGATTTTTGAGCCATGGCGTCGGTTATGGAATTCCTGGGCGCCGGGTAAATGCAAGCTTTTTCTTTGGTTGGCCATCCGTAATCGCTGCTGGACAGCGGACCGGCTAGCTAAGATGGGGTTAGATCATACGGACAAGTGCCAACTTTGTGAACAAGAAAAAGAGACCATACAACATCTTTTAACCACCTGTGTGGTAGCAAGGCAGGTGTGGTTTCATTTGCTTCAAGCTTTGGACCTTGTTTCAGCAACACCCAGACCGATCGAAAGGAACTTTGCTAACTGGTGGCATAGAGCAATGAAGAAAGTTCAGAAGGAGAAAAAGAAAGGTGCTAACTCTCTAATCATATTGGTAGCCTGGGTCATTTGGAAGCACAGAAATAACTGTGTGTTTGATGGAGCCTCTCCATCGGTCTCCTTAATCTTGAGAGGCATCAAGGATGAACATGACCTATGGTGCATGGCAGGCGCTAAGAAGCTTGAAAAGCTGGGGGTCAACAGAGGATTGTTGCTATAGAGCTCCCTCTCCGGGTTTTTTCCTTTTTGGTCAAGTGTTTTAGTTGATTGTTTTATCTGTTTTTTAGAACTTTGAGTTGTACACTGAGTCTCATATTTGGTCCCCATATGAGATAAGGATGATGTAAGGGAACCACCAATTCTCTCTCTAATACAAAGAAGCGCAGCTCTCCTGCGTTTTCAGAAGAAAAAGAAAAAGAGATGGGCAGAAGGCACAACAATTTAAACTGATGAAAATGAAGAGCAAATGAGCAGAGCTTCAAAAGTCAAAACAATACTATGTTCCATCAACCGAACAACTACAATACTCTTTATTAATGGAAATGTAAATCAGATGTCTCCCAAACAGGTCCCAGGAAAGCAACCAACCATAGCTGATTGCAAGGTATAAAGGTAGAGATTCTGGATTCTGGTACTGGCCTATAGGGGCTCAACCATAAAACTGAAATGCAGAACCTTCGCCAAACAACCATTATCGACTCTATGACTGCATTAGTTACAGAAATATTCCCTCAGGATTTAAAGTGTTGACTCAGTTGACTTTTTCGTCTTATTCAAAATATTTGTTTAAATATACAAAGTTATAAGGTAGGTTTCAACTTTATTTAGTGATAAAACAAACTGTAACAAAATATCGGGTAAATTTTCAAATTTTTTGATTAAGACGAATGGTCAAACATAACTAAAAATATCAACTGCGTCAACAATTTAAATTCGGAGGGAGTACAATACAGTGCCATAGCCGTAAGATTGTTTGTGAAAATTTTAGAAACAACTGTTCTATATGAATTACGCAGCATTGCAAAGAGCAGAAATCGGAAGGGGGGGAGGGGAAAAAGCAAACAGGTGAGGAGTAAACAGCGCTATGAAGCAAGGATGCATTACTGTGCACTGTATTATTATCTTTGTAGAATTGCAACCAAAAGAATAGCTAATTTGTCAGTATGTCTCTAGCAAACAAAAAACATTTGGATTGAAATGCACTAAGGATAGAATAGAAGGGGTTAAATGTTTACTTTGAACTCGAGCAGAACCACAGTCGTTCTCGGACATCTTGAACTCATCCCTCACCTTCTGAAGCTCTAGTTTCATCTTCTCCTCAGAAGACATATGGTCCGGATGGAAATACTGAAGAAAACAACACACATCAGCAGTGGATCACATGCTCAGCAACTAAACAAGCTACCGAATCATTTCCATGGATAGAACAGAGAACAGAAGGTAAGAAGGCAAAGATCAATCTCACTCTCTCTAGCAACTCCTCCTGCGGAGGCTGACGCATGAAGTCCAGCATGGATTGGCCGCTAATGCTTCCCAGAAGTGCCATCTGAATAGGTGCTGATCCTCCTGGGATGTCTAAGTTCCTAATGCTTTTCCGGAGTTCCGTCAAATGTCCACCACCAAGCCGCTTCTCCTCCTGCTCCTCCAACTTGGCCAGCTTGGCGATCCGCCCCTGCAGCTCCTCGAGCGAGAACCAGTCTTTGCCGTCCTTTGCCACGTTCGCTGGACGCAGTTCCCCTAGCCTCTTCCCAAGCTCTTGGTAGCTGTAGCTCCTGGTGAGCGCCATGCCAGAATCCTTGTCCTCCTTCTCCGACCCGTCCGCCTTCCTCTCCCTCGCCTCCCTCTCCCTGTTGAATATTTTGTTCGACTGAGGGGATAGGAACGGCGTTGGTGAAGCAGGCGACCTCTTCTGCAGGCTATTGCGGATGGAATCGAAACCGAAAGCCGCCCTGTTCCCGGGGTCGGGGCGCGGGGGAGATTTGGCCTTGAGCAGGTCCTGGAAGGAGGGCGTGACACCAGGGTTGGATGAAGATGCGGAGGACGCCCCGCCGCCGGCCTCAGGCGCGCGGAAGTGTTGGAGCATCCTGCGGATCTCACTGAGGCCCTGCGAAGAGGCTTCGCCGCCGCCGAGGTTGGGGCGGGGCGGGTTCATCGGGATCCGGCGAGGCGGGGGCTGCATCGGCGACGACTGGAGGCGCTCGCGGATGTCCCGAAAGAGCGAGGACGAAGGGTTCGGGAGCGCGCCGGGGTTGGATGGCAGAGGGGAGCGGGTGTCATCAGAGTCGTTGGTCGGCGGCGGGGGAGGAGGAAATGGCCGGTTCGTGGAGGACGAGAAGGAGCGGGGGACGAGGACCAAGGGTTTCCCCCGGGAGTTGATGCGGCGGAGCGCCATGGCGGCGGCGGGCGGAGGTGGGGGGCTCACTTCTTCTCCCGCTGCGGCATAGGGTTTTCCTTTCTTTCTTTGGGAAAGAGAAGGCCGAGGAGAAGGAGTTCCGACCGCCGTGGTTGGGCTGGCGCAGCATGAGCCTCTCTGGGCCCTAAATCTCAGGCGTGTTGGGTTGAATCATTGAGACCATGGGCCCTATGGCCCATGCACTGCCGCCGGGCCGGTAGTTCGCCTAACCAGCTTGCCGGCAAAGCGCACCAGTGGGGTACTGGGTAGATGATGACCGGCGGATGCACGCGCGCTGCTTGAAAAAGAATCGCTAAAAGGCATAAAAACACCTTGAGACAGCAGATCCGTTCCCAGGTGTGAGATCCGGATATGCCACCGGCATGTGCACCACTGACCACTGCAATTGACGTGCCCACGTCATCTAGAATACAACTACTAGTTCACCACCGCTGCACCGCATCCTGTCAAACTCGCTTGGTTTGGTCAAAACAACTAAATAATTAACCTGATTGAACCATCATTAGAGCCCATCACGGCTATCTTTGATTGAAGCTGCCGGTCCTTGTCCCCAACGTATGCACAACAGGATACGTAAGGGAACGGTACAGTTACAACCAATCATCATCAGTTTCACACAATATCATGGGTCATGGTGGCACGAATGTACGGGTCAACAAGTGTGCTGTCTGTCTGTCTGTCGGGCACGTACTCTCAGTGTTAGCCAGCATAAGTATTTAGGACAGGCTACATCTGGCTATAGACACGAGGCTGAATTAAAGATCGCATCTGATCGGGCTGAAGTCCAAGATTTTTATTGATCTCAAGATTCCGAAGTCACATGGTAGCGGGACAACGTGGGATCAAGGCAGGACAGCAATTGTAAAAAAAAAAAAAAGGGCAGGGCAGCAGCTAGCTAGTCGATCCAACAATACGTTCGATCCCATTCCCGGCGTCACGTTCACCTGTCGCGCGCGACGGCGCCGGGAGAACAGAACTATCAGCGGCCGACGACCGGTAAAAAGGATTGTGACCGCTTGACTGGTTCGAGTTGGATTGGACAGCGCTCGCTCTACTGTTCCCCGGAAGAGCCGAGGCGATGCGAGAAGAGAATCGAGACAGGACAAAATAAAACGAAGCCTCGCGTGCCCTGCCTCCCCCCTTCTCCTCCATCTCCATGGAGGAGGAGGAGGACTTCCTCAAGGTCCTACGAGCCCTGCGCGACGCCGCACGGAGCGTGGAGGCCGGCGAGGACCGCGGCGGGCCGGCGCTGCACGCGCTCCTCGCGCTCGAGGCCGGCGCCGACGACCTCCTAGCCGGCGACCCCAACCTGTCTCCCCTCCGCCGCCACCTCCACCGCCTCCGAGCTCTCTGGTGCTCCCTCGACCTGTCCCGCGGCGTGACAGGAGAGGAGGAGCGGAGCTGCGCTCTCTCCTTCTCCTCCTCCCTTCGCGCGAGATGGAAGCGGCGGGGGATCGCGCGCGCGGCGGGCGGAATCGCCGAGGAGATCCAGGCGTGGATCGACCGCGAGCTCGTCGCGCGCCTCGTGGCCGCGCTACTGCGCCGCTCCGACGACGACGCCGCCCGCGTTCTCCTCGCGGAGCTGGAGTCGCGGCTGCTGCTCTCCGTGGGGCGGCGGTTCGACCCGCGTCTCCAGCGCGCGCTGCTGCAGCACGGCGTGTTCGCGGCGGTGGAGTCGCGGCTGGGCGACGCGGGCGGCGTGGGCGACGGGTGCGCGGCGGCGGTGCTGGCGCTGGTGCGGTTCAACAAGGACGTGTTCGTGGGCCCGGTGCTGATGGGCCGGGCCGTGGGCGCGCTGGTGGCGTCGGCGTCGGAACCCGCGCTGCGCGCGCTCGACGGGCTGGTGGCCGCCATCCGCAGCCCGCTGGTGGACGAGCTCCACGCGCGCGGCGACCTGCCCCGCCTCGTCGCGCTGCTCTGCTGCCACGTGCGCGTCCCGGCGTTCGACCTCGCGATGCGCGTGGCCTACTACGGGCGCAAGGAGGTGGTGGACGCGCTGCTCGCCGAGGGGATCGTCAAGCGACTCCTCTCCCTGCAGCGCTCCGACCTCGGCGGCTCGATCGCCGACACGCCCTGCTGCTCTCCGCAACACAAGCCAACCGTTCTCTTGGCCTGCCTCCCTGCGTGGTGGGCAGAGGGCGACGGCGCCTCGGAAGAGCGGCCGTTCGCGAGCGC
Organism: Eleusine indica; assembly: GCA_030378355.1. Classification (NCBI taxonomy): domain Eukaryota; kingdom Viridiplantae; phylum Streptophyta; class Magnoliopsida; order Poales; family Poaceae; genus Eleusine; species Eleusine indica. The sequence continues at coordinate 1,486,619 of CM059495.1, forward strand.
GGTGGCGCGGTTCGCGGTGCAGGTGGAGATCGGCGAAGGGCTCAGCCCGCGGGAGAAGCGCGAGACCAAGCTGGAGATCCTCCGGCGCGTGAGGGAGGCCGCCGTGTCGCCGGCGGAGGAGGCCACCGTGCTCACCGAGGTGCTCTGGGGCGCCACGCTGTAGAGCTGCTGCTGATGGCGTCCTGCCTGCGCCGCTAGCCTGGCCTGCGGGCCCACAACTGTGGCGTGGCCCGTGGAACTCGTGGTTGCTACTGCTGGTCGCATTTTTCTTCCCTTTAGTATCATTTTTTCGTTTCTTCTTTTTTATAAATCTCTGTGAATAGTAGAGGAGGTGATGTGTACATAGACGACTCCAGTCATCATGTAAGTACAGTAGAGTCCAACATGTAACATTTTTTTAACCTGTGAAAATGAAAATCCGGAGCAAATGATGTGCAATGACAGTGATGAGAGACATGGCCATCTTTCGCATTCTGAAGCAGATAAACAGCCATATGGGCATCCTTCTTGTTGGTCCTACTACCGAAACGTTTTGATGAAGAATGGTCGCGAGCGGTTTCTCGTTGTGACAAGACGCGCCACCACAATTCGATTCATCTGGCACGTGGATTGGATGTGGCAGTTTCCAGAGCGTGCCCGGGCCATCAAGTTCTGTTTCTCTGAGTATAGTTGCCAAATGTCCGTGCGTGCAACCTGCACTGTTCCTACAATACAAGCTCCCTCGCCTCCGCACAAGAGCAGTCATGTAGTGGATTTTGTATACACGCTTCGGCTAGATCTACATCTACAACGAATTATAATATGACAGACAACCTGGACAACGCAGAGCACATATCTGCTCATGATTCTTCCAATATGCTGCCTTGCGGCCAAATGCATCTGCTATTAGATTGAACCGAGAGAGTGGCGGATCTAGACTTGTATATTAGGTATGTTAAAAAAAATTGTTTAATGGAAATCGAACTTAAAACCTTTATGTATTAGAACTAATTGTGGCTAATAATCAATTGAGCTATGTTCATCACTATGAATTTAGTAAATAAATTATTATTTTTATATCCACTCTACACTATACGTATTAATATTTATAAAACTTACTTGATTCTTTATTTGTCATGAAAATGTTTGAAGTTCCTCATTTGTTATCTATAAAAATTATAATTTTTCTAACATTATTTTTGTTAATTTAGTCCTCAAAACAATATTCAAACATGTACAAAGATGAAATTACATGGATGTATATTTCTAACAATATTTTTGTATGTATGGTGGGGCTGGACAAGTGGCTGTCATACTTGGCCATTTTACAATCTGTTTATGTTTGGTGGGCTGCACATTGCTTTAAATATTTGACACTGCTTTACTTTGCCTTGTGTTCTTAATCTTCACCCTGAGTAACAAGTTCTGTTGATTTACTAAGTTATAACAAGCAAAGGGAGCTGACGCATGGTTTGCAGATTGCACTTGTAGATCATTGTGTTTAGATTGCATTTTTCATGAATCTCATATTAGTCAATCTCTATTGGTTGGCTACTTATCTGAGTCAATCTCTAGTGAGCATGGTTGACCATTAGTAAAATCTTATTGGTTATCTCTGGTATGTGTTAAAATTTATTGCCTGCTTGTTAGCTTTCAGCATGTCTAAAATCCTCTCGCTTGGTAGTACTTAATTACCTGATAGCTTCTCTGTTGATGTATTACCTTGTTAATCATTATGTCTGATGGATCTTGTCTCAATACATTTATTCCAGCCATTCAAAAATATTCATACACAATAAACTTGTATCTTGTCTGATGGATCTTTTGTTTGGTTGGGGGCTGAAGAGGTGGACAACTTGATGGGGCTGTACAAGTGACTCTGGATAACTACTAGCTAACTTGCAATTTGTTTCTATGTTATTGTGAGGTTAGACCTTGTGATATTTGGAGTGCAGTTTTATTGGTACAATCTGTGTTGTCATACCATGTGATGTGATGTGAAAAGTTAATTTATGTGATGCTCTACAATCTGTGATGAAATATTTATTGGTATAATTTGGTTCAACCTGTGATTGTGTAAAATGGGCTGAAATTGATGGGCCACTGAAAACTTGCCCGTGAGCAATAATGGGCCAGAAGAATTACATTCTGAAAATATGGGTCGGGAAACTTTTATGCCTGCAAAATTAATGGACTAGAAAAAAAAAAGAACTGTGAATCTAGTGGGTTGAGAAAAATAAAGGATTTACAAAATTATTGGGACGGAAAATAGAAGGCCCAAAAAATTAATAGGCCAAAAAATAACAGACCTATAAAATTAATGGGTGCAAAATTAATTGGTCAGAAGTTAGTGGGTTAAAAATAAAACAGGCCATCCATGTTAGTGTCACGTCAGCGCCATGTCAACTTCGGGCCAATGGTTTATGATAAAAACACATGCGTCATAAGTCTGTGATGATTGTAACCTCGTCATAAACAACTATGATGTTTCTATGCATCGTCATAATTTTATAACGTAAATGTTAAATTCGTCACAGAAGGTAATTAGCTACGTGCAATCCATGACAAAGTGATTTTTATCATAAGTTTATCATAGATGGTTATGTATGATAAATTTGTCAAGTTTTATGACATAATTAGCTCATCATAGAAGCCCATATTTGTTGTAGTGAATTTGACGAGAGTTCCTTGAACAAATTCGAGTGGGCTTATTTAGACACGTCAATTCGGACTTTCATGCTGCCGGCCCAGAACATCCAGTCATTTCGTGACGGAGTAAGTCTATTTTATCCCCTCAAACAATCCACTTTGTTCATTTCACAACCTAAACAAAATCTAGACTCATTTTACTCTCTAAAAACCATTCAAATTCCTGCAATTTACATCTTACTGAAATTTATCTTCTCTGTTTCTCATTGTAAAACAAAATATTTGATGAAGTTTTAATAGTTCACATATTTTATTTCTAGTGTTAAGACACTATTTGGTACTACGAAATTATAAAATAAAAACAAAACATATTTTATATATTGTTAACATATGAGACTTTGTTATCTACCATCCTACTACCAAATTTGAGCGTCAAACTCGACTCATACATATAGATAAGATACACAAAAGTCAAACTGCATAAAAGTGTAGATTATATTGATTTAAGTTAGTTGAGGGAGTAAATTAAGTCATAATTTTGTTTAGGATGTCAGATGGACAAAGTAAATTGTTGAGGGGAGTGAAATAAACTTAATCCTTCTATGGCAGTTGGCAGCTATTTGAGTCCTGTTACAATATTCAGCTGGCGTAACGGAAAGGAAATAATGAGTACGTAGAGAGAGACCATCGCATTGTGTTGCAGACAATGTTTTGAACGAACGTTGCATAGACTAATGAATGATTTCATCTATACCATCGGCATTGTGTTGCAGACAAGTAACTAGCCTCTTGCTTTGCAAGTTTGACTAGATCTATATAATTTCCCGGTAAAACAAGGAAATTTTGATCACCTTGTCCAAATTCAATTCAAGCAACGGAACCAACAATAATCACTTGGTTTTGTTCACTATATCCTTGCAAGATCTAGATTAAGCCAGGTACGGGTGTTGGTTTTTTTTTTTTAGATCAGGTACGGGTGTTGGTGGGCAGGAGAACCAAGCTTCTCCGGCGACTTGAGGCCTAATCTCAATGCCCTGCACAATAAGGCCTTCGATCCGATTGACTCTGTGCTGCAGGAGCCCGAGCCGCACGTCACCAACATCCCCTTCCAGGACGCGGAACCCAGCCATCTCCAACTCCATCCAACCGTCGGCCCTTCTTTTAGGGAGGAAGCTCAGCCGTGCCAGTGCTGATGTTAATGCTTGTGAGGCACACTTTGCGTCGTCCTACTACGATTGGTCTTTTTCCAACACGGAGCATCGCATACTGTGGTGGAAATCTTGGGTATTCAAGCCCAAAGGATTTATCAGTTACCTTGAACACGATGTAGACGCCGTAGTTTGTGTTCTTGGAAAGCATCCCGCACCTTATCCTGCCTTCGATTACCAAGATGCTAAAACGGAGAAGTTCGGCGCCTTCTGAGAACCTGCGGGTGTAGATCATTAACGTCACATACCTGGCCACCGGATGACATATTTATGTGCTCGTGACTGTAACTATTAGAAATCAAAATTTTGAGAACTTGTGGTAGGGCGAACCTTGCGCTGCAATCGGTGAGAGGGATCCAGCGCCACTACTCCGGGTTGTCGCCCCCACAAATGTGCAGCGCCCTAGCCCAAAGCATGTAGCATTTGGCGCCGGTCTTCTTGTCCAACCGCAAGCTCTGAGGACGACGAACACCGTACCACGGATGAGTCTAGCTAATAAGAGATGCGTGCACAAAAGAGAATAAATTAAAGGTTGTGATCTCTTACGGTTATGCGGTTAGCGAGGAGGACGGGGTGATCGGTGAGGCGGAGGAACATCTCCTTCTTCTTGGACAACGATGGCGCAGAGGCGTCGTCAAGCTCCTCCCCGGAGGCCAGCGGCGGGAGGTCGCCGGGCAGGAAGTTGGCCCAGACATCGTCGGAGTCCGCAGCGGTGCGGAAGTCAGGAGAAATGATGGCGGCACGGGCAGCTTCCTGCGGCATTGTGAACGATCGGGCGAGCGCCGCCGAGAGGAGCTCCCCTGGCAGGCGCGAGATCTCGCAACCAACCTTTCACTTCATTGATCGTTTTGGATAGAGGATGACGTACAGCTAGGGCTGGAGATCGCAGAGTTGATTTAAAGGGAGCGTATCGTTTTTTTCTTTGAGATAAATTGCTAATTGTTTTGGGGCCCTTGGCGTCGGCCCGACAATTGTCCTCCCGGGCCGGCATGCTTGCATTCTGTGATCTGCGAGCAAGGAGCAACACAGGCATGGCAATTGGTAGGAGCAACTTTTGCTCAAAAAAAAAAATTTGGTAGGAGCAACCGAGCCACCTCGTCACTCTGCAAAGCAGTCTCAACGAGCTTCAGTGCTTCACAGAAATTGTTACGTGTGCTAAAAGTTTCATTTCGACGCAGTAGAGCAATCGACACAAACAAACAATTAGTGGCAGACAACCATTTCGTCGCGGTAGTATTGGATTGCAGGAAAACAATGCATCATTGCAATAAAGAAAAAGAGTTTAAAATTTTACAAAACGCCCCATGGCACAATCAAAATCGCAGCACTGGTGCATCACGCGATCCATAGATAAGATCACTAACCGCACGAACAAAGTAGCTTCGAGCCTTCGACCAAATTTGCCAGATTATTAGCATGAACAAAAAGAGTCGGGACCGTTGTTCATACCCCCCAAGCCTTATAATCTCGCCGTTCTAATTTCAATCCCTTGCACAATAAGACCTTTCTTATTATTCAGTTCTCTAGTCTCTGCCAGACTAATGGATACATCACCATCGTCATCATCATCATTGTCAAACCGACCAATATCCAGCTCCATCCAGCCATCATCCCTTTTATGAGGGATCAGCGGCAGGGGCACATCCTCTTCCCACTCATACTCACTTCCATAGTCTTGAAGGCAAACTTCCCGTGTCGATTTTCTTTCTCCAATGCTAACAGATGCCTCCTGGACAGAATAATCCAGCCCGCTGGAATTATCTGTCAATTTGAACACAATGTAAGCAGCATAAGTCGAGCGTTTGGACAGCATCGTGCAACTTATCCTGCCACGTATTTCCAACCAGGAAACACACGAGTTCAACAGCTTCTGAGAAGCTGTTGCAAATTAATTAACAAAGTGTTAAAATCCGCAACAAAACAATAGAATAATCAATAAAAACAGGTAGAGAAGACAATCTGGCACGAGGACTAAAATTCATAACATGTCTCAACCAAGCTTTATGAAATATCCATGAAATGTGAGATCGAGCAATAGTTGCAAATTACCAAAATGATTCATTTATTTTGTGTTTTGCTGTGGAAGACCCGACAGTTATAAACTCGGTTCATAGATGATCAACATATATAACTATTAGATCCTACAGCTTCAAACTATCCTTTGTTAGGGAACTATTTACGTGTACCGAATAAATGCACACGAAAGAATTCAGAAATTCCATTGTGATTTGTAACAAGGTATATCATGAAGTCATGTTACAATTTACCCGTTATAACAGATAAGAGAATTGAACACGCTAAAAAATATATTAGAATCGTTCGAAATTCCTTCTTTTTGTTGGGACTAAAAGGCTTTGTTGTTGTTCCAGGTCTCTTTTTCCAAGTTGTCACTGTTAACTATATAGTCTGTTGCACTTGGATTCATTGCCACACAATGACACTAAACAGAACAACTAATTGTGTTGACACAATTGCAACATCGATCAGGATTGTAAAGAGGCAGAGGAAAGTATATGAGCAAACCTGCAACTAGTAAGACGAATCCAGCGCCAGTAGCAGGGTGTATCACCCCACGGCCACGCAATGTTCAACATCCTCGCAGACAGCATGTAGCGCTTGGCACCGGTCTGCCTGTCTAACCACATGCTCTGAACACAACAACCGATCAGTTGATCATCAATCGAGAAACCTACATATTACCAATATGATTTCATGCACTAGGGACCGTACCGCGAGGTTGTCGGCGAGGATGGGGTGGTTGGATAGTCGCACGAACATCTCCTTCTTGGACAGTGGCTTGGGGTACATCTCACCGGCGGCAAGCAGAGGGAGGTCGTTTGGCAGGAAGCAAGACCAAACAGCATTGGAGTCAGCAGCAGCATGGAAGGATCGGGAAACCAAGGCCGCATTGCAGGCGGCCAGTGGGGTGGTGAGGGAAAGCGCTGCCGTGAGGAGCTCATCTGGCAGGCGCGATATCTCGCAGGCAGCCACCTCCATCGATTTTCTTGTATCCTGTGCCTTGCTGTAGCATTTTGGTATTGATATGGGATAGGCACCTCTAGGCTTTACTACATTGCCTTTAGAGCAAGGCTAATAGTTTAGCCGGCTCATCGGCTGCAAAGTGCACATCTCAGCATACTATTAGTCTATCTCATATAATAATAAGCTCTTAGCTAGCTATTAAACACTTTATTAAATACTATTTGTATTCATTTTTATTTCTTCTTTTTTTTTCTATTGGCTGGCTATTGGACAGAGCAGTGCATGCATCTCGTTATTTGTGAGCAGCCCGCTGCAAGCCGGCGCTTCACCATCCGCCGGCTCAACCAATTTTTTCTTCTCTCTTGTCCACCTCATCGGATGGACTGACGAAGCAGGCTATTAGCCGATCACTATACTTGCTCTTAGGACGCTCCAAATGACGAGTGGGGGACAGATTTATTGAAACCAGCGGTGGATGAGCACAAGAACGAGCAACAGGACCTTTCTTAGGTCTAACTTCAATGCCCCGCACAATAAGACCTGTCTTTGAACCACTTGTTTCCATGAGCTTGATGCACACCTCGCCATTGTCAACGTCTTTGTTGTAGAACTCACCCATCTTCAACTCCATCCAGCCATCAATCCTTCCGTGAGGGCGGAACACCAATTGACTTAATACACGGTCATAATACACCATTCTTTGTCTACTTAATGCAATATCCTTAAGACAAACTTTCATTACTGCTCCAATCCACATGGTATATGTACTAGGGAAAAGTGAAGTGATGCGGGAGCTACTAGTAGGAGGATGCCGACGCCGGCGGACGCGAAGTTGGCGCCGATGAGCATGTTCTCGCCGCGGCGGTGAGGCTCAGGTGCGGCAGCGTCGGCTGGGAACCCAGGTGCTCACCCGAGGCATTATCAAAGTGCAACAAACAGAGGATGTGCCAAGAAAACCGAGCACAAAAGGTTTGCTAAGGCAGAGCAGTCAGCGACTGCAATCAAAATGCGATCGGCCACAAAAGGTTTGCTAAGGCAGTCAAAACGCGACGTTTTACCGCGTTCCCTTATCTTTTCCCTACAACGGGTTGCTGACTTCAACTGTCAGAAGCTGGAAGCTTTTTTCACTAATCTGAAAATGCCGGCACCAGGGTTATTTTCCCCAAAATATCATGTGTCTAGGGAGAATGCATGAATATCGAACACATCAGTTTGAAAGTGCTTATACAAATAAAAATCATGTTCTGAAAATCAGTGGAAATACAGTTGTGTCGAGTATTTTCAGATTGCAAATTAGCCAGCACTACGCAGAGCACTGCATACTCTGATACTCACCAGTCTAACACCTGTCAGAACACACTAACAGCAACGACTTCAAGAAACTGTTTCACTCAAGTATCTCTTGACAAACAGAAAATTTTCACTCATCAACTTTTCATCAAATCATACATATCTTCATTCTTCCATTTACATGAATGGGTCACATCACAAGGTTTTGACTTTTCCATGCACAAAAATTGAGTATATTTTACAAGCAGGCACCACCACTAGCCCTTTTTGATGTAAGAGTCAAACATCAGACAAATGAATGATTTTCTTACCAAAGCTAATGTGAATGCAACATTACACAAGAGTAGCTGTCAGTCAAACGAATCCATAACTACCATGAGAGAGCATGAACTGAAAAACTGGATTCCCAATGTCATCAAACCATCGAATAGACGTCAACTTGCCTGCCAGAAGTCTCATTTTCAGTACATGCTGTAGGTCAAATGTCAAGTTCACAAAGTCAGGTATTTCAAGCCTAGCTATACACAGCTCAGATAAATTGGATAGGTGCAGCTTCAGGTGATGGCATGTAGAATGATGACGTCAAGGAACCAGAGATCTGTGATTTCACTCCTTGTTCCTGAGATAGATCATGGATGTCCCGTACAATATCAAACACAGCTTCTGGCTGAGCCAATTTTAATGCATTTTCTGACATTCTCTTCAATTCTTCTGAGTCTGGACCAAACCAACGGGCAACCAATTTAGCGGTTTCCTTAGGGCTTTTGGAGAACACGCCTGCACCGTTGTCTACAACATAAGGGACATTGCCAACTTCCTGTCGTACAAAACAAACATGAGCTTAATTTTATATTTGCATGTAATCAGAAATCAACTCATCTGCACAATATTTTTTAGCTTCAAATAAATGCGTTAGTAGCATCAGTATTTGCTGCCTATAAGTCCGGCAACTGCTCAGCACAAGGGCATATATTATAATCTGGCTTCAAGAGATTATCTTTTTCTTTAGTTCTAAATGTGGCACACTGGAAAGTTACAAAGTAATAGTAATAACCATAAATAAAGTAGCACCCTACAAACTGAAACTGCAGAGTTCTCAGCAGGAAAAACATGTCGTTCCAGATGCTATTATACCAAAATTGACCCAAACAAATTAAAGAATGGAGGTTTTCTTGACCACAAAATGCAGTAATTAGTTCTGATGTCTCATTTGCATGGTGTTTACATTGCACCACAGACACCTCACATACTCAACATGAAAACATAAAGACTTATGAGTGCACGAATATAGTAGTCACAAACCTGTCCAGGAATGAAGTCATTAAGGATTATAGGAAGACCCCTTATCAAGGCTTCAGCAATGGTGCCTGGTCCAGCCTATGTTCCAAAACAATAACAGTGAAAACAAATAAGGAATACGACAAAGGTCTGCAATGGCAACATGCTAAAAATCTGAATGGTCACGGACATACCTTTGTTATAATACAATCACAAGCTCCCATCCACTTCTCCATTTGGGTCTCGAATCCCCTTATCTGTTGGTAAAAGATGAAAAACAAAAAAATACGCAGCACATGAGTAAGTCTTGTTTTCTTCTCATGTACGAGTAAGTTAGAATCTTTGCTTCAAATAATTAAATTAACAAGCTTCAAGTTATACCTTTACTGGTATTTTCCATTCAAGGGCCTGTAGTGAGGAGCTTAAGGTTTTGTTCCGGCCACAAATGACAATAAGCTGCCCAATTGGCTTTCCAAGCTCTTTGTCAAACAATGATTCGCCAAGTGCTTTTGCAGTCTTCTTGACAGGACCCATGCCTTCTCCACCGCCCATAAGCAGCACTGCAGGCAGCTCAGGATCCAATTCAAGTTCCTTCCTCAAATCATCCTGGTGATAAATTGGTTTCCAGAAAGAGCTTTTTGAGTTTGAGAATAAATTAGTAATAATTAATATTTGTATCCATATACAAACAAATATTTTATCCCAGCATGTCAACAATCAATGAAAACAAACGTGATATAATTTGTCAAATGCTACAGAATAAAATTTTGTATAAGAGTAAAATCCCTGCTTTTAAAATATTGCATAAGAAATTCAAATGAGTTAGTTGGAGTAAAAATAATAGAACTGAGTCAGCATTGGAGCGCATACCTTGACAAGAACTGCACGACAGAATGATGGTCGAATAGGAAGACCAAACACGCGGATTTGAGAAGGTTTAAGGTCATCCAATGCTGCCCTGTTGGCCACTTCGTCTGAAGGGCAGTAGCATCTATTTACACCAGCATGGAACCTGTATTACTTATTTTTTGTTAGTTATAAAGTCGGTTCATAGCTCACAAAATTTTACGGTGCTTCAGGTTTCCCTTATTGATATCTGCTCATACCATGTAGGGTGGCAAGTGTTGAGATCCGTAATGACAGTCACAAAAACTACTCTATTTTGCAGGCCTTGCCACTTAAGCACCCACAATGGAATATGTTGCATGAGGGGGTGGACACTAATTATAATGTCGGGCTTATACTTCTTCAGTCCAGCCTCCACCTTCCTTCATCCACCAAAAAAAAAAACATTCAGAAGAAGTATCAATGTAGAACACATCCTGTGAACAAGTCTAAGCGATTAAAACATTACACTAAATTAAAAACTTAAGGTTTGACAGTGCGTGCAAAATTAATAATAATGTGTAAATTGGTTGGGGATGCTAAGTAGTTAAAATACGACACAAAACATAATTCAGAAAAGGCAGTTGGCATGTGCTATTGGAGGTAACTGGTAAGTAATGATGATAGTATGTGAAACATGTTTATCGGCTCTTGTGGGTTTCATCTCTAGCCTACCTCAACTTGCTTGGGACTAGAAGGCCTTGTTGTTTTTGCATGTGAAACATGTTCCATAACAATTAGTCAATTACATGTTAGAAAAGATTGTCAACTCTAAAATGATCTGTGCTTGTCTCAACCTGTTCATAGGAAGTCAAATGCTGCTTAAGGAAGACCAGGACTGCAAAGAATTACAGAGCCTTCCACACCTGGTGCCAGAGAGGCCAGTTTGGTGGCTTAATGCACATGGAACCTATTCAAAATTTTCAGATCCATCCTGGTCCTATCCTACGTCCTGCCAGCCTATACCACCAAGTGGCTGGATATCGCAGCTCATTAGCCCTTCAGCAGTTCATTTGGAATTGCATTTCTCAATTGCAAATTCCATGTGATACATGACAGTGATTTTAGCAACATTGTTTTAGCATCTGCCGGCAGAGTCCAACCTCACAGTTTGATTATTGCGCTCAATCAAGGGTATGAAGTGGGGCCTATAAAATTATAGCCGCAGTATCACGCGTTTAGATCCAGCACTATAAAATAAGCGACAGCGATATGACAAAACTGCAGGGCCATTAAAAAATCAGTGAGCAGTGTGCAGGATCCCACCAACATCAGCAACTTGGATACAAGTCATAGCCGAATTTGTTTATAATCCCGATGCAGATAGTAATTCCAAGCACTAATCAACCTTCTAGAAGTAAAAATGTTTGAACTGTGAAACATTAAAAATACATGTATATATACTTACTTGGCGTAGAATGAGGCGAGAGCAGCAAGATAAAAGCAGTGGACCCATCTCGGCGAGGTGCTGTGGAATGCCACCTTCCAGAGCTGCACATGCTTCACCATGAACTTGTATGAGCTCTCCATGTTGTTGAGCGGCCAACCCGCGTGATCCTTGCACAGGTCCTTGACGAAGACCTGACATGAGCAGATTATATATAGAAATATGAAACCGCAAGTAGTACCACTTGACAGATTCCGATCGAATAGTATATTGCTTCATCAAATTCAGACAATAATAAAGAGTAGAAACATTTCAAATACGAAACACTAGAAACGAAAATTAAAATGCAGAGGGAGACATACACACCCTGTACTCGTCGCCGAACTCGATCCGGAAGGCGTCCTTGATGGCCTCCGCGGATGCGCGGTGCCCTCCGCCGGTGTCGCTCATGAGGATGAGGACGTTTTTGGCGCGGTTGGCCCCAAGCTGTACGAGCTCGACGGTGCCCTCCTCCTCCTCCCAGAAGGGCTCGTCGTCCTCCTCAGGCCCGTAGAGCGAGGTGGACATGGCGGAGGAGGAAGTGCCCTCCCCCGGCGCGCGGCCTCCCGCGGAGGAGAGCTCCCCGGCGTAGGACAGGCTCTTGCGCAGCTTTCGCCTCATCCGCTGCTGCTGGTGGTACGCCGCCACGGTCTCCAGCACCGTCTCCCGGATCGACCGCCCCCGCGGCGACGCCATGGACGCCGCCATCGCGGACGGACGGACGGACGAGGCCGCGGCGGAGAGAGAGCGCGGGAGGCGGCGGATTCGGAAGGGGCAGAGCCTGTGAAGGAGAGGGGAGGCGAGTGGGCAGGAGAGAGAAGGGGGTGGTTTAAAATTGGGGATCGGAGGAGAGAGAGGTGGTGGGTCCGAGCTGGCGCGGCTGGGAAAGACAACTGGAATTGGAGGTTGAGGGAGGTGGTGGTTGTTGTCGTCGCGTGTTTTATGTTGTTGGTTTCTCTTATTGGGGGACCTCGACCTCATGATTTGGATGATTGCGGGAATTCTTGGGGTTCTACGTGAAAAGGGAATTGATTTGTACGAGCGGTGCACGGAAAACCGAAATTTGTCGGAGGAAAATGTATAAACTCTATGGTAATAGATCAACACCCGTTGATTACCGGTTTGGATAAGAGCACAGCAAAATTGGCTTTCAAGCATCGTAGAAAATATGTAATCTTACTAGACTGGTAGCTGATACAATTTGCCTGAATTTTGCATTATTAGAAAATACAAAAGAAATAGCACTCCGAAATCCCCTGACGACTGATTCTCCAACGCCATGATGCGCATAAAGCAGCGATTATGCTCGGAAATTTATGTGACCCACTCGCACAGCCACCATTCAGTATTTCCTCCTCTCATTTTCTTTTTGGATAAAAGCACCTGTCATTTCGTTATCAAAACGTCTATTACTTGAAAAGAAAAACACAAAGCAGATGCACCACTACAACAGCACCTCTAAGGGCTTCTTTGGAACACAGGATAGGAAAACACATAGGAATAGGAAAAAATATAGAAATAAAATAGGAACTCACGTGCAAAACAGAGGATTGTAAAACACATGAATTCTTAGGAACAAATCGTTTGAATAGACCACAGGGAAAGTATAGGAATTTTTTTGAAGATTGAGAAGTATATCAAAATTAATTATAGCTACAAAAGCACCATTACAAGCTTAATTGAGTAGCGCTAGCTGTGCTAGGCAAGACTGAGAAGTATATTAAAATTAATTATTGTTTTTTAAAGGAAAATTAATTATTGTTTGTGTTGAACATGATTTTATATGGGTTCACAGCATTCATTTTTGAAGGGGTGTGGTTTTTCATTTTTCTTTGCCTTCTCTCTTGTTAATCATGTTCATTCTTTCTTGATAGTCATGTTCATCCTCTCTTGTTAATCATGATCTTCTTATGAGTTAAGAAGAAGCAGTGCCTCGATCCTACGCGAGCTGATAGAAAAATGAGGTCATGAGTGTATGTTTTTTTCTCTATGAAATTCCTCTAAAATCGACTTCAACGGAAAACTTCCTTGTGAGCCAATCCTACAAAACAAAGGATGCTAAAGTGTTGAAATCCATAGGAATCGGAATCCTATGTTTTTCCTTCAATCCGAAGAGGGCCTGAGTCTCTCACCAATGGAGGGTAGTAGCTTGTCAACGGAAGCAAATCAGCAGCTACAAGACTGCGAAGACCAGAAACCACAAGGTCATCCACGCAAAAGCATCTGAACCCAGGCCCCCGGGCATCTCAGGGAAAGATCCGGACGGGAGCGTGGGACCCCACGGATGGCTGCGCTGTCTGATGCCGGAATAATTCCAAGGATTTAGCGATGATTCGCTTCGCTGCTCCCCGCCTCACGCAGCCAGCGCAGCCAACGGAACCGGTCACCGCGCCGGCCGCTGCTGCAGGCTGCAGCCGTGTGTGCCGGCGCGCAACTTTCCGTTGCCTTGGCCGACTGCTATTTCGGGAACGCGGCCCCTTCGCGTGTGGGATTTCTGCCGTTTTTTGGGCGAACGCGGGACGGGACAGCAAGCGATCCGGCGCAGTCGTCGGGGTTAAGGAAAACGAGTTGAGTTGAGTCGGGTTCAAGTCTTGCCAAGCATAGATGGATGGATGGATAGTGACTCAGATAAATTACGTGCAAGGCTTGTACTCGGGCAGCTTAGCTTGGAAGCCTGGAGAATTAATGTTCCTCCTCTTCGTGGCGTGTGTAAACATTGCCGTTTCAACAGTTCAGTCATCCATCCATGGCCTTGGGCGAAAAGGCATTACAAAGCTTTACCTTAACTTGTATCTATCTATCTATCTACTTCTACTTATTATAGTGCTACCTTTCTTCTCTATCTATACCTATGATACACATCGTGCTGTTTGTTGTCGCGCGGTCAGTCAGTCATGCAGTGTGATGATCGATTGTTAAAAAAAACTAGCAGTGAGAATGATAATTATTTTAAAATAAATAAAATTGATTAAAACGTTAAATATTTTGGGACGAAGAAAGTACTTCCTCTGAATTTAAATTGTTGATGTTGTTGACTTTTTTAGTTATGTTTGACTATTCGTCTTATTTAAAAAATTATTCAAATATATAAAATTATTATAAGATAAATTTTAACTTGATTTAGTGATAAAACAAATTGTTACAAAATTCTTCTTCTACCTACACGTATACCTGTGATACACGCCATGGTGTTAGTTGTCACGCGGTCAGTCAGCGTCACGTCACGCAGTGATCGATAGTCGATTTGTTAAAAAAGAATTTCAGTGATGGATCAGTTTATGCCTGCGGACAAAAAATCCATCTCCTGCAACCAATCAGCTCGGAAGCGCTAATTTAAGCCAATCCAGGGACGTCCAATTAGCTGTCAGCCTGTCACCACAACGAGAAAAACGAACGTCAAAATACGGAGCAGCAGAGGAGGCGATGTTCCACGCCCGTACACGTCACACGAGACGGCGGTGTGACACTTGTGAGGTAGACACACTCGGGTCACCGACGAATTGTACTCCATGGACAAGATGTCACGATAAGCATCGATTGGCGTGCCGACTTGTACTGAATGAACTATCTGATGATTGGATTCCGTTCATGACATCACATCACATCACATACGTTGCGATCGTGCCATCGAATTGTGAAAGTTAACAAGGCTTTCGGGGGTTCGACAATCGAGATGAACCACTTGAGGCCCAATGTGAGACGCCGCATGGACTGGGCCATCTCATCACAGAACTTCAGCAGATCTGGCCCATAACAGTAGTTACCCTAGTTACCGCGCAAATAAAGCTTCTTCGCTTTTTTTCGTCGGTAAAATGGTGTATGAACTGAAACACTTACGTGAATACCCCCCCCCCCCCCAAAAAAAAAAAGGTGCAACTGTTCCTTTATTTCCTGCTTACATGCCGAAATGGCTTTTAGAATATTAATAAAATATTCTCTATTCTAAAAAAAATATTCACGGCATGACATGTTTCGAGCTTCCACGGACAGGTCACAGGTCCATAGTATCAGCTGAGAATAGCAGAAAAAGGGAGGACACATAAATAAATCTCTAAAAACCAACATATGTCAATTATGTATGTACATGCACGGGATCGTGTCATGTCAATTCGCTTTCATACTTGACAGTGAAATGTAAGTAAAAAATACTCCGTACCACTCTCTAATAATCTGCTGCAGCCGCACTACAAACATGTCCTGAATCCGGTCCCTGTATCAGCAACCTGATACATAAAAATTGATTCTTCTGAGTCACCAGCCAACTCGTTGTGGGGCCAGGTTGAGGACGAGGAGTCGTCTTTTCGGCCAACGGTTCTACAAAACCTGGACCATTCGTCTTGCAACATTTTTTTTATATACTTATTCGTCATGCAACATTGAAAGTGGTTCAGATATTAGAGATGATCATGGTGCTGTAAATCCAATCCAATGCATCGCTATACAAAAAAAGGTATAGCTGTACAGTGACATTGGCCTCGTTGGGTCTATTAGTTCACGCAGTCTTGAGGCACTTTGACAGTCTGATCAAAACAGTAAATCGATTGTAATTGAGTTAATTCAGGTGAGGAGCTCCCCCACCGTCGTGCTTCAAAAAAAAAAAAAAACAGTACTATATCGAAATGCATGCAATGTGGAGCATAGAGAGAACAGTAACGTTCGTTGATTCTGTACCCTCGTGTAAGCATATCGAAATGCATGCAATTTTCCAGCAGGATCAACACATAGAAGTTGCACGCGGGGAAACTGCTACGGCCGCGGGAACGGAAACAATCGACGCCCGAGTGAATTGCTTGCGACCCCTGGGCGTTGAAGAGGCGCTTCAGTTTATTACACGTAGAGGCGAACACGGCCACTGCTCCTACCGTGGCCCGTCGCAATCGAATGAAATCCGGCGGCGTCGCCGAGGAATCAGCAATCCGACACCGGCGGCGCTACCCGTCTGGTGACCGGAGGCAGAATAAACAAGGAAAAACTACAGGCGGCGGATAAGGATGATCGCCGCAGACTCTCCGAACACACGGCGTCAGCTCGGTTGTCTTCTTTCCCCAAATTTTACCTTCCTCGCTTGGCACGGCCGTCGATGTTTTACTTTGTCTTCGCTGACATGGATCCACCACTTTGTCTCGCTGACATGGATCAACCATTTGTCGTGAAGAAAATTTGAGCATAGCCAGATCATTCCAAGTTGCAAAAGACCACCTGCAAAAGAAACAAGTTATTATAATTCGCAAAAAAAAAAAGTTCAACAAAATCGATCGAGGCTTGTTAACATTGGGAAACTTTGCAATCAGCTCCCTGACGTCCGCCGTAATGCGATGGCCACCATTCATCTCCTCTGTTTTCCCCGCCGCTCCTCTGTTTCAGCCATCTCGCTCGCAAAACCAACAGCCCCTAGCACCTATATAAACCCCACACCTCCGAACCGCACCAGAGAGAGAGAGTTCACTACACGCTGATAAGCACCGCGGAAGTTTGAGCATCTTCTGCATTCTCCCCACACGCAATCCTCACCATCTTCTCCCGGTCCCCACATCAATTGAGCTCCGGGGTTCAGGAATTTGGCCTCCGCTTTCCGGCCATGGCGATCCTGCCGGAACTCGCCACCCAGGTGCTCGTCCCTCTCGCCGCCGTCGTGGGCATCGCGTTCGCCGTCGCGCAGTGGGTGATCGTGTCGCGCGTCAAGCTGGCGCCGTCTGGGGACGGCGCCAGGGACAAGGACGTGCTCGGTGACTCGCTGATCGAGGAGGAGGAAGGCCTCAACGACCACAACGTCGTCGCCAAGTGCGCCGAGATACAGAACGCCATCGCAGAAGGTGAGCAATGATTAATTCATATTTCTCTGCAGTCACGTTTTGGATTTCTGAACTTTTTTTTACAGAAAAAAAGGGAATATTTCTGAACTTACAAATCCAATATCTGAGTGTAATTAAGTGCCTAAATGACACTGATTCTCACGAGCAGGAGCAACGTCATTCCTCTTCACGGAGTACCAATACGTCGGCATCTTCATGTCGATCTTCGCCGTGGTGATCTTCCTCTTCCTCGGCTCCGTCGAGGGGTTCAGCACCAAGACCCACCCCTGCACGTACAGCAAGGACAAGGAGTGCAAGCCCGCGCTCTTCAACGCCCTCTTCAGCACCGTCTCCTTCCTGCTCGGAGCAATCACCTCCGTGGTCTCCGGTTTCCTCGGGATGAAGATCGCCACGTACGCCAACGCCCGGACCACTCTGGAAGCCAGGAAAGGCGTCGGAAAGGCCTTCATCACCGCGTTCCGTTCGGGCGCGGTGATGGGATTCTTGCTGGCGTCGAACGGTCTGCTGGTGCTGTACATTGCTATAAACCTGTTTAAGTTGTACTTTGGGGATGATTGGGAGGGGCTGTTCGAGTCTATCACCGGGTATGGACTTGGTGGGTCTTCCATGGCGCTGTTTGGAAGGGTGGGTGGAGGCATCTACACGAAGGCGGCTGACGTGGGTGCTGATCTTGTTGGCAAAGTTGAAAGGAACATCCCTGAAGATGATCCCAGAAACCCTGCGGTAAGTTCCTTGCTTTTCTCTTACGTAATACTCTCTCCGGATTTTAATTGTTGACACAGTTAACTTTTGTAGCTATGTTTGATCATTTATCTTATTTAAAATATTTATTTAAATATAAAATATTATGAAATAGTTTAAAACTTTTTTTAATGATAAAATAAATCGTAACAATATATTTGATAATTTTTCAAATTTTTTAAATAAGACGAATGGTTAAACATAGCTAAAAATGTCAACTACGTCAACAATTTAAATCCGGATGGAGTAATTGCTGTGATTGTCACTTTACTGAATTTGCAATCTATATTTCTCAGGTGATTGCTGACAATGTTGGAGACAACGTTGGTGACATCGCTGGAATGGGATCGGATCTCTTCGGGTCATACGCTGAATCTTCCTGCGCTGCCCTTGTTGTGGCATCGATTTCTTCTTTTGGTGTGAACCATGATTTCACAGGGATGTGCTACCCGCTGCTAGTCAGCTCCGTGGGCATCATCGTCTGCTTGATCACCACGCTCTTTGCAACTGACTTCTTCGAGATAAAGGCTGTGCAAGAAATCGAACCTGCGCTGAAGAAGCAGCTCATCATCTCTACAGTTCTGATGACCGTCGGCATCGCGCTAATTACTTGGTTGGCGCTCCCTGCGAAATTCACAATCTTCAATTTTGGCGAACAGAAGGAAGTCAGTAACTGGTAAGTTACTGATTGATTGCTGCTTGTAATAAGAACTAGATTATTGTCTGCTGATGGTTGTGCCAACATGTGTGCAGGGGACTGTTCTTGTGTGTGGCAATCGGTCTCTGGGCTGGCTTGATCATTGGATACGTGACAGAATACTACACCAGCAATGCGTACAGGTGAGTGTTAATTGTTGTTCCTCAGGCAACTAATTGACAGTTATTTATTAATAATCCATGGGGTAACTGCAACTATACTGCAGTCCTGTGCAAGATGTCGCAGATGCTTGCAGAACCGGTGCCGCCACCAATGTGATTTTCGGCCTCGCTCTGGGATACAAGTCGGTCATAATCCCCATTTTCGCGATCGCTGTGGGCATCTATGTCAGTTTCACAATCGCAGCGATGTACGGCATAGCCGTCGCTGCTCTTGGCATGCTGAGCACGATTGCAACCGGGCTTTCCATCGATGCCTACGGTCCAATCAGCGACAACGCCGGTGGCATCGCTGAGATGGCAGGGATGAGCCACAGGATTCGCGAGAGAACTGACGCGCTAGATGCCGCTGGAAACACAACAGCCGCGATCGGAAAGGTAATGAATCAGTTATCTGCAAAAAAAAAAAAAAAAACCCACTGTTCTCATCCTGCTTGCTTGTTGCAGGGCTTTGCCATCGGATCAGCCGCTCTGGTGTCGCTGGCGCTGTTCGGCGCGTTCGTGAGCCGGGCCGGGGTGAAGGTCGTGGACGTGCTGTCCCCGAAGGTGATCATCGGTCTAGTGGTGGGCGCCATGCTTCCCTACTGGTTCTCGGCGATGACGATGAAGAGCGTGGGCAGCGCGGCGCTGGAGATGGTGGAGGAGGTGCGGCGGCAGTTCAACACGATCCCTGGGCTGATGGAAGGCACGGGCAAGCCCGACTACGCCAACTGCGTGAAGATCTCCACGGACGCGTCCATCAAGCAGATGATCCCGCCGGGCGCGCTGGTGATGCTGACGCCGCTGGTCGTCGGCACCTTCTTCGGCGTGCACACGCTCGCCGGCGTGCTCGCCGGCGCGCTCGTCTCCGGCGTGCAGGTGGCCATCTCGGCGTCCAACACCGGCGGCGCGTGGGACAACGCCAAGAAGTACATCGAGGCGGGGGCCAGCGAGCACGCAAGGATGCTGGGGCCCAAGGGATCCGACTGCCACAAGGCGGCCGTCATCGGGGACACCATTGGGGATCCGCTCAAGGACACGTCGGGACCCTCGCTCAACATCCTCATCAAGCTCATGGCAGTCGAGTCGCTCGTCTTCGCACCCTTCTTCGCCACGCATGGTGGGATCCTCTTCAAGCTCTTCTAGCCTTCTAGGTCAAGCACGAACCACCAGCAGCAGGCCTCGCTCATCATCCACAATTCCACAGCAAGCGCGTAATAAAGATAAAGAATCCCTGCGCAGCAGCTGCAGCTGCAGGGAATGAACGGTGCTTATTATTTTCTCTTCGATTTGTAGTTTTTTAGCTTAAATTTTGCTGCGTGTTCATCAACTCTCTTCGATTCTCCTTGGTACATACAGTAAATATCTTATCTGTAATTCGTGTGCCGCCACGTACAATACCAGCCCGGCCCAGACCAACTTGGCACGACAGGATATACGGCCCCGTCGCCACCCAAGGGGCATGGGCCCGCCACGTACAAATAAATAACGGCAAAACGACCACGAGGTCCACGACACGTAGGCTCATGAATGCTCGGTCGCATCGCATTGGCAGAGGTAGGGATATTATGCGACCAAATATACCTTGGCGTCGTCCCGCCGTTCCTTCTCCTCCGGCTGCTCCCTTCCAACCGCACGTCCTCGTTCTCATCTCCAACGACGCCACCGCCAATTCTTTTTTCCCAAAAGAAATCCATCCACTCTGCCGCGCCCTCGGTTGCAACAACAAGAGCAGCGGCGACAGCTTGATACGAGGAGAGAGAGAGAGAGAGAGAGAGAGGAAGGGGGAAGGGAGCTGCCCGCCGAGCCAGACATGGGCAACGCGTCGTCGATGCTCACCCAGTACGACATCGAGGAGGTGCAGGAGCACTGCAACTACCTCTGTAAGCAGCCATGAACGATACCTTTCTCTCCCAATTTGCCTTCCTCTTTTCCATCGCGGACTGTCTGGTTTGATTCTGTGATTGATTGCTGTTTCGTTCAGTCTCGCAGCAGGAGATCGTGTCCCTGTACGAGCGCTTCTGCCAGCTCGACCGCAGCGCCAAGGGATTCATCTCCGAGGACGAGTTCCTCTCCATCCCCGAGTTCTCCCTCAACCCGCTCTCCAAGGTCCGATCCACTTTCTTCTCCTGCCTTCACCCGTTGGGGTGGGGTGGGGTCGGGTCGGGGGGGACCCTCTTATTTTGGTCCGGATGAGTTTCTTCTGGCTTTGTTTCCGTTCTTCTGAACAAAAAGAAGGAAGCCTCTGTCTGACTTTGTCCTGTTCTTTCTCGGCAACGGGCGATTCGCGGAGCATATTGGGCGCTGTAGTTTATTCCTTGTCCTTGTTTACATATCTGCCCTCACAAAAATACTGCTCCACAAGATAAGCCATTTGATCATGATAATCCAAGTTAAAAGACACCTTCAATGACTGTTACTTACTTATGACGACTAACCATTACTCCTCTGTTCTCTTTTTCTTGTCGTTAGGACAAACCTTTTAGTGCAAATTTGCACTGATTTGCTTGTCCTAACGACAAGAAAAGAAGAATGGAGGGAGTACTAGTTAGCCGAGTCAGTGTAGCATATACGTCATCAGATGTGCAGATTGGTGAGCATTTTCTACATTATGGTGTTTTCTTTTGGACATGGTGGGTTGCATTGCATTCCGCACACTACGTAGTATTGTATACGGTCACCTAGCTGATGAAGAGTCTCAGTAGCACTGTCTGGAAATAACTTCTACAGCTGGCCATACAACCTGACCAGCGCACTCAGTATTCATGTATAGAGTGTCTTCAGCAGGATGCTTATTTGTTCTTATACTAATTGTGGTAACCTAGTAAATAAGCAACATGACAGAGCTCTGTCAGGACAAAACACTTTACTGCTTCAGATGATTGGACAAACATTTTACTGCTGCAGATGATTGAACCTGTTGCCCTCAAACAAGATTTTGAGTTTCTCTTCTTTTTTTTTTTTCAGAGGTTGTTGCGGATGGTTGACGGATTGAACTTCAAGGATTTTGTTGCCTTTCTTTCAACTTTCAGCGCAAAGGCCAGTCTTCAACAAAAGATTGAGTGTAATTAGCGCAACTTTCTTGCTTCCATTTCATTGTTCTGTTCTTATTAATTTAATCTTAAAAAGGTGTCTATAGAATAGGAGACTGCTCATGATAACTCACTTACCTCGTTGTTTTGTGTCCGATAAGGCAGTGATATTTAAGGTTTATGACATTGATGGCAAGGGAAGAGTAACCTTCAAAGATCTGCTTGAGGTTTTCAGGGACCTGACTGGGTCATTCATTAAAGAGGAACAAAGAGAGGTGCTCACTTATTAATTTTTTATCAAACATATAAACTATACTTTCTCAGTTACTACATGGACCTGTGGCAAGTAGCACGCCGAAATAACCCCATGTATGAAAAATAACATGATGTCCTTTTTTCTTACTTTCTCAGCAATTAGTTTAGAGTATGAACAATTTGTTCTAAACCGAAGGAGATCCTGAAACCACAGGTTTTTTGGAGCAAAGATTGGAAGAAGCATGCTTCACAATCCAGTGGTGCATCCTCTAAATAAATATAACATATACAGATTTTGAATTAATATAGACAGCCAAAAGTTTTTTTTTTCTCGAACGCGCTGGAGAGCTGTGTGTCATTATATTAAGAAGAAGAAAGTTGTGTACAGGCACACCAAAGGGTACAAGAAAGATTGTGCTTATGCAAAAACAAGAGGGGACAACCCAAAATAAAAACCACTCGCTGCTAGGACACTAGGACAGCAACGCGCGTAACCCCTTGGCCCCGGCCATGCACCAACAATGGGCCTCGTCCGAGATCATCCGCAACACTATGGGGGCACAAGGCAACATGTCATTGAAGACACAATCGTTCCGGTGTTTCCAAAGGCACCATGCTGTTAGGATGACCAAGGAGTTGAAGCCACGACGCTTGTCCATGGCCACTCGCTTGGATGCTCGATGCCACCAAGTCCAGAAACTGCCTGGAACCCCTGTCGGTGCCAAGTCCTCCAATCCCAACGGGTGCAAAGTGCGAAATCAGACTTCACGTGCCATCACACATCCTTGGAGTAGGTGGTCTATCATCTCATCATGCTGATCACATAGAGGGCACTGCTCCGGGTGTGCGAGCCCATGTTTGGCAAGCCTATCCGGGTGTGCGAGGTGAAGCCCATGTCTTCCACAAGTGTCCTGCTGGCTCGAACCTCGTGCTGCCATTGAAGAAGGCGTGATATGCCGACTTG
Organism: Eleusine indica; assembly: GCA_030378355.1. Taxonomy (NCBI): domain Eukaryota; kingdom Viridiplantae; phylum Streptophyta; class Magnoliopsida; order Poales; family Poaceae; genus Eleusine; species Eleusine indica. The sequence continues at coordinate 1,509,976 of CM059495.1, forward strand.
GTGGAGAAGACCCCCGAGGACTCCAGACGCCACAGGTGCCTGTCAGGTGTGTCGACCAAAGTCACCTCAGACACCAAAACCCATAGCTGGCCTGGACTGATAGACTACGGCCGAAGTCCCATCCAATTGTTGGTCCTCCAGGGCGTCTACCACTAAACGGCGCTTGGCAAGCCTCCTGGGGACGAAGGAAAAGAGCGTGGGGGCGATATCCGCCACTGAGCGGCCTAGGAGCCACTTATCCGTCCAGAACAAAGTGTTCCTCCCATCGCCAACCTCCGTGACCACCGAGATGGCAAATAGTGCCCCGCTCTCTGGTCTATCTGCATGTCGAAAGCGGCCCAGGGACGGTCCGGTTGCGTCTTGCGCAACCATAACCAGCGCATCCGTAAAGCCCAGGAGAGAGTCTGTAAGTTATGGATGCCAAGACCCCCTAGCTCCAGAGGCCGTGTGACTCATGGCCAAGCAACTAGGTAGTGGCCACCATTCACTTGGGTCCTCCCCTTCCACATAAATGCTTGTCGCAACTTGTCAATTGCCTGAATGACCCACTTCGGGATGTCGAGGGCCATGAGGTAGTAGATGGGTATCGCCTTGAGCATTGCCTGAATGAGGACACGTCGACCCGCAGGGTGCATCAAAGCGGCCTTCCATCCAAGGAGCCTATCTGCCACCTTGTCAATAATCGGCTGGAGCACAACCTTGGTCAACCGCCCAACAACAAGGGGAAGCCCCAAATATGTGCAAGGAAACTCCGTGATTCCACAAGGGAGAGAGCTGCGCACTGCCTCAATGTCCTCCTCAGTACATTGGATCGGGGTCACCGAGGATTTCGACATGTTTGTGTGGAGACCCGAGACCACACCGAACCTCCGTAGGATCTCCTTGATGACCTCAAGATCTTGGATTGTCGGCTTAATGAAGAGGGCGGCATCGTCCGCGTACAGGGACATCCGATGGTTGATTGGACGTGTGGCGAGAGGCTGAAGGAGCCCATCACGCTCAGCTCGCTCCACCAGGGCGTAGACAGCCAAAAGTAATCCAGAATATACTGCCTGTATATCCTTGTCCTGTAACAAAGCGTACTCTCCGTCCGTTTGATATTTTCTTGTATCATCATGTCCAATACCTTCTGTATAATGATAAAAAATGCCCACCTTGGATTGGTCTAAACCGAGTTATGGATACGTCCATATTCAAGAATTGCTTCAAATATGTTTAATGTAGGAGCAAGCTCCAAAAAGCACTGCTGAATATAATGCAGTTCCAATAAATTATATTCATGTTATCTAGTAGTATTTTATGTTCTCTTCAATTCATATATTCTCACTTTTTTCATCACAACTGTTGAAACCAAGCACTATAGATATTGCTTTTCCTCTCCATGTAAATATATCTCATTTATGAGAAGAATTGGAATTTTAAAGTAACACAAATTCTATTGATGCTGTCCAGCAAGTATTAACTAAGGTACTTGAGGAAGCAGGGTACTCAAGGGATTGCACACTATCATTGGAAGATTTTATCCAGGTAAACGATCCTTTTTTTTTTTTTGTCTCGTCATAGTTATACAATATTCAGTCGTCGTTTAGAGATTCATCAGTGGCCATCTTATAAGTAATTAGCACTCATCAGGATTACCTTTTTCAAATGTTATATCAGTTTTTATCGTACTCCTAGAACTTGCTTTAGTGACTAGCACTCATCAGAATTACCTTTTTCTTTTTAAAAATATATTTGTATCAGTCTTTTCATTGTAACCCCAGAACTTGATTTAGTCGTTTAAGACCAATTTGTGCTGTACTTTCAGATTATCGACCATCCTGGCCTAAAGATGGAGGTGGAAGTACCCATCGACTAGTGAATAGCACGTGGTTTCATCAATTAAGATGCAAGCTCTGGTTTTGTACTTGTGTCTACAGAACATGATGTTCATAATCAATAGGACATACACAGGAGAATGAACATTTACTTTGTTTTCTTCTTTGTTATAGTTCACGGAATTTCAGTGTATTTTATTGTTCTGCAGCAAGGTACTCTCTGGTGCTATATTGCTCTGCTCGTTGACCCCTTGTGAATGTAGCAATCGTTGCTAAGTTGTCATATTTCTTCTGGAAACATTGCCCAGATTTACAATATTTCCTGTTGGTAGTTTGGAGAGATATGGTTCCGAATGTAGCCTGGCCGAAAAAGATGAAGCTTTGTGTCAAGAATTTAAACCCGGTGGGAGTAATTTCCGCTGGAGTTAGCTACTGTAATTGATAACAGAGTGAATCATCTAGTTCTGACTTTTGAGAACGCTATTCAATTCAGAACTCACAAATAACAGGGAGTCGAGCAAGCAAAAAATCCAATCCACCAGACACCAAACATGAATCAGTGTCTATAAATAAAAGAACCAGTTCAGAATGACAGAATCCAATTACAAACTTCGAAATTTTCAACCACCAGAAATGGCAGAGTAGCGCGCTTCTCGGCTTCTCGCCCGCCGCTGAGATCGCCACGGCAGTCTCCTCCTGTTCTCATACACTGACGCCGCCTCCGGCGGTTGCCTTCTCGTTGCGCAATCGAGTAAACTCCGAAGAGGATGCGCTCGATATGGATCTCATCCACAGCAACCGCCCCTCACGTAACCCGCCGCCGCCGGTGCCGCATCATCCCGCCTCCCCTCCACTGGAACCGCAAGATCTCACGGCATTGTATGGATCTCCACCAGCCGGAATTAGGCTCGGATCGCGGTTCCCCGCGGCCCGCGCCGGCGTCGAGCTTTTCCTCGCCGCGCCCGCTGCCGGCGGCACCCTAGGGTCCGATTTTAAAACAACAGGGACTTAGTAGATAATAACATGTATAAGAGATAGGGGGTTTTATGTAAATATTTGGATCGCGACTATTTATCACAATCCAGGTTTTTTTTTTAAATATTTGGATCGTGATTATTAATCATGATCCGAATTAGGGGGTTTTATGTAAATATTTGGATCGATCCAACAGTCGCGATCCAGTTTATGGGATTATTTGAAAATTATTTTGTTGACGGAATTCAGCGACTGTGCAAGAAGTCTGAGCCGTTGGATACATGGTATGCGGTCCACATTGGTCCTCTGTCGCTCTCTTGTGTTCGTCCTCCGTTCCGGCCGTGCCGCCGTGATCGGCTGATCGCCATGGCTCCCCTTCCCACCGGCCGACGGCGGCGACAGCGTCGCCTTCCATGCCGGTCGCACTCTCGATGGCTCTCATCCGCTGCAACGGCCTCCCAGCCAAAGCCGCCGCCACCGCGGGGACATCATCCCCGTATCTCTCTCCATGGGAAGCGCAAGGTCAAATTCCCCTAGGCCCGAGCCACTTCTATACCTCCCCTTCTCCCGCACTGGCCAAGGACTTCAAAAGCAAGATCCGCGGCCGCGCTTGTCAAGTCGCGTTGCCCCCCGGTTCACGGTAACGGTAACCTCTGTGCTCTGCAGGATCAGATGCGGTGCGCAGGGAAGAGATGGGGACCTGCTGCCGCCGCGGCGCGGCCGGATGGCCATTGTTGCGACTGGCGAGCACTGAATCGACGAGGTGCTCAGGGGAAGGCTCATCAGGCTACCCTGCCGCTGTCTTTGGGTGTCGAATAGTGTGTAGGTTTGTAATCCATGTGATGATTTTTTTTGAACAAGAAAAAGTTTCGGAATAACTGTTTCTCAAATCCCAATCCAAATGAGAGATAATGGACCAAATCTCATTCAAGCACCCTTTTTCCTTTTCATTTATTTTATCATTATCCTTTTTCTCTCGTACATTTCTGAACACTTCTTTGCTGAAAAAAAAAATGAAATCACAAATCTTTCAGCCTTACGGCTTACTTCATGTGCAGGTGAACAAGCTTCGCCATTCACCCAGATTTCATCTAATCTATGAAAATAGCATCATTCACACCGAAAACAATCAGCAATCAAACCAAAGATCTACCTACAGGCAGGAGCATAGAAGCTGGGGATGTGAGCAAACGCAATGGAGTAAGGAGCCACGGTTATGGGCAGCGTTCCCTCCATTTGCACTGGTTCCAGCTTAGGGATGTCTCCATTGGAATCAGTACCCAGCAGAATGCCATTTAGCAGCACTTGTTGGCTCTGCAATTTTCCATCTTTCGGAGTGAGATGGTACTCTTCTCTTGTGAGCTCAACAGCTTCACCAAACCCGGGAATATTACTGAACCCTCTTCCCTCCTTCCTTGAACTCTGGGCTTGTGAACCCTCGCTTGTCACATAAATGTGGTTTGTGTTGTTGCCACTGAGGTTGATCAGGAGCAGAGTGACCCCTTCCTGAAAATTTCAAGAAAATGGAATCAAGCATGTATCAGACAGTTTTTTTTTTTCCAAAAGATCGTGTATCAGATAAACAATGAGACATAGCCAAAAACAGAGGGAGCTTAATTGCATTGGACGCCTACCGAATTTTTGGCACAATGTGCATATGCACGGATCATATTTGTGCCGTTAAATGTAGTCGAGAGAACCTTGGTCCCCATTAGGCGATGCCATAGTAAAGCACTGCAGGCAAATACAGAAAGATATTAAATCAAGATGCAATATAATATGGATCCAAGATATTTCTTTCTACATCAGTAGGGGGCAACTGCAAGATTTGGTTCTTACAAAGTACCCTTTTCCCAGTTATAAAAAGTTACGTCTATTTTACCTGTAATAATCAGGATTTGGTTCAAATGTTGTTGTGTTTAGCAGGCCATAGTTACCACCAATCAAGGTCTGTCTACAGTAACTCTTTGTGTCATATTTTGATGACATACCAAGCTGATCCAGGTACCTGAAACATCACTAGTTCTTAGTCAATAAACATTGCTTGCTTTAGATGGTAACTTTAACTGCTGAGCGCAGGTGTAAGCTACTTCAAAAATACTCTAGGCTCACCAGAAGCTGAAAACAAACGCATCAGTTACTAGGTGGTGGCCACTATTGTACGCCCCTCCAGCCTCACCAACCCATGGGACGGCAGACGTCCCTGCAGACTTTAGTATCCCCTGAAGATTGCTGAATGTGCTCACCATCCCATCAAGGTAAGACGGATTAAGAATTTTCTCAATTAGATGACTATCAACACCTGATAAATGAAAATGTTACCCCTTTTATACATGTTCCATATTTCCAAGTCATTTACCGAATCAATGGCCAGTCAAGTGCGCATACCAGGGCCTAAGTTGTAGATATGATGAGTTATCACGTCCAGTTGATTTGGCTTTGTTTTGCCGACAAGTTCTGTGAACCAAGCTGCGTCAAAGAAGCCTGCAGGAGCAATTACCAGCGGCTTTGATGAGCCTTGGTAGGTGCTGTCAATGATTTTTTTCAGGGCGATCACGTCTGCTGCATATTGGTCTGCATCAATTCGGGCTCCAACTCCACTGCCACTGAGTTCATTTCCTACAAGAATAATGTCTTAAGACTCCAAAGTAAATATACTACACAGAAGTACTCCTAGGATTTGATTGCTTCTTAGGGGCTGTTCGTTTCCATGAACTAATAGACTAAAACTAAACTTTAGTCCAAATTTTAGCTCTAGGGAAACGAACGGGAGGGCTAAAACTAGAGCTAAACTTTAGCTTTAAAGATGAAAAGGGATTAAAAGAAGGGCTAAACTTTAGCTCAAATTTTAGGAGCTAAATTTTAGCTCTTCATGGAAACGAACACCCCCTTAATAAAAACATTGCACTGTATAAAAGTATCCTTTTGTACATTGACGTGTGAAAAAACCAAGGAGTGATCTCTCCGTTGCTTTTTACAACCAATAGCTCACCGTTATCTAAAGTGATGTCGACATACCTGTCCAGATTCTTCTACATGCTTAACAGAATTTTACTTTTAAACAAATGTCTCAGATAAAGTGCCTTCGCTATGCACAACAAAAAAAAAAAAGGAGTGCGGCAGAAGGACCCACAAGATTACAGATAACATACCAAGCTCCCAACCATGAATATCATATCCCTTGTTGACCGTATAGCGAATAAAAGAATCTGCATTTGTGTAATTCCATGCCCCCCCTAAAGAACCGTCAGGCATTTTAATCCGACCGTTCAGAGCATTCAAACCAAAGATAGTTTTTGCACTGCACATGTAACATGTAAACTGCCAGTAAGCTACTTATGTCCAAAGAAAGCAACCTGAGGTAAACAAGTAAGCCGAAAATACCCAGAACTTTTTAGGAATGCATTGAGCTCGTCCCATCTATGCAATGGTAGGCAACCTTGTGAGAATCCAAACATTGCCGACGTGTTCTTCACAAACGGCGTGCATGGCTGTTGAGGGTCGCCAGTGTCATATATGACCATATCTTGCAAAGTGCCACCCAGTCGGATCTTAATAGGGGAGAATGCTGCATAGTTGATCAGATTATAGTGCAAGAATAAGCAAAGTATCAAAATGTTAAAGCCATCGGTTCCATCGTAAGAAAAGAATGTATCATGGCTTGCAGATTACTAGTACAATTTTTCTTTTTTCAAAAGGTTCACCACCACGTCAAAGCGACAGGTTCAGTTGCGACGATCTGGCTGAATATCGACAGTTGAGAAGTGCCTCAAGCAAGACCCACAGTTTTTTTTTTATTGGACACTAGACATCAGTATTATGAAAGCGGGATTGTTCTCATGTGACGGCTTACCTTTGACGGCATTCAGAAGAATTTTGTTGGAAAGATCCTGCAGGGAGGAAAACATTAAAGACTTGCGTCAATCACCCCTGTCATGGATTATTATACAGTATACACACAGGTGAATTGAAAAATAGCAGCAGTGACCAAACCACACAGATGAAGAGGCACGCACCGAAGTAGTACTATAGTAAACTACTATTACCTGGCATCTGTTCTTATTCTGATGAAATTATAACCATTCTCTAAGGACGAGCATTAGAATAGCGAGTGTGTAGCTACTGGTCTCATGTATTGATTGCGTAGGCTTCTACATTTGCGCATGATTGGTATGAAAAGCTACCAGGGCAAAATTTCGATTGCAAATGGGCCGACATGATCCATAGGTACAGGGAAACTCCCTAGGCCGTCAAATTCCTATCCAACACAGCTCCCAAGACATCAAAGGATGCCGTTGGCCGTTGCCGACAACATAAGAAAGTCAAAAGGAGAGATAATTCCTTGAGGTCCCCGTTCAACGTTCTATAAATTCCACTGAAATATGCTAAACTGTGGCTGACAAAGCATTGGTTTAGTTTGAAGAGTTTAAAATCTCGTACATTTTTTTTTAAAAAAAAATCTCGTATTTGGAAAGATAGTATCTCCAATGTGAGAGGTAGCGTCTTAAGAGAAAATAGCATCAATAGAATCTTAACCCTTTATAAAAATTTCATATTTAGAAAGATAGTATAGTATCTTTATTGTGAGAGGTAGCGTTTGAGAGAGAAGAGCATTAATAAAATTTTAATCCTTTAAAATCTCATATTTGGAAAGAAAGTAGTATCTCCGCTGCTGTGTTTATGGAGAGAGAGAAAGAGAGAGAACGCCGACCAGGTTGAGAAGGGAGGCGCGGCCCCAGGCGCAGGTGCCGTAGTCGCACTTTTCCGGCGGCCACCAGTCCAATGTCGCGCAGATGAAGGTCTCGTCCGTCGTGGCGATGGCGGACCGCGCGTCCACCACCACCGACTCGCCGCCGGCGACGGCCGCACCGGCGCTCGTGCTGACGATGGCCGACCCCCCGAGCCAGAACAAGGCCCAGGCACAGAACCCAACCATCTTGAGCAGCAAACCGGCCGTCATTTCTCAGATAGCACGAGACGAAACCAAGAACTGGCAAGAGCAGGGCAATGCCCCTTAAAAGGGCAAGCCTCTTTGATGGGAGAGGGAAAGTTCTTGCCGCCTACACCATGTAAAGAATCTCAAGGCGGCAAAGCTCAGGGCAGGACAAAACACAGCTTGGTTGTTTTGGGAGGAGATGGCTGATGGCCTGCTGCTTTAATTGGTTTATTTGGTGGGGAACGCTTGGAATCTTTATGTGGGAAGGGAGTGAGGGAAGGAAGGTGCTTTTTTTTTTTTTTTTGAAAACGAAGCTGCAAATTGTAGAAGAGCGCTGAGCGCTTTGAAAGTGGCAACAGTAAAACATGGGGCGGTTATTAGACCAGTCCCCGGGCGTGCGGGACTTCTTTTATGAAACATTTACAAAACTATGAAATGGAATCTCTTTTAAAATATTAGTCAGATTTTTTTTCTTGCAAATGAATTACTTCTAAAAGATTGGAAGGAAAGAAGGAGAGTAAGAGAAGCCGCAGCAGAGAGCACTGAGAGTGGCAACAGTAAAACAAGGAGCAGTTGTTAGACCAGTCCCGGGCGTGCGTGCGGTCAAATTTATAAAGTTAGATTTGTTTTCATGGAAAATTCAGAAAGCTAGGCAAGGGAGCTTTTTAAAAGTTGCAATATCATTTATATTTCTCTTAGGAATGAGTTACTTCCAAAAGAATATTGGGAGGGAAGAAGCAGAGTAACCGAGTGAGGGAAACTGGCAGCAGAGTGCATGGAGGTGGCAAACTGGCAACAGTAAAACATGGAGCAGTTATTAAACATGCAGCAGTAAAACATGCGGGTAAACAGTCAAATTTACGGAGTAGTTACAAAGGTAATGATGAAAGATACATGTGATACACAGATACAGGGTTGGCAGATGTGCAAAGTTCCATTTATTTTGCTAGCCGGACATGAGCTGCGATGCGCTGTAGTGGCTACTGAATGAGTTTTTGGAAGTACAGCTACTACTAGTTAACAGTAGCAGCAAGCATCTGTTGTGGAGAAACAAATACAAGTAAACTACTGGTATTTCAGAATATTTTTACTAGTGACAGCTAGTGATCACCTGTCGGGAGTAGAATATATTCAAATGATGGTACTATCACGGTGATCTTCCCATGAAAATCCCGCTTTTGCAGGGCTGGAAAGTTCATCTTTGGCAGCTGAGAAAAGAAATACGGGGTAAAAAAGTTTCTAGGAATCCGCCAGTTTGTCCACTTGTTGGCGATGCTGCTTGCCTGCTTGTGTTACAATGCTAATGGTACCGCGTGACTGCAGCGACGAACCAACTAAGGAGGAATATTTTTGGCCAATAAAATAATAAAATGAACTGAGTTCAAGAGCCGTTTAGCGGAAGGCTAAGATTATCGTCGAAAAAATTCCCAGAAATTGTAAAGCGGCTGAAGCTGAATATAGTAACGAAGAGGAGCGATCGCAGATCTTGTCTTTTCATTCTCTTAAGCTGCGAAGCGATGATTTTGGATGCGCAAAACGATTCCCATCTACCAAGTTGTGGGAGCAATCTTGCTGCGGCAGACAAACGAAAGGAGACCTCATCTATGTTGGTGATTGCGATTTTTCACTTGGCATGCTCGCTCTCGTACTTCGTTTTGTAGTTTTTCGGACAGAGACGACCCTCTGCTTCATGACCATCTCAATGTTTTGCCGACATGGTTTCTCGATCACTGTGAATTTTTCAGGGCTTGCTTGTTTTCGGGGATGTTTGGTGCTTGACCTGCGTCGCAAAGCAGGCTCGAGGTTCTCGAAAAAGAAAACGAAAAAGCAGGCTCGAGATGTGCATTATCCATTCCGTGCTGCGCTCACCACCAAATGCAACCTGCTCCTAAACGGACAACGTTGGTGCACCTGCATCGTTCGTCTTGGTTAGCGGCGCCCAATCACCAAATTTGCCGTAAAATAATCCTTCTTTTCCGTTACTTTTTGTCATCAGCAGCCTGCACTTTGCTAATCCCAATAGATAGTTTTATTTTAATATTTTCAAGAGTGTCATGTCATCTTTTTTTAGTTTGATAACATAAATGAAACCATCCCTCTAATGCATAGTTTTATTTTGATATTTTATAATATTTATTTCTATATGATTTTATTGATTGTCTAAAGAATAAAATAAAATTACTCCTCTCTAATGCTAGTTTTATGGTGTTTCAATTTTAGAAAATCATGTAGACACAGTTTCATCTAGATGAAACTCTTCTCATTTCTCTTATCATAAATTTCTTGTCATGTCATCAAATTTATTTATATGACATCTCATTTAATGAAAAGAAAACTTCCATTAAAATAGTCTTAGCTATGGCAGATCAAATTTATATATATTCTTTCACTCAGAAGATTTGGCTACGGATGGGCGTGTTGGTTGGCGTGGTTTGACACGGGCTGTGTGTTTCTTAATACCAATGATTGTAACAGGATGCAAAACTGTCCAAATTAAAATGTCATCTTAGGATGCAAAACTGTCCAAATTAAAAGTCTGGCGACAGAGTTTGGGAGCACTCATAACAACACAGCGAGGTCCATTAGATACTTATATATCTTTCACTGTGCACTGTTTTTCTGCCCAGCTATATTGTCCCATGGCCCCAAAAAATATTACTCCGATCCCCATGCTGATCGTGCGTCCGCTAATTCAGTGTTAGCTGGCCTCACAAGCCTGAATCTCGACCATACTGATTCAGTTCAGCTATGAAAAAAAGAAAATGTCATCTCAAGCTGCAGCTCTTTCCACTTCGTCCTTTTTAGAGTGATTGAGCATATGCGCATTTCATTCTCCAATTATTCATCGCACATGCATATTGGCCTTGTCCATAACCTCACGTTGACGCCTGTCGTGCGAATTATTGGACTAGGTAGCCTAGCCTAGTACGACTGTCGACTAACTATGCAAAACAGCTCACTCCTGCTCCCAAACAGAGTCCTAAATTCACAATCATCCAATGCCGCTATGCAGGTGTGCGTTCTCCCTTTTTCTACATCTTCACATGTGAAAGGAAGAAATGCCAATCTGCTACATGTCCGATGCCTTTGCCCTGTAATGCATAATAATTTTGCCATCCATGCCATGCAGATCGCAATACGCATGTACTGTGTCGCTTTAGATTTGCCAGCCAAGAAATGATTCTACCTTTTCTTTTTCTGATTTCGCGCGCAGTGGTAGAAAGGCCTCTGCTTTGCTTTGTGGGTAAGAGCTATCTATATCTATGTGATACTAGGCATAACTGAAGGGGGAGTGACGAGATAGTGTTTCGTTGGGTTGGCTCGCTCGCTCGCCGCCATGGGAGATTGGACGTCACACCTAACTGACTGAAACCCATGGATGAGCATATGCATAGGCGGCGTCACCTCAGGGAGGCTAATGCATGGCAGCATCAGCATAGTAGCTACTTCTACCTGACATAATAATTAACGGCATAAACATAGGCATCCAATCAACATCGAGGATAACCACAAATGTGCACGCAATTGCATAGGCCTACTCTGATCTTCCTTCGATCGCTTGCTTCTTCAAATACTGAAATAACCTATGCAGGCAGCTAGCTCTATCAAGGAAGAGTAACGGACATGGCAAGGAATCAAAAGAGGCTGGATGCACAGCCTCGTGTACGAGCAACACTTGTACCTGCCCCTGTGATGTTCTAGTATATGTGTCCAGTGATGTACAGGTGCACCAGAAGCGTCAAAAAGTCGACAGTAGTATCCAATGTACTCCCTCTATTTAGGACATAATTTAGCATACTAATAACTCATTAATTAGAAGGTATTTTCCCTCTCTATCCTTATTAAAGATGTCTTAAAACTAATCTAATCAATAATGTGTGCTCAGCCTAGTGGTTGCTATTATAAAGCAAAAATGCTTAACCTATGAGGTTGCTAGTTCAATTCTCCATAACTATAATATTTTTTTGCTTTTCGAGAAAATGATTTGCTTTTATAAAATTAGCTATGGATCAAAAACGACTTCTTTTTGAAGTATGAAGGGAGTATTTACTAATACACTGCTTGCCATGCCGGTTGTTCTGCTAGATTTAACGCTAAATGGACGCGAACGTGCAACAGAATGACAGCGATTTTTAATAAGCTCACCATGGAGGTGTAGCTAGTACGTACGTGTGCTGCTCGTTGGTTAAGGATTATTTAGGATTTAGGTATGATATTGACATATTGTTCTGCCCGGAAGCCAACACCACCACATGATGTAGCTTCGTGTGTTTGGTACTCACTAGTTAATTCGCAAGAGACAGAGACGAGGTAGTATTGCAAGGACATGATCACTTGCTATCTCAACAACAATGAGATGAAGTGACACTGTGTCCTATATGCTTCAACAATGGAATAGAAGGGTTTGACATTTTACAAAATTTTGGAGCTTTTTTTTTAAAAAAAGTGGACCACTGCACAACGAGCAAGCATTGCATTATTATTGTTGAGTGGTAAGTACTGTATCTACATTCAAATACATTTTTGTCAACACCAAAAAAGACTAACTATTTCGATAGGGAATGGTCATTTTGACGTTTGCTTGCATATGAAGAGCGAGGAACAAAAGGAATAATTAATATCCAGCAATGAGATTAGAAAAATAAGATAAGACCGTTAGGCCTCGATTAGAATAAAGTATGATCTATTTGTTAACCTAATCAAGTAAGGTAGACCAAATCTGATAACGGTAGTTGGTATGACCTATTATGTCAAAAAAGAAAGAAAGAAAGTTACCCTAGCAATAGCATTCTGCAATTCCCCTCCTTGTTTTGGGTAACACAAGAATTGTTCGACAATTAACTGGGTAACAAGTGGTCTGCATCATGCATGAAACAGCTACATCTCGAGCCCCTCTTTCAGAGCATGTAATTATTCATAAAAATACTACTACCTAATGTGACTCACCTTTTGCCTAGACTGATCCACAGACCACAAGAGGCAGATATCAAAGGGTGTTCTTGTTTTCCATGCTGAGCTTTCTAGCGGCAACTATCGCATCTTCTGCACTGTGACCTCAGATTAATATTTGCTGAAAATGAACCCAAATTATTCTACACTTTCGAGCTGCGTGTTCTGGTTGCTAGTAAAAATGGGATAAAATGCCACGTCCTTCCTTTTCAATTGATAGTGATGGATTTAATAGGTGCTTGACGGGTAGTACGTTGATCTATCTGGGGAAATCAGGCCTGCATGGTTGTTAGCACATTTCTCTTTACGTAAATGACGAATTTTGATTACAGCTTGGTGCAATTTTACTTTGTAAGCCCATTAGTGCTCTTGCAATCTCGCACGTTAGACCGTTGTCGAAACCGCAAACCCACCTCGACCGACCCTGTACGTCATGAATTTTTTTAGCCAACCAAAATCTTCTACTCTACAAATATTGGGAAAATCTAATTTAGGTACACTCAAACAATCCGTGTACACCAAAGATGATTTAGCCCATTGAAACAAATTCACTTCACGAGTTCCACGGGAAAGCAAACAGCAAACTATGGACCACGGTTCGAACAGGGTAGACATTAATTCCAGCATTGATTGAAACACAAATCTAAACAGATGCGATCCTCATCAGTTCACTTTTCACCATAATATTGGTCTACTGACCCAAGTACTGGACCAAGGAGCACAATGTATTCCACGGACTACATGGATGTAGGAGTAGTGACAGAAGCTCATGGATGAGATCAGTTGAAGCTAGGGCAAATAGGTCCCTTAGATAAACCAAGGCGAACCTCCATTCCATGGTGCATGTCAGGTTGGCGGAAATTGTCAGAATCTTGAGGCACTGCAAGCCAAGGGAAAAAAGAAAATAAGCATGACATAAGTATTCGAAGCAATACAAAGAACACTAAGTTAGTATGTAGAAAAGGCCTCAGTGCAAAACTGCAAATCAAATTGTGAAGCTAGCAGCTTAAGTGCCATAAAGCTATTCTAACAATAAGGCAAAAACCCAGATCATTGGCCATGTCAAAAGTATATATATCACTTGTCTATCTAGTGTATATTATTAAATCACAAGAACCAGTCCACAAGTAGCCTAAGTCAAGTAAAATATAGTATAAATCATGTAAATTCAATTCAATTAAACTGATACCGCTCCCAGTATCATAGACTCGCTGAAACTATGAAAAATAAAGATATAGTTACAAATATTTTGCTAAGATGCTTAACTCTTGATTCTCTAAGTAACACCAAACTATCAATCAAATCAATTTATAGCAGTATTCCCTAACCCTGGCTAAGAACTAGGTGACAACAAATTATTGCCGAAATGCTTGCACACGCAAATGTGAAACAAGATGATGAAAGATTGAAATAAAGAGCAGAATTTCTTACTGTTAAGGTAGTCTTCAAATCCGAAATCATCCAGGGAACCTGTCAGTGCCTCATACCCGAGCATAGACGATGGCAAAGCACCTGGGGGCCTTTGGAACCTGGCATCACAGATTTTCATCAGCAAAGCATCAAATGTGCTTACCAGCAAGAAGAAAACAAAAAAGGTACAGAGCAGAAGAAAATAGAAGGTGCAATCCTTTGGTGTCGCCCCAGCTCTATTCCCTCCTTTATCCATGATCCAGGTCCAGCACATTTTGCATGTTGGGTTGGGGGAGGAAATACAAGTGTTTTAAGCATGTGTGTTGTGGGTTGGGTTGGGCGGGGAAGTAAGGTCATTTTCTTTTGGGTGGGATTGGGTTTCAAATTTGCAGGCCTACTTGTGAGAGTTCTCCTTAAAGAACTGAAACTTATAGAAAGCCTAATACAGTGAGGAGTTGATTTTAGAATTTAGATGTGGCTGATCATTCAGTAAATAGTAAGTTGTGAAGAACCAGGGGAAAACAACTCCCTCCCTCCCTCTCTTCAGTGAAAGTATTTCATTAAGCAGCAGGATTCAACACTGTAAAACATGGTCTTAAGGACACCAAAATCATCAATATTTAAAACCATTCCAGTGAGACGCTTAAGCACACACGCAATTAATTTTCGGTGCATTCATCCCTGCCTAGCATGAAGGATACAGCAAATCACAACAGGGGGATGGAATCACGGTATGCAAAAGGTTAACCACATTAAAGCCATGTGCTAAAACCATGTAAAAGTGTCTAAATTAGTAAACCAAGCACTTCTACACTGACTCAATTGATGTCTCCTCCGTCTAACATGACCTAAATCACGGTATGCAAAAGGTTAACCACATTAAAGCCATATGCTAAAACCATGTAAAAGAGTCTAAATTAGTAAACCAAGCACTTCTACACTGACTCAATTGATGTCCCCTCCGTCTAACAAGACCTAAAGCTGGCTACATAAGTGAATCCCCAACTTCAAAGACCTACCTAACATGGCATGCATATAAATCATAAACCACTGCAGATATGAAAGCACAAGTTTCAGGAATTCAAAACAATTCGTGGTAGCCACATGGATTTCCGGGGAGTAACTAATTGCAGAAGAGGAGCGCAAGACCTGGATAGGATTTGGGTGTCAAAATCTTTGCGTATGTTGAAGGCAGATCCGTAGATCGCCTCCGTCCCGAACTTCTTCTTGTCCGTCCAGAACTTGGTCTCCTGCGCACGTCCCCAAGCACTCTCGTTCAGCGTTAGGGTTTCGACGGCACGGGAAATCAGAGAAGAATAGAGCGCTGGGTTACCGATTGGAGGGTGGACTGGAGCGGGTGAACCGGCAAGAGGTCGGACTTGACGCCGGCGTTGATGCCGAAGCGCAGGGCGTCGTGGTCGGTGCCGATCTCCTTCTTCATGCCGCTGCTCGCCATCGTCGCTGCTGCTGCTGCTCTGTCTCTGGCTGGCTCCCTGTTCTTTCTTTGAGGGGAAGAAAGAAGGCTCCGGGTTTGGGCTTGATTTATACTGCAGTAACAAGTGTCTGACTAGTCCTCGTCCTGTTGGGCTGGCCCAAAATATATTATACAAAAGCCCAGTTTTTTCATGCCGGTTTCTGGGATCGATCCGGATTCAACTGTCTGCCTATCTCAACAAAAAAAAAAACTATGTGCATAATAGGAGTTTTTAGAATTATTATTCGGATATATTAAAATTATCCGAATAATAGTTTTCTATATAGAAATTCGTTCTGTACAAATTGTTAAAAACTGGTGCATAGCAGCATGGCACGCTCATTAGCAACGATCTGGGTTCACTCGTCGCTTAAGTTGACTCTCAAGTGCAACTACCTGGGCTCCCTTTCTAAAGGGCAAGACTATGCATAACGAGTTCGCTGTACTGGGCGTATAATGGTTTTGCTGACTCTTGCTGCTCACATTGATGTAATCGTGGCCTCTGGTTAATCGATCCATGCCCCAAACTATGGATATAGCTTTATTCCAAGTTTAATAGCAAATGTAAAATGAACCAGATACAGATGTGTTACGAAATAGAAAAGAGATCAAACAAGAAAAATAATGTTGGATGAGTTCCTGCTGGATAATCCTGTCATTAACGACATGCCTCGACATTTCCCCAGAATCACTAAGACATATTCTATAAGGTTACAGTGCAATATCGTGCAAAACATTTTAAGTGGCTACTGATGTTATCGTGGTACAAGGCAAGGTTGCAACGGAGTTATCTGTTCTATACATCTCAGCATACCATGTCAGGTCATAATTCAGTTTCTCAAGGGCAAGGTTCTGCAGCCACAAAGCTCAAAATCATGAAGCTGGAGATCCATCCTATGTGTAAGAATATGTAAACGCTGCATGATTCTTTATTTCTTCAGCAGGCAATCCTTGAAGCCCTTCTCCAGCTCTTCTCTATTGAGGTTTTTGCCAATGAACACGATCTTGTTGATGCGTGGTTCATTTGGCTCCCACATTCTCTCAGGAGATCCCTGGAAAATGTCATGCACTCCCTGCAAACGAAAACACATGCAAAGCTCATGCAGGCCACTTTGAAAAACAATAGTAAAGGCTCATACGAAGATTTTGCAAACAGGAAAATTCCCTGTCCAGTGAAACTGTAGCTCACAAGAACAAAAGCATTGCACTAGATTAGTAGTATGAAATAACCTTTTTTTTGTTCTAAACAAGTATGACATAACAATTGTTTCTGGCATGCGTTCAAAGATATAAAATAGAAGGTTCTTGCGATCAGAGCTGCGATACTCTAGCAAGCATCATAGATGGAGTGATAACAGATCAATGACTTGCGAGAACATGGCAAGAAAAAATTATTTCACACCAAAACAGAAAGACGACCTTCCAACTAACAAGATAATAAATAAATGTGAAAGATTATTTGGAGCCTGCATATCGCTTCCTATGTTAAAAAAACATTAACTGATTCAAATGTTGTAAATACTACAAGTATAGGAACATAAAACAAAATATAAAGACTAGACAAGATAAATTTGTAGCATAAACTAACACAAACCTGAAAAACAAAGCGTTGAGGCATTCCACTGACAGAAAGCAGTCCTTTCATCCTGTATATATCCTCGCTGTGTTCCAGCAGTAGGTTTCCCAAGAACATGTCAGCCTGCATAAGTGCATGTAAAATGACTGTTTGTACCTTGAACCACTGAACCCCTGTTTTCAGGGCCAGAAAAGGGATTCGGTATCAATCAGTTTTTCTTTTTTTTTTCAAGGTTACTTCTCAGCTCTCACCTAGTTAACTACTCAATCCAGAGTTAATATATGACTTAAGGACAACTTTTCTTTGTTGAAACTGAACTAAGAAAAGTTGTTTTAAACTCATATATTAAAAGGAAAAAAGAAAGGACCAGTCACATTGTGGATGTCTCAATATTCATTGCATCAATCTTGTAAAAGTAGAGCACAACATACAATAATTTCAAAACTGACCTTCTCAAGATCCATCTCCCCTTCACAAACAATGCTAACTGAAGAAACGCCTGGATCATGTGTGTGATCATGTGCATGATGATCTACAAAAAGGCAGGCAGCATGAGTTTATCTTTTCTTCATACTTCCAACTTTTGAATCAGCACCAAAAGCATTCAAAGGATGCAAAATGCATTTCCATGTCTAAATTACATATAGTGAGATTTGCTAAATCTACATAGTAATCATGTCAATCTGGCCATGCCATAACAATGCTCCAAGATCAAAGCTCACCATGTCCGTGATCATGATCATGATGATGGTGATCATGGTGATGTTCATGATGATGGTGGTCATGCTCATGTTCATGGTCTGCGTGGTCTTCATGTGATTCTTCAGAGACAGCACTTTCAATCCTGAACAGTATGAAAAGTCAAACTCTGAATTTCTTTATTACCGTTTTCCCATGGTTCGTAGCTTGAATTAAAAATTATTTAAATTGCAGATAACCTTCAATTGATATTTTCATATATAAAAAAACAAACACCAATATTTCACACAAGAGTTTAATATATTGTATTTAAGCAGGCATTTGAATGTCACATTGTAGAAAATGGCTAGAAGAAAACTAGGGACTTAAATGCAGGCAAACTAGCATAGTCTACTATAAGCATATTCCACTTCATCAGTTCATTGCACTACTTAAAGTTACAGTTATAGTTCTAATATCCTAATGCAAGCAACAGCAGACACACTTTAAGCACCAAGAATAATTTCATTAAGTTTGGACTTGGATTATTTCATTCTGCGCTGTTTCTATATTAACTTTTTCTATATTAATCTAAAGTAGCAAATAGCTGTTACCAGGTCGCAGTGGTGCATAAACATTCAGAAAATGTATGTTTTGTAAGAAGAAAATAAAATTAAAAAGAAGATGAAAGAAAGAAACCTCTCTAGATCAAAGCCTCCAATTCCAAGGACATAATCCAGATCAACTTTACCATACTCAGCTCGTTTCAAATTAGCCATGCTATTGATGCCCTATATTCAACAAAGAAGAATATTACAAACAAACATACAGTAATTCGAGAACACAATGAATGCAACACTAACCTTTATCCGGTCAACCAAGGAAGATACTTCATTTTCATTGACAAGATCAATCTGCAAGTAACAACTAGCAAGATTTGATATTCAAGTCACCCACAAGAATCACAATTAGTAAAAATAAACAACAACCAGCAAATAATGGCTACGCGACCATCACCTTGTTAACTATAATTCTGTCAGCATATGCAATTTGCTGAACAGCTTCATTGACTATACCCTTGGGCTTTACTTCATCCAAATGTAGTCTAGCATGCTTTGCGTCAACTAAAGTTACAACACCGTCCAGTTTGACATCATTAAAAACTACATCTTCTGCATAAAATGTCTGTATGATAGGAGCTGGATTTGCTAAGCCTGAAGAATAAAACATAGAGAAAGTAAAAGTGTCAGAAAGCTAATGAATAACTAAAAAAATCTATACATTGGTTGACAGTATTTCTTAATTCTAATGGTCAACTACAGTTTACACAAACCAAATAATTAATTGAGAAGCAAATCAAAATTGGAAGTTATGTGACCTTTTAGATTCAATAACATACCATAGATTTTTCTGATCATAACGACAGTCTACAGTTTCTAAAATATCCCTGCCAAGTTCCTTACCTGTGGTTTCAATAACAATATGATCAAACTTTCCTTTCTTCCTGTTAACCAGTTCACCAATCATACGGACTAAATCACCACGAACAGTGCAGCAGAGGCAACCATTGTTTAGCATCATTATGTCCTCAGCTCCAGCAGTTTGTGCAGCAACTAATGAACCATCAATATCAACTTCTCCAAACTGCAAAATTAAAGCAAAAATTAAGGGTATAGTATAGGTGGTCCAGGATGATCGCACTAGCCTTTTCTTCAACTGTTGCTCAATAGTGTAATGAGTAAAGTTTTGTTTTCAGCAAGCAGAATATGCATGTTTTTAGGATTGAACAAAGAACTGCTGGTCAGACACTCATATAACTAATATGCACTTATACAAATTAACAAAAATGAGAATCTACATGATTGATTAAAAAACACTTGTACAGGCATACCTCATTCTCAATGACAGCAATCCGCTTCCCATGGTGAGCAGTTAGAATGTGATTCAGTAAAGTTGTCTGCAAACATAAAACAAACCTTGAATATACATATGATAGTAAGGGGTTCATGTTAACCGAACTCACTGAGCTGAAATAAACAGGATATCATTCCACAGTGTCAAAGTGTTTAAGCTTTGAAACTAGTCATACAGTAAGCAACAAATCCATCCGTTCAATAAAGCACCAGCAGGTGGATTATTGTCCAGAAATGGAATACAAAGTATCTCAAGGTTTCGCACCTGACTTAATTAAATGGGGGAAATGAGGGACCCTCCTAACATCCACGCAGAAAATCATTTGGATAATTGAAGTGCTAAGTGGTGGTTTTGTTATTTATCTTACTGGCTAGCTTATACATACATATGGAACTATACAACAGTGTGCTCTGTGCATAATGGCAGGCTCATTCATATTGAAGGAAGCTACGGGTATTAGGGCTCTGACCTTGCCGGAGCCGAGGAAGCCGGTGATGATGGTGGCTGGGATGCGGTTGTCTGGAGGTATCATCGTATCCGCATCGGCGCCCTCCTCCGTCGTCGAAGCCGCCGACGCGGCGAAACGCCGGCGCGCCCGCCACGAGGTCGCCCCCGGAGTAGCCGCTGCCCGCTGTGCGGCAGTGGAGTACGAGCGCGCGGCGGCAGGCAGGCGCAGGCGGAAGAGGGAAGAGGATCTTCGTGCGGGTAATACGAGGGCCGCCGCCGCCGCCGTGGAGATGGCCGGGGAGGCGGAGCAGAACGCCGCCATGTGGTGGTGTGAGAGGGGATATCGCGGAACGGGGCAATGGAGGACGAAGCGCTTCGGTTTGGGGTGTGGTGATTTTATTTTTTATTTTTTTTTTGTTTTTTGAAAGCAATGTGCTGAAATTGTGACAACATTATGAGCACAGAATATGCTCCCGTGAAATTATCTCGGCCCTGGCTTCCATTGGGTTGGGCTAATTTGGTGCAAGCCTAATGCAGGCCCGGAATTTAAATTAGACCGTGTTGTTCCGGTTTTGGAGTTACTAAAATGGCCCACAAGCGAATGCAGTTGGGCTGAAGCGAAACTTATCACGATGGCTTCATGCTAAATTTCGAAAGAAACACGTATACATCACACAAGCGCAAGAAACGATACTGATACTTCTTCCCAAGTAGTATTAGAAGAAATTATTAGTAACTAAATCAAGTTTCTTAACAAAGTACTACAAAGAAAAGACCAATGTCGTACTCTATAAATCACAGTAAACAGTCTCAGTGCTTGCAGAAGATCTATAAAAACTTGTCCCCTGATTTAGCATAACCCGACGTCTCTGTCTGTCGCCCGCGGGTTTAAACTCTTAAGCCACTTGGTCACCTCGCTTTGGACGAATCAATTTGCAGTCCTCAGGGTACGGATATTTGTAATCCCCGTGAAAGCAACCGCGATGCTTCCTTGCACCTGACCATGACCATTTCATGAAATTGCGACATGGAGGATGTCGCCGGGCAGTAATTATTTAATGCAGATTTTTTTCCTTTGTTGTTTTCACTGCGTACGTACGTGGACGTGGACGTGGACGATTGGGTTAAGAAAGATCAGCTGGGAACCGGATAGTAAATCACCTGTCGCCTTCTTATCTGGAGGATGGGTAGAAATATTTTTCATGTTGACAGCGGTACGATACGACGTGCATATATAGTAAAGTATGGATTGGGGGTGAACACCGATGACTACTCTCTCCGTTCTAAAATAATTAATATTTTTGATTTGGACATGGGATTTAAAAAAAAGTAAAAAAAAATAGGTGCAAGAAATAAGAAGGAGAGAGATAGAGATAAAGATGTATTAAAAAGAGAGAAAGTTACATTAAAAAGTGAGAATGACAATTATTTTGAGATATTTGAAGTTGGCTAAAGTGTTAGAAATATTTTGAAACAGAGGGAGTAGCTAATGAGGCCGGCACGACGTGACAATGAAATCCAGGTCCCATGCCGTTATTTCACCTCGGCCAGCTTTGTTACAAATAATAGCAATGGCCCGTGTATATCCGTGTAAAAGAAAACAATTTGCTGCAGCGAAAGGGATGGGTATACACAGAATAAGGAAGAAACCTTAACGCAAATAAAGAAACCAACTTATTACATCTGTCATGACGCTGCACGGCCACGCAGGCCAGGTAGTTGCAAATACAGGAGTTGCATTTAGCAACGTGTGTGTGTACTCCTAATTAGAGGCCAGTTTTTTTAAAAAAAAATTACAGGCCTAGCACAGCACTGTAACACACTAATGCGTGAGAGCTACTAATATAACCTGGCGACTCCGCCACGAGAGTACTAAAGGGGAACGAAGAGGGAGTAACGGAGCATCGCGTCTTGTTTTTCTTGGACGTACGTGGTTGGTTCGGGCTTATCATGTCATGCGGCATGACCTGGACGACGGAACAACTGGAATCGCCGTCTCACCGACCAATTTTTAGACGTGCCGGGAATTTGGACCCGACTCGACCGACCGACTTGTTTGTTCCCTCCCAATCTAGGGCACCTACGCCGCGTGACGCTGTCAAGCTATAGCGGCCGAAACTTGCAGTTGCGCGCCACGTACTGGCCGGCGCGAACCAACATTCGTGCGGCCGGCGTTACTGCGTGGATTTGTCACGGCGATTCGCTCTGTCAGATGCTGCCCGTGTTGCATGACCACGCGCCTCCACGCCATGGTAGGTGATCGACCAGGTGCTCTGTTCCGTTAACTCTTTTCCACATGATGCGCCGTCCCTCGATCGATTCGCGTAATCTTCTCAAGGGAACTTGCTAGACCAATTTGATGGACCTGCTAACGGACATGTGGGGTCTAAAGCACGGCCGTCACGTATACGTCGTGAACATGCATACTACAGACATGGAACCTGCTGTGCGACCGTACGAGTCGAGATAGCCAGACGAGCTGGGTTGATACGATTCCCATACCGTAAACGTGCCACCTCCCATGTATTCATTCTGTGAGCCTAATGATTATGAGCAGCTTAACAAAAAGTATCAGCACAGTCCACGAGCTGATTGATCAACTGAAGCTCGCGTACGTCAACTGTTTTTTAAACACAAAATAACAAACTTGCCTCAAACATACGAACAGAGCTAGAATTATGATTGGAGATCCACAGCCTGTTGCAAACTAAAGCGGTAGGTTTATACTATTATATAGTCCACCATTATAATCAGCTTGTCCTGCCAATCTTAATATACTCCTGAATTTAACAACAGGCCAATCCCATCCCATGATCATCAACTACTACCCGGGGTGCAGAGCAGCCGATGCAGCAGCTAGCTAAGGGTCTGTTCGTTTCCTGCTCTGTAATTTTTAGATCTGTCCTATCAAATATTAAGATACTAATTAAAATTACTAAATATAGATTATTAACAAAATCCAGTTTATAATCCATCTTTTAAATAACGAGATAAATCTATTAAAACTAATTATATTATGATTAGATAATGTGATGCTACAGTAAACATTTCTTAATGATAATTTAATTAACTTTAATAAATTTGTCTCGCAAATTAACATCCAACCATATAATTAGTTTTATATTTAATTTATTTTTAATCTATGTATTTAATATTTAAAGGATTAATATGATAACACTAAAATTTAGAAAAAAAAAAACGAGCACATGCTAAGGTAATGATGGGGCAGGAGCGCTGTCCCAAATCTAAACGGCATGTTCATGCGAGAGAGGAGTAAAATAACGTTCCCCTGTGCGCTGTCCCCCACGGCGGGCTCTGCCGCGCTGTGCATGCCGTCCGCCAACGCCCGTGCGCCACGCAGCCCCGCTCCGTTTCGTCCCGTTCCGCCACGCAGCAAATTAAGCCGTTGGTTGCGCGCGTCCTGCTCTCTCGCGTCTCCCGTCCCGTGGTTTCTTCGGATGAAATCCGGAGATGATTATTCATGGGCAGAGGCATGTGACCTCCGTCGTCGTCTCGCGCGTGGGCCGAGCACGACACCGAGGCAACATCGGACATTGATAATGGTGCATCATTTCGATCTCCAAACTGACACAGTGTGGATGATGTCGTTGGCAAGGATTACCACTAATAATCCACCTCGGCAAGTTATATTATTCGCAGAGCAGGTCGGCAGAAAGCAGCACACAAAGGGGACAAAATATTACCGGCGGAACGAAAAGCAAAGCCAGGGATAATAAAGCAGAAAGAGACGGGACATGTTATGTTGCGCTCCAATCGATCGGTCCATTTGCCGGAACACATGGAGCATCCATCATAGCCTGTTTGTTTCGTGTGGCGCCTCACTCTCGGCCACCGAAAGCGAGCGCCACGCTCCCATCCCCGCTTTCTTCACACGGACTCCACACATCCTGATCCTTGACACAGCAACGTCTCACCTTTCCTTTCCTTTCCTTTTTTCCGCGACCAAAAAGCTTTGTTGGCTCCTCCCTCCTAATGACCAAATGCGTGGCACCATCACGGTGAGTGATGATCCAAAGGTCGGTCCTATCCTAATACCGATGAATGGGGCCAAAGGGTTTGGAGTCACCAAAGCCATTTCTATGGAATGGGCTCGTCCTCTCCTGGTCGTTTGTTCGCACGTCACGTCAGATCCTGCCAACCTGGCTCCACCTGCCCCACCCATGCTAACGTTCTCGGTTTCCTTCAGGTTTTCTTTCATTCTTTCTGTGTGCCGCTACTGTAGTGCTACTTTACGAGTAGCTTGGAGCGGAAGAAAGAACCGCGAACCGGTGGGCTGTGCACACTGGAAAAAGAGCGAGTTCCAGCTTCAGTTCCACACATCACGGTCACTGATAATAAACAATTGTACACGATGCATTCACGAGTGAGCATCCTGATTCCTGTCCGCGTGCCGCCTTTACAATTTTCTTTTTCCGTAGCAGAGAGAAATCTGATTACGCGTAAATCAAACAAAAGCAAATACTAATGTTCTTCCCTCAAAATTAAAAAAAAAGAGAGAAATAATAGCCTGGACAAGAATCTTCAATAGAAAAGCTGAAATTCAGTCAGCAAAAGAGATTCGGAGAAACAGCTGCACATGAAATCCTAAGAATCTCGCTACGGCGGGCCCTACCCGGTAGTGTTCGTTACCCTACCTCCATCGAACCCAGGACCATTTCAAAGCTTTCCGGTGTGCTGACCGTGGGTCCCCCTGGCGCCCACCGCTTTCAGCGCCTAACTAACCACAGTTAGCTCACCTTAACCCGAACCACTCATCGAAATTTATTTACCAAAGTGCCCCTCGATTCGCCGCTACCTCTATAAATGGCGCCTAAACCTCTTCTCCCATCAGTTTGCCGAAACAGCCAACCAGAGAACGCAACGCGCAGTGTGCCTCCACACCCAATTCGAAGCGGAAGCTCCACCAAAGCAGCTCGCTCTGTCTCTCTGCAATCGAACTCTCATGGCGACGGCGGCGACCACGAGGAGACCGAGCGGCCCGGTCCTGTCGGCCGCGCACTACCGCTCCGCCTCGCCCACCCGCGTGAAGCTCGCCGGCGGGAACGCCTCGCGGTCGGCGGGCCCGTCCGTCAGCGTCTCCTCCTCCTCCTCCTCTGCCGCGGGCGGCGTTCGGAGCCGGCGGAGCTGCATGTGCTCGCCGACGAACCACCCGGGCTCGTTCCGGTGCAGCCTCCACAAGGAACGCAAATCCCCTCCTTCACCTCCGTCCCCCGGCAGCAGCAGCGGCTCGGCTCCGACCAGTAGCCGGCTGGGCGCGGCGGCGAGCCGGCGGATGGGCAGCGCGCTGGTGCGGATCGGCGCCGTGGAGGGCGGCGAGTGGGCGCGCCGGGCGCTGGCGGCGACGGTGCGGCCCTCACCCGCCGCGCAGCAGTCGCAGCACCGGCGGCGCGTCGGCGGGTTCCGGCCGCGCCCGAGCCGGCTCTCCGCCGTGTCCATGGCCGGCGACCGCGCCGGCGACAACAACGAACAATAGACTCGCCGACATGTCACTAGAATTAGTTAGTAGTAATCTATGTAGATGTAGCAGTAAATACTATTAGTAGCATATTATGCTCTTTTTGTAAAACGCTGAGAAGCAGGAGTGATGAGATGGGAGTGGATAGGAGGAGTTTTGGATCCCTAATCCAGGAAGCCTTGTTGCTTGTGTACATACAAGTCTGTCTGAAACAGCGAGCCGCGGATGAGGTGAGGCCGTTGGTTTGGATAAACATGACTCGAGGAATGGAGACATGTGATTTGCTCCCAAACAGGGGAGGCCACACTTGATTATGTCCAGATCAGTCCCCTGTCTTTTCGGTTTATTGCGTGCTCTCTCACTCTCTCTCTCTCTCTCTCTCTCAATAGTTGGTTCCGGATAAGCATGAGTAAGCTCGATTCTTGAGTGCAGGTGACGTCTCGGCGGCCGTCGCGTCTGCCGCCGTCTTGCCGCTACGCTCTTGCCATCGATCGGTCACGCGAACCCCGTGGCCAGCGCGTTTCGGCGGCCGGCCGTCGAGCAGCAGCCAATTCCGTGGGCTCGCCACGAAACAGACAAGCGTGCCAGTTGCCACGGAACAGAATACGGTGGGCGGCGCGCAGGCCAGCTAGCATGGCGTCACCTGCTCCCTCTCTCTTCTTCTTCTTCTTCTTCTTCTCAGTTAGTAGTTGAGAGCAGAGCAGAACGATACGTACATAAACAACTCTACTTCTTCGCCAGCATTCAGTTGACGATCGATCGAGCATGCATAACAAAATACTATACTAGTGCTACTAGTAGTTGATATTTCTGCTGCTGGTGGTCTTACGAGGTGGCTTTGCGATGTATATGAATAAAATTTTGGGGGGAGGTGACGTCTCTGCTTGCAACTAGTACTCGGATGAAGAAATGAAATCGCCGCAAAGCTTCAACACGGAAAGGAAAACCGGGAGTTCGCGAGGAGTACTCGCACGTACGGAGCTACTACTACTACTTGGTCAGCTCATGCGCCTTTACTAAAATTCAACCCAGTACTCACAATCACAAGATGAGAAAAATAAGCAGAGCAAGCAAGTGCTGGCGCGTCGTGGACTTCTGGGGGTATTAGTAGCAGTACACAAAATCGCGTGGAATATCTAACTGAAGAATTTCGATACGTCTGCGTCGACCCCGGCTCGCCAAAGTCAGCACTTGACCCGTCGTCGGATCGGAGGAGTTTTGAGTAGCTTCGATAACAACCTGCCGCGACCAGACCGTAGACCGAGCACCCAGGTTGGACTTGAACCTGATCATGCAGGGCGCGGAAATGGACTCGGCACCGGCCGCAGATTTATGGCACGGAACAGTGTAGTACATCTGCACACACGTACAAACCCGGGAGCTTGCCCAAATACGAGGACAGATCGGATCAACGCTACCCGTCCTTGACTTTAATCTGATGATCAGTCGTAAGAAGTTTCCAAGATCCCGGGACACACACACATGCTTATTACGGGCAAAAAAAGCGCACGGTCATGGCCTGCGCTGGAGGCAAACTAACCGAGCAGTTGTGCCGCCGGGGACACAGCGAGCGTGCGTGGCGTTTCTGGTGACGGGTGACGCGGCTGCCGTGGCCGGCGCCCGCCATGTGCATGTGCGCCGGAGAGACTGATGCGGTTGCGTGGTCGTTTGTTCGTCGTGCAGCCGCGATGAGAATTTTTTTTTTTTTTTTTTGTTTGATGCGAGCTGAGCCATGATGATGATAAGAACTTCAAATATAGAAATGACGGGGTTAACCCAAACGTATGGCCAAAAGCTTTCTTCGAGTTCAGATACGCTTTTCTTTTTCTCCCCTCCGTTTATTTGGAGAAAAGGGTGGTGCGTTTATCATTGCAGTAAGTGGGACGAATATATGATGCGATTCGATTTTGTCCTGATTTTGGATCTTATTCCGAGAGCGAATAATCATCGCCTTCAAAAATGTCCTGTTTCCACATACGTGCAGTCCTTTCCCCCCGGCTCGATTTTTAGAAGGAAAAAAAAAAACTCCGTGGCATTTCGTTTCCATACATCTTGGACGGGAGCACTTACTACGCATCACTGCAAACAAAAAGGTCAATTTCCCTCAGGCGGCAGGTATCAGGCTTCGAGATCAGTTCGAGCAGTATTAATGTATTGCCCGCATTGACCTTTATGGTTATGGGTTACCCTACGTAGCAGGGTAATAGTATTCTTCCAAAATTTGGGTCTAACCTTTCGGCTTCAGACGTAGAAAATGTTGCGGAGAAGAGATTCAAAGGGAATTATCAACACAATGGGACATGAACGGAACGCAAAGCATCTGAAGAATTCAGCAACGTACACATCGCTGTAGAAATCAGTGTCACCATAGCGGCGATAGTATATTCTGACGTATAAACAGAGACAGTTTATTCGCGACTCTATTATTAACCTGATCTGACAGGACACGGACGAGAATTAGACGTCCTGTTTTTCACTTCAGTATGTAGTAGATAGCTAATAATTCACTTGTGAAAATCCAAAAAAAAAAAAAACAAGAGGTGGAGGAAGAAGAAAACCTTGATGCAGGACGTTGTATCACGGATCTGCAAAAGAGAACCCACAAAAAAAAAAAGGAAGAACAATAATATGTGTCGTCAGTTTCATGGGCGGCGACATTCGTATCGGGATCTCTCGTTGGCGCCTAAAAAGGACAAGAAAACTGAGCAGAGAGCCGTGCAGGCGCAGACTCCGCAGCTGGTTTTGTTCAGAGATCTTGGATCTCATGTCATCGCGAAGTTGTGATGAGCCATGCTAGCTGTTCTTCTGGTACGCTTGCACGTAAGCAGATTCGATCGTGTCGTCTGCGCATGGACTTTTCCCCTCAACGTCTTGCTGCCCCTTTGGAACTGACTAAAACGGCGAGCGCGTTTGTTTGCCCCTTCCTTCCCACGCGGTTCCGATGCTGAATCCTAGGGTTGTAGTACTACTAGCACTTTGATCTTTCCGAAATGATATTTTTGTTGTCTGAATAAGAAAGAGAGGTGCTAGTACGTCAGATTCAGAGACCCCCTTTTTATAGCATTTCAACTGTTTCTTCATGAAAAAGAAACTTAGTGACGAAGGGTACAATACGAAGGGGTTTTTTTTTTTCCAGGAAAATGCAGAGAAACTTAACCGCGTGGTGACAAGAGCATCGATTAGAGCAGGCAAATAAATCATCTCGAAAGTTCATGGGAGCCGAGTACTGGTACTGAACTCACGAGCGCGCAATTTCAGACGCACACATAAAGTAAAGAAGATTGCTTTCAGACAAGTTTCATGGGCATCCTGTGAACAAGCACGTTTCCGGAGCTAAGCAATCGACACATGCGCATAAAAAAAAAAAGGGAAAAGGGAGACGAAAATTACCGCATTTTTTTCTCTGTAAAAAATAATCCAGACAATGGTAATCTCAATTATCATCACTACTCGGCTGGAACAGTAGAAATACGAAGAGAAAATTTCCCCATGGCTTGTGTCAGTGAATCCACAAACATGAAGTAGATCGATAATAAGCAAAGTACTCAATTGATTATTTCCTCTGGAGAAGAAAACAAGTATTATTACACATCAACAAGTTTCCCCCGTTCCTACATCTAACGTCGAAGCGCACGCGCGAAATAGTGGCGTGCGATCATCATCACTGACAGAGAAGATTAAGAACCTAGGCGCTACAGTACGATCGGAGCAGAAGAGCCCAGCAATCCAGTATCACTTGTTCATGAGGCGCAGCCTGGACGGGCTGGGCTGGAAGTCCCCGCGGCGGCGGCGCTGCCGGTCGCGGTCGGACGGGGTGCAGATCTTCTGCAGGAGTAGCGCGCGCACGGACCGCCCCTTCCCCGCCGCCGCCGACGACCTTCCCCTGTGCGGCCCGGCGTCGCCGCTCGTTGCGGCGGCCGGCGTAGAGCGCCCGCGCGGGTTGTTCCGGTGGCGGCTGCAGCGGAAGGAGCCCGGGTGGTTCGTCGGCGAGCAGAGGCACGTGAGCTTGGGCGCTCTGCTGCTGCTTGTGGAGGTGGATGCGGCGGGGGCAGAGGAGCTGGATGCCGATGCCATGGCGTTCTGTTTTAGAATGTGGATCCCTTCCCTTCCCATGCGGCGTGGGGGGCGGCTGCTTTTATACGACGCGAGACATGGATGGGGTTTGTTGGTGTCAAGTTACCACGGGGCCAGCCAGTGGTTTATTCCGCGTCTGAATTTTCTTCTCGAAGCTGCGCACAGCGCACGGGAAAGGAGAGAGAGCAGTCCCTTCAGTTTCGCGCGCAATTCCTTTCTCTCTCTTGTTTTTATTCATTTCTTTTCCCTTTCTGGGAGATCGAGCACGAAACAATTCTCAACAGTTTCGCCGTTTCTGAAAACTCTTTGAAGCGATCTGAACTAATAGTTTAACCGGCATACCATACTGCACGACGACGCTGACTGCTGCTGATGAAAAAGTTTGTGCGCTGATGCGTGACCACATCAGACGTACTACTACTAGTGGAATCGAACCTGAAACGGTCATTGTTGCTGATAGCTTTCTTTTTCATTTTCTATCTTCGAAAATAAACAGTGTAGACAACTATTTCTATTGCGGTTAGCTGTTCTTTTCTGTCAATAATAATACAAGTACACAGCACCCGCTCCACTTCTTTCCCCCCAAAAGGGTGATCTGATCTGATCACATAAAAATGCGGATAACAAAATTACTAATTCCTATTGCTTTCACCTTCCGTCCTCCGTGGAAGGTAGTCTCTGCTTACTCGGACGCTAGCACGAAGCATGTGGCCTTGCCATAATCGTATACAGGCGCTGAGGCGCATGTGTACTGACTGCGACGCCGACATTTCATTGCCGTCTAGGTAACGAGCACCGTGCAGCTGCATCGGCCGTGACTCAGAACGGCTTTCTTTCGTGTTGGAAGTTGGGACGTCGTGCGCCTAACCATTTGTTATTTTGCGCAAGTGCACGCTCGGCGCTACGTGGAATCTCTGATCCGCCTCCGCGAAAAAAAAAAAAAGGATAAAATAGGAGATGATTATTAGATGGCGCACATCGTGCGTCTAGTCATCCAAACAGGACATGGCATGTGTGAGCAAGGATCCAGCAAACGCCACTCATTCTTTCAACTTGAAAACTTATTAATCGCTACTAGTTTTCCCTCGTCCTCTCGTTAATTAATTAAAATGCATGTGTCTCTAATGTTTATCCTGTTTAATACGATCTTTTTCCCGACAGTTAACTCTTTGAATATATACACGCGAGGTGTTTTCTCTCCTATCGTTGATTAAAATTAAAATGCATGTGTCTCTAATGTTTATCCTGTTTAATTCGATCTTTTTCCGACTTAAATCTTTGAACAAATGAGATGTTTCAGATGTTAATCTTGTGTTGAATACTACTAGATGAGTTTTTGTCAACCATTACCATCTGTTTTGGACAAGTAGGTAGAGTGCTGATCCCAACTCCATGACTTGATTAACACTATAATTTACACTAGTTTACTAAAATCAGGAATCTTAACGTCAGAAATCGGAACACACCCTCTCATGAGTCATGACTGCGACATGTGGTTTACTTAGTGTAGTACGTACTCCTATAATCTAATAGTTGCAAGTCAGATTTCTCTTGAACTACAGAGATAAGGATGACTGCATTAGCAACCACACCCATCCGCTCGCTTCATTTGACCTAGTAGCCTAATAATCAAGTGTTGGATTTGATCCAATCAACCACGGTACGAAAATCTACAGGTGATCAAACTGTATCAAACAGTTTGAACTTCTTACCCAGTTGGAAGAACACAGTAAGTATTGCCTGCCTGCCGGCATTAGACCACTATCATCTTTTATCGTGAAATTCAATATTCAGAATGAAACATTTTTCCTTTCCACAATTATTCACTGCTGAACAGGGTAACACTAGCACTACCTATATCCTCCAGACCGCAGCTTAACAACAGACGTCCCTTCCAATACTTATCCAGAACCGATTTGTTTCCCATGAGAAACAAATAACCAGACCAAGGATGATGATGCATATTAGTGGTCCTAATGGCCAGCCAATCCCTTTCTGGTGGGACTTTGCTGCTTAGCTAAGCCGGCCAAGGCACGTTTCCATGTGAAGCCAAATTATCCTGACTGTTACATCTTAGCCTGGAAGAAGCAGCCAAGCATCATGAGACAGGGACATTAACAACTTTTTCGCGCCATTTTTCTCTAGGCAACACAGCTGGGTGAAAATTACTTACCCGCAGGATCTTCTACGCTAGTTAGTTTTCAGGATATTGATTGTTGACATTTGATCACCAAACAGAGGCAGAAGATCATTTGAGTTAGTAACGAGGCATTAGTGTTGGTAGAGAACTTTGACAAAATCCTTCAGTTGCTTTTAGTGCTAACTGCCTCCAAGATCTAGGATCAATTTAGCCATAACTCTTGTTGTTAGATAAAACTGAAAGCAAGTGAAGGCATTGACAGTCTACAGCCTGCAGATATTACTGGCACAACAGTTCATGGCCATTGGCCAGAGCTTATTAAGATGTTGATTTCGAACAAATATATGAAGCAAGATAGATGATTGGTCAGGCAACAAATAATGTCAGCGATTTACTGATCTTTGTGTGACCTTTTGAGATGACTGTTGTTAATGGCTGTCACTGTGAGGCGAGCCACTTGCATTGTAGTATTTATCAGTGACTGATCAATACCCTTGGCTAGTGGAAATTGTTGACCATTTCCATTTTACTAAAAGTAAACAATACAATGATTTTTTGTCGTCTAAAAAAGGCAAAACTGATGAGGGATAGCTTTCTGCCAGGCTACAGACATCGTTCTGGGGTATTTATTTATTTACTTTCTTGAGAGGATTTACAAGGGGAGGAAGAATCAAATTGTACAAATATTGTTTTACAGAGACATTTTCTGTAGAACATAAATCACCCATTTGGTCTCCAAGGGACAATTGCTATATCATGAAGCTCCGTCATAAGCGAGATTCAATGGATTGATTGTTACTAGATACAGAAATTGTATGTGTAATCAAGCAATGAAAGATATGACGAGTTCTCTTTTGCTCCGTCAACTTGTACAGAGACAAATCACAGTCCATTTCATTTGATGACTAGATGATATCTCAAAGTGAGATTTAGTTATGCTAATAAAGCTTGATTCATAAAGCTAGCATGGAAATCTGGCGACATCCCCGATACCTGAAGTTTCAGACAGACACGGTTTTGGTCGTTCGTATGGCATGAGAAACGAAAAGTAATTCAGATATCTCAAGCTTTTCCATCCTCGTGCTTTTTCTCATCAACTGGACGCACATGAACTTAACCAGCCCAGAGAATCTGGCTGCCGAATAGCTCAAGCACAGCGGGTATGATTAGATTAGTTGAAGCGCCTAACTCTGAAGTTAGCAATTAAAATCTTTGCTTTTCAATGGAGCCCGTGAAAGAGAGAAAGAGAGGAGGAAAAAAAACCTCCAGCTTTTTTAATAGGATTCAGTGCAGCTTCCCGGAAAAAAAAAAGATAAAGCATCTCGATCATGTGTTGAATGCAGAGATAATAATCGACATTATTTTGACAAGCCGCCAATGACATGGCGATGGGAGGGAAGAGGAATCTGAAAAGTACACCGCTCGTCCTTCACGGGCTCCATTGAAACTTCAGGCCCAGGATCGACCTGCAGTACCGTCTATTTCGCGATATCTGCGGTGAACGCAACTGGTGATGACGTGCTGACAACTACTTGTGCTTTTCTTCTGCTACTAACGGGAGAAGGCGACTGTTCTGAACTCTGATGGGCATCTGGTGACGGCGACGCTGGCCCCGCGACAGAAGCATCCTTTATTTGAAGCGCATTCACAGTGATTATATACGGTTAATAAGTTGCCCAGTCACCCCGATCCAATTTTTACCAGTATCAGTGCCACATCTTGTACGCCCATGTCGAAGAGCGAACTGATAAACACTGCAGCAACTGTTGTCTGAATACAAACACTGCTCGAATTCATCAGAATTGCAGAACAACGCACGTTTTCTTTGGCCAGCGTTCAGCAAAATTATTGTTCCTCGAATGAAGAAGGGCAGAAGCTTCTGCTAAACGACGCCCTCGTCAACCGGTAGCGTACCAATTCAGAACCGGATGCAATGCGAACGCCAAGTCAAGGTCAGGTCTCCATTGACCCCCTTTTGCTCTTTCCCTTGAGGAGAAGAGCCCTCGAATCCTTCTTGCCTCGACCTCTGGGTTCTGGGAGTCTCATCAGTATCTGACTCGGATAAGCGTCAATCCTCCACTGTACTCAGACAAGAAGAGACAATCCCCCTATGCACCCAGTCACCATGACGCTGACATATCTATGCTTGCAACCTGAACCGAGGGCAAGGACAAGGCGTTCGAACTGGCTGCTAAAAGAAGACTAAAACTACAGGATTATTCAGTCAACGCAATAGTACGTGTACAACGTACTGCTTGATAGGGCACTTGCAGCCGATTACAGTTAATCACGCACGGTTACCAGTTGACCCTGGCGCTCCCTTGATTATTTCTTTGAAGCCGCCGGCAGCGAGCGCCGATGGGGCATGCATGTGCTTCTCGTTCCAGCTCCGAAACGGGGCAAGTTGAGGCACGCGAGTTACCAGAAACTGTGGAGAAGTGTAGGTGCAGTGAACCTGTTGGCTTGGCGAGTTGACCTTTGGAAGGCAGGGCATCTGATCGAGGGAACACGGACAGAGGTTCAACTCGCCCCGACATCAACATGGTCTGAGATTCTCATGTCGTGAAGGAGGAGCCAACGGCGGAGGGGCTCAGATCTCTGAAAGCCCGCAACTTGCAACTGTGCTGCAATGATCAGCCGTGCCGCGTCGTGCCGTGTTTTTTTTTTCCCCTTCTTCTTTGAGACAAGCGTGCCGACGTGCCGTGATTAGTTGGCTGCCGTGCGGCATGAGTTGTCGCGAATTCTTGGGCCGGCGTATCCGCATGGTCGGGCAATTAAACTGGGCTGGCGGCCTAGTACAGTAACATGGACCGTGAAGGCTGTGGCTGCGGGAACTGCTCCGTTGACAGCCCGTGAAGGCCTCTTCTTCCGCCCATCGAGCCATCCAGGAGATGGCGGCCTATATCCACGTCCTGGCCCATACAGACAGTGTACTAGTGAAATACTGTAGGTCTGCAGCTAGGGCTGGCTGTCCAGTCGGCTCGGCTCGGCTCGACATCAGCTCGCTATAGCTCATTAGTATAACGAGCTAGCTCAGCTCGGTTTATTATACTAACGAGTTAATATTGTAGCTCGGCTCGATTCATTATACTCACGAGCTAGCTCACTATGGTTCATCGAGCTTTACTTAAAATACATATTATTTTAATTGTACAAAAAAATAACATATATCATATAAAAATATCATATATTTTAGATAATCAAATATATTTAGTATGTAAATCAAACATTACTTATCCATATGTCCATCCATCTAGGTTATTGAAATATATGTTTTTAGAAAAATAATACATTTACACAAGTTTTATAACTAAATATTCATTATAAGCTATATAAGAGAAAAATAGTAGTGCTTCAACTTCAAGTTTGTTAATTCTAAATCGATAGGAGTAGATTATTATTGTCTTCATATGTTTAGAGTTTGTACTTGTACAAAGATTGAGTTGAGTTGTGATGGACTAGGCTATGGTCTATAATAATACGTTGACTGTATTTTTTAACATTACACAGCTTGTTAGGCTCATGAGCCAGCTCACGAGCCCGCTCGAGTTGACTCGTTAACATAACAAGCTAATAAATTAACTTAACTCGTTTGAAATTGAAACAAGCCAAGTCAAGTTAAACCGAGTTCGTCTTCGAGTCAAGAGAGCTACCAAGTTACGGGTTTTATTGCGACCCCTGTCTGCAGCTGTCGCGACGGAACTAAACGAACAGGCAGAAGTCTGTTGACGCGGAACTGAACGACATCATGCATAATAAGGTTTTGTGAGGTAATCTGTTGACGCCATCAACAAATAACAAGGGAAAACTTCCCAGCAACAATAATTCCAACATGCTGCTATACAGGGGACAGAATCAATCTGATGAACATGCAGTTCTTCAAGACAAACTGTACACAAAATCCATAAATAAACTGGAACGCAAATGACGGTCCAAAGCTACCTCGAGTTCATCCAGATCATCAAATCAAGCTACCATCACTACGAAAATGAACATCAATTTAACAAGCCCCGTAAAATCCGGAAGCAGCAAGCAATCAAGAAAACAGCGATCTACATCACGCAATCTCTAGCATGGAGTATGGACACGGGAACAGTCCTATCAAGCGTTTGGAGCCGGCTTGCTTGGTCTTCCTAGTCGCGCCCGGCGATGAACTGCTTGTTGTACGCGCGGTGGCGCCGCTCCCTGGCGTATATCACCCAGAAGATCAGGGACAGCATCACCGCTGAAGAGACCATCACCAGTCCGACGTAGACCCACTTGCTATACCGCTCCAGGCCAGGGCAGTAGTTCTGGTTGATGTTTGTGAACGTATCGCGCACGAAGGTACAGTCCTGCAGCTGAATGAGGAAAGGGCCGTACTGATACAGCCCTTGGCTAACAGTTATGCCAGCCTCCATCTGACGGTAGATCCTAGGGGTCACACGACCCACCGTGGTGCAAATGTCAGCTCCCTGGACAGTGGTCGTTTGGCACTCAAAGCTCTTATAAACCTGCAGTTTATGCAGAGTGATGAATCTATTATTTTCAAGCCAACCAAATACTGTGACCACAATGTGCAAAGTGGAACAAGATAACCACAGAATCTACCTGTGCTGCATTATCCAAGGTAACCTCTCCTCTGGTGCAGGTTCGGTTGCTCAGGACAGGTGTGAATGGGTTGCAGAGAAGAGGCATCAGTGGCCCTGACTGGTTGTAGTAGAAAAGTGGTGCATTGGGAGGAAAGTTTCTGTTTGACACATTGGTGATCGCCTGGTTGACCAGATTCACTAGCTGGAATGTGACTTGCCTGCTTCTATACAGGGATTCATTTGCAGTAGCAGGTTCAACGCAGGGGATAATATCATCCAGGGCAGTGTGTTCTGTTGGATGAGCAAGCCACTCATCCATTGCAACACAAGTATCTGAAACAACACTATTATGACACAGAAGATTAGATTCAGACATCAAAACTGAAAGTTTCCAGGCAACATGAGATATGATATAGTAATTAGTAAAAAAATATGGATATAATCATAATCGACAAAATTGAGACACTCATAGAAATCCATGATAATACTAGAAATTTAAGGAAATGGTTCAGGGTATAAATGTAGACTTAACCAGCACTAAACAACCCAATTAATAGGGAAACTGAGGTAGTTGGGGTTCGAAGTAATAATAAGAAGCAACAATCGCCTAGACTGATGAAAGGATGTGCCATGAAGAAGGTACAACATGCCATTTCATAGTCAGTTGCCATCCAACAGGATGACACAGTTGTGGATGCAGTCTGTAGATGCTTGAAAGATGGGCTATTGATGGCTTTATGCAAGCGATAGATCATGGGAATATGTTAGGATACTTACTTGTGCAGGAGGAGGAAAACACCGCACAGGATAAATGTCCCAGTGACCAGTATCCATCCAACAACAACCAAACTGCAGAAAATTAGGAAAAATGAGTGATGGGCTGTTTATTGTTATTGTTAGCCAAATAAGAAGGTAAACGCAAATGCCAACTTACATGGAGACAATAAATTCCAGCCCAAAGATGGATAACACTGGTAATATCAAGCATTACAATGTTAGCACAAATTGAACCTGCTTTCTGTACACAAATGTACAAAGCGAAAAAGAATATAGGCACTTACAGAAGCCAACAAATGCCAGGAAAAGCATTACTGCTGCAACGATAATCAAAGCAATCCGTCTGAAATGAAATTTCACAATATGTGCACAATATTAGTTCTTTTATCAGCTGCATCATTAAGGAAATTGTGATAGCAGGTAGAAACAAACTTACACTCGATTCAGTAATTTATCGATCTTCTCAGAATTATCAGTTGTTCTAGTTGCAAGATCAGTAGCTGATGAGTTTAACTTTACTTGAATGTCATTAATCTGATTTTGCACATCAGCAGGCAGAAGAAATCGTCCAATGTCAACCCTCTTTGCAGCAGATAAACTATCAGATAGGTTCTGAAGGTTGTCGACAGTAAAATTCGCCTGGCTAACAATGAAGTTCAAAGTCGTTGTTGTGCTTTTATGGAATTTTCCCTGGCCATCATACAACATGACACATCCAACACTGGTCCATCAAACAAAATGTGATCAGAAAATACCTCCAAAAATGTAATGCAGTAACTTGTGTAATAAGAACATAACATAGAAGAAAAGAACTTACATTGCAGCACAAGTGAATAATATTAGAAGTAGCAATGATAAGGTATATGCTGTTCGAGAGTACTTGTAACTGTGATGCGGACAACAGCAATGATGGCAGCAAATCCCGAGCATAACCAGAAAAAAGAGCACAAACCACACCAAGGCAATGCTGAATAGTGGAGCTGCAGTATATCCGACGGACTGGAAACAATAGAATCAGGGCAATGAGTATCATATTGAGCAAGCAACAGATGTAAGGGACGAGAGATGCAATAGTTTTCAAAGAGACTTACAGCCCAGTAGTGCACTTCACTGATATTCCAGCCGCCTGGATATTTCCTGAAACCATTCAAGGGATCCTTTCGGTATGTCCTATCTGCCGCTAAGACAAATGAACTATTTGCAGCAACGATTGTGCCAGCTGGTTCTTCAGCGGTAGACCTCCTTGCCACCAAGACATATCCATCTGCTTTAGTCAATTAAAACTCCTTGTCACACCCACATAACAAACGGTAACAAATACAAAACTTTTAACAGGACAAGTTATTTTGACACACTGCTGCGCTGATAATTTTATAGCATTTTGTGTTTAGCAGGGTCAATTCACAAAATCACAACGGACACTGCAGCTCACTAATAAAAAAAAGCAATAAGTTAGATATCAATTTTGTGCTATTTAAATCACTACAACCAGAAATATTTATCTACTCACTTAAGATTAGAACACGCAGATACCTAAGTGACAAAGTGGCAACATAATAAAGGAATTTGTGTATCGAGTAATGGAGGCACCACAGTGACAGTGACAGAGGACTGGACCAGAAACCCAATTTTGAAGTACAAACGACGACTTGTGAACATTGTGGGTTGAAATCGAGCCACTAAAGCTGAAGAAAGAAATTTCCTACAGAAAAGAAATGACAGAATTGAGAACAGCCAAGAGCACGGATCGACCTGGAACAGCATAGCATGCCCCAGATGCAAAATGGTAGGGTAGATCATAGGATTCTTTTAAAGCAAAACCTAGGGGGAAAGAAAAGGACAAGAAACAGATGAGCCACTACAAGCTGAGGACCACGGCATACTAAAAAATCGGGGGAGCATTTCCACATTAAGAATCCCACTTCGTTCTACAACATTTAAAAAATTCATACTGAGCAGGATGCGCACACAGACGAAAGGAAAAAAATCACAGCAAAATCGCAGGTAAACAAAAGACCAAGCATTTCGCCCTCCGCCACAAACCAGGAGTAAAGTAAAAATAGAAAAGAGAAACGAGAGAGAAAGGAGGACCTGAGTGGAGCGCCCTCTGGAACTTGAACTCGCGAGGAGTATGGAGGGCCGGAGTCGGATGCGTGGCGCAGAACGGGAGGACGGCGAGCAGCAGCAGCGAGAGGCGGACGAGGGAGACGGGCAATGCCATGGCTGTGGCCGGTCCCTGACCCTCCCCCCGTGAACCCAACAAGATCGCACCACCTTCTGTCCCCCGAGGAGATGAGAATGAAGAAAAAGCTTGTCCGCGGAGGAAGAGGAAGGGGTAGGAGAACGAAAAAGATGGGGGCTTGTTGGATGTTGGCTCCTTTTGTTCCTCGCGATGTTCCTGTTCGTCGCCTTTCGCGATTCCCGGTGTTAACGAGAAATTGCTTCGTAAAAAGTAAATGTTTAGTGGGAAAGGGATTAAAGATTGGGATTTCGTTTTGGCGACTGACAGAGATCTAGAGCCGCATATATGTGTTGTGTTGGCCTCGGGTGTCAGAGTACTCTTCCCAAACTGCCCTCTCCCCAACGGCAAGTGTTGACTGACGTGGCCAAGTTACTGCCGTAAGCCCTCTGAAACTGACTGGAGTAACCTTCAGGGGCAATACGGTAAGAGAAGAAGAAATGGTACTACGCTCTTTGGGTAGGGTAACTTTTCAAAACGTGATCTGGAGTGGGATTTGATGTGCGATGGCCTACCCATTATTTATCTCGCGGCTTAAAGTTAAAGACGCACTAAGAATAATTAGAACGCGCGAAGCGAATCGAGTTCCTGTTTACCAATCGCGACGGGATTGGTGGAGCTCACGGAAGAGAAGAGGATCGGACGAGAAGCGGGGGCGCGCTGGCACTGCACCAATCAGCCGCGTCACCCTCCGAGGAGGAACGAACGCGTCACCGACGACATGTAGTCACGCGTACTACTACTTTAATCTTCTCAAGAATCATAATTATGCCAGTGCTGCTTTGCTCCAGGCTAATCTCAAGTTAATTAATCGCGGTGCTGTCACGTATCACTAGCTGGTATGGACTTGGCGATTATTTAAGGAGCACTTGAGCATGCAGAAGATGGCATTTTTTTTTTCTTCTGTTTTCTATTCTTTCATCTGCACAATTATGCGCCGACGACGAACTGATTATGGGAAGGACAATTCTTCTTGACGAAGGAACGGCGGAACTTGGGCCAAATTGCAGAACCATAATTTGCCAAGTTGTTCAGGAATCATTTTTTATTCTCCAGACATAATACGGGCGGCATGTTCAGAGCTGGTACATAAACTGACCTGGCTGACGGCTCTGTAGTCTGCACACGGCGCGTTGCGGACTTCCGCATGGATACATTACACGGCCGCAAGAGAAGACGCGGTGCCTAGGATTGGCGGCATCAACGAGCAGATTTACAAAGTCTTAACAAAACGGAAACAATTCGACTTATTAGATTATGGGAGAGAGAGATCTAAAGAGAAGACAGCCGCGGGCATATGTATCCGAACATTCTGCCACAGCGCACAGCTGTCTGGTATGTTATGTTGCCCACGTGGTCTCTTGTATTCGTCTCCACATAGTAAGGTATAATCAACGTCTCTCTCTCTGCTGAATTTGTTTTCTTATTCTCTATAATGGCGCCGATGGAGATTAAACAAATTACGCGGTTGTTGAACGGTGTGGAGGCAGCACGAAACCCCGCCATGTGCTTCTCTACTGGCGGTGTCCTCCTCCATGCTAATGACGACCTTTTTTTTTTTTCCCCCTTTCTTTCCTAACTGGTGTAACGAGTATGGTGCATGCTAATTAATCATCTAACTCTTCTGCTTCGCCTGAAACTGAAAGGTTGCACGTACGTGGCGGCTGCCAAATCTGGACCAGCGCGTCCATGTGCAACGCATGGTTGCTTTTGCTTGTATGAATTGAACAGGTCACGAGTACGTGAGTGCTGGCGATAAAAGGAAGAAGCCACGAGAACGCAGGCTGCCATCAGGTGATCGTGTCTTTTTTCTTAAAAGAAAAAAAAAAAAGGGAGAGGTGATCTTGTCTCTACCTGTGCTAACGATCGTGGACGGCGACCAGCGCAGGAGCACTCCCAACTCCAAATGGTTATTCTACGCCAACAACATGCAGTGACGTATTCCGATTGAGGGAAGAAAACACGGACGGCCATGAACGCCGGACGCAGCCAAGCGGTGAACTTGTGTAACGCTCCCTTTGGAACTACGCAGAGAACACACGTGCTCGCTGACGACGATGATTGAGCTCCCCCAATGGGCCTGTTTTCTTTGG
Source organism: Eleusine indica (assembly GCA_030378355.1). Lineage (NCBI taxonomy): Eukaryota > Viridiplantae > Streptophyta > Magnoliopsida > Poales > Poaceae > Eleusine > Eleusine indica. The sequence continues at coordinate 1,551,523 of CM059495.1, forward strand.
ACTGAATGGGCCTGTTTGTTTTGCGGCGGTTACTTCTTGGGCCAGGTCAGGCCGCACTCACTCGGTCCGAGTTTGGCGCGTGGGCCTGACCAGGCAGCCCACTCTCGATTGCGTCATACAGCCCACAGCCCCACGACCCACGCCTTGCCGCGCGAGTCCCCCCGCCCGGCCCGGTATTTCGACTCTCCGCACGCCTCTAACCCAATGCGAGATCCTGATTTCAAAAAATAAAAAATAAAAAATGCGAGATCCTAAACTGAAACTAATCATGTGCACATTGCTTTTCCTCTTTGCAAACTGTTGTAAAACGCTTGTTGGGTCAGATCTATCTTCTAGAAGAAGATTTTCTGACCCATGTGGGCTCGTTATCGAATTAGAACCCAACACGAAGTAAAGTTTTTCCCTTATAAATAGTTGAGGAGACATCCCTTTGTAAATTCGTCAGAATTATTCAATAAAGAATTTCATCTCCTCTATTCTTGTTGCTTTTAGTTTTCGTTTTCTACATCAATCTACATGTCTTTTGATCGTCGATAACTCAACACGTTATCAGCACGCTCTAATCGAGCCGGCGCATCTAATCGATGATTTAAGATATATTTTCGAATGAATTTTTATCTTGACTCGTTGCAGTCAAGATCTGTCCAAGTTCGTCATGCAAATCAAGATCCAGACACGTTGCTGTTTAGATCTAAGAAAGAAAAACAACCAAGCAAACTACAGTGGCATCGTCGAGCACCGCGTGCCTCGACGCACCCTGCGACCTGCGCCCAAGAAGCGTGAGAGCCATCTGGCCGCGCACGAAGATCAGATTCGACGGTTGGCTTACCCGTAAGGGGCTCCTCCGACCGGATCCACAAGAAAAATTTCAAGCTTCGATGTCGCCGTCACCGAATACAACATCACAAGAAAGAAAAGAAAAATATCGAGATCCGACGACTTGACCACCAAACCCTAACCCCAACGAGAAGGGGGTCAAGAAGACGATGAAGAAAAGACCGGATCTATATAACCCTAGTGGTAAGGGTGACCGGATCTACAAGAAAGAAGAAAGCAAAGGAAGAACAAAGAAAGAAAAAAAAAAGAAACTCCCGCACCGGCTTCCGGCTCAGGCGCCAGCGCTAGCGACCGCCGTGATCCCCCCCCCCCCTCCGTCGAGCGCGCGCCAGGAGATCTACCGCTCAGGCGCAGGGCCTTAGGCCCAGCCGCGGCCTGCTCTGCAGCCCCCCCCCTCCCGGTGACGAGCAGGAGGTGAGGGCCGAGGCACCGCTAGCACTCTGCGCTGGATCTGAGGAAGGAGAAGGTGTCGGTCGGTGGGGAGAAGAAAAGAGGAAGGAGAAAAGAAAGTGGCGGCCGGGAGAAGAGAAAGAAAATGAGGGAGTGAGGAGAAGATTAGGGTTTCAACCCTATTTATACTCCCACACAAAAAAAACGGGACGGGCTCAATTTTGGGCCGGGTTTTGGCCCATTAAAAGCCCGAATTAGAAAGAAAATCTGGAAATTTTGCAAAAAAGTCCTTAAAATTTTGGGTTTTTCTGTTTTTCGCAGAAACAGACCCAATTTTTACAAAAGGCTCCTGAAAATTATGAAAATTACCAGAAAATTACAGGAAAAATAGAATTTTCACGGGAATGTGTTATTTTGCATATAACACCCCGGATTTTTCCAGATTTATATCAATATGGACTATAGTCCTTATATTATTCCGTTTTCAAGGTTTATTAGTTATTTTTATGCAGAAATACCAATAAAATAACTTAAACATGCAGTTTTTGTTATACCACTTTACTTATGCCCCATATTACTTGGAGATATTATTTGCATATACACGAAGTAATTTTTGCAATATGATATCATGCAGATGTCTGACCTTGTGAAGAGAGAATTTGATGTGCTTACCCCCCATGGAAGTAACTACCTGTAATGGGCTCTTGATGCTGAAATTCTCCTTAGTGGCAAAAATCTCTTAAAGACAATTATGCCTAAAACTAGAGAACCTGTTGCAACAACAGTGGAGCAAGCTCAAGCCCTGCATTTCCTGAGGCATCATTTATGTAGTACATTGAAAAATAAGTATATGATCAAAAGGAACCCAAAGGTCTTGTGGGACTCACTATGTAATCGCTTTGAGCAAATTGAAGCAGTCTTACTTCCTAAAGTGGAGAGCGAATGGCAAAACCTACGCTTCCAAGATTATAAGACTGTTTAGAAATACAATACCAAGCTTTATGATATTGTATCACGAATGAAGCTATGTGGCAAAGATCTTAAAGATCCCGACCTCATCCACAAGACTCTCTCCACCTTTCACCCTAAGACTCTTATGTCGCCCTGAGCAATGCATTGCAGGAAGATCAGGGGAAGGACGAATTGATCAAGCAGAATCATTTATCTCGTCCTATTGGCTCTATGGCACCGCAAGAAGCAAATGTCATGTCATTCAAGAAGAATAACAACAAGGGTAAAGGAGCACCGAAGGCACCACCGAAGACGCAAAACAACCCTAATAAGTTCAAGAAGAAGTATAAAGGAAAGTCAAAGAAGACGCCTTCAGGGGGAGAATATGAGAAGCAGGACCAGAAATATTACAGATGTGGCAAGAATAGACATTGGTCCAAAATTTATCGCACGCCTAAGCACGTCGTTGACATGTACCAAGAACTCAGGAAGAAGCTTACGGAGCATGAAGCCAACTATGTTGAAGCTCCACAAACCAAAGAAGACATCATGAAGATGGATTCTGGTACATTAGACAAAACTCAAGGTCATGGAGAACCAAGCAAGGCCTCTGATATTGAATTTGATGACGACCTCATGACAGAGGATGAGGAGGACCTGCATGGAGATTCCCACTAGTCTCGTAGACTATTTAGAATCGAAAGTTCTCCATTAGAATTAAGCAATAGTAATAAGGGTGCATTAAGTTTTAGTAGTGGTTTATTTATTTAATCTCATAAAGAGAAGATATTTGTTTAATAATATATTATATTGGTGTGGAAATTATTTATATTATTATTTCTGTTGATTATACATGATTACAGAATCGTGGAGTATATGGCTATTCAAGAGGAGCTCTGTCTCATAGACAGTGGCACTACCGCTACCATTCTAAGGGACACTAGTTATTTACAAACACTTCGAAAGTATAAGGAAGATATAACTACTATCATTGGCAATGACACTTGGATTATTGGCACAGACAAGGCCACAATCGTCCTACCCAATGGTACGCGGCTAGTAATCCATGAATCATTGCTTTATCCCGAGTCTACTCGGACATTGTTAAGCTTTAAGGATATCCTTACAAATGGATTTCACGTAGAAACCAATGATAATAAAGGCGAAGAATGTCTCATTATGACCAAGAAAGATGGAGAACACAAGATTATCGTCGAAAGTTTTCCAACTATTAAAGAAAGCATGTACTACACTTATGTTAAACCACACAAGGAGTTTGCTGCATTCAAAACCGTATTTAGCAACCAAGAAGCCTATCGAACATGGCACGATAGACTTGGTCATCCAGGCCTTAATATGATGCAAAGAATCACGAAGAATTCAAATGGTCATAACTTGAAGACAAAAGATTTCCCAAATCACGAAGATTTTTCGTGTGTTGCATGTGCAAAAGGGAAGCTCATCACTCGACCCTCAAAGCTGAAGATTCAAGCAAAATCAATGGCATTCCTTGAATGAATTCAAGAAGACATATGTGGACCAATTAATCCCATGTCAGAACCTTTTCAGTACTTCATAGTGTTGATTGATGCTTTCTCGAAGTGGAGTCGTGTATGTTTATTGTCTACTAGAAACCATGCGTTTGCACGATTGACAACTCAGATCATACAATTGAAAACTAATTTTTCGGATCACAGAATCCAATCCATCGGGATGGATAATGCCGGAGAATTTACCTCGAAGGTGTTTAATGACTATTGTATGAGTATGGGTATCAAAGTGAAATATTCTGTACCACACGTGCATACAAAAAATGGACTAGCAGAATCCTTAATTAAGAGGATTAAGTTGATAGCACGACCATTATTACAAAATAGCTTATTGCCTACCTCTTGTTGGGGCATGTAGTGTTGCACGCAGCAGCATTAATTCAATTGAGGTCATCTGCTACACATGAAGAATCACCATTAGCAATGGCGCGTGGTATAACACCAAATGTTTCTCACTTGCGGAGATTTGGATGTGCTGTGTATGTCCCTGTCGCTCCGCCTCAGCGAACTGTAATGAGTGCACAACGAAAACTCGGAGTTTACGTTGGATATGAAAGTGCATCTATAATCAAGTATTTAGAGCCATCCACTGGGGATCTAAACACGGCTCGCTTCGCTGATTATATCTTTAATGAAGATCATTTTCCGGTATTAGGGGGAGGAAAGTATCTCTCTCGGGACGAATGTCGTGAAATAGAATGGAAAACTAAAGGAATTCAAGGAATGGATCCTTGCACTACAGAAACTGAGCTCGAAGTTCAGAACATTCTCCATCTACAGAGGGTTGCTAATGAACTGCCAGAAGCTTTCACCAATACAAGAGACATTGTAAAGTCTCATATACCGGCTGCAAATGCACCTGAAAGAATAGATATCCCATTTGAAGAAGATGACTATATGGAATTCCAGCCTCCTTCCTCAAAAGCAACGAATGCAAGGAAGAGGGGGAGTGATCCGGTTACACGGGCACCAAAGAAGCCTAGAGTACAAGCTCAAGCTAAAGCTCCTAGGAGACGTCCGGCGGAGAATATGTCAAAGCAAACTACTCAAAAGAAGAATATAGAAGGTGAAAGCAAACCACACGAAGTGGTGAGCATTGAAGAAGAAATCCCAAGTGAGAATGTGCGCACACTTGAAACTCACGACGGGTTACCAGAAATTCCTGATCTAAACACACCTCTGAGTGATGTAGATAAAAAAATGAAATAATAGAAGAAGATTTAACGAATTATGTTGAGACGGGAGTAGTATACAATAGAAAAACATTGAAAGTCGACTCATATTTTGCTGACACAATTGCAACACAGATTGACTTGGAATCTGAACCAAAGTCAATGAAAGAATGCAAGAAGCGTCCTGATTGGCCAAAGTGGAAAGAAGTAATTTATCCAGAATTGAACTCGCTAAAGAAAAGAGAAGTGTTCGGTAATATAAGCATTACACCAAAAGGTATCTTTCCAGTAGGTCATAAATTGGTGTTTGTCCTGAAGAGACATGCTCAAAATGAAGTGACTAGATACAAGACGAGACTCGTAGCTCAAGGTTTCACGCAGAGACCAGGAATTGACTACGAAGAAACCTACTCTCCCGTAATGGATGTAATTACTTTTCGGTATTTAATATCATTGGCAGTGAATATAAATTTGTAAATGCGACTTATGGATGTCGTCACTGCATATTTGTATGGAACATTAGATACAGAAATCTATATCAAATTTCTAGAAGGAATCAAAGTCCCGCATGAAGAAGAACGCAAATTATATAGTATCAAACTTCAGAAGTCACTATATGGTTTAAAGCAATCTGGAAGAATGTGGTATAACAAACTCAGTAACTTTTTACTGGAAAAAGGATTCTTGAAGAATGATGATTGTTCTTGTGTATTTTTTAAGAAATCAGAGAAAGGTGAATATTCTTACTTAAAGTCTGAATTTGAAATGAAAGATTTAGGAAAGACTGCATATTATTTAGGCTTGCAGCTTGAGCATACCCACGAAGAGATATTATTGTCAATTAAACTATACCAAGAAGGTATTACAAAGATTTAATATGAAAGATACATACTCACTTAGATCCCCTATGGTTGTGAGATCACTCAATGTAGAGAAAGATCCATTTAGATCAAAGGAGAAAGGTGAGGAATTATTGGTACCTTAATATTCTTATCTCAGTATTATTAGAGCATTGATGTACCTTGCAAATGGTACGAGGTCCGATATAGCTTTTGCTATTAATCTACTTGCTAGATATAGCTCGGCACCAACTATGCGACATTGAAAAAGCATTAAACAAGTATTAAGATATCTGAGAGGAACTGAAGATTTCGGATTATTTTTCAAGAAGAATGCAGAAGTAACCTTGATTGGATATACTGATGCTGGCTACTTATCCGATCCACACAAGTCAATCTCGTAGACTGGATATATGTTCTTATTTGATGGAATGACAATTTTATGAAAGTCAACGAAACAGACGATTGTTGCTACATCAACAAATTACTCAGAGATCATCGTATTATTCGAAACCGCCAAGGAATGCACTTGGCTTAGAAGAATGTCAAGACATATAATGGAGAGTTATGAAGTGTCGTATACTCCATCTCCTACAGTTATCTATAAAGATAATAACGCTTGTATTGCATAAATACAATCGGGATATATAAAGTCAAACATGACAAAACATATGTTACCTAAATTCTTTCATACGCATGAATTGCAAGAGAAGGGAGAAATTTTGGTAACTCATGTCCGATCTTGTGATAATCTTGCAGATATGTTCATAAAGGCACTACCAGCTTGCATTCTTGAAAAAAATCGGCATGGTATTGACATGAGAAGACTTAGAGAAGTGCTTGGAACAGGGGGAGAACTTCCCTAAGTACATCACGTCCCGAATTAAAGAATCATCTCGAAGATAATTCGTGTCATTTATGAAAATCGATAAGCATTAATCATGAAGATTAAAGCATTATACTCTTTTTTCCTTATGAGTTTTTTATAGGAAATTTTCTCATTAAGGTTTTTAATGAGGCAATGCGTACAATATAAGTAACGGTAATATATGCTCTTTTCTCGATTTTTTCCACTGAGTTTTTAAGAAGTTTTTATAAGGCATATTTATCGTGATAAAGAGGCAAAGGGGAAGTGTTGTAAAACGCTTGTTGGGTCAGGCCCATCTTCAATAAGAAGTTTTCCTGGTCCATATGGGCTCGTTATCGAATTAGGATCCAACACGAAGTAAGGTTTCCCCCTTATAAATAGTTAAGGAGACACCCCTTTATAAATTCGCCAGAATTATTTAATAAAAAATTTCGTCGATAACTCAACACAAACGTCATGCTCCAGACACATCCATCCTCTACGGGCTACGGCGCTTAGCTCTGCCGGCTGCTGAAAAGCCGTCTAGCTATAAGCTACGATCAATCATATATGCATGGAGTTACAATTACTCAATTAGACATGTGACACGAGTCGGAAATAGTTTAGTTCGCCGTACGTGCAGCCCGGTCGGACAGAAAGGACAGTACCGGCGAAGAACACTGCAGCACATCCGGCAATGCCCAGCAGCACTCGTAAAATTGTTGCGCGGCTGCCTGCCACAAAGTACGCTTGGAATGTTGGAGTTGGTATACTCTACTAGTACCTTGGTATTGCACACTGACGCGTAACGGTGTCCATAGCTCGTGGGCGCGTCGGTGGTGCGGTCTACGGATTTACAACTACCGACCAATTGCAATTGGTACCAGCTCAGCAGCAATTAGCTCATAAAAACAGTTTTCACCGGAATCTGTCTGAAAGAAAACCTGCGCAGAGTTCTTTTTTTTGTGAAGTTTTTTTTTTCTTTTCGAAGAACCTGTGCTGTGCAGAGTTCGATACTAGTTAAGGAATGAACACATTGCTTTTTCCAACTACTACTGATAGTTTCTACTTTCTACTTATCTGACCGATATAAGGAATGCATGTCTGCTCTTATAGAAGTGTTGGGTCTATATTCACATGGCCACACCAATCGTGATAATCACGTCGTTATCGCTGAACAAGCTTGCACTGACAGAATAACCTTGCGATCTTTTTCGTATCGGCAAGAAGTTAGTACATCAAAACTGCAGTTTTTTTCTCTCCATCTAAACTAGAAGTGTAAATGAATGAAAAAAAAAGAACTATCTGCTCGCTGATCAAGCACAGTTAACTATGGCAGCCTAGAGCTGCTGAAAATATATAGCTCGTAACTAGCCTATTTTTTTGCACAAAGGAAATGAAAGCAGCTGGGGAGCTTTCATTTGCTCAGTGATGTCTAGGCTCATGAACACTGGCCCCATAGTAGTCTTCATGGAATTCAGGCAGCTTGTGTGCTGTTGCCCTGATGTCTTTTGCAGAGACGCTTCTCTTAGTCTCGTCTACTAATGAGTTGCCTGAAGCTTCCTTCACCAAGTTATCGCTTGATTTCTGATAGATCAGAAGAACACAACGTTAGCATCAGCAAGAAAGAGCATGCATTCAGAGATGTCAAACACCGAGAATCAGAGAATATCTTACATTGACAACCATTTGCTGGCTGACAGCGGCACGACTCTCGGCATCCAATCTAATGGCTTCAGCCTCCATGGCCGTCAGCACCAGAAGCAAGAAGACAGCAGCAGCCAATCTCAAGGAAGTCCTCATTGCTTGTGTGTATTGTAGAAACTGAAACCGGGAGGTGGCTTGCGAGAGTACTAGAAACTTTAGACCTCAGCTCAGTTGGAAGCAGTAGGGGCTGGCAAGAGGCAAAGTGGTTTGAACTTGAACCATTTGACCCATGACATGTCATATTTATACATCTTGCTTCAATGACAGCACCATGGCTCATTCCAGTGATTGCTGTACTGATGTCTATCAGGCTTCAGGAGTGGGTTGTTTACAACTACAACATATTAAAATACCCATGCTGTCTGTACCACTGTCGTGAACACATACCCATACAAGACGCTAACTTTGTTTATGACACCCCTGTCGCCCTTTAGGGAAGGCTGCCTGCACGAAAATAGGCCATGTTTAGGCCACTGGTCCCTGGATTAGGTGCATTAATGCAGAACTTACAAGCGCTAAACGCAGGTGACGGCCATTACAAAGTTCGTCAGGTTCTCTGTTTGGTCTCAGGCGCTGCCTACATCACTTCCTGGAAAGTTGCGTGGCTGTCTCGGCAACGATCTACAGGGGCTGCGCATTTGTTCGCGCGTTTCTTCGGAAAAAGAAGCGAACATACCTGGTAACTGGCTGGGTCGTCTGGACGTAGCGCTTAGATGTTTCTGGATGTGAACAACAGATGCCTTGAGAGAAAAAAGTGCTGTCTGTTGCAGGCTAGAAAGCAGTGAGACATTTGACCTGGGTCGCGCAACCATGTCACATAAGCAGGTGCACCAGTTTGGGGATAAGTGTCAGAGTAGGAGGGGTAGACTGATACTAGTAAGATTAGCTGCAAATCATGCATCAAAAGCTGTGTTGGCGCACGGGCGGAGGATCTCGGTTGACCAAACTGACGAAGTTCATAAGCACGAGCATGTCTAAACGCAATCCGGTCTCACGAAGACTTGCTTCGTAACCGTTTGATTTCGATGGTTGCTGTGGCTATGTGATGGTACCAAGCAAAATCAATCAAATTGGGTCCAGGTTCCCCTATCAGATCTTGTTTAGGTACTTATCACTGTTATCATGTCGATCTCTGTACAAAGTTTTTCGTTCCGTAAATTATGCGTGACAACGTTAAAATAGCAGTGACAACTTCTCAGAACAGTGGCTGCACTGTCAGTTAAAGAATAACAGCAACGGAACTGATCAGCAATAACACAGGAAAAATACTGAATCAGTTTAGTGCACGTGATAAGATAAAATATCACTTCAATTATACTGATATGATACTATTCCCAGCACGGTTTATTTACAGAAAATCAGGGGACAACATCGCATAATGAGCCAAATAAGCCCCCTGGATGCACACTGCTAACTCGTCCTTACCTAGCTCCAACTCATTATTTACAACACCTCACAATTGGCTACTGAGATACACGGTTCGTTGGTTTATTATCAAACAAGAAATCGGCATGTCGACAATTGCCAAACAGCACAAGATACCGAAATCGCTACTTACACTTAACACTCAGCAATGTAGCACAACATCAAGACAATAGCTCAATCATTGGCCTTCCAGGAGCACTCTAATGCTATGAAGCCCTTCAGCTGATATGCTCCGTGCAACTCTTCCTGTCCTGCTCACTCTGATCTGTGGAGGGGCCTCTTGGTGGAAAGATACCATCACCGCGGTTAGGTTGTCCCTGGACCCTAACCTTAATGCCTCCTCGACGATTTGCCTGCAACACAACCTCAAGTCGTTGTGCTCTTGGAGCTTCCTTCGTGCAAAATCCACGGCATTTTGGTTTGAGAAGTAGTCCCAGATGCCATCACTGCCTATTATCAAGAACTCATCATCCTTTGTCAATGTGGTCATCTTAAGCTCTGGTTCGGCGCTTAAGGGGCCTCCTGGCTGATCTTTCATGCCTTCGAGATGCCAGTCACCAAGTGCTCTAGTAACTGCCAGCTGACCATTCAAATAACCATCATCGACATAACCGCCAAGTGATTCCACACGCCTTCTTTCATTGATGCAGCAAGCTCTGTGGTCCTTCGACATTTCAAAGGCAATGCCACGCCGTGAAAGGACAGCTCGGCAGTCACCTGCATTAGCCACCAGAAGGGACCTGCACGAATTATGCTAACAGTTAGCCTCAGAAATAATTAAACACAGGTAACCTTTAAGCTAAAGGAACTGTCACTCTAGACCAGAAATAACTAAATCATGCAGGCCCAGTTGAAATTGAGGATCCGAGGGATCTAGCATTGGAAAAAAAATTCAAAACTCATGACCCAGGGCTGCAATGTTGTAAATTTTCTATGCTGCTGGGGTAGCTCAGAAAGAAAGATGATTCAAATAATCCTGCAAATGGAGTACACCATATCATACCAATCTGAATCTAACAACAGCCTAGTCATAGTTGTGCACCTAGGAACTGAGCCTAGCTCAAGCTGGTTAAGGTGTGGCTGTACACCCTCCTGACCACCCAACTTTTTTCTTTTGGTAGTTGTGCACCTAGATGTATCATGCCCAGAACGTCAAAACTCTACCACATTAGTTTTCTTATCAGACATTTTAATTTATACCATTACATCATTCATCAAAACACACTAAGTTAACACTACAACTAGAGTCAGTTGAAAGTGATGGGTGTACCTTCCAAAAATCATTGCGGTTAGAGCAGTAGTTCCAGATGAAAGCGCCTTGTCATTAGAACATGTCTCTGCAAACTTGCTATCAGTTTGCATAAATGATCTCTTGACTACCTTCTCAAGTTCCAGAGGAAAATCAGCATCTTCCACGATGACACGTGGCAAGTTATCACGAACATAATGGGCAGCATCTTTGCCACCATGTCCATCAAAGACCTGTGAGCAGGACGGAAAGCGAGTGAGAACATAAACAGAGGATAATTCATGATTCATAATAAAGTAAGCAAATGTGGTGAAGAAAAATTCCAATTGTTACTGCACGAAGGGGGTTAACATAGGAATGAATATTCACGAGTGAATGGACCATTACCCCATAAAAGGAAATAATTTCATCATTCACTGAGTCACAGCCATAATTCTTTGCTAGATCAGAGATGCAGACATGGGCATCTTCCATGTAATCGCGACGTCCGATATCAGACCAATCTCCTGATCGGATAAAAGGGACAAAGTTGCTCAACTTAGTCTGGTTAAAGTCAACAGACACTGTGTTCTCGCAAACTCTTTCCATCTGCAGATTACGGACAAAGGGTTAGTGAGCGGCGGAACAAACCACATATAATATATAATAAATGTAAAATAAGAATAACCACAACATTCGATCAATAAGCCGTGGAAAGGAACATGCCTATTCCAATCCCATGGAATAAAAAGTCACACTCACACTCTGCCAGGAAACTGAGTAAACAAGAGACATGTTGTTACTATCACATAGAAAGCGCAAGACTTATACTAGTAAAGTAGAAAAGCAGCTAACTGAAAGGGACATAGAAGCAGAAGTTCAATTCGTCCTAGTCGCTAACACCAGCAAATCTTTATTGGACAGGAAAGGCTACAAGTAACCATTTCTAGAGAGTGCAATCATCATAAACAAAACATCCAAGAATGCACACAAGTACTACGTGGCAGCTTGTCCTTCAGGAAAAATGGTTTTTTACATCAATAAGAATTGACAAAGGAGAAAACAGCTGCAACAATATGATAGGATAACAGAAACGCCGGTTGTGACCCACTCTTGAACTAATTAGCAGAGGCATGCAAAGCCTACAAGTGTACATTCTTGGGCACCACTTCATAGTCCACTTCCTGTTTGCAACATCACTACCACGTAAAGGAAAAGCTAAACCATTATAAGGTTTAAAGGATACTACATACTTGAGAGCTAGTACTATATAAAGAACACGAATCAATAAGGACTTTTTCTCTTGACCTGAATTGAGGTAGAACTAGAGTATTAGCCATGATTGTTCAACTTTTACATGCCATAAGTGAAGGACATAGTAGATGGTGGATTAATAGCAAAAAGGGCGTTTTTGACTTTTAACCAGTAGTAAATCAAGTCCTTCTACCTAGTGAACTTTTCAGTACTTGTTTCTTCTGCCTGGTACAAAAGATTTCATGTACAACCGGTCCGCATATCACATGGACAATCTTATCACAATTCGTCACAGAATCGAAAGTACGAAGGAACAACACAATGAAGAAACAAACAATTCGTCCCTGCGAGCTAGGACAACCACAGAAACAACACTTTTTTTTTCCGGGGCCTGAATTCGTACCAAACTTCTCCCCGTTGAACGATTCAGAGCATCTTCCCTTTCACACCTAAAGCGTGGGAAACAGGGGCGTTCTTTAATTCTAGTGGTACTCCAATAAAGAACTAACTAATTTCTCCCTAACTTCGCTTTGCTCCGGATTTTACGAGAAAGGGTGAGACGAGAGGCATTTCGACATGAAAAAGGAGTGAACAGGAAGCAACCACCACGGCACCACAGTTTGGTTTCGTCTCTTGTTCTCAACCGATCACCCCACGACCGACGCAACCCACACGAATCACCAACCAGACAAGAAAAGCACCGAATTTCATCAAGCGAAAGTCACAACAAAATCACGAACGACGCATGAAGCAATCAGGAGAGGCGAGAAATAACCAGCTGGAGTTCGTGTACCCACCGCGATGTCGTCCGGCTTGTCGATCTGCTGCTCTCCTAAACCAAGCCTTCCTGCGTCCTCGATGCCCTCCACGCACATGTCCGCGTTCCGCACAATCAATCTCAGACGAGAATCACAAGCCTCTCTCTCCTCGACGCAACGCAAAGCGCAAGAACTGCTGCACGGGAGTCCTTGCCGGACAGGGGACGGGATCAGAGGAGGATAAGAGGAGCGGGCGGCGATCGATTCCGAGGCGGAAGAAAGGAGGAGACGGCGGCCGAGATGAAGACGGAGAAAGCGAGCTGGAATCCGATCGAGTGGGAAGGCAATGGGAGGAGATTCTTGGGAATATCTGCGGGAGATGTGGGTGGATCAAGGGGTGATTGCTCTCTCTCTCCCTCTCTCTCTCTGGTGGTGGGAAACCAAGGCAAAGAAGAAGAGGGGAGAGGGGAGGGCGACGAGCTATTTAAGGAGGTGCCCAGAACAGAAAAGCACGTGGCCTGGCCACGCAGCCAAGATTTTTTACGGGTGCTGTTTCTCGACTTCTTTTTTTTTTTGTTCTGCGGCTCGGTGGGCCCTCCTCGCCCTCCGGTCACGGGGGCTACTTTGTTCTTCACAACGATTTTGTTTTTGTTTTTCGTTTTCCACGCGTAAGTTGTGAGAAAAATCAAAGACAGCGAAACAACGCCCAATATCAGTCAGCTTATATATTTTGTGTTAATGAAAATACTGGACATTAATTTATTCTCCTATCCTAGACTAGAAGTGTCTAATGATAGCGTATGATTAGATTACAAGGTTAAAAAAAAGGTGAACTTTTTAGAGGCTTTCAAGAGGAAGTTTACAAAAAGGGAAAGAGGACCTTCTCCAACACGCGGGCTGTTGTTTCTTGGATGTTAGTCGTTAGTAGCAAGACTTCGCGGGCGTAAGAGCTGATCTCATCATGTACGCCGTTGATGATTTTCCTCGACCTTGCGATATTTTCCTTTCCAGAGCCAGCACAAACAAAATATCGGATTCATTTTTGCTTTTTAAAAATTCCAGTATCAGATTTGTCGAGACAACTCACGTTTCTGTTGAGACAAAGAGGGTCCACATGGTGCCCTACTCCTCCTTTCAATCACTGTCGCCGTTGCGCGACGGGAGCATAAATAATTTTACCGTAATTCAGGCACCGCCGAGTGTCTCACTCGACTAAAATTAATTAATCTGCATAATTACCATCAAGTCCTCAAGCCACACTATGTATATAGCTTGATTGATCAGCACTTTTATTTGCCGCCATTGTGATGTTCTAGAATGATGAATGCTACTGTAATGTTTTTTAAGTAGACCGAAGCTTGCTAGGATTATCAGGAGAGGATAGGCAGAGGCTGGGTCAACGAGCCAAAAGAAAAAGGTCGTTGCCAACTATGATGGCGCGAAATCGAATGAAGAATCACACGCCACTCCACCTAACGCACACGCCTCACAGAAAATTCCATGGAAGGTATAGGAGCAGCTACCGCACGCACGGAGGAGTGATTTACAGCGACAAAGATAACTATACACATACACCTACTAGAACGTACTCCCTCCATTCACGAAATGGTGTGACAACCAATTTATACTAGCTGTAGTTCATTTTGACATGTCGGAACAACATCATTTCAAAAAAAAGAGGAGTAGTAAAATTAATAACCCTTTTGTACTTATTTGTTTCCAATCTTTCATTCCTTTCCTGTTTTTTATTAGACTCAGTTTTATTTTCTTTGATTGATTACATCTCAAAACACACACTGCTTAAGGCTCTGTTTGGATACCTTCAATTTTTAAGAAACCAGTTTTTAGAAATTGAAAGGCCTCCAAACAGACCAATTTTTTTATCAGTTTCTAAAAACTGGTTTATGAGTTTTTAAGAAACCCATAATCTGGATTATACCATCTAATAACAATTTTTTAAGAAATCATCTTTTAGAAACTGAGATCCAAACATCCACATGTATTTTTTTTATAAACTAGTTTTTAAGAAACTGGTTTATAGGAGGGATCCAAACAGGATGTAAATACCTTCTCTTTCCATTGAAAAGAGAAAGTATTTCCAGTCACAGACTGATAAACTTAGGACAAATTGGAACCATTAACCATATAATTTGTTATTATTTGTTATACTCTCGTCATCATGATGTAGGCGCGATTGACAACGGTATGCTGCCAGGTGGCCCCGCGCACCATCTGGACCCCATCTGCCATAGGAAGGTAGAGAGCACGTGGAAGGGGTATTGGAAAGGACCAGCGAGCGAACTGACAGGGATCCTGGTCGTGTGATTCTCGAGGTGGACACGCGTTCGAAGCAGGGCCAGCGAATGCCCGGTTTGGACACCTGGTTGAGCTCCGGCTCGGGTTCGCGGGTATCCTGTTGACACCTACACGCCAACCGACTTTGCAAACTGGCACGTTTGCCTGCTTTGCTTACTCGTCGTCAGCTCAGTCGTGAGCGTTTGTTTATCCACAAATAACTCACGTCAGCCAGACAACAACGTACACGGCTCGATACGAACGAGGCAGCGGCGGCGGCACATATATCCGCACACGTACGAGTTAAAATTATAATAATAGTATACAAATATCGTGTATGGCAATATGAAAATATCGATAGTATATTTACTGTCAACTACACAAGTACCCCCCCTTCAACAGTTACCTGTACCTTAAAAACTGGGCTGAGCTGTGATCGTACGTACGGGACAGTTCACTTTCAGTTTCAGAAATGTATTAATCCCGGTAATGTGAGCCCGAAGAAAACAATCAACCATCATGGCATTATGCCCTTATATCTAAGATTAAATAAATCTGCAACGTTCATTGCGCGTTGTGTTGACGGTATCAACTCGCATATATATATATATATATATATATATATATATATATATACCAGCACAATTTAGTTTATTCGTGAGTGCTGCTGTTTCGTTTGCTGATAGTATTAGTTCAGGGTACTGTTGTTACGCCAATAACAAAAGACGCATGTGTTCCATGAGTTGGCAACTGCTCTGTCATTCAGCAGTTCGATCTCCAGCGGTCCATCCTGTCCCTGACAACAGAACGGACTGTGCTGTGCCCGCGCGCGCGCGACAGAGGTTTGCTCGTCAACTGTCAATGGCGACGATGCAGTTCCGTTGGGCTGCCTGCCGTTGCTGCCCATGATGCCTTATTTAATCGATGGGAGATTACTGTGTGCCTGTATCCAATACGGAAAGTCTATTGCGCGAGGGGGTCATGCTCGTGCGCTAGCGCGCGACCCCCCGCGTCAGACCCGGCCCAGTAGAAGCGCTGGAGCGCGGCGGCGTCAAGGAGCCCCGATGGCGGAGCACAGGCGAGGACTGACGGCGCGATGCGGCGGCGAGGACGTCGCCGTGTCGCTGGTGGTGGATTAGCGCGGACGGTGATGTCGATGGTCCTGGCGATGGAGCGCAGATGAGTATGGACGGCACGACGCGGCGGCGAGGACGCCGCCGCGTCGTAGGAGGCGGTTCACATCAGCAAGGTTAGTGGGTCTAGATTATCGGGGGTCTAAGCATTTCGGCGCATTAGAAGGCTTTGGGGGGGAGGAGGGGGGGGGGGAGTTGGCATGGCGGCAGGCGACGGTGCGGCGTCCGACGTTGTTAGGGCTGGTCCTAGGGGAGGGGGGGGGGGGGCAATAGAGGCGACCGTCCTAGGCCTCCAGAATCGAGGGACCTCATATTTCTAGTGTGTCTTTGGTTTATTCTCGTAGTGGTCTGTAAAAATTCAGATTTTGTTATTCTGATCACTTGGTCCATGTCATGCCTATTCATAAATTCGCTACTTCCTTGTTGTCATTCGACTTAGCTTGTTTTTTAATTTGATTGATGCAGTACAGGCTGCCGATAGGTATGATTATACCTAAATAACCTCTTGTTGTTTGATATAATCCTCATCGTCAAGTTATCCCTCTACTCAAAACAGTATAAGAACTAATTGTTCACTGCGTGGGCCATCAATAATTGATTCATTATCTAAAAATATTCATTTGAATATGTATATATTTATTATGACTTGTTCGTGTGTGATAATCAGAAACATTTTTTTTTAGTTTTTTTGTTCCACTAGACGAGGTTGATATACCCTCGTGAGCACATCAAGAAGAAAACGTCTAAGATAATCTGTAGGAAGAGTTTTTTATATGAATATTAAGTTTAGATATAATTTAAATATTTAGAGGTAATTTTCTATATAAATTACTAATATTTTGTTGTTTCTCTAGTTTTAATAAGGGTCTCATTTTTCATGTCGTCTTGTGCCACGCAAATCTCAGGACCGGCCTTGGGCGCCGTCAGAGCCACGAGTGGCAGGCGGACGGCGGACAGGGCTCGCGACGGAGGGAGCTCACAGACGCGGTTGGTGGGGAAGCTGGCAAACACGTCGAGAGAGCATGGCGCCGCGGTCAAAAAGCCGACTATGGGAACGGCAACGCGGCGGGAGGGGTCGCACGATCCTCTAACACGTGACGGGTCGTGCGTTAACCCCTCCTTATCCAATACGTGCCAACCGAACCGATTGCTCCCCCTCCGATCTCTTCGGTTTCACCGTCGATGGAGACCGGCCGGGAGAATGTATCCATGCATGAGTTCATTCATCGGTCGATGCATTAGGTCGGAGGTCCAGAAATTGGGTACAAGATGGATCGATGATGCATGGGTACTGACGCGTTGAGCGAATTCTTTCAATTACCCGTTCGGTGTTTTTTTTCTCTTACAGCGGGGACGCGGATGGCCCTTCAAACCACAGCCAGCCAGAGCCTGTGTAAAGTAAACATGTATAAAAAAAAACGAGATTATCGCAGCTCGATCGGGTGCTTCATCTCCACACCACACCAAAAAGGGGATTGCTATAGATACATGGAGATGCTGTGTACTCGTGTAGTAAACAGTAAAAAGCAGCTGTTGTTCATACATCTTTTTTATCTGCACTTTGCGCGCATACAGAAACAACAAGTTGTCGTTTCAAAAAAAAGAAAAGAAAAGAAACAACAAGTTGCCCGTTCCTGTGGAGGAGACTTGTGGTGGACGAGACCTTTCTATCTCTTGCCCATTCTTGCAAGATACTAAAGCTTCATGCCGGCGCCATGTCTTTCCTGCTAGTCAATGCAAGACACTGATTGCTGCACCACAAACGCATTGGTCGTCGCCGTTTCATTCAGATGTGGGCGCGCCACTATGTACTCCACTAACCTATACGGTAGTGGTAGCATTATTGGCGTCATCTCCACCTTTTCTCCGCCTACAAGTTTGCAAGTAGCCTTGTGATAATTCTCATGCTTGAAGAAGGGATGCTCCTGATGAGCAAGTGAGCAGAAACTCTGAAGCCATTGTTAGCAAATGAAGCGAGGCAAGGGTGTGGAAACAAACCAACGCACGGAAAAAGTATGAAGATCCCCGGCAAGATGGGTCGGTTGATGTCGTAATCATTTCGATAATGATCTGGAGACTATTCCAATCGAATATAGGACTGTATTAAAAAGGGAGGACGGTCTCTTGTTCCAATGAATAGAAAACTCGAAACGAGATTGTAGCCGCGCGTACATTTATTAGCTTTTGTATAAGCAGATTCTTAAGCTACCCTCGGTTCACACCTGCAGTAGAAATCGACAGGAAAAAATAACACTTCGGATTTGCGCGTGGATTCTCCACGGTTGAGGATAAGCCACACGCATGCACCTGAAGAATGCTTGTGGACATGCATTTTATCACTTCGATTCGTTCGGATAAACTGCTTGCTGAAATCAGCACACGTACGTACTCTGCACGCAGGTGACGCGTTTGATTCTTCATTTTTCTTCTCTAATTATGGCCCTTTTCTCTCTTCCACACTATTCTTAATCGTCTTGACTGATTGATATTTTGTCAGATACGATCTCATCTTCCTTCTTTTTTCAGATAGCTAGAGAAGAATCCCCCTTGGTGCTCGTAACGCTTACGCAGTCGCCGGGCTTGGGGAGGAAAGAGACAACGGGACCAAGACCGGTTGAAGTGCCGTGTGGGTCCGAACCAGGACACCGTCGAAAAGGCTCCTCATCATCTCTCCTTGCAAAAGTCGGTGATGGCAATGGATCGGATAGGGACGGCATAATAAAACTACAAAAGCAACACAAGAAATCGCAAGCAGCATATGTTACTCTTCGTCCTCGATAATGGCGTGGATTCTGATTCACCAAGCAGCAAACAGCCCTACCCATCTCTGTGCATGAGGGTTGAGGGAAGACTGAGCTAAGCTATCGCAACTTTGACGTCTTCTTTTATCAATTTTTTTCTGAATAAAAAAGGAAAAGGATCTGAAAATGCCCCATGAGAGTGCCTTTTTCTTTTTAGGATTGTTCTTGAGTGAAAAGCATTGTTATTTTTTTTACCAAAAATACTAGCGACTGAAATAATTTTGTTAAGAAGATATATAACTGTTAGGTTTTGAAACAAAAGAAAATCTTCACGGTGATGTTACAGGGTCATCTATTGCGCAGTTTGTAGGCTTGTAGCTTTGTTGCTTGCTCATCTACCGAACAAAAGAGGTCAAAAGTGTGAACCCTCTCTGGGCCTGGAGCAGTACCTCGCATAATCTAGCGCTGCCGCAGGAGCAGCGCCCAGCCACCGCCGCCGCTTGGTCCCTCTCCTCCTCATTCTCCGGTGCTCACACCGGCGGTGAGGTGGGACAGAGAGCCACCCTTCTTTATGGTTTAGTGGTTTATTTCTTTAGATCGAATCTTAGTTTAGGGTTAAGATCTTCTCTATGTTGAGTTATTCGACATTGAAAATTTGTTTTCTTCTTTTTCTTACTGGTCACGTCGAGAATAAAGGGTGGATTTGATCTCTCCATGACGGCAGCAATGAAGATGATGGCGGTGGCGACGTCGTCAACAATTTTCATGTCTTGGCGACATCGAGATTTAGGTTTCCGGATGGCAACATCAAGACGGAGATGATGTTGTTGGCGTGGAATAAATTTCTCTAGTCCATTCTCCGTTTTGTCATGATTAGTTCTAACCGCGATGAAGGGCTTGTGAGATCAGGTTCACTGTTTTTTCTTCTTCTTCAGTGACAGAAGAAAGAAGAAGAAAGACATGAAAAAAAAGAGGATTATGCTCAATTCTACCTACAGGAATGTATGAATCTTCATACAGGTTTAAGATTGAGTTTTGGAGCTATATACTGAGTGCTTTTAATTATAATTTCTTTGTATTTCAGAATGCTTGTAACATAATATACTCAGTCATTATTTAATATAATCCTTCTTTTATCTAAAAAAATCTACCGAACAAAAGAAACCATTTTCCAGATAACCAAAAAATATCCGATGTTTTATCAGCCATGCGCATCAAAGCACCAAAACGTTTCTGTTTGCTTTTGAGTTCACATGCTCGCAGTCAGTCTGAGGACTCGGGAGATTCATTCCAGGTGAACTTTCTGCAAAACATAAATGGAAACTGGCCCAATGGGGATCGAGATATTCGAGCCCATGTTACATTTAACCCAGCCCAACCCAACTCCTGATTGGGACCCACAAGCAGATATTTCCCTTCCTTCGGCAGGAAAAGTGAAATGAAACGGGAAAAATCTCACCGACGCTGCACAACGATGCCAGGAGAGCGGCGGATTTGAGCGCCGTCGTCGGCCATCGCCACCGTTTGTGTCCTGTTCCTCTCCGAGCCTCGCTGAAGGCGCCGCGTTGCTTGATTCAGTCCCACGGAGCCCAACGCCCCATCTTCTGATCCTTGGTTCCTTCAAGGTACGCTTCGCTGTTATATACTACATTTTTCCTTTTATAATGTGTGCTCAGTTCTTCTCGTGGGTTTTTGTTGAGATGAAGGCGGAAGGAAACTGCTAACATAGCACATAGGTCAAGTAGATTCGTGTTTTTTTAGGAACGATTTTTTTCGTGTTGGAAGTCGGAACAATGAACTTGAAGGTGGCATTCGCTGTAGCAGATAGTTTTGACTTGGGTGTTACGGTAACCGATGCAAAAGTCGCTAGTCCTCGTCACATGTTATGCAGTAATAAGTTCTATCTTCTCAATCCGTTTGATTTCCTAAACCTATTATTTCAGTTCGGACAGACGGGTGCTATCTTTTGGACTTGCAGGGTTAATTGGTTGCAGGTTTGTTTTTCAAATAAAAGTCATCTTATAATTTGTGCGGTATGATTCATTCAGGAGGGGTAGCCGTATTTCTGTATGATCAGTTCACTGTTATCTTACAAATATGATTTCAGTTCAATCATAGCCCATAGGTGTTATATCTCGTAGACTTACACTAGTAATTCGTTGATTTGTTGGATGGCCCTTTTGATGTTCTTCTAGGATTTTCCAAATCCTGAAAAGGTGACCAAATACTTGGTTGGTGTAGGTTCCTTCTGACCTTGAAAGTACTCTGGAACCTTCTGACCTTGAAAGTACTCATTGATCCATGGAGGGTCTCTCAGAGCCACTGCTTGCAGAGATCATCAAGAGGATTAATAGGACAAGCGATCTGAATTCTCTTTCCCTTGTATCAAAACATCTCTACACTGCCGAGGCAGAGGAAAGGGCCACTATTCATGTTGGCTGTGGTCTTCACCCTGCAACAGAAGCCTTATCAGCACTATGCTCCCGGTTTCCCAACTTATGGAAAGTAGATATCAATTATTCTGGTTGGACGTCCAACAGAGGAAAGCAGTTAGACAACCAGGGCCTTCGTGTGCTTTCATCTCACTGCCCATCGCTGAAGGATCTTACCTTAAGCTTTTGCTCATACATTGATGATTCCGGTCTTGGTTATCTTGCATATTGCAAGAAGCTAACTGTCCTTAGGCTAAATTTTGCTCCAGCAGTAAGTTCTAGGGGGCTTCTTTCTATGGCTATTGGGTGCAAGAGTCTGTCTAGTTTCCATCTTGTCGACTGCATGAAGGTAGGCGGTGTGGAGTGGTTGGAGTACCTTGGCCGGGAAGGATCATTGGAAGAACTTGTGGTTAAGGATTGCAATGGAATCAGCCAGTTTGACCTCCTAAAGTTTGGTCCAGGATGGATGAAGCTTCAAAAGTTTGAGTTTGAGATTAATGACAATTACTGGCGTGTAGGAGCCCGTGATCCCTCGTATGATTCTCACTACATGTACAAATATGATCTTTGTTGTGAAAATTTGAAGGACTTGAGGTTGGCACATATTATAACTGAGCCAGAAATTGGACTTCGTTTTCTCTTGAGTAAGTGCAAATCGTTGGTGAAACTTTGCCTGGACTATGTTATTGGTCTAGATGAGAGTGAAATGATCCAACTGTTCCAGAGCTGCAGCAACCTTACAAGTATCTCACTTCGGCTCATGCCTCTGTACCGTGGTCATGATTTTGATTACAGAACAGCATTGACTGATGATAGCCTTAAGGCTCTATCACGCTACTGCCCCAAGCTTCAGGTTGTTGAGTTCACCTTTACATTTTGTAATGCTGCCTATCCATCAGAAATAGGCTTCACGCAGGAGGGTATTATAATGCTGATTCAGTCGTGCCCAATTCGTGTTGTCATGCTAAATGGTGCCACCATTTTTGATGATGAGGGAATGAAGGCCCTCTCATCCTCCCAATTGTTGGAAAGGCTCGAGCTTGTGGACTGCAATGGCATTACAGACGCTGGGATAGGTTTCATGATGTGTGCCCCGTCCCTGATCAGCTTAACTCTCCAACAATGCGAAAGAGTGACTGACCATGGAATGGCCGAGTTCGTAAGCTCACAGAAACTGGAGTCTTTGACTGTTGTAGGCTGTCGCAGGATTTCTCTAAAAGGAGTGCAAGGGGCTGCCAGTTCAGTTCACTACTCCTGCGAGCCTGAATGTCAGGCCAGTCTAAAGGGAATGAAAAGGATGGAGTTAAGTACAATGTACCGCCAAATCTTTTCGTGACAGCCACAACGATTGTAAGGAGAACCAAGGTTGTGAAAAAGTTTTATTGTACGCAACCTTTGGCTTTTGTAATTCCCGTTCCCTGTCAGCAGAAGTCTAATATGGAACTAATTTGTTGCCTGTTAGTTTGCCATGACCAGAATCGGTACTTAAATGCTTTCTATCATTTACTAGCACAAGAATTTTGTTGCTGTTGAACTTATACAAGTGAGGCTTGTTTGGAGTAAACACGTCTTTGTTATCTCCTTATTTCATCGTTCCTTTGTGCGTGCTGTTGTCGTTCTTTACGATGATGAGGCTTGTTTGTAAACGCGTTTCTTTTATATCCCCCTTTCCTTTGTATTGCGCCATAAGGATGCTGAGGTTAATGAAATAACCCGTTCTTACGCTCGCACAGCGGGGACAGCAGTAGTGCGCGCCACCACATTGAAGCAAGCGCAGATTCTCAAATAAGAAAGAAAAACAAATATTTGATCAGGTGGTTTCTTTTTCAGAATGTAGCCCACGATTATAATTTCTGGTGCATACAAAGCCCAAATCAGCCCAAAACCAAAGTTTTGGGTTAATTGGCTGGCAGTTTGGCACCTCTCCCATCTCATTACTCCCTGTCAGGATCCACTCAAAAAAAATTAAAAAAAATTACTCCCTGTCAGGGAAAAAAAAAGATAGTATCTCGACCCTTCCGCGGGATCCGGAGATGAACAAGGGTAGAGCTCCATGTCCGAGGACGAGGCTGGGGGCTGCCTGCTGATCAATCATCCCGTCGAAACCGACCGGCGCCTCCGGCCCTCCGCCTCATGCATCCACCGCGTAGTTGACGACCGGCCGCCGTTCCTCCTCTTATCTTCGGAATCCGTTCGTGCTAAAGCCGCCGCCGCCTTTTTCTCAACCTTGCTTCAAGTTGTTTGTTTGAGGTATGGTTTTAGGGTATTGTTTGATTTTGCGCCGGTTTATGTTTGATATAAGGAAGGGACAAATTACCAGTGCGTTGGTAAACTGGATTATTCTGATTGTTCTGTGAAATTCGAAGTACAATCTTCTTCAAAAAATAAAATAAAAAATCGAAGTACAATGGTTGCTATAGGTGTATGTCAGTTTCACTGCACGTTTTTAGCATATGACATACTACCTCCTGTTTTGTTTTGACGTTGTTGGAAAACAATACTTCGTGAAAATAAAACTGCGCCCTAACGACATCGAAACAAACTGAAGGGGCGGAAGTATGTATTTACCAAACTTTTTTTTTAATCTTGTGGACTTGTCGTACTTTTAACTCTATATTATATATTATGGAAACTTAGGATGTTGGTTTACTTTGATGTTGCTTATGGGTCATTTATTCATTCAGCAATTGTTGATTAATGTAATGTGTAAAAATGTTCCTTTTTTTCTCCTTTGAACTGTAATCACTTTCACCTACTGGCTTACTGCTGTCTCATAATGACCAATTTCATATATGGTTCATTCTAATTGACCCATTTCAGTTTAGCACTCTGAACACCTGCTCCATGGAGGATCTCCCAGAGCCACTGATTGCAGAGATCATCAAGAGGACTACCTGGACAAGTGATCTTAATTCTCTCTCCCTTGTGTCAAAGCGGCTGTACAAAGTTGAAGCAGATGAAAGGGGTTTTATCTGTGTTGGATGTGGCCTCAACCCTGCAACAGAAGCTTTGTCATCTCTGTGCTCCCGATTCCCCAACTTGTGGAAAGTAGAGATCAATTACTCTGGTTGGTCGTCTAACCAAGGGCAGCAGTTAGATAACCAGGGCCTTCATGTGCTTTCATCTCACTGCCCATCGCTGATGGATCTCACGCTGAGCTTCTGCTCACACAAATGACTCTGGTCTTGGTTATCTGGCACATTGCAAAAAGCTTATGGCCCTCAGGCTGAACAATGCTCCAGCAATAAGCTCGAATGGGCTTCTCTCGGTAGCGGTTGGGTGCAAGAGTTTATCTGTTTTCTGTTTTGCATCTTACTGACTGCATGAATGTAAGCAGCTTGGAAACAGTGTTAGCCCAACAGGAATATGAGTGGTACAGCTGGCAGAGTTGGACCTGTCAAGAACTAGAATT
The DNA here is from genome assembly GCA_030378355.1 of Eleusine indica. NCBI lineage: Eukaryota > Viridiplantae > Streptophyta > Magnoliopsida > Poales > Poaceae > Eleusine > Eleusine indica. Next base: position 1,576,494 of record CM059495.1, read on the forward strand.
TCCTGGTAATACTGGTCTGGAGTGGCTTGAGTACCTTGGCAATGCAGGATCGTTGGTAGAATTTGTGGTCAAGGATTGCAAGGGAATAAGCCAGTATGACCTCCTGAAGTTTGGTCCTGGATGGATGAAGCTCCAAAAGTTTGAGTTTGAGTTCAATGGCACTTATTGGTTATCAGGGGCTCGTGATCCATCATACAATGCTCGTTACCCATATAAATATGATATATCTTGTGAGAATATGAAGGATTTGAGGCTGGCCAAGATTGTAACTGATCAAGAAATTGGTCTTCGTTTTCTCTTGGGGAAGTGTAAAGCACTGGAGAAACTTTGCCTTGACTACGTCATTGGTCTAGATGAGAGTGAGATGATTGTACTGTTCCAAAACTGCAGCAACCTTAGAAGCATCTCGCTGCGGTTCATGCCTCGGCACTGTGGATTGCAAGAGAATTTTCGTTTCAGGACAGCACTGACTGATGATAGCCTTAAATGTCTATCTCTCTACTGCCGCATGCTTGAGGTTGTGGAGTTCACCTTTACATTTTGTGAGCCTCTGTATCCATCAGAAATAGGCTTCACACAGGAGGGTATTATAATGCTGATTCAGTCTTGTCCAATTCGTTCTTTCATGCTAAATGGTGCCAACATTTTTTATGACGAGGGGATGAGGGCCCTCTCATCTGCCCAATTACTGGAAAGACTCGAGCTTGTGGATTGCAAGAGGATAACTGATGCTGGGGTAAGTTTCATAACGCGAGCTCCATGCTTAACCAGTCTCACTCTCCGAAAATGCAATAATGTGACTGATGATGGAATTGCCGAGCTGGTACGTTCACACAAACTGGAGTCTTTGACTGTTATAGGTTGCCGTAAGATATCTGAGGAAGCTGTTAAGGGGGCTGCTAGATCAGTTCAATACTCTGCCGAGGTTGAAAGCCACGACAGTCTAAAAGGAATGAAATGGAATTAGCGGTCCTAGATGTGATCTTTGGCTGCCAACCTGTTACGTTGCCCTGACCAGGACTTGTACGTCGTATGTTTTAATTAATTAATTAATTTAGTAGCTCGAGAATTTGACTGAATTTGTAATGCATGGTGAAGCTTCTAATGTCAAGTCTTCATTAGGATTTGGATTTCAAATATACTGTAAAGGATTTTTTATTGATATATGGAGATTCTTAATGCCACTATTTCTGTGATCTCGTTATTGTAAATATATCTGGTGCAAATGTGAAACTTTTTTAATCTGAGGTGTTGGCTTGTGCATCTATGCTTAACGCAGTCCATTTTGATGCCACGGGATCGCAGTTAGCTCTATTATACTAAACTGCGAGCTTCCTATGGATGTGCTTCCGGTCACAGAACACAGCCCGTTAAGAAGGCATTTATTGTTTATTTATGAGATTGAAAATTGTCGAAGGACATCATCAATTAGGCGCACCGTCGTGGCCTCAGGTGAGACCGACCTGACCGCCAGGTCGCCTCCTAGACAAGAAGACACGCAGCTGCTTACTGGTTATTATTACCAGTTTTGTATTCTGTCTCTCGAGTTCGATCTCCCATCGCCACACGTCTGTTAAGAAAGCAAATTCCAAGGAATACAAATCCATATTTTGAACATCATCCTGGACTGGATAGGTCCGAACTCATACAACACAAACAATAACGGCAGAAGTAGAGCAGTAAATAAGTAATTCCTCCATTCTAAATTATGACACTTTAACATTCTTAAATTTTTTCAAATTATAATATATCCTCGCTTCTCAATGCATCTTTCTCTTCCTAATACATCTCTATCTCTCACCTTCTCGTTTTCTATACATCTACATTTTCAATCATTTTTTAATTTCCGTACCCAAAACAAAAACATCATATAACTTGAAACGGAGGCAGTATATTTTTTTTCTTGCAAGGAAACAGTATACTTCACGTTGAGCTGGATCCTTACATGAGTTGTGTGCAAAATAGTGGAGCGTATGATGCATGATGAAAGATAAGGGGATCTTCACCTCAGCGCCAATCCTTTCGAGCATTCAGTGTCAGCACTAACAAATAACATGCCACTTGCTTTTACTACTGAGGATTACATGGGTGCATACAAATGCCATCTTTCTAATCTATTTCTAGTCGTCACTGAACTGTTAAAGAACTATCCTAACATCCAAGAATCCCCCTAATCGAAGTAACATTACATGTAGTATGCCGATACCAGGTAAAGGGAATGATTTTGCTGATCGCAAATTGCAAGGGTTCAGGTTTTCATTTTGGAAAACAGCTCCAATGGTCACAGGAACAATAGATGATTCACGTGTATACATGTTGCTCCACAGCATTCTTAATACATGGAAATCGATCGGCCCATTGCTTGTAACCTACACAGGGTAGCACAAAAATAGGAAAGTTGGATTTCTGTTCATGCACATCGAAGGAGCTTACTTATCTTTCAGGTCAACAGATCAGCATATTTACCTGATACAATGATGTTCTTTTGGTTGAACTGCTCCCTGTCGTCATCAGGTATATCCTGCAGTACAATACAGACGTTATTTTGCTAGTAAATTCAGTGGGACAAGAAGCTACATCAAAGTCCCAAATAATTAATAAAGACTAATTACCTGTTGCAAACTTTTGACAATGAGATCAGACAAACTCTTAAGGGTCATGGTGTCAAAACCAGGGCAGCTCAATAGAAACTCTTCAGATGTCAGGTCCAAAACCATAGTGCACAAGCAAGAGGCTGTCATAATAACTGATGAGGCATCTGTGGTTCCTATAAACAGTACCAACAAGAGACTGTTAGAGCACAATAACACGACCAAATAACCTCAAGACAATCTTTGAAGGCAACTATCACATTAATAGGCATAATAAGGAGTCACATGTTAAGGAAACAGTATACTTCATGTATCTCACAACAGGTAGTGATAGGAGCATCTTCATTTCTTTAATGACAAAACATTTTATGAGCCAGCAGAAATAATATATGAAGTCTGCCTAGCTTCGGTTACAACATTCCATATATTTTGATACATTCCATATATTTAGATGCTAACAAGAAGAAATTCCAAAAGTAAAGAACTTGTCAGAACTTTCGATATATATGACATGACACTCAAATATATCTGTGAAAGCTAATCTAAAGAACTAGAGCATACCAGCCCATGTTACAACTGCTTGTAGGAGGCGAATGAAGCGAGATTCCACCGGAATATGAACTTTCTTCCTCTACAATAGTACCAATAAGATATCAGTTTTCCTCATGTGTCACAAACCAAACTAGATTGGCTTGAACCCAAGCGGCGTGACCTCACCGGCGGCGTCAGTCGCACTACAAGGGCAGGGATAGGAGAGTTATAAACTCTTAATCTATTTCTTCCTTCCCGAACTAGAATACAATCCCCATCTATATATGGATGAGGTAACTTGACTCCTAAGAAACTAATCTTAACAACTAAGGAAACTAATCTTCAAACCCTAGCCATAGCTACAGTTGCGCGCCGCTACAGTAACCATGTTAGGCCCATGACACTTCCCCACTCCTTCAAAGACAGCTCGTCCTCAAGCTGTGGATTAGACTCAATGTGACGGCCAGTACATCAGCCCAAACAGCCACTCCATAGTCATCCAATACCTTGGGCGTCAGCAACCGATTTCTTGGGCAGTTGATTATGGTCCACGTTTGGCCCATGAAGAAGATGCACACGGCCACTCATGAGGACATGCTCCCAGACACAAAGCCCTAGTGAGCCGCCGTTGCTTCCTTGAACATACCTCTAACACGACCACGCTGCCAGGCCTGCCACCACCAATCCGCCCTCGACGCCGCGGAAGATGAAGAAACAGGTGTGTCACCATGTTTCGACTCGTTGTCACCAGGGCGGACCCTCTCTTCAGCTGCCATTGTCGCGCTACAGATCGAGCACCAGGGAAGAGCCTTGATGGATGGCTGCAGAGCTGCTGGTCAGTTGATGCAACAGGGAGCCCGTGACCTCCCTCACTGCTCAATGGATGGCCGCCATCTTCAACCTGGTGGCCAGCTTCTTCGATTTCAACCTGCTGGTCGCTGGAAAAAGCATGGACGTCATCAACAACCTTATCTAGCTGCACCTTGTTCTCCTCCAACTCTTCTCTTCTCGCCTCTCTCATTGCTTCAAGCTTCAGCTGCACATTGATCTTGGTGAGTGCTGTTGCGATCTTGGTGAGCTTCTTGCTGAGAGCTTCCATAGGAGACCTAATTTTGCCCATGGAATCGCTGCAGGAATCTGATACCAATTGTCACAAACCAAACAAGATTGGCCTGAACCCAAGCGGCGCGACCTCACCGGCGGCGGCGGTCGCACTACAAGGGCAGGGACAGGAGAGTTATAAACTCTTAATCTACTTCTTCCTTCCCGAACTAGAATACAATCCCCATCTATATATGGATGAGGTAACTTGACTTCTAAGAAACTAATCTTAACAACTAAGGAAACTAATCTTCAAACCCTAGCCATAGCTACAGTTGCGCACCGATACAGTACAGGCCGCGCTACAGTAGCCATGTTAGGCCCATGACATCATGGCAGGAATAATTGAAACTTTGAAGCAATGAAGTCACTTACGCGAGACATAAAATTTATGAGAGTGTCACATGCCAAAAACATGCTCCCATTGTCGATTGTTCCATCATGCTCAGTCATTTTAATAAGGCAATCTATGACCTGTAAAGACAAGCAGACAGATTATCAGTTGTTCACATCCAGTTAATGCTAACTAAACTAAGCAAAATGTTTCTGCTGCATGCAGCTATCTTGAACCTCACATCAAAATCGATTGGCTCTTACAGGGTTGCAAGCATCTACAGTAGGAATACCCTGAAGTTCTAAAACATAACATGAAACCTTGTAGAGGTCTAAGTCTAATTACTTGATATTGGCTCCAGAGGCCCGTGTATCATGTTCATCTTGAAATTAAGGGCCGCTCATTGACAGAAAAGGCATCTTATTTATAGCCTGATAATGGCATGTTGGCAAGAACGAAAAAAAGTGCAAACTTACCAAGGGGCATGAAAGAAGAACAAGCCTAACTAGGAAGAGAAAAAATAATTTGAGTAATACATACTAAATGAATTAACAATCACGTTTCAGAAAGTAAAGGAAAAAAACCTACTTACTGCCTTATAGCCGCCAAATGATGCCAAAATCATACATCCATCAGCCTCCATTGTTACTTGTGATAGCATTGGAAGCATGAAACAAATAGAATAGAAGGGGCTGTTGCAAGGATACCACTTCACACCATCAGTATATTGCACATGAAAAAAATGTGTACACATGCAGAGAACCAAACAGAAAAGAAGCAACCTTGGTTCATCTTGACCTTCTATAGAAAAGATAAACTCGAGTAGATTTCTAGTCTTATCCTTGCAGGCATAAGGTGCCTCTGCTAGATAACTGCAACAAAGAAAAATATAGATATAATATATACTATAGAAGCTTGGTCTGGACACTTTACTCTTGAAGGCACACTTGGTTAACAGCTTATGTACATGATGTATATGGAGAAATATGAAGTTACATGCATCTTTTCAGAAGTCACAATGACCAACGCAAGCAGATGAGAAACTAGTACTTATTGGAAGCCATGACCATGGGCTCTTAACAGAATATTAATGTGTCGAGTTGATATCTTTAAGGAGTAATCATAGATAAAATGGCATATTTCACGAAGCTACCACTATTCATACCATTACAACTTTTGAGATTCATTTCATAAAACTACAACTATTTCGACTCTTAATAAAAAGAACATAAAAAAGGCACAAAAAGATCCAAAAATTCTTCAGGAATAAGAGAAGCAAGCAGCACACCTTCCTACAATTCTTGCAGCAGCTAAAAGATCATCACCTTTCCGTTGCCCGTGATCCTGTCATGTGGTCATCTTTTAAGATATCTTAAAATACAGTGATTATATTGAGTTAAAGCACAACGTATACCTTTGCATCCTGCAGAAAGTCCAAAACTAAACTGATTGTCTCGTTTAATCCAGTAATTGCCTGCATGATGGTACTCTCACGGATGGCCTGACTTGGTGCACCTGCATGCAGTTGTGAAAGAGAACAGTTAATGCAGACTACAGATATCATAGCAGGCTTTCAGTATGAGAGAGAGAGAGAGAGAGAGAGAGAATGATATAGAAAATATGAAGGAAATGTGAACAATTTCACTCCCTGCAGTTCAGATATCATTATGCTCGAGTTAGTGCCATCATAGTCTAGAAGGTTGGCCAATTTAGGAGCACAACTGAACTGCATAATAGATTTGCTGATGTTCAATTTGATTAGAGTGAATATGTGGAGCTCATACTAGAAAATATAGTCACTGAACTAACAACCACAACGCCTTTAGTTTACCAAAAATACATGTTCATAAAATACAGCAGTTGGTGTGCTATGGTATTTGCAAAAATGTATTCTACTTTGAGGATCAAATTTCTTCAGGAATGCTGGAGAAGTGAGCTGCAGGCCTGCAGCTCAGCAGAAGTGCTGCATGTTGGCAGCCTACATGTTGGGGGTTCGACCCCCTCTTCTAACCAAATAGAAAAACCTCGCCTGTTTCTTCCCAAAGCACAGGTTAAGAGCTGGCCTAGTCTCACAAGGTTATGGTTCCCTGTGTAAGGGCAGGGCAGGGGTTCGGGGGGTTTCTAATACAATCACACCATTGCACCAAAAGACAAAATACATGAGAAGCAATCTCCCTTGCAGGGCTGTTCACTGGCAGTTTCACCAGGCCGGCTAAGAAACCTGTAGTTCATTTTTTCCCATGAATTACTGTTCATTCTACTAGGTACTGTTCACTCCAGAGTTGTTGCCGTTTGGCCGGTTTCTTAGCCGGTTTTCTCGAACCGCATAAGAAACCACCCTACTTCCTTGTTTGATGCCCAAGGAATAAAAAACAATCATGAAGAAGCATACCTTCACCACTACTGGCATTTGATATCATTTTGATTATTCTTTCTATTAGTGAAAATAGTATAGCCAGATTTCTCTGTTTCTGACTGATGGCATCATCTGTCTGAGAAGTTTCTGAAGACTCGTACTTCAAATAAGCAAGCTCATTTAGAAGAACAGCTACCTCAACTCTTGCAGATTCTAGGACAAGCAATACAAACCTGCAGAAAACATGAATAGTTGAGAAATTTAACGTCACATCCCACATGATAAAGGAGATAATGAGAAACTTACTTGTCAACAGGCATCACATTCTGGTTATCCTTGATATTATAATCTTCTGACAACCAATCTTCTCCAAGTATCGACATCATGCACTCCGCCAAAAGAAGAGCGTGCAGCTTTTCAGAGGATACTGAATAATACCAGAACATTTTACGTCATAGAGCATCTCAAAAGAGAAGGGTATACCAGCATAGTTATGTTTTACTCTCCTATTCTGCACTACCACAGATCTTAAATAAATTTATACTACACTTCTTTAAACCAATCTACATAAGAATTCCTTCCTAAAAGGGACTAGCAAATGAAAAAAAAAAAAATAGGCGTGATGACATACTCCAAAATGCAATAGTAGGCAGCCAAGTAAACAGAAGAAACAAATAAATCAAAGATAACTGAGCAGCGCAAAATATTGTTCCCACCCTAGATGAATGGAACAAATTATCAAAAAATATGACATAAATCTATTACATCAATCTGACCAAAGAACTTATGTAGATATAAGTTCCATACATACCAACACGGTTTTGAAGAATAGCTGTGATCCCAACTCGGATATGAGATTCCCAAATTGATGCCGGCATTGATCTCAAAGAGTCATGAAGTGGCTTTCGTGTTCCAATACAAACAAAAGATCAAGTATGACACATGCGAAATAGATTCACACACTTGAAATAGAGCATAATAAGGGTAAATGTCCTTACAGATTCTTTTTGTGACAGAAGAGTGGTCAGCATGTGAAGGGCATCAAATTTAACTGCAGTATGAAGAACAGCAAAAAGCCTGGCGAGACAAGTCACCTGAATTGCATTGAAAATTGTAACATAAAATCATCAGATCAATTTAGGAATGCTAAATTGAGAAATACTGAAAGATTCATATAAAACATTCCAATACATGATTTATACCATGGTTGTCATGCCTTGCAGTTGCTCCACATTCATATTGTCAACTCTGAGTTTATGAACAAGCAACTGAAACAGATTAATGGCAAGCTCTATCGACTTTGAACCTATAAAGGGAATAAGCAGCAAAATGTATAAGCAATTGAGCTATTACTCTGAATATAACTGATACTGATCAACTTAAGAAAAGCAAATATCAATTCTTTTTAACAAGTTCGTGAAACCAAAATGCTACTAATATATACCGACCACACTAAGGCCTTGTTCGGTTAGGCTCAGAACGATGTGGATTGCAGCCCAAGCCACATGGATAGATCAGACGTGGTTTGAAATTTGGTCCGGCATGGAACGGGCGTTCGGCTCGGCCTGGCACCATACGAAACCCAGCCCATTCCAACCTTTTCCATGCCTTGAACGCATGGGACAAAACTCAGCCCTCCGAGTCCAGGAACATAACCATGGCATGGTTTCTTTCTTTAACATGGATTGAGTGACACTGCCATGTATGATGTCACTCAATCCATGCTTTGGAACTAATACATGTGGATTCTATTCCAACACAACCGAACAAAGCCTAAGTGCTAGTCACGACATGTTTAAAGCTCTATGAGAATTTTGACGTGAACTTTCAAGTCCACTTTTCACAAGATAGTGTCAAAAATGCACATCCATCACCCATCCATATGCACAAATTCAAAATGTGGGAGCTACGGTCTGCATCTAAGTATTGGTGCTACTCCCAAATCCTAATTATGATGATGGAAGAATGGATCAAGAGCACTGTAAATAGACAAAATCAACGAGAATTGTGATGATAACATTTAATACCATCTGGTAAGCTTGTGATCTGAAGGAAGATCATGTCCATTACTCCAGGTTCACAAAACTTGTATGCCCCATCTTCGGAGGCTATTGCAATAAGTGAGAGAAGTTCGAAGCATTCTTCAGTTACTGCTTGATCATTCCTGGGGCACATGATTTAGCTACAGCCATTAAGAAAATATGCATCACAAGCAAGCATCATAAACTAGTTGGTTTAATAAGGTATTAACAGATTCACTCCATGGTAAGACAGGAGTATATTCAGATGCGAGCGTTGCAAATTCTAAAAATGTTTCATGAGTACCACTTCATTCACACTATGTTGCCAAATACGAGTATCTGAATATCACAGAGAGCGAAATTGCTTACGATTTGGAGGCGACCTCGGCGATGAGGGGCACAGTTGAGACGACCCCCTCGTCCGCGGCGACCTCCGGGACCCGCGCGAGCCCGGCGAGGACGGTGACGGAGAGGCGCAGGTAAGCCTCCCGCTCCTCCTCCTTCCCGCCCTCAACTTTCCCCAACCCTGCGCGCCCAGGAAGGCAAACTCAGTGAAGCCAAAGCCTACCGGTCTCCAACCACGAGGTACGCGTTTCCGCACGGAGCTTACCGGTGTTGAGGAGGCGGCGGAGGAAGCGGCACCCGACGGCGCGGTAGACCTCGACGACGGCAGCGGCGTCGCCCGCGCGGCAGACGTTGGCGGCGACGAGGAGTCCCGCCAGCTTCTGCTCGTCGCGCTCGCCGCGGAGGAGGCGGAGGCAGTCGTCGAGCGGCGGGGCGGAAGCCGCCATCGACGCGGCGGGAGCGGCCGGCGGGGAGGAATCCTGCTCCTGCAGAAGATTGGGCGCGAAGAGACGAGGTGAGACTGGTGGCGGCGCAACACGGAGGGGAGGAGAGCTAGGGTTCGGATTCGAAGGGGGCGCGTACCATGAATGCAAGCGGCAGCGCGGCGCAGTGTCGAGGAGGTGCGAACGCTAGAAGCGCCGGAAGAGTTCGAACGGAGAAGCGAATGCCGTGCCCGTGAGCGGTGGTGGGAAACTGGGGGGGGGGGGGGGGGGGATTGGATTTTTACCACGAATAAACGGCGCCGTCCCAAAAACGCCCCGTCTAAACAGCCCGTCCCAAAAACGCCACGGGTAAGTGCGTTTTGGTCTAGACCGACGTCATCTGGGTCTTTTGGCTGAATTCTTTTTGGTTCTTGCCTGAAAACTCAAGTGACTAGGCGATTTTACCCTTGGCTCTCGTGGCTGCCTTCGACGCTCGGACGCCGGTACGTCAAGACAAGGTCGCTCACCGTCCGCCACGGACGCCGCACGGACAAGCTCGAGGTCAGCCGCGTGGCTCGCCGGTGTCCGCGTCGGCTGCTGACCCGCTGACGACGTTGGGTGAGGCCGCCCGCTGCCGACGATGCTGGGCAAGGTCGCCCGCCGTCCGCCGCCGAAGCAAGGACGTCGCACGGACAAGGCCGCGACGGTCGCCGCCGGCCGTAGAAGATGCTTGTCACCTCGTCCGCCGCCTATGTGAGGGATCCCACCGCCGCCGCCACTACCGCTGCCGCACCCGCCGCCGCCGCACTTCACTAGGGTTAGGATTCACGTCGGCGCCAGGCTCGCGCGAGAAGGATGACGCCGGGCTCGCGCGTTCGCGGGGGAGCAGGGCAGCGCCGGGCTCGCCGAGGGAGGAGGCGGCGGTGCCGGGCTCGTGCGGGGGAGTAGGGCGGCGCCGCTCGCCGAGTGAGGAGGAAGGCAAGCAGCCTAGTGGGTGGGGGTAAAATCGTCAGATGACTGGAGTTTTCAAGCAAAAATAAAGAAAAAAATCGGTGAAAGGAGGATGGTGGCGTCGGACTGGGTTGAGACCCACTTACCCGTGGCGTTTTCAGACGGGGCGTTTTTGGGACGGCGCCCCTTATTGGTGGTAAAAATCCAATTCCCCCGTAAACTGCGAACTGGCGAGCCTGGTGAGTGGTGACATGCGGCATGCCAAGTCGGTGGAAGCTTTCGAAATGTTCAAGGACTTTCGTGGCCCACGGCTTCACGTTTGACCCTGGTCAACTGCACTGCATGAGTTTGACAAGTCAATTTGCTCTCTAGCACTAGGCTTTCGGGTTTTTGAAATTTCGGATTTTTAGAATTAATATCCAAAATTATCTTAAAATTTCGAAGACCTAACATTTTGGATACCTGAAAATTCGGATTTGAATTTCGGATTACCCGAATAATCCGAGCACAATACATATCATGTAGAAAATAAAGTTTCTATAACACTTTTATGTAAAAAAAGATGTATTTAGTTTTTATTTCATAATAAAAAATATAATTAATTCAACAACCTTTCAACTTTGTTGGTTATGGGTGTATGGGTGGTTTTACCTCTAGTTTTGGATGAAAAGAAGCTAAAGAGAAGTGGAATGATGGTATTTCAGGTACTTGAGGTACAAACCCGAATTACCCAAAATATATTTGGGTTTTCAGATTTGTCACCTAAAAATATAATTCGGACATCGGTTTTCGGGTTTTTTGGATTCGGGGTCGGATTTTTTAGGTTCACTCTTCAGGTTTTGGGTTTTGTGCTAAGTGCTATTGCTCTCGCACCTCTCGTCTAATCGTGGTCATCAACAAGTAAACCTTTGGATTTCATTATATGCTCCCAAATTGCCATTCAGAATTGATAGGAGAAGTGCGCGTGTGCAATTTACAATCTCACTGGCACCAAAGAAGTTTTGTAATTTAGGAGAAATGGCAACAATTCATGCATTTGCATTGACTACAGTGTAGGACATTACAGTAGAGACCGTTCTTTGCAAATCCTGCATACGATTGTTCCACGACTATTTGAAAATCAACGCGTCTCCCATCTCTAGTGTTTATTCTCCTCGTCGGTGACTACTATTTACTACTAGTAGGCTTCCGCCGGCGGCGGCGGTGGCGACGGCGACACGGGGGCATCCTTCGTCCTCAAGTCATTGGGGTCGGGTGAGGGAGGGTTGAACGGCCACCGCTGCCCCATCCGCCGTCGTCTCGCTGCCAGAGTCTTGCCGCTCCCCTCATGCAGGCGCAGGCGCATCTCATCATCCCGATGACCATCCTGTCGTGTCCAAACTGCACGCAAGACGCAGAGGCAGCACAAACATCATCAGACAAAAACCGCCGAAGACGCACACCGCGTTGGCGCGTTGGATCGTTTACTAATCACAACATGAGAAGGAACCAAAGTACCATTTGGCGTACCTGGGCCGGGTGGAGCAGGCCACGGCCACGCACGGGACGCCGAGCACGAGAGGGCACACGAAGCGAGCAGCAGCATGGTGGCGACCAGCAGAGAAGCGAGCGGGTTGCGATTCATCGTGGCCGGCGGAGCTGGAGCTAGAAGAATCGGCTGCAGTGCACACTTCACTAGCGGAGACCACTGCAACGACTTGGATTGGATGGAGCACAAGTCAAGTAGCCGATAGGTGCTAATAATACCCCGGTGGTTGGCGAGCTGCATTGTCCTTGCGAGCTCTAGTCTGCCCCACGTGATGCATGCGGCGATTTCCCGTTCTGCGACATTAACGAGGCCGCGAGCGAACGCGGATTGGATACTGGACAAAGCTGCAGGATCCGTTTTGGGCCGCACTCTGGGATCAGTGCATGTTTACCGGTTGATGATGAAAAAAAAAAATGATCCACCCTTACCGCATGTTTACGGTCACTCCAAATAAAATGGTACTCCTAGCGGAACTGTTCTTTTTTTTTATCCTCTTATAAATAGATTGGTCAAATCCTTACAAACAATTAGAGTAAACCTCTCCAATGTGTGTTTTATGATATACACCTAATTTTCCATTCAGAACTCACACGAGAAGTGCCTATATGCATACGATTGTTTCACGAGTCATGAGAATCACACATCTTCCATCTCCAACGTTTATTCTCTTCACCTACGGTTAGGCTTGTGGCGGCGAATGGCGGCCGGGCGGCCCGACCGGCTCCTTAGCCCCACGGATAACACTGTGCACGGGCCGGGGAGGGCTCGATGGCGGCCGGTTCCCCAATCGCCGCCGCCGCCTCGCTTCCAGAGTCTCGACGCTCCCCTCATGCAGGCGCAGCTCATCGCCCTGACAATCCTGTCGTGTCCAAACTGAATGCGAAATACGGAGGCAGCACAAACATCATTAGAAAAGAAAGAAAAAAAGGAAGGATTTGTGGCCGCCAAAGCCACGCCGCGTCAGAGATAGTTAAGTATTCGGCGTACCTGGGCCGGGAGGAGCACGCCACGCACGGGACGCCGAGCACGAGAGGGCACATGAACCCAGCAGCAACATGGTGGCGATCAGCACAGAAGCGAGCGTGATGCGATTCATCGGGGCCGGTGAAGCTGGTGATAGAGGAATGGCACTACTCGTACTCGAGTACTTATTAATGTTGCCGTGGCTGGAGGTATCTGCCACTCCTCCGAAAGTCTAGAGCTGAAGGCAATTCTTGCACAATCATGTGCCGCCCTATTACATGATCGGTTTACATAAGCAAAAGAGAACTCAGTAAAACCTGTGCTAATCATTCTCATATGCATTATAATTCCTGCTACCTCCGACCTTTCGTCCCTTCCTCGATTCCACAGATCGACCAGAACCTTGCAATCTGTCTCAGAATCAGGTTTTGCACTCCCAATTGTATAGCTAGCAGCATACCATCTCTGCAGGCTTCCGTCTCCATAACCAATGCATTGAGCGCATGGGATATCCATCTTGATCTGCCCTGCACAAAACGTCCATTATCATCACGTATTAGGACTCCAGTTGCCCCTGTCGCAGAGTCTGCTTCAAAGGATGCATCTGCATTGCACTTGGCCCACCCGGTAGGTGGTTTCTCCCATTTCTTTGTTACTTCCACAGAGCATAATTTCTCCTTGTCAGTATGTAGCGTGGCCCATAAGTCTGTAGCCGTATCTCTGGACCAGAACACTGCTTGACGTAGTGACATACAGTTTTCGCCATGCCTTCTCTTATTTATTGCTGTCCATAATGTCCACATGCCGCATATAATTATCGCTGCCTCTTTCCTGGAACATAGGGCGTGATTGGTTCGCGTATTAGCTGAACCGGACCCGTATTCAGCAGCCAGGCTGCCATGAGCCAGGACGGGCGCATGCAAGATGAGGTGGATTGGTCGACGTATCTCTGCAGCCAGGCCCATCAATGTGTTTGGTTGGATGCATCTGTGTTTCGTGCTCTCACATGCGATTCAGCCTGCGCTCTCGTCCTGCACGACGCTCACGAAAAATGCTCATTTTTTCTGCATCTGCAGAGCCTGGCTCGGAGGTTCATCTTGCATTGTGGGAGCCTGGCTCCAGCCTTGCTTCAGCCATCCAATCACAGACAAGTCGCATGCGGAGGGCCTGGTTCACCTGGAACCAGCCAACCAATCACCCTCATAGTATCGCATTTAATAGATCATGCGCCCATGTCAGGGGGTGTAGGTCTGGGAGTTTAACACCCGTTAGTTCCTTTGCAAAACTCCAGAACATCTTAGCCATTGTGCAATCAATCAGCACATGATAGATGGATTCCTCGTCAGCCCCACATGTCTTACAATTTGCAATGGGGTCTATATGTCTGCGATGGAGTATTCCACTTGCTGCAAAAAACTCATGGATCACCCTTCACCAGAATACTCTGACTTTCGGTGGAACTTCTATCTTCTATATGCGTCTCTAATATTTAGTAGATGACCCCTCAGGCACAGAGACATCTTCATGTCCTTGCTTCTCCTTGGCTAGTAATTTATAGCCTGATTTCACTGAGTAGTTCCCATGTTTCTTTTGTTCCCATGACCAGAAGTCGTCTCCCATGGCCGATCGCGGTATCTTGAGTATCGCCTCCGCATCTATAGGGAAGAACACCTCTCTGATTAGCTCTTCGTTCCATTGTCCCGTGGCTATCAACAACTCATTCACCTTTTGAATTTGTTGGTCTTCTGATGGTGTAATAGGCTTACCATCGAAGTGGTTTGGGATCCATCTGTCATCCCACACACTGGTACCACTTCCATCTACAATTCTTATCATACCTTTTTTTAGAACATCCCTTCCTGATAGAATTGCCCTCCATGTGTGGCTAGCATGTTTCTTCCTTGTAGCAAAGAGGAAGTCAGTATGAGGAAAATATCTTCCTTTTAACACCCTAGCGCATAATGAATTTGGTTTTATCAGCAGCCCCCCTGATGGATCGGGGTCCTCGACAGTGGGGGATTGGGGAAGAATTGTAGCAGTTGCTACAGTAATTTGTGCGAGTTGCAATGACACCTTGCAGTAATACTATAGCTAGCACTCTAGGGAGAGGGAATCGGTGTACCAGCTCTGCTGTACATGTACCATTTTGCATGTACTGTAGCACCAAATCTGATCCATTCATAGTTCATCCAACGGTCCAAATTAGGACTAATTCAGATGACTGTTTCCTCTCTGCATTGAGAGTTGTAATTCAGGGACCCCGTCAAAGCACGAAAATGGCCCAACACGGTACGACCAGCCCAACACGAGACGATCCGTTTACTCGTCCAAACAGCCCACCTATATCAGACACCAGGTCGCCATCCGACCACTCCTCCAACCCGACTAGTGAGCCCCCCCCCCTCCAAAAAAAATCCAACTCTAGCCGTCGCACCGTCGGCACCGCCGTCTTCTCCGTATCGTCACCACCCTTCTCCGTATCGCTCTGTGACATCCCCTCCGCATCGTCACCACCCTTCTCCGTATCGCATTATTCAAAAACCTTGTTCCAAACGCGTTCAGCTAACTCACTCTCAGAGGCACGTCTAGCTTTCTACTCTTCCGGGGACGGAATGCGTTTCCACTAGATGGAACCTCCCTCCGGTAGTTGCCATTCGTCTGGCATGCCTTCGGACCAACCATAAGAGCATGACTCACCATCTAAGAATAAAATAATACGAATAAAACCCTGAGTATCTAATATACTCCATAAGACTGACCCGTCAACATGGCTCGCTAAGACCGACACCTATAATGCATAGGCCTTTGGCTAGTGGGTTGAATCAGACTTACAAAAAACAGTACTTATTAGTGGATATTTATTTTCAAATTTTAGCTCGAGTTTATTGTTCACTAAATTTAAGGTTTGCATCCTGCAATTATTGCAATCAAATTTCTCAGTCAAAACTAAATTAATTGCAATAATCCTCTTCTCATCACTCTCGATTATCTCCGTTGTGATGAGCGATCAAGCAATACTCATTGCTGTGAGCGACAGCGATTCGAACCAATTTTAATCCAGTTGGGTAAAACCCGACTACACGACACATACGCACCGCATTTTTGTCGTATATGACAACTTTTTCTACTAACCCCAACCAGAGGTCGATCCGTTTTCAACTTCCCCGGAAATATGGAGACCCCACTAGATACCCGTCCCAGACGTTATCCATGGGCGACCACCATTTCCCTTCCGTGAGACTTCAATCTCACTAACAGTCAGAAAAAGAAAGTTGGCTACATCCTATCATTAAGGTAGTTAGGGTACATCAGTTTACTGGGTCCCATATAAAAGCATGTAGACGGTACTGTTCAATACTTGCTCACTAGGCCACAACGTGGTCCTAATTTAATACGGACGGGGCTACCACCTTGCAAGACTCGGTCTTTGCCCTTTCCTCTGCTGGCCCGTCCGATCTCATCATCATCAACAACTTTTATTTGAATTCTTAAAGATCTCAATCAACTTAAAGCCTCCATGCTTTAAGATCATGCTATGCAGTGCTACCGATAATTCTACGACATAAGCATAGCGCCTATCGTGCTACCTGTACCTGTATAGTATAAAGATATCATAGGATATGATAGTAATGCAGGTGGGTGTCATTCAATTTCTGAAATCTAATGCACAATCATGACTCGACTGACTGTGATAAAGAAAGAATTTAAAAACATAGGTGAGATACACTTGGACTTGCCTTGGGTTTCATCCAGATATGACGATGTAGGCGTGTGGTCGGTCTCAACAATCACCACCTCTGGTCCACTCTCAACGGGTGGCTCGACGATCTCGGGTCTCATACGATTTGTCGATACGTCGCGAGTTAGTATTAGCGATGCATGAAATGTGACATGCAATGTATTGAGAAAGATGGTTCGATAAAATATTAGACTAAAACTTAATTACTCTTGTCTGAAGTATTTCTTTCTAAATAAAAGTAATTAAGTCTATTAATGAAAAAAATTTAACATGCTTTAATTCAAATTAAAGACCCTTAATTACCCTAATTAAACATAAAATAAAATTATTAACAAAATAAACATTAACTTAGGAAATAAATTAATTAACAAGTTAAAGATATTTCATAAACTTAATTAAATGCTTGAAAATCATATAAAATAAATATTAAATTTTATCTCATAAAGTGGTAGAGAATAATATTTAAAACCTAGCAAAATTAATCCCATAATTTTAGGAGATCTAAAACTATAGTTATGAATTTTCAAAGTTTTGGAATTAATTTAAAAAAAATCCGGATTTAGTAACGAACTGCCTGATTTTGGCCTTATGGGCCATGGAGCGGACCAGCCACATAGCAGCCCAACCCAGCTGCATGGCCACGACTCAGCCTCTTGGCGGCCTAGCTGGGTGGGGCACGGCCCAGCTCCAGGGAGCTCTCGGGCTTGCGCGCGCGCACACAACGGCCGAGTCCCAGTCGCGCGGGCACGGCCCGGCTGCTCGAGTACGAGCAGCGCTCGCGCTCGTGTGCACGGCGGCTCGGCCAACCAAGACCAAGAATAGGGGCAAGCAGCGCGAGAAGAAGATAGAGGAGGGGCCGGCGATGGTGAGTGCTCACCGGTAGTAGTTGGCGATGAGCGGCGGAACCAAGGCACGACAACAGCGGTGACAGTTCCGAGAAAGAAATCGGCTCCACTTCACGGCTACGGCGGGAGAGCTCAATCGACGACCATGGCGGGGTGCTAGAGGTGTTGCGCGGTGATTTGGGTTGCGAGATCGGCTGGGGAGGTCGGCGGCGGCGGTGAGTGGCTCGGACGGTGGCGGTGAAAGAAACAGAGGAAGAGAGAGCTGAGCGAGAGAGAAGAACGAGAGAGAGATGAGAAAATGAGGGAGAGGAGAGAAGAGCCGGGGTAAATCCCCTCCCCGGGTAAATGCGGCGGTGGCGGGACCCGGCTGCAGGGCTGCGTGGCGCCTCCGGCGTTCGCGCGCGTGCTAGCGCTGCCTCGGCGCGGGCGGGGTAAGCGGCACTGAGAGCCGGTGGCTGACGGGTGGGGCCAACAGGTCCCACCAAGCAGTAAAGGTAATTTTTTTTTAAATAGGGATGTTACAGTCCTCCCCCTTACAAGAATCTCGTCCTGAGATTCAGAAACGTACTGTATTAGGTAGTCGTGGTTTGGAGAAATGCTGGATAATTTGCTTTGAGAAATTCCTCTTGCTCCCATGTAGCTTCTACCTCAGAGTGATTACTCCATTGGATCTTGTAAAACTTGATAGTTCTATGCCTTGTCACCCAATCCTTTGTATCAATGATCTTGATTGGATACTCGTTATAGGTTAAATCTGGCTGTAATTGTTCCACCTCTTTAATAACAACGTTCACGGGTGCCTTCAGACACTTCTTTAGTTGAGAAACATGAAAGACGTTGTCGACTCCGGAAAGATGCGTAGGCAATTTCAACCGATAGGCTACGGGTCCACATTGTTCTTGAATAACAAAAGGTCCAATATATCATGGTGCCAATTTTCCTTTAATTCCAAAATGTTGAACACCTTTTGTGGGAGATATTCGCAAATATACCTGATCTCCAACGTCGAATAATAACTTCCTTCGCCTTTTATTTATATAGCCGAGTTCTCGAGATTTAGCCCGCTTCAAATTTTGTTGGATCATGCGTACTTGTTCTTCAGCCTCTTGTACTATATCGGGACCAAAGATTATCCTCTCACCACTTTCAGACTAATTTAGTGGGGTGCGACAACTTCGTTCTATAAGGCTTGGAATGGTGACATCCCAACACTCTCTTGATAGCTGTTGTTATAAGAGAATTCTGCCAAGGGTAAACATTTCTCCCAATCTTTGCTATATGTCAACATACAGGCTCGGAGCATATCCTCTAGATACTGATTGATTCGTTTCATTTGCCCATCTGTCTGCGGATGGTAAGCTGAACTTTGAATCAATTGAGTTCCAAGAGACTTATGTAATTGCTCCCAAAATCTGAAAATAAATTGAGCTCCTCTATCCGAGATAATAGTCTTTGGTATCCCATATAAGCAGAGAATACGAGATATGTAAAGCTCGGTATAATTCTCCACAGTATATCGAGTATGTACTGGGATGAAATAAGCAGACTTGGTTAACCTATCAACAATAACCCAAATAGAGTTGTGCTTCCGTGGACTTAGTGGTAAGCCAACAATAAAGTCCATACTAATGTTCTCCTATTTCCATGTAGGAATGCTTAAAGGTTGAAGGGGTCCTGCTTGTTTTAAATGGTCAGCCTTTACCCGTCGACATGTATCGCATTCATTGCTGTACCTTGCTATTTCTCATTTTATCCTTGTCCACCAAAATCTTTGCTTCAGATCTTGATACATTTTATTTGTTCTAGGATGTATAGAATACTTGGAACTATGAGCTTCATCCAAAATTTTCTTATGAAGGTTGAAATCTTGGGAACTACTAATCTATTCTTGAACCAAATGATTCCTTTATCGTCTTCTCAGAAACATGTTATATTTTCAGTCTTTATTCGCCTCCTTATATGTTGTATACCCATATCCTTCTTCTGGGCTATCACAATATCCTCTCGAATGGTGGGAACAAGTGCCAAGTTGGTTAGTACTCCATATGGAAGAATGCGAAGATCAGGTTCACTCACCCCTTTCTTTAATTCCTTGGTCAGTATCTAAGTGGTGAGATTATTGCAATGCACTTTCTGGCTTAAAGCATCTGCTACAACATTTTCTTTACCTGGATGATAATGAATCTCGATCTCATAATCCTTGATTAGTTCCAACCATCTTCTTTGGCGCATATTTAGATCTGCTTGGGTAAATATGTATTTGAGACTCTTATGGTGTGTATAGAGATGTACTAGATTTCCCAAAAGGTAGTGTCGCCAAATCTTTAAGGCTAGAACCACTGATGCCAATTCCAAATCATGTGTTGGGTAGTGTTCCTCATGTTTCCTAAGTTGTCATGATGCATATGCAATTACTCGTCCTTCTTGCATAAGGATGCAACCAAGCCCTGTACCCGAAGCATCACAGTAAACGTCAAATGGCTTCATCAAATCTGGTTGAGCTAACACTAGTGCAGAGGTTAGTAATCTCTTTAGAGTTTGAAAAGCTTCATCACACTCCTTGTCCCATTCACATTTTCGATTTTTCTCCAATAATTTTGTCATTGGCTTAACAATCTTTGAGAAATTGGGAATAAACCTTCTATAATAGCCTGCCAATCCCAAAAAGCTTCGGATTTGAGTGACTGACTTTGGTGGTTCCCAATCTAATACCTTCTGAACATTGCTTGGATCGATCGCTACACCTTCAGCTGAAATCACATGACCTAAGAATGGTAGTTTCCTTAACCAAAATTCACACTTGCTGAACTTGGCATACAATTGGTGATCTCTTAGGCGTTGCAAAACAATCCGCAAATGTTGAGCATGCTCCTCTTCTGATTTGGAGTAAATCAGAATATCATCTATGAAAACTACTACAAATTTATCCAATTCCGGCATGAATACTGAGTTCATCAGGTACATGAAATGTGTCGGTGCATTAGTCAGACCAAAAGACATTACCAGATATTCATAGAGTCCATACCTAGTAGAGAAAACTGTTTTAGGTATGTCTTCAGCTCTAATTCGAATCTAGTGGTATCCCGAATGAAGATCTATTTTGGAGAATACCTTGGCCCCCATCAACTGATCAAACAGGATATCAATCCGAGGTAGTGGATACTTATTCTTGATAGTAACAATATTTAAAGTCAATAATCCACACATAACCTCAATGTTTGATCTTTCTTCTTGACAAACAAAGCTGGACAACCCCAAGGTGATGAACTTGGAGGTATGTATCCCTTATCCAACAACTCCTATAATTGTACCTTCAACTCGGCAAGTTCATTCGGAGGCATCCGATAAGATCTTCGAGATATAGGTGCTGTCCCAGGTTGGAGTTCTATCTTGAATTCTATATCCCGTTCAGGAGGTAATCCTGGTAAATCTTCGAAAAAAACATCTGGATATTTCAAGACTATTGGTATCTCTTCCAGACTTTTCCGGATGACTTTATTAACCATTGGCAAGAGGGTTTAGGGGATGGTTAAAGTCAAGCAATCTTGACCATGAACAGGAGAATCCAGATATACGGCTCGAGAAGCTATATGTAGAATTGCTCTATGAAAATTCATCCATTGCATCCCAAGAATTACATCTAATCTTTGCCCTTCCAAAATAATCAAAGATGTAGGATAAACTTTACTACCCAGTTTTAGTGGCATGTTTGCCGCAATTTGATTGGCATGTATTCTACCCCTAGGTGTAGAAATAAGACGTGGGCATGATAGTTCAGATGGCATGATATGATGTTGTTGAACATATGCTTTACTGATAAAATTATGAGAAGCTCCGGAATCAAATAATATCATAGCGGGATGATCAGTAATAGAAAACATATCCGCGAGAACTTGTCCTCCTTCCGGTATTTCCTCAATTGTGGTGAAATTAGCACGTTGTGCTTTCACCGGAGGGTTCTTGGGCCAATTCCTCTGCTAACTTAGTCCTGGTCCTTGCGGACGTGGCGCATTAGATGCCCTCGGTGGATACGGACAACTTCGAGCGAAATGTCCGGGACGACCACAATTATAACAAGGCAGAGTATTCGGCGGTGGTACCGAATAGGGTTGTCGAGGCTGTTGCACATTCTGCTGCTGATATGGTGGACGAAACTGATATTGTTGTGATGGTTGCTGAGGTGCCCGATAGATGTTTGGGCGGGAAGGAGTGGCACGGTAGCGCTGGCCTATTGGTGAAGTGTACACCAACCTGTACTTGGATGGTCCTCCACTTCCCTGTCCCATCGAGATTCTTTTCTTATCTTTAGCAGCCTTATGGATACGGAGAGAGTCTTCAAGAATAATAACATCACTAACAAACTCACTAAAACTAGCAGTCCGATTCAAAATGATACGAGACTACAGTTTAGTAGTTAAGCCTCCCTTGAATCGGGCTTTCTTCTTGTTCTCTGTATCCACATATTTTGGGGCATACTGTGCTAGATGGTTGAATATTTTAGAATAAGCATGCACCGTCATATCACCTTGCTTTAATGCCAGAAACTCATTCCGCTTCTGATCAACAAGGCCTTCTGGGATGTGATGCTCTCGAAATGCCTTAATAAATTCTGCCCAAGTAAATTGATGATCAGGCGGGTGCATTGCCTTGTGATTTGCCCACCAAGCTCCAGCAATTCCTTATAATTGCTAGACAGCGAACAAAGTTTTCTGAGTATCCGTGTAGGGTATTAACTCCAGCTTGGACTCAATAGTATGTAGCCAATGATCCGCCTCCAAAGGTTCCCCGGTATCTGAGAAAGTAGGCGGACGGGTGGCTATAAAGTCCGGGTAAGTTGCTTGATTAGCTGAAGCATGGTGACCTGGACGATGCTCTGGTGGTGTTGTATTTTGAACCAATTGTCGAAGTAAGTCTTTTTGTGCCACACCAGAATTTAGTATGGCCACAATGGCTTGTGCCAAGGTGGGTGGAGGTGGTGGCACTTCTGCCCCTCCATGTTGAGAATTCTCCGCGCCATTTCCATTTTCTGTTTCAGCCATTCTGTCCAAGAAAAATCTTTTCATTAGAATCTCAATACTTATGTGTGATACAGGAATAATTGATAACAATATTTTTATGGCACAACTTTACATAAAATAACAACTTATTCTAGCATCTTAACATCTGACATAAAGTATGTGTCAACCCACATAGTTTACATCGATTTTATTCATCAAGCCAACTCGTAGCTACTGCACATCTACTTCAACCCCTTTTATTCCTGATGTACATGTCACGACACGACATTGCTCACTGTTCTAAGCAAAACGTGGAGGTTACTTCCTGATCCCTATAATCCTCCACTTCTGAACCCTCATCCTATAGTGGCGGAATTTCCGTCGATTCCATTACCGATTCCATATCCATAATTTCCTCCAGTTCTTCTTCCGCTTCCTCATGTTGTTGTTGCTGCTCAAATTCTTGGTTCACTATATTATTATGTATCTGAATTAGATCTTCTTCTAAATGTTGGATTGTAAGATTAGTCGTTGCAAGCTGCTGGTCCATGTTCACAAGTTGCTCTTCCTTGTCATTTATTTGACTCTCTTGAATGACCAACATCTCATCCTTTTCCTGTAGTCGACTTTCCAATTCTGCTATAGAGCATCCTTCTCTTGACACAAATGACATTGTTGCCCTTCCGCATCACCGATGCCATTACCACCACTGGTCATCTCTGTGGAGCAATAAAATTGACATACATCAAAATCAGCTTGCATTTTACTCTA
Source organism: Eleusine indica (assembly GCA_030378355.1). Classification (NCBI taxonomy): domain Eukaryota; kingdom Viridiplantae; phylum Streptophyta; class Magnoliopsida; order Poales; family Poaceae; genus Eleusine; species Eleusine indica. Next base: position 1,599,989 of record CM059495.1, read on the forward strand.
AAACATACTCAACTGAAGCAGTTTACTAAAAACATCCACTTTTATTCATTAGTAACATGATACATCAGTTCCTACTGCTACTAGTACAAACTGCTATAGTGGGGGTTAGGTCTACTGTTGATCTACTATACAATCTGACCCATGTCAGTAAAAATGTGACGACTATCGCCATACTACCCAGACACTCATATCTCTAGCCTACTACCCGGTGGCTATACAATCTGACATCCTGTCAGCAAAAATGTGGCTATCCTCCTACTCCTGCTCCCTACTCCTATCATCCTATCTCTACTCTCGCACCATCTACTGTGGTGGTGCGTGACTATCCGCGTCTGAAGCAACTGCGTCCTTGGACTCAGCAGGGGGTCCCTCAGAGTCTAAGCTTGACACAGGAACCTTGTCGTCTCCTGCCTACCCGTCGTGCTGCTGCTGTGGCGGTAGTTGCTGCTCCAACTACGCAATCTGTAGGTGAAGATCCTGGTGATGGTCCTCAAGTACTTGTTGTGCCTCCACAACGTTCTGAAGCTGTAACTGGAGCTGGTCTCTCTGATCGGCAAAGTCGAGCATAAGCTCGATTGCTTGGTTACATTGCTGCGTAACCCCCGTGAGCTCACCCTCTACGTTTGTAACCCTCTGTCGAGTCACGTCAAGCTCTCCAGTGAGTCCTGCCATCTGCTCCTCCAAGTCCACTGCTCGCTGGTGAAAACCGTCTCGGTCCTCTATAGCCTCCACAACCTGTCCCTCAAGCTCCGATATCCGTGCGCGCGACTTCGTGATCATAGGATATGGTAGTAATGCAGGTGGGTGTCATTCAATTCCTAAAATCTAATGCACAATCATGACTCGATTGACTGTGATAAAGAAAGAATTTTAAAACATAGGTAAGATGCACCGGGACTTGCCTTGGGTTTCGTCCGGATATGACGATGCAGGCGTGTGGTCGGTCTCAACAATCACCATCTCTGGTCCACTCTCAACAGGTGGCTCGATGATCTCGGGTCCTATACAATTTATCGATACGTCGCGAGTTAGTATTAGTAATGCATGAAAAGTGACATGCAACGCATTGAGAAAGATGGTTCAATAAAATATTAGACTAAAACTTAATTACTCTAGTTTGAAATATTTCCTTCTAAATAAGAGTAATTAAGTCTATTAATGAAAAGGGTTTACCATGCTTTAATTCAAATTAAAGACCCTTAATTACCCCATTTAAACATAAACTAAAATTATTAACAAAATAAACATTAACTTAGGAAATAAATTAATTAACAATTTATAGATATTTCATAAACTTAATTAAATGCTTGAAAATCATATAAAATAAATATTAAATTTTATTCCATAAAGTGGTAGAGAATAATATTTAAAACCTAGCAAAATTAATCCCATAATTTTAGTAGATCTAAAACTATAGTTATGAATTTTTAAAGTTTGGAATTAATTTAAAAAAACCCGGATTTAGTAACGAACTGCCTGATTTTGGCCTTATGGGCCATGGAGTGGCCCAGCTACACAGCAGCCCTGCCCAGCTGCGTGGCCACGGCTCAGCCTCTCGGCAGCCCAGCCGGGCGGGGCATGGCCCAGCTCTAGGGAGCTCTCAGGCTCGCGCGCGCGCACATAGCGGCCTAGCCTGTCGGCCCAGTCGCGCGGGCACGGCCCAGCTGCTCGAGTACGAGCGGCGCTCGCGCTCGTGTGTGCGGCTGCCGCCGGAGCGCGAGCTCGCTCCCGAGCTCGGCTCGGCCAACCAAGACCAAGAATGGGGGCAGCAGCGCGAGAAGAAGACAGAGGAGGGGCCTGCGACGGTGAGTGCTCACCGGTAGTAGTTGGTGATGAGCGGCGAAAGCAGGGCACGGCAACGGCGGTGACGGTTCCGAGAAAGAAATCGGCTCCACTTCGCGGCTACGGCAGGAGAGCTCAATCGGTGGCCATGGCGAGGTGCTGGAGGTGTTGCGTGGTGATTTGGATTGCGGGATCGGCTGGGGAGGTCGTCGTCGGCGGTGAGCGGCTCGGACGGCGGCGGCGAAAGAAACAGAGGAAGAGAGAGCTGAGTGAGAGAGAAGAACGAGAGAGAGATGAGAAAATGAGGGAGAGGAGAGAAGAGCCGGGGTAAATCCCCTCCCCGGGTAAATGCGGTGGTGGCGGGACCCGGCTGCAGGGCTGCGTGGCTCCTCTGGCGCTCGCGCACGCGCCAGCGCTGCCCTGGCGCGGGCGGTAAGTGGCGCTAAGAGCCTGTGGCTGACGGGTGGGGCCAACGGGTCCCACCAAGCAGTAAAGGTAATTTTTTTTAACAGGGATGTCACATGCTCGTCGGCCATGCCATAGCTAGCATCACCCTTCGCCTGCGCCTACACCGTGCCGACCTTTGTCGGCACCTCAGGCCGTAGCCACCATAACCGCCGAATGCCGAAGCTCCATGTCTGCGTCGTCGCTCCTCGCCCATGTCGTCGCCATCCTTTGCTTAGGCTGCCGCCGCTCACCCGCTTCACCACCATCACTGCTCATCGCCCAAGCCAGCTCAGCTGCTCCTCGCTGAGGGAAGGCCGCACTTCCTTGGCCAGCGTAAATTCTTGTCCTTCTCTCGACTTCTTATGTGCGACTTCTTACCCTACTGCCATCTTCCCGGTGCCCCTAGATCTGTCATTGCGTCGCGCAAAGGCCAACCCGTCTTTTGTCGTGGCGTCAAGTGAAGGCCTGAGGTCGGCTTCGGACGTCGCGTCCACCTTTCGTCATCATGCTGCTCCGCGTCAAAGGAGAAGCAGCCTCTCGCGAGCTTACGGGCCAACGGGCCTAATGTGTTAATGAGCCTAACGAGCCAGCCCCACACGCCTTGTCTTTTTCATGATGTGTCGTAGGCCAACGCTCCGCACGTGAGCTGGCACGACACGATCCGAATTTAATTACGTGTCGTGCCAGTCCGAAATGAAATAGGCCGGGCCTTTTAGGGCTTGGGCCAGTCTGTGCCATGCAATCCATTTGGACAGCACTAGCTGCTATGGAATTCAGGGTAGGAGGAGAGTGCTGTTGGGCTTGGGCCAAACGGTATGGACGGATTGCCAATTCTGTGGCCACTCCGTCCACCCACTAGCTCCGCGAGTGTCGAGACTACGGTAAAAACTGCCTGTGTGCAATATACAGTCTCAATTCGTAATTCGCACTTACTGTTACACTCGCATCGACTATACTGGAGGACAATACGGTGAATGCCATTCTCCGCCGTGCATCCTCCCTCCTGCTCGGGGGCTAAGGGCGGCGGCGGCTCGGGCGCCGTCATACCGCGGTCAACCGCACTGCACGAGTTTGACAAGTCAATTTGCTCTAGTACCTGTCGTCTAATCTTGGTCACCCACCGGCATGTAATCCCAAATATTCACTCAGAATAGACGCGAGAAGTGCTCGTGTGCAAATTACAGTCTCAATTCTCACCGGCACTATAGAAGCTTTAAAATTTAGGAGAAATGGCTACAATTCATACACTTGCATCGACTACGGTGTACGTAGGATAGACAATACCGTAGAGACTGCCCTTTACAAATCCTGCATACCATTATTTCATTAGAGACGACTCTTGAGAATCAACACATCTCCCATCTCCAACGTTTATTCTCTTCATCGGCGGCTAGGCTTGCGGCGGCCAATGGCGGCTGGGCGGCGCATCATACGTATGGACACCCTCGTTGGAGGTGGGCGAGGGAGGGTTCAATGGCGGCCGGTCCCCCAAACGCCGCCGCCTTGTTGCTAGAGTCTCGACGCTCCCCTCATGCAGGCGCAGGTCATCGCCCTCGCCCTGACGATCCTGTCGTGTCCAGACTGCATGCAAGACACGGAGGCAGCATAATCATCATTAGAAAAGAAAGAAAAAAGGAAGGATCTGTTGCCGCCAAAGCCACACCGCGTGATCGTTCGCTAATCACAACATGAGAAGGAACCAAAGTATTTGGCGTACCTGGTCCGGGAGGAGCAGGCCACGGCCACGCACGGGACGCCGAGCACGAGAGGGCACAGGAACCCAGCAGCAGCATGGTGGCGATCAGCAGAGAAGGGAGCGTGATGCGATTCATCGTGGCCGGCGGAGCTGGAGATAGAGGAATGGCACTACTCGAGTACTTAATGTTGCCGTGGTGGGAGAATGGTATACGTTGCTGATAAGCTTTGCTCATGTACCACACGCTGCAAGCCTGCAACTCTGATTTTTCGCTGCACGCTTCGATCTGCTTGACCTCTGCGTGGGTACTGACTGGTCGTTGCTGAGCTGTTTAATAAGTCCTTGCTCGGGTCACCCAGCCAGCCCCCTGGATGCATACGACGGTTTCCGTTCCGCGACAGAACGAGACCGCGTGCGTATGTAAGTTGACATGGTGGATTGGATACTGGACAAGGCTGACTGCCCTCTGGGATCAGTGCATGCTTACCGGTTGAGCCCACGATCAAGAGAGCATTGGCAAAGATGTTGTGAGGAGACGGGAGGTGCCTGACAAACATGTCAAGTTAATCTCGAAGCTGTTTCCCTCTTGGCTAAGAGGATTAGCAAGACAGCGCTTTAATAGTTCCGCGTTTACTTCGTCTTAACTAGGCAAACTAGTAAGAGGTTTCTTTGGGTTTTTGCTAAAACTCTTATAAGTTGTTTCCACGGCAAATTTTGCCCGATTCTGTGCTGTAACGATTCACTGGAAACCGCAGTCTTCAAGTTTGCCCGCTTAGCCAAGTAGATTGATAAGCAGTGCTGTGTTAGGACCTTTGTTTGAACAAATTCTTGTAAGCTGGTAACCCCAACATAATCTTGCTTTCAATATAAAGCAGAGGCTTTGGCCTTGTTCTCTAAAAAAGTAAAATGGTACCACGGAACTGTTATTTTTTTTTCCTCTCATAAATAGATGGGTCAGCTAGCACTAGCAGGCCACTGGCGACCTATCTTGCAATTTGTCAATTCATCCTGAGGCAACGTATCCTATGAGAACCGGATTAGTATGAGAACTTTAATCAACATCGCTGGATTCTAGATCAATGGCCAGAGATAAAGATGGAGTAGTTTAGCACTTAAACCCTCCCTTAATCGCACCTAATACTTCCCTTTTGCACTTAAACCCCCTCAGCCGAGCCGATCGATCGCTGCGCCCCTACCCTGTGCGATAGCTGCGATCGCACATCGCTGCGCCCATGTCCTGTGCGCTCGCATGCGATCGGCCCTGTGCGTCCTCGCCGTTGATTCCGTACAACTGCGGCAATGTCCGCGGCGGCTTCGACTGCTCGACCAGTGGCGCTTGCCCGCCAGTCATCACTCTCAATCGCAGCGGAGGAACCAGAGAAGAACGAGAGAGGGCAAGCAGATCCAATTAGTTGACCGTATCGTATTTATGCCACATCTCAATTTGTTAATGCCATACCCCGTGCACAAATGAGCTTTCTTTGCGCACATAAACTACTCTTGTAAAGAACAAAAACAAGCGTGTCCAATGCCGTATCGGATCTAGCAGCATGCAAAATTTTCCTCTCTCCAAGACTTGCGTATTTCATCTCTGTTTCTTTTTCACCTTTCGAAATTGCCCCTGCCTTCAGAGCCCGACGGATCTAGGGACAGGAGAGATGACACAACAGCGACTCGATGACGGGGGCGCATCACTACAACGGTTTAAGTGAAGTATTAGGGTGATATTAAGGGGGGGAGGGGTTTAAGTGCTAAACTACTCCACATCTACTCCTGACCATTGATCTAGAATCCAACGATGTTGATTAAAGTTCTCATAGTTCTTATACTAATCTGGTTCTCATAAGATACGTTATCTACAAACAATTGGAGTAAACCTCTCAGATAAATGTTTCATGATATACACCCAATTTTCCATTCACAACTGACACGAGAAGTGCCTGTATGCATACGATTGTTTCACGAGTCATGAGAATCAACACATCTTTCATCTCCAACGTTTATTCTCTTCATCTGCGGTTAGGCTGGCGGCGGCAAATGGTGGCCAGGCGGCCCGAGCGGCACATCAGTCGCATGGGGACCATTGTGCTCGGGCGGGGGAGGGCTTGATGGCGGCCGGTCCCCCAACCGCCGCCGTCTCGCTTCCATAGTGTCGACGCTCCCCTCATGCAGGCGCAGCTCATCGCCCTGACGATCCTGTCGTGTCCAAACTGCATGCAAGACACAGAGGCAGCACAATCATCATTAGAAAAGAAAGAAAAAGTAAGGATCTGTCGCTGCCAAAGCCACGCCGCGTTAGATCGTTCACTAATTATAACATGAGAAGGAACCAAAGTACTATTCGGCGTACCTGGGCCGGGAGGAGCACGCCACGCAAGGGACGCCGAGCACGAGAGGGCACAGGAACCCAGAAGCAACACGGTGGCGATCAGCAGAGAAGCGAGCTTGTTACGATTCATCAGGGCCAGTGGAGCTGTAGAGGAATGGAGGGAGGTGCACTAGTGTGTTGCAACGACGACTCGAGTACTTAAAAGTCAAGTTACCGATAAGCTTTGCTCATGTACCACACGCTGCAACTCTGATTTTTCGCTGCACGCTTCGATCTGCTTGACCTCTGTCTGAGTCTGAGTGGGTACTGACTCAAAGAGACTACGGTCAGTCCAAATAAAATGGTAACGACGCGGAATTTATTTATTTACTTGGGGTAAAAAAAAAAGTACAAAGAGACCGGTCCGCTAGCACTAGCAGACGAGTGGTGACCCATTTGCCATTTTATCAATTCATCCTTACTAATCGTAGTAGCGATTTATACGGAGCAAACCTCTCGGGTTTTTTTTTTTGTTTCATGATATACTTCCAATTTTGCATCAACTATACTGGAGAACAATACTGTGAACAGTGTGACAGTGAATGCCATTTTTCACAAATCCTGATACAGTGCACAGTGGTGATTTCAGAAGTCTTGGGAAGCAGCCCATCTCCACCGTGTATCCTCCCTCCTGCTCGGGGGCTACTGTCTAGTAGATGGGCGGCGGCGGCTCCGGTGCCGCCATCGCCGTCATGCCGTTTGGGTTGGGCGAGGGAGGCTTTCCCGGTTGCCGCTGGCCCAAGCTCCGCCGCCTACTCGCCCCCAGTGTCTCGCCCCTCCCGTGCAGCTGCAGCTCATCACACTGCCGTGTCCAAACTGCAAGACGCAGAGGCGGCACAAAATAAACATTGTTAGGGAAAGAAAAATGAGAAGGATCAACGCCGAAAGCCAGGCCGGGTTGGATCACAACGCGAGAAAGAAAGGAACCTGGGCCAGGAGGAGCGCGCCATGGACGGGACGCTGAGCACGAGAGAGCGCAGGAAGCCACCACCAGCACCAGCAGCAGCACGGTGAAGATGAGCGGAGAAGTGGGCGTGTTGCGATTCATCGGGGCCGCACGGGGGAGATGGAAGAATCGGCTGCAGGATGCGCAAGTGCAGAGCACTGCTTTGCTTTGCTTTGACTCGAGTACAGTACTAGTCAAGTCGCCGATGAGGTCTCTGCTTTGCTGATGTGCTCGGTCGGAACACGCGCTGGCATTCTCTCTGATTTGACCTGGTTGGCGAGCTGTTTTGTCCTTGCCCGGGTCACCAGCTCCCGTGACATGGATTGGATACTGGACGACAGGTTGACCATGCTGGGCTGCACTCTGGGATAAGTACGTGGATGCTTACTGATAGAGCCCAAGACCTACATGAACATGGCTAGTACATTGAACAAGAAACCCACCCGTGCATGGCTGGGTTTTGTTGGTTTGCTCATCGTTGTCCAAAATGAAATGGCAGCGCTGAGTTTTTTTTTCGGTTAAACAAATGGAAGAGATTGGTCAGGTAGCACTCCCAGGCGACCAATCTGCCAATTTATCAATTTATTCTTACAGTAGCGATTTGCGTGGAGTGACCCATCGGCATCAGCTAGGAATCCGCACAAGTCAAATCCCAGCGGCGCCACATGACAATGTTGATTGCTGAACCAGTAAGCCAGGCTAGGATTAGGCGGCAATCCGTTCGTAGTTAGCCCGCACGCAATGTGTCGCAAAAACATACAAAAGTGAACGACCTCGTCTATATATCAAAACGTACCCACCCTTTATCAGTTCATTATTATGAGATAATAAAGTCGATAAAAGGAAATGGTTCAGTCTTTCGCTTCTTAATTCAAAGAATTATGTATGCTACCTTCTCTGTTTTCTAATGGACATTGGAATTGCAAGAAGCAGGTATAGAATTCGTGCCCTGGGTGATAGCATCAGCATGTTATTTTCCCTTTTCAACAAGACATGGTACTGAATTTTGTCATATGAATCGTGGGGCTCATCTCAAGGCCGGAATGGTCAGTGTCTGCCGAAAATTTATGCCCACTATTCGACAAACAGCAGCCTCGGCATGTCTGATGGGTAAAGCGTACCGACACATTCCCTAAATCGCATTTGCTTTTATTGGTCTATCTAGCAAGGTTTTTATTTTTTTTAAAAAAAAAAGCTTTAGTTTTTCTCAATAAATAACCCTTTAATTAATTTCACTAATGAACAAGAAGCAGATAAAGACGTTGGTTATCCGGTCCATTTAGCTGTCAGCACTGTTGCTGTGGCGTTGTCACTGTCTTTCCTTTAAAGAAAGGAAAATCTCGTCACACAATCTTGCTGGTTGAATATTACTACAAGTGTTTTATAAGCATGCTTATTTTGGTGTCTGGTAGAGTCTTTAGAGAGAGAAAAAGACAGCTATTTGCAAGGGTTGCGCGCTGTATCTTTTGTGGTTTGTTTCTTCGTTTCTAGGCTCGGACGAATCCCTGGTTCATCCCTGAAAGGCAGTTCCTTTTTCTGTTCATATCTGAAACCCAATTTAAGAAATCATGGATTCGGCAAAGCTTCTCATTCTCAGAAGGACGTGGCCATATGTTCCTCACTGAATTGTGCGTGCAGAATTCTCCGCAATACTGTTCTCAGGCAAGCAACTCGACTGCTCACCAAGGATCAATTGCAACTGATGTTAATCATAATCCTGATTCCTGACCAACTGCTGCATATTTGAACTGAAGTGTTATCTGAAAAAGGGACCAAATCATAACCAAGCACGACCTTCCAAAAAGAAAATCATAGCTCGACATGGAATGCAGGCAAGCCGTGCAGATGTCTTCGGTGCCGGTACACCTTCAAATGATGAAAGCTTCGGTACTGTGGAGACATGCATGGCCGAGCTAAACTGAGACCCATCAACATTCGTGAACAAGATGAATCAGAAAGATATTGCAGTACTCATTAGGCAGGACTCGACATGGCCGACCAGCCAATCGACAGTTCAGCATGCATTTTCTGGCCTGGTGAGGTGAACTAGTACTAGTCTTTATTAAAAGCCTGTAGCAACCGAATTCGTTCCTGTGCTTTGAATCTGGGATAAGGAACATGGGATGCAGATGCAGTTGCATAGAAATAGTTTGTGATCATCAATGCCTATCTGGTCTGATATAAACAAAGTAACGTTTCTTTTGCCCGTGAATCTATCTTGCTTGAACGCATGGAACGTCTTGGTTACATGGCAACTACAAGCAAGACGATGCATGGGCGTACATCCTGTTCGCAAAGTCCATCGTCTTCAGACTGTTTAAGGATCATCAGCTGTGTAAAATTTATCATGACCTTCTTCCGAATCTACCCAATAAATTTATTTTGGGTATTGTGAATTATATCGTACTCACACAAAACCTAACGTGACGTGGAGACAAACGATTCACTTATATTTAGATTAGACACTTCTTTATGTCTGACGTCCAAAACCTAAGCTGATGTAAAATAGAGAACATAACTCGCAAGAGGACATAATCAGGTACGATGACAAATTCATAATTCGTACAATAAAATCAGGTATAAAAATTCAGAACAACCAATATCCTATAGCTATATAAACGTCATTTTGGATTGCATTTGTTGTCGTATTCGTATAACGTCATATAGGGGAAGTGCCATTATTCTTGACCTAGGTCAATGACTTGAGACGATAAACCATCAGAGCTTCTCGTCCACAAGGCAATTAATCTCCAGCTAGGTCAGAAAAAAAAGGCAGTAGTACTAAAATTTGTAAAAGTCGCAAATATAAAGTGCCACGACCCCGCAAACACGCCACTTCCAAGTCATTTCCTTGCAATTTCTTCGTCCTTCCGCTCTCTCTCACCGAGAAGACCCGAAAAGAAAACAAAAAACTAAAAGCGCGGCCGAGATGGGCGGCGGGAGCAGCCGCGCCGACGCACCGGTACGCCGCCGGGCGCGCCTCAGCTTAGCCGGGTGCTTTGGCGCCGGATCCTCTGCAGCGCTCGCCGCCGATGGGGATGGCGGGAGACCCGCCACGGTGGCCTCCTCCTCGCGCACACATGAGGTAGTTCCAGTGCCGTGTCGCCCTGTCGCCTGGCTCCAGATGCCGGAGAACGCGATTTTGCGTCTCGAAGCTTGAATTTACCTTGTCTCGGGCACGGATTAGTCTCTGCGTAGAGGTGGATTCGCAGCGGTGGCCAGGAATTCTGGTCCCTCGGTTGGCCTGTGGGACTAGGGCTGGTGATTTGGGGGAAATCACGCTTGAGTATGAATGAAAAACACGACATGATTTTGGAGCTTCTGAGTTATTAATACTTCTTTAATTGTTGACAAGTATGGAGAAGTTGCCCAATTATCTGAGAATTCATAGTCATTACAACATGCTTTTTTGTGAACACTTCCTATCATGTACCTTCCGATAATGCAAATGAATGAAGGATGAATGGCTTACAGAGTCTATCGGTGCAAAATGAAAGGGCTGGGTATGAATGGCAGATTGAAGTATATTTGCGAAGTTTGGAACATATTTTCTATTCAACTTTTGTTATTTATGAAACTGTTTATCATTTTTATAATCTCAGTCAGCAGGAGACATGCTTTATCTCTATACTGTATTTTATGTTGTAATCTTATATCAGGAAAGAATTCTTTACAGGTACAATCTCTGCAAGCAGAGCGAGCAGCAAATGTTATGGGCTTTCGCACTTCTGGAGCTGCTAAGGATATCCATGTATCCAATGAAACAGATCCAAGACCGCATTCCTCTTCAAGCACCATAAGCCATCATCTCAGGTTCAATCACCTCAACTGTCATGAAAACAAGGAAGATAGCCTTGGTACTGAGAACACTCAAACAAGTCGCCATGAAAGCTCAGCTGATAAAGATGTCTTGCTTATGGGAAATTTCAGTAATGAAGCTGTTAGTATTGACAGAACATCAAGGGACAGAATAGGTTCAATAGGATCAGAGCTAGAAAATGTTACTAACACGGTCAACACTAATGAGATAGGTGGTTCACTTTCTGAATCTGATTTCCACACCTCTTTCATGACATCTGAAAGAATCATTGCTGACTTAGAAGAAGAGATAGCTCCCCAAAGGATTTCATCCTCAAGTGTCATGTCAAGTGAAAGAACAGATTTGCCTCTATCTAGCTCAACATCTATGTTGCCTAATACTTCAACCGCGTCATCCATAATTGGAGAATCAACCCCAGATTCAGTCCCTAACAGAGCAGAAATTACCATACTCAGTGGGACACGTGGTCAGAGTGGTGGGAGTATATCACATGATGACATGATGAGCATTTTCTCAAGTGATGGTCTCAGACGATACGGAGATTCAAGCAGCAGTGAAACAAGAAGGAGCCATAGAAGGGTTCTATGGGATGCGTTATCTAGACGTGGATCTAGAGGTTATCCGGATTCTGATACTGATGACCTGGGTTTTTACAGCACATGGCTAGATCTCGGTGATGACATTTTTGGAGAGTTGGAGGAGTCAAGATATAATCACCGCAGACGCCATGGTTCAATCAGAGTAAGCCAATACTCAAGATCCCGGGTAATTGTTGTGCCTACTGTGTCATATGTTTTTGCTTTATACATTTTTTTGCGGATTCATCTTATGTCCTCAACTCCTCATGTCACATCTTCTTGACTTGTTCTTCTGTATTACAGATTAGGGAGCATCGCCGTGCTGTTTTTGATAGCGGTAATGAACAAAGTACTGCTGCTTGTCCTTTGGGGATTCATCAAATTGGTCGCTGCACATGTGATTCTTTCTTGATTGCCGAAGAGTCTAGTGCCCGAGCAAGTATATCAAGAATTGTCATGTTAACTGAGGCATTATTTGAGGTTTGTCTCTTCCTTCATGATGAGTTGATTATCATCAGCATTGAGTAACACAACAAAGAGTATAGGGCTAAAGGCTTTCCACAGTTGTTGTGCTTTTGAGTTTTAACAATGATACATCATTTACAGAGTGCAGGATTCAACTCCTGTTCGAGAGATTTTGATCTGACAATGTTATTCAAAGCACTAAGCTTGATATAATGCCAAGCATTATCTAATGTGGTTCTGAAAATTCATAAATTCCAAAGCCTTATCTATCATACTTTTGAAATTGCATGTGACACTGCAGGGTTTTTTTCCCAGATGAGTAAACATCTTCAAAATAACAAAATAATTTTGGTCAAGTACCAGTGGTATATATATATGTACGATAATTGGAAATTTTATGAGGTAAAGACACATAACGAATTTTGAAAACAATGATTCAGACATGTTGGAGCTATACAACACATAATAAGATGTTTAAGTGCAATTTGTGGGGTAGTTACTTGTATTGGGAGATTGTTGGGAGTGCTTGAACTGTGAAATTTGATGCTATTTGTTGCATTTGCAGCACATTGCTGCTCTATTACTGTAATGATGGCCTGCACATTTCTTTTCAGGTTCTGGATGAAATTCACCGTCAACCTGCATCACTTTCACTATCCATGGTCTCTGCTCAGGCTCCTGAATCTGTTGTTAATTCATTGCCATGTAAGAGCTACAAAAAAATTGAGACACCCCAGTGCAGTGATGATATGGAACAGTGAGCTTCTCGTCATTCTAATCTCTCTGTATATTTGGCAAAAGTTTTGCATAATATGATTTCGGTATAAGTATGAGCATTGATTCTAAAAAATGAAATAAAGGTCCATGTCCTGTTAACAAACACAATTTTACCATCTTTACATAATTGACATCAGTAAGCCAACCATATCATTAATTCATTGAGAAACATATCTTATGAAACTGACCATATCTTAACAATGAGGATATGGACGAGAATCCGTATTCTTTCATGCTTGACATTGTTGCCACCTTAAAAATACCTTATGAAGTAGTGTTTTATGTATAATAATAAGTTTTGTGTGAACTGGTGTTGTTCTTTTTCTTGAGGCAAAGTTGTGCATTATCTGTCATTAGACAATCTTATACATCCATATTTTCTCTTATAAATGGGAATGAGCAGCATTTTGGTATTTGAAAGTTTAGAATCTTTTTGGAGGCTGGGCACTGAAATATGTTTGACATTAATGTTGTGTGTTAGTGTCAAAGTTCATTTATTTACCCAGAAACCTTTTAACTCAGAGAGTTATGGTGCTTTGCTGTTTTTTTTTGTTTTTTTTGTTTTTTGGCAACAACTGTCATCACAATAGTATGGAAACAAATGCCTGCATGCTACCTATTTCTCATCCCTTCTCGTTCTTTTGAAGGTCTATCCTATGGTTGAATCTGTCTCTTAACATATTGTCCTGCTCCTCTCATCAGGTGCCATATCTGCTTAACTGAGTATGAGGACGGAGAACAGATTAGAACTCTTCCATGCAAACACGAGTTTCATGTGCAGTGTGTTGACAAGTGGCTAAAAGAAGTGCACAGGTATCCTTCCCGGTCATGTGATGCTTTATTACTAACACTGTCTTGTTCTAGTCAGAGGACTCAAGCTTGCTTTTAGCATGCTCACGCAAGACTGTTCATTTTTGTGGTTGAAATGCTGCAGGGTGTGCCCGTTGTGCCGTGGAGATGTCTGCGAAGTTGCCTCCTGAAGACTGACGCTGCGCATTGGCGTCCGCAGCGGCTGCCCCGGTGGAACCTGGTTCAGTGGAGCATCAATGATCCTGTCATCGACTCATCACTGACAGACGACACAGCCAAGTCTCCTGCCGAAGAGGGCGGCCAAATTGTGCGACAAATGCATCGTCTCCTGTTAGCTTACAAAATATCGAGACTTGTGTATAGCATTGTAGCATCCCCGTGTATGATTATTGACAACTTGTAGATATGTCTGCAAATTCCAGATCCAATTTATTCTGACAATGAAATGAAAGTTTCGGCCACTGAAGATGCTGCTGCCTCATATCCTGCAAAAATATCACGACAGACTTTGAACGAATATTTCTCTGATAGTTACAGCAAACAATGAAAAAGGACAGTCTTTCTTGACTAGAATGACTGGTCCAGTTCTTCCACCATTTCGGCAGGGACCAAATTGTAACTTTCACGGGCTAGAGTTGTCCCATGCTGTCTTACTTTTTAGGACAGAAGAAAGTGAAGGACCAACGTCTAATTTCAAGAATTGGCAGGGGCCGCGCGAACGCGTACCCCCTCTACCACAAATTATGACGTCCACTCTCCCACTTGGGGAGATGGTAGACCAGCGCACCCACCAAGTGCAATGTGGGCCACTGATCTAGGCCATGGGCCTTCATGATCGCCCATCGACCCCGTCCAGGTAAGTATGGTTCAAGGTCGCACCTGGGCCTGATTATATAGGTGCTCGTGCGTCCGTGCCTCGCTGGACTGGCGAGGTGGGACTAAACCCCGCGCTCCCGGTAAAGGAGCCACGATGACTTGCTGCCGTCGGATCCTGCACGGACAGTTCAGGGGCTACCTCTACCCCCGGGGCCTCTGGATGGCGGTACTCAACCGGGCCGACAAGGGAGACCAGTACATGGGCCAAGCCTCGTAGTAGTTTGAATTGAACTCCTCCTCCCGGCCGATTCTCGCTTCTTTTTATTTCGGAAAAATAAAAATCAATTTGTCCTCGAATTTAGCCACGACTAAAGCTACCGTCCAAAACTCGTAATCGAACCTGTTCCGTGTCATCCCCACCTGCTCACCTCAAGAGAGAATACTTGAGAGCAGGCGAATGCGTAATTAACCATCTCAATGTGGCTCCTCGAAAAAAAAAAAAATCTCAACGTGTGGCTCGTTCAGGCTCAAAAGATGGTGATTACTATCCCCATCAGCATGTCTTGTTCAGCACTGAACCTCCCTCGCTTTCCATGATGCGGTTGATCCATGCGTCCATTTCCACGGTGTGATCTGCTGTTCGAGATGGATTCCACTATCCCCCCCCCCTTTTTTTTTTCTTCACAAAGCCGTGGGTCTCGTCCTGTGTTTTTGCCTACGCAACCAGTAGATTAATCAAACTCTGCTTCATGATTTTTACGATCTAATAACACAACTAATGAATCAATCTCAGAAGCATCAGTGCGAATTAAGCGTGTTGGTCGGCGGCGAGAGGAGTTGTAGTTGGAGTTGGAGTTGTGCGCGGCAGACGGGGCATCGCGAGGCGACCTTGAGCCAGGGCACGGCGCAGGCCCAGTGGAAGCGGTGCGCGCAGGGCAGATGCACCAGCACGTCCCCCGCGCGGAGCTCCTCCAAGCACACCGCGCACTCCGTCCCAGCCGATGATGACGACGACTCCGCTGCTTCTGCTTCTGCTTCTGCTTCTGCTTGGGACGACGGCCTCCAACCCAGCCCCAGCCGGCTCCACATGAACCGCCGTCTCCTTGCCGCGCCACCGCCGGAAGATCCGTTCTTGCTCAGCATCACCTCCCGCTGCAGCACGCCCGTCACCGGAGCTTCTTCTTCAGATTCTGTCGTGACCGACGAGTGGTTCTTGCTAGTGCCACCATCGCTGCGGGTGCTTGGACGCCTGCAACAACGTTTTGCATCCATCAATTAATCACTGTTAGTTCTTTGTGTGTGTGTGTGAAGCTTGAGATGGATTATTACCAACTAGTACTGTGTGTGGCTTTAACAGTTGACCACATCTTGCATCTCCATAATCTATAGGATAGGAAGGGACAAGAGGAATTAAACGAGCATGAAGCATGACACTGATTTGATTCTTACTATTGCCTGAACTGTTGCCGCACATGGGGATTTTCTGCTCCGCACACATGGAGTGTGCAAACTGTGGATCTAACTGTACACTACGTGACTAGGCAAATTAAAGCACTAGATTCCCGCACAAAAGTATCTTGGCACGTTACTGGAAAAAGGAACTAAGTTGCCTTATGTTATCATCATCTCTATTACTGGTACGGTATTTCTCAACACCAGAACACCTGATGATGAATCAAACAGGGACCTCTGAATTCTACTAGACCTTACCTAGAGGAAGGGGAAATGCTGCGGTTCTGAAGAACAGTACATAGCAAACAGCGGAAATTGAACCCACCTCTTGATGACTACAGATTCTCTCTGGCTCCGCAGCTTCTGATCCAGCCTCTCCTTCGCCTCCCTGGCGTTGCTGTCCAGCGTCCACACGCGCGCCATCATCTCCTTACACGCGCTGCTCCTCATCTCCTGAAAATTTTCTCATGCCACAACTAATCAGATCGAAGAACGCCAACGACCATGAACAAGAACTGAACTTGAACGCGATCGAGATACTGGAGCGAATGAGGTGCTACTAGCTAGTACCTTGGAGGAGCAGCCTGACGAGCGGAGTTGATGCGCATGGTCATGCCCGCCGGCGGCGTACAGGCACAGGGACGGCCGCCGCGTCCCGCACGGCGCCTCCGCCGCGCCCTGCCGGATGCGCCGCCGCCGGGCGCACTCCACGCCGGGGAGCATCCCGGCCATCAGGCCCATCCACCGTCTACGTACACGTGCCTGAGTGGACAGGTGATAACAACACGCCACCTGCAACCTTCCTAGCTAGCAGCTAGCTACCACCTATCCTGATGATTGTGTTGCAGCATGAACTACTGGCAGTGGTAGTACTTGACACCGCGACGTATTAGGAGATTAGTTCAAAGAAGCTACAGGTGACTGGTGTATGCGGATGCCCTTCACCTGGAGAAGGAAGATGAGGAGGAGGAAGCCAGCCATCTCCTAATAATACCACCACTCGTATGTCTCATCTCGTCTGATGGACTGCAGAGCAGAAGCAGGGAGCTAGGACGAAGATAGCGCATGCTAAATTGCTGATGGTATGCCAGTCGGCCAACTACCTCTACAGAAACTAGGGATGATGACCACCATGTATTTATTATGTGATTATTCATGTGTTGTGTGGTCGCGCTAGCAAAGCTCCACAACTTATTTGCGCACGTAATAGGCGATTTACGGTCGGTTTGTCATGCTATGTGCCATTTGAGCAGAATTCCGGCCCAACTCAGGTTTTCTTGTAGCGGGATTCGCCCACATCGGTTTCTCATTGTAAGCAACAAAAGTCACAAAAAGTTTGTACCACGTCCAACTAAACGGAAGATACCACCAGCAAATCAGCTCAATCCACCACCTCATTTCAAATCAAGGTACAAGTACAATCACTGTACCCCATAGCCCATACGGAACAAAACTCAATCCAGAGAAGAAAACACGCATTTTCCACTGCCACAGCCACAACCATCTTTTCCAACCCAAACTGAAACCACAGTTCGCCAATTCTGATTGCCTGAAAATAACAGGCTTTGACTAACGCGAAGAAGGAATGACGTCCCAAGACATTTTGATCGTCCTCTACACCGTCCTTTAGACGCCCTCGAGGCTCAAAGTCATCCGTTGGGTTGGGTGGCCATGGCGGACAGGGACAGCGGCCGGCCACTCGTTTTCAGTTTGGAGCGTCCGAGCAAAGCAGCCATGTTTCAACATTATTTGTGGCGGCCACGCACACGCTACTGTTGTTGCTGGTGGCCCTGTCATCAGCAGCTGTGGCGAAAAAAGGTGATCACGACGCGACAACAACATTGAACACGCTTTATCCCTCTGGGAAGAAAACGAATGCAGGTTGAATACTTGAGTGTCATAGCCACATCCTGAAACTTCAATTACGAAAAGATCTTAATATCAGATTCAAAAAACACTGATGAGAATTACCAACTAATTGCAGCCTTTATAATAAGCGTGGTGACTGGTTTCTTAAGCGCACGTGTCTATCTCGCAAATCACTTCAGCTGTATGGCATAGCCCTGGCTATCATTGCTGGAATCTCTCAATTTGCCTGTGTGGGTGGGCGCGGGTCCAAGAGGGTGCGTGGGAGCGAGGCCGTGCGATCGCGACGTGATGGAGAAAACACGGTGCAACTGCAACCCACGCACCCTATTGCTCTCTCGTGCTCCAACCATGTGTGATTGTGATCTCTTCGCTTATCTAAAGAGACGGCAATAATGCAGCACTTTCCGCGTCAAATAAGAGCCGGAAAAAAATCCGGCTGCTCGCCAGATATGCCATTCGATAGAGTACAAATTAAGAGATGATTGTATAAGCGACAAGATCTTTCGTATCAGAAGCATGCTTCCGTATGTGATGATATATTGATAATGAAACAACTGTCTAATGGTAGGTGTTTCAGGTGATACACTTAAGTAACTGTGTGCCTTTGTTTGGTCGGACCTGGAATTCGTGCGTGTTTCTGTGCCTGAATAGGTGCACTATAGTCAGATACGTGGATAGGAACATCCCCATAGTTGGATTCGCGTCGAATACAAGTCCCAACAACTACCTACTGTTCGCTTCTCCCTGCAGCAGATTGTCCAAGGAAAACCTTAAGACCATACTCGAACTGGGAATTTGGACCACTCCAGAATCCAGATTCTAATTGATAACATGTCGTCATAACAACAGCTTGCTTCCTTTAGGTATCTCACTGAGTAACAACTTCACAGCACCTTCAGAAAGAAGAATTATTTGGAGAGGTCGCAATGCTGACACAGGGTTGGAGCAGTTTCCCTTGAGGAATCAGGGGCACTCTTCATCTTCACTTAGATGCAGGAATCATGACAGGCAGATATCAAAGATGCTCACCATGTACTCCTCGCTGATATTGCAGGTTGCATCGCTCCTACCTGTTTGATGGAGCACAAGGCATATTAAATGGTGAGAGAAGTTTAAAAGAAGACTTATATGAAGAAACTACGATTCAAGAAACCAAAATAAAATGAAAACTTCCCAGTATTAACAGAAGATCAACTCATTGATGCGATGTGCATTCATCTGTGTTTTGTGGTGTGAATCTGTACTTTGCATTGGGGTCATATAACATGCAAGATGCAACTCAAGCAATGGGATAGCAACTAGGCACAAGATAACATCAGAGCTCAGTGATTTACAAATATGTGTCATAGCATTGTCATAACTACCTTTTGTGGTGTCAAACAGAAACTAAAGCAGAGTATAAGAAAGATAAATAAAATAGACATGGTAGGAGTATAAATTAGTCAAGTAAATTTGAAGAACTTACATTAGATCTGCATTCTAACTTATACAGGACCACAACATTCAGTTCTGCAAATCTTAAAAAGATGAAGGATCAAAGTTTCAGATATATCAGGAAAAAAATGTGATGCAAGGAAGAATATGTATGCTTAAATTAAATTTAAAGATCCATCATCACTTAATGTTAAAGATTTGTTCTCACCATCAAAGAAATATCAAAATGTGCAATTGCTGTTGGAATACATAGATGGCCTCAACGTAATTTTCACATGAACAATCAACTTCAAACCCCTATTATTATTCAAATAATATTTAGTGTACTGAGAGATGAACAGCTTCTCAGAGCTACTCCAACAAAGTGCTGAGCCCAGCCAACCCAAGCTGAGTCAAGCCCACCTTGCTTCAAAACTGAAAACCAACTTATCACCTGAAAACAGCATTGGTCATAGTTACATATGCAAGAGCACTCTATGCAAGACAGCCTAGAAAACCTGGGTTTATAGCCCAAACCGAATAAGACATTGCTAATGTACTCTATCAAACAACAGATAAATGCCACTATGAATTTTGCCAGTCTACAAAATTAAGCTTCGATCGCCAATTTCTTTTCTAACTATTTGTTCTTTTCAAATACCAGAGTAACTTTTACAGCAGATATATTGTCAAAAAAAAAAAAGTATGGCTGCACAAAGTGTAAGGTAACACTTACTTCTGACCGATCACATACCATTATTTATTGAACCTATGAGTTTATTGGATAGTTAGCTTATCATAGTTTTCATTGTAGCCCCAAACCCCAAGTTCCATAAACTTCTGGTCATGCATTTCAAGGATTCCGTGTTTGATCTTAGTAGAATATAATAACATAACATAAGCAATACCCAAGTAGTAAAAAGTCTACTTGCCAGCACAAGACTGTTATATGTAATGCTAAGTACAGATAGTAAATGGCATTAGGAATGGCGCAAGAAATTGTAACAATAGTAAGAAAAAAAAAACAGCTGTAAAACTTCATATTTGGTTGACCAGTGGTTATTTTTGTACTAGCCAAAAAACTGCTAGCTCAAGAATCCTCAACTATCAAAGATAGGAGTAGAAAGAATTCATTTGAATTACAAAGGCCAGAAATGAAGATAACACAGGAACCGTAAGACGCGGAAGAATACATAAAGATGCATAAAATAAAATCATATGGGCAACAATTCATTAAGTGCTGACAAAACATACAGGTAGGGATCAATATAAATTCAAATGCCAAGTCACTGATCAGAGTTCACTAATTATACTCGAACAAACAGTAATTTCTTGGCCATAAATGTTGCAACCAAAGCTTTGAAGTAAACTTTATCCATACCGTTGGACTGTAAATCATACAGTTGAGGAAGGGTGACCTAAATCTAGTGCCAATGTCTATTAACAACAAAACTACACTACAAAAATGTATAGCACAACCATGGGTGAACTAATAGGCTCATGCCAAACAACGCTACAACAGTGGCATCATATGTGCCAAAAATCGTGTGCCTAGACTCCCCATTATGCAGATGATGGGTCTTTAACATGGTACATGTACGCAAAACTCAAACATAGGTCACGATCACGGCGATCACCCCATCCACCCCATCCTTTGAAACCCGCCTGATACCCTTCTTGCTTACGGATGATGTGAACTGGCCAATTAGCTTTAATGTTAGGGACCTTATCAATGTCCTCCACTTCCACAGCTGCTGCACCATTATCGACACAGACATTGCTCGAACCTTGGCCTTGGTGCAGGCCACACTTGCCGAAATGTGCCGCACTTCTCCTAGGTCCTCTGAGACTGTAAACAGGAGCTCCAAAGGATGGGTACACCGTTGCCCACATTGTTATATCCCAATTGTACTCATCAAATGCACAAAACTGCTTAGCCTTGGTATGAATCTTCCTCCACACTGTCCTATTGAAGGCATAGCCAATGTTACCCATCTTCTCGGCGACCAGGCTTGGCCAGCCTTCACCTTTCAATTTGACATCTGATGGCGCCAAATTGATAGCATAGCACTGGGGGCACTTCTTCGGCTTCAAATCCACAAGCATCTGGGCGTTCCGGTATGCGTTGGGGAATATGTAGTGGTCCTCCTCAATGAATAGAATGTGCCCATCGAAGTCCCTGGTCTCCTCCAGTCCATCCCACACGGTGTTCATCATCCACCACCAGTGGTGCTTCAGAGACACGATTCTCGGGGACCGGTGGTTGCCGTACTGGTCCGGGTCGCCTTGGCATTTCTTCTCCGCCGCGTTGTCCTTGTTCTGGCAGTCCCCGGAGGTGACGCCGGGGAAGGAATCCGGGAAGAGGTGAGGCGAGTAGGGCGCGAAGACCTGCTTCACCTGGCAGAAGTCAATGCCCTGCACGATCTTATCCATCTCCGGGAAGTAACCGTCATGGCTGACGACAAGCAGCGCCTCGCCGATGCCCTCGACGCGGGAGAGGCTGTCGACGACGAGGCGGAGGTAACGCGGGCGGTTGTGGACGTAGAGCACGATCACGAGGTGGCCATCGGGAAGGCTCGGGAACCGGCCGGTGTTGCGGGGCGGCAGCGCGTTGCGCTGGGAGAGCGACAGCGACAGCGGGCTCTGGCGCGGCAGCCGCGGGGTGAAGGACGGATCGAGCAGGATCTTCCGTTGCGCGACGGAGTGGTTGGCGCCGGCGGGGCCGAACCGGCCGGCAGATGGAGAGAAGTCGCGGCGGGCGCTGGTGCGGAGAAGCTCGGTGATGACGAGGACCGCGAAGATGACGGCGAGGAGGAGCGGCGCGGCACGGGAGCGGAGGCGGGAGCGGTGGTGATGGGAGGAGGAGGAGGAAGTGCCGGCGGTGGGCATGGCGGCGGCGGCGGCTCCGAGGGCGGCTGGCGTGTGTTGGCCGGATCTCGCGCTAGTTGTAGTTGGTGGGGGCGGACTTTGTTGGCTGCTGGCTGCTGCGACTGAGTCGGCGTCGAGGTTAGGCAGAGAAGCAAGACTTCTCCTAACTGTTTTCCATATTTTCCTTTCCCGTTACGTACGCTTTGAGTTGAAGTGCATGATTAGCTACTTTCCTACGAGTTATTAATGGCAATATCCAGTGTCATATAATTTTCTATATGACAAAATATTATGGCGTTTATAAATAGTTTGAAACAGAAGGAGCGCTTGCACGCTTGCAATTACAGCTGTGCACAATACATTAGTCTAGAAAAACCATGTTAAAATGATAATTGCTTACAATATATGCAAGAATTAATGCTAAGAAAGACCCTATAAAACAAAATAATATGATATCATGTATTACAGAGCTGTAAATTTATTCCCCCAGGTCGATGTGAATCCTAATAATTAACAGTATGCCACAAAGGATTGCACATAGCACATTCTAATTGCCATTTAAAACATCCTACTATTTTAAGTTTAAAGAAGAGAGAAGATATATAACATACAGAATGAACGGATTGAAATCATCTGCATCTCAGAATGAACCAGCCGGATGCACGCTGATACCTGATGTCTTGGCTTTTCAGGAGCAAGGAACCAATTAGTTATAGAAACAAGGGTGCAGATAAATAGTTCTTCTGCTTCAAACACAAAAAATCCAATTTCTTTCCTGTTTTCGTGCCTCAAGTCTTACACCTTCGAGATATGTACATGCAAGGGTTATATTTATCTTTAAAAATAAGAAAAGCATATTGTCGTATTCTACATAGGACATGAACTATTAATAAAGGAATCTTTTTTTTAATCTATGGAACTGCTTCCCTAAACTTAGGAATCTAATGCTATGCATGTATCTATACATAAAATTTCTTTTCAGAAAATCTATTGCAGAATTCATCTAACAATTCGACAGGCTTATCAGCAGTAGAATAGTTGCAGCATGTGCCCAACCATCAATCTGTACCACCACCAAAAGGAACCAGAGCTAGATCCTCCGTATGTGTATGTAATCATGTGAAAAGTGTGACGACATCTCTTCTATAACCCCTTACTATCAATATTCGGGGAACATTCTCAACAAGGAAGTCCATATACTCCATGTAGCAGTAGGCCGGGTGGTTCAGAGGTGGCGGAGGGAGGCTCACCAGCACCACTGCAGCCATCCTGGAGTACTTAAGGATAGTAGCATTCAGCTTCAGCATTGTGTATAGGAACTTGTCAACCTTCTGTTCATCAACCACAACTTGCCTACCGTCCTCCATCATTGGCCGTCCTTCCCTTTGTGCAGTTTCCTTCATCTCGGACAGGTGCGTTCTGATTCTACGCTGTGCTTTTGTATATGATTCTTGGGGATCATCCTTCTGAGCATAAGAGCTGCTCTCGGCACGTGCCTCCCATGACTTCATGGTCACAACAATAACCTCAGCCTGCATTCTAAGATCATATAAAAACTTTTTGACATCAGCCTTTAGCTCCTCAGCTTCGTTGTCCTCTTCAGCTATGCAAAAGACCTGAATTTTACAGCTCTCAAAACTATCTTTTGTAAGTAGAAGCTGAGACAACAGAAGCATCAATCCTCCATCCCTCACAATCCAATATAGGTCAATGGTCCCATACTGTCTCTGGTACTCATTAGGCCACTCATCAAGTCCTTTCACAATCACAACAGCCTTGTTAGCAATAATACAATCATTAATGATGCTAACAAATGTAGCAGGTATCTGTGTTAGATTCTCGCGACGCCAGATCTCAGGGTAACGCATCACAACAACATTTGGCTTCAGGTTGCCAAGGCCCATTGTCTGAACAATGCTACGAAAACCATCAGACACTGAGCGTGCTACGATGATCTCCGCAACACCCTCACAACGCCTATAGTCAATATAGGCACTCAGTTGGCGCCGAGCCATCTTTGCATCTTCAGCTGATTCATGGTAATTACCATCTATGATTGACATAAAAATTGACATACCACGTCCCTTTTTCTTCATGCAATTGGCAAAATCTGCAAGTTTTGGATGGCATGGAACATTGTCTGGAAGTTTGCCCCAAGGGCGGCAAAATATGAGAGGAATTGGGTACCAGTTTTTAGGATGAACTTGATTTGCTGCAAGAAAATGGCCAGAATTATATAACATGATGCTTTTACTTCAGCTGAGGAATGCTTATTTTTCATGCAATAAATAGTAATAGTTGTACCTCCCAGCGATCGAAGACTTCGTAGGGCGAGTTGGAAGTATGCACTCTTAAACCCGTCTCCCCAGTCACCAGCCTTTCCTTTTAAGCTGACATAATAGTAGATGAGGCTTGCAAGAGCAAGGGAGACCACACTAAAGGTCCAAGAGATCATAAACATGATAACTGGAAAATTATAGACAACAAGTAAATTGTCAATAGACTTAATGATGATGAATACAACTTAAATGTAAAAATACTGGGTAGACAAAACTTGTCCTCAGAAAAAAGGAGGACATGAACAAAAATGTAAAAAAGTAAAGGAAGCATACCAATACAAAGAAATGCACCGATCAGAGAAAGGCTCCAGTGATGAAACTTCCATCGAGGGCGCCAACTAGGAGCATCAAGGAGGTCAAGCAGAAAGCATGACAAGTTCACACCAGCATAACACAGAAGGAAAAACATAGTGATAGTGGGTGTAATTAGATCCAAGTTCCCTATCACAACACAAGCAATACAGATGAAGCTTGTAAATAGAGTTGCCACATGAGGTTCAGTCCCTTCATAAGCCTTGAAACAATTAAGAACAGGAAGGATGTCATCATTCGCTATGGCTGCAAGTAACCTTGGAGCCCCAGTCATACTCTGTAGTGCTGCACCTAGAGTGGACAGAATTATACCAATGTAAATTACTGCTGGAGCAGGCCAGGCAATCGTTGCAGCAAGAAGCCTGCATAATTAAGAACATTATGAGCTGAGTATTTCCCCTAAAAAAACATTATGAGCTGAGTACACAACATAGTAATTAATCTAAAATAAGCAAAAAAATATACTTTTATGAACTTAGAAAAATATTCCGAAGTTATGATATTGCACATCATAATGTCACTCACCCATAAAAGTATGAGCATTACTAATTACATTCAAATTAATTGTTCTGACATAAACTTTTTGCTTCTTGAAGCAGTTTCTTCGGGCAATGGAGCAAAATGTCCCATGAAAATATCACCCACTATTCTGACACAATACAAATACAAAACAAGTATACAGCTACATACACATCTGTCAAATTGAACAGGCACTAAAAATTTGTTGGTAAAGGCACTCCAAAAATCTTGATAGGGGAGTTACTGATGCAGTGTTGAAAGCAAATTGTGTCACCAAAAAATGAAGCAAATTATTGATCCTATACTGATAATTAATAAGACCTATTTCTACAAGTGTAGAAGTATGGCTTCCTTGCAGGCAAAGTTCAGTAACAATAGCAGTAGTTATCAAATGATATGTGGCACACATAAACTTATCGCCTTGGTGTCACAAAATCACAGGGCTAAACGTATCTACCTCTGGGGAACACTCAACAGATAATAAACGCAAAATAATGGATGTTATGTCTGCAATGAACATTAAACCTGTCAGCCAGAAGCTCTTCTCTTGTAGCCAATGCTCCAAATAGGAATACAGATATCAGATACATCACAGTAGTTGAGATGGTAGCATATAATGTTCCAACTGGAATTGAACGCTGTGTGTCTTTCAGTGAAGCAGATCGGTTTGAACCAGCCATGATTCCTGTAACCGCTGGGAAGAAGAGTCCTAGTAATGTGCTGAAAATAGAAAACTGTTAATAAGCATTAATTGATTACAGATAATAAAGAAAGATGAATAATTGCATGTCACTACTTTAGGGTTTCTTTTTCTAGAGTATGCAGTATGACTTAAGAAGGAAAAACAATTACTCACTTAAAATCCCAATATACTGTTCCATTTGGGTCAGGGACTCCAGCATCATTTGTACGCTGGTAATCTGAGGCCCAATTGTCTGTAAGTGTAGTTGTACTCAACCCAGTGATCCCCTCTGTATAGAAAAAACATCAATAAAAATTCAGAACCAAACGAACAAAAAAAAAACTAATTACAAAAATAGTCAAAGGAGTATTTACTTGAAGCATCAGGCCTTGGTGCAATGAATACGCCAATATGAATGCAGATTATTGATAAGAGGACCGGTACTAAGAAAGCAGGTGCCACCTTGTTGATAATTTTGACACCACCAAATACAATAAAACAGAGCAGAATAGTCACGATGACACCATAGATTTGGAGGTCATGCAAGTTGGGTGATGATATAGTTGTTGTACCAGACATCGTGCCATTTGGTAATGTATTATTAACCACTGTTACACTCTCTACAAAAACAATAGCAGCAAAGCCTTTTAGTCCACAGCAAGTTAGGAGGGGGAGGGGGGGGGGGCTGAAACACAAGAAGATCCAACAAAAGAAAGAAAAAGGTAGAGGGAGCATATTAGAATTATGATAACATTCTAAAAAAATCTGAATAACAAAGATACCTTGAAAAAATCCAGCAGATGGAATAGCATCCAAGAAAGTTTCAACAGCTCCCAGCACATACCTATATATAGTGATGCCGAGTAAGACAGGGTAGGGGTAACAAATACGATGCAAATGGAATAGCATCCAAGAAAGTTTCAACAGCTCCCAGCACATACCTATATACTATACTTCCCATGTTACAATAACAACAAAGCAGTTTAGTCCCAAGCAAGTTAGAGTAAGATAGAGATGAAAACCACAAGTGCCAAAACACAAGGACAAACAGCAAATAAGGAAGAATGAAAGAAAGGAAAGTGGGGACAATAAACCAAACAAAAAAAGGGTAAAAGAGGGGGAAACTGAAAATCAAGGTTCTGGCACATGAATTGCTATCTTCCATGCTCTCCTATCTATGGCTACCTCCTTGACGATATCCCAATACTTCATATTTCTCCTCACAGACTCTGTCCATCCTCTCCCTCTCTTCACATTATCGAGTCGTCTTATTATGCTGCTATGTACCGGTACCTCTTGAGGCCTCCGTTGGATGTCAAAACCATCTCAAATGATTTTGCACAAGCTTACCCTCAATTGGTGCCACACCTAATCTCCCTCGTATGGCATCATTCTCGACACAATCTCTTATTGTATGTCCACAAAACCATCGTATATGCATCTCTACTATGCTTAGTTGTTGGACATGTCGGTATTTGGTAGGCCAACATTTTGCTCCATATAACATGGCAAGTGGAATTGCAGTCCTATAGATTTGCCCTTTAGTTTTTGTGGCACCCTACTGTCACATAGGGCACCCAAAGCTTGGCACAACTTCAACCAGCCGCTTTAATTCTATGACTAACAACTTCATCGATATCTCCATCCTTCTGCAGCATCGATCCCATCAATCCCAAATAGTGAAAAGGTCTTTCTTGGGTACCAACTAACCATCAAGTTTAACATTTCCCTCCTCATGCACAGAAACACTAAAATCACAGTTCATGTCGCGTTAGTATCCAAATTTGAGTTTGAATATGCATCCAGGTATCCTCATGCAAATAAGAAGTGAATAGTTCGGAATAGATGAATCCAAATTGGGGATGTCTACTAATATCCTACAGATTCAACGACAATTTTAGAATAGTGAAATCATACAAGAGACAGAAAGGTATGTGTAGACTAAATTTGAGCCCAAAATGCCAGAGCATAGTCCACAGAGGTGGTTTATTATATATACAAAAACAGAAAATATCTTAATATCCATCTATACCAGCATATATATCAAATATGGATTGGATATGGACATTTGAAAAACGAATCCTGACAAGCAAATGTGTTCCTAGGATCTTGCTTACATAAAGTTTTCAGTCTCGACCAAAACAATTGCATGGATAACAAATGGCATTAAGATTTTCACCAGTTTTATTCTACAACAACCTTTCATTTATGATCCATATGATTAAACAACAACAAACCGGATCAGAGTTTGGAGTTTAGGTCGATAGGAACATGTTTGCACTTCCAAAAGGTTCTGCGTGAAGAGAAAAAAAAAAACTTGGGAAAGGCAACACCGGATAGTTAGCATCCTATAACGTAGACTTACATAGCTCCAGCAACGGCATTTCCAAGAAAGAAACACAATCCGATGCTAACTCCAACTTCTGGACCAAGTGCACGACCAATTAGATAGTAAGGACCACCACCCTGAGAAGGAAATCAGTCCATTAGTATCCAAATTTGAAGGTCCGCGAGGTGGACTGCGAAGAACAACATCTTGCATCTTCTTTAAGTAAGTGATTAAATGAGAAAAATACAGATGAAACTGAATATAAATTACTCTAGTGTATTCAGTAGTTCCAGCTCTGAAATTATCTGTAAGTTGAAACAAAATTTATTGTATGTTGTTTTTTCAATCATTTAACTCATAACCTATCATCTTGTACAAAACAAACAAACAAACATGAAACAAAGTCATTAAGTTACAGAGAAGGTAGGCAAAGCCTGATTCACAGACAGAAAATACAAGAAAAACCTGGTTCCAAAGGACCACTCGCTGACTACAAATTCTACTCACATTCAACGTACCTTCATTGCTCCATTTGTTGCAATTGCACTTAATGACACTCCAGTTAAGAATGTGCATGCACCACAAAATATGACTAGAACAAGTGATTGCCATATACCTCCCATACCAACGATCCTACAGAAAACAGAAAACAAAAGCTAATTCTGGAATAATGGAAGTGATTGGTAATCTGTGCATAAGAGAGTACAGATTTCAAGACTTTGGAACGAGTAGATGAAAAACTATAAGGCATTCAATTGGAAGAATACTGAAGGACACAGTATTAAGAGTACTATATATAGACCTTGGTGTTACTATGAAAACAGATTGTTGTACAGTAACTTAACAAACAACGAATGTTATATGAAGATTATTTGTAACAAAAAAAGGCACTTGCATTACATAGTTCATGATGGCAGGGAAATATATGGATATGACCCAGAATTGACCTCTACACTGCAAAACCTAACTAGGAACTACACAACATCAAGAAACAGGAACAGAAGTTAACCATTTCAAAACATAACATATGCAACCATCTGTCTGAGCTAAACTTTCAGTCCATTTATATGCAATGTGCTCCCTCCAAATTTTTATTTTGATGGGTTAGTACACAAAGTCTGAGGTAAACTTTGATTCCTAGCGTCACTTAATAAAGAAGTCTAGAGGTAGTACAAGATAATAAGAAACAGGAATAGAACTGTACCAAGTAAAACGAAGAAAATATATTATTCCCAATATGTTCTGTAAGCATGGAATGAAGACACCCATGAGGGTATCAAGTTTAGGCTCCATTTCCTGCAAACAAATAGAATAATTGTAATTATTAGTTCCTTTTTACATCAAGCATTAGAATGAACCAACAAAAAAAAGAAATAAGAAAAATCCGATAAAAAAACGGCTTGTGAAAGAGTTAACAGATAAAATAAATTATTTATAAAATTAATAAAATAACACTGAACTGGGCATAGAATAGCATTCAATGAGGGGAAAAACGACCTTAGGGCTTTCAATGGCGATGCCAATATTGTCGCCATCTCTTGGCGTATCTGGTGACAGTGTTTGTTCCCCAGTCATACTGTCCATAATGAATCATATTTAGGTTAGCATTATTATCATGGTTACATTAAAACTAAGTGGTTCTAAGTTTGTAGCTATTTCTTCAAACAACATATTGTTAGCAAAAGGCGGACACCTTCTAAACTCCAATTAATAGTAATAAGGAAATTATAAGACAAGTGACTGTACCTCTTAAGTCCCAAAATATTGACCAAAGAGTCAAAACCAAAGAGCTCAAGCTTTGACTCGCTTTGAGAAGCATTTCGTGTAGCATGACCATTAGAAGAAGCCATTTGTATTTTTGGATTTGTACCAGGCTTCATGTTCCTATCACGTAGATAAATAAGTGTTATTTCTTGTATTTTCTCCACACAAGACTAATTAATTTAGTTCCCACAGTGCATAACTAGATAACTGAGGAAGCAGGAACCACTATTTAGCAAGAATAATAAGTACTCTGAATAATTGGCACTCTTGACAAAACATTTTCTTTGGGAATACTTTAAGCCTCACTATTCTCAATGCATTCCAAATTTGCTCAGCAAAACTAAGCCATTCCAAATTTCCCAATAAATAGAATAGTGAATAAGAATCACATCAAATTAATACGCATGAAAAAAGGCCTTAAATGGTCAATAACAAATCCACATAGTTATGTTGCAGAAGGCATCATCGTCCTAAAAGTAAAATAAAACAACGCTTATATTGTGGATTGTTAATTATCATCGTCCTAAAAGTACAACACTTATATTGTGGATTTTCAATCTTCATTTGTCACAAATTAGAATTACCTGCAGGCAAGTCCCTTCAAGTATCACTCACTGATACTGCAGATCGCCCCAGAACGGTACACGACAGCTGAAGAGACAGTTCTCATGCGCAGTTACTCATCTGTGGAGCTCTGCAATCAGGTGAACTCGGATTTGCGCATCCTGTCAAAAACTAAATGTTCCAAAATTCTCATCTCTGAACAACAACGAATGCCAGGAGAGGAACCACATAGAGCGGACTCACCGACGGGAGACTTAGAAAGAGGCCATGGTGATGAAAACGATGGCATCGGCTCAGTCCGACCCTCCCGAACGCGCCTTCGAATCAAGTGTCAGGAGACGGGGAGGACAATCTAGACTGCCGAAAATTCCCGTCGAGCCACGTCCTGGAGTTGGGGAGGAGAATGCGGGAGAGTGTGATTCCCAAAGTAAACGAAAATGGAGGGGCGGTGGCGAGGAGAAGATGCGTCTACGAGGCGACATATGGATGGGTCCAGAAGATGCTTTACCGCCGGGCGTGGAGGAGAGCCGGTAGCGGAGGAGGTGCCGGGAGGACCGATCGATATCCCGCGACTTGGCGGGGCCCGGGGAATGCCGGTCACGGCGGCGTACGGATCGCGGTATCGGTGTCGCCGACGGTGAGGTGAGGCTTCGGGCGGGGAGAGGCGGCGTTCGTGGGCAGGGCGGATCGAGGAGTGGCGAGGAGGGCGGGGAGAGGGCGCAGGGCGACGGTGGAGGGAGTTCGCGGGAGGTGCGGCCATGCGGGAAATTTGGGAACAGGCAGGAGTCAGGACTCAGGAGGAGCCGGACATCGGAGAGACGCGTGCCGTTTGATCAGAGCCGGCCGGATCAGCACAGTGCGCAGACCAGCAGCAGGCCGCCGCGAGCACGTAGGCCTCGTGGTTCTGTTCACCGAGGCCTGGCCCATCTTGACCCAAACAATCTTATTTTTTTGGAATTCTTGGCCCAAGCACTCGTTTATACCCCCTCTGTCTCAAATTACTTATCGTTCTGGCTTTTTACCAGATTTATTGAACATTCTCTGAATCTGGACGACATGTATATCCAGATTCAGAGAATGTTAATAAATCTAAATACTAAAAACACACCTCCAGAACGACAAGTAAAAAGAAACAGAGGGAGTAAGTCCTTAATGCACACTTCTTTGCTGAATGAAGCAAACATTTTGATGCTAAAGCCGCTCATCAAACATACAAAGGATGTTCCAAATACATTGAAGTCAGTATACATTAAGAACTAAGGTGCCAATACATCAAGCAGAAGGAATGCACCTCAAATCCGTTACTGTCATAGATTATCTAATACATACTTCGGACTCAGCAACAAAGAGGTAATGGATACTTGAATCATGGTTGTTAGGAACGGTCCATCAGATATGCGCCGCGCCTCTGGACTAGCCATGAGCGGCATACCGTTGGACTAGGTGTTGGCAGTAACCAGCATTGGTTAACAAATACAACTGTCATACTCCAACATATGCTTATGACTTTTGTCAAGAGCTCAATGGTTTTTAACATCATGCAAAGCCTCCAGACATCAGTTCCATTATCTAGCATTTGCTAGGAGCATCTTCACTTTTGTTACCAGATTCTGAAAGGAAAAAAATATTAGTTAACAGGATGATACTGAAGGAGCCCACGAGTATCAGCAAAATGAGCAAGAGAGTAAGGTAAATACCCTGAATAGCAGCTAAATTTTCTTCTTTGTAGACCCCAAGAGGTGAGCCATGCACAGATAAAAGCATCTCACCATTCTTGGGCAACCTTACAGTTTTGGGTGTCATGCCAAGGGAGAGTCGACTACTGGCAGCCTGTCACAGAATCATGTTAAAACACAACTGGAGAAAAATGCTACTATAACGTTAAGATGTGATACAATATTTTTAAAATTATCTACACAGAAAACAAGAAAAATACAAACCCCGGGTGTCTGAAAAGCATCTGTTGCGCCTGCCATTTGATCTGCAGGTAATTCACTCCAAGCCTTCAAAGCAACAGAAACTCATAAGAGCAGTGAACGATACGACAGAAATATCTGGTATCACAAGTGCAGAAATACTTACAGACTCACTAAAACAAAAACTACCGCGCCCATACAGGTTCTTATCAACTGCACAAATCAAATGAGGTGACAAATCATTTAGAGTTGGCTGCTCACTGGTTGCTGATCATGAGGTAAATAGACCATAACTAGGTAGAGAACATTGCTCAGACCTGAATCCCCTGGGAACGGGAGACCGCCAACAGTTGGCAACGATGCAATTGAAGCTCGCAAAATCCTGTCATCTACAAGGTCTCCAACTACGCATGTGTCGCCGTCATTCCATTTGAGCTCAAGTGCATCATGTTTTCCGTCATGGATATGGACAGCTGATAAGTTGGGTAAGTTCTCCCGAAAAAAATCTAAAGCCTTTAACTCCAGTTGCTCGCTGGAAAAATACGACTGCGCCAATTGCAACCAAGAACGTATGCTCTCGCCCTCTGCTTCTTCGACAGCTTTGATGGCAGTGATCCGACGATTCACTATATGTTAAGGACTCCGGATTAGCAACAACAACAAAGCCTTTTAGTGCCAAACAAGTTGGGATATGCTAGAAATGAAACCCACAAGAGTCAAAACACAAGGACAGACAACAAAAGGAGGAATGAAAAAAAGAAAAATCCAGAATGAAATGTAAAATGTAATACAATCAAAGTTGTTATAATGAAATGTAGAATGTACAGAACAGATATTTATGTCATGCGTTGTTTATTTATGCATTGAGGTACTGGGAAGACAACAGGTAAAATTGGATAGTGGCAACCAGAGGGAGTCATAATTCGAAGCTGCTATTTCTAATCTGCAACAGTTGAAGTTTTACATGTTATCATCTGCCATTCTGGACTTTTCCTGCTGCTATTGTTATTGTTTCACTGAAGCAGCGTGTTCTGATTATTCAAACTCACATGGCTAACCTAGTTAATTGCGCGTCCTTTAGGGGGGACACCATTACACCAATCCGGGGTCGTTCGACAGAGCGAACAGAAATTCGCCTCAACGAATTACAGCCATCGCCAAATTCTTCCGAGCAATGAAATTCTATGGATCACAAATCTTGACCAACATACAGAAACTAGAAGCCAAATAAGCTCATAAAATGCAATAATCAAGAACTGAGATGCGGCGCATGCTGCTGAGCCCTAGCACAGATGAGGAATTAGGGAGAGGGGTTCAGGGCGCCGTACATTCTTGGTTGGCGACATGTTCCAGCTTCTCCGCCACCGGAGCGTCCGCGCGTGGAGGCTCCGGTGGCTGCAGTGGCGGCGACGACGGTGGCGGCTGCTCTTTGGCGGGGGCCGCTCGCCGCTTCCTTCTTGGCGGCATCGCGTCGGCTCCAGGGCGAGTAGGATCTCGAGAAGGTAGCGAAGCGGGGGAGGATTTGGGGGAGAAGACAAACCCTTGTGAACGGGAAATATTTTGAACGGAGAACGCGGGGGGACTAACGGAGTCGCTTTTCTCTTCTCGACGACAGCGGCATGCGGGCCATGGGGAAGCACCAGGCCCACGGGCTACAAGTCCACGAAAGCGTATACGAGATTGGACGATACGAGCTTCCTGAATCCTGATGAGTAGATCCGAGAATTCTGACATTCTGAGATATGTAAAAAAATCAATCCTTCATTAAAAAAAAAAAGAAAAAAAAGAAGAAACAACATCAATCACCTTTCCGGATTGGCGTGAATGGGACGTCGGATGTGGCCTGCTCGCCGGTGAAGGAGCCATCAGCCAGCTAGAATTAAGAGCAAATTTCTTCTTTGCCATCAAAACTTATACCAATCACTTATAAATCATTTAAAATTATAACTTCCCTTTATACCATTATTTCATATTTCCAATCCTCTACATGTTATTTTTTGCTATTTTATCTATTAAATGGTTGTTAAGTTAGGATACAAAAGACCAATCTACCCTTTAGCTAAAATCTAGAAAATTTTAGAAATATCACATGGATATAATAAATTTTTGATTTTTCATTATAGCACTGGTATTAAAAATATAGCAAAAGTTAAAATAGCCACTTATTTTTTTATTATGATACAACCAACAAAGTTTTCAGATAATTTGCTAGATTTTATCTTAAGGATATACTGATCTTTTCTATCATTGTTTAATAATAATATAATGGGTAAATAACAAAACAGAAGACAATTTAAAATGATAGCATAGAAGGAAAATTGTAATTTTAAATAATTTAATTTCGATGCATAACAAATTTGCTCTAGAACTAACGGCACAACACAATGGGCCTGTTTGGATACTCCAAACGTGTTAGAGGTTAGAGTTAGTTTCTAGCTCATGACTAACTCTAACTGTTGAGGTGTTTGAATGCAAGGGTTAGATTAGCAATAAAGGTGCTGATGTAATCATTTGTCTCCTTTAAGGATAGAGAAAAAAATAACTTTTTAGTGGACCCTATTCAAATTAGCTTCAATTAACACCTCTTGGATGAGTTAGTTTTTTAATAAATTAAATATAACTAATCCAAACTAACCCTAACTGTTTGGAGAATTTAGAGTTAATTGTACTCAAACTAACCTAAACTAATTCTAACCCATGGATCCAAAACAGGCCAATGTCCGGCGCCTACGCCAGAGTGGGTGCGCACGCGTGCGCACGGCGCCGTGCACCGAGCCCCCGCTGGTTACTTGCGGCGGGACGTCGTGCGCCATAGTGGTTGGATTCGTTTTTCCATGGCAGTGCGGAGCACCTTCCTTGAGTTTTCTCTCGTTTTGGTTCGTGAATGTGAGACGTGACGCCGGATCTGTCTGATGGCAACGAGCCAAGGACGTGGTTGGTTGTTGAATCATTGTTCCATCAGAGTTCGTTGCCGTTTCACACTGTGCTTCTCTGTGACAGCTCTGGTACTAATTAATCCAGTGTTAGTCACCTCCGAAACCATCTATGCCAAACGACTTTTTGCATGGAAACAAAAAAAAGGTTACGATAAATACTACTCCAGGAACAATAAGGCGTCGTAGTCCTTTTGTTCTCTGATGATGTCATTTCGTTTGGTAAGTACTAATCGATGCAGTGCTACCGGTTACTGATCGAGTGTCATGACAAGGAGACGTGTTTTATCAAATGGAATCCGCGTGAGAGAAGGGTCACTTTTTTAGATCGCCCGAAGTTGATGCGAGTACAAGGGACAGTGTTGTGTCAAAAAAAAAAAAAAGTACAAGGGACAGTGACCGTAGAACTGACAAATCACCAGCGCAGTCCGGTCCCAAATGGCACACCTTCACTGGTCATGGAGAGCCTAACATATTACTAGTTATTATTATTAGTGTCTAAGAAATACTTACCTCCTGAGGTAAAATAATCATGGTCCAATGAATGTGCCTGTTGTTGACCGTGTACCAAATCATTCGTGGCGGATCTCAATCACGAATTCATGACAGTGACATCTCAGATCTGAAGAACAGAAGTCGACGTGCGTCCACAAGCAGCCAAAAGCTCCACGAGACATTGTGTTTGTGTGCGTCGTGGACTAATCACATTGCTAATCGTCGACTTGCGAGTGGCTTATTAAGTGTGTGCTAACAGAACATTGCTTGATCGAAACTTTTATACCAGAGTGCTACTGCTGTCCGGTGCCCAGAGACGGAAGATAGAGCAGAGCGAGCAGGCCGTCCATCAGAGATTTTCTCCCGAAATCTCGCCCGGCCCATATAGACGGGGGAAAGGGGCAACGCGGGGAATTCACGCCACGCCCAAATCCTCCCTCCCCGTTCTTTCCCAGCAACACGGCAGCACATCACGCCGTATAAACCACCACTGCTTCCGAACCCGTCTCCTTTGTCATTTGGCCACCCAGATCTGCTCCGCCGCCACCGACACCCCCATCCTCCCCTTCTTCCGGCGAGCTGCTCGCCGAAGAGGGGGCCACCGCCACACCAACCAAACTCTTCAACCCTTCCGCCTCCGAGATCCACCTCGAAACCAGAACCCCTGATCCAGATCCAAGTGGTGCCGCCATGGCTCGCCTCGGCGTGCTCCTCCTCCTCTTCCTCGTCGCCCTCTCCGCGCCAGGCGTCCGCGGCTTCTACCTCCCGGGAAGCTACCCGCACAAGTACAACCCCGGCGAGCTCCTCAACGTGAAGGTGAACTCGCTCACCTCCATCGACACCGAGATTCCCTTCAGCTACTACAGCCTCCCCTTCTGCACCCCGCCCGAGGGCGTCAAGGACGTCGCCGAGAACCTCGGCGAGCTCCTCATGGGCGACCGCATCGAGAACTCGCCCTACCGCTTCAAGATGTACACCAACGAGTCCGACGTCTTCCTCTGCCGCTCCGCGCCGCTCGCCCCCGACGCCTTCTCGCTGCTCAAGAAGCGCATCGACGAGATGTACCAGGTCAACCTCATCCTCGACAACCTCCCCGCCATCCGCTACACCAGGAAGGACGACTACTTCCTACGCTGGACCGGCTACCCCGTCGGGATCCGCGTCGGCGTCGACTACTACGTCTTCAACCACCTCCAGTTCACCGTCCTCGTCCACAAGTACGAGGAGGCAAATGTGGCGCGGGTCATGGGTGCTGCCGACGCCACCGACGTCATCCCCGGGGGCGGCAAGGACGGCAGCTCCGCGGCGTCGTCCGGCTGGATGGTGGTTGGGTTCGAGGTCGTGCCCTGCAGCATCAAGCACAACCCGGAGGATGTCAAGTCGAACAAGATGTACGACCGCTACCCCAGCAAGATCAAGTGCGACCCGACCACCGTCTCCATGAGCATCAAGGAGAACGAGCCCATCGTATACACGTACGAGGTGACCTTCGTGGAGAGCGACATCAAGTGGCCGTCGAGATGGGACGCCTACCTCAAGATGGAGGGGGCCAAGGTGCACTGGTTCTCCATCCTCAACTCCCTGATGGTGATCGCATTCCTCGCTGGTATTGTGTTTGTCATACTGTTGAGGACTGTGAGGCGTGATCTGACCAAGTATGAGGAGCTTGATAGCGAGGCGCAGGCACAGATGAATGAGGAGCTCTCTGGGTGGAAGCTTGTGGTCAGTGATGTCTTCCGCGCTCCAAGCAACCCCATGCTGCTATGTGTCATGGTTGGGGATGGTGTTCAGATCCTTGGGATGGCGGTTGTGACCATTCTGTTTGCTGCTCTTGGATTCATGTCCCCAGCCTCCCGTGGTACTCTGATCACCGGTATGCTCTTCTTCTACATGGTCCTTGGAATTCTGGCAGGATATGCTGGCGTTCGTGTATGGAAGACAATCAAGTGCGGTGACCACTCTGGGTGGGTTGGTGTTTCATGGAGGGTGGCTTGCTTCTTCCCTGGCATCGCATTCCTGATCCTTACCACACTGAACTTCCTGCTGTGGGGAAGCCAGAGCACTGGCGCCATCCCCTTCTCGTTGTTTGTTGTGCTGCTTCTGCTCTGGTTCTGCATCTCCGTGCCACTTACACTTGTTGGTGGATTCCTTGGCGCCAAGGCACCTCACATTGAGTACCCTGTCCGCACAAACCAGATCCCTCGTGAAATTCCTCCACAGAAGTACCCATCCTGGTTGTTGGTTCTTGGTGCTGGCACACTGCCCTTTGGCACCTTATTCATTGAGCTCTTCTTCATCATGTCAAGCATATGGATGGGGCGTGTGTACTATGTCTTTGGATTCCTCTTCATCGTCTTGCTGCTCCTGGTCATTGTCTGCGCTGAGGTTTCACTGGTTCTGACTTACATGCATCTCTGCGTTGAGGACTGGAAATGGTGGTGGAAGTCATTCTTCTCCTCTGGATCAGTGGCAATCTACATTTTCTTGTACTCGATCAACTATCTTGTTTTTGACCTCAAGAGCCTGAGCGGACCAGTGTCTGCGACCCTCTACATTGGCTACTCACTCTTCATGGTGATTGCTATTATGCTGGCCACGGGCACCGTTGGGTTCATTTCTTCATTCTGCTTTGTCCACTATCTCTTCTCATCGGTGAAAGCAGACTAGGTTTTCCCTTGCTGAGGAATCAATCACTCTGTATTGAGAGGTGAGCTTTAAGGACATTGAAAAGTTTGTAGCAACAAAATCTTTAGTTTATGTCATATTTTGGTATACAGAACCTTAATAACTGTTGTAAGTGCTACTAGGGTTTATGAAAGAGATTCTCAGCAGCTTGCACGATGTAATAGAATGAATTGTTTTATTCACATGTGTTATTTAGTTGCTCAGCCAATATTAGTAGTACATGGTATTGTCTCTATTCAAGTTCTGTTTAGTGATACCTTGAATGTGAAGCTGTCTCCACCTGCTAATATTTCATTGCAGTTCATTTACACAATCCACAATATATAATATTGTACTACTATGGCTTCTTTGATCCCGCATCATGTTGCATAAGTTCATTGATCTCTTTCCATTGCATCATTTGTCGACTATATATGTTCTGGGTGAAGTACTGCCTTCATTTCCAGAATCCACCGCTGTCTTAAGATGGTTCCACATTGTAGGGTGCTAAGTAATTTCATTTTAACATGATATTGTGTATAAGATCATCAAACATAGGCAGAGCCAGGATGATAATGTGGAATCTGCCTTTTATGTTTGCCTTGTACACCTTGACCTTGGTATAATGGTTACTGTGAATTGTGTCATTACTTTGTTCCAAGAAGCATCATATTTCAACTGGTATTTTGTTAACCAGTTACTAGATTGTCTAACACTCTTAGCTCCAAACCAGCCTGATAGAAAACTGTTAACACTGACCATGAGTAGCTGTACACTTGCTTTCTGCTGTATCCTTGTATCCTGAACAAGTTGTGGAGTGCTGCTAGTGGTGCAACAGCTCTGCTCCTTCCTTCGTTTTAATGGAAAGTCTACTATTTCCTCTTTGTAATAGTTCCAATGTTCTCGATATGCATTGGTCCTGCTAATGGTACATAGATAAATGATGCACATGGCTGTTTCCCTGGCCTCCCATGTGTTAGGTTGGCAACCTAAAGTTTGGAACAAACCATGCATCTTGTAGTATATATGCAGAGGACCAGAGGTGGGGTGGTCTCGTGCAACAGTAACTTGTCTGTAAAGTTCAGAACAGTAATGTCCTATATCAAATTCGTAATGGTTTGTGATTGATTGGTTATCAATCGTGTTTTTACTGTATCCTGAACGTTTGTGACAGAATATCTATCTGTTCCAGAATCTCGTGTGACTTGGGCCCTGCTACTTATTCAACTTTTGACCTAGACACTCCTACGAATCCATGGGTTCTCCTGCTCGGTACATAATCAAAGCTGAATTATTTTAGTAATAGTATAAAGGAAGTCATTAGTATACCTACTTACGATTGTTGCTTAGATTCTTGAAATTAACATCCTGTATCTCCTGCCTGCAAGATGACTGCAAGAGAGAGGAGCACCGTATTCACAGTTCCCAGAATCCACCGCTGTCTTAAGATGGTTCCACCAGTGTTCAATGCTGTCTCGAATCCGTACAATAGCTGTTATTCTTGGATGCATTCTACTTTGATTCCTGCACAAGCATGCGCTAGATTGTTTCCATTCAGTTGACTTCGCCCTACGAGTATAAAGATCGAGCAACAAATTTGTGAGTTTCTATCAATAATATTTACAAATCCATGCCGTCTGTCTTGTTTTTTCAAAGATGTAACAGTTCTTGGCTGGTTGAAATTACTTCCTACCTCTGGTTGAAATTTGTTGGCGGTAGGACAAATCATGCCGTCTGCTGTAGGAGACACCTGCAAAATGAAAACATTTATAAAGGATGTTAGCATTTACCACATACGACTAGTCTGTTTCTGTGCTACACTACAAGTTTCCAGCGGACGTGTAACAGCAACTGCAAGCTAACTTATCCATGTTGCTGTTTTCGCCTGTGAAGCTTTGCTCAGCGCCAATTTGGCTTCATAGAAGGCTTTTTTCCCTCGTAGAATCGATACGAACGGCAGCATCCACTACTGATTCGAAACCACCGATGGGTGTCGTCGAACGCGTCGTAAATCACCGATGGCAAGTGACGACTTTTCTTGCGCGTGGGCGGCCAAACCATGTAGGTCGGCAGCCACTCAACCAAAAGACTATCGAACAGCTAATCAGTACAGAATTCAGTTCAGGTCACGTCTTTCTTCAAGCTTCCTGCAGCGTCCAGTCGACGGGGTCAAATTGGGTTCGAAGACCACAGCGAGGCAGTCAGAATTCAGAAACTAGCTGCCGACAAAATGAACCTTCAGGCGTTAGCTACTCCAAGAAGAAACGTTCATCAAGGGGCACGCGACAGGGTAGGCTGAAGCATGACCCCCGAGCTATGTTTGATTCAAAACGTGCAAAATTGACAACGCGGCATTCGATTAGGTGTTTCATAGATGAAATTGCGTGTTTAGGAAAAGTAGGCCGACGAATTATAAGTATTAAATATAGATTACTAATAAAATCCAGTCTATAACTTTATAACTTACTCTTAAATGACAAGACAAATCTATTAAAATTAATTAGATTATAATTAAATAATGTAATACTATAATAAACATTTTTTAATAATAACTTAATTAACTTTAATAGATTTGTCTCATAAATTAACATCTAACTGTATAATTAATTTTATATTTAATTCATATATTTAATATTCAAAAAATTGATGTGACAGCACTAAAATATAGAAACGAACACACCCGAAGTGCCCAACTCGCTGATCAAGAAGTTCAGAGCACGCAAAGCTCACGTTCTCAGTTGACCCAACTTGGCGCCTTCAATGCAATAGGGCAAGCTCAACTTACGAGAATGATTTGCACCAAACAAAGTTTCTCATCAACAGCAAGCTTGATCTTCAATCAGGCAGACAAGCATCCGTATGAAGACGATTTTGTACGTAAATGACTCACTGATATATATATATATTGATAACAACTGAACTGACCGATACAAACTTAAGGAATTCTTACATACGATCCACTGCATCACAAACTTTAACTTCGCTGAGTTACCTAAGACCATTCTAGTACAACGAAACACAGATGACTCCACACACCACACTTCCGATTATTCCGACGATATGAACTACTAACCTGAAATTACGAGCTCAGGTCAACTACTACCAGATTAGCTACACCTCCAACTAATCTCCACACTAACTTTACCCAACTCATGAAGCAACACCAACCTAAAACCAAACCCTTAATCCACCAACTCTATACTCATAATTAACCTACCTAATGACGCAGCAGCGTCGTTGAAGCGAACCGGAACCAGCTAGCATCCTGTGAACCTAACCACCACCAAATCCAACACCCGGTAGCTTGTTCCCCAACCCTTCCTCTGAAAAAATACCGGAAGAGGTTGATCGGAACAGTTACCGGTAGATCTGATCCGGAGAAGCTCTCAATCGGATCCAACCGCCCATCAGGCGTTAACCATCCAACGATCCATCCTTCAATCCATCCATCCATCAGACGAGAACCACCGGGGACGAGGAAGACGAGAAGAGACGAAGCAGAAGGTAGAAGTAGACTTGAGGAGCGGACGCCGGTCCGGCTATGGCCTGCTGGGGCCGTCAGGCGACCTGGCCGATGCCCAGGAGGCACCGAAGGCCGCGGGTGGCTTCGGTCTCCGCGCGGCGGAGACAGAACGCCGGGAAGGGCAGGGAGCTCGGCTCGGGGGCGGAAGCGAACGCCGGCCCGGCGTAGACGGCGACGTCGGGGGCCGACACGACCCTTTTCGGCACCACGGTGGGCTCCTTGGGCCCGATCCGGCTCGTAGAGCGGATCACGCGCTTGTTGAGCGGCGCTGCTTCCGTCACGGGTGGTGCGCCGACGGGCACCGGCGCGGCGGGGGCGGAAGCAGGGAGCTCCTCGCCGCGCTTGAGGATCCGGATCTCCCCCATAACAGGCTGCTTCTCCTTCGCCGGAGACGGCTGCTTCCGAGCAGCCGACTTCGGAGGCGGCGAGCGGCGGCCCTTGGCGGGCGGTGACGCGACCGCCGCAGCCTTAAGAACCGCAGCTGCCTTGGGTGCCGCCGCAGGCGACTTAGGAGGCGCCGGTGAAGCTACCGCCTTCGGGGGCGGTGAGGACGCGCCCGCCGGTTTCGGGCTCCGGCGGCGGCGAGGCTTCGTCGGGGACGAGGTGAACGCATCCAGATGCATCCGGTTGTTCAGCACGTCGTGGGATCGGAGCACCGCCGTGGCCATGGCTGGCGGATGATTGAAGACGAAGACTTCAAAGGGGAGGAAACGTCAGAAGGGGAAAAAGGCGGTGCGGTTAGGTTACCGCCGCAAGCTAACCCTAACGGAGGAGGAGAAGAGATTGGGGGGTGGGGGGAAGGAGGAGAGAATAATGCGAGGCGAACGGGTCGCGATGAGGCCGGCTTATATGGACCAGAGATGCGTGCGTGGCCAGAATTCCGTGTCGAATTTGTTTTTTATTTTCTTGGCCCGGTCGGGCGGTCAGGGAGATCTTTTGAGTCTGCGTGGCTGCGGCCCGCGCCGTTGGATGCTGGCCGCGGGGGGGGATGCCGTGTGAGGTGGGCCGTGGGCTGCACCGCCCGCCTTTGTTGAGTGGGTCCCACGCGCGTTCGGCTCAGGGTCGTGACTCATCGGTGACCGACATGGGCGGCTCGATTATTGGTGAGGTTGAACCTAACCCCCCAATGTTGCTTGGAATATCTTGCTGTGCCATCGTGAGTTCGTGACAGATTTGTTTTTACAGGCTTTTGCACGGTACAGTTGGTAATGATGTAAATATAGCCTAACACAGGGCTTCCATGGAGTCGACGTCAAAGCAATAAACGATGGCGAAAAAGAAAACGGAAAAGAAAGGCGAGAAAACAGGGAGAGGGGTAGTAGTTGCCGTGGGAGCCGCGTAAGTGGAGGTTTTTTTTTTTTTTTTTTTTGAGAGGGCGTAAGTGGAGTTGGTGGTGGGCCAAGCGACAGCTGTGGTGCCGTTCCAGCGGCCTGCAAGGCGGTTTCCCAGCAAGAGCCCCGGGCCCAGCCGGCGCGTCCTCATCATTTACTAATCCCCCACCCACCATAATTAATCCACCTCCGACTCCATGATTGATGCTCGGCATCTCAATTGCAGCTGACGTTAATTTAACATATAGTCGTCGCCTTTGCTGGGGTTGCCAAGCCACGGTGCAGCATCATTTGGCAGCATCTTATTATGGAGAAGGAAAAAAACAATAAAATTTCTGATCGTAATCTCGCTATCGTCCAGGGTCCTCTCGATTACCGCATAAATTAACCCCTTCTTTGGGCTCGTCATTATCGCTCTTTGGACCACGGAGGGCAGGACACGGCACCTAATTCCTTCCTCACCTTCCGCGGCCAAACTCCGCGCTTACAGTGGGCCTGTTTGTCGTATTCCTGGCCCACCGGTCATGGAGTATTTTGAAAGCAAAGGCGAGCGAGCAGAGGTATCGGGCCAAATGGGCATAAAGATATATGCTGGGACACGCAAGGCTGTGCCTGTGGGGGATGGAACGGACAGCGAAATGGAAAGGCGATGCCGACATGGGAGCGTCTCGCAGTCACGTGCGGCGCATGCATCACTTCGTTTCCTCTCCGATGAACAGCACCACCACTACTTTTACTTTTCCTCGTTGTGGACTGTATCAAACAACGAGACCCGTGCGAAATGGACACGCCGCTGTAGACGCGTGTACGGGACTGCGTCGCGTGGACTGGGCTTGCAAGGCGAGACCGTGACCGCCGCAACGCAAACGGCGGCTTTGAACTTTGCAGGCGGCTCCGGAACCGGAGGGCGATGACGCGTTCCCGCTCGCTCCAGCTCCGGCCGGCCGCCACGACCGGGAGGCAGGAATCCCAGATAGATTCCACGCAGCGCTCGACAAGACACAGGGACGGATGATTCTCATGTTTTAACCGCAGTACCAGCTCGTACATGACTCACAAAAAAAATGCGCAGTGATCAAAACAGCACGTTGAGGTGGGCGCAAGAACCCCTCGTGGCTTCGTCAAGGAAACGAATACTCCAATCATAGTTAAACACACCCGGTAAGAGTAGAGTACATGCATATATATGTTTCTATCGGAAATGAAGCTACCAACACGGGCGCCACGAGCAACACGAGCTCACTTAATACAGGATTACGCTTCATCCAAACGTAAAGAAAAAGGTATATCT
The DNA here is from genome assembly GCA_030378355.1 of Eleusine indica. Lineage (NCBI taxonomy): Eukaryota > Viridiplantae > Streptophyta > Magnoliopsida > Poales > Poaceae > Eleusine > Eleusine indica. Next base: position 1,644,758 of record CM059495.1, read on the forward strand.
GAGTTGCAATGACAGTGTCCATACAATAAAAGCAAACTTGAATGTTACAGAGTACTAAAGTCTGAGCAGCTATTGCAAAATCCCGTTATTTAATTCAGCACGGATTACCCGCTTCTAAAGCAGGTAGTAGCAGTAGTATGTTACACGTAGACATCACTTGAATCTGATGTATGAGAAAAATTATTTCGCCAAATTACACAAAATCGGACACAACTGAGTACTCTAAGCTGGAAAGACCCAAAACTCCCAGCATAACATCTACGGAATTAATCACAACACATTGGCTTCACTCTAATAACTTGCTCTAGTTGACGTTGTGGAAGGAATCAATGATAGCATCAGCAAGATAATCACACTTAGCCAGGGATAGCCCAGCTAACGAAATGCGCCCATCCTTGGTCATGTAAACATGCCATTTGTCTGTCATGTTGTCACTCTGCAACAACAATGAATGAGGTTATGTTGCAGTGTAGGAATTGTTTTTATATGGAGATCTTTCTCCTGAATTAAACGGAAACAAACAGCTTTCACAGGGAACCAATAGTCGATATGTTGAGGCATCTGATAAAGGTGGAAAGTGTGTTACCTGTGTTTTGTTCAAGCCAGTGTAGGAGAACATGCCTATCTGCCTCAGAATGAAAGACCAGTCCTTGCCGCTCTTATCCTTCGCAGACAAACTATCATAGAGCTTCTGCCTTACATTCTTGATCCGTCCAGCCATTTCCTCCATCTCCTGCTTCCACTCGCCAAACATAGTTGGATCACCAACAACATTGGCAACTATCCTAGCACCATGAATAGGAGGGTTTGAGTACATTGGCCGTGCCAATCGTTTCAGCTGGCTCTTCACCCTGCAAGGAAGTGAATCAGAACATCAGAGAAAAACAAGATTACAATGTCACAATAGAATGATATTTCTTACATACTCTTGCTTAATCATGAGGGGGAACTAGTTGCAAACAGGGTGGCTAGAGATTTACGAAGGCATCACCATCCACAATAACACATGTAACGGAAATATAGTTGTGTTATCAGGCAATCAATAAGGATAAAAGATTACCTATCAGCAACTTCTGGTGCTGAACAGACAACATTTATTGCTCCAATCCTTTCTGCGTAGAGACCAAGGTTCTTGCTGTAAGACTGTGCAACAAACACTTCCAACCCGCGCTTAACAAAAAGCCTGACGGAAAATGCATCTTCATCAAGGCTTCCGCTGGCAAAACCCTAAAAAAGAAACATAGCAGTTTAGCAAAATACAAATTGTGATGAATGAGAAGAAAGTTCTCAAGTGAAAATAATTACCTGATATGCAACATCAAAGAAAGGCATATGCTTTTTCTCTTGAATGACATCTGCAATTTTCTCCCACTGTTCAGGAGTTGGGTCTATTCCAGTTGGGTTGTGCGCACAACCATGTAGCAGAACAAAAGATCCTTCTGGAGCAGCCTATTGTGCAAAGAGGAAGAACATATATTATTTCATAAACAAACAACTGATTCATAATACAATGTATACAATTAGTGGCCTATGGAATAAAAGTGTCAATGAAAATATTTGAGGCCCAAGCAAAAATAAAATACAGGGTACAAATGAAATTCTTGAAGGTACCTCAATGTCAGCTATCATTCCTTCAAAATCCAGACCAACAGTCTTAGGATCATAATACCGGTACTCTGACCAAGGTACCCTTGCATCATTGAAGATGTTCTTATGGTTCCCTGTTGACATGTAGATATGATGGAATTTAATTTTTGGCAATGAGGCACTCCTCCAAAACAACAAAAATTCAAGATTAATAGAATTTGGCATGTGAAATCATAAACAGTAAGTCCATCAGCATCCATACCCCAAGTGGGAGATGATATCAGTACTTTTGCTTCGGGGAAATATCTCTGTATAAATGCTGCAGCAAGGCGCAACGATCCAGTTCCCGAGAGAGACTGAAGAGTAGCAACCTAAAATAGGAGCTATTATTAAATATAGTTAATTAAAATAAGCAAATAAAATTCCATTATACCAGCACTTCAGAATATTTCCTAAAATTACAATATAAAGGGCTACACAGCATATACCCTTCCATCCTTGATAACAGGGTTATCAGCTCCAAACAGAAGCTCTGCGGTCGCTTTGTTAAATGCAGCTAAGCCTTCAATAGGAAGATACTGCGCCACAAACCATAGTTTCAATCTTTGACTTACAGATACATAAAACAGCATATCAATCAGAGAAAGCAATAAAACAGCATATAAATCAGAGAAAGCAAATTCCTATGATCATGTTGCTTTATAATTGAATAATTACACCATACGGTCCATACCTCCTTGTTTTCTCCCTTCTCCAGCATAAGTTTTTCAGCCTGTAACATGCAAAGTATCTCATGAAAACAGGAACCTCGAGTATTCATGAAATGCTGATGATGAGTAGGCTCACCTTCTTGACTACATTGAGGACATAAGGCTGTAGCTCTTCTGTTCTGTAGGCACCAACACCAAGGTTGAGCTTCAGGTCATTTGTATCTGCTTTAAATGCCTCTGAGACACCGAGAATTGGGTCTGGAGGGGCCATTGGCACTCCCTCAAAACGAGTAACATCTACTGCCAGGGCCATCATGACGCGGCCAAAATTCTGCATATAATAATGTCAGGATCCCAACAAAAGGAACACACCAAGAGATGTACAAGACCAAGAGTTTAAAAGTAAAGTTCGTATCATATACAAATATCATGCACAAATTGAAAAATCTATAGAAGCATCTATCCTGTCAATCTGTCATTCTATCAATATATGGGGTAAATACAAATTAGAAATACGTGTGTTCCTACCATAACACTGAAACTATGCAAGTATAAACTACATCAGTATACGACAGTTCCTACAAGAAACCCGTGATTCAATGTAGTATACAGGATCCTTTCTAACAACATAACAAAGATCCTTCATGAACCTACCGCAGCTCGATATTTGCTTGTCCATTAACAGTTGTTTGTGACTTTGTTCTTGTGTAGGACAAGTTGTACTACTGATGAAATTCTGAAACAAATATGTTCTCTAGACTGCTGCTATATCCCTACCTAGCAAGAGCAGTGATACTTCTGTACTGGAAGTTCAGAGTATGCAGAGGCAGAAACCTAGGGGTATCATAGCCCAAAATGAACCATAAGCTTCTAATGACCTGAGAATTTATGGTAACTGATAACACATAAAAAGCGAGCATAGGGACACCAGGAATTTGGAAGAACTACTAGCAGTCTCGGTTCCTGAATTACCACTACTGAATCGCATATGACACATGGCGATATCCACAAACGTTTTGCAGCATCAAACCCAGGTGATTCACGAAATCAACAGCGGAATCTAAACAATCAAGAGCAGCAGCCGATAAAAGATCAACAGGGGTCAGGGGGGTCACCTTCCTAGTGATCCCCACGCGGCAGTCATTCCGCCTCTGATTTTGTCCACCTCCGAGAACCTGCACGCACCAATAAACCATAGCGTATTGCCAAATACATCACGACACAGTCCGAGAAACAACAAGTAATCAGGAGCAGGGGATCGGGGACGACGCTGGATGTACCTTGGACCGGGCAACTACGGTGGAGGCCGCCGGCGAGGAGACGGCGAAGGCAGAGGAAGCCATCACCGGACGACGAGGAAGCGGCAGATCAGAGACGCGGGCTTACCACACTACTGTACTCGGAGATCAGAACAGATGCTCGCGTTTGGGTGGATGGCGATGGCTGCCTCGGTGTCTCCGTCGTAAACTGGGACTTGGAGGTGGCGGATTTTGACTGTCTGTTTTCGCTTTTCTGAAACCACGGACCTTGGTGTAAAAAAAAAAGAAAAAAAAAGAAACCAGGGGCCTTGTGACAGCTGATCTTAAATATAAGATGTACGTACGTATAGAAAACTGTTATTGCGTTTTACAAGTTTATTAAATGGTAACAAAAATTGCAAAACCTTTTTCAAGTATGAATAGTCTCAAGAACTCTTTTTATTTAATGAAAAAGTAAATAATTGGGTATTTTTCCCATAAAGATTAAGCCCCTCCCTTTTCCAGATACACTTGTATTTGAATTGATAACGTTCAACAGTGATATTTAGTTGTATGTTTCCTAGTTCACTCCTTTTATCAGAGCAACAAAAAATCCGTATTTGAGTACATAGTTTAATCCTTTTATCACTGTAAAGCATTAGTCCGCAAAATAAGGTTACATAAATAAAAATCTATTGTGTTCTTACTCCCTCCGTCTTAAAATATTTGATGTTTTAGCTCCGAGCACGAGAATAAAGAAGAAATATAAAAGATGGATACACAGGAAACGAGGAATAGAGAGATAAGAATAGAGTTGTATTGAAAAAAGAGAAAGTTGTATCGGAAAGTGAAAACGACAAATATTTTATGACAAATAAAGTTGGATAAAATGTCAAATATTTTGAAACGGAGAGAGTAGAAGTTATGTCGTACTAGCATGGATGCCATTCAAAAAAACGATAAAATGGTAGTATCTATATTGTTTTTCTTTCTTTTTGTGCTACTTTAGTTCTCGTTCAGCTGTTACAGAGTTGACTTGAGTTGATGGGATAATGGCGATCTTTTCTCGACAATGAGCTTCTTGTAAAGTAAAAAAACAATCATAATATTTGAGATAATAGGTGAGAAGAAACTATGTAAAAAAAAATTAATCCAGGCAGGATGTGCTCGCGCCGTCGCGCGTGTTGGTAGTAGAAAGGCAAGCCACTGGATATCTATCCGACGGATTCAGGCCATTGTTTGCACCATTGCATGGATTGAAATGTTTATACGGAATATTCTCCATATTATAAAGTTATTATCTAAAAAAATAATAGAATTTATAGTTCTCAATTAGCTGAGATTTTACACTCTCAGTCATCTTTTTTGAACAAAACAAATATAAAAGAGAAAGTCTTGTTCTGCTGGGAAGGAAATCCGGTGCAGCATGCCATCCTGGACCGATAGCCGGGCCGTACCAACACACTCCTCAGGCTAAATCTTGTTCACCCGGCCCAACAAACTAACATATCCCAGGCCCAACGACCAACATATCCCAACCCTAACCCCCTGGAGGCTACAAGCCACCTCCCGCCAAAACCTCCACCGCTTTCCCGCCAAACCCATCCTCTATTACCCTCTTCCCGCCACCTCCCCTTCCCTCGCCGTCCTCCGCAAATCCCAATCCAGGCCGCCGCCCCCGCCCTTCTATCGTGCGCCCCCGCCGCAGCACAACCACAGCCGCAGCCATGTCGGGTTGGGACGAGGGCGCCGTGTTCTACAGCGACCAGGCGCAATTCCCCGGCCCAGGCGGCGATCCCACCACCGACCTCACCCGCCACTCCGCCCTCCGCAAGTTCAAGGAGTTCCTCCGCGGCTTCACGGGCCCGACTGGCGACTTCCCCTACCGGTTTGTCTCCCACCAAGCTCCTTCTCCTACCCTTTTTCCAGATCTGACGCCTCCATCGTGGATTCAAGCTGTTTCGTTTGTTCATTTCGTTTCAGTGAGAGCCTAGTTCACAACCGCGACCATGTCACCGTCGCCATCGAAGACCTCGATGCCTTTGACGCGGAACTCTCCGACAAGATCCGGAAGTCGCCTGCTGATTATCTGCCGTTGGTGCGTTGTCTTCTCTGTTTTCCCTCTTTTTTTTAGTACTTTCTGTGCACCTGTACTGAGCTCTTTATATGTGTTTGGCTAGTTTGAGACGGCTGCATCCGAGGTTCTCGCAAGCCTTCGGTCGAAGGTCGCTGGCGAGACTGGGGAGATGGAGGAGCCGGTTACTGGTGATGTTCAGATCTTCCTGGCGTCAAAGGAGAACAGCGTGTCCATGAGGTCTATTGGGGTCAGTGATTAACCAATCCTAAACTTTATGGTCAATGGTATTTATTGGAGAATCCATTTTGATGTTGCTGTTTGAAAAAAAAATTTAGGCGGATTACATGTCGAAACTGGTGAAGATTGCGGGAATTGCAATTGCTGCATCGAGAGTGAAAGCCAAGGCCACCCATGTGACTCTTGTCTGCAAGAACTGCCGCAGTGTGCGGACAGTACCGTGCAGGCCAGGCCTGGGTGGGGCTATCGTCCCTCGATCATGCGACCATGTTCCACAAGTATGTTCCTTGACACTTGACAGTGGCACTATGTTATTATCAGAAGTATGTTGGAAAAAGGGTCATTTTAGCTAGTCATAGACTTCTAAGCCAGAATATCCTTGCAACCAGTTAAACAAAAATTGAGAAACAGATTACAATTATTAAACAATTAAACTGTAATTTTGTAAACATCCACATGCCCCTCCTGAACAACCCTTCATCCAACCAAATGGATACTCTAGACACCACTGTTCTCAAACTTTTGTTAGCATTGTTAATGGTTATATATGTCTGTGATTTTTTCCCTTAGCCCGGAGAAGAGCCTTGCCCCCTGGATCCCTGGATTGCAGTTCCAGACAAGAGTAAGTATGTGGACCTCCAAACTCTCAAATTGCAGGAAAATCCTGAGGTTAGTTACTATTTATTCCTTTTGAACCTTTCCTATGTTTAGTTAAGTAATATCACTAATACGCTACTCTTAATTTTTGTTTGCAGGATGTTCCGACTGGAGAACTTCCTAGGAATGTGCTGCTTTCTGTAGATAGGCACCTTGTTCAGACCATTGTTCCAGGGACGAGATTAACTGTGGTTGGTATCTACAGTGTATTCCAGGCATCTGCAAAGTATGATGAACTAAATATCATTTTGTTTACTTGCTATTTTGGTAGGACAAGTATTGTAATAATGCTTCTGTATTCATTTTGCAGCCAGAAGGGTGCTGTTGGTGTTAAACAGCCTTACATTAGAGTTGTGGGATTGGAGCAAAATCGTGACAATAACTCGAACAACCCCTCAAATTTCACACTTGATGAGGTGGGTTGTCTTACAATGTTTTCATTGATGAATGAGATTTATCAATAAGTCTGACTCCTTCCAACTCGTAGGAAATGGAATTCAAAGAATTTGCGCAGAGGCCAGATGCATATGCCAAGCTTTGCTCTATGATTGGCCCTTCAATTTATGGCCATTCTGATGTCAAGAGAGCTATTGCATGTTTATTGTTTGGAGGATCAAAGAAGGTAACTATTTCTGACAAGTTAGTACTATCTTCTGAATAATACTTGATGTTTATCCAACTGCTAATTGGTAATGTTTATGTTATTCTTCTGCTGTTTCCTACAGAGGTTACCGGATGGTGTCCGTTTGAGAGGAGACATTCATGTCTTACTTTTAGGTGATCCATCCACAGCAAAGTCCCAGGCAAGTACTTCTTAAAGCTCCATGGCCTTTAGTTTGATGGCCTAGTAACATGACAAATAGCACATCAGTCTTGTAACACAGTTTAAAATCATTCTAATTTTAAGTCTTGTAATTTATTTTGACACTACAAAACCAATTACTGACAGTTCAATGACACATGTTTACTTGTTTCAACAGTTCCTCAAGTTTGTAGAGAAGACAGCACCAATTGCGGTTTATACATCTGGAAAAGGTTCATCTGCAGCCGGTCTGACAGCATCAGTAACTCGGGATAGTAGCTCGGTAGGTTTGACTTTATTGAATAGTTTGTTGTTCTGTCAAAGTTTGGTTTTCTGTGGTTGAAAAGCATTTCTTTCCTTTACAGCGGGAGTTTTATTTGGAAGGTGGGGCCATGGTTTTAGCTGATGGTGGAGTGGTTTGTATTGATGAATTTGACAAAATGAGACCTGAAGACAGGTACACATCAATTTTGACGTTTTGATTGAACTAAAATAAATATGCTCTCTTAAAGGCTTCATCTCCTTTCCTTTATTTTCTGTGAATTCAAGAGTTGCCATTCATGAAGCCATGGAGCAGCAGACGATATCTATTGCAAAAGCTGGCATTACAACCGTACTCAATTCAAGGACCTCAGTTCTTGCAGCTGCCAATCCAATTTATGGTCGCTACGATGATCTTAAGGTCGGTCAATTTGTTACTGACTTACTCAGTTTTCTGCATTTTTTCTAGTTATTGCAGTTTACTTGACAAATTACCTGCTGTTGTTCATCAGACTGCACAAGATAACATTGATCTCCAGACGACAATCCTTTCTCGATTTGATCTAATTTTTATTGTTAAGGATGTCAGAATGTATGAACAAGATAAGGTATGAAGCAAAATTATTTCTTCAGTTTTTCTGTGTGCTAGCTTGGTGATTAATGCAACTCCAAATTGCAGCGAATAGCAAGTCACATCATCAAGGTCCATGCCAGTGGTGCAGCTGCTTCATCTAAGCAGACAGATGCTAGTGAAGGAGAGAATTGGCTTAAAAGGTTAGATGGTGATGCATTTTATGCTATACATATGCAACTTAGTTTTCTCAGATTCTCATGCACAATCTTCAAATTATTAGGTACATTGAGTACTGCCGTGTGACCTGCAAGCCACGGCTTTCAGAAAAAGCAGCTGAGATGCTACAGAACAAATACATTGAGATTAGACAGGTATGTAGTACTGAATATCTCGCTTAGTTAAATGGTTATTTAGGATTCTTCTTCTCATTTATCTCGTGCATTTTGCAGAAAATGAGACAACAAGCTCACGAGACAGGTAGGGCTGCTGCGATACCCATCACTGTCAGGCAGCTTGAAGCCATCATTCGATTGAGTGAATCTCTTGCAAAGATGAGGCTGTAAGTACTAAGATCACATACTGTATTTGGAGTGTAGATTTTCACTCTCATATGCTATGATTCTAGTTTAATTGTTTTACTAAATCCATGAGTGATACTTGAATGGCTCTTAGGACAAGCGTGGCTACACCAGAGCATGTTGAAGAGGCCTTTAGACTGTTTAATGTCTCCACCGTTGATGCTGCAAGATCTGGCATCAACGAGCATTTAAACCTGTCACCAGAGATTGCAAATGAGATCAAGGTTAGTCTTTGCAACTCTAGGCAATGTTTAGCTCTTTTACTTTGCATTTCCTGAGCTCCAACCATTTTGCTCCAACAGCAAGCGGAAGCACAGATAAAGAGAAGAATGGGCATTGGAAGCCACATTTCTGAGCGTCGGCTAATTGATGAACTATCTAGGATGGGAATGAATGAATCCATTGTGAGGAATCTTTCATCACAACATTATATTCCTGAAGCAGTATGTAAGTTAAAAGCACTCGGTTCCTAATAATCCACTTCACATTGTTTCAGATCAGGAGAGCCCTTTTGATCATGCATCAAAGGGACGAGGTGGAGTATAAGAGGGAGCGCCACGTGATTGTCCGAAAGGCCTGAGGTGGAGTAGGTATTTGAAGAAATGTGCATACGTTCCTCTGAAACTGCAGCCTCTGCCACACGCCAATTTAGTTAATGAGAGATGACTATTGTAATCTGCAAGATTTCAAATGGATTTTTTTTGTACTGTAGAAATGAAGGTGATGTATGGCAGTAGTCTGTTGCTGTAATCCTGAATTATCTATCTAGTGTGACTGACATGTAGGCGATGCTTTAGAATTACCAAGGTTCTAAAGCTGTACTGTTGTAACTCAAATGATGAATGCAATTTGTTTTCTGCATTACATTACCCAAACATGCAATAGAAGCAGAATTCAACTGCAGATTATGCCCTTATTTTCGTTCCATCTTAGCCCTGGAGCTTTTTTTTTTGTTTAAAAAAATAATAATTGCCCTGAAGTTCTGAGTTCAGTAAAAAGTTGCAAAACACGGTCAGTAGTCGGGTTGGAGGGAAGAGAACTGAACTGATGATTGCTACTAGTAAAAAAGGAGATGAGTTTATACTGGTTACAAGAAGAACAAATCCAAACACATGTCGGAACAGCAAATAACCAGTGCTTGGACCACTTCCCACTCGATGTACATACAGATGTAAGAAATAGACTTCTATGGCAAAGAAAAAACGACTTGTCCCATTTGCAGAAGGGGAAGAAGAAGAAGAAGAAGAAATACACCCATCCTCTGTTTGTTGTGATGACGACGTCCATCTGAGATGTGTTTTTACACGGTGTAGCTCTGCTGGATGGTGTCGATGTCGAGCCCCTTGAGCTTGACGACCGACTCAACATGTCCCTTGAGCGTGTGCAGCTCCCTGAGCCGCGCGATCTCCGCGCGCTTGGCTGCCTGCTCTGCGAGCTCCGACAGCTCGCGGTATCCCGTGTTGTTGTCGCCCAGGAGGAGCTCGGAGTTGGCGCTGGGCTGGTTGAGCCCGTGCAGCGTGCGCTGCGCCGTGGCCCACTGCGCCTCCCGCTCGCCCTTCCCGTAGTCTGTCCTGTTGTTGAACGCCGTCTTGTTGTTGATGTTGCTCCAGGCCTTGCCGCTGAGCGCATACCGGATGATGAACTTGAGCACGTCCAGCGGGATGTACGTGACGATGGTGAACGCCCAGATCGCGGCGCCCCATCCCCACCCGATCCCCTGCATCTTGCAGAACTCCCAGTTGGCGTACACCGCGATGCAGGTGGCCACCAGCTGCGCGGCGAGGAAGGCGAACACGAGCAGGAGCCCCGGGCGTTCCACGAATGACCAGCTCCTCGACCGCGTGACGAAGATGAGCGCCTGGCTGATGATGCTGACCTGGAGGTACAGCGCGGCCATGAGCTCCTTGTCGTTCTCCTTGATGGACCTGACGCCGAACGTGTCGGTGAAGAAGTCGGTGTCGTGCGCGAGGTAGAAGAAGAGGACCGTGACGAGCGCCATGTACGTCCCCAGCACGACCCCCGTGGCGAAGATCTCGTTGAGCTTCCACGAGTCGGGCGTGGGCGACGGCTTGACCCGGTCCTTGGAGATGGTCATGATGGTGCCGTCGTTGAGGATGGCGATGATGAGCACCATGAAGGGCGCGAAGTCGAACTTCCAGAGCAGCGCGACGAGCATGAAGCCCAGCACGATGCGGATGGTGATGGAGACGGCGTAGATGGTGTAGTTCTTCATCCGCTGGAAGATGGCGCGGCTGGTGAGCACCGCGCTGACGATCACGCTCAGCCCGGGTTCCGTCAGCACGATGTCCGACGCGCTCCTCGCCGCGTCCGTGGCGTCGTCGACGGCGATGCCGATGTCGGCCTTCTTCAACGCGGGCGCGTCGTTCACGCCGTCGCCCGTCATCCCGCAGATGTGTTTCCGGTCCTGAAGCCGCTTCACGATCTCGTACTTGTGCTCCGGGAACACGCCCGCGAACCCGTCCGCCTTCTCGATCAGCTCGTCCACGGGCAAACCGCCCATCTCGCTGGAATTCTTGTCACCGAGCAGGCTGGTGGACGGGTACATGTTGTTTCCCATGCCGAGGCGCCGCGCGGTCTCCTTCCCGATGGCCAGCTGGTCGCCCGTGATCATCTTGACGTTCACTCCGAGATGCAGCGCGCGGCGGATGGTCTCGGCGCTGTCGTGTCTGGGCGGGTCGAAGAGAGGCAACAGGCCGATGAACTGCCACGGCTCGCCCGCGCTGTCCTTGCTCTTCTCGGGCACCTGCTGGTACGACACGCCCAGGGAGCGGAGGCCGCGGTCGGCGTAGCCGTCGATGAGCGCGTGGATCTTCTTCTCGGCGTCCTTGCTCATCCTGCAAAGCTCGATGATCTGCTCGGGCGCGCCCTTGCTGACCCGGTGCCAGTCGCCGTTGCCGTCCACGTAGGTGATGGCGGTGCGCTTCTCCACCGGGTTGAAGGGCAAGAAGTGTACCTCCTTGATCCCCGCGCGGGCCTCCTTGGGGTCGGCGAGCATCCCGACGATGCACGTGTCGATGGCGTCCTGGTTCTCCACGCGGGACGCCCTCGCCGCGTACAGCAGCACCATGTCCTTGTCCACCACGCCCTTACTACTGCCGCACACCTCGATCAGCGACTTGTCCACCGTCAGCTTGTTCAGCGTCAGCGTGCCCGTCTTGTCGCTGCACAGCACGTCCATCCCGGCCATCTCCTCGATCGCCGTCATGCGCTTCGTGATGGCGCCCTGCTGGGACAGACGGTGGGACCCGATGGCCATGGTCACCGACAGCACGGTGGGCATGGCGATGGGGATGCCGCCGATGAGGAGCACCAGGAGGTTGTCGATGCCGTCGCGGTACGCGCGGTGCTGGATCGGGTACATCACGATGATCTCCACCAACATCCCCACCGCGATGGAGATGATGCAGAAGTTGCCGATGGCGGTGAGAACCAGCTGGAAGTGGCCCACGTTGTTGGTGCTGTCCACCAGGTGGGCAGCCTTGCCGAAGAAGGTGTGCACCCCCGTCGCGATCACGACGGCCTCGATCTCCCCCTGCTTCACCGTCGACCCGGAGAACACGCCCTGCCCCGGGTGCTTGTTCACCGGCATCGACTCGCCCGTCAGCGCCGCCTGGTCCACCTTGAGCGGGTCGCCGTCGAGGAGCCGCGCGTCGGCGGGGATGATGTCGCCCAGCTTGATGCTGATGATGTCGCCGGGCACCAGGATGGACGCGTCCTCCTCCTTCCACTTGCCGTCGCGGAGGACCTTGGTCTTGGGAGCCAGGCCGGCCATGAGCGCCGCCGCAGCGTTGCCGGCGTTGTTCTCCTCGATGAAGCTGATGGTGGAGTTGATGATGAGGAGGACCGTGATGCCCACGAAGTCCTGCCAGTCAGGAGGCTTCCCGCCGCCGTTGGCCAGCACGATCGCCATGATCGCCGCGGCCTCCATCACCCACGAAAGAGGGTTCCACATGAAGCCAAGGAACTTGAGCAGCTTGCTCTCCTGCTTCTCCTCCAGCTTGTTCGGGCCGAAGATCTTGAGGCGGTTCTCGCCTTCCGCGCTCGACAGACCCTGCTTCGTGCATTTCAGGTGCTGGAAAACCTCCTGGACCGGCACCGTTTCCTGCACCAATAGAGCACATTTTTTTTTTTGTTTGTTTTGTTTTCATCATCAAGACCATAAGAAAATTGTTAAGGACATTATGGAGGATGCAGCTAGGAACAAGAGGAGGAATCTTACGAGGTCGACGGTCTCGTTGCGGACGTCCTCGAGGGAGATGGACGCCATGATTTATTTTTTATTAGTAGTAAGTTTTTTGTGTGTGTGATGGGACCCTTAATAACAACTAATAATAATAACGGGGGAGGGGGAATGATGAATGGGACGGGTGGGCGTGCGCACGGGCGCGAGGGGAGGGAGGGCGCTTCCCGGCTCTCGCTCGCTTGCGCTGGCCTGCCCGCGGCGGTTAGGCCTTCATGGAACGGGACGGAACCGGGGATAGGCCTTCCCTTTGCCTCGGTCCGTGCGCTGCTCGAAGACGACATGGTCATGACCACAACACCAACATCTTATACACGCCATTTCAACCTCCACGGGAGGTTGCATGCCGCCCAAACAGGAACAGAGCACGCCCGCAACTGGCGCGCCGCCCGCGACGCGCGCGGTGGATCACCCACCGACTCCTCGCTCTCTCTCTTTCGTCTCCCCTACAGGTCCATGTTTACGGCCAGCGGTCCATTCTAATTCTTCTATTCATTCAAGCAGGGAGTTTTTTTTTTTTTTTTTTTTGACAATGATTCAAGCGGGGAGTTCGGAGTTGGTTCTCCGTCTCCTTTGCAAAATTAGAACCCGGCATCCGGTAACCAGCGCTGTCGACCGTTACGATCAGTACTCACTTTAGTGCAACTCGAAAAACAAGATGGCGACAGATGCATCGTGCCAGGCAGCACCTCATTTCAAATTTGAGCAGAGCGACGGAATTAATTTGAAGGAGCACCTACTGTCTGTTCGGTTGCGTTACTCAAGAAGAACGATGACAAAACCCACATGCTACAACACTCATTCTTTACAATCCAAATCCAAGTGCCCAATAGATCAGATGCCAAAGCAGCTTGATTAACATGGTGAACGACACATTATATTGCACTATTTAAACGTCGCATCCAAGGGCAGCATCAACTGAAACTAACAACAATAACCACGATGTCCAAAACTCACAGGAACAAGTGTAATCATGTACGGAAGTCAGAATAATATACAACACCATGCTCACTAGCTGAGTGCACAAAGATACCTTCTCTTCCGTTTTTTTTTGGGGATTGTATCATACAATTAGTCTGACTAGCAAGCACATTCAGTCAATAGTACTGTGGCAAAGAGAATGTTTTCATCAAGCACCGACATAACTCATCAATCACAATCACAGCAAGTAATTGACTGTAAAAGTTTGGTTACCAAAGCAGAAAAAAGATCCAAAAATCTTTTTTTCTGCGCAATGAGCAAGTATAATTGACTGAATGGGCTAGGACACAAAACATGAATAAGAACATTCCTAAAACTATTGTATCTAACAATGCTGCACAATGAGAGCACAATATACCCTAGAATACAAGATGACATCATCACAACATTTCAATCATTGATCAACCAGACTTTCATAAGCAGAATGAACGTTTGTAACCAACCTAAGCAAATCACATCCAAGATAGACAATCAGACAGAAAGCAAATCACAGGTCCCCAAAAGTGTTCAATCCAGAGTACATCTGACCAGCAAATTTATTCCATAAGTTAGACAAATTTTGCATCCTCAAGACAAGAAATCAACCAATTCATTCCAACCATGCTACATACATAACCTAAGTGAAACCTGACACATAACCAGCAGTCAATTATGCTAATTTGTTGTATCAACAGTGAAACCACAACCCCTCAATTAGCCATGATCACTTCAATAAAAACAATGAAAAGGAATCCACACAAAAAGCTAATACCCAGTTACCCCTAGCACGTACACTCCACAGATAAGCTACATGAACCTGACACATTAACAATGGCTTATGCTAATTTGAGACCAAAGCATTGTATACACAGCGATATCTCAACCCTCGATTAGCCTCAACAGATATTTGCAGAAATATTTTCTCACGAAATGACTTATGAATCACTCGTATGTTCTCTGGCCTGGAAGTCTACTCTTGTATTTTATCAAAATCGTAATGGAAAAAACAATAAGCAAAAAAGAGATAGCGTCATCCATGAAAGACATAATGAATTAAATTAAGCCTCAGATGAACTGCATTACTACACATAAACACATTTAGGTGATAAAGGTTCTTTAATTAGCATAGCACCACAGAATGATATCCAGAGTACAGCAGAGTACTACCAACTCCCATAACATCACCAAATTCTTAATAAAAGCATCCTGGAATCACTTCCTAGCTTGCAGAAACACTGAAACATCCATGAAACAAAAGGAAGATAGCTCTTAAACCCTAGCTTTGCCACGCAGCAGCGGGTCCCTCCGCATGCTTAGAACCCGAGCTTGGTGCGGCGCCAGTGCCTGCGCTTCGCGTTGTACCTGAAACGGCACAAAACACACGGTAAAACAGGTCAATTTCACAACGCGAAATGCCTAAGCAAACTCCAAATCAGAAGAGTTGGGGATCGACGCCAGTACCTGATGGTGTTGTCGGTGCGCATGCGGATCCAGTAGGGGATGGGGCGGTTCTGGCGCTGCTTCTTCGCCAGCTTCTTCTTGATCCGGAAGGTCTTGTGGGACGGCTGCGCAAGAGAAAAGACAACAAGCGACCAAGTCAGGGAAACGTCGAATCCCTAGACGTGCTCAAACTCCATGGAAGCGATAGAAAGAGAGCGAGGCGCGTACCATCGTTGCGGCGAAGATGAACAAGCGGAAGCGGCGGCGGCGGCGGCGGCGCGAAAACCCTAGCTGCGTGAAGAGGCACACTGGTGGGCGCTGCGGGTTATATAGTGGCCATAGCGGTAGAATGGGCTTGTCGGGCTGGATCCTAATTAGGCCGACTTGTTGCAGATTAATGGTCTTCCATTTAGGTCCATGGCCTAATGGGCTCTTTCAGATTGCTGTAGATCGTCAGAACTCAGAAGTTTGTAACAGGCTGAATTTGTTGGACAGTGATTTAGGCTCCTCTGAAATAGAAATCGGATTTTTTTTCGATTATTATTTTTCGACACCCAAGCACAAAGATCCCAATCCAGTCAATTCAACGCACCAACCTTTGCCCAAGCAGGCAGTTGAATAACAACCGCCGCCATCGTCGTAGCTAGATCCTGCTATATGCGTTCTAAATCGTAACCGCAATTTCGGGGCCGTCCAGATCGCACCTGAGCCCACCACAGCGTAGATAACAGCCTAAACAACAAGAAGGAAACAGAGTGTCCGTCTCAAACACAGCTCGATCTCCGACTCCAAAACGCGTCATGGAGAAGCCTTGGGCTGCGCTGCAAAGGTTCACGCATCTGGCAGAAAACTTTGAAGGGGCTAAAGCTTAGCTTAGTTTTGCAGAATCTTGTGAGTCATCGTCGTCACCCTGCGAACATCGTGATCATGGGCACGGATCATTCCATGATCACATGGGGGATTTCGGACGCTGTCTGTCCCTGCCTTCGCCGGGATTCATTTTCGTTCGGGACCGGAGTTCTAAGAATGGAGATGGCTGCGTTCATGAACCGACCGAGATTTTCAGAATGCCGACAGTGGCAGTGCATCTGCTGAGCACCTCCCAATGATTTGGACTGATTGGCCAAGGAGAAGTGTGCTCTGCTTGCTTGTGATTATCATCGTCTTCAGTATTAATTAGTTCAGATAACAAGTCGCCATCGGCAGATCATGGCCACATGGGTGTTTTACGTGCTGTCTGCCATGATCCGTGATGGTGTCATATTTGCCTTGTCCTTTCATCATCAGCAAATTGTCAGTAAGTAATACCATAGTTCATCGAGGTAGATAACGCGTCTCTCCTGAAATTAACCAAGATAGAACAGAATGGTACTCTGTAGTCCAGTCCAACTTCAGCTAAGCTCGGTCGCCTGAAATACAGCTGAAAGAAACCATCAGCTGGAAAGGAAACCAAAAGAAAAAAGGGCAACTCTTGACTGAGGTTTCCTAGCTTCGATTCTCGTCAGTTCAACTTACTGATTGCATCCTAAGATCTTGTCCCAATCATCAGCTGCCATTTGGGTCAAATAAGATCCCACGAAATACGGATCATAGGCGAGCGATAGTGACTGCAATTTGGCCAACGTTAAACTAGTTCTTTGCAATCATCCACATCTTGATATCCCCTGACTTCTGCAAGCTAACAAGTGCTCCTGTAGTATAATGACGGCGGGTTACATACAAATTTATCTCCAACGTGTGAGCTGTTGTTTCTCATGGTCATGTTTTGTGACGGCAAAAAGTTGCTGAGAACGGGGAAAGCGGAGTGGTGAAAGAAAATATGGTTTGTCAGGATATCAACTTGCCAATACTTTGACTGCCCTGAAATGACATTCTTGAAGCTACTAGCTCCCCTTCAGAAGATATTGTCTATTGTGGATTGGATAGAGTGGTTGGAACTCGTAATTGACAGTAGCATGACTATGTCAGATTCAGCAGCAACTTGTTCATATGTTTGGACTCTGTTTCAGCCTTCAGTGTGTGCGTAGAGCCCGCGTTAACAGACGAGAGCTTGGTTCCAGACTGTTACAGAAAAACTTTTGCAACTGACTGTATTCCTGACTCTATAAAGAATACTAGAAAGGAGAACATGATCCGGAAAGAATGGCATCTCCACTGCAAAGGATGCATGCATGCCCAATGTTTCTTTTGAAACAACAAAGCATGGCCAATGGGTTTCTTCGTCCTATTGTTGTTTTTGAAAACAAAGGGAAACAGTATTTTTCTTTTGCTGGAATGACCCTCAATTTATGAGGTACCAACCTACGAATTAGGAGATGTCGAGATAAGGTTTCAAAATATTTTGTCCCTGCGATGGATGGACCACTGCAAAGACAATGCAGCGGTGATCGCCACAAAGAGCAAGTTTTTTTTAACAAGTGTGCAGTACTGCCGCTGCCTAACAGGACAAATCACTGCAAGAACTGACTTAATTTGTCCCGTTTTCTGCTATGAAAATGTAACAGTACCAGCCTTTAGGTGCAAGTTCCAAAATCCTTTTATGACGCAATCATTTAAACCACTTTTAGCTTCAGGAATATGTATTCCAACAAGTTTGACAATTCCACGGGCAATCGAGATAAGGGGCAATGGTTTTGTTTTTTCGCGAGGGCAAGAGGGGCCAATGGTTTTGACAGCCATGCTTGCTGATAGAAGCTGAAGACGCACACCACTCACTGACATTCTCGCCTGTCATGCAAGTATATGGTCAAGTAAAATTTTGTTTTATACAATGGAAAATACATTGTTCCGGTCTTTGGTCTCAAAAGCGAAGCGATTACGGCCAGACATAACTAAATAGACAAGCAAACTGCTTAGTGCTTACAGCTTCAAGAAATAATTCTGAAACTGAACAGAGCCACTCATCTCCAACACAAATCGCACTGAACCAAACCAACCGTCTCTGTCAGGGAGCAAATGATCTGAAGACTGAAGCCGGCGAGTCCACGACCAGGTCTCTTTCACCTCCTCAGAGGAGCAGCGAGACGTGGGTTCTGCCCTCGCCATGCGCTCAACTCGACGTGGCTGCAAAGGCCGTTTGCGCTGCGCTAGGGAAGGCATCTATCCGCTCAGTCCTAGGTTGCAGCCATACCAATTCCCAAACCTGGAGCGCGTAGGATTGCGTGCGCTAACGAAGACGATAAGTGCGTCGCATGTCCAGCACATGTGCGCTCGCATTGCACGCCAATTCCTCAGTAGCCAGTATCGCATTCGCATGGCTTCTCCTCCCTGCATGTCGCATGTACTGCTGCTCTTCTTTCTTCCCAAGGCCGCCGTGAAAGTTGGCGCCCCGTAACCGCTACTCACTCAGTCTCAAAATAATTGGCATTCTAGTCTTTTTAGTTGTCTCAAAATAATTGATATTTCTATTTTTTGATATATATTTCTCTCTTTTCAATATATCTCTATCTCTTTTCTTCTTATTTTTTATATATCTACCTTTTATATTTTTTCTTAATTTTCATACCGAACTTTAAAGTGCGAATTAAATTAGGACGAAGGGAGTATTAGTGACGCCGCCATGGCCGCCGGTGAAGCAGTTGCTGCGCACGAGCTGATCAAACTGCAACTTGCGATTGGCAGTACTAGCAAGACACACAGGGACCATATCCGTTGGCAGCGGCAGAGAGACGCGTACATCTATTTAACTGCCGCCATGTTTTCAGCTGCCTTATTTGTTTCAGTCATTGAAACAGAGACGATGGCTGCAGTCTCGATACAGTGTGAGACGATGGATAATAATCTTGAGTTGCTCCTCGATTGACATGCATGGCCGGCACGTGCTTGACGAGCCGAGAAAGTTCGCGCAACATGTGTTGGTGCCGTTTGTTTCAAGGAACGGCAGAGGAGAGGGGTGATCCTCTCTCTGGTTTTGGCCCTATGGCAGTACGGTATGGCCATTGGTCGCTTCAAGCTCCTTTCCTTTCTCGTTTCTCAATTTAGAACACGGGCTAATCTATCCCGGAGGCGTCACATGTGCCGTGTCGTCCTCTGCTCATTAGGCCTTGCTCGTGCTCGATCGTCTCGCATATGGTTCGTGGACCAAACGTGGGTGCAATGCATGCAGCACGCATCCATGGTGAATTACTAGGAGAGAATTTCAGCTTGGCGATTCCACCCTATCAGCAGCAGGTGCCTTTCCCCCGGCATGTCACGCGACGGTGCAATCGCATGTGCGGTTGCTTGTCTGGCTCGCACGTTCCTGGCCGAGAGGCCACAGAAGCTGCCATGACAAATGTATCTTTAGCATGCTCGCTTGTCTCTGGGGAGAAAACAATAATGAAGTGGAAAATTCTCGCCTACGCCCGACTCTATCTACTTTCATCATCTTGCAGCCATGCTGCTCCTATGCTTTTAGATTAGATAGATAGAGCATTTTTTGGATGTGTGAATCTGAACATGCACGTTGGTACAGTTATTTTCCCACCAATCAGCTGCTGCCCAAAAGTTAAACACGATCGGGTAGTTCTTACTTGAGCTCTGATGCAGGACTTAGGCTACGATTGGCCATGGGAACAAGAAAGAATCCACCAATCAAACCATACTGTTATAACTCAAACAACAATGACACCGGGTGGGCCCAGTGACCATAGAGCCATCATCAGGTGGTGGTAGCCTTCCAAGCGCCCAGCAGATTCCCACCTTTCCCTTCCCTATTTATATCCCGTTCCATGTCTCGGGAGCCAGGAATCGCAGCGGCTCCTCTGTAGAACGCAGCACAGAGCAAGCAATCCGAAACAGAGCACGAGCGCAGGGCCTGCTCCGTTGGCAGCGGCAGTGTGCAAATAACACTAGGAGCAGCAGGCTTAGAGCATTGCAGAATGGCGCGGGCGCAGCAACGGTACCGCGGCGTGCGGCAGCGACACTGGGGCTCCTGGGTCTCCGAGATCCGCCACCCACTCCTGTACGTCGTCCGCCGGCGGCAACTAACCTTCCTCCTGGTCAAAGTTCAAACACGATGCCGAGTTTTGCTCACACGCGCTGACACTGGTTCTTTTGGATTAACTTTTTGTTGCAGGAAGACGCGGATATGGCTGGGCACGTTCGAGACGGCGGAGGACGCGGCGCGCGCCTACGACGAGGCGGCGCGGATCATGTGCGGCCCGCGCGCGCGCACCAACTTTCCCCTCCTACTAGATGCCTCCTCCTCCTCCTCCTCCTCCTCGTTCCTCTCCGCCGCGCTCGTCGAGAAGCTGCACCGATTCAACCTGGCGTCCGTGCAGGCGGCGCAGCGGCAGAGGGAAGCGGCGGCGGCGGCTTCGGCAGCCGCGATGACGACGACGGCGCCGCCGCAGCTCGCCGCGGGGACGCCGGCGGCGGCGGGATGGGGCGGGAGGTTCCTCGAGGAGCAGCACGTGGAGCAGATGATCGAGGAGCTGCTCGACTCCAACTTCTCCATGGAGATTTGCTACTAGACCTCATTCATGCTCCTGCCGCCGATTGGAAATTGGATACCCTCCCGTGTCTGGCTGTCTCTGCCTCCTCGATGATCAACCCACCGCAGCTGCTGCCGTGTGCTCTCGTCTGCACCGCGTACCCCTGCAGACCGTGAGAGACGTGAAACAACTACGTACTGCTCTGTTTTTGTACGAGTTCTTCACTGCTACGCGTGTATAGTAGCGTATACTCTAGTACGTAGCGCTAGCGTCTTTGACTATTCCGATTTCATGCCTGTATGCACTTTTGGTATGTGTGCAAGGCTGCGGCTGCGAGCGTAAGAAGAAAAGAAGTCGTGTCTTTTGAAAAACTCGCAGCAAATTACTGTTTTGCCAGTTATTTACTCTGTGTTAGATTAAAACATTATTAGTGGGCACTTAAATATTACTAAAATCATTGGACCTAATTAACTTAGTCAAATTATGATTATATCACACTAATTCGTAATTATAATATAGCTTAACTAATCAAAACTTAATGACATTATAGTTGCCTCTGTAGATGAAGTAGATGTCGATATACATATAACAGAACAACAACAATGCCTCTAGAGCTTCATCACCTTGATATTGAAGGTGGAGAAGTCTCTTAAACGTCTAAAACTTTACCTGCAATGTCTAGGACAAAGTTGAACTCGCCTAAAAGATGTATCTCGTCCTTCTCTCTCCTTCAACACCCTTAGCAATCAGAATTTCGTGACTTAGATGTGTTGAGAAATTCAGAGGTACCTCTGCTTATATATGGATCCTGTGCGAACAGGGGTCAAATCCTAATCGGATAAGACACCACCGATCATAGTGTTTGATATGAAAATATTAAAAAAAATATGACAGACTAAATGGATTAGGCTTGAGTGTCAAATAATTAGAGTTTAAATCCGAAATCAACTACAACACTTTGTACTCTCTCCGTCTTAGAATTGTTGTTCCTGTTAGAGTGAGAATTCTAATTCAAATGAATCAAAGTCGTCCTCCAAACGACAACAATTTGACAACGGGAGTAATAATTTACAGCACGACACTAATTGAGAAGCTGATGCACGAGGCAGCATCTGCTAACACATCATTAGCGACATTTGGTATACGCGCAAAGTTAGTCAGTGGTGTATCCGTCAATAGTGGCTCACGACATAAAATGCGAGATCACAATCTAAACACTAACTGCTACTACAACAGTTCAACATGATTCCCGCGTCTTGTATTGTTCGGAGGTACAAACTGGAACCTTATTAGTTAGTACTTGCTATCACTAGTCCATGAACCCTCCACATATTTCCCTCTGCCTTAACTCTTCAAATTGTGTGTCGCTAAGCTACATCAGCGGCAATGGTAACTGATGACATCGTTCAGATTTCCAATGGATCCAGTGCCAAGGCGGTATCTAGGGAGGATTCGCCTCGTCACTGCCCACATAGGCGGATTGAGCCTGTGCACGACATGCCAGCCCCGGTCTGAAACCTGCAAGGAACAACAGGCGTCCCAGTGTTTTGTCGAAACCCCCAGCTGCTGCAGCTGATTGATCAGTCTGCTCGCTTGCGCCCGACAACCTATCGCCATTTGTCGAAACCCCCAGCTGCTGCAGCGTTGCGTTCACCATGGTGAGAGATGATAATGACACAAAACCTGTTCCTCTGTTTTCTGAACTCCCATTGTTGCATTTTGATTCCTTCTTGTGTTGAATCAATGCTCTTTAAGCGAAGTATGTCCTTCGACCCATTTAGCAGATCCTACAGTTGATTTTTTTTTTAAAAAAATCTGAACAGAAGTACAGAACATCTATATATCAACTGGTGCGTAAAAATAATCCACGACATGTTCACTCGGGATAGATTCCCTTGATGCTAGCCATTTTGCCGACACCTTTTCGCAGACAGAAGATTGGACGCTTCACAGTTCACACTAAGAGTTCGTCGTGTTGTTGGTGGGGCAGCAAAATCTATTGGGTGCAATTGCATGGAGAAAGCCTTATCCAGTTGCATCTCCTTTTGATCTTGCTGCCGTCAAAATTTCCAAGGATACATGATCGAGAGTGACACTGGAGGAATCCTGCGTGACGTGTTCGAGGGACAGAAGCATCCCTTGTGCACTTGTCCCTGGTGTCATTGTCTGCACAATGCAACATGTTCCTTAATCGAAGCGAGAGATCGCAGTATAGATAGATAGAGCCGACCGAGTGCTTTGCTCAATTTGTAGACATGTCTTTTGTGACAAATGCCCCGCTGAAATGGAGCCTGGACGCCAATCTCCATCTAACCACTAAGCTTTTGGTTGTACAAAGAGTGCTTACCGGTCTGGTT
The DNA here is from genome assembly GCA_030378355.1 of Eleusine indica. Taxonomy (NCBI): domain Eukaryota; kingdom Viridiplantae; phylum Streptophyta; class Magnoliopsida; order Poales; family Poaceae; genus Eleusine; species Eleusine indica. Next base: position 1,667,911 of record CM059495.1, read on the forward strand.
GTGTGTGATCATAATTGATACTTCCATTCGCAAAACAAATAATAAACAAATCGATAGTTCCCATCAGCATGTGGCCTCTCCGAAAATGTTACCATGCCATAATTGCTTGAGGACAAGGTTGCTTATCCACATCCGTATATATTTTTCATCAAGATGCATACTGTCCCCGCACTATATATTTTTTAAATAAAATAAGTATAAAATTTCCTGTACAACACCAGGTTTATGAGAATTCTTCTGTCGCCTGTAAGTTGATTGATGTCGCTTTTTTTTTTCAAGGGAGGATTGAATTTTTTTCATATCTCAGAGAGGATTGAAGTAACTGATCCATTATCGGCTCAACTCACCAGGAAGCCCCTATAGCCCAATCTCGTAATACGCTATCCTGGGCTTGTAGCCCGTGGGCCAGCTGCTTCCCTACAGTCACCCCCGCTTTCTCCGTTCAAAATATTTCCCCTTCATCTCTCAACAAGGACTAAAAAAAAAGGACCAAAAGAAAGAAAAAAAAATCCCCTTCACAAGGGTTTGTCTTCTCCCGCAAATCCTCCCCCGCTTCCCTTCTCGAGATCCTGCTCGCCCCGGAGACGACGCGATGCCGCCAAGAAGGAAGCGGCGAGCGGCCCCCGCCAAAGAGCAGCCGCCACCGTCGTCGCCGCCACTGCAGCCGCCGGAGCCTCCACGCGCCGACGCTCCGCTGGCAGAGAAGCTAGAACATGTCGCCAACCAAGAACGTACGACGCCCTGAACCCCTATCCCTAATTCCTTATCTATGCTAGCGCTCAGCAGCATGCGCCGCATCTCAGTTCTTGATTGTTGCATTTTATGAGCTTATTTGGCTTATAGTTTCTGTATGTTGGTCAAGATTTGTGATCCATAGAATTTCATTGCTCGGACGCATTTGGCGCTGGCTGTAATTCGTTGAGGCGAATTTCCGTTCGCTCTATCGAACGACCCCGGATTGGTGTAATGCTGTCCCCCCCCTAAAGAACGCACAACTAACTAGGTTAGCCATTTGAGTTTGAATAATCAGAACACGCTGCTTCAGTGAAACAATAACAATGACAGCGAAAAGTCCAGAATGGCAGATAATAACATGTAAAACTTCAACTGTTGCAGATTAAAAAGAGCAGCATCGACTTATAACTCCCTCTGGTTGCCACTATCCAATTTTACCTGTTGTCTTCCCAGTACCTCAATGCATGAATAAACAACGCATGGCATAAATACCTGTTCTGTACATTCTACATTTCATTATAACAACTTTGATTGTATTACATTTTACATTCCATGTTGGACTTTTCTTTTCTCCATTCTTCCTTCTTTTGTTGCTTGTCCTTGTGTTTTGGCTCTTGTGGGTTTCATTTGTAGCCTACCCCAAACTTGCTTGGGACTAGAAGGCTTTGTTATTGTTGCTAATCCAGAGTCCTTAAAATATAGGGAATCGTCGGATCACTGCCATCAAAGCTGTCGAAGAAGCAGAGGGCGAGAGCATACGCTCTTGGTTGCAATTGGCGCAGTCGTACTTTTCCAGTGAGCAACTGGAGTCAAAGGCTTTAGATTTTTTTCAGGACAACTTACCCAACTTATCAGCTGTCCATATCCATAACGGAAAACATGATGCACTTGAGCTCAAATGGAATGACGGCGACACATGCGTAGTTGGAGACCTTGTAGATGACAGGATTTTGCGAGCTTCAATTACATCGTTGCCAACTGTTGGCGGTCTTCCGTTCCCAGGGGATTCAGGTCTGAGCATGTTCTCTACCTAGTTATGGTCTATTTTTTACCTTATGGTCACCAACCAGTAAGCAGCCAACTCTAAATGATTTGTCACCTCATATGATTTGTGCAGTTGATAAGGACCTGTATGGGCGCGGTAGTTCTTGTTTTAGTGACTCTGTAAGTATTTCTGCACTTAGTGACATCAGATATTTCTGTCGTACCGTTCACCGCTCTTATGAGTTTCTGTTGCTTTGAAGGCTTGGAGTGAATTACCTGCAGGTCAAGTGGCAGGCGCAACAGATGCCTTTCAGACACCTGGGGTATGTATTTTTCTTCTTTCCTCTGTAGATAATTGTTAAAAATAATGTGTCACATTTTAACGTTATAGTAGCATTTTCCTCCAATTGTGTTTTAACATGATTCTGTGACAGGCTGTGAGTAGTCGACTCTCCCTTGGCATGACACCCAAAACTGTAAGGTTGCCCAAGAATGGTGAGATGCTCTTATCTGTGCATGGCTCACCTCTCGGGGTCTACAAAGAAGAAAATTTAGCTGCTATTCAGGGTATTTGCCTGACCCTCTTGCTCATTTTGCTGATACTCAAGGACTCCTTCAGTATCATCCTGTTAACTAACATTTTTTTCCTTTCAGAATCTGGTAACAGAAGTGAAGATGCTCCTTGCTAATGCTAGATGATAGAACTGATGTCTGAAGGCTTTGCAGGATGTTAAAAGCCATTGGGCTCTTGACAAAAGTCATAAGCATATGCTGGAGTATGACAGTTGTATTTGTTAACCAATACTGGTTACTGCCAACACCTAGCCCAAAGGTATGCCGCCCATGGTTAGTCCAAAGGCACGGCACATATCTTATGCACCGTTCAACCATGATTCAAGTATCCATCACCTCATTGTTGCTGAGTCCGAAGTATGCATTAGATAATCTATGACACTAACGGATTTGAGGTGCATTCCTTCTGCTTGATGTATTGACACCCTAGCTCTTACTGTATACTGACTTCAATTTATTTAGAAATCCTTTGTATATTTGATGAACGGCTTTAGCATCAAAATGTTTGCTTCATTCAGCAAAAAAAAAAAAGTGTGCATCAAGGACTTAAATGACCTTGACACCTTGTTGTATTGTTATTATTCAACAATAGTGTAGCTGTTACCAGGGTTAACATAACCGGGGTTAACCGGCCGGTTAACCGGCAAACCGGTCCGGTCCGGTTACACCGGCCGGCCGGTTAACCTCCGGTTTTGATTTAATTTTTTTTAAAATTTTAAAAAATTTATATCTGGTGCAACCGATGAAACCGGCCAGTTAACTGGTAAAATCGGCCGGTTAACTGGTATAACCGCATCAAAACCGGTATATTCGAATTTAAAAATATGTATTCAAAAATAAATTAAATAACCGATGAAACCAATCGGTTAACCGTCTAACCGGCCGGTTAACCGGTAAAACCGCCCGGTTAACTGGTCCTTTGTTGTTTACTCTTCTGAATCGAATTTTATCTGGTTAACCGTCCGGTTTTACCGGTTTTCTAGTTAACCGTGAACCGGTTCCGACCGGTTACACCGGTCGGTTCGGTTATGTTAACCTTGGCTATTACCTTTACTGCTAGGTCGTCCACAACATCAATTGAAATTATTGCACTGCACTTAGTTCATTCAGTAGTATTATTATAACTATTTACTCTCTCTGTTCTAAAATTATTGTCACCTTTTAGTTACCTTTGATTATTAATTTTATCCAAAAAATTTAAAAATCATGATTTGTTTTATCACTAAAAAAAATTTAAACACAACTTATAATTTTTTATAAGATGAATGATCAAAGATAACTAAAAAAATAATAATGACAACAATTTTAGAATGAAGTATAGTATATAATTTGAATGGAGGCAGTTATGTGTTGCCTCCACACAATTCCTCACCATGGTGCTCCTCCTGATTACTACTAATCATGGTTGAAATAAATCTCAATGTTCTTTTGCGTCCCGTTACCCAGTAGATGGAGTACTTGTATAACTCTTACGGCGAACAATCTATTTTGGATGTGATGTGCAAGACCGAACAAAGTTCACCTTAAAGGTGACTTTCGTGCTGTTCTTCCCGTTCTCACTCCAGACGGAACAGAACGGGAGTCGTTTCCACGCAAAAAGCCTTCGTTGCATCCAACACGGAACGGAAGTCGTTTCCACCGTGAAGGAATCAATCCAATTCGCCCGCGAGAGTGAAGCGTATCGTGTGGGGAGCCCAACACACCACACCGTCCTCGACCAACCCGATCGCCTCCGCTCCACGCAACACCACGACACGACGCACAAGCGAGAAGCGAAGCGCAAACCCCCCCCGACTCCGGCGAGCCGCCGCCCCGACGGGCGGCGGAAAGCTCGATGGGGAATAAGATCGCGCGGACGACGCAGGCGTCGGCGACAGAGTACTACCTCCACGACCTCCCGTCCACGTACAACCTCGTGCTTTTCGACGTCGTCAGCCGTGGCCGCTTCCTCAAGTCCGTCCGCTGCAAGCACGAGGAGGGCCTCCTCCTCGTCAAGGTCTACTTCAAGCGCGCTGGCGAGCCCATTGACCTCAAGGTAACACCGACTACTCTGAGGCTTCCTCTCTCCACTTGGCACCCCTCGCGAATTCATTGGGATTTGGTTTCGATTCGCCTTCTGAGATCTGCGGCTGGTGTATCGCAGGAGCATGAGCGGAGGCTGGATCGCATCAGGAACGCGTTCAAGGGGATCGAGGGATCCCACGTATGGCCTTTCCAGGTGAGAATTCTATGCTTAGGGCTTTGGGAGCTGATTCAAATAGTTTCTAGTTGCAATTCTGCCTCTAGGTTACGAACGGGAGCGATTGATGTTATTCTCGGATGTACTTGGCGAACATTAGGGTTTATAGGATTTTATACCATGTGTGATATGTTTGTTAGTTCAACTACGGCTACACTACATGGTTTATTCTTTTGCCTCTTAAATGATTTAAGATGACCTTGTGAGCATCCTCTTTTAGCTTTAGGTCATGTTTAGATAAAATCAATCCATGTGGAATGGAGTGGGAAAGAAACTGTTAGATAAAATCAATCCATGTGGATTGGAGTTCCACCCTCAGTGGATTCTCCTCTATCCAAACAAAGCCCTTCAAGAGTTTTGGGTCTGGGAATTTTGTGTTCTCCAGCGAACACCAGACTAGAAAAACGTTTGGAGGAGGTGGCTAGACTCAGAGGCACTGGAGCCGCCGTTGTCATGCAGGCGGAGGTGTGGGCTTGTGGCAGGGGAGTTCAAGCCGAATGGTTAATGTGACGGGGAAGTGGGAGGCGGACCCGGCGGCAGGACCATGAATCTACATTTCATCTGGATGGATGTGAAGATAATGGCTCCCATCTGTTTCACATGCTGACTTGGCTTGCAATGTTCAGGTTTGGTTGCAAACGGATAAGGCTGCATATCTCCTGAGGCAGTACTTCTTCAGCAACCTGCACGATCGTCTGAGTACGCGCCCTTTCCTTAGTCAGATTGCGAAGAAATGGCTTGCTTTCCAGGTGAGGTCTCTCTCTCTCTCGTCTTCCAGATGGTTATCAGTATTCATGAAAGTACTAAAAGTTGATCCTGCTGGTGGCGTTAGGGACTCATATATTCTATCTATATGCTAAGTGCTCTTATATTAGTATATAGTGCGTATAAGAGTCATTTTTTATTTTATTTTCCCCTTTCCAGAGATGGTTGTCGACTTAGATCATTTGGTTGTGCAGTTAATCCATGCTGTGGAGCAGAGCCATAGTAAGGGAGTTTGCCATGGTGAGAAGCATTTTTCTAAGTTGCCTTGGATGTAACATCTTTAACTTCTATTTTTTTTTTTACATATTTTCTATTTGGGATTAGGTGACATAAAATGCGAGAATGTGCTTGTTACTTCTTGGAGTTGGCTATATCTTGCGGACTTCGCATCTTTCAAACCAACTTACATTCCTGATGATGATCCATCTGATTTTTCATTTTACTTCGATACTGGAGGAAGGCGAAGATGCTATCTAGCACCTGAAGTGAGTCACTTGATTTTAATTGTTTGATATTTGTATGAACCATTTTGCCATTTGTTGCAATTCTTTTATTTCTGTCCTGTGATTCCTTTGTTACATGTTCATTAGCTTGTATATATTTCTATACAACCTACATTTTAGAAGATGATAAAAGTTCAACTAACTTGATATGTGAGTTAAGACATAGGCTTGTCGCAGTCAAGGCCTGATTTAGTTCAACCTCCTTATGTTACTGCACTTAAAGCGTATCCTGAGCTGTTGCATTGTTACAAAAGATGAAATAGTTGCCATAGTAATCCTGTCCCGTAGAAGGAAAACATTGTCTTTTTTCTCCGTCTTGATGATGCTATTTAGTGTTTTTACGTGACATCTTTGATTATACAAACATTTCATTGCTCATTTGCAATTTTGTATATAAATTAAATCTATACAGAGATTTTACGAACATGGTGGGGAGTCCCAGTCTGTACCTGATTCACCTCTGCAACCATCTATGGATATATTTTCTCTCGGGTATGTGTCACATTCATGTTTTTTTTTTCTTGAGTATTTTTTTTTCTTTGTTCTAGTTTGTTTCTTTATGTTCCCTTCCCAGTGCACGGCTGTTTCTCGTCCATGTCATACGTAAAATAGTTTTCTCAGACCTATCTTTTGCTTGGACCTGCAGACGTGCCTTTTTGATCTCATTGGCTGTATTGCCATCTGATCTGCAGCAGAAAGGCATACATTAGATTCTTTTAGGATTAAAATCATGATTATTGGAAGACAGTTATCTCAAGTCAATGCATAAACTATTGTATATTATCAACCATGTAATGTCATTGTTGTCCGTCAAGTGCTCTTTATTCGTAACCTTTTAAGACAGGCCTCCACTGAAATGCAATTTGCTATTAATGCTGAATACAATGTAGATCCTTTCATGGTGTTACTAACAAAAATGCTGTGTCTCTTACCATATTTTACATACCTCAGGAGCCCGTTTACTTAGAATTCTTAAGAGCTACTGTATCTTTCAAACTGGAAATTAGAAGGACCTCCTCAATACAGTTGCTTTGTCCAATCAGTATTTGTAAATCATATCTGTATTTATTCCGTTTGGTTTTGATTTGCTGATGTCAGTTACTGCAAGTTTGCTCTAGAACATTGTCCGTAAAACTAAATGGAGGGAGTAGCTTCTCTATGGCTGGAGACCAATTTTTTTTTCTGTTAATCTCTGTCAGCCCATACTTTGTGCTGTTCTCTACTATGTTACATTTCTGCGCAGATATATTTTCTTAATTAATGCTGATGATCAGATGGTAAATTGTTTGTGTTCTTTACAGGTGTGTTCTTGCTGAACTTTTCCTAGAAGGTCAGCCACTTTTTGAGCTTTCACAACTTCTGGCTTATCGGCGTGGTCAGTATGACCCCTCACATACCCTAGAAAAGGTGTGTATACTGTTCCTATGCTCCTTTCAATGTTTGAATACGTTGTTTTGAATAGTTTGAGTGTTATTATTCTTTTAATATATATTTTGGGCTGTTATATCAGGCATGTACCTCTCTGCAACTGTATATTCCTTTTCTGTTGCCACATGATTTTGCCTGCATGCCATCTTTGATGGTGCCATTAGTCCACTCTGTTTGATGTACAAATAGAAATGGGAATGTTTCCTGTACATGGATTTTAGATGCTAGGCGAAAGCTGGACGATTCATGCCTTTTTTTTTTTTGAACCTCTCACAACTGAGTATAAACATAAGTATCTGTTTGTATGCGTACAAAAAGAAACCCATCAACGCACGCCACGCACACAAACCACCTACATCTACACACAATCGAACAAACGTGTCCTTCGAGATATCATCGGAGCCAACAGGATCCGATGCGCGATGAGGGACGTCGCAATCCCTTTGTGTCACCACACGATGAGAGGTATCTGAGATGATGACGAAACTCCCCTACAGGGCCCTAACAGACCCCAACTCCACAAGCTTCCCGACGGCGACGGGGAGGCCATCGCCACCGAGACGGAGAGAGCATGGGAAAATTATTTTAGAAAACGTGTCGGCACATCCGCTACTCCGACACGTTATACACCATGGAAGCAGGAACTCTTCACCATTTCACAGAAAAGATGGGGAAGGTACCTCGCGCCGTCGTCATCCTTGCAGTCGGGTAACCCGCCGATGATGTGTGAAGGGAGAACACTAGAACACCGTCTGGACCTGCCTACCACCCACCTCCGTCGTCGGCTACAAGAAGAACAGCAGCAGAGGAGGAAGAACCTTGGCCCTCTTGTCGACCCCAACAAGGAGTAAACAAGGACAAAGGTACAGATCTGCCGCCGAGAATCTCACCGAGAGCAGCCTCTACCACCTCCGGCAAGAGCAATGGCAGCACAAAAGGATCCCGCCGCCGGTGAGCTCCATGACGTGGGAAGATGCAACCCTAACCCTAGCCTACCAAAACCTAAGAAAACAGGGAAGATATATACACTGCACGACGATTCCGTGACTTCCCCTCACCTCCGGCGCCACCCCGGCCACCGGAGGCAAGAGGGAGCCGACGAAATCGCCGGCAGAAAGGTCGTCGCCCTGGAAGTCGCTCCTTTTCTCCTGTAGCAGGGGATAAGGCCGCGAGAGCCTTCGCCTGTTTGTGATTCATGCCTATTGTGCATATAAGTAGGAGCAAAATCCTTATTTGCTTACTGAAATTTATACTTTTCCATTATTCATCATCCAAAATATACACTTCCCTATTCACCATACAAGGCAATGGCATAGAAGGGAAGTGTAAATTTTGGATGGCGGCAAATAAGAATTTGCTCAGTAAGTAGTGGCTGGACTCTATTGGATGAATGCTATTTTTTTTTTGTCTGAGCAGTAAAATACAAGTATAGAGATGGTCAAATGCATACTTAACTCTTCACTTGAGCGATTTTTCATGGCTCCTTTGAAGCTTCACGGCTTTCGTTTTTTACACTGTCGAATACCAATAGAATAGCATGCAGTTTACTTCAGCATGGCTTATAGTATAGAGTATAAACATCTATACTCCAGTAGTATGCCATTAGCTGAACAAAGAGGATATGTTTGGTTCTAAATGAAATTTTCTTTCTCGAAGGCACACCTTTTTTTTGTTGTGATTTACATTTGTGAAAACTGTGTGCATGTAGAAGTCTCTTGCATTTCTATTGCTGATTCTCCTGATATTTCTGTTACTTCAGGATTGTTTGAATCCAGGCAGATACCCTATCAGAAGTTTTTTTTTAATATTAACCTGTGCTTTGCAGATACAAGATTCTGGTATTCGTGACATGATACTTCACATGATACAGTTGGACCCAAAGGAAAGGTTGTCATGCAGAGGCTATCTGCAAAAATATGAATCTGTTGTGTTCCCTATTTATTTTTCGAAATTTCTGCACAAGTTCTTCTCAGACATTGTTCCACTTGACTCAGATGCCAGGGTAAGGATGATCTGTGAAACCACGGCTCCATTACTGTTCATCACAATAACTATTAAAATATAATTTTCTTTGCAGGTTGAGAAGATCCAAGAAAATTTTGGAAAGATACATGACATAATGATGGGCAGCTCTACTACTGAACAAATTCTGGAGTCTACTTTGTGTGAACATAGTGAACCATCTGGGAGAAAAGGCAGACGGCAAGTGTTAAACTCACAAGAAGATTTTATGAAAAGCACACCTGTAGTCAAGAAAAATGCTCCTGCAGACCATCATCAGATTGTAGGAGACCTGAGTTTTCTCCTCAGAGAAGTGGAGCAACAGAGCAATCCCATAAGAGCAAAAGCTAAAAACGACTTGGAACATTTTGTTACATGCAGCATTTCTGGTGCAAGTTGTAACCAGTCCTCACAGCTGGTTAATCAAGATGGAAAGCAGACTGAAAATGGTTTAATTGGCCAGATCAATGTAGTATCCCCTGTACAGACAATCTCAAAAAGTAATCTACGCTCCTTAGTGGCTGGTTATGATGGCCAATCGGATACGTGTAGCTTTGACATTTTTCAGCATATGGATTCCAAGGTTAGCTGTGAAGGCATGGTCTTGCTTGCCTCATTACTCTGCTCATGCATACGCAGTGTGAAAAAACCTGAGCTGAGAAGGGCTAGTCTCATTCTTCTGAGGATTTCCTCCACATACATAGACGATGATAGTCGCTTACAGCTGGTGGTTCCATATGTGATTGCAATGCTTTCAGATCCAGCTGCCATTGTCCGCTGCGCTGCTTTGGAAACCTTATGTGACGTTCTTTGTCTCATTCAAGACTTTCCTATCAGTGATGCGGTGATATTCCCAGAGTACATCCTTCCGATGCTCTCTTTGCTCCCTGATGATACTGAGGAGAGTGTTAGAGTCTGCTATGCTACCAACATTCATAAGCTGGCTTTAACAGCTTACAGATTCCTACTACGTTCTCGCAGCATAGCTGATGTTGGGCCTCTTGATGAATCAGTGATAGCTCTGAGACCACAGTCTGCAGAATCTACAGTGAAGAAGCAAGATAAAATCGATGGCCAACTTGCAGATCTGAGGAAATCAATTTATGAAATAGTGCAAGAGTTGGTAATGGGGCCAAAGCAGACACCTAATGTCCGCAGAGCTCTTCTACAGGATATAGGTTATTTGTGTTACTTCTTTGGACACAAACAAAGTAACGATTTTCTTCTTCCTATACTTCCAGCATTTCTAAATGACCATGATGAGCAGCTCCGAGCAGTTTTTTTTGGTCAAATTGTTTTTGTTTGCTATTTTATTGGTTCAAGAAGCGTTGAGGAATACCTTCTGCCATATCTTGAACAGGCACTAAGTGATGGTATGGAGGCTGTCCTTGTGAATGCACTTGATTGCTTGACCATGATGTGCAAAAGTGGTTATTTAAGGAAAAGAGTACTTGTGGGTCTATTTGGGAAGGTTCTCCCCCTGCTGTGCCATCCCATCAATTGGGTTAAACGGTCTGCTGTAAGACTTGTTGCTGCCTGTAGTGAGAGCTTAGGATCTGTGGATACTTATGTGTATCTTTCTCCACATCTAAGGCATTTCCTACACAGGGAGCCACCTTCATTGTCATCTGAAGCTGCTATTCTTTCATGTCTTAAGCCTCCAGTCTCAAAATCAGTCTTATACCAAGCTTTAGAGGATGCTCAGGACACTGGAGACATTTTGCTGAAGAGTACTGCCAAGAAAGAACTGACAACACATGGCGGTACTACAGCACGAAGTGGATCCGCAACCATTCTTGATGATTCTGCAAGATTGAGGGGCCCCTATATTTCTGGCAACAGTTCTTCAGACATCAGAGATTCAGTTTCTTTCGATAGATCATTGTATTCTGGCTTCGCACCACATGCATCTTCTGGGAATATTTCCTTTTATGATGGTTTGTCTAAAGGAATACCATCGTATTCGCTTTCTACTGATAAGCGTGGTTTGGGTGAAACACACATGGTCCCTGATTCGTCGGTTTATAAAGCTTCAATAAGGTTACCTCGGTTAGAACCCAACCGTCCTGGTGTTCAGACTAGAGATGATCATTTTAGTAGCAAGCTGCGAGATGTAAGCATCAATGACTCTGTGAAGAGAAGCTCTTCTTTTCAAGGGGATGGCATTTCAAACTCTGAAACTGCAGGATCACCATCCGTTACAAGATCAGCAGTAAATGTGGAGACTGGATGGAGGCCTCGTGGAGTTCTAGTGGCACATCTCCAGGAACATCGCTTGTCTGTCAATGACATCGCTGTATCTAATGACAATACCTTTTTTGTGACGGCTTCAGATGACTCAAGCGTCAAGATATGGGATACAAGAAAATTAGAAAAAGACATTGCCTTCAGGTCTAGATTAACATATAGCTTGGGTACTGGCCGAGCTCTATCTACCACAATGCTTCATGGTACTTCACAGGTTGTTGTTGGTGCCAGTGATGGAACACTACACTTGTTTTCTGTTGATTGTGCACGTGGCGTAGGGAGTGTTGTGGAACGGTATTCTGGCATTGTTGACGTCAAAAGGAAAGATATAAAAGAAGGCGCAATTCTGAGTGTTGTAAATTGTTCTTTGGATAGGTTCAGCCCAACTGTTCTTTTCAGCACAGAGTCTTGTGGTATCCATAAATGGGATACGAGGGTTAATACAGAATCTTGGTCCTACAAATCCTCACCAGAGGAGGGCTACATATCAGCACTTGTAGTGGGGCAGTGTGGAAATTGGTTCATCTCAGGTTCTTCAAGAGGTGTTCTTACATTGTGGGATAATAGGTTCTTGCTTCCTGTTAACTCGTGGCATTATTCCACAGTAAGCCCTATAGAGAAATTGTGCTTACTTATACCACCACCAAATTCAATATCTTCTTCTGGAAGGCCATTGGTTTTTGTTGCCGCTGGCTGCAATGAAATTTCCCTATGGAATGCTGAGAATGGAAGCTGTCACCAGGTAATTAAATATATTTTTCTGATTTGATTTGTACTTTCTGAGGTCTGTTAGTAGAATATCCCATCCTCGGATCTATTGTTTTCAGACATTACTCGTCCTGAATGACTCAAACTTGAATGTCTTCACGTTTAGTTTGCCACTATGCATCTGCCTTATATCATGTTCAAAAAAGGGATCTGTGTTTTCGAGAACTGAACAGTCGTATCTTAAATATTAACAACCAATGCAGGTATTTAGAACGACGAGTGCAGAGAATGAAGCCGTGATGCCAAAGGCACCATCAAGACTTCTTAACAAGTCAATTACAAAAGATGTGAGACGAGCAGGAAATTATAGGTACAGAATTGAGGAATTAAACGACCCACCTGTACGGCGTCCAGGCATCCGCTCTTTGCTTCCCTTGCCAGGTGGTGACCTATTGACTGGAGGAACAGACTTGAAGATTCGTTACTGGGACCAGGCTAGGTTCAGTTCTACTATGCTGTACCTTTGCTTCTTCATGGTTTTATCCCCGCTACCTATAGTAATGCTGTTTTTACATTTGACAATTTTGTAGACCTGAGCAAAGCTTCTGTATTGCTGGTCCCTCGGAGAAAGAAGCTATTACAGCGAAAGGAGGTGAAAAGGATGAGTTTTATTGTTATGATATAAGATCCAGCTTTGGAGTACAAGTTGTGCAGGTAACTCTCAATCCTTGTTGGGCAGTTCATTTATCTACTGCTCCTGTTCCCCCCCCCCCCCCCCCCCCCCCCCCCCCCCAAAAAAAAAACCGTGAGCATTCACCATTGCACGACTTTTAACATCAAATCTGCCAGCAAGTTTCCACAATATTATTTGATTGACTGCTTGCTTGAATTTTAGTGACAGTTTAAATGTACTAAGAAGAAATGATGATATCTTTTTGTCCAATATTGCATAGATACCAGATTATCTCATTGATGAGGGATATATAAACTGTCGATTCTAAATGTGTTTTCTGTCCAGGAAATTTGCAAACAGCCTCCAACAGCGTCCAAATTTAATCAGAAGACTCAGCTCGCGATGGCAGCTGCGGATTCTGCGGGGTGCCACCGTGATGCTATACTTGCTTTGGCATCCTTCAATTTGTCGAGCCAAAGGTTGATATCAGCTAGTCGAGACGGTGCCGTCAAAGTGTGGAAGTAGTTGCTCCAGCATTGGTAAGATTACAAGCCTCCTGTTGTACATATTTGGCATCCGTAGTGCTTACGCAGTACATATGTGACTAGTTATGTTGTACAGAAGATGATTCCGATCAATACAAAGTCAAAAATTGACACGCATGCTTATGTGGCGAGTTCCTTTTTTGGTTGATACATTGTTAAGCTTACAACAGATCAACCCTACTATGATGAATTGGTTATAGGAAGATGTTTAATTAGTTATACAGGGATCTAAAACTTATCCTCTTATCTACACAAAAAGATTTGCCAATAAAGGAACTCACTTTCAAAGTAATGGGTTCGCACTTTCGGGAGATTCTGGTAATGTTGGGTAACCTCGAGAACTGAATGCTATGAGGCCCGAACTTCTTTCTTCTTTCTTTCTTTCGTTTAGAATGCTGTGAGGCTGAACTCCATTAGCCACATGTTTGAAGGGCCGAACTCGATTAGCCATATGGTTGATTGCTTGCGTGTTTATATGTATTCGAATCGGGAGTACCCACATGCAGGTGCAGCCAGGCAAGGGTTGACCGCTGCCTTTCTCCGTTTGACTGCCTGAGGCTCATGAAAGGCATAGATGCATGTGGTCCCAGGATACATGGTACTCCCTCTGTCCTAAAATAAGTGTTGTTATGGTTTTCGTGCCGGTCAAATTTTCTTAACTTTGACTACATTTAGAGAAAAATATTAATAACATTTATGTATCTAAATAAGTTTCTTATAAAAGTAGATTCAATTATCTATTTAATGATACTAATCATATATTATAAATATTAATATTTTCTTATATATAACTGGTCAAAGTTAAGAATGTTTGACTCCTCGGGAAGTGAGAATGACACTTATTTTAAGACGGAGGGAGTACCAAATATTACGTGGTCCCAGGATAAATAGCTGATAAAGGAAAGGGTGAAGGGTATGCTGAGGATGAGCCGTCCCATTTCTTTACATTACGTTGGTGTTACACTGCATTTGTCATTTCTGTCAACTAGTATGTGTTACTAGTCGGATCGGACTGTAACCTTCGGTTCCGAGATCCTGCCTGGAACACTTTGATAAACCATGTTTTGTGTAATTATTACATCATGTGACTTTCAGGATACAGCTGATGTTGGTGTAAGTGTTGTCTTAATAAGCGAATGTACGAGTATAGTATTCTTGACTTTCAGAAATGCAAAAGGCGCATGCACTGAAAATGAGAGCCAAAGTCTGTGTAGAGTATACCTTTCTTAGCTACAGTTGCTGGGTTCTTTTTAGCACAAATATAGCGACGCATGTTTACCGTGCTATTCCAAAGATGCGGACGCTGTTTGTGGCTGAATTGTGGTGGGGCAGAGGGCCTAAGGAGAAGTGGCTCGTCTCGTGCACATGGTGGCATCTCTACTATGGTCATTTCATAGCAAGGTAGCTTACGGGCCTGTTTGGTTGGGCTTCCTAGCCAGCTTTTGCTTTTCAAAAGCCAACAGCCGAACCAAAGAGGAGAGCTATGGACTGTGGCTTCGGTAATTTCATCGAAATTACCTGTCATGCCACTGGTAAATGGATACCGATTTGTTTTCTTTTTTGTCCGTGACTCTCTTCTCTCTCTCGCTCATCCTCCGACAACCAAGTCGGGACTCCTCTCCCCACCCGCGGTGGTAGCTCCAGCCGCTCCGGCAGCTCCGATGATGGATCTACACATCTCAAATCGACCCCTCTCGTAATTGAAGTGGTGGCTCCCGGCACCGACGCAAATCGACTAGCGGCGGCGCAAATCAAGGCAGCGGCAACACGTTGGAGGCTGCCCGACTGGTGACGCCCCTCCTCCTCCATGCCTAGCAGCGCGGCGCCCCTCCTCTTCCTCCCCTATCGGCGCGACGCCCCTCCTCCCCCCCCTCCCCCCCCCCAATCGGCGTGACGCCCCTCCTCTTCCCCCCCTGGGCGATGCGGTGCCACTCCTCCACCCCTGAACGCCGGTGACGCCACTCCTCCATCTCTCCTGACCAACGCTTCTCTTCCTCCTATCGATCTCTGCGTTTGGGAGGAAGGAGAGGTACTGACAAGTGGGGTCCGCTTGTAGGTGAGAGGAGGAGAAATTTTAGTAGGTATACCGTGAATGACATGTAGGATCCACTAGTTAGTTTTTAAAAAGCCACAGCTATTTTACCAAACGGCTTTTAGCTTTCTCACAACTCATAACCCATAACAGCTTTCTATACAGGTTATAACTCACAACAGTTTTTTTCACAACCACAGCCCAACTAAACACACTCGTAGCTTCTGTCCGTCCGTCCGTGTTTGCACCAAAAGCTGCTGATTTACATGGGCGAAACATCAGAGGGCTACATGCCTCGTGTATTTTTCTTTCTTTTCACGCAATCATTCATCAGCAAAGACTTCAAAAGATGAGCTCATGAGCACAAGGAGAATGTTCGGTGCAGTTTGCGTCACTTAAGTAATATCACTGAATAGTATTACTCGTTTTACTTGCATTTAGACCATGTAAATGTATCATCATCTTTCGGTCACCAAAGGTGCTCAACGTGTAAAGGGGGGACAACTCATGGCAGCATAAGCGATAATTTTGAGGAGTGACAGGCGAGCGCTGCTAGCGTGTGGACCAATCCACAGTTTGCTAACTCACCCAAGGTCTCGGCCCAGCCCCAGCAAGCAGTTCGGCCGGGCTGCCATCTTGCTCACTCATCATATCACTCGTCAGTCACCGCGTCCTTTGTGCTTTGCCTTGCTTTTGACCGAATCTTGACCAGCCCCCTTCATTTCGTTGCTTCAACTTCGGCCAACACAGTGCACTTCTCCTCCACTGTCAGGGAGGCGTCAGCCTTCGTGTCGTCCTCGGCTCCTGGAAAAGAATCAGTTCAACACTGCAACTCGAGTAGCTTTACCTTCTTGGTTGGATCTGAGATTACGCTTTACCAGCGGTAACTTGTCGCTGCATGCAATGGGCCAATGACACAACAGGACAATAAGAGCCACTGCCAGTAGTTTGCTTTGTTCGTTGGTGCGACGACCAAAACACGAACTCTCTGTTTTGCAAAACGGGCACTGCGGTTTTTGCTAGGGTAACGTACGTTCCTTGCGAATTTGAGCTGCTCCATTACTGTGGTGGTGGCTGCCTAGTCAAGGCTCAGGACCAGGAGTTATTAGTGCCTTCGTTAGTACCGGTTCGTTCAAATCATTATTATTGTACTCGATGCAATGCAATGTCCATGTGTTTGGACCCAACTCTGATTGAATATGCGTTTTGTACGATCTGAAGTCGACACATTCTGGAGACTTTATATTTTGTTAAGATATTTTTTTCCATAAAAGAAAATGAATATATATAAAAAAAGCATGAACATGTAAGCAGGTGGTGCCTGGTCAAGAACAGAACATCCACCATCCTCTAGGCTCCCAGAGCGTTCTGCCGACAGCAACCTCATGCTTCCAACCAATTTAGTCAGCGTCTTGGTATTTAGAAAACTTGTTAATTGACTCAGTAGAAGGCAAGTTATTTCATTTAAATAACAATATATGAGATACAAAGACAAGGGCTAAACGAAAGCTAGGAAAAGAAACTTGAGGCGGCGACACTCCACCTGTCCAGTCGCCTCCTCATAAGGACGGAGAAAACGAGCCCGCAAGCAACAAGCACCACCTCACGTTGCGACCTCCATCTCCACCCGGAATAGGCAGCGGCCATTGGAGGCTCATGCGGCGAGGCGAGGGGGAGGGGTAGAATGGGCAACGTCACGTCGTCGGTGGCGGCGCGGCTGGCCTTCTTCCCGCCGGAGCCGGCGACGTACGAGGTCACGCCCGCTCAGGAAGGCGCCGGCGGCCTGCTGCAGATGACGGGGCTCTCGCCGGACGCCGGCGTCGAGGTGCGCGCGCTCCCCACCAGGGCCGGCACGCGCGTCGTCGCCGCCTTCTGGCGCCACCCTTCCGCGCGGCTCACCCTGCTCTACTCCCACGGCAACGCCGCCGACCTCGGCCAGATGCTCGGCCTCTTCCTCGAGCTCCGCGCGCACCTCCGCATCAACATCATGAGGTCAGTCGTGATCTCAACCTCAATTGCTCCTGCTCGTTTTGCTTTGAATTCTCTGGTCTCTATTTAGTTGTGCGTTCAACCGGCGTTCTTGGCACCTTCTAGTAGGTGATGTGCTTTGCTCGATTGCGTCTTTTTTACTAGGCAACTTCCAATACGTTGGAGTTAGTTTGATCGGTGCACGACCAAGGTGGTTCCGCTAGTTGACAAGTTGTTCTTGAATAATAATTTTGTTTGGACTTTGCAGTTGATTTGGGAATATGCGATAGTTATTCTGATGGTATAATTGCGCATGAAACTGATTTCAGTTTTAGTGATTATAGGTTGGTTGTTTAGTGAAATTGTAAATCCATGTTCTTCCTTTTTTTAATCTCTCTTTCCTTGTCCTTGATAACTAAGGCATGTGAGGTTCATGTGAAGAAAATTTTTAAGCATCTATTCAGTTGTTCTACTATATCAGCTCTTTTCCTGAATTCTCATGCCGACAAAGGTTGCACCGGGTCGTGGTGTCCCTCGCAATTTCAGTTAGTTTAGTTAAGGGGCACCACCATGAGAGGGGGCTATAACGTTGTACTGTTGTAATATTGCCAAAATTGTGTCATATCTTTGTTTCATACCGTTGAATCAGCTTCGTTTATGTACCATTTGCCGTTGTGATTCTGAAAAAGATTCAAGAATTGCAGATTATTTTTAGTTATTTTTTTACCACACGAGTACCAGCCCTTGATTTCCAAGGGACCTTACAAATCTCTAGGGATATTGTTGTGGAATTTTGCATCGATTCCATGTTCCATTTGTAGCTGGACTGTGGTAGTAACTTTCGGATTAATCTAGTTGATGCCTACTGCTGGACTTTAAGAAACAAAATTTCCCCACCACAAGGCGTGTTGCTATCTCGATCTGGTGGGATGCTGACTTTCCTTTACATGATCTAAACATGTACTGTTATGGACTTATAGTTGATAAAGTCTTTTGATAAATGCAACCAGCATCCATTAGTCACATGTGACTAAAGCTGTTATCATGTTTTCTTTTGCAGCTATGACTATTCAGGCTATGGTGCCTCTACAGGAAAAGTAAGTTCCTGAAAGCTTAAGTATGTTTAAGAGCTGAAGTGTGGTTCTTGAGTTGCTTCAGTTTGTCGTTAAATTTCTTTGGATCAGATCGTCACGTCGAATTCTTGACAGTCTTCTTTGTTTCTGTTTTGTGATCATGACATCTCCTGTATATGATTGTGCCACATAGTTAGTAGTGATTATAAGTGGCAACAGTTGGATTGAACTGTTCTCTATCCTTTTAGCTTAATTAACCCTGTGTTCTTCAATTGATGTATGGTTCTCAATGCAAATAATTATTGGCACCATCTATCTTTTTCACCTCATCTAGAACAAGGCTTAGGGAAATGGCCGGTTCACCTCTTTCATACATCGCCTTCATTATGAACACCCCTCAAGAAAAGGGTCACCTTTGCTTTCTGCTATTATAGACCATGATGGTACCTTTGTTCTTGTACTCATCCTTTTTATCAAAGTTGTTAAAACTAAGGGAGCATCATCAGCCTCAACTTATAGGTTTTCGATGCCTACTCTAGAGCTTGCTCAGGCAAGCAAATTAAAGTTGCATGTGTGCTTAGAATGGAATTTGTGGATTTGGACTTAGAAATGAATAATTTATGATGGACATGCTCCTGTCCATTACTTACCTTTATATCTGTTTTACCTGTTGGAATACCTACTAACCTTGTGCCCTTTTTCTGGTCTAACAGCCATCAGAGTACAACACATACTATGACATAGAGGCTGTTTATGATTGTTTGAAGAAGGAGTATGGGATAGAAGAAGAGGATTTAATCCTGTATGGGCAGTCAGTTGGAAGTGGACCGACATTGCATTTGGCCTCACGTCTGGAAAAATTAAGAGGAGTTGTCCTCCATAGTGGTATACTCTCAGGCATACGGGTACTCTATCCAGTGAAAGTGACACTTTGGTTTGATATCTTCAAGGTAAGTCTGGACTGTAAATCGATATTTTTTTTCCTTCTGTGCGGATGGCCCGTTTACTTATCAGCCTAATCTGGTTATATTTACAGAACATCGACAAGATAAAGCAGGTTGAGTGCCCTGTACTGGTCATACATGTGAGTATAGCTAGGCTGTTAAACTAGTTATCTTGATTTAAAGTCGTCTTTACTTTTGCTTCCTGGTCTCTTGAATAATGTTGCCCCGTGTCTGATGAAGCTTTGAGATGTTCCGTTGTTATTTCGAGTAGGTGTGTGTATTTGTTCGATCTGAACTTGGTTGCGTCATATGACAGGGCACAGCCGACGACATCGTCGACTTCTCTCACGGCAAGCGGCTGTGGGAGCTCGCAAAGGAAAAGTACGAGCCTCTATGGGTGAAGGGAGGCGGTCACTGCAACCTGGAAACTTATCCCGAATACATCAGGCACCTTCGCAAGTTCATAAACGCGATGGAGAAGCTCGCGAAAGACAAGGCAGCCAAGGCACAAGCCCTGCCTTCGTCGAGCATCGCCGAAGTGAAACACAACAAGTGCTTGAGATTCGGAAAGAAATGAAAGGGACCTTCAACAGATTAGATGTCACTAACCATGTTGCTGCACTTATACAAGCGATGAAACTGGCCAAGCATTGCAGCAGCTTAGCTTATGAACCCGAGAGCTTCAGATTAGACGGATTTGTGGCTACAATGTACTGGAGATGGTTGGCTGAGCTAAACCCGAGAGCGCACGATCATGCGTGGATGCCACAAACTAGCCTGTTCCTAGCTCATTTTTTTTTTAAATTTCTTTTTCTTTACCGACTTGTATGTTGTAATGTAGTCATTGTGCAAAAGAATTGATTCTAATTGATTGCAACAAAAGTGCACTGTAAGGTGGACAAAAAAGAAAACAGCATGCGTCTGATACTCTGATTTCTCTTCTCGAAGGACTTCCGCTCCTGCCATTTGCTTCAAAAAGGAAACAAAAGCAACGAAGAACTCGGCTCACATGGTGCTTGTTTTGAATGGCCGTGAGGATCAGGCCCAGGTAAGAAAGCCCGGAATGCACGGCCCAAGCCCAGGGCCGTAGCCGTAGGCGTGGCCTTTTGCGCATGACGAGTTGGCGACGCTACCGGGTGCCACTTGCCGCTTTGCTCTGTTTCGACACTACCGGCAGTCTCCTCGCGGCACACAGCTGATTTTGTTGGGATGGGGGTACAAGCGCACGGGTTGTAACCGTAAATAAATGAATCAAAATGAGTTCGAGTAGCTCCCGATGAATTATTCCTCAAGTTTTCTATAGCTGGTGCTTAACATAACGCCCATGGCCGTTTGGTGGCAAAAATTCCAGGAGCCCTTGTTAACGATGGCGTCTGGTCATTCACTCGTCGACCTGTCGAATGCCGACGACGACAACATACTGCGGGCACTGCCGGCCTTTGCTGGTCCTCTGAGCGATCGCCCTGCATGCACCATTGCAGATCTCCGTTTTAATGGCGGCAACGAATGCGAAGTTTCAAAACCACTCCATGCGCGAGCTACTAGCTACTCCGTTCAATATTATATGAAGTTTTGCCTCTGGTCATGAGAATTAAGGAGAGGTGAAAAAAATAGGTACATAAAAAACGAGGATGAGAAAAATAAAGATAGAACTGTATTAGGAGAAATATGCATTGAGAAACGAAAATATCTTATAATTTAAAAAAACTTAAAAAAATTAAAATATCATATAATATTAAACGAGTATCTGGCCCTGCACCTGCATGCAGGCAGTCGTCTTCTTCGCTCTGGTATGTACTGGTGGCACGAGCTTTGGCACTCGGCAGGCGTCCATGATTAATTGTACTGCGGAGCCCAGCGTCCGTAGCGGGCATGAACAGTCCATCTTTTGCATCGGAGTCCGTACCTGACATGCGAGAGTAGATGTAAATATTCTTGGCTATAGCTAGAGTAGTTTTGTGACACGCATGAGCGATAGATGCAGACTTTCTCTTCCATTTTTCAGACGCTAGATTTGACCAGTCTGCGGTAGCGGAGAGTGCATTTTCTTTCGACATTACTCACTCCGTCTCTTAATCTCCAGGTCATAATAATACTAGCGCGCCATTTCCATATTAGCTCAAGGACGTTTGCCACAGCTTCTATCCATTGCTATAATAATGTTTTTCCTCTAGTTACAGCTTCTATCCATTGCTATAATAATGTTTTTCCTCTAGATTGGCACAAGCGTTTTACGTATGCATCGCGACGACACGAGCGTGGTAGGCGCTGGCCGTAACGTGGTTTGTTGCGCATGCGCTGTACATAGGCAGAGCACACAGGGCCAGCGGCTGCGTGTGTTCGATTCGTGCGTGGTGATGATGTAATGATGCATGCCCTCTGCTCCTGACAACCGACAACGGCAACCAAGAAAGTGGAGTAATTTTGTGTGACCTCACCCGGCGCCTTTTAATTTTGTGAAGCTGCATGCATGGCACGCGGGAGATGTAAATTAAATGCAACGAATCCAACCTAAGATCGCCCTGTGCCTCCCTACTTCTGTTTGTCATCCATTGATTGGAGTACTCTGTGGTCTGTATATATGGTGTGATCACACTTATGCCAACACGAAAGCAAGAGGAATAATGCATGTGTTGCCGTGTAACTACAAGTGCATGGATGCCAAAGCGATTTTGCCGCCGTCGGGTAAACGCGGAGTACTACGTGAATCGAATGTATAATTAAGCTGGCCTGTGTCCAGGATTCAAAGCTAAGGTTATGACGTGCAGAATGGTGATTTCACCATCGGTTAATTACTGCTCCTGCAGGCCACCGTGCTGAAACGCGATCACAGACATCGCCAGATGCTAAGATGCTGCTTAGAGCTTTTTTAATGATAGAATTAGCTAAGAGATAACAACTAGTTTTTACAGAGAATTGAAAAGGAGCGGGATTCATATTTAAGTCTCTTATTTTTCTTAAAGGTTGTCTCTTGAGAAAGAATTAGCTATGTTCTTTTTTTTTCTTTCGATAAACAATTCTAAGAGTCAACTAAGAAGCAATCATTGGAGACGCTCTTATTGCCCTTATTTGTGACTGTTGTGCCCTCGTGATTCGCAACTCGTTGCATAACGTACTCTACTCGATCGCGCGCGGTACAAAGGGTACGTGCACTACCATAACAGATCAACGGACGGTGCAAAACATGCAGTACATACGTATTTACCGGCCGATATCCATCAATCGGAAGTACATGTATAGGTGCACATGCGACCGCGTTTCCTTTTCAAGCCGTACTGCACGACCGATGGAACGTCATCGCACGGCATGCATGATGCATCATCAATGTAATTAATCGGTTTATTAATAGTCACTGTGTCACTGGTCAACAAAGCCGCAACCGCAAAGGCTTTTATAAGACAGGGACGGCATAGTGTTTGCACCAGTATTATGTATATGGGTTGGTAGTTGTAGAACCATCTAGCAACTCTGATTATCGGATATCACTCTAACGTACTACCTCCGGATTTTTATTGTTGACATTCAGATAGAAACAGCAAGTTAAAAATAAACTAGATGTGGGGACGATAACAAAAAAAAATACAGATGGAGTACATACTATCTAGAGCAGCACCTCATGTTGCTTTTGTGCGACTGCAAAAGGAAATTATTACATATATCATTTCTTTGAAAAATACTACTACTAATTAAGTTTTTCTTAGCACAAAAAGATACTAATAAATTATAAGATACTAGAAAAAAACTAATAAAACATAGCAAGTTCAAATGATTATGCAGTAGTTGTTATGTACGGGCAAACCGTGTGCTAATGTTTGTGGCACTTAACAGACTGCTCTGGTCGTTCGTGATGTATATGCTGGCTGGTCAGCATACATGTTTTATTGTTAATTAGATTACATCAGGGAATATATATATGTTTGTATGGACACATCTCGATCTACTAAAATTAGATATGGATAATGATCCTCGATTTGGTTGAAAGGTCTTCCTAGTTCATATCAAACCCGTTCATCTATATCTTTATACAGTACGAGAGAAATAAACAAGTACGTGTACCGGTAACAATGCATTTACTGATGACCACGATGAATCTACACATTCATGTAAGGTTGGAATAACCGAATTGACCGGCCGGCTCGGTTCAGTGAAAAATTGACCGGTTAACTAAGATAACTGGCCGGTTAACCGGACTGCTACAGTACCAGACCGGGTTTTCTTCAGCTAACCGATCGGTTATTACCGGTTATTCCAACCCTGCATTCATGTCATTCATTGGCTGCTTCACATCTTGATGTATGTCTCCGCTGACTAATTAGTTGCTTGGGACATGCATGTCATATCAAATGCAAATGAAGGGACCAAGAGTGGTCCTACAATATCAGTGTACATGTACGTACAGTAATTAAATCGCTTTGTACTGTGTAATGAGATCGAATTCACAATTGACACACAGTGTACGAAGAAGGATGGTCCGAGTATCTTGAAAAAAAAAAGGAAAATTAAAAAACCTGATGCCCTTCACATCGATCGGCTTGGTCAGTTGGTCTCGGTGATGACCTAGCCATACGACTCTAAACAGGGCTCTCGATTCGTTTGTGAATCTGACGGGGGTAGGTGCAGGGGGCGAAGCTACAGCTTGGTGGTGTCAGCTGACACCGATGAATTTTTGAAAATACAGTGTAAATTATTGCTCAAGCACTATTAACAACACTAATGACATCGGTAAAAAATGAAGCTGACCCGTCGAACTTTAGAGCTGGCTTGCAGTGGTAGATGGGCTACTTTGTCAGCAGAACGTGTTGGATTCAAGACGAGAAGGATGAAGAGTGAATCTGAATTGGTCATACATACGGACTACACGTTTTGATTTGGAACATGTACGGATACAAGAGGCCCATCAAAATAAACAGTCCAATATATGAAAAGCATTGCACACGTTAAAACGAATGGAGCAATGAAAATGAGGCAGAACATCCAGTATTATCATTCCCCAACGTTTTTAACCATAATTTATAGTAATAAAAAAACCATAATTTTTAACTTCGAAAAAAAAAGCACACTATTTCACCCCATGAAGACGCGCCACGAATGCCAATTGCCAACGGCCGAGATGAGACGAGTGGGCCCACCTGAAAGAGGGCGGAGGCAATCCCCCATGGGAGGAACCAATCAATGGGTCAGGGCTTTCGCCGTCCGTGCAAAACCAACCCCACACACGGATCCCACCGTACGCCCTCCACCCGTGTAGCCGTCCGTGTGGCCAAAGGCCGCCGTTTGCGCGCGCGACGCCGGCGGCGAGAGCGCGGGAAACTTCCCATTACTGCGTGATTGATCGAGAGAGGACGATCAGGTCGTCTCCAATGGTCTCTAGGCCGTATTACGCGGTTAATGGCCGATCAATGCCCGCATTTAACCCGTGATTTAATGGCCACTGCATGTAGTAATGCACGCGGTCGACCGAGATCGATCGGGATCACTTAATTAGCCTAGCTATAGGTGTGGTGTGGCCAATATTAGCTCGTGTACCGCTGCTTTATTAAGTGTTGCAATAGCAGCAGTAGGGAGTGAATCGTTGCGGTTTCTGGGTGAGCAAGCGTCCGTGTGTAACTAGGGGGTCCCTGCTGGCTACAGTCTCGCACCACATGACGATTCGTTTCTCTTCTCGGCTTGGCAAGACACACGCATCCTCTAGCCAGTTACTGTTGTGCTGCATCATCACTTGTTTAATTAGGGACGTACTACAGGGTAGTACAGAATACTACAGAGTACAGGTTCGTGCTCCACAGTGTTGTAGTGTGGCGTGGTATTCCTAACAGCCGTAGCATGAGACGAGTGCTTATACGTTCCATGCCGTACATGGATGACAGTTACCTTTCCATACCCGTAAGCTCGATCATCTCAACGCATCATCATTGTTTCCTGCGTCGTCCCGTCACCTCGTTACTTATTTTGTACTCGCTACTGTATCAAAAGTAATAAATACGTAGCACAGCAAAACTTAAAGCCATCACTGAGAAAGTAAACAAGAGGCAGAATAATGATGTTAGTGTGTACAAAAGTGAGACCGCGTAGTAATTTGCAACAAAATAGGACAGCGACTGATGTCAACAGCAATGATGTTAGTGTGTCTACTCAATTCCACATCTCTGATGTTTTTGCTAATCTCAGCTGACAGAGATTTTTAACAACAACAAAACTCGTCAGACGAGCACTACTGTACAGAGAGAGGATCGCACATGTTGTAATCAGTTGTTGCGTGTGGACGAGTGAGGCCCACTTTCTGTTGTAGCCGTGCCACCAGCCCACCACAATTTTGACCCCATATATCCATGTGGGGAGACAGAGGAGGATGCGCTTCAGACATTCTTCTCCCAAACCGGAGGAACGAGAATGCTTCTTCCTGCTTCAGCATTTCTCGTGCTCTTGGCGTTGTGAGCTGCTTTGAAGAAGAGTGAGAGAGAGGTCGAGGTGTCATTGTGAGCTTGCCGTGTGTGAGAGCGCTGAAGGGTGGCTCGGTACGGTTGTCTGGCCATCTGGAACAGTCACCGTCTCTGCTTTCCCTGCCCATCTCTTTTGGCGTCCAGCCTCGTCCCCTCCAACTCCCAGTCCCAGCTTTTGCTTTCACACATCTTTGCTTTAATAATGATGCGGTTGTGGTGGGTTTGGTCCTGAAGCTGAAGCTACATCACCACTCGTTTCTTCCCTGCCTCCCTAGTCCAAATCCACCACCTGCTTCTTTTCCATCCGGCTTCCCTTTGCCCTTTTCAGAGATAGTTGGCTAGTAGGTTGGTTTTGTTTGCCATCTCCCCCTTTCTTTTCCTTGCTGGGGATTGGGAGGCCTTGAAGCCATATTCCTCCCTGTCCACATCTCCCTTGTAGGGTGCTGCTAGTCTCTTGCAATTGGCTCAATTGGGTTCTTGGTTGGACTAGTGCTACAGCCACGTTGTCTTGTTGGCTTTTCCTATTGCTCCAATTAGTGCTCTCCTGGGAGCACGAACTGCAGTCTGTTCTTGCGCCGGTGTCTTGGATTTTTGCTGTGATTTTGCTCCAGTTGTGGGCGGTTTTTGGCATGAGGCCGGAGGAGAGGAGCGGTGCGGTGGGGAGGGTGAGGGACCAGTTCCCTGTAGGCATGCGGGTCCTCGCCGTCGATGACGACCCGATGTGTCTCAAGGTGCTTGAGACCCTGCTTCGACGTTGTTAGTGATGGTAAGGATTTCTTCAGTTCAGGCCCCTGATTCTATTTTGCGACCTGCCATATTTCCTATTTCTCTAGTTCTGTATTGTTGCATATTCTAGAAATTTTACCAAATCATCTGTATCCAGGCTGCCCACTAAAAATAAAAAGTTGTTGTTGTATTTGTCACTGATGGATTTTTTTTTTTGAAACCAAAACTGATGGATTAATTGTTGTTGCCATAGAAACTCTTTCTGTAGCCACAACCCACAGAGTTGTCCAATAAATTTGAATGTATGACTGAACGATTAGTACTTACTTCCTTGTTTCTAGGAGGAATGGAAATCCAGCCTGCTCATACCATGCATGCAGCCTGAATCACTAGAGATGCTGCATTGCAATATGTGCAGTACCTCTATCTAGCTTTCAGAAGTCACTTGTAAGAGGAATTTGTTTGTATTTTGCAGTGACAACAACAAATTAAGCTGTTATCGCGCTGAGTATGCTAAGGGAGAACAGGGAAATGTTTGATCTTGTTATCAGTGATGTCCATATGCCGGACATGGATGGTTTTAAGCTTCTTGAGCATGTGGGGCTTGAAATGGACCTTCCTGTCATTAGTAAGTCATGAGTTCTATCTCTTCTCTCTTTTTTCATTTTTTTTGGACTGTCCTCTTTCTGTTTATGGTAGTAACATGTGCCTTTTCTTTTGACTGAACAGTAACATCGTTGCTTCTGCACCGTACATCTTGCCTAGAAGAAGGTTAAATATGAATGCTAACCTGTTATTTTTTATGCAGTGTTATCAGTGAATGGAGAGACCAAAACTGTAATGAAAGGGATAACTCATGGTGCCTGTGATTATCTCTTAAAATCTGTTCGGATTGAAGAGCTTAGGAATATTTGGCAGCATGTTATCAGGAGGAAATTCAGTAACCGTGACCGTCCTAATATTGACACCTATGAGGAGTGCAATAAACCACCAAATGAGGATCACAGTCAAATTACATGTGGGTCACCTGATCAAAGTGGGAGGCCTAGCAAGAAGAGGAAGGAATACCATAGCGAAGAAGATGATGATGAAGGTGACAAGAGTAATGGTCAAGAAAATGATGATCCTTCAGCTCCGAAGAAGCCAAGGGTTGTTTGGTCAGTCGAGCTACACCGGAAATTTGTCGCTGCTGTTAACCACCTTGGAATTGACAGTAAGCACACCTCATTGTTTTGTTCCTTGGCTTCTGTTTAGTGCCTAACAGAAATTAATTTTACGATCTGAATGTTTTTACCGTTGCAGAAGCGGTGCCAAAGAGGATACTTGAGCTCATGAATGTTGATAAACTTACCAGGGAAAATGTTGCAAGTCACCTACAGGCAAGCTACTTATCCCAGCTTATTTAATTTAGTAAAAATACTGGTAATGCCTAGAGCCTGCGCTTATATACCTGTGGCCCAGTAGTAAGTGTAATATACTACAAAACTTTAGTATGCAGAAGATGCATGTTTACTATACATAGCACAGACCTGAAAGAATTTTTAATGTTCTATTCAGTGTACTGTACAACACCCTTGGCCTTACAACCATATAATTTTTCTTTTGGGTGTTGTGCTCTATTCAATGTACTGTACAATATTGTTGGCCTTATGATCATATCTGCTGAAACTGAAAAGGACTTTATAAGCATGCTAATTCTGAACCCAAAATTACCTCTTACTACACCATATCTCAAATAGAAAAAAAAATATACTAATTGGAAACTCTGCTTACCTACAAAAATCTAAATTGTTTGCTTTGTGTACAATGCAGAAGTACAGACTTTATCTTAAACGTTTGAGTGTTGTGGCATCACAACAAGCTAGCATTGTTGCTGAATTGGGGGGGCAGTGACCCCTTTATGCGCATGGGTGCATTTGAAGGACTCCAGGGTTATCAAACATTTACCTCTTCAGCAGCTCTATCATCTTTTAGTCCCCAGGGATTGTTAAGTGCAAGCAATCCAACATCATTTGGAGTTCAAGGGATGGCTACTTCTAGGCCCATTCAGATTGCTAACAGCAATTCCACTATAAGCCATTGCATTCATGACGCAAAATATCACCCTAGCTTACCAGGTACTCGACAAGGAAATTTGACACACGGTTTGACAACTTTAGTAGAGCAAATCCAGCTGCCACAGAAGTGGATAAATGAAGAAACTGGTGATCTGTCTAATATCATATCTGGAAATGGTCTGGCTAATGGTGCACTTGTCACACTCCAAAGTGTCACAAACAGTCCTTCCTTGCAGCAAGAGCTTGTGGAATGTAGAGAAACCAAAGTTGTTATCCAGCCATTGATCAAAACTTCTAGAATTTCTGAACATCCTGGAGGCACCGTTGGAGTTTCCTCTAGCCTGATGGATTCTCGTGTATCCCAGCAGAGTTGTCTTCCCTTATCTGCATTTTCTGCCAGTGGATTGCCTATGAATGGGTCATTCAGCAAGTTAGGTGTTGCATCCTCTAGAGGCACACTTACTGGTTCCTCTAATGACCCACGGGTCGCAAGAGATAACAAAGTGGGAGCTAGCTCTTTCTGTAGCACGATACTTTTGCCCACTGGTGATGAGCAAAACTCAAAATATCTGAATTTTGGAAACGTAAGCAGTTTGAGATAGAACACGGATGCAGACAATCTTCTGGATTCAAAGCAAGTATGGAGTTGTTTGCCAAGCTCTCAACTGCTGAGTAATATTGGAGGCCATCATACTGTGAGCCAAAAACTGAATAATTGCCACCTTGGTGGCAGAATTATAGGACAGGCAAGCGCAAGTGCTTCAACCGCTGCTTCACAACCGAAGATTGACATGTTTGTTTCAGGAGAGATGCTGACCCCAAAGAATGCATCGGATTTTATCATTCCAAAGCTCCAGAGTGAGCTTAGTTCTAGCAGCTACAGTTTCGATGGCCTTCTCAATTCTATAATCACAGTGGTAAGGATTTCTTTTTCCTTCAAATTCTTTCTGACTTTCTGTGGCATTCATCACATAACTTCAGCCATTTCGGTTTAGCATAAACTCATTCTGAAAAAAAAAAAATTGAATGTATCTGGGCAATGCTGCGGTTTCATCTAACCATACTCTTAACTGATGTGCAGGAGAAGAATGATGCTTCCTTGAGCGATGATCTGGGTTGCGACTTCTACTCCCTCGGTGCCTGCATATGAACGGCACTGGCACATACCTGCAGGTCTCTGCTCTTTTGTGCATCTGATATTGTGTGATGTGTAGTCTTTCTAAGGCCAACCTCATGTTCCCTCTGTGTATGTCTAGGATTGTATGTAGCGTAGCATCAAGATATCTGGGAGCTGTAACCTAAACTTTCTCACGGATAATGCGCCTTGCGTGGCGTGGGAGAAATAAGACGCATGCTTTGATCTGAAGTTGTGTTAAAAAATTGCGGTGCCTCATACACATATTCTGTTCTTCTGAGACGTGGAGCAGCTGAGCCTAGGAACGGTGTTCTTGGGTTGGTTTGGTCGGTGCTCTCGGCAGCGACCGGGCAGTGGTTGGCGTGGAACATGACGGCGGCGTGTTTGAGTGACAGGCAATTTGGGTAGTGCAGACTGAAGACGGCGCCGCGGCTGCTGCCGACTGCTGAATGCGCGGGTTGTGGACACAATGCTGTCAATTTCGAGCAAACATCAAATACATGAATTCGCCCCCTTCACAAGTGGAACACGAAGCAGACAATTCTCTTGCAATTTGCCACATAAGTGGAGTTTTTTTTTTTTGAAACGGAAATGCTGGAGATTTGATCAAATCAAACCGGGTCCTCCTCGACCGACCCGCCTTGAAACGAACAGCTCCAACCCGAATGCCACCCAGGCACCCACCTCGACCTGGACGCAAGGAATCCCATGAACCGGGCCCATGGGAATGGCCGCGGCCGCGCGCCGCGCCCGCGTCATCGGTGTCGTCCTTCTCTTCGCCTCCCGCACAAACCCTAAACCCCTGTCCTCCTCCTCCTTCAGCTCCGCGCCTCCGGCAACAGCCAGCGTCCGGGAGGACGACCTCCTTTCACGGTGCCTCCTCCGGCTGCGACCGCGCGGCGGGGCCGCCGCGGCCGCCGTCGAGAGATGGGCTCGGGAGCAGGGCCCCGTTTCGCAACCGGAGCTCTGTCACGCAATAGGGCAGCTCCGACGCGCGCGCCGCTACGAGCACGCACTCGAGGTGAGCGGCTGCTCCTCTAATTTGGGTACTCTAGACTCTGGTTTTAGTGTAGGCAAACTGATTAGTTGTTATTGTTCAACGCTTGAATGGATATAAAAAAATAAAAATAATACGTCATTTCAGCTGAGGATCTAAGGATTTGAGGTAGGATAGGTCAGTGACAATGTTACTGTTTGTTCCTGTAAATCATTTTTTTACATTGTACCTTTGCAGTCACTTTTGTTTCAGATTACTGCATACATAGAAGTTATGGATTCAGCCTTTTCTAATTTTCTAATGTTGATTTCAAAGAGTGTGGCTTGTTAGCTTCCACTCTTTTAAGGGTTTGATTGAAAAGGGACAATTGATTACTTGAGGCTACTGTATGTAACGCTTGATCAGGACCCTGAAGTTGGGGTTACAAGCCTACAACGGACATTGGCTAAACAAAGGTTAACTGTTACAGGTCTTCTCTTGGATGGACTCGTGCAACTCTCTTGAACTGTCATCATGGGATCATGCAACAAGATTACAACTGATTGCTAAAGTTCATGGCTCCTCTCAAGCTGAGGAATACTATAAGAAACTACAGAGCTCTGCTGCCAAAAGGGCTGCAT
Organism: Eleusine indica; assembly: GCA_030378355.1. Lineage (NCBI taxonomy): Eukaryota > Viridiplantae > Streptophyta > Magnoliopsida > Poales > Poaceae > Eleusine > Eleusine indica. Next base: position 1,699,304 of record CM059495.1, read on the forward strand.
CGTTCCCTCTCCTCCATTGCTATGTTATGGAAAGAAATGTACAGAAGGCTGAAACATTCATGGCCGAGTTGCAGATACGCGGGCTCCCTGTTGATCCTTACTCATTCAATGAAGTGATGAAACTATATGTTGTAACATGTCAATATGAGAAGGTCCTCAGCGTAATCGACCACATCAGACGTAACAACATTCCAAGAAATGTTCTCTCCTACAATATTTGGATGAATGCATGTGGCAAAATCTTTGGTGTTGTCTCTGTGCAATTAGTGTTCAAGGAGATGCTGAATGATGATAAGGTCGAGGTTGGTTGGAGTACATATTGCATGTTAGCCAACATCTTCAGGATGCATGGAATGAATACTTAAGCGCATGCTTGCCTTAGGAATGCTGAAACAAAGCTATCGTTAACAGGACGCTTAGGATACTCTTTTATAATGACATGTTATGCAACTCTGAATGACATTGAAGGGGTTGTGAGACTGTGGGAGGCTAGCAAAAATGTCCCTGGTAGAATCCCCGCTGCAAATTACATGAGTGTAATATTATGTTTGATAAAAGTTGGTGACATCATCCGGGCCGAGTGGATGTTTGGAAGCTGGGAAGCAGAGTGCAAGAAACCTGATGTGCGGGTTTCAAATGTTCTTCTTGGTGCTTATGTGAGGAGTGGTTGGATCGAAAAGGCTGAGAGGCTCCACCTCCACATGCTAGAGAAAGGTGTGCGTCCAAATTACAAGACTTTGGAGATTCTGATGGAGGGATATGTTTAGAGTAAGCAGATGGACAAAGCTGTTGATGCCATGAAGAAAGGCTTATCCTTGTTGAAGAGTTGCCATTGGAGACCTCCTATTGAACTGGTGGAGGCCATTGCAAAGCATTTTGAGGAGAAAGGCAACGTGGATGATGCATATAGATACATAAAGATTCTCCAAAGGTTGAACCTGACAACTTTGCCTCTGTACAAGTCATTGCTTCGGACGTATATTAATGTTGAGGTTGTGCCACCCAATATTCCTGAGATGATGGCAAGAGATAAGATTGTCGTGGATAAAGAAACAGCCCAATAGATCATGCGTGCTACCAAGATCGACATCACAGGTGATGGGTAGCCTTCAACTGCAGGTAGCTATGAAGTATGAACAGTCACATGAAAAGCATTTGGCTGACGCACTGTCAACTGAAGCTGCAAAGTGCAGATGTCACTGTCAATTGAAGCTGCAAAGTGTAGAGATACAAGTTGAACCCACAAATTAGGTTGCATCAGGCATTGGCAATGGCCTTGGCAGATGCGAATTGTGCTGTCTCATTCTTAGAAATAGCTAGCACGATAGATGTCCTTTTACATACAAGGTTATAAGGAGATGAACCAGAAGTTTCGAGGATTTAAAGAAGCTTTTATTTTCATTTTCAGTGTTGTGTTTCAATGGGTTTAGTGTGTTTCAGCCATGATAACATTTCACGAATGCGACAGAATAAAAAATCCTGAAAAATGTTTCAGTCACTGATATGTCAATTTTAGCGATCACTCTTTATATTGTACAAAGGCACAATTTGCCCATGGACACTCTTCATTTCTGTTATTTGCTAGGAGACACTATATAAGTTTGCTTTTGCCAATGGACACTCTTTAGTTGTTACAATTAGCTCGTGGACACTAAAAGCATTAGAATATGACTTAGAAGAGAAAAAGGATTTTACAAATGACCAAACTGCCCTTGAAACATTTTGAGCATGTCTAACGAAATAATTATTTATTTATTAATTATATATGTCATAATTATTATAAATATTTTAAAAACTTTTTTTTTGATATGCTCATACTGCCAACATCACATCCAATTTAAAAGACAACAAGACACGCGTTTAATAAAATATCATACTATATATTAGTATACGGGCATACATTACTGTTTCATGTTTCAGACATACATCAAATAAGCTTAAGTCTTACAAGTTCGTGGGACATAACAAAATACAACACCCTGACCACATGGTGGCAAGTGGGGCTGCGTGGGACGTCTGGACAGGTGACGTGGAGATGGGCGTTTGTCTTTTTTTTTTCCTTTTACAATTCTATTTACTCGGTGGGAACTTGTCCGGTAGCTGGAGAAAACAGGGGGCAAGATTATCAATTGCAATATTCTCTCTCTTCATTTGTTTAGTTAAGTGTGTCTTAGCCAATTTACAGCATTGGATACTGTCCTTTGGCAAAGACAAGATTGAATGATGTCCTCCAGTAAAGACCAAAAAAGAAGGATGTCTTCCAACAAATTTTGCCTTGTACAAATGTGACCACTGTACGCTCCAGAGATAAATGCCTTGAGGAGGTGTAGGAATAACAGAGTTTGTGGTTGTGAGATGCAAACTGTTTCACCTCGTCACTGATATTAACATCTCACATAAAAAAGCCTTCTGTTTTAGAGCAAAACCATACTTAAATCTAGAATCCTGTCAAAAAGGGAAGGAAAAAAAAAAACCACAGACCCAGAATCCCAGAGGCTCCAAGGATTGTTCCGTGCGATCATGAGGTCGCTTAAACATGACGCTCGCGTGTCCTTGCCGCAGCATGGTCCGTAGCTCCCCCTTCTTGTTGTACATCAGACCAAACGTGCTTGGGCCTGTGCACAGGACCGTTAAGTTGTTGCCGGCGCCTGTAAGCCACGTCGTCGAGGTCAACCTCCGTAGGGTCGCCGAGCAGATGCCGGTCGTCGTCCTTGTGGAACATGGACTCGACGAGGCAGAACTTGCTGTCAGCCATGTAGACGAGCTTGGCGCCCCGGTGCAGGTCAGCCTTTTTGTCGAAGAGCTTGTCCTCGCAGAGCTTCCCACACGGCGGGCGCGTGAACTCCGCTGCGACATCGCAGGAACAGAGGTGCCCAGCCTTGTCTCTGTCGCCACAGAGACCGACCCACGCTTCCAGCTGGGGGTCGAAGTAGGCCTGGCCGTCGAAAGGCGGCACCCACTCCCCGCGGTGGGTCCACTCGAGCCGATCCGCGTCGAAGGAGAAGGTACCGCCGGCGGCGGACACGAAGAGGGTGCGGCCGTCCGGGTGCACGGCGTAGTAGGAAACCTCCGCGTTGTAGAACGGCAGCGGCGGCGCGTCGACGACGGCGGTCCAGGACCAGGGGGCGTCGCTATCGTACGGCGGCGGGTCGGCGAGGTACTCGGTGCGGTCTTCCAGGAAGAGGAAGAGCTTGCCGCCGACGGAGACGAAGATGGGGATGACGTGGTCCGCGCGGCAGGAAGGCCAAGGGCAGATGGCTAGAGCTAGCGTGTGGGCGTCGAAGGCCGGGACGCCCGGGCTCGATTCCCTGGGCTTCATGGCGAAGATCTTGGAGCCGTGTGAGGCGAAGTTCCAGGACCTCACGTGCGGGGACTCGATGCGGGCGATCGGCGGCTCCGTGACGCGCTTCGGTGAGAGGACGGCGTCGGCGTCGGAGTCGAAGGCGTCGACATCCAATTTGTGGATGCTGTAGCCTCTTTCCCAATCGTCCAGCAGCAGGTGCAGATGCTGCTTCGACTGTTGATGCTGCACCGGCCGCTTGCAGCTTTCGAACCGGTTATTCAGTTTAACCGGATAACCGGTCCGGCCGGTCGCGTTAATCTACCGGTTAACCGAAAAAAACTGGATCTAGTACTATAGCAGGTTAATTGGCCGGTTATTTTGGTTAACCGGTTGGTTTTTCACCGAATCGAGCCAGCCGGTTAAGTAGGTTTTTCGAACCCTGGCCCGTTTGGAGGCGTGGCCGCCGCGCCCTCCGACCTCTTGCGCTTCGACATACTCGTCATACTCTGCTGCCTTCCCACGTCTCATGGCTTCTTCTCCTTGTGTATAGCGACTCTCCCCTATACCTGTCCAAGTGGATCGGGCTAAATGGGCTGGCACGAGGCCCGCCTATTTTGGCCTGGCCCGAGCACGGCCAGGTACGATGCTTGACAAGACATGCCGGCCCGTGATCTGTCATGGGTCGTGCCTGGGCCTAGCCACAGGCCCATCAGGCCAGCCCGAGCACGGCCCGTTTACAATGGCTTGTCTAGCCCGTGCAATAGCCCGTTTAACCCGTAAGGTACGGCCCGGCCTGGTACGGCCCATCATGGCCCATCAAATAAAATGATTAATATTTTAATATTTATATTAAAAATCTATTTTTTTTAGTTCAAATTTATTGATAGAAAATATTTTTCTACATAAATATTTAAATTTTAGAGAAAAATTGCGCATATAAAATTTAATCGGGCTTCGGGTCAGTCCAGCCCAAATAGCCCGTCAGGCCGACAGGCCAGCTCGACCCATATAAGACGAGTCGTGCCATGCTTAGGGCTGGGCACAGACCCATCGGGCCGGCATGGCACGACCCGTTAAACAGACGGGTCGTGCCAGCCCGTTAAGCCTATGGCCCGACCCGTGACGGGCTCATGCCGGGCCGGGCGGACACGGCCCGTTGGCTAGCTATACCCGCCCCATCGATTAAGAAATCAGGGGAAAAGAAATTTTTTTTTCCCTGTATATTTATGGACCGACGAAGGTGATGAATTCCAATCCAAGTCCCGATCTGAATAAATAAGAAGACGACGAGTACCTTCAAAGCCCGGCCACCGTCTCCGACTCCGAATCCAATAATAATCAGACTATGTTTCAACTTTCTTACAGAGGGAACTATACGTCCTGCATTTATTTATGGAACCGCAAGGTGATGTGAATCCAAAAATCCGAGGCCAGACCGGAAGAAATAAGCAGGTAAACCGGAGATTCATCAATCCAATGGAAAATAGACTCCGTTTCAACAGAAGAAACTCACCGCGGCTCCGAATTCGGTAGCCATGTGCATTGTTCAAAAAGAAAAAGAAATTAGGAACCATGTGAAAACCCCTCTTGATAAAGCTGGGCCTGGGGCCTTTTCTCTCTAACAAAAATATGAGACAATTCCTTCCATAGCCTTAAAAAAGTTGCTGCTTCCTTCCTTGACCCTCTCTGAGTTGAATTTCCCTGTGTGACCCCAAACCAATTTTGCCTTCTCTCCGTGGCCTTTCCGTGAACTTTCACAGTTAATGGTGTTAACTTGAGCGTAGAAAGACATTTTTATCCTTCATATGAAATGAATATTAATTATTTGTTAAAAATATCTGAAAAATATATAATTCTGTGGAGGGTAAATCTGTAAATTTGAAAATTCCAAACAAAAACTCTGAAGATTTAAAAAAATCTGACAGTTTAAAAATTTTGGAAAAATATCTGAAGGTTTGAAAAAATTGAAAAAAGATCTCGTTTAAATCTGGAAAAAATTTGGTTTGAGTTTTGATAAAAATAGTAATATTTTACTATTGTTACTATTTAAACAATATTTAAACACAAAAAAAATTCTTAATTTTTTCGCAATTTTAAAACCTACAGATTACCCACGAAATTATACATTTTTTAGATTTTTTAACAAATAATTAATGTTTATTTCATACAAGGGGTAAAAATGTCTTTCTACCCTCAAGTTAACACCGTTAACTGCCAAACTTCATGGAAGGGCCATGGAGGGAAAGCAAAAATAGTTCAGGGTCGCACAGGAAAGTTCAATTCAAAAAGGATCAAGGAAGGAAGCAACAACTTTTTTAAGATCATAGAAGGAAATTTCTCCAAAAATATCTCCGATCGACATGGTTTCTAGGGCCTGAAAATGCCTGATAGTCTCTGGATTTGTGGCCCCAGCTCAACAAGCCTAGAGCAGTGACAAGTAATAGTTTCAGCAAGAAGCATAGAGCAACAGTGTGACAGCTGACAGCCTGATAAACAAATTGCCATTTGTAAAGGCATAAATATCAATTGAATAAACTTCCAAATTTACAGACCAAAACCACCACCTACACGTTATACAAATGTTTTGAGCATTACATGGACGAAAGAATAAGCAGTGCTGAAACCTGCAATGAGATTGTTCATCCTAGTCTGCCTCAGGGAAACGAGCTGGTGAAGAATGCCCTGGCAGATGGCTATGATGCAAACGATCTGACCTAATTGCTGCAGATTGGGGTCGCACATAACCCTGCTTTTCCAGTAAGCTCTTCCACAAACCACTACCGAGGACATCCTTTTGACGAAAAACACATCAGATAAATACACTGCCAGGCACACCACATACCTGTGCAGAACATGGATTGCCATAAAATCAGTCCAGATATATACGTAAAGTCTCCTGACTGAATATCTACTGTAGTTTGTAAGCTCACTTGATAAGCAGGCAAAAGGCACTGGTTAGGAAAAATCATATAAACCATATCATAATATAGTGGATGGATGGTAACAAATATAAGCTAGAATTAGGATGTTCTGACCTTGACGACTACCAACTCTGAGATGGATAACTGATTCAAAGTGAGCCTGTTTTCTCCCAATGAGACCATGTACTGAATCTGCAATTGTAAAGGCAGGTGCAAAAGTAAAGAGGCAAATGAACCAGATCCAGCAGGAAGGGAGGGCATAGAGATTTCGTCTCTATGATCAACCTAACCAAGGGAGATTATAGCACAATCAAATTCTAAGAGGAAAAAAAAGAGAGTATAGGACACATCAAGCAATGATATTATCATCAAAGCGCTCAAACCGTCAGCAAAAGATTGAATATGTAACATGTTACTTTTTTTCCTACTTATTCAGTCACTTGAAAGAAAATTATTTGAATGTACGCGCATATTATCCAAATGGTTGTCGAGGAACAAGTAAACTTGCATGATCCACCGAACATCATCATGGAAAAGTGATCAAGATGAAAATAGAGTGCTGCATCTATAACTGAACAGTCCAAAAAAAGCAATATAACAGAATTTAGTGAGAGAAACTTTTCAAACTCAACACATGTCTTTTGCATTTAATTGGGAAAGATAAAATTGCAGAACTCCCACAGAAAACAAATTAGCAGCAGCACTAGGCAGAACATAGACAACAGAATTCCTGAACATTGAACATTTTAGCAAAATAATAATAATAATAATCAGCTTACTGGCCTGCAGGGATACTGATTTCTTTTATAGCAAAGCAGGAAAGGCATCAGGGATACTGATTTTATCAGTTCCATCATAGCTAAACAGTAGTACTAGAAAGAAAGTAGCTCGCATAAATCAATAAAAAGTTGAGAATAAGCTAAAATTAACATGATGCAACCTCAATGATGACCAGATCCAGCCTGAATGTGGGCTGATTCAGGCAGAGCATGTTTTTTACCCCCGAGATCATCTGCTTGAATTAGAACTTGGTAAAAGCAGGTGCAACGGTAAGCAGGTGAAAAGGGAGGATATATAGGTAATCTCATGCAAACATCTTATAACAATGGCCTTTAGTGACCAGAGCAACCAACAGTCTTATTTTATACTCCCTCCGGATTTTTTTTCTTGACGTTCAGACCAAAAAGTTAGTTCATATTTACACTATTTGGCCTGTCTGAACGTTAACAAAAAAGATTCAGAGGTAGTAGTATTCTAGGTAGCAAAGAAATAAAGTAGGAAGGCACACCAAGTACTGAAATCATCCTGGAAGTGCTAAGGTTAACTAGCAAAAGATTAATGATTTGACTAACGTCAAGACTCTATTTATTCAGTCATTCACAAAGGAAATGAATTGAATTTAATGCGCTTATCTGAGTGTGTTGCTGAAGTAAACTTGCATCAACATAAATAGCTCAGGACGTCGGTATCATGCTCCAGTGTCCTATGCATGGTTTGAAAAGGTGAGATTGAAAAAAGTAGCTAGGATGAAAATAAACTGCTGACATGTGATCTAGGTATCATGCTCCAGTGTCCTACGCATAGTTCGAACATGTGAGATTGAAAAAAGTAGCTATGATGAAAGTAAACTACTGACATGTGATCTAGGTATCATGCTCCAGTGTCCTACACATAGTTTGAACATGTGAGATTGAAAAAGGTAGCTAAGATGAAAATAAACTGCTGACATGTAATCTGCCCGTAGCTGGTACAACAGAGATATATAGCACATTTGTTTTTTTAAAAAAACATCCAAGGAACGCAAAGGTTTAAACTCAACAAACTCAAATCATGAAGCTTTAACTGTACTCGTGGAAGGATAAACTTGCAGAGACATAAACATGATGGGATACCAATTGGTAGCACTAAGAAGTATATAATGGATTTCCTTAATATATAATACCTTGGTCAACATAAACATGATAGGATACCAATTTTTTAGCTCCCCATCTGACAATAGTGTTAGGAAGTATAAGGAACCACATAAATGCATTACAGAAACTGAAGTTCTCAATAAAGACTGCACTCAGAATCCTATATTGGACAATGAGGACCTTTAATGCAAGTTAAGGATGGGACATGAATCATGAAATGTCACTCTTCATAAGTATACTATCACAATTTTTTTTGTTCTGGGTGCTTAAACATCATCTAGTTCATATCTTCAGGTGCTTAAATAAAACCTCACCTCAAGTAATCTTTCCTACTTAATTATAGCCCAGATATTATCTTTCTTCAAGAAAAGGAAAATGGAGAGCAAAAGTTGAAAACAAAAATAGACATAACTGTTCAGAAGGAACAACTGAAGAGAACAACTACATCGATACTAAATCAGAATGAAGTGGAATTCTGGGCTACTATCAGGGTACCTTCTAATCAATTACTGAAACCTGGTACTCTCAGTGAAAGTTGTATATAGGGACCTGGTTTCAGGAAAGATGGGGCTCTAAATGAAATGGTGACAGTCACTTATGTTTAAATTAAGGATAGCTCATGGATGATGACGTGTTATTCTCCATAAGCCTAGTTCATAATTCTATGTTTTGGACAATTACAAGCCATATAAGCATAATAATTATATGAATAAGTGTAGCATTTTCTTTTTCATGGTGTCGTCAAGTTAAGTGCCTAGATATAAGCTAACCTCATGTGTATTGACCTACTTAACTAGTCCATTGCAATATATTTCTTGAAGAAAAATAAAGCGGGGGTGAAAGATGAAAAGCATTAATAGAAATAACTATTTCAAATGGAACAGCTGAAGAGCACTACATTGACATTACATCCAAACAAGGTGGAATTGAGTAACCTACAGAATTGGCCTTCATTGTGCCCTCTTGCACATTTGACACCTTTTCTGTCCTAAATCAATCCATTCACAAAGCTAAATTTAGGGAGTACCATCCATCAGTGTGCACTAACACCATTTTCAGCATCAAGTCCATATAGCACGCCTGCATATTTCTCTGTCGAGCCTGCGAAGAATGAATCTCTAAGCTTCCAGAACGCACAGGATGTGACCAGGCTATCAGACCCAGCCTGGTGGGACTCCCCGACGCGCTCCACTTCGAGAAGCTCGGCAAGCTTGTTCAGCCCGCCGTGCAGACTGTTGCAGAACTTCATGAGGTGCTTGATGTCGTACACCATCGGGAAATATATCTTCATCAGCTTGAAGAAGCCTGCTTGCGTGTCCGGAAGGCTGCTGCAAGTGAGGATCTTAAGCAGGTACCCAAAGTCGTATCCGGCGTGGAATGTCACCCAATATACGGAGTCGTTGAGCACGACGCCGGAGGACATGAGGAGCTCGGCGAACCGGCGTGCGTCCACACCGCGCTCAACGTTGCGGCGAAAGTCGATGCCGCTGCGACGGAGCAGCTCGATGGAGTCGGTCGCAAAGATGTCGCGCGCGTCGTCGAACTCGCGGAAGTTGAACTGCCATACGCAGCGGCGGCGGCCAGCGCCGAGGGCCGGCAGCTCGCCCCGCGGGCTGGAGAAGGTGAGGCCGAGCTGTATGAGGTGGAGCATGTCGACGTTGGCCTTGAGGGTGGCGTAGTGGAAGTCGGCGGAGGAGCGGAAGGTGGTGCCTACGGGGCGGCACACGATGCCCGGGAACTCCGTGTCCATCGCCACGAATGGGAACTCGTCGACGATGTCACGGATCAGCGCGAACTCCTCTTCCAGGTTGTCCGCCCACACCTCCCGGATCTCCACCGACTCGTCCCCGCCGTCGGGCTTGGGGATCACGGCGGTCGTGGGTTCCAACATTGCCATGGCGAATTCCCGATCGAATCGATGGGCTCTAGGGTTTGGTCAGATTGGGGGAACGGGAAGAGACGCTCGAGCTCCTCGAGAAAGTGGGAGAATCCTCTGGATTTTTAGAGGGCAAAGGTAGGCGGGTGGTGGCCAGGGACGCGCCGATGCGGCGCTACCTCTATCACATATCAACGGCTGCGATCAACGTCCACACCAAACGTGCGGCTAACAAACTAATCCCTCCCTTGCCTGGAAATTCAAAACCGCTTCGCTGATCTTTACAGAGCTGGCCAAAACGAAAACAGGACGACGCGTCTGCGGTATGCCCGAAAAACGTGATCACCCTCGCAAAAAAAAAAAAGTTTAATTGTAAGTTCCACCCCATAACTCAATTCTAGTTTGATTTTCCACCCTATAAACCAATTTATTGTAAAAACCTACCCACCCTACTCCGGTAAAGGTTAAAATAGCCTCTCAATTTGCGTATAGAACGTCAACTAGGCTAAAAATTGTCACCGTGGACACATGCTTCCTAGTGAGTCAACTAATTTGGACTGAGCTCAACTTTGTGGTCTCACTGCTCTGAAGTAAGAGCGCACCAAAATAAGCCTATCATTGTCGCAGAAGAATTAAAAACAAGGGAATTACAGAAGAAATATATATGTTGATGAGTGCAGATCAAACCATCATGATGGCATGGTATTATGTGTGCGCGCACGCACATATGATAGACACATGTTCATGATGGGTAGTTCTCGATCTTATTAACAAAGCACATGTATCGGGGGTTGTTTCAACCTACAACGGGGTGGGATGGGTGGATGGGCTTTTGTAACAAACAAACTTATGAGATAGAAAATCAAACTAGGATTGAGATATGGGGTGGAATTTGCTAGTAAGCCAAAAAAAAAAAGGAAAAATAAAAGAAAACGTGATACTCCTCGCCAAAAAAGAAAAAGAAAAGAAAACGTGATCAGGTTAATTTTCCTCGTTTGTTCTATGCGACTAATTTGAGGAGTAAAGAAAGCACTTATGGGTGACTACTGACCAATAAACCACTGATTCCTCACTTTATTTAGGCATTGACCACGTTCCCATTGCCATGGACAAATAGGCTGGAGCAAACAAAAAGCGTGCACTTTCTGAAGCTTGGAGTGCAGTTCTGACGGCATTTTTTATGGGGAAAATAATGCCGGCACACAACTTCCCCCACGCGACTCAATACCTAGCGCCACCACCAGGAGCGTCCAGCCGCCGCCTGGTTCCCTCTTCCTTCTCCTCTGGTGTCACACCGATGGCTGAGTAGGAGCGTCATCCATCCTTTTTTTAGTCTAGTTATCTTTTTTTAATTAAGTTCTAAGTTAGGGGTGAGGTCATCTTCATGTCAAATTAATTAATATTGAAAATTTGTTTTCTCCTTTATCTCACCGGTGGTGGGAGTTTTTTTTAAAAAAATAATTATTTTTAATTTATTATTATAGAAATAATCTATCCGTAACTAAAATTTCAAAATCTAGACTTTTTGACACGCCAATTAGTATGGCGTGTCTCATAAATGAAACACGTCAAATCGATTGGCGTGATTAGGTCCACGTCAGCGTCGACTGTCACGTCGGATCCGAACATGGACTGAGATTGACCTCAAACACGTCAATCTATTTGGCGTGTTTCATATATAAAACACAATGGGCGTGTTTAGGAGTTTATTTTATTCAAACGACCCAGAAATTGACTAAGGTTAATTAATACACGTCAATCCATATGGCATGAGACATGAAGAAGACACATCAAATAGATTGACGTGTCTTATACAACCTAAAATTGCACATGTCACTTTCATGATGACATAAGCGAATAAAGTGGTGTAATTTTTCTTTCAAAGCTATAAATCCTTTATACATTGTCTGTTTTTTATTCTGATTTCACTGTTGTATTCTACGTGATGATATTAACAAAACTAGATCCCACTTGCATATGTTTGAAAAAAAAATTCTCAAATATATGCAAGTGGGATCTAGTTTTGTTCGTATCATTGCGTAGAAGAGAACGGTGAAATCGGAATTAAAAACGGACAATGTATGAAGGTTTTATAGCATTTTAAACAAAAGTTACATCACTTTATTTACTTATGTCATCATGAAAGCGACATATGTAGTTTTTGGTTGCATGAGACACACCAATTCATTTGGCGTGTCTCCTTCCTTTCTCACGCTAAATGTCTTTCATTTCTCACGCTAAATGGATTGACGTATTTTAATTAACCTTAGTTCATACCGGGGTCGTCTAAATAGTATTAAGTCCCAAACACGCCAATCAGTATGACGTGTTTTATGTATGAAACACGCCAAATAGATTAACATGTTTGAGGTCAACCTCAATCCATGTTCGGATCTAACATGACGGTCAACGCTGACGTGGACCTAATCACGCCAATCAGTTTGACGTGTTTCGTTTATGAGACACGTTATACTGATTGGCGTGTCAAAAATATATAGATATTAAAATTTTAGTTTTAGATAGATTATTTCTATAATAATAGATTAAAAATGATTATTTTTTTAATTAAGCTCAAAGAGTGGATTTGATCTCTCCATAGTGGCATCAATGAAGATTATGACGGCGACGATGTCGTGAACGACTTTCATGTCTTGGCGACATGGAGATTTAGGTTTTCGGATGATGACATCAAGACGGAGATGATGTTGTTGGCGTGAAATAAAATTCTCCGGTCCATTCTTCGTTTTCTAACCGCGATGAAAAACTTGTGAGACTAGGTTTAATGTTTTTTCTTCTTCTTTAGTGACAAAAGAAAGAAGAAGAAAGACACAAAAAAAATAGAAGAATATGCTTAATTCTACCTATAGAAATGTTGGTCCTCGTTCCCTAGTCACGTGTTCTCAGTCTCAGTGACGGAGCCAGACGGAAAATACAATTGAGGCCGGGTAGACAATTTCACAAAAATAGTCAATAAATATACAACAACACTAGATAAATAAAAATTTACTGCATAATATGATAAAAGTGGTAAGAATAGCAAAGGTATAATTTGGTCACAACAAACAGAACATAAGTAACAGTAGATACTAGATATCAAAATTTAGAAATTCAGAATACCAGTACTAAAAGCTCATTCGTACTCATTCTCATTCTTTAATTCATCTCTTTTTTATTTGGAAAATAAAAGAATTTGTTTTTATTGTGTGATAACTCGACATCCCAAATTCACAGTAAGAATGATATGATTAATGTTAAACTCGTAACATGCTAGCAAACTAAAGAATCAAAAGTCTAGACATTTTGGGACAAACAAGAAAGGATACTCAAACACTATTCGCCTGTGAATCGCGATGGCCGACTGGCGGAAAGAGTGAAGAAGCGCCGAGGCTCCATCTCTAACGAGTAACGACCAATCGGTCTGGCTAGCTGTGCTTTGAGTGGCTTGTTACCTAATCAATTGCGTAAATCTGCTGTATTGTCTATGTTCAGTCTGTTTGCTGAGTGTTTGTCTGTGTGTTTATTTATGTGAATTTTTATATAAATTTTAAAGCTACATACTAAGTGTACTTAGTTATATTTTTTTTATATTTCAGAGTGCTTGTAATATGAAAATGTAATCAGTTATTATTTAATATAATCCTTTTTTATCTAAAAAAAATGAAAAATAATGCCCAATGCAAATTAAAACATAGTACTCCGTCAATCTCAATGTAGTACTTCATTTTAGCAAGGTTTCTAGGTGTCTAGATTTATAAAAAAATTTATTATGATCCTTGACAGTAACAGAGGATAAATAATCACCAACGTAATTGAAGCATTGTACTAGCAACTAACAAGGTTGGAACCCGGTGGGTCTGCGCGACTGAAACTGGCCCTCTCTGCTTTCATACTACTGGTATTTAATTTCCGACTCATCTGAAAAAGAAGAGAGAATTTTCTGACACTTATTTTAGAAGATGTGTGCAGCATGACGTGTGTGTTGATATCAAGCAAGGGAACACTTACACCTCTCAGTTTGCATCGTAGTAGAATGCACTGATGGAGAGGAAGATGGAGGCATGGAAAGTAGAGGTGGAGGATAATGGAGCACATTTAGATGTTCAGAACTACGATTACCTCCTGGCTATTGAAAAGTAATGCTCAATCTATCTCAAAATCATAATAGGACTGTATACTGACATGACAAATACTGCATTAAAGTGCTAGCCCTCTGCTTGTCCAAGCGAAATGGATGTAAGCACAATAGAGACAGGCAAGTTCAGATACAAAAGCATCAGTCAGTCTCTGAACACTTCAGAGCCAGAACGCCGTAGGGTCGACGGGATCCCAAAACCCATGACAACGATTATACATCCTACTACACGATCGAGCTCCTCGCAGCATGGTCCGAAGCTCCCCGTTCTTACTGAACCTGAGACCGAACGTGGTCACGCGGAGCACACGGCGGCGCGGGTACCGGTCTTCCCGGAACATATGCTCGTCGTCCCTTTGAACCAGGGACTCGACGAGACAGAACCTGCCGTCGCCGCCCGTGTACACGAGCTTGGCACCCAGATGCAACTGCGGCTCCTTGCGGAACACCCTGTCCACGCCAAGCTTCCAACCCGGCGGGCTCGTGACATCAGCATCAGCAGCATCAGCAGGGACGACGACGTCGCAGGAGCAGAGGAACCCGGTGCCGTCTCTCTCGCCGCAGCAGAGTCACCAACGACTCCAGCTCGGCGTCGAAGTAGGCTTGGCCGGCGAAAGGCAGCAGGCAGTCGCCGCGGCGCGTCCACTCGAGCCGCTCCGCGTCGAAGGAGAGAGTGCCCTGCCCCTCCTCCTCCTCACGGGGAGGCTTTTTCCTGTAGTACTTGCTGCCGCTGCTCGGCCGTCCGGGTGCAGCGCGTAGCAGATGACTTTGCTCGTGTAGAATGGCGGCCGCGCGGTCATGGTGGTCCATGACGTCCACGGCGTCTTATTCGTGCTGCCGCTGCTCGGCGAGGAAGAGCTTGCCGGCGACGGAGACGAAGAAGGGATAGCCTCCATGGCAAGAGGGCCACGGGCAGATGGTCAGGCCCAGCGTGTGGGTGTCGAAGGCTGGTATGGCTGGGCTGGCGTCACCCGACTGCATGCCGTAGATCTTGGTGCCGTGTGAGACGAAGTTCAGGTTGAACCTGTCGTGCACGGCCTCCATGCGAGCGACGGGCGGCTCAGTGAAGCGCTTGGGCGGCCAATCGCTGTCGCCACCATCTGTGTTGTCGAAGTCGTCGACGTCCAGCTTGCGGATGCTGTAGCCGCTCTCCCAGTCTTCCAATAACAGGTAGAGATGCCGCTTCGGCGTCGGCACAGGCCGTTTGGCAGCGCGGCCGCCGCTCTCGGGGGAGCTCTTGCTGAGTCCCGTAACGATGAACTGAGTCTCCGGAATCAGTTTGTAAACAAAGAGCAAAACACGATATACTGCGGCTCATATTTGAATCGGAAGAACCAGCCTATAACTAATACCGAGTCCGACAAGAGGTGAGCCCAGCCGAGCACCATTTGCACCGTGCCGCCGTGCGCGTGCGCTACTTGTTGTCATCACCGACATCTAAACCTTCCGCTGTTTTGCATTTTGATCCAAAATTATGAAAGAAAACTACTACTACAGGTTAATAACAGCAACTGTATCAATAAAAGATTCAGACTCCCGTAACAACATACCGGATCAGCGACAATGAGTCATCTCCACAAAGTAAAAGTTGGAAGCGATATTTTTCATACTACAATGTAAAAATTTGTCCGAGTGAATCCGCACAACAGCAGCACTGGGAACGTTATTTGTCCCAGCAATACGCCAGAGCAATCTCAATGATCTGAACACAAACGAACTGAACCGAGATTTCTCCAGTAAACCACATCTTCTTACCTCTGATTTTCCCAAAAGCATAGAAAAAATGTGGCTGGATTGGATCCACGCGCCACATAATTATCGACGATCTGAACACCATTTGCCCTGAAATATCAAACAACTGAAATGAACCGATAGCTCTCCGGTAAACAACATCTCAGGACTGATTGCTTTCTAAGGGACAAAATTTGTCCGGAGTAGATCAGCGCGCCGCATAGTTCTTCACGATCGCGGCCAGTAGGCATTCTCAACGACCTAAAGCATGCAGTTCAACCATTCCGCTGGGAAGCCAGACGATGGACTTGGTTGTTCAACGTCGACGGGTCACTGTGTACTCCTGCTCGTTGGGCCGGCACCACCGGAAACCTGCCGCCTTGATCCAGTTGGGATTGACAAGAAACTTGTTGTTCCCCCGCGCCCACCGCGCCTTCTCCGTCGAAGGATCCTGCGCGACGACGTGGGTGACCGTCGCGTCGACATCGGCGGCACAGACGGCGCCGAGCTGCTCGGCCAGCTTCCACATGTGGTGGTCCTGGGCACGGACCTCGAGAGGGATCACCCGGCTAAACGCCACCGTGCATCCGCGCAGCACCTCGCGCCGGACCGCCCTGATCACCTCCCTGACGTCCGAGCGGCGACCATCATCAACAAAGAACCCGTGGTGGATGCGCTTCAGGACTTCCAGCACAACGGCCAGCGAGCCGTCGTGCTCCCTCTCGTCCCGCCTCAGCTCCGCCAGGGACAGCGTACCGCCGTAGCCCAAGTTCCGGCACGCCGAGGCGAAGTAGAGGTACCTGTCCATGAGGATCAGGTTGTCCTGGTGGTCCGGCCACACGTAGTCGGAGTCGTCGAGGATCACCACGGAGACGGGATCGGTGCCCGGGATGACGTCGAGGCTCTTCCTGTCGGGCCGGGTGGACTCGTCGCTGGACACGATCCTCCCGCCGAAGTAGGCGCCGTCGGGATCGAGCAGCTTGGCGGCCGCCGCCGCGTAGTCCTGGTCCCCCAGGGTGTACACGTACATCTCAAACATGGCGCTCGCCTGCTCCAGGAATCCCCGCACGAACGGGCGCAGCTTGGTGAGCATGCGATTCGGGTCTAAGTCCAATCGGAAGAGGCCCTTCCCCGGATCGTCCCTCGCGCGCCGCGTCAGCCCGTGGCCTTGCTCGATCGGGGAGAGGTCGTTGAGCTCCGTCGAGTTGAGCAGCGTGTGATCCAGGTCCAGGACGAGGGTCAGCTTCCTCGCGCGCAGGAGGGTCCCGAGGTGGGACGCGCGCGGGATGCTCTTCTTCTCCGGAGCCGGGCCCTCCGCCGCATCCTCCTCCTCCTTCGTCCCGCACAGGAAGCAGAGCCCGTAGACGAATCCGGGGTGCGGGGGACAGAGGGAGGCGGCGCCGTCGATTCCTCCTGGATTCATCTTATTCTTGTTAGCGCGACGGCGAGCGGCGGTGGGGGAGGAAGGCATCCGCATC
The DNA here is from genome assembly GCA_030378355.1 of Eleusine indica. Taxonomy (NCBI): domain Eukaryota; kingdom Viridiplantae; phylum Streptophyta; class Magnoliopsida; order Poales; family Poaceae; genus Eleusine; species Eleusine indica. Next base: position 1,716,638 of record CM059495.1, read on the forward strand.
CGCCCGGGTGGGGGGAACGGCGCGGTCGGGTCGAAAACTCGAAATGCCAAAATGGGAAGAGCGCGGCCGTGCCAATTTTTTGCCGCTTCCTTCTTCAATCCTTCCTGTGGTCTGTGGACGGAAGCCGCCGCTCCGAATCACGGATACGCAGCCCATCAGGCCATCACCACCAACTAGTACTCGTATCATTTTTCTATTGAGGCCCAATAGAGCGCGGCCCAGCCCACCACCGTCCGCTCCGCGCCCTAGTTTGCCGCAGCAACGACTACCCGCCGTCGCGGCCGCCGCCTCTCTACACCGCTGCTGCTTGCCGGCGTGGACGACTCCCTCCATCTTTCGGCCGCATTACGGGGTAAGCTCGGCTGCTGATGGTGGCCATGGCGAGAAAGGGTGAGGAAGAGGGGCCCTCTGACAGGGTGCCGCACCTGCCGTGGATGCGGCGCCCAGTCGACATCGACGCCTTCTCCGGCTGCCCCGTCTCGCAGATCCCTAGGCTTGACCCCAGGTGCGCTCTAAACGCTCTCGCTTGTGCTCCTGATAACTTGTACACGCGATTCGGAAGTTTAGTTTTGGTTGCAGCTCCTACAACGACATGAACTGTGTTGTTTTGACTTTTGTTGTTCTGCTGGTGACCAGTGTGTGGTTGAACCGTAGTGCCGATGCTATTTAGTTTTGGTTGCAGCACCTAGAAGTCTAGAACGGCATTACACTGTACGGCTTTGATTTTGGTTTTGCGGATGACCAGTGTTTGGTTGAACGGCAATGAGAATGATATTTAGTGTGCGACGCATGGAATTAGTATCGGCTTGGAATTGAATTCTATTTGCTTGGTTGCACGTTGAAACTGTGATTCTGAATCGTCTATGTTTTCTTTTGCAAATAATGCAGTTGATGTGGTCTGAGGCAATATGTTAACTGAGATGCATTAGCAAAGGTGTGGTCTTATTCCATTGCATGACTTGTGTGCTTAGTATTCTGGTTCATTTGCAATTAGATTCAAATGCCTTTTTCAGTGCAAGTTAATTTTAATAAGCTGGATAAGGAAGTATCCCTAATTCTTCAAGTATCTTGAAAACAACACAATTTATCCCTCCGTTGTTGCTTCACTATTGTAGATTGGTGGAGGCTTTACAGAAAATGGGAATTGAATCCTTTTTTCCAGTCCAGGAAGCAGCCTGGCTCGAAACAATTGGTCCTGGTGCTTTTGAGAGGGATATCTGTATTAACTCCCCTACTGGATCTGGAAAAACTCTTGCTTATGCCCTACCTATCGTGCAAGCACTCTCCACTCGGAAAGTTAGGTGCTTACGTGCTTTGGTTGTGTTGCCTACACGAGATTTAGCCTTGCAGGTTTGTGTGATTTCCTTTTAACTTTAAGAACTTAGCCCTGTTACCCAACAGTGTCAACATTTTAGTTTGGCATTTATCCATTTGATGTCAGTCGAATAACATGTACTTTGTGTGTTTATTCAATTTCAGGTTAAAGAGGTTTTTGATGCTATTGCTCCTGCTGTGGGACTGTCAGTAGGTTCAGCGGTTGGTCAATCGTCGATAGCAGATGAAATTTCCAGTCTTATCAGGAAGCCCAAACAAGAGCTTTACCCAACTATTGATGAGGAATATGTCCAGATGGAACCACAAACTAAAGTTGATATATTGATAGCAACTCCTGGAAGACTGATGGATCACATTAACATGACAAAGGGTTTCAGTCTAGAGCATCTTCAATACCTGGTAGGCTTATCAATAATAATCATGTGCTTTTTGCATAACCTGTTTTCTGTCATGGTAATGCTACATCTGCTTACTTTGCTTGAGAATTTCAATTATTTCCTTAGTCCATTTTTCCTTCTTCATATGGGGCTGTTTGTTTAACCTTGAAACATCTTTGCAGTGTTTTGGCGCATGGTACAAAGTACACTAATAGTATCTTGTAGATTTTTGGGAGATTATACCTAAGCATTGATTTTTTATGCGTGTTTACAACTTTCTTTGTGTTGGGTCTGTGTCCAAAGATACATAATGTATTGCATATGATATCTTATATAACGGCGTTATCATATGATATTCTGGGCAAATTCAGGCCAAGCAACCGAAGCCTGATACATCTTTGCTTTAAATCCTTATCATTGTTATGGACTGAAGCAGCGCACCTAACCAGTCCAACCCAAAAGCTTAAGCGATTGAGAAGGGGCTAGAGCGGCTTTATAGCTCAACACCCCCCCGCACGCGCAGCCCACGTGGGCGCAGACGGCTGCCGCTGGGGCGCAGCGTGGGAAATGGGTGGCGCAAGGAATGCGGGAACCGGGGCTCGAACTCGAGACCTCCTGGCTCTGATACCATGAAGCAGCGCACCTAACCAGTTCAACCCAAAAGCTTAAGCGATTGAGAAGGGGCTAGGGCGGCTTTATAGCTCAACATGGACGTCATGCAAGTGTCTTTTGCTTGCAACATGATTTGTTATGTTTTGCAAGTATTCTTCTGAGAATTATTGGAATTAGGCTTTGTTGTCGTAGACTGTCAGCAGTTTGCAGACTTTACCAATTTTATCATGATTGTGCTTTTCCAACTTATTAGTAATTAGTACTCATATATTATGTTGGGACACAGGTCGTTGATGAGACAGATAGGATGTTACGAGAGGCTTATCAATCCTGGTTGCCAACAGTGATCCAGCTCGTTCATTCAAGTGGCCAAGATCACTCCTGGCATGACAACGGGAAAGCTCTACTACATCCATTGACTACCATTAGAAGATTGTAATTTACTCACCTCCATGTATATTTTTCTTTCATTTTATAAGGGTTACATCTATTGCTCATATTTTGTCCAGACCATATTTTATCAAGACTTACATAATTGCTTGTCTTTCCTGACATTATTTGTTTAACTGCACTTTTCATCTCAACTGAGAAATTTATTGATATACTCTGCCATGTAGGGGGGTTGAGCGTGGGTTTAAAGGTAAATGCTGTCCAAGATTGGCAAAAATAATTTTGTCTGCTACACTGACTCAAGATCCTAGCAAGCTTTCTCAACTAGAGCTGCACCATCCCTTATTGTTGAATAGCGGGAAGAAGCGTTACAGGATCCCTACAAAGCTGGAGTCCTACAAACTGGTTTGTCTACCTAGCTCCTTTACCTTACATAAACAATGTTCATGCATCCAAGTTGTAAAAGTACTATTGGACATTCCATTGTGCATGCGCACACATATTCATTCTATGCTGCTGTTGCAGATTTGTAAATCAAACTTAAAACCGTTGTCTCTCATTGTGCTTCTCCAAGAGTTGCGAGGGAACAAGTGCTTAGTTTTTACCTCATCTGTAGAATCAAGTCATAGACTAAGCACTTTACTGGGATTTTTTGAAGACTTGCCCTTTAAGTTCAGCGAATATTCACGTTTGCAGCGTGAATCTACTCGAAGGTAACTTGCCTCTATTTGGTTTAATTGGGAAATAAAAGGTTCTTATTTGTAGAGTTGTTAGCAAACAGCAACAGATGATCTACTTTTATCAAAATGTTATCTCAAGTTGTATCTTCAATGTGTGGCTCGTATTTGTATCAGATGAGCTCAAGCAGAAGAAAACAACCAGTATCATGCCTGACACAAGTTGAACTACTCTCTTGCAGGAAGACACTAGAGGCCTTCAAGGAGGGGGACATAGATGTTTTAATTGGTACAGATAGAATGGCTCGTGGAATACACATCGATGGCCTAAGATATGTTATCAATTATGACATGCCACCCTATGTGAAAACATATATACATCGAGCGGGGCGGACGGCTAGAGCAGGGGAGTCTGGTTCTTGCTTCACCTTTTTGAGGAAACATGAGGTATTGCATTCTTTAACTATATTCAGTAGCTTTCTCATGACAATAATCACAATGTGTTGATTTATGATTGCCATGTTAGTATGCATGACTTTAATAAAAAGATGCGATCTCATTTTGTTCATATGCACAACTGAGGATAGACAACTGAACTGCATATTGGGTGTTCTCTGAGTTGGTTGATATTTTCCTGGTGTAATATGGTTTGGTGGAGAATACTAATTGTAGTAGGACACTATATTTGACTTTCGAGCGGTGCGTAAGAGGTGCATAAAGAACTCTAATGTCCATTCTAGAGTGAAACATCGCCTTAGTAACATTAGAAAACCCAACTGGATCATACCCTGTGCCATTGTCATAGAATATCCTATGCAAATATTTTTCTTTCTATTTTGGTTGCTGAGACAAGTCCTTTCTAGGTTAAAACTTTTGATAAAATGCTCAAGAAGGCAGGTAATTCCAGCTGCACCCTTCATTCACTGCCTGAGGAATCAATAGAAACACTTTGTCCTGTTTTCTCCAGCGGTAAGATTATGCTTCTTCCGTAATTAAGATAAGCTTAGTTACTTCTCATCTTTATTTTATTGTTCGATCAACCATACATTCTAACTTTTCATCTTCTTATTGATTTTTAAAGCTCTGAAAAAACTGGAAGAATCTCTGGAATCAGAAGCTACAAAAAAATCTACTTTGGGGGATAAAAGTCGTAGTACTTCTAAAAGAAAGAGAACAACAAACCAAAAGTGAAGCGATAGAGTAGCTCTTGTTCTGAAGTATTCTGATGTTAAACCTGCATTTGCTTCTGAGATTTGGTGAGATATGCTTTCTAACTTGTCATGAATCTTTCTGTAGTACTACCAATATATTTATTTTTCTTATGTTCATTGTCATTATGTGGCATAAATTTGCACAATTTTTCATTTTTTCTAAAATAAATAATCAATCCAAGGTAAAAAAAAAAGGAAACAATTGATCACCAGTAAAATATGGGCAAGAAATGGGGCATAATAAGTTCAAAGCGGAATTGACTTTGTTAATCAGATTTGGCCTTGGTTATTTTGAGTTGGGCCTAAATATTTGAGCTAAATCTTTGTTCTGCCCTTTTCTCAAACATTTATCCTGCCATTTAACTTCTGAATTAACCTACTTCTTGGATCAAATAGACATTCTGCAATGTTTCTGCTTGCTCGATCTGTATGTGTCTATTTTGAGGTTTCACATTTTGACCACTTCGTTCGCCACTAACAAAATATGGTTAAATAAGGTACTGCTTTACTATAGTCGCCCCATTCTTCTACTGCGACATCAGACCTTTGTTTGTACTACTAGTTGCTAGTGCCCCTTCCTTTTAAAAAAAAAGAAACCAGCATATGCAGTTTGCTTAGAAAATGCCTTATAGCTGTTGGAAGAAAATCTGAGCAAAGGTCTCATTTGATGTCGCAGTAACTGTTGGAGAACTAAATTTTACACCCTTCATTGCACATATCTAGTCGTCAGCAATCAGCGTTAACTTAAAATTATTTAGTTATTTACTTAATTTCTTTTAGAACTAAGGTGAGAAACCTTGAAGGATCTTATCCGAGTGACAAATCTGTAGTACTCCCTCCGTTCATATTTACATGTCATTCTAAGGTTTACAACTTTTCTACAATTACATATCATTCTCGCTTCCCAATGCACATTTCTCTCTTCCCAATACAATATTCTCTTTTCTCACTACATCTCTATCTCTATCTCTCTTTTTCTCATTTTCAGTGCACCCATCTTTTTACTTCTTATTTCTCGTACCCAACTCTAAAATGACATCTAAATGTGAACGGAGGGAGTAGCTCCCTACTTATGCCCGTCTCCTTCTCAGCCCCAACAATTCTGTAACTGGTTCAGCATTCATCATGGATAGCCAAAACAAGATGGATGATTTCATGTCTGCTGATCCATTGTCCGTGTTATCTTCAAACAGCTTTTGCCGTGCCTGCAACTGGCCGGCCCATTTTCGTGCAAGTGACAGTAAATATCTCGGTCTTACACGCTACGAAAAGTTTTCCTCTTTTCCTTCTGTGGTGCTCATCATTCACTGTGCATTTATGGCTAGAAGGAGCCTGCCCCAAAGAAAAGTTGGGCACCTTCACATCAGTTTATCTGCCGCTCGTAACCTTTCAGTTATGCATTACACCAGGAATATTCTTTTGTCTTCAAAACTGCCGTTGTTTGAGTGCCTGATTGGAAATGTCGCATCAGCACATAACTGAGAGCCTCGTTTCTTTGGTTTGAACATGATCATAGTTTGTTTTCTCTTGGTAAACAAGCTGGAGATCTCGTCTGCTTCCTCAAAATTTTTCATTGTCGTGTGGTCCAATTGTATAAATAACCTTTCCTTCTGTTGCCACTTGTTCCGTACTAGTTCGTAAAGCACGATCAAATATACCCTTCATTTACTTCACCAGAGTATACATCGCCCACCAGAATATTTCGATCTGTTGGTCGTATCAGGTAAATATATGCCCATGATTCTCTCTTTCTCAATTTATTTACGGTTAGAGCCAGCCCATCTCGATAAGCGATTAAAGTCAGGAAGGAATATTGCCACTTGTGAGTAGCCAGCCTTTTATCACCAAAAAAAACCTGCTTAGCAATCATTAAGCTTTTTTGTTCTAGAATGCACCCTCAATAAGTCAAGGTTTAATGGGCCTAGCAGCCGGAGCCCGACGTCACCAAAAGGCTCATCCCGGCCCGGGTTGTTCGAAACTCTAACGTATGCTCATTAGTTTCTTCTACCGTTCTACTTGAAGCACTCTTCCTTGGTTTTTCCTGGAGTGTCCAGTACTCTGCAACTGCTGTTAGGGTATATACCCGACACTTACTACTACAATGCGTGTTCTAAAAGAGAGCATTCAAAGTTCATCCGGCACTCGTGACGTCGTGAGCCCTCAATCAATGCGAACACTTGTTTAGCGCTAGCGCCGTATCTCTTGAACTAACGGTGCGCTGCAAGATAAGCACATTATCTCTCCTCCCCTCTATTATCGGCGATGACTTTTTGTGCTTAACTTTATGGTACACGCACTATATCTAAGGTTATCTGAGGTCCGAAAGCACCCAAGTTCAGCTTTCCAGCTTAAGCTATAGTGAAACAGCAGACCCTCTGTCCGGTTCTCACATAATCTTCCGTTTGTTGACCAACTTTGCACTTATACCACTCGCAGGATATAGGGAAAAAAATCATTTGTTGGTTTCTATGAGGGATATGATCAGACCCCCCTTGGACCAATAATTTCGTTCGATTCCTCCTTACCCTCCACCTAACAAGAGAGGACAGCTACGCGACAAATTTAACAGAAAAGAAAGCTAGGGATTAGAGAGCAGCTCGTAGCACAAAAGGAGTAGGAGGTAAAGAGATCAGAAAAGCTATTACACAAGAACATGAAAAGATGGAACTAAAGGTTGCATGATTAAACATCATTTCTTTATAAACAAACAAAAGGGCGGGAAAGGGTGGAGGGAGAAGGCCAGCCACGCCATTTGACAACTCCAACCCTGGAAGACGCACCCTTTTGAACATAGAACCTCCCAATAACACTGACCAGCTGAATTGACCTCCACCTTCACTGCTTATCGCCGGCACCAGCATCGTTGATGGTCCGGGAGTCATTACCGCAAGCACCATTAACCAATGGAGGCGACGCAGGGCTGCTGCTGTCGTGTAGGGGTCCTCCAGCGCCGGCCACTGGGCGGACGGAGGGGCGAGACAAGAGGGACGGCGATGTGGCAGAGGAGATGGCTGAGGCCAGGGAGATCGGCATCAGGCAGAGCCCCTTGCCCTGCAGGTACTGCATGGCGGAGCCCATGTCCTCCTCCATCAACTTGGCCACCTGCTGCTCCGTCAATCGCAGGCTGCTGCACCCATTTTCGCTTCCATTTCCATTCCCGTTACCCTGCATGACGAATGTTAATATAATGTGACTGCCAGTTTGGCTGATACGCAACATAATAAATACTGGTGGTCATTTTATTATTCAGGATAACTGAAAATAAAACTGACGGGCATTTTTTATTTTTTTTGCCTGTTGGAAGTGGTTGACCTGTTGCCTGAACTGGACATGTTCAGGAGTTACAAGTCGGCATTATTTGTCCCTAAGCTTAATGCTTAATCAGTATCTTGTGGTCACTTTTCAGGCGTGTTTTTCTTTTGTTGGCTCCACACCTCCAGCCTTAAACAACAAAGATTCCTACATACTTTTTTTTGTTGTGTTGGCCACTAATACTTGATCGTTTCCTCAAGCAAAGTTGTGGCACATATCTCCTTTCGATTTCATACAAATCTGTAAGCATGCTGCTTATTTTTAGTAGCCCTTTTTGGTGGCTTTAGTCATCAAAAGCCAAAGCTAGAATCCGTGATAAGATGTTCCAATATTTATATTAAATCTTTTGGACTTCAGCAGGGATCAACTTTAGACCAACATAAACATTTTTTCAATGGACCAAACTATTGCTAAATGGGTCAGAATCAATATGAAAAAATTATGAACACCTATTTGCACCTAACCAATGGTCAAAAGGCTAACACTTTCCCTGTTTCCTTTTTTCTCCGCTAAACATCATAGGGTATTCCAGGGTTCAGCATATTTGGCCTAGCGATCAGATTGGTGCTCGAACTTTAGTTTTCAGAATAGAAGATCATATCATACAATATAGGTACCTCTGATGACATATTAGCAACAAGAGGGGCGACTGCAGAAGCTCCACCCAATCGACTCATGCTTAGAACCTGAAATGTTGGGAACATTTGATCTGGAATAAAAACGAACTGGAGTTGTTTCAAGTGCCCAGTATATGAACAGTAGTTAGGAACTCATCCAATAGTGACCTAACTAGGTGCAGGAAGGCTGAAATACCTTGACTTGGAGCTGGAGGAACTTTACATAATCAATTATCTCGTCAAGCATTGATGCCTTGTCGGTCTGCATACAAAATTCCATATCATCATTTCAGTGACAGTGATCTATGTACTCTCTATCTTGTGCTATGGAAGCAGCTCTATCACACGAGGAGTGATGTTTTTATTCTGAAGGGCAGCAACATTCGTTTATCATTATTATTTCAGATACCCTTAACAGTGCTCCAGAACAATCATGACACGTGATCTTTGAGAATAGAAGAAGCCCGAGTTTTAGAAAATGGACATGTCTCGGGCATAGTGTACTGCACCCCTCGCGTAGTCCAAGCAAGACATGTCTCGGAATTCATGGATATATGTGACAAACCTAGTTAATCTAGTGGCCTACGATGATCATTATGTCCATTGTTTGATCTTGGTACCTGTGTCATGTAGGTTTTGAGATCCTATTGCACTAGTTGATACCAGTTGAGGCCTTATCCGTAGAGTAAAAAGTTCTCCTTAGTTTAGCTGCGCACTTGTATAGGTTGGATGATATTCTGCAGTTTAGAAGTTACTAATCACTAATCCACATCCTCCAATAATGGAGGCCCAACACGTGTCAAATCGCCTCAATTAGTATTGAGCAACGCACCAGATGCGTCAACAACCACGCTTGCTTGGTGTATGGGCTTTCACAATTTTCCAATCTTGCATATAGGAGCATCGCACGTTATACCATAACAAACCAGTATATATATACTATAATATAACAAACAAAGATAATCTATGCCGAACGACCAAATTAGAAAATTTTACTCCTACCATACATCCCACAGAAAAAGGAAATAAATGCATCATCGCCGGATTTCAAGGAAAGCTTCCAACTTTGTAAAAGAGATAACTAAAGGTGAAAGAAAAGAGAAGAAAATTTGGTGTACCTTGTTGGCGTTAGGGACCAGCTCTTGCAACGCCTTCATCCTCTCAGCTATCCTTTCCCTCCGCAGCTGCAAGCAAACGCATGGCAAAAGTGAAAGAGTAAGCACAGCTGAAGAACACACGAAATTGATCGGCAAAAATGTAAAAAACTAATCCCTGCAGTTCAGCTTTGCTTCCTCCTAAAAATGAAACAGTAAAACCAGCATTTGGAACCAATATTTTCCAGCGAAATTGGAGTGCGTGACAGTAAAATTGAAGGATGGGGCAGCCGGCAGGTGAGAAACTGACGTGTAGTACAAGAGGTCCGAGAATTATGGAGCTCGATACACAAGAAGAACACAACACAGGTGACACGAAAGCATTAAAAAAAATGGGAGAGAACAGAGAAGGGAAAGGTGGTGCGAGGGTGGCATACACGTTCGGCGATACTGTGAGGGTCCGTGGCCTGTCCTCTCCTCGCCCGCACGCGCTGCTGCCGCGGCGGCGCCGCCCCTCCTCCCGACGGCGCTCCGGCGGCCGGTGCCGTCCCGCCACCCGAAGCCACGCCTCCTCCGAAGCTCTGCGCTGGCATTGGTCCGCCCTTTGACGACACGAGCAAAAAAAAAAAAAAAAAAAAAAAAGAGCAAGATTCTTTTTCAGTCCAATCGATCAACCAAATTGGGTTGAAGAAGCGAATTCGCTGTGCAAGTGAGACTGCAATCGTGCTGAACTTCACTGGGTTCATGTCGTCGCACCTGTCCGAACGGCGGCGGCTGCACGGCGCTGGCGCCATGCATCCCGGCGGCTCCGAACCCGTTGTACAGCGCCTGTTGTTGGTCACCTCCCTGCCCAGCATTTTTCGAGAAAAAATGAATCATCTCAAAGAAAAATGGAAGCTTCAATTTGGAGGAGGCAATAAGCAGCGGAAGAACTGAAGAAGACAGACTCTTACAGCGGCATTATTGGGGGGCTTGAAGGCGGCGTCCATGTCCTCCCTTGTGCGGTCAGTGAAGAGAGGCAGCGGCAGGAACCCCGCGTTGCCGGCGTCCTCGCCGCCGGCGAGGCCGTGCAGGTCGCTGAGGTGGAGCATGACTGGCTGCTTGTCGCCGCCGATCTGGTGGTGGCGGAGGCGGGAAGCGAGGAGGGCGGACTCGTCGAACGCGGCGGGGTCCTCGGTCGCGGCGAGCTCCCATGGGGACTTGCCGGAGCCGAGCTCAGTCCACGCCGTCGGCAGCGTGGACAGCATCTGGTTGAAGAAGTCGTCCTGCCCGCCGCCGCCCTGCATTTCGCGGCCGCTCGGCTGCATGAGTGGGCGTGCGCGAGGTGGCAACAACTTAGCTTGCTGGACGGGACGGACGAAAGAGGCTACAGGTGAGAGCGAGAGGAAAGGTGTTCGTTGGGTTTGGAAATGGAGCCAAGAGCTACAAGAGGGTGTTGTAGCGTCGCTTCCGCACACGGCAAAATAAACTCGCTCACCCCGAATTACTGTACATAATTTTGTAATTAGATGAGTGCGCGCGTCAGCTTTAGTGCCGGTGGGCATGTAGCCATCTGCAGGTGATATCGTTTGAGACCGTTGTCCCGTCTTGTTATAACTAACGTTTCGCGGTTTTCGGTCTTGACGTGTGACTAATGTTCTACTTTCTCTGTTTTTAAATTATAGTTGTTGAGACAAAAATTCGAATTTAACAATAATTCTAGTTAAATTATAATTTTCATCCTAACAACAATAATTTAAGAACATATGAAGTGTTATGTTGTTTGATGTTCTACGATTTTAGATGATACTATTTCCTGTATATAACCGGTGTTCATGCTTCTTGTTGAAGTATAAATGTATTGCCTACTCCATGGATTGAAATCCCGTTCGAAAACCGGTCGGTTTCCACGAATCCCGGTCCAGACCGGGACAACGGGAAGTTCGGGATCCCGGTGAAAACCGATCCTAGTTAATGTAGCAATTCGGGATCCCGATCTGGTTTTGTCGAGATTTTTTTTTCTGCTGAAGTTCGGGATTTCAATCCACTCTTTCCTACCAGTTTGGGTTTTTGGATTCAACTGGTTGGTGCATACAAACTTAATATGAAATTAGAGTCAGAGGTTTTGAGTTCAAATTCTGGTGGGTGCAATTTATTAATAAAAATTATTGCCAACTCCTATTTTTCACGTTTGTGATCTGCGACAGCTTTTCACGTGAGACGGAGTATTATTACCATTATTTCCACGTTTGTGACATTTGAGACCTTTCACGTGTGGGGGATGTTGAAGTATAAATATATTGCCCACTCTTTTTCATCAACTTAGCCTTTTGTGGGTTCAACTGGTTGGTGCATACAAACTTAATACTTCTAACTATAATGATTCGAGTAATACAAACCTTATTTAGAATTAATGTTCCAACCCTATTGCGGCTAATGTTCTAATCTTTTGTATCTAACGTATACTACTTCATTCAAGTATTTATATGTTCTTTTTCAACGTTGTTAAATCAACCAATGTTCTAATTTGTTCCTTTTTTTCTTGCGCCAAATAATTATGCCCTGTTGTTGATCTTAGAACAGAAAACTGGCGTTTGGAGGCCCTTGGATTACCTGATTTTTTGGAGTTCACTGTTGTGTTAGGTTCTAAGTCTTCCAATCGCACCATTTTTAATTTTTATGGTTTGAATTTCCATTTTTACAGTAAGAGGGTAAACTTTACTGCAAACGCGTGTTGCTTGCCTGTTGCCCTGGGTGAATTCATAGCCGCCTCTAGAACACAGGTCAGGAACACATAAACATCGAGTTCATGCATGTAAATCCCTACTAAGAAACAGTGTTCTAAACAATGATTTCTCCATTTGTGTCGCTGAGGAAAGATTGAGAGGGAAATTGCCCCCTGTCCATTTACGACATCGATCGCATCCAACATCAGGTAGGGAGGAGGCCGCTATCATCAGGTGATTGATGCCTCCGTTGTCGTGCACTAGGCGAGCAGTTGGTGCCGCGTTTGACCGCACGGGAGATGTGTTTTCTCTTCCGTTTCGCTCCAGATTCCCAACAGATGGTAAAGCTCTCTCTCTAAGAAGTGGTTTTCAGTAGTATTTTTGAGGAAACAATTTTTTTTTTTTGAGGAAACGTTTTCAGTAGTATCATACAGTGAAATTAATTGTCCAGCGACACGAGATGGGTCAGAAATTGCGCGCAGACTCGGGGCATCCGAATAAAGTGATGGTTGGCAAATGACAGCGAAAGCACAAGCCAGCAGCAGCAGATAGAGCCAGATACTGCCATGGCTCGGACAAGACAAAACACAAGCACTCTCCTCGCTCTCACCAGGAGAGAAAAGGACCATGGCACACGCTCGCAGGAGGATACGAGCTACGACTGTCAGACTAGCTGATGACTTGTTCATCACTAAGTAGCCGTTAAGAACGCTTATCATGTCATGTCTTTAGTTTGCCGGTTGCGTGCTTGCACCGGATTCAGTAAAGCCAGTTTTTAGTACGTACGTAATCTAGTATGAGAATCTTATGACGCCTGCCTTGGAAACATGTCGTAATTATCTCTGCCTTAGTGCCTTTGAACATAACCAGGAAGAAAGGCAAAGAGCTAGCTAGATAAGCAACCGCACAAAAAAGGTAATAAGCTAATAAGCCAAAAAACAAAACTATTCAGCGGATACCCACTTCCTCTCCGGGAGTCATGCAGTTGCCATTATATACTAACCACATGCTTAACTTACAAGCTAGCGAAACATGGTTCTAATATTCAAGGTTCTATATCTTCTAAAAAGTGATATTATTATTATAAGCTTATCTACGAGAGCTTACTAATAGTGATAAACTAAAAAAGATCTTATGCCTTTATTTAGGTCCTAGACCAAAGACTCAATTCGGATTCCTTGATGGAAAATTAAAGTGTGAATGACAAGGCCTGCAACGAATTATGTAACTCAAATAAGCTGAAAAGAAGAGAGGGACTGGTTAATTAACTAGAGTATAAGTAGCTATATTATTCCTCATCAACTTTATATCTGATAAGAAAGAGTTTTGTATCAAAAGGAGTACTATATCTACTGAAAATTACATCACGTATTACTAATAAACCTGTACAGTGATCCTTTTTCCTACCAATTGAGAAACAAAAAGCTAATGCAGATGCCATGGCAGATGGACACGTCATAGGGCACTTGACGGAGACTTGGACACTAAGGGCAAGGGTTACAATATTAAGACATGACACCAGACGAATCGAATGAGCACATTGGATATAGTAATGATGTGCTAATTATAGTCAAAAGGGGTTGAATTTGAATAAACTAGGGAACATTTGGGTCCTGAAAGATGCACGGGAACGAGAAGTCAGCATCAAGCAGGCGGTGGCATTAAACTGCGACACATTCTGCTTGTAGTTGTATAAACAGAGCTTAAGGAGAAGTGCAGAGGTAGTGGCGATCTCTCCATGATCAGTAGCATTAGTTGCGTGCGTGCGCGCCCAATCAGATCTCTTCGCGCCATATCTAATGGCCCATGAGGCCATGAATTAGTTTAATCCTTCGGCTTCGTGACCGTCGAGCGTTTTCATATGGATGCCATAATTTTCTCCTTACCATGCAACATGTTTTTCTTTTCTTTTAAAGGAAATATGCCGACAAGCACTGGGGGCTCAATTTTCTTGCGTTGGAGAATAAGAAATGGTCAATATCATGCAATTGTCAAGGCCATGGAGGTGATCAAAATTCACCTAAATTTAGCCTCAAGAAAGTTAAGATCAATATCACTAAAACAAGGTCAGATACAGAAAGTAGCAGCTCAGTTCCCCTAAAAAAACAGCTTGCATAAAAGATGAGTCTTTAACGTTATCAAAAGAATAATATCATTTCGACAAACATCGTAATAGGGAATCCTTTCCTATGCTCTATTTATATGAAAATAAGAATGAGTCCAAGTATAACTTACCGTTTCCCCATTTTATTATAGAAAAATGCCTTGTGGAGCCGTGTTTGGTAGTGAAAAATGCAGTGCACCTTCTATATCGGTCATAATGTAGATTGGGAGATAAGAGCACACGGCAAACGGCATAATATATATAGATCTTGTGGTAGTGATGCTCAACCGTATTCTCTATGCATCAATATATACTTTATAAAACAACAAAAGTGAGTAAAGTTTATATAAAAAAACAAAAGCTAACATTGGTAATATGTGACCTAAACAGATAACTAAACATCATGGTAATTCCACCAAACCCACTGCAACATCTTATGCGTTAACCACCGCGACGTATGGTAATTCCACCGAGCCCATGTATAACTTGCCGTTTTCCCTCTCCATTATCTCCGTTGGCCGCACGCTATTCGGGCCTCGCATCACTTGCACCACCTTCCCATCTCCATTGATTCTTACAGCGAGCAAGTGGCTGTCCGGGCCAAAGGGCAGCTCCATCTTCTCTCTATGTGATGCTACCCAATACCCACCTCTTCCGTCTTGCCTCACATTGTCCGGGTAGCCCGGAAGGTCTGCAAGCGTCTCCGACGTTCCAACCTTCGGCCCCTTGATCCAGTGCCTCATCAGCTTACACGGTCCGGTGAGAGCGTGAGTCCGGTCATAGCTTATGGCGAGTCCATTAGGATACGTGATTGTTAAAATTATATGGGATTGATCCATTAATATTCACAATAATTTCTAAAAAATCTCAAAGGCCTATTTATAACTGATGGGACTAAAAAGGTTTAGTCTTATATTGCTAGTGGAGGTGAAGAGAGTTCAACTTATAAAGTTGGTTGCTCTAGCATCTCTTGCAAGTGTGTGGATGAAAAAAAGGAAGAACACACGCGCTCGCTCATCTCGCCTCGCCGAGCGGGACATGGACGATGGATGCGACCGCGCATCACCTGCGTAAATGGTCCGTCGAAATTCGGTCCTTTGCCTTACGGGGGCGCGACTTCCTTTTGCACTTTCTTTTTGTTGCGTGTTCCATATATTTTCATATATTTGATTATGAAAACCGACGTATTAATATGGTAACCGACTCGGTTACGGGACGCTCAACCCTAGCGGTTCCTCCCTATAAATACGTACGGGTATCGCCGCAAATCACATCACATCATCCTCTGCGATCCTGCACCGGGAGAGAACGAATAAGGTTTTTGGGAAGCGCTCTGCGCGACTGCTCGATCGCTTACTCGTCTTCGTCAAGCTCGTCGCCACGGCTCGTCTTCCTCGTCGTCGAGTCGGTCTCACCCGCCGTCGCCAACAATGTGACGGTGCTGCACGTCATCGCCGTCTCCTTTATCCAGTGCAGAAGGAAACGTACGTACTCTCATCTCAAACCATGTCTTTCATACTAGCTTTTGTGATCTGTTTATCTATAATGAATGTTGCTAGTATGGTAGATGCTATGCTTTTGTCTGGCCTTATAGACCTGTCTAGATCTTACGTAGACTTGTCTAGTTCATCATACAATCTGTTAATCATGCTTATAATTTATTTCTGGATTAATATAAAACTAAAAATACTAATTTATCCAACAATCCAAAAATCTTATTGTAGGCACTTTAGTTTTATGGCTGGATTTGTCGATGCACTGAGACCAGAGAAATTCACTGGCATGCATTTTAAGAGATGGCAAATGAAAGTCACTCTGTGGCTTACTGCCATGAATGTGTTCTGGGTGTCCACTGGCAAACCTGAAGGCGATCTCACTGCAGATCAGAAAAAATCCTACAGTGAAGCCAACACAATATTCTTGGGCGTTGTTATTGGAGCTTTGATAGATCGTCTTCAGGACGTCTATATCCATCATACAGTCGCAAAGGAATTGTGGGACGCTCTGATCGCTGACTATGGTGGTTCTGATGCTGACACTGAACTATATGTCATTGAGCAGTACCATGATTATAAAATGATAGATGGTAAATTTATCGTCACGTAGGCTCATGAGATACAGTGCATTGTGAAGGAACTTGAACTGCTTAAGATCATCGTACCTGAGAAGCTTGTGGCTGGGGGCATGATTGCTAAATTGCCTCCGTCTTAGAGGGATTTTGCCACTACTCTTAAACACAAGAGAACGAACATATCTGTCTCAGATTTTATCGCGTCTCTTGATGTTGAGGAGAAAGCTCATGAGAAGAATGGATGTTCTAAAGCTAACAAGGGACACATTGTTGCCAATATGGTGCATCATCCACAACAGTCTCATGGCAGTGGTGGTAAGGGCAAGGGCAAGAACAATAAGCCTAAACAGACCACTACCTTCAAGAGGAAGAACAAGGAGAAGGGAACATGCTTTGTTTGCGGTTCTAATGAGTATTGGGCAAATAAGTGTCCAAAACGCAAAGGAAGGAAGCCTCCATAGCAGAAGACTGTGAACATGATGATCAATACTGGAGAAAATAGTGGGTATGGTAATTTACCATATGTTTTTTCTGTATTTCAATCTAGTAGTTGGTGGCTTGATACTGGTGCTAATATTCATGTGTGTACTGATGCTTCTTTGTTTACTTCTTACCAGGTCGTCCGAGATTCCTCCGTGCTAATAGAGAATGAGTCACATGCTTCTGTTTATGGTGTTGGTACAGTCGAGCTGAAGTTCACTTCGGAGAAAATTGTCCAATTAAAGAACGTACAACATATTCCTTCTATCAAGAAGAATCTCGTTAGTGGCTCCCTTTTGTGTGGGGATGGTTTTAAGGTAGTTCTTGAGTCGAATAAAGTTATCGTGTCTAAGAGTGGATAATTTATTGGTAAGGCTATGAGTGCGGAGGTTTGTTCCGCTTTTCTCTTTCAGATTATTACAATAAATCTATGAACTATATTTGTGATGGTGTTAATGAGAGTGATGCTAGTGTTTGACATTCACGTTTATGTCATCTAAATTTTGGTTCTACGTCTCGACTTTCTGGCTTGAATTTAATTCCGAATTTTTTATTGTCAAAGGTTCTAAGTGCTCAAGTTGTGTGCAATCTAAGCAACCTCGAAAGCCTCACAAGGCTGCAGAGGAGATACACTTAGCACCGCTAGAACTTATACATTCAGATCTTTGTGAGATGAATGGTATATTGACTGAAGGTGAAAAAAGATATTTCATAACTTTGATTGATGATGCGACTAGATATTGCTATGTTTATTTACTAAAAATGAAAGATGAGGCTCTAAACTACTTTAAAATTTATAAGGCTAAAGTTGAAACTCAACTAGAAAAAAAGATCAAAAGAATTAGGTCTGATCGTGGTGGCGAGTATTTCTTAAATGAGTTTGACTTATTCTGTGCGGAACATGGTATGATACATGTGAGGACGCCTCCCTATTCCGCCCAATCAAACGGGGTTGCCGAAAGAAAGAATCGCACCTTGACTAGCTTGGTTAATTCCATGTTAGACACGGCTGGATTCTCTAAGACATGGTGGAGGGAGTCTTTATTGACATCATGTCATGTCCTAAATAGAGTTCCCATGAAGAATAAGTAGAAGACGTTATATGAGGAATGGATTGGTACAAAGTCATCGCTCTCTTACTTACGCGCAAACGTACCAATCAATAAAAAGCGTAAGTTAGAACCTAAAACTGTGGATTGTAGCTTAAGCCTGATGGTACTATTGACAAGTATAAGACTCGACTTGTGGCTAAGGGTTATACTCAGAAAGAAGGCGAAGACTTCTTTGACACTTATTCACTTGTTGCTAGATTGATCATTATTCGTGTATTACTTGCTCTGGCTGCCTCAAATGGTCTTATCGTTCATCAGATGGATGTTAAGACAGCTTTCCTTAATGAAGAGTTGGATGAGGAAATCTATATGGATCAGGCAGATGGATTTGTTATAAAGGGTCAAGAAGACAAGGTGTGTAAGTTGTTGAAGTCTTTATATGGTCTGAAACAAGCTCCTAAGCAGTGGCATGAGAAATTTGATTCAACGCTTCTAGCAGCAGGCTTTTCAGTCAATGAGCCTAATAAATATGTGTACTACCGTCATGGTGGGGGTCAGGGAGTTATACTGTGCTTGTATGTTGATGACATACTTATATTTGAAACAAATCTTGACGTGATCAATTAGGTCAAGACTTTTCTGTGCCAAAGATTTGATATGAAGGATCTGAGTGAGGCTGATGTTATCCTAAACATCAAGCTAATCAAAGAAGAGAATGAGATTACTCTTACGCAATTTTATTATGTTGAGAAGCTCTTGAACCATTTTGGTTACAAGAATAGCAAGCCTTTTTCAACGCCTTATGATCCCAGCTTGATCCTTCGAAAGAATAAGAAAATTGACAAAGACCAATTAAAATATTCTCAGATTATTGAATCACTTATGTATTTAGCTAGTGCTACTAGGTCTGACATCTCGTTTGCTGTGAACAAACTGAGCCGGTTTACTTCTTGTCCGGGAGATGATCATTGGCGTGCACTTGAGCGGGTAATGCACTATTTAGTTGGTACTATGGATTATGGAATTCATTATTCTGGATATCCAGCAGTACTAGAAAGCTATAGTGATTCCTATTGGATATCTGATGCTGATGAGCTGTATGCCACGAGTGGATATGCATTTACTCTTGGTGGTGCTGCTGTTTTATGAAGATCATGCAAACAGATCATTTTGACGAGGTCTACCATGGAAGCAGAGCTTACTGCACTAGATACAGCTACAATTGAGGCCGATTGGCTACGTGAGCTCTTGATAGACTTGTCTATTATCGAGAAACTTGTGCCGGCAATCCTCATGAATTGTGACAATCAAACTGTAATAGTCAAAGTGAACAATTCTAAGGACAATATAAAGTTATCAAGACATATTAAGAGACGTTTGAAGTCTGTCAGGAAAATGAGAAACTCCGGAGTCATATCAGTAGAATATATTTCAACTGGTGAGAACCTAGCAGATCAATTCACCAAAGGGCTGTCACGTAATGTGATAGACAGTGTATCGAAGAAGATGGGTATGAGACCCATATGTGCTATTTCATAGTAGTAATTTAACCTATGTGATCGGAGATCCCATGAAGTAAGACCTGTGAAGAACAAGCTATTGGTTAGCATGAGAGTAACCTTTTATAACCCACTCGAGAAGCGATGCATTACTCTCGATATCTGTATGACAGGTTGGTTGTTGCCTTAATATATTCAGTTGACTTTAAATAACAAAGATGTTGTGCTACAGAACATTCTTAAATGAATACACCTATATGAGTTCGATTGTTGAAAGATCGCAATCTGTGAGATTTGGGTGATTTCTATTAAGCTCACAAAAGATCAAGGGAGTATGACCTATATGCTCTACTCGCGGAGAAGCCTACTAGAGGTGTAGTATCAGTTATGACAGTAAGTGAAACTTGTTTGCACAAAACTTGCAATTCAAGGTATAGTCCATTGTTCAAGTTGTGAATGAGTGTAGCTTATTGTTCTAGGTGAGAGTTCAACTTAACAGTCTCCACTAAAAATACTGGTATATTAAACAACAGTGGGATAAGGCAAAGTCTAGTTGGGACTTTGAGATCTGGTGGAGTATTGTTGGAATTATATGGCCTTGACCCATTAATATTCACAATAATTCCTGAAAAATCTCAAAGACTCATTCATAAGTGGTGAGAGTGTAAAGGTTTAGTCTCGTATTGCTAGTGGAGTTGGAGTGAGTCCAACTTATAAGGTTGGTTGCTCTAGCATCTCTTGCAAGTGTGTGGATGAGAAGAAGAAAGAACACACGCGCGCGCTCGCTCGCCTCGCCTCGCCTCGCCGGACGGGGCGGGGCGGGGCGTGGGCGATGGGCGTGACCACGCATCACCTGCGTGAATGGTCCGTCGAAATTCGGTCCTTTGCCTTACGGGAGCGCGGCTTTCTTTTGCACTTTCTTTTTGCTGCATATTCATATATTTGATTATGGAAACCGACGTATTAATATGGTAACCGACTCGGTTGCGGGACGTCCAACCCTAGCGGTTCCTCCCAATAAATACGTACGGGTATCGCTGCAAATCACATCACGTAATCGCCTAGGATTTTGCCTCTCGCTAGTGTTGCGCCGCCAAGACTTCTTCATCCCGATCGTCGACGTGCACCGGTGAACGGGAGAGCAGGTCTCCGGAACCGTCATCCTCTGCGATCCTGCACCGGGAGAGGGCGAATAAGGTTTTTGGGAAACGCTCTACGCGACTGCTCGATCGCTTTCTCGTCTTCGTCAAGCTCGTCGCCACGGCTCGTCTTCCTCGTCGTCGAGTCGGTCTCACCCGCCGTCGCCAATAACGTGACATTGCTGCACGTTGTCGCCGCCTCCTCTACCCAGTCCAGAAGGAAACGTACGTACTCTCATCTCAAACCATGTCTTCCATGCTAGCTTTTGTGATCTGTTTATCTATGATGGATGTTGCTAGTATAGTAGATGCTTTGCTTTTGTCTGCCCTTATAGACCTGTCTAGATCTTGTATAGAATTGTCTAGTTCATTATGCAATCTATTAATCATGTTTATGATTTATTTCTAAATTAATATAAAATAAAAATGCTAATTTATCCAACAGTGATATCCTTCTACAGCACGGTAACACTGTTTGTCAGCGGGTCGTACTTCATGAGGCGCCCAGTTGAGTCCTTCGTGGCCGTCACCCTCTCGTGCTGCGACCGCTGATAGTTCATGCTACTGTCAGTGAAGAAAACTTCGCCGGTCACCTGGTGAACATCGACGCCATTGGTGAAGCGCAGCGGCGCGCCGTCGTCAGCCTTGTTAACCAGCACGGTGGCCTGCCCGCCGCCCGGGCCGACGCGCATCAAGCCCTTGTACGCGTCAGCGATGTACAGGTTGCCGGACTTGTAGTGGAACTTTAGGCCCAGCGGCCTGCCGCACTTGCCCTCGGTGAGCTCCGCGGGCCGGAGCCTGGACGGGGTACAGGCCTTGGGATCGTAGCCTGGGCCGTAGGCGTACGTGGACCAGCCCCGCGCGTCGCCGTCGCCGTTCCACTTGAGGACGCGGCCGTCGGAGACGCCGCTGTACGGCCCGTCGCCGTTCCCGTCGAAGGCGACGCTTTCTGGGCCTCGCAGAAGTGACCCGTTCAGATTCAGGTGCTGGCTCCGGCTGCCGTCGATGATGGTGCCCGTTTCGGAAACGGGGCGTGCGGCGCACGGCTGGAGAAGAAGCAGGGCGGCGAGGCACGAGAGGGTCAGCGCCAGGGGAAGCTGCTTGTTCTTCCCGGCGCCGATCGCCATGGTTGCTTTGATTGCTTGTCAACTTCGTTCTTCGACTTTTAATCTTGCGTTGGTTGGCTACATGCTGAACATTGGCTTTGCTCTGGTTCGATGGAAAGAAACGCAGGGTGGCTTTGCCTTTTATGGTGGCGTGCCTTCGAATCCGTCTTCCGGCTCGGTGATGTGGACCATGTGGTATGGGGATTGATTAGTCGGACTCGGTGGTCTCGTCTCCGACTTGTATCGATTAGTAGGACAGCAGTGCATGTTTCGAGACGACTACAGATCAAAGTGGGATTGAACTGTATGGATTATGATGATCTTTTTGTCGTTGGTAGGGAACACCGGTTAATTACTTTATTTTATTTAAAAAATGAGGTGATTTTTTGTTCAGAGTCGGAAATGCATTGTGAATGAACTAGTAGAGTACAAGCACAATCGACTTGACGATGAGACAGCGTGGCAAAACTAGTGGTTGATCCGTGCCGCGGCACTTTGTCGTCCTTGTTCAGTAGTAGCAGTTCTACCTGAGCCGCGAGTCGTCGGTGAATCGGGCGGCGATCTTGGCGGTGTCGCGCCACCGGGACGCCTCGCGCTCCTTCTCCTTGAGCTTCCTCCGCGCGCGATCCAGGGCCGACTCGAGCTCCGCGATCCGCGCCTCGTGCTGCGATTGCAGCAGCTCGTGCAGCCTCCGCTCCAGCTCGCGGGCCGACACGCCGCCGTGACCCGGGCTCTCCTCTTCCTCCTCGTCTTCACCGTCGTCTTGGTCTGTCTCTGCTTCGTCGATTTCGGGGTCGGAGCAGATCACCGAGTGGCTCCCCGTAGTGGCGCCGCTCTTGGCCTCCATCTGCGGCGATCGATCGATCAGAAATTCAGAATCGCAAACATCACGACAAAAATTGTCCTCAAATTCATTTGTCTCTACACGCTACTAACTACCTCGACTTGATGATCTCGTCCAGGAGGAGTCATCAAATCTTCCTCATCGTTCGAGTCCATCTGCAAGCGCGACAGCTCCGCCTCGAGCTCCGCTTCCATCTGGTCCATCGCCTCATCGCCGTGCCCGGCATTTTCACTCCCGCCACCGCGGGACTGGGACAATGCGCCTTGCTCCTCGTCGCTGCCGGCGCAAGCGATGGGTTCCTTGACGACGCTGGCGCTGTCGGCGTGGCCGTCGGACGCGCTGGGCCGTCCGTTGCAGCTGCGCACGTCGGCCTTGACGTCGATCATCACGCGCTCCATCTGGGCGCGCAGCTCGGCCATCCTGCTCAGCTCCGCCGCGCTCTTGGACAGCAGCACCACCAGGCTCACGCCCAGACCCAGGCTCGCCGGCAGCGCGTCCTCCGCTATCTTCTTCTCTGCGCGCAACCATAATAATTAACAAACGCCATCGCTTGGTATTGGTAATGCAACGCTGATATGATGACACCAATACCAATGGGAACGTACGTACCGGCCAGTGAACTCCGCGGCGGCTCCGCACGGCTGCCCACCACCTTCGGCGGCGCCAGCTCCTCCCTTGCGGTGATGGCGGCGGCGACGTCATCCTTGGCCGCGCCGCTGGAGCAGTAGCGAGGAAGAAGGCGCAGGCGGCAGCCGAACCCGCCGCCGCCGCCGCGGCGACCCCTGTGAAGGATGCGCGACAGCAGCGACCGCGGCGAGGAGCACTCGCGGTTCGTGACGGCAGCGGAGGCTCGGGTCAGGAGGGCTCCGACGGTGGGAGGCGCGGACGCCGAGGCGCGCGGAGGCAGTGCCATTGCCGGCGCCGCGTTCGCCTCCTCCGCTGCCATTGGTGACTGATCGCGTGGGGTGTTTTCGGAGGGGCTTGTGATCGATGGATCGTTCGTGGGAGGTTTCGATGGAGGCTCGCGTCAATTTATAAGGGGCGAGCGAGGGATGATCGTGGGAAGGGGAGAGAGGAGTTTGTGCTCGCGGTTTAGGAGGTCCGGCTCTGTTCGAATTCGAACAGTTTGAGAGCCAATCGCGGCTTGGAATGGACGGATGGTAGGTTTCCCTTTTAATTTTGTTGCACGCGTCTGTATTTAGACTCATTTACGGCACCAACCAACTGACATCGCTGATCCCGCCGCCGTGGTTCTTCGAATTTCCAGTCGCACTGGCTCCGATAAAATTCAAGGGGCCAATTGCTCCAAAAATTATTCAAGGGCCCCCTTGTCTAAAATTATCTCTTCCTGATGATGAAACTGAAGGAAGGTAGATGGATTCGTGTACGGCGGCGAGGGTGGAGGGGGAATGCACTGCGATGGCGGGGACGGAGGAGCAGGATGTTGGGCACGACGGCGGTTCGGTCAGAAGGAACGCGTGAGCCACAATAAATTTTAGCTCAAACTCATCTAACCAAGCTGATTCCAACCGGGCCATCCTGGCGAGAGAAAGCCATGGGGTTCATCCCAATTCCCAACCGATCCTGGCGTTCTACGACTGGTTTCCATTCAGATGAACGCCGGTGAAAACCTCGACCGAGTGACACTGCATGGGCCAGCATATTTTGGACAGCAGGTTTCCCTTTAACTTCGTGAACACATGCACATGCACGACTCATTTACTAAGTCCAGCCAAGCTCATCGATACCAATGTATGGGCTCTCAGTTGGCTCCTAGTTCTTTGCCTGTGTATCGCATCGAGATCAGTTCTATCACAATGTGCAAAAGTTCATCCGACGTACGATGTAAAAATTAGAGTTAAAACACGACGAAATTCTTCATTTTTCTTCACTGATCAATCGATAACAATACAAATAATTAAGGTCCAATGTTCCGCCCCAAACTATCGGACATACATACAAAAGAAAGAAAGAAGAAAATCCACCTCAAAGAAAATCCACCTCAAAACATATCTGCTACTTCCTGAGAGGCTGGTTCCCACGTCTAGCCTGCTCGGCTTTTAGTCCCATCCCCTGCCATGATCTGATATTTGCCGTCTCTTGGAAAGGGTTGGGGCCACCAAAGTCTTTTATCGGTCTCTTGACCTTCTTCCTCCGTCCACGGTCATACTCCTCGTCCCTACGAACAAGTTGATATGAGTGAGTCGAGCTGCTATTGTGTTATTTGAAAAAAGTTGCATGACCGAAATCTACAACAAACTCAAGTTGCAATCCAAAAACAATCAAACCATAAAATAGTCAAGATAATATGGGGGTAATTATGATCGTGGTATTGTAGACCTGAGCCCCAAGCAAAACCAGGTTATACCAGCATACCCCGGGTGGTGGTTGTGATACCAGTGTCAGCTGATTTCCATTCAGGGCACTCCGAGGTCTCATCAATATTAGCATGTCGAGAGATCGCAGCAATCCTTGGAATCATCAACAAAATGAAATGAATAGAACATATAAACTTACCATTCATCTAAAACATAACCAATGCTAGCGGAGCTTGACCGTTGCAACTCTGTTTCCGTTGTATCAGGCATGTCATTATCATCCCATCGTGAAACTGCAAGAAGCAAATAATAAGATAGTGTTCATGGTTGCAATTTACAAAACATATTGTGATCGAGACATTGCTGCGAGGCTGCACATGCACATGCTACAGTCAGGGGAGAGTCACCACTAACCAGTGATTTGCCTTAAACCCCTCGTGAGGAGATCAAAATGCGAGGAGCCTTTCTCATTTCTCGTTGCACATTTTCCTGAATCAGGATTTGCTACAGAGCTCCGATCTGACCTTGCTAGCTCAGCACTAGAAAGTGATGCATCCTTGCTGTCTTGGTTGTCTATGGTAAGGCCCACAGAGCTGGTGGAATCTCCAAGATTTTGTTTCTTGTTACAAACCTGGACACCATCTTCAGAGCTTGCAGCGCAACATGAATGTTTCCGCCTACGGGATTTACATGATGTCCCCTCAGCATGAACGGTTTCTGATGTTGATGCCTGCTGATCACTGGCAATGCTTTCAGCATTCATAGATGATCTTAACCGCCTCTTAATTCTCTTGTGTTTCCTTTTCTTGCATGGTTTTAGTGAACCCAATAGCAGTTGTTTGGACCGAAAGAACAAGTTGACAACTGGATATTTCAAATGCTTTTTCGACTTGATTATATCTGTAGGTAAATTTCCATGGCATGGTTCCTTCTTTAACACCAGCAGAGAGTCTTCAGAGCACATCACCTGTGCACAATCTTCAGAGCAAACCATCTGGGAAGAGTCTTCAGAACATATTTTCTTAGAGCTGACCTGTCCACTGTCCAGCGAATGGTTCTGCACAGAAGTCTATAGAAGAAACATTCAGCGGCTCAAATCACATAACAAAATGAGAAATAATTTGGAACAGGAAACAGAGAAGCAATTATTCATACACCTTAACCATTGTAACATACATGGGGCAAGAGAATATATATTGTTGAATCTAAACAACCCAAAAAAAGAAATGGAAGAAGTGTGGTTCAATACCTGCTCTGCATCAACCACATGGTCTATGTCCATCACAGAGAGCTCCTTCATCAAAGGCTGCCGCTCCTGCACTTCTTTGTCCGGCACAAAAGTCTACAAGAGAAAGTTTTGTGCTCAGAAAATAAAATTAGTCATGGTGCATAGAACACAGGCCCCCAGAATACGTGACATAAAAGGAGCAGGCGGGATTGTTCAATACCTGGCCCACTTCATTTTGTTTATCATCAATGCTATTTACAGAAAGCTCCTTGACAATAGCTAGCTCATCATGTTGTTTAATACGCTCTGTCTCTTTAGTAACATTGCCACTGGTTGATGTTGATACTGATTGATTCGAAACAACAGTATCCTAACATGTTGACAGAGAGCTTAATATCAAGTATTGAAAACTCAGATTATGTATAAAGAGCTGAAAAGAAAACAATGGAAAAGGTTTACCTCAGTTGGGATGATTTGTACAATAGGCTCCGTATCATTATCAGGAATTGGTTTGCAAAAAGGATCTGGTTGAGGTTCAGTAGCCTGGTCATTTGCCCCCAATAGTCCATCAGCACCATTGCATATTGGATGGGTTGCATCAGCAACGTCTTTACCTAAATCAGTGGGTGAACCATCAGATTTTAGCTGCAGTTTCTGCAATGACTCTTTACATGCCTTCTGATCAGAGCTTGCAGCACAAAGGATACAAATATCATGCTGTCCAGAAGGCATCATCTCCCTTTGACTCTCTGAATCTATTTGCTTTGGTATGAATACTGTAGCAGCACTGTTCAGATTCGTGATAGGAGCTTTCTGTACTGAAGCATCAATAACTTCAGTTTTGTCAAGTGCATCAAAACACAGGTCTCGCAAATGGGTTTCCAGCACTAAAGCTGGCACATTGTTTTGGGATGTTGAAGCATCAATAACCTCAGTTTTGTTATGTGTATTTGAACACTTGTCCTCAAATGGACTTTTCTTTACAGATGCTGGCACATTGTCCTGGGATGTTGAAGCATCAGCCACTTCAGTTTTGTTATGTGCATTAGAAAACTGGATTTGTGAAGTGTTACAAATATTGCTGGTCTGGTTCTGCTTCTGCATCTTTGCATCTTCACTAGCGAATGAGGAAACTTTCATTGCTGATTTCACTAAGCCGTTGCGGATTGTGCCATCCATACACACAATCTTCTCTGGAATCATTTTCTTATTAGATGACAAACTGGCAGCACTATTATATTTATGCACGATAGGGCTTGTTGCGCTGTCACGTACATAAAACAACATATATGCTTTCTGCCTCAGTACATCTCCTTCTCGGACTTGGCAAACCTGGAGATATCCACAAATAATAAAAAAAACGGATAAATAACTTCAGCAAAGAAAATTCAAATAAGTATGCTCACAATGCACATAAGGATGTACTGAGTTATGTTATGGTGTGGATCTAGCTAGCCTGGGGCCATCAGCTTAGAGATAATAATCAGTTAGTTATGTTATGGTGTGGATGCAGCACGTGAACAGTGCAGTGGAGATTTAACATTAGTTGGTTTGTTAATTTAAAGATAGGACTGTTTGGTTAGCTATCTTGTTAGGAGGTGGGCTATATAAGTCCACCCATATCATCAATTGTAATCAAGCAGATTAGAACCCTAAAGCAGTCTGAGCCTCCAAAGAGAGGGCGGCTTGCAGGTCCTTCTATCATGTGTATCCATAGCCAATCCATTCCAGTTAACTTAAGCACTCCAATACAGTATCTTCAAAACGGCCACTGTGCTAACCCAAACAACCACACTCCCTTTTTGGTCAAACTGACACTATCCCTTCCAAAGCCCTTAAAACAGCAAACCTCCAAGAAACTAGTGCATCACACAATAAATACCAACAGATAAACTGAGCTCTTTCACATGAATATGGTAAGGAAAAAAACAGAAACACAGATTCAAATCATCGCAAGTCTGCAGTATGGAACTACTGATTGTACAACAACAACAACAGCAGCAGGAGCAACAACAAAGCCATAACTGCTGCAACGACAAGGGGTCAATTTCACCACTCAAGTTTATGAACTCCCTGTGATGTAGTTTGGTAAAAGAAAAAAAAGCATAACCAATCAGGGCAAATAATGGCTGACTAATGTAAGCAGAGGAAGAAAAAAATGAAACAAAGATGCATGATGTTTCACTTGTTAGAAGACTGTTTAAAAAAGCCTAGAACAAGGATCAATTAGCGGTATCAAATGGTAACCTGGGTATCATCAAGATTGTGCCATATCCCACTGGATGTCCGGACGAAGCAATAATAATGACCAAACTGTGTATACCCACCAGTATGAACCAAAACACTGTAAAGGTTATATTTCAAATCCATGACCTATACAAATAAACATAATCAGTGTGAACAACAAAGATACTTATCAAAACAAATACAAAACTATAATATGAAGTAGTTTCAGAAACCAGTTACTCACTTCTGAATCACTGACAAATGGCTTCAAGTTTAACGTTGTTTGAAAATCCACCTTTTTGTCAATCTTTCGAAGAGGATTGAAAGGGCTAAAACGCTTCAGATGAATTGTCAACACAGAAGGAGCTTTATCAATAGTAAATCTTTTCTTGGCTACAACTTTCTGCTTGCAGTGCTGGCAGTTGTAATGCTTTTCACCACCATCTAAAAGCTCCTCCTTGGTAAAATTATGAAGTGCCTTAACCAACGTGGTGGCATTGCCAATCTCAAGACTCAGATCAAGAAAAGGATCAAATTTGTTGGAACAGTGTAAGCACCGTGCACATTTCACCTGCAATGTGCATATGTATAGCCAACTGGTGGTGAATTTTAGATTCGTTTGATATTATCCGTACCAAGGTAATTGAACATTTTACACAATATACCTGACTTCTTAAGCGACCACCAAATATTCTATGAACTAGACTCTTCTTGTAAGCTCTTGGAGACTCACTTGGAACACCAGAAGGTAGACAACACTTGTGCATTGACTCAAGCAAGCTAACCATTAGCTCGTGTGCATCCTCCTGCCTATGCTGGCGAAAACTACGAGAAATAGCTGCCTTGTAGTCAAGAATTGAACTATCATTGTTCGAATGAATGCAGATTAAGTAATACAAGTTGCTCGATTAAGCTACAGTACATGATAAGTAATACAAGTTGTTTGATTGAGCTATAGTACACGAAAGGATACATCTTAAATTCTTGATAAACTGCAGTGGTGCCAGAATTTTCCCCGTTGACTGTAGTGCAGACCTAACATGGCTCTGAAGAGCGCATAATGCACAGAATCCAGCAGTCTGGCCTTTGAGAAAAGAAAAATAAATTGGATTAGGAATAATAACAAGAAAAAGGCATTTGACTCCTAAAAATAAATAGGATTAGGAGTAATCATACACACAAAAAGCATTTTCCTCCTAAAAAAAGCCTAGTGCTTCTGAAAAGAAAATGTGTCTACACTGCTATGATAAATAAGGTGGCAGCATACAAAAGATCTTTTCCTGATGACCAGCAGGTCATGAAGCTTGATTCGGCTGCAGCATGAAGCAGCTATATGTAACAGCCAATGCAAATGTGAGCTCAAATGCTATTGAAAAGAGAGCCCACAAAAGCTAATGAAATGCTCAATCGAACTTTTTATCTAAAAATACAGAATGCTCAATGGCTATAAGTCTATAACAAATGCTGTTTCACTGATTAAATGTCCAGGAACATAATACGCGGATTGCCTATTGGCTGGTTGCAAAAGGCAGCACAACTTACACAAAGACTTGTGGTTGCCGGTCTGCAGGTAGGCCACGAACGGTTCGGTATATGTCAAGCACTGCAGAACCGAGTTGAGGTAACACGTATAGCCTGGGTTGTACAAGCCAGCTCCCTGCATTGCATAGGCTAGCGTCACCTCGGTGAATCACTTATGTTTCAGATGAAAATTGGACGAGCATGCCCCCCAAATGAATAGGAAGTATAAAACACTGTCGAATTTCAAATACAAACCGGTAAAGCAGGGAAAACTAAAGCGCAAACGGCAAATGTGGTAGTTAAACAAAAGACAGTTCGAAATAAATAAATAAATATACAAAACGCACGTCAATTGAAGTACTCATTTCTGAATCAAAATCCATGAAATTACAGTTTATTAAATAAAAAGGAAAGATAATGAGGATTCATGAGTTAACTGAAACAGTAGAAACCATCCACCCTGCAGCTTCATTAGCGAACCCAAAGTGACTGCAAAATCGCAATAAAAATGAAGAGTACCACACTCACAATTCTCCGCAGGTAGATCCTCGCCGCGCTGAGCTCCGGATCGAACCCACTGCCGCTACTCTCCCCCTTCTCGAACCTCCTGCTCTCGCCCTCAGTTCTAGCCGCCGCCATGTGCTTACCGGCGTCGGAGAAGAACCTCTCCATCGGAAACCCTCCCGCCATGGGCGGCGGCGCATTGGGCTTCGTGGCGGCGTGGAACTCTATTCGGCGGTGCATCAGCCCTTCTGCTGCCGTCGTCGCTGCCGCCTCCACCATTCCCTAGGGTTTCGAGACAGTGGCGGCGCGGGAGCAGATCGGGTGGCTGGAAGCTGATGTGCTTTCGCTAATTTCGAAGTAATTTCAAGGATTAAAACCTGCGGTTTCGATCGATTGGAGGCTGATTGATCGAATGGGGACTGGTCCGATTTAGGGCGCGAGAGGGGAGGTAGAGGACGAGCTGTGAGGTGGGGTTTATAGTTCAGGTGCTCGCGGCAAGTGGACGGCTGGGATTGGATGAATGAGGGGTTACCGACCGAGCTGAACCGTTGGTAGTGGGCCCGGGTGTGGTTTTGGAGGCCGGTGCTGCAGCGGCGGCGGAAGAATAGAGGTACGGAATCGAAGTCCAAGGTGGTGGTATTTCGGTTAGCACCTCCAGAGATTTTAATAACAAGTTTTTTTAATTTTTAATTAGTTGAAAGTTTTCAGTCAATAGTTTATTATTTTATATTTTAATTTTTTATATAATTATTTATATAATAATTATAAATTATTAGATCTAGATCTAATGACTCAAAGAGATGACTAACTGAAAATTAGTAAGTCTCTTTTAATAATTATATCAACTTGTAGGCCTTGTATTAGAATATTTTTGAATTTTAATTGAATGTGCTAAAGAAACGTGTAAAGTTGTCTATGACTTCTACGCAAGTTATTACGGCTTTATTTGGAGTATCAAAAAGCCTTCATTCTATTTTCTCTACCGCTGGATGGTAGACTACCCAGGAAAAAAAGATAGTTTCGAGACAATGCAAACGAGTAAAAGACGCGGCGGTCGATGATTGAAGTGGACACGTAGTAGCTGAAGCTCTCAGTCAGCTCTAACCTGAACCGAGTTGGCGATGCCAATGACAGTGGTGCCGGATTTATAACAAACTCGCGTTCCCGTTCATCGACAACATGTGTCAGCTCGAGTCCTCTGGCATGTGCACCGGCCACCAGCCCGTTGCAAAAGTTTTTAGAAGAATTTTATTTGCGAGAATCTCCCGTGTGTGTCGCAGGGTTAACAAAACCGTGGTTAACAGAAAAACGGTTCGGACCGGTTAACAATCGGTTTTAATTTAAATATTTTGAAAATTTGAAAAAAAAATTATATTCATTGAAACTAGTAAAACTGGCGGTTAATCGGAATAACCGGTCGGTTAACCGAATAAACCACAGTTAATCACAAAAAATCAATTTAAAAATCTGTTTTTAAAATTACATCACTAAAAACAGTATAACCGACAGATAACCGTCAAAACCGGCCGGTTAATCGATCGTCGATCGTCCACTTTCTAAAATGAATTTTGCTCGACTAACCGGCTGGTTATATCGTTTAACCAATGAACCAAACTCGGCCGGTTATACCAGCCCGAGCGGTTATGTCAACCTTGGTGTGCCGGTCCAGTTTTCACTAAACTCCGAGAACTTGACTGATCTCGTGGGTCGCTGCAACTGCAAATCATAGGCTTGTAAGAGGAACTTCAGTAAAGTGACTAAATGGGTCTCTAATTCCCACTTTAGTTACTTATACTCAAAAACACAACTCTAACTCTGGACTATATGGGACTCTAAATTTGGTGGCCTATCAAATTTTGTTTTAAACTCCCTAGATTTACTCACCCACTATTTTCTCCTCCAAACGTGAACCCCATCTCTTTTTTTTTCTTTCTTTCTCTCTCTCTCTCCCCCCTCTCCTCAGCTCCCGAAAAATCCAAAAGAGATGCCGCCGCTGGTCGTCGATGCCGTCGCCGTCGCCGGAGGGCCTCCCCCACCTCCCGTTGGCGCTTGGCCAGAGCGCTGCCGCCACTTGGTCAGGGTGGCGCCGCTGCGCAATGTCTCCGACGGCCGGCATCCCCCTCTGCGGCCCATGACAAAAAAACACGGCGGTGGCTGGCAGTTAGGACGCGGGCGGCGGACAGGACATGGCAGGCAGGGCGCTGCGCGGGAAGGATGGCGAGGCACGGGGTGCGGGGACGAGGCATCGCCGACGGGGTGAGACAACGACGCTAGAAGGGGAGGAGAGGCAGAGCGAGCGGCCGCGCGTAGAGGAGAAAAGGGAGATCCGTCGGCCGGAGCGAGGGAGGAGAAGGAGCCGGTGGCTGGAGCGGGAGAGGAGAGGGAGCCGACGGCTGGAGTGGGGGCTCTTGACCCAACGACGCGTGCAGTGAACAGGGATGGAGGAGGGGTCGGTGGGATCCACTAGCAAGGGATAGAGACTCGGTTTACTCAACTGGGTTGGAGCATATAAAGATTTTAGGCCACTAAAATGTGGAAGTTTGCCTCCAAGAAATATAGAGACCCGAATTTGGATATTGGGTTAGAGTTGCTCTAAACCTCCAAAACGAATAGGAAGATGCCAGCCGGTTGTGCTTGGAGATCTCGATTTGGGTATTTTAGTGTCGGGATGATCCAGTGCCACCAGTGGCTAATCCAAGCGATGATTGCGTCTCTTTTATGATGAATCACGCGTGTCGTTGTTGATGGATACCTGTGACCGTCTGCTGGCCACGAGAACGAAGGCATGCACAGCGAAGTTTTATACAGGTGAGGTGGGATGAGACGACAGGCAAGGTATGAGAGCCCACGATGCCGTTATCCACCGCAAAGGGAAAAAAAAGCACGAAATTCTCTGTGGTGTGCAGCAGACATGTGACGTGCTTCCAACCCCTTCAGGCACAACACAAGCTTGCGGAGCAGGGCACATTAAACTACACATAAGCCAACTTTAGCCAACCACTGGCACATCAATGATCACACTGTTTACTTCTATCAATTATCAACCGACTCCAACAAAAAGAAAAACGCTGTACCTGGGCACAAAGTTCAGGTTCAATCTGTGAAGAAAAAAAATCACCACAAAAATGTCAGATTATTACTAAGCACATGCTTTCGCTCCACGCATTTTACAATTGACTCTGTTGTAACTTCAGTCCGGAGCTTGGCGGCAAGCCCAACTACCAACCGTCGACCCTACCCTAGATCCCCAAAATCGCACGTCACTACCTCCTAGTAGTAATTTGTTTTCTCCGTTAATAACTGCAAATCTTGTCTCGCTTTAAATGGCGTAGAAACTAAAAAGGCCAGATCGTGAATAAAAAATAATTGTGAAAGCAACTGGCGCTTCTTCCTAATTTGAAGAAACCGACATTTTGTTTCTAATGCAACAGTTAAGAGCCTTTTTCAGAAGCTTTTAGTAGCCAATTTCTGAATAGAGTATTTGTGAAAGTTACATAAAAGAAAAGCCTAGAACAATTAACCAAGTATTCTGAATCGTAGAATATAGAGCTGGCAATAAAACCCAAAAATAAGGTTTTTGAGGATTTCTTTTAAATGAAGGGGTACAGTAAACGAGCAGCTCGAAAGGAAATTCACGGCTGCGCCCGAAAACAATTAAATTTAGTCAAACGCTACCGCTTACCGTCGTCTTCTGCGTTCTCCTCGTCCTCGTCCCTACTCCAATCCCTCTCTCGCCGTTTCCAGAAATCATCACCCAAATACGCCTCGTTTTCTTTCGCCCTTCGATTCCAAACCCCTAACTCTGAGTCAAGATTTCTGGGCCACGGAGCTGGAGCAGTTCTTGGCCATTTCCCTGCAATCTTCTTGCTTTGTCGCAGCAATCAGCTACCCAATCCATACGGCTTGAGCGGCGCTTGGCGTTGGGGGAATGCGATTCTCCATATATCCTGTCCGTCGGCCGTATTTCGAAAGATCGAACCGAATCGGTTGCTGGAGCTGAGCAGCTCGGGGTGCTCTTGCGAATAGAAGTGGTGCAGAGATTGGAGCTGTTGGTCCTGCTGCGCCATGGCGCTGTTCCGGAAGTTCTTCTATAAGAAGCCGCCCGATGGACTGCTCCTGATCACGGACAACATTTACGGTAAATAATTTATTTTCCTTTTTCGTTTATCTTTGTTTAAGCGTTAGTGAGTTGAGATGTAGTGAGTATAGCAAGCTAATTTATTAGAAGGACATAAAAATGCCCTGGGTCATGCTCTCATTTATTTCAGCTTTTTGTCGTCATGTACATGTTTTTCAGGTCTGGGGTTCAGACAGTTTGCAAATGCTAAGTGGTCCTTTTAGCCATCTTTTTTTCTCCATCCAGTTTGATGTGAACCAATTTCAGCACTTATTTCTGAAGAAAAAAAACTATATTTTTCTGCTCACTAAATAATAAATATGCAAACAGATCGAAGTATGTAATGTAGAAGGTAATTCAAGGATGTCCAGGCCAGGATGCCTTTATATTCACTCGAATGAACTATATAATGGATAATATAGTAGGTAGTAGGTATATTTACTAACATTAACACAAGACATGTTTCATGGTGGTAGTAATAGTACACGTATCCTCATGAATAAGCTAAAAGATATAACCTAATAGCTATACAGAGATAATTAAAATTGCACTGGACTCAACTTTGGCATGTTTGACACATAACTTGTATTTCGTTTCAGTTTTTGATCATTGCTTCTCCATGAAAGAGATGGAAGAAGACCATTTTAAAGCCCACATCAAAGGCATTGCTGCAGATCTTCTGGGAAATTTTCGTGATCATTCATTCATGATCTCAAATTTTGGGACTAGAAAAGAAGAAAGCCCTATATACCACATTTTATCTGAGTACGGCATGACTGTATTGGACTATCCTGGCCACTACGAGGGGTGTCCACTCCTCACCATGGAAATGATCCACTGCATCTTGAAGTCCAGCGAAAGTTGGCTTTCTTTGGGTCAGCATAACTTATTACTAATGCACTGCGAAAAAGGGTGCTGGCCTCTTCTGGCTTTCATGCTAGCTGCCCTTCTAATATACCTTGGGCATTATTCCGATGAGCAGAAAACACTGGACATGTTATACAAACAATCATCTTTGGAGCTCTTGGAGATGTTTGCACCTCTAAATCCCATGCCTTCTCAAATGAGATACTTGCGCTATATTTCAATGAAGAATGTCATGTCTGAGTGGCCTCCTGCTGATAGAGCCCTGACACTAGATTGTATTATTTTGAGGATGGTTCCGAATTTCCACGGTCAAGGTGGTTTCCGTCCAATTTTCAGGATATATGGCCCAGATCCACTCATGCCTACTGATCAGACTCCTAAAGTTCTTTTTTCAACTCCAAAGAAAAGCAACCTCGTCCGTTTTTATTCACAGGTAAATATTTTTTTTTTCTGGTTATGAGTTGTTTGGCTTTCGAACTGCAGAGCTACCGCATAGTCATATTAACAGTTTTTTTCTATATAAGTATTGTGATATATGCAGTTTTCAATATTTCAGAATTTTGTAACGTTAATCTTTCCGCAATAACCTTTGCCACACAGAAACTGACCACTTTTTAAATTAGGAAGATGAACTAGCGAAAATAAACCTTCAGTGTCATGTCCAAGGTGATGTTGTCCTAGAGTGTATCAATTTGTATGAGGATCTTGATCGTGAGGAGATGGTATTCCGGATCATGTTCAACACAGCCTTCATCAGGTCAAACATCTTGATGCTTAACCGTGATCATGTAGACATATTATGGAATTCAAAAGACCAATTCCCTAGAGATTTTCGTCTGGAGGCAAGTGTTTATAACAAGTGGAAAGTAGAATTTCTGTTATGCTTGGGTTATAACATGCAACTTCTATTGATGTTAGGTTATCTTCTCCGACATGGACGCAATTACTTCACATGTCACAACAGAGCCTGTTATTCATCAAGAGAAACAAGGGCTTGGGATTGAAGAATTTGCTAAGGTGCT
Source organism: Eleusine indica (assembly GCA_030378355.1). NCBI lineage: Eukaryota > Viridiplantae > Streptophyta > Magnoliopsida > Poales > Poaceae > Eleusine > Eleusine indica. The sequence goes on from CM059495.1 coordinate 1,753,066, forward strand.
AGATATTTTTAACCATTTGGACTGGTTGGATGGGAAGAAGGATATTGTACCTCATACAGCACAACTAAAGATCTCAACAATATCTGATGATCCTGAGACTTTCTTTGATACTCAAGAAGAACTTGACTTTGACAATTTTTCTGGGAATATTAAGTCTTCTACTGTCATACCAAAGGTAGAAAATGATTTGGGTATGCCTGCACATTCAAGTCCAGTCATAGTTCAATCCAAATCACAAACTACACGGCCTACTTCAGTCCTGTCATCACCTTCCAAGGTTAATGTTCCAAAGACCAGTGCTTCATCAATGGAACATTCTTCAAGTACAGTCATACCACAAAAACTATCTTCACCAGTTCATCCTAGGGGACTGATGTATGACTCTGCAATGCAAATTGTATCAGAGAGATCAGAATCATCGTTTGCTGAGAATCCTGGTTCACTAACTCCAGCCAAGCATGAACATTCGCCTCAAATGGCAAATGAATCAGCATCAACCGCATCCCTGATACCCTTGTGCACGCCTCCCCCTCTTCCTCCTCCTCCACCCACTGTCTCATTAGCCCCCATCCCCATTTCCTCCAGTTTACCCAAAAATACTAGTACAAGTGTCATCAATATTTCCCTTAGAGCAACCATTCACTCTTCACCTTCTCCAGAACCATCAGTCTCTCCACAAGTTTTGGGAACTGACAAACTGGTTAAATCACAAAAACCTTCTTATACAAAGTTACCAACTGATAGTTCCATAGGACCCAATGCTGTTGTGGTGTCATCAGCTTCTTCATTGTCGGCAGAGAAGGAATCAAATAGTACAAGAACATCTGTTCCAGCGGGGTTGCCCGCATTATCCACAATATCAGACACTAAGCCCACGGCAACTTCATTTGCAAGATCAGATCCTACTCCGGCACCAAAGCTGCCACCACCGCCACCACCACCTCCTCCTCCTTTAAAATCAGCCACAGTGATGTTTCCTTTAGCATATAGTGAAGCGACAAGCTCCACAAAAAATGTTGCACCATCTAAGCCTCCACCTCCACCACCCCCACCCCCACCGCCACCACCACCATTTTCCAATGCTGCACATTCATTTACTGTATCTGTAGTTCCTTCCCCGCAAAAGAGAGCCCAATCTCCAACACCGTTGTCCTCAACACTGGCAAAATCACCACTACCTCCACCTCCACCTCCACCTCCTCCACCAATGAATGACCGTACAGTAGACCAGAAGGCCAGTGGAGCATCCGTATATCCAGCTTCCACACCTTCGACTCCAAATTTCTCACAAACTGTTACACAGCTGCAAACGCCACCACTTCCACCTCCACCGCTGCCTCCGTATCAAAGAAATGACACAACAGCCTCTCGTCCTCCTCCTCCACCTCTTCATAACAGGTCATCTCCTGCGCCATCAGCACCACCCCCACCCCCATTACCTCCTCCAAAGCTATCAGTGGACAACAGCGCTTCACAAAAGACATCAACAATCCGGCCACCACCACCTCCACCAGGCCCCCCTCGTAAGGGAAGTGTTGTCAGCTCTACCCCTCCACCACCTCCGACATTCTCATCTGGTCCAAAGAACCGTAGCATAGCCCGCTCAAAAAGTCCTAGAAGTTTGCGTGCCAACCAGTCATCTAAGAGGACACCACTGAAACCACTGCACTGGGTGAAAGTGTCAAGAGCAACACAGGGAAGCTTATGGGCTGAGACGCAAAAGGCCGATGAAGCATCTAGGTATCAAATATTTTTTATGAAACTCTTCGTTTAACTGAATGGAAAAGTGGCAAGCTTTTTAAGATGTTAATACATGCATCTCTTTATCAGGGCTCCAGAGATCGATATTTCTGAGCTCGAAAGTCTTTTCTCAGTATCAATGCCAAATATGGAGGCAAAACGACAACGTCAAAATTCTTCTATTGCAACGAAACAAGAAAAAGTTCTTTTGGTACATACTATTCATATCCATTGTGGCACCTGCTAACTCTAAACAGCCGGAAACGAAGCACATAACAATATCATCTTTTTTCATGCAGATTGACCTTCAACGCTCAAAGAATTGTGAAATTATGTTGAGAAACATTAAGATGCCGCTGCCTGATCTAATGGTAAATAAAGTTTATTATTAAAATATGGAAAACATTCTGAAATGGCAAACAGTCTTCCTGAATAATTCATTCAACAAACCTTATTTTAATAAAACTTTTTCCCACGTGCTATGAAAATAGTTCTCTTTGAGTATTGAAGGTGTTTGGCAAATGTAGTTATTATGTTGATGATAACCGTTTCCCCCTTTTTCAGGGCTCAGTGCTTGCCCTTGATGATTCGATTGTTGATGGTGATCAAGTAGATTATCTAATAAAGTTCTGTCCAACTAAGGAAGAAATGGAACTACTCAAAGTACATCTTTTTCCAGCGTATTCCTCTGAAATACCATTAACCTTGCTATATTCCCATTCAGCTTGTATTATACTTTAACAGATAATTTTCAATTTCCAGGGCTATAAAGGAAAAAAGGAGAACCTAGGAAACTGTGAGCAGGTCCATTTTTGTGTGCTATTCTTTTTTTTTGGGGGGGGGGGGGGGTTATGAATTATGTTTGGTATCTAACTACAAAGTGCATATCTTATTATTGTGGGAGAGGGAAAGAGTTTGCTTCTTAGATACATCATACATGCTTTCTATGGTCTTAGGTAGTTTATACTTGGCTAGTTTGACCAAAGGTCTCATACAGAGAAATCAATAAGAAAATGATAACCCTCTGGTAATATCAGGTTTAATGTGGAGAATTTTTTAGCGGTATTTTGGGCTATTCTACCTCAGGAGTAGGAGCAACATATTATTTGGGTAGACAGTTGTGCTGTAAGCTGATCTAAAATAAAAATTTGTGCTGTAAGCTAAAGTGGCAGTTATTATACAACTTAGGTATCACTTCATATTTAGCATAATGAGCCTGGTTGCACTGGCAGTACAGAATCATATGCACACCACTTTAATATACATGTCTTCATGTCTCCTATTTGGTTATTTCTTGGGAGATTGCATTTTGAGAATCTCTTTCTGTGATGTCTTCTCTTTGTTGTTGTCAAATGTAGCTACTTTATTTTTAGGGCTGTTTTATATGCTTTTATTTCATTCCATTACATGGATCATAAACCACTGAAGCAATAGCTTCATTTCTGGCTTTTCTTGTTTCTAGTTCTTCCTGGAAATGATGAAAGTACCAAGGGTGGAGTCAAAACTGAGAATCTTATCTTTTAAAATAAGATTCCGGACACAGGTTAGATAATATCTTTCTTCCCCATGGAGCTGTACTGCTGTCTTTTTGTATGACTGTGTAAATTTGAATAATTGATGCATCAGTCTTCAAGTTATTTCAGGTTACAGATCTGAAAAATAGCTTGAATATCATCAATTCTGTTGCTGATGAGGTACACTGTATGTCTGTAATCAACTAACCTCCGTTGTTCTCTGACATGTCGACACATGTTTCATGTCTTGTGTTGTTTGTCTAGGTTAGGAGCTCTGTCAAGCTGAAACGAGTGATGCAAACAATTCTTTCCCTGGGGAATGCATTGAACCAAGGAACTGCAAGGGGTCAGTCAGCTTGGCCAGTTTGACAAATATAATTCGCCATGTGATTCTGCAGATGAACAATATCACGTGGAAGAACACAATATATCACATTATGAATTGATATCTTATTTAATCTTATTTTGCTTACCTATAAATTAAAGGAAATTTGGAGCATTTACCAAATGAAAAGTACAGCTAGGGCATAAGACCTGACTTCACATCTGCAGTTACAGCATTCTGATTTCCCAACATAATGGTCAAATTACTAATCTAGCTAGTACATGTGTTACAGTGACGTTTTGTTTCCTGTAAGTTTTTCCCTTTCACTAACTGTTCTATCAGATGGGTAGAAATTCCAAAAATATTGCCGAGTAAAAACTCAATTAATTTTCCTTTGATATTTCCTTTGGAAAGTGCTTTCAGTTGTATGTTGGAACTGACTAAATAATCAACTAGATAACTATAGCAGTTTGTTTATACACGAAAATGAACCCTCTTCTATACAACTTCTGATTGACCCTTAATTGTAAGATTAATGTTCATACCTTTACAGATTTTTTTTGTCCATTTTCAGGTGCAGCTGTTGGATTTAGATTGGATAGTCTTCTTAAACTCAGTGATATTAGGGCACGTAATAACAGGATGACACTCATGCACTATTTATGCAAGGTCGGATATCTATTTCAATAGCATATAACTATTACACTTTTTACTGGACCATTTTCATTTTGTCATTATCTACATGCCTTATAATCGGATGTTTTTTGTCCTGCCTTTAATGCAATGACATGCATTTCTTCTGTGTGCTTGAGAAAAATATATGTTGTACACAATTTATTCTTAGAGATTCTATCTAACAAGACCACGGCTATAGCTACATCACTGTTATCACACAATTGATGATAGGTCATTACTGAAAGAGTAGAATTGTCATCACAATTTAAGAATTTCTTTTGAAGCAGTACATTGGTTCACTGCATTTTTTGCATTCATTAGTTGGTGCAGAGTTGAGCTGTGCCAGATCTTCCATTTTGGGTGCCCCTTCTATTCCCAATTTTTTGTTCTCTTTATTTTCTTTGTTTCAGTGACAGTATCATGAGTAACCTTTACCATTTGAACATGTTTTGCATTAAATCTCTACTCCTATTAATTTAGTTGGAAACGTTCACGCCATTACAAAATCTGCCGTACGCCCACAAAGTTAGAGATTGAATCCAAATCGGTTTCGTACCTTCCATATCAAGCATCCAAATTGGTTGCGTACCTTCCATATCAAGCATCGAATTCAAAAAATCATAAATCCCTCGTCCAGAGTTCAAATGAGGCAAACTCGGACTCTATCTCGTAGCCCTCGAAAAGTTCTACAACTTTGATATTCAATGGAAGTCAAGATTCCGCAGTTTTGGTTTCCAAATTTACGATGCAAAAATATTGGTTCTGATTCGGACTCCTCTACGCAGGTCTCTGTGCGGAGCCCATATCTCCTACCTCCGAAGTCCAAATAATATGATCCACATATGTTTCGAAAAGGTCTCAATGAGATCTACAACTTTTGTGTTTTAACTTTTCTCATTAGAGCATGTTTTCAAGTCTAAAATCACGTCGCAATGCAGTGCTGTTTCTATTCTGCGTGAATTGATTTTTCCTATCGGATAAAACTTTTAGAAATCTTTAAGCATTGGGTCACGACCTTGGTCTTGCATTTGAGCTTCATAGAGGTCCAGTGGTGTCTCGTAGGCGTCATGAGTTAGTGAGAATCCCTCTTTGCATGGTGAATTGGGCTTTATATCGATACTTCTCATATTTGAGCATTTTTTTAATGCCATTTCACTTAATTTTGCAACATAGCACTCAAACAACACTACATGTGGAAATCGTTAACATTAAAGATAAAAAAAATATTTATGATAAGAATACGGTGAAAAATAATAGAAAAATTATTACTTATTACATATAAAATGGTACACTAAGAAGCACCAACAATAATATAAATATGATCTTTCATGTAAAAATATCAATAATTATATTGTGTAAATAATTTACGTTTAAATCATAAAGAGTGTTTTGTTTTTTTAATCCCGTAGCAACGCACGGGCACTTTGCTAGTTGAATTCTAACTCAGGTGAGTGCCTTTCAATAAAGTTGTTGCCATCAATCAATGTGTGCCAATTCAGGATAGTTGTTTTGCTTCTAGTGTGTTGATATTGAGCCTTTTCATGAAAATGAGGTCTTTCTCAAAGTTCACCGTTTCTGCAGGTTCTTTCGGACAAGCTTCCAGAAGTTCTTGATTTTGACAGAGATCTCACACATTTAGAACCTGCCTCAAAGGTAGCTTTGATTTTGTGCTGATATATCCATTGAGATTTTATTCTGTTCGTTGACATTGTGGAGTTAAAAAACAGATACAGCTAAAAGAACTGGCGGAAGAAATGCAAGCAATAACTAAGGGACTGGAAAAAGTTGAGCAGGAATTGGCAACATCTGAAAAGGATCATCCAGAGACAGAGATATTCTACAGGGTTAGTTTCCCGATATTTTAGTTTACAAGGTGCCACTATTACAGTTTGTAATTACAAGGTTACACATATTCTACAAGATCATCTCTCGTTTTTTTTTTTGCATGTATGGCATATACCCTATTTTCACTTTTGAAAACTGTAACACTTGATTGTAGCCATGAACTTCCATCTATATACAGGTTAGGGGTTGTATATTTTATACATAGTATTTATTATTGTTATAAAAAGATTGGTTGAGCAACATATGAGGACACCACTGTCACACCATCCGCTTATTGATTGCAACACTAAGAAGAGTTTCTCTTTCCAGAAATTGAAGGAATTTCTTGCTGAGGCCCAAACTGAAGGAAGGTCATTAGCTTTGCTTTACAGCACTGCGGTATGTGAAGACTTTGAGAATGTCAATATCTTGCTGCCTGCCTTCTGCTGGTAGCCACATTTTATGAATAAGTTTGTTATTATTTACTTGCAGGGTAAAAGTGCAGATTCTTTAGCACATTATTTTGGTGAAGATCCTGTGCGGTGTCCATTCGAGCAAGGTATTTTCCTTTGAGCTGAAAGAACTTAACTAATCTGGCAGTATTCAAAGCTAAACTAATGGGCCCACACAGAAAGTTAGGTACATGCTTATGGATGTGGGAGAGTTGTTTAAAAAAAGTAACCTGGATTTTAAAAGCTAATAAATCAGTTACAGCTGGACCAACCAAATTGAGGCGCAAACGCCTCGAAGAGTCCATGTTCCCTAGTATTGAAACTGAACCGACTACAGCTTCCTAGGCCATTTTGCAATGTTTGTGATTTCGCAAGAACGCTCAATCATGATAAGAAACTGCCGCAGACATGAAATCTTCAAATCACTACTGGTTTACTTTGGGATGTTCTGAACAGTTATGATTTCCCTCTCTTTTTGTGGACAGTTGTCTCTACATTGCTAAACTTCGTGAGGACTTTTGAGCGTGCCCACACGGAGAACATGAAACAGACGGAGCAGGAAAAGAAAAGAGCCCAAGCAGAAGCGGAGAGAGAGAAGTTGAAACTAACTGCTCACAAGAAGGGGGAATCGCCGGAGCGAGGAATTCCAGACCGATGAAACACGGTTACGGCAATTGGATGGCACACAGTACACTAATAACCTGTCGCTTGGTCACCTAGATCTGTGGCAGAAAGTTTTGTAGCAAACCTTTGAGAAGCTCAGCGAGTATGACAGGTAAACAACTACAGTAGTTAAATGGGAACCATCATTTCATCATTCGTACTTGAAAGCCCTCTAAACTTGAAAGTTCTTCCTTGCAGGGGGGTAGGTTGGAGAGGTACTGTGTAGTCTTAATCTGACAGTTACAACTTTACTGATAATCTAAAAGTGTACCACTGCTGGTTCTTAACGTGCATAGAGCTGCAGATGTGTTGCCGTTATAGAGAAAGGTTCTGCAAACGCGACCAGTGTACAAAGGGAGTACAATTTCTTGGTTTTTTGGGGGGAATTTCCCCTGTTGTATACAAACAAGTAATCCGTCTCAAAGCATGTAAGATGTGTATATTTCCTGGAGCATTGTAACTGTAAATGATCACTCGATCCAAAAGCTTGTTAAGCTGTCACAAGCTTTTTTGAAGTGAATCAAACTGTCACAAGCCAAACAGGCTATTTTGTAAACACTGCTGCTATTCTTTGCGGGATGGATCTAAACCTGTCGCAAGAAAAGAGAGAGAGAGAGAGAGAGAGAGAGAGAGAGAGAGAGAGAGAGATCTGAACCTATACTCGTACTACTATCTTCTGCTGCAAGCGAAATGGGCCGACAAAGCTCATGCATGACTGCAATGGTCGTTCGCTTTCGCCATGTTCCAACGTCCTACGTGGATCCGAGCTAGCTCTTCTTGTCCTAGTTCGTCACTCCTCACGTTGGAAGTCCACTCTCAGAAAACGAAAGTGTAATTTGTTCAAGGAAAAAAAAAAAAAGCGAATGGCATCTTCCGCTTTTCCGTAAAACAGAACCAATAAAAAGCCTCATCCACTTCTGAGCTGGAAGCTGGAGTGTCCTCGAGTTGCACGCTTCAGCTTCCCGTACATTACCCGCACAGAGGACGACTTTAATCTCAGAGAAACAGTATACCGACAGGTGGGACTGTACAACTTCTGGTCCCATGCGTCAGAGAGGGTAGTCGTAGGCACAGCGGGGAACCTCGGCGTGCGCAGAGCGGTTTCAGTTTCACGGACGACAGCCAGCAGTGCCGTATCCGGAGCGGCTGACGCATACAAGGGCGTGTCCCGATCGGACGGCTGGGGACGCAACCGCGGCGATATATACCTCGCCTCCGCGCTGTCTCCATGGCCACCGCCGCATCCACCTCCGCCGCCGCCGTCCTCGCGTCCCGGTTCCTCCGCCGCTCGCCGCGCCTGCTGCGCCGCCTCGCCCTCTCCTCCCGCGCGCCGCCCGCGGCACTGTCCGCGCGCCCGTCGTCGTTCCACTGCCCCGCGCCGCTCGGCCCGCAGCAGCTCGGCCACCGCGCTCGGATGGGACACTCCACCGCGGCCGCCGCGGCACCCGCGCCCGCGCTCGGCCTCACCAAGCCTAACGCCGTCGAGCCGCCTCAGGTGTGGATTCTTGCGCGGGCTTCTGTCTCTGGTTTTAGTGCTTTGTTTGCATCGTCGCGGAACTGTCTGCTTTAGCGTCAGTATCTACCATCCATCTGGCGAGAAACTGCTGTCTTAGGTTGACTTGCTCATGACTTACTGCTGAAACGCTAAAACAAGTACTAGATCGAGATCAAAGCTAGTAGGAGTAGTATTTTGTAGATTTACCGAATTGCTCCGTGGAGCCTTTGTTCTGCAGTAAAGCTCAAACTGCGCTCTCTTCTTGTTCTGCAGATTACCTTTTCCGCTAAAGATGTCGAATTCTCTGAGTGGAAGGGAGACATACTCGCTGTTGCGGTCACAGAGAAGGATCTGTCAAAGGACTCCGCCTCCAAATTTGAGAATGCCGTTTTAAAGAAGCTGGATGGCCAGCTCGGTGGTCTCTTGTCAGAGGTTGCGGCAGAGGAAGATTTCACCGGGAAAGCTGGGCAGTCGGTGGTCCTCCGCCTCCCGGGACAGGGCTTCAAGAGGGTGGGTCTGATTGGTCTTGGCCAGAACGCTCCCTCCACTGCCGCGGCTAGCCGAGGCCTTGGTGAATCAGTCGCATCGATTGCCAAGGCTGCTCAAGCCAGCAGCGCTGCTATTGTTTTTGCATCCCCCAGTGGGATCCAGGAAGAGTTCAAGCTAACTGCTGCGGCAACAATTGCTTCAGGTACTTAATACGCGCTTGTTTGACTTCTTTTTTCCTGATATATGATGGCTATTCAGTGCATTAGCTTGATGCTGGATTGTATGCCTGTTTGAATTTCAGGGACTGTGCTTGGATTGTATGAGGACAGCAGATACAAGTCTGAATCCAAGAAGGTGCATCTGAAACAAGTAGATCTTATTGGGTTGGGCTCTGGTCCTGAGGTGGATCAGAAACTAAAATATGCTAACGATCTTGCCTCAGGTGTGATATTTGGGAGAGAGCTTGTCAACTCTCCTGCCAATGTCCTTACCCCTGGTCAGTGGGTGTCTCTTCTGTGTACATTGAGTGTTCACCACCGATCTCCTTGTGATATTTACTAACTGTAGTCGTCATTCTTCCTTTCAGCTGTGCTTGCGGAGGAGGCATCAAAGATTGCTTCTACATACAGTGATGTGTTCACTGCTACAATATTAGATGTGGAGAAATGCAAAGAGTTAAAGATGGGCTCCTACTTGGCAGTTGCTGCAGCTTCCGCTAACCCTCCTCACTTTATCCACTTGTGTTACAAACCTGCTGGTGGAAATGTCAAGAGAAAGCTGGCTATTGTTGGGAAGGGTTTGACTTTTGACAGGTTTTGTAGCACTCTCATCTTATTTCATGAATTTATTGCATTTGCGCATACAGTTAGAAGTACAGAAGTGTGTTGATATACTTTTTCGTAGAGGTGAATTTTTTTTGTTAAGGTTTTGAATAGTTGTTCTTACTCGATTTACTTATGACTTCAGTGGTGGCTACAACATTAAGACCGGTCCAGGCTGCAGCATTGAATTGATGAAATTTGACATGGGAGGCTCTGCTGCTGTATTTGGTGCAGCTAAAGCTTTGGGTCAAATCAAGCCTCCTGGAGTAGAGGTACTCCAGTTTTCCAAACATAGTTTGGTTAGTCTATTGTTTTTAGTGACTTGCTCATGATTATTCTCCTTCTCACAGGTTCACTTTATAGTCGCTGCATGTGAAAATATGATTAGTGGCACAGGCATGAGACCTGGTGACATTGTGACTGCTTCAAATGGAAAGACTATTGAGGTATGTTTCTTCCATCCTTGTTAACTTAGTTGGAAGAGACTACTGAGGCATGTGTGTGATCCATGTCGAGATTAAACAATTCTTGTGTAAACGTATTTCTCCAGGTAAATAACACTGATGCGGAGGGGAGACTTACCCTTGCTGACGCTTTGGTGTATGCTTGTAATCAAGGTGTTGAAAAGGTAATGAATTATTTGTATAATGATGGCACGGTCTGTTCATATATTGTCATTTGTATGCTCTGTAGATGACCATTCCTACTGTACTTGCAACTCTAGTATCTTGGATGTCAATTTATTTCATAGGTCTATTCTGGATAATTAGATGGTGTTATATTCAATTAGGAACGAACTAATATGCTTTACATTTTATAGAGAATCCCGAGGTTACTGTAGTTGTACAATGAATTTGTGGTGATAAGGTTCTATAGCACAGAATTATAGAAAGTATAGTTGTCTGTTGGTCATTGGGAACTTTGTGGGCCATATATTGCTAAAGTTGTGCTTGTTGGTCTGATAATTATTTATTGCAGATTGTTGATCTGGCAACACTGACTGGTGCCTGTGTTGTTGCTCTTGGACCTAGCATTGCTGGTAAGCTCAGCCTTTCCTTGAACGTTTGTGCCTTGTAGCGCTTTGAACATACACCGTTGGATTCTTCTGTTCTTTTGTGCTAAGAAATATTTTCAATAGGGATTTTCACTCCAAGCGATGAGCTAGCCAAGGAAATTTCCGCCGCCTCTGAGGTATCTGGGGAGAAGTTTTGGAGACTGCCACTGGAAGAAAGCTATTGGGAGTCGATGAAGTCTGGCGTTGCTGATATGGTCAACACTGGAGGTAGGCAGGGTGGCTCTATTACTGCTGCCCTGTTCCTGAAGCAGGTACGTTCCATGCATCTCTCGGTTAGCTATATTTGAGCACAGTGATACTGGCAAGTCGCCATCATAAGCAGTCTCCGTTTCATACTTTTCTTATGACATAAGTTTTCAGTCAGAGCAGCGTGCTAATGGCGCTGGTGCTTTTCTTGCAGTATGTTGACGAGAAGGTCCAGTGGATGCATATCGACATGGCGGGACCAGTGTGGAACGACAAGAAGCGGACGGCTACCGGCTTCGGCGTCTCCACCCTGGTGGAGTGGGTCCTCAAGAACTCGTCATAAACCTAAAAACAACAAAGACGGGATCGTCAAGGATGGTGTTTAATCGGTGTTCCTTGTTACGTAGCACCATTTTATAGTTGCAAGTTGCAAACTGCATGCAAAAGTGGACGCTTTTGGCATATATTACCATGTGGGCGTGAGTATACTCCGATAGAATAAGCTAAAGGGTTGTCCTTTCGAGTCGGGTGTGTGTGGATTGGGCCCATGAAAATGGAACTGAAAGCAGCATGTTAGTCGCTGTCGAGCCGCGCTTGCTGCCGTGTTCTCTCTGCCAATTGAAATAACGTTGTTCCTTTTTCCTTGTGCCATCTGCTCGTGTCATGTTTGGTTATTCGGTGGCGTGGTTGCCTCTTGCTTCATTGCTTGTGCGCACTGAGGTGGTTGACGAGCTGACCGCGAAGGGCCTTATGTTTCGTATTGGTGTGACATCCTTTTCTCAGAGGCGTGCGAACACGTATGTCATTCGTGTTCAACTTCTCTTCCCTGCGGCCTAGGTCGCCACACAAGTGTGTGAGCGTGAAGGACGAGCAAGGACACAAAATCTTCGCCCGTGGAAACTACAATCGCCGTCTCTGGGCGACAAGCCGCTGTTGCCAGCTTGCCGCAACGGTATGACCGTATGATTTGACGGGCTGACGGCCGGTGGGCTTTTTCGCCGGCCGAGATAATGAAGGTCATGGGCCGATCGGCAGAAAATGGGCCGCCACGGCCTTTCGCGTTTCTTTCTTGTGACACAAGAACAGGGGAGACGAAGACGAGAAGACGCGCACGGCCGCCGCGCCGCAAACAAAAGAGAAGCCGCGTCACGGCACGGGAGCCATCGCCGCCGTCACGCCTCGTCCCGCGGTTCACAGGCGCACAGCACCGCTCGTCACCGGATTCTCGCTTCGGCTTCGGTCCAGGCAAGCAACCTCTTCCTTCGCCCGCCATCGATAGATTTGGCTCCTCCTGTTTAACCGCACCCGGTCGGGGATGTTGGCCATGGATAACTAGGATCATTCGTCTTCGTTTCTTTCATTATGGTTTGGATGTCTCCTCCTTTTCGTGATATACGTCGATGCAAGTGCTTAAGTTGAAGGTGCATAACTGCTGTACTCTAAATTCGAGCAGGGCATCAGGTTTCAATCTACGCACTTTAGAAGTATTGCAAGTAGTACGTCTTTACTCAGAGATGTTAAATTGCTTGTTTGCTATATCGAGTGCCACGGCCGCATTTTAGGTTTACCAAATGATCTAATTTTGGGGGAAATCGATTCTGTTTGTCATATTCTTTAGGGAGTGTCTAATTTTGAGTCTATTAAAAATGGGTTCCTTTCAATCAACGTTTTTACCCCTTAGACTCTAGATCCAATGAATATAAAAAAATAAAACTTTTTTATAGTCTATACATAACACTAATTAATATAAGTAATCCTACAAATAAAAATAACAAAAGAAATAACACTAAAAAAACCATCAATTAAAAGAATGCTACTTTTCAATCGACTGAAAAGTAGCATTCCCGTATTCTTTATGCCAATTCACTATTGTCATATGCCAAAATGTCACTATTGTGATAGGCCATTAGAATGCAAATTCACTATTGTGATAGGCCAAAATGTCAACCCATGAATGCAGCTACAATTGTTGGCCATATTCTTTTTTTCTTTTCCCTGTTTGTGGTCAGCCAACTTTGTTCAGACTACCTAAGATGGGTGATGATTCACTGAGTACATAGAATAGAGAATGGGAATAAAAACTGTTAGTGTTGCTGAAATTTTAATCAGAGCAGTTAATCCGGCCGCTATGATGTAAATCATTCTAAGTCATAGTTTCAGATATGTGAGCTGTTTCTTGCCCCCAGTTTCCGCTTTGTTCTTGTAATGGACTCCAAAGGGTGGCTATGGAAATGTCCCTGGTGGTGCACAGACTGACGTTTCTCTTCACTTAATTCTTCAGATAAATACCTGAAGTACTGCTGCTGAAGATGGGGAGCACAGAAGTTCCAGTCGTCGTGCCGTCGCCTGAAATCCCAGCTGTGAATGAAGGATCAACTGCTATAGCTCCTGCTCCCGACTCGAAGCCGAAAAAGAAGATATGTTGCGCGTGCCCTGATACCAAGAGGCTGCGAGATGAGTGCGTCGTCGAGCATGGGGAAGCTGCGTGCACGAAATGGATTGAAGCTCACAAGAGATGCCTCCGTGCTGAGGGGTTCAATGTTTGATTCTCCCCTAGCTAGTCTGCTGATGATGGTAAAGCCGGGCTCATCGATCTGATATATCAGCAAACCTTTTACTCGTTTTCACACATAATAAAGTAACTGATGGGTTATGGCTGTATGGACACGTAGAGAAACTTTTTAGAAAGGAAGTCGCGTTGAGAAATTTACGTGATGCTTTTTACGCTTGCTGACAGTGAGTACTGAAATTTATTTGTCCATCGTTGCAATGCTCATGGTTTCCATGGCATAAGCATTCTTATTCTCTTCTCATCCTTTTTACCCATCACCAATCAATCACTCCTCAACTATCAACTACACTCCCACTAACTAATGATTTTCTACTTGCAAACACTACATCATCACCTTCTCAAACATCTTTTACAAATGATTCAGACTTGTAAGGTAGACATCAGATGAACATCAACTCAGGTCAGGAACCTTCAGGATCTGGGCAGTGGCTCCCCTGCCAAGAACGACTGGAACATCCTGAATGCCCTCCTGGGCTGAAACAATGGGACCTCATGCCCTGCACCCCTCACCGTTGCGAACGTGAGGCCTTCGTACACCTCAGACCATCCTCCTACCTGCACACACAGAGATACATTGCAAAGATTTTAGTCACGGTAACAACACGATTGCCACTCAAACTAAGTGCTGAACGGCTATGGCAACTTTATTACCTGTCCTGCTGAGTACCAGGGGTACCAGCGGGTCTTGATCTTGAGACCAAGATGGCTGATGGAAAACCTTGTCGCGGTGACCGGGACAACCGAATCCGTATCGCCGCTGCATTTTGTCAAATGGCAATGCATCATGGTTACAGAAAACAAAACTGTTGCACCAGGAAGTGTAATTCTTCGCGGTTTCAGATCCCTTGAGCTTACCTGAACACCCATATCCTCAGCCCAGCTTTCATGAGCATCTTGTACGTGGGCAGCATGGAGAACTCAGAATCTTGCCATGTCTTGATCAGGACATCACTGTCATTGTTATGAATTGCAACAGAAATTCAGTGTCACTCTTCACATCTGAATCAACCATTACAAGAAGAGAGAAGATGTCAGGAAACAAGTGGTGAAACCTGCAGGCAGTCCATCTGTAGGGAATCCCCGTGGTGTTTGCATGCATCGCCCTCTGCACGTCCATCCGGTTGTAGTACTTCTCGGCGTAGGTCTCCGTGCAAGGATCGTAACCGAAGGATCGCCGGCGGATGAGGGTGTCCTTGAACCTCAGCACGGTGGCGTTGGCCGCCGCGGCGGCGCAGGACGGCGTGTAGATGCTGTACTGGTCGATGTCGCCGAACTCGTGGTTCATGGCGTAGTTCAAGGCGCGATTGCAGGTGCGCGACACGTTGGTGCTGGTGAAGTTGCACGACTTGAGTATGGTATTGTAAGTGCGGTCGGAGATCATGGCGTGTGTCCACCAGTAAGAGACCGTGCCGATGTTGTCGTAGTAGTTATCAGTGACGGCGTTGCCCACCTGACGCATAGATTTTTTTTTTTTCAGGTTTAGTAACTCAAGTTCAGGCCTGGTGATTTGTGTCAATTGGAGTTTCAGAATCTGGTAGTGTTCGATGGCACTCACAAGAATTCCCTTCAGGTTGATGAAAGGGTATGGTGACGCCTTGTTGAATTCAACAATCTTCCTTGCCAATTGCGGGACGTAGTGACCTAAATGACGGGAGGAAAAATAAGGTTAAAATTGATATTTCTGACATGGAAATAGTAAAGTACGAAGATAATAATCAGTGAATTTCAGATCAGCTAGTTACCAGCATAGCTTTCTCCAGCTATGTAGAAATCCCGTTGTCGATACTGCGGGAATCGCGACATCCAACTGATCAGGAATTGCAATGCATCTTGTGCTGCAGCAAATTCACAATGACATAAATCGAGTCTTATTTTGTAACAGTCTGTTGTGTATTGGTTCCAGAGTTCAGTCAATAAAATGTTTAGCAAGCCATAAGGACCATACCAGTTCTCTCATCGCCTGACGTCTTAAGTTCCGAAGTGGTGTTCGTGTAGGAGAAACCGACTCCGGCAGGTGACTCCAAGAAGAGAAGGTTTGCTTCTGCAGCAAAACACAGATTTTCCATTAATCACTGCCCTGCATCTCTTGGCATAAACAAGAAAGTTTCTTCTTAGGTTAGGTTATCTTACCTCTGTTCCATGAGTACTTGTTAAGATAGAGCCCTGTGCCGTTTGGTTTGATTCGGAATGGGCCGATCTCCTCAGATGCTCCATACGCAACTGAAGAACACCCGGGACCTGGTCAATGATCAACATTGGATTTACAAAATTTGATCAAAATGTTGTTCTGTCTCGGCATAAAAGCTGATGATGAAAGAAACATGATTTCTCGTTCTTAGGGACACAAATTCAGAGACTGTTGGCATGTCAAATCGAAAATGATTAGAACATCTGTTCAGTAAGAATATGGCACGACTGCTGCGACGGTCACATCCCGCGCAGATTCAAAGTTGACCTCCATAATTACAAGAGCGGATAACTTTAACAATTCCATAAGCTTCAGAAGCATAGTATCACAGCAGAAGTGTGCTAAATCCCACTCGGTAACAGTACTAATATCCTAAGAAGAAGAAAAAAAGAGAAAATGGAGAATCCATGAAAGGTTCAAATCGCAGCAGAAGCGTGCACCGCCCGTTCTGCACCTCGGCCACATTTCCCAAGGCGCCAAGTCAAAGAAAACAAACCATGGTGCCAGTGGAACCCAGATAGTGTGTCTGTCCGTGAATGTGTCATACTAGTACTGCAAGCCTCCCGTTGCACAGTAATGGATTTTTAAATATCATTTCCTTTTCTGTGTAACGAGACTCGGAGCCAGGAAAAAGTCCACAGGCCCTGAATGACTGCATGATCCGCCATTCTGCATGCGAACAGTCGCACACGAACTTGCTGTGCCTTGCAATGCCAATGCACATTGCAGAGCCACTGCCATGCTACATTATATTGCTACAGTATCATCACAAAACCTAGCCCTGTGCGTGGGGCAAGGTATTCTTGGTGTTTAGCCCGTGGCCTTACCCAACGGTGATGATGACTTGAGACGAAGCAAAGGGAATAAGAATATGTGAGCGGTGTGCGAGCGAGCGGAAGAAGATTACGATAAAACAGCAGCAAAGAAAGGTGGCGCCTTGCTGCGGCCAGCTTTTGGGTCACACTCACAAACATCTGCGGCTTTGGGCACCACGCATCGTCATCATTTCGCTTCCTCATCCCATGGCCCCCTTGCTTTCAGGCTTGCAGGCAGGCTTGCAGTCACATGACCTGCGAGCTGAGAGAGAGGCTGGGGCACCATGCACCCCTGTGGCTAAGATTGCGTCGATCTCGAAGGACGGTTCATTCAGCAGAAATTCAGAGGCGCCAGCTGCTGCTGCTTACGGCCTCCATCCAGATTCAGAGAAATTCTGAATCAGCTAATACCGAGGTGACGAATTCAGACTCGATCAGGAACTGTGCTGCTGATGAGTGCTGGCTGACGAGGACAACGTTATTTGCACAGGCGAGCAGGTATGTGTGGCAGCGAAGGGCGTTTGAATATTAGAAGTCCTTAAGAACGAGACTCTTTTTTTTTTCAGATCCAAGAAGCTCTGATAGTCGGAAGCCTAAACCCTTCGCTTATCCATGTAAGAAGCAATGACCTTGTCGCAGAGTCACAGACTCATGTAAGAACTGATGAACATACATGGTTGACACTGTCAAACCAATTCGAGTCGGTGAGAGGGGAATTAATGTCTAGAGTCCAAAAGTTGGGATTACAGTTCGTCAGCTGGATCAATGAACATGCATGCATGCGCATGCATGCATCGATACGCTGTAGTCAACTGCAAATATCTATCGCGCATCGATACGCGCAGTCACACTTGCGTCCTTTCTACCGTGTTGTATACAAATGGATAATTAGAAACATATAAGCATGTTCTACATTTGATACCGGGTTAGACCTTCTGGCATGAGCTTAGGGTCAAGACACAAGAAGCAGACAGAATGCACGGCTCATCAGTGGATCCAATCAAGTTAGTGTCACATGCATGTGGTTCAGCAACAAACAAACACTGTAGACGCGACACCAGTAACGAGTGCGGCTGTGTAATAAATATGAAAAAGTTGGGCAGTACTTTCGGCATAGCAGTAGGATCTACTAATGCAGACAGTGTACTTAGGTTCTGTCAGTTGTTTAGTGACCATGTCCCTAGCTAGTGTGGCATAGGCTTTTACAGCATAAACACTGATCATGCTCACAAATCACAGGAATGAAGTTTCTTTGGCCCTAATGGGTTTTTTTGTCCCTCTCCTACACACACTGACACAGTACCCTAAGCTATCATACCAAAAGGCTAAACAAAAAGGGCGAAGAGGCCAAAGGATAGAACTTGTCATGTTGCTCGAGCACTGCACGTAGGCAGCGCCGAAGCAGGCGGCCGGACGGCTGCTCCTCAGCTCATGTTTGTTCGTTCAGGGCAGGCAGTGGTCATGTCAATTGTCTATGCGCGCACGCACAGATAACACATTTATTGCTCCCCGCATTTACTAATAGTACCATATGTACCGTCTTAAACAGCAATTAACCAATTGCCTCCTTCATTACTCCAAAAAAAGGCATTATCCTTGTTCTCTTTAGTAGTGCTTTTGAAAAGCTAGTTTTCCATGCTGGTAAGATTAGCTAGAGGTAGTACTGGAAAGGAAAAGATTGGCGCTTTCCGTTAGTTAGCTAAGCTAGGCGAGTGACAGGAAGTTTGAACATGGAAGTTTGTGTCAAAAGCTTTGGAAAGTTGCCATGGCTGATCCTTTGAAACTTCAAAAAAACTAGTAGTACTACTAGCAAAAGTAAGAAAAAGAGCTCATGAAAAGACTCTAGTCAGGGAATGGCCGGTCAACAGTCAACACAAGTATTTAGAGCATGATAAGATCATAACACTACTACTAAGAATCTAAGATCAGTGGAAAAACACAATCATTATTAGCTAGGTAGATTCTACTCCAGCATGAAAAGAAAGATGATAGCGGCACTGACGGGTGGAGTATGCAAGCATGCACAGATAGTACTACTACAATACAACAAGATAGAAGGGAGCGTGTGGTGGAATTGGAATGGCGCGGGGGGGGGGGGGGGGGGGGGGGGGGGCACACTTACCTCCGTTAAGCCAGAGCACCAGCGGCTTGCGTGCCGCGTCGCCGGCGGCCTCCATCAGCCAGTAGAAGAGAGCTCGGCCGCGCTCCTGGTTCACCGTCACGTACCCGGAGTACTGCGCGAACGCCACCGGCGGCTGCCCCGGCAGCGCCTCGATGCGGTCCCTCACCGCGCACTCCTCCACGCCGACGCCAGCATCAGCAGCTCCAGAAGCTACAGCCAGCATGAAGCTGATCGCAACCAGAACGCTCGCGACGGCTCCACGCCGCTGCGCCGCCATTATTCGAGCGCACAGCGACAACACAGGAATGGTGCAAGAAGCTAAGGACGAGGAAGCGCACGGCAAGATGGCTGCGGCGAGCTGATGAGTATTTAAGCTTGGAGCTCAACTTGCAAGAGGCCAGCGGAGTGGTGGTCGTGGCAATAATGGGGCATTGGAACGGGCGAGCGGGGTCATTTAAGCTTTGCGCTGTTGCGGCGGAGGAGGAAGGAGAGCGTTCATGCCTTCATGGAGGAGAGGGTGGGACGGAGGGCAGGTGAGCTATACTACGCCGCCATTAATAGTGCTCCGACCTTGGCAGCTCGCGTACAGTACACTGGGCTGGGCTGGCTGGGGCCGTAGGGACGAGATGACCAAGGCCATAAATGCGGCGCAGGGGAGGGACACACTCTCTCTATACGCAGTGGAGTGGAGTACACACGCGCTGTGCCCTCTCTGTCTACACACATTCGGTTTCCCTCGTCCTCACGCCACCGCATTATGGCTAGAGTAGGGGTAGTAGTAGGCCTTTGTATGGTTCGGTCAAAACAAAAGCTGCACAGACGTCAAAGGCATCTCTCTTCTCCGGTGGTCTAGTTGATTAATGCTTCATCTGTGCAAGTTAATAATGGTCCCCTCCTAGTAGTCAAAAAGCTTCATTTGCGCAACTTATACCTCTCTCTACTTGAAGAATGGATAGGAGCACACTTCCATAAGCCATTAGTGGTAAGTTCGTGCAATATAACCCTTGCCAAGAATGGTAATACTCGAAGAACATGTGACTGAGATGCAAGACAAGTAAGCTTGCTTAGGGTAAACATATACAAGAAACTCGAACTAAACAAGTGTAAAGTACTGCTGCTGCATGCCTGCATCGATAGGGTTATTGTTGGCCAGTATAGCTAGACAAAAGGAGACAGCAGTGGTACGTCGAAAGCAAGCAACATTGACAAGGCAACGCGGTCGGTCATCGCTCTCGCCTTGGTAAGGAGCAAGAAATGGAGTCAAAATGCAGCTAAAGCCGTAGCCTGCGATTGGCTACCCACACGCACAGGGTGTCCATTATTAGTAGCAGCACTATAGTACTATTAGTGTGTGCTCCATTATATGGTCAGCGCTAGCTGTCCTGATCGCGCAACATTTGTGCGTGGAGGTCACTTCGAGCCCATACCCAAATGCAGTATGCAATGCAATCTGAACCTATCGTCGCGCCAGATATCAAACAAACAGCGCAGGAGAATTTCTTTGGAAGATAGCAGTACTGTATGAAAGTTCACATGCGGGATGGCGTAGTCAGATAGCAATGACAGCTCGACGACGTACGAATCTTCCAATCCCTTTGCACCTGCTTGGTCCCTAAAACAGAAACATATGCCGAAGTAAAAAAATTCCATACAGTAACATATTCTGTTCGAACCACCGTAAATTTCAGTGCTGCGAATGCTGCGGCGACGGAAGAGGATCGGAAGTGTAAACTGATGCCATGCAGCGTCCTGCGAACGAGCAACCTCGAAGCGCAGACAATCACAAGAACCTGCACACGGCGCAGCCTGTAGCTTGGGATTAAAAACAATTCCTCACGTAGCCATCGCAACTCAGCGTCGACAACTCTGTCCGATGTTTGACAATTTGACTGGATAAACAAATCCCCGTCGCGCTGCCGCCATGAGGAGGGCCCAATAATTTCTTCTTCGCTGTACTGGATCATTTCCCCTCTCTTCGCATCGCCTGCCGTGTCTCCTCGCGAGAAGCAGATACGAATGATGCCGCTGACACCCCGTCGCGTCTCTTCTTCAATGGTGAGGAGTAGATTAATCTCACGTTATTCCTGCTGATGCGGCGTCTACGTGTCTAAATGGTGTAGTGTAAATTAATCGCAGGGTGGAGTAAAGACGCGTGCATTTGCTCTGTCATTAACGGCTTAACAGTTTTCTGCATGGAAGCACTCACCTGCCTGGTACCGGGCATCTCTGCTCCTTGTCGGGGAGTCGTCCTCGGTTTAACGGTGCCTAAGCTAGAAAGAGATGCGACTGCACTCGATCTCTAGGACCATACTATGCGAATGCCGCTGCAGGAGGATAAACAAAACATCCATCCATTTGCACCAAACTCTAACCCAAAAACGTCCGTCCCCTTGGTTAATCGTGCTTGCTTGTCCTGGGACTTGGGCCGTGCCGGGTCGGCACGGTACGGGCCCGTTGTGCTTCGGGCCGTCCCATGCCGTGCCTATGGCGGTACGTCATGTCCAGTCGAGCCATGCGGGTCGGCACGACATGGAGAAACCACGGCCTGAGCACGACACGTGGCACGACTGTGTATGTTCGTGTCGGGCCAAGCACGGGCACGGTCCAGTTTTCACAATGGTTATTGTTTCTCTTTTTTTATCATTTAAAAGTATGATAACATTTCTTTGAATGTATTTACATCAGAGTGTGTTTAAATTATATTTAATAAGATATAAGTTCATAAGATGTTAAGAGATAACATAGGAAAAAGTGAACTTGCATAGATATAGACACCTAAAAATATATATACAAAAATTATATGCATAAAGACATGTATGTTATTAGTGTATACGAAAAACTCAATTCAAAATTATGTTTTAGTAGTGATTTACAAAAAAAAGAAGAAAACATTGAACGATGACTTATAGTAAATTGAACACTCGTTTCAAAATTTAAGTACACAATAACAATGACAAAGTATCATCGTGATAGAGAATAATTTTAAAAGATTATAGCAAAATACCTCAACACATTTGGACTATATATGCGGAGTTTAAACAAATTTGAATTTAAAATTCTGAATTAAAATAAAAAATGAAGCAGAGCGGAAGAACTATATCGTGCCGCTTCAGGCCGTATCGATGGGCCGTATTTTACAACCGGACCATTTTCATGTCGTG
Organism: Eleusine indica; assembly: GCA_030378355.1. Classification (NCBI taxonomy): domain Eukaryota; kingdom Viridiplantae; phylum Streptophyta; class Magnoliopsida; order Poales; family Poaceae; genus Eleusine; species Eleusine indica. The sequence continues at coordinate 1,775,183 of CM059495.1, forward strand.
TCAGCCCAATCACGACCCAGTCGTCGTGTCGTGTCGAGCCGCCCGTCGAGTCCAAAACTTAGACACGGCACGGCCCGACGTCCCGTACCGTGCCGGCACGACATGAAATCTGTCCGTGCCGAGCCAGGCCCTGGATCAGGTCGAAATTTCATGCTTCGGGACGTCCGATTTTGACCCGGCCCAAATCCCAGGACTAAGCACACTATCCCAGCCAGGAAACGAAACGCTGGCCTCCTTTTGTTTTGCTCTGTGAACAGTAGTAGCATGGCACTGCGTGCCGGCCTCACTGTGTGTAAGCATCGGGGATCAAGCAGACCGATACTGCAGTGTTATTTTCTCTGTGCTCGTGTCCTTGCTCTCCATACTCGGGAATGTTGTCTTTGCCGGACTGAAATTACCCCTAGGATGCCTGCAGTGAACACATGACCTGCAAATTACACACAGGACAATTGAGACAGGCAACCAGCATCTGGTGGACGAATGAATGGTGGATGGAACCCTAAACAAAAGGCTATCTTTGCACTTGATGACACGTCGTGTGCTAGGGCAGACAGTACTAGGGTGGATTACTTGGAGGGGCAGATAGGAAGCGGCGCAATGCGCGAGCTCTTGAATGGAAGCCGTTGCATGGAATGGATGTCGACCTGTGATGAGGATAGGTGAATGCGTAGGACCCTGCACGTATAGCTCTGAAGCCTTTTTTGGGCAGCTGAAAGCCTGAAACTAGCTTTCTGCTTGCTAAGGCCAAGGGTAGTAAAGTGGCTTCCATTTCGAGTAGTGGAGGTAGCGGGTCCGTATGCCAAGGTTTGGCCCAAGAATTCAATGCCACGCAATTGAGTTTTCATCTCATTTCCTTCGTAAATTCAGCTCAAATGCAGCCAGGGGCTGCATACCGATAAGCAGTTATTCCCGACCACCGACACACGGGGTACCGTACGGGCAAACTCTATTCATGAACCGGGCCCATTTGTCAACAGTTGGATTGACAGTGTCTCACTGACAAGGGTACGGGCGGGGCGGGAACCGTATTCTTTCGACGCTCGCATTGAGGCCCGTGTACTGGTTGGTGTTCTTTGTTCTGAGTCAGATGTTGAACTAGACAATGGAATTGCCATCTCAAAGTATCCGAAAGCACAAGAACAAAAAAATTGCCCGTCGCTCCGGGCTTTCCAGTTTCATGCTACGATACTGTAATGTAACCAGCACGAGAAAAGGAGGGATCCGTGCGCGGAGGCAGGTCCTCGAGTCCACGGCGACGGGATGGGACATGAAAGTACGCCCGATGTTACTGCGATTTGAATGCTTGAACGGCGCGTACGAAGAGGAACCGGGCGCAGTAGACAGTAGTCTGTGACTGCGCGCCCACACCACATACACATGCGCATTCATCTCCGATGGCAGGGCAGGCAATCCACGTGATTCGATCAAGCGATGCAAGGACGCCCGGATCCTGAAAAGGAGGCTTTCCACTCGGAAGGATTCGGGAATTCAACCGTCGACCGCGGCTAGTACTACCATTGATGGTGCTTGTTCCTATGCCGGCCGCGTTGTGCGGCACAGAAGTGGCTCTGACGTGGAAGCAGGAGCCTCCACTGCTGCTGCTCCGCCGCGTCGCCGTTGCCATCAGCGCCATGGCTGGCCCGTCGGCGGAGAGAGAGATCCACGCGACAACAGGCGGACGAGCTAGGACAGAGAGGTGACCTTGTAGCCGGTCGCCGATCCGTCGTCCGTCGAGGTGGATCACCTGACACCAGACTCCGGTTCTCGCGATCGGCCACAAACTGGCAGTGTCAATCATGTCTTGGACATGTACCCGCGCGAGAATGAGACGTGTGTCTTTCGGTGCATCAAGCGCGGTCAGTTTGCTGTACGCGTTTCATCGCAGGCGAGGATTCGATTTCCCACGTTTGTGATCGGCGGTGATGGCGGGTCCAGGCGCTGGCTCGTGACTGCGATGAAGGCATGCAGCGGAGGCGCAAAGGGGAACAGCTCGGACCGGTCTCACATGGCAGCAGGATGTGAAATTCATGCAGCCGGTGTAGTAGCGACCCATCCGGTGCTTGGTTTAGAGCATCTCCAAAAGAATACTTCCTCCGTCCTAAAAAAAATTGATATTTTAACTCTCTTCAATTGTATCAAAATAATTAATATTCTTATTTTTCGATGTATTTTTCTCTCTTCTCAATATACCTCTATCTCTATCTCTTTACTCCTTATTTTTTGTACATCTACTTTTTAAACTTCTCCTTAATTCCCGTATAAGACTCCAAAATGCCAACTATATTAGAACGGAAGGAGTAGCTAAAAGAGACTAGCTAAATCCTGGTTTTAGCTATTCTCTAAAATAAAACACCCCCTAAAAAGTTGGAGTGATCCAACAGCATCTCTAAAACACACGGTAAACATTCACTTTTGCTATGAGCCAATTTCTTTTTACACACGGCAAAGATTTTATCGTGTGTTTTAATTTAGCACATGGTAAACATCATCTTTGCCGTGTGTTCGAAATAAAACACACGGCAAAGTTTTAGGCACACGATAAAGATTGATTTTCCTGTAGTAAAATCTGCCATGTCATGAATTGAACCTTTGTTTTTCCAGCAAGAAACAAGTTGCCTCTGTAATCAGGAAGCACGAAATTAAGGGAATAGACTTGCTCGTCGATGCTTGTAGCTGTCTCTCTCTCTCTGCCCAAATCGAGTCCGGGCTTGCAGGGCGCGAGAGATATAAGGCAACAACCATTGAAATCTTTTCTTTCGAATCACTTGATACTTGCATCAAATCAATAATCATGGCTCTTGCTTATCCAATCGTGTTCTAGCTACATGTCTGCATTGTTGGTATTAATCCAAATTCTTAATTCAAATATTTGCTTCGGAGGTGCGTACACCAGTTTCACCGTGGAGGTGAGGGGCAATGGCACATGGGACATGACCATATTCGCGTTCGGCGTCGGGGTATCCATGCTCAGGAGGAGCGGGGAGTGCGCGGGAATCGGGGAGGTCACGCGGAAAGACTCCGATGACGAGTGGCGTGAGCTCGGCAAATATGCAGAGCAGATGCAATGGGATAGCGAGAGCGAGATGATGAGTCTGTTGGATTGCTTTTTTATGGGAGAATTTCTATATTTACCAAATATGAATGATTTACAAGATTTGTTGAAGATGCTCTTACGAGCAATGATGGGCATCTAGCAAGCCATCGGTATACGGTTTGGTCCCAGCGAGCTGCGGCTGTGGCAGTGGTTGGTTGGTCCCGAGCCAACACCCCGCGTGCCCTGAACATCCGGCCAGAATATCGCGAGCAAAACAGGAATTGAGATCGATCCGTGCAAGCAAATCTGATTCGCACTCCGGCGTGTTTGCGTCCACCTCAGCCTCCAGTCCGCCGCACCTGCGAAGGCTGCGCGATTACGCCTCGTCCACTCGCCGTCGTCTCCGCTCTCGTCCACGGAGAAAAGAAAGCCGAACTGGACCTCGTGTGGGCCGCATGTATCACTAACCATTGGAAACGGCCCGCTACGCTTCCGGAGCTTCGATCTCCGAAGCGTAGCGGTAGTGAGCTCTGACGGCCCATGGATAGTAGTATGTAGGCCCACTGTCTGTTGTGAGGCAAAAGAGAACAAAAACATATTTGTCGTGATTTTCTTTTCAAGGTGATGACTATGATAATAACCAGCCGAGCCTCTCGGCAGAAAAACGCACTATGTTCGTTTATTTTTCACCCCGGGTTCTTGAAATATGATTGATATACATGACAAGTGATAAGAGATTTTTTTTAAAAAAAAAAAATTTAACAACAGGAACTGCACGTAGTTACATAGTATACTGCCGTACGTGTAAAAACGTGCACGAGGTACGATACGACGGTACCGAACACAAGGTGGCCTCTGGGACAAGAATCCAAACGACAATTAACGGAAACAACAGGGGTATAGTAGGGTTGTAACATACAGCGATGGAGATCACGCGTCCACCGAGACGACGGGCGCCACCTGTATGTCATTGTTGTCAGCCTTGTTGACACCATCATCATCGGCCTCGGCCTCGGCCTCGTACGCGTGGCGCTCCTGGACCCAGAGGTCAGCGAACTCGCAGTCCTTGTACCTCTCGAACCACGGCCCGCCGGACGTGTAGTGGATGGCGCGCGGCGTCGTCCCGGCGAGGTCGGCGGGGTCGACGCGGTTGTGCCCTACAAGGAAGTTCCACACGAAGGGCACCTCCCCGATCTCGTCATCCTCAAGCCACATGAACCGGTGCAGGAAGGCCCCCGTCTGCGCGCTGACGGCCTCCGGCGTGAGCGCGGCCTTGTTCTTGGGGTGGGCGCAGTTGAAGAGCACCATGGACGACCAGTTCTTGCGCGGGTACGCCGTCTGCACGGCGCCGTCCATCTTGGTGGCCTCCGTCGGCGTGTAGTCGTGGTGCACGCATAGCACCGCCAAGTCGGGTGCAGCAGCAGCCATGTACTCGGCGAGCTCCGCGACGTCGGCGAGGAAGAGGAAGTCGCAGTCCACGAAGAGCGCCCAGCCGCGGTACCCCGCGAGGTACGGGGTGAGGAAGCGGGTGAAGGAGAACTCGGTGCTCTCGGTGGGCCCGCGCTCGCGCCAGTAGAGACCCGACGACCGGAGGTCCTGCTGCACGATGGGGATCACCTCCACGGGAATGGAGGCGTGCCGGAGAAGGGAGCGCCGGCACACGCGGTACGCGATGTCCTCGCGGGAGTCGTACCCAACGAACACGCGGAACGGCTCCACGGGGATGGTGGTGAAGCACGACGAAGACATTTCTGAATTCTCTCTCTCTCTCTCTCTCTCTCTCTCCCTCTCGTGCAGGGAAGCGTTGTTGCTCCTGCTGCTGCTGTATTTAGGGAGTAGCCAGTGCGGGTTATCAGCTACTGCACGGAGTGGGCGCGTTTTATTGACGGCCTGCTGGTCTCGCTTGGGGGGCTGCTTAATTATTGGATGAGTTACGTACGTTCTTGTGTTGTCCAAACACATACTGCTCCGTCCACCCCCTGTGGAATACTAAGCTAAAGCATGCGTATTAACCAGTTTCGTTAACGCAATTTTTTTTTGGATAAAAGTTTCGTTAACGCAATTTTTTTTTGGATAAAAGTTTCGTTAACGCATTTCTTTTTTTTGGATAAAAGTTTCGTTAACGCATTTCTTTTTTTGGATAAAAGTTTCGTTAACGCATACGTATCGATCAGGGGGAGAAACACCACATGCTTATTCTTTTTGCTCCAAAAGTCATGCTCTACGCATGTGGCGAAATGGGCGTGGGGTTCGAGAGAGCCCGGCGTCGTTCTCGCCGGCGTGGTCATCCACAACTTGGCCGCGACGCTAGTGCCTCTCGTGCCAGATCAGTCGCTGCCGCGCGTCAGGCTCGGCCATGCCCTGATGGCTCTAGAACGATAGCGCTGCGACGAGACATGGCACCGGCAACCACCGCGCCCATATGCAAATGCCGCACTGGCACGTCCGTCGCCGAGCTAAAGCACAGAGAATACGATGCCGACAAGGATGTTCAAGCTGCTACCTACAGCGATCGGGCTCGTTTCCATGGCGCTATGCGTGTCTCGGACAAGAACCACTGTTTACCGGGCAGGCAATGGTACATACGTGGATCACAACTCCTCGCTCACCGACACTATGCATAGGGAACTAGGGAAGGGCATCTCAGGGCGTTCAGCGCAAGGACACTCTGCAGTGGTGTCGTGTTACTCTGCAAGTTGTCCACGTGAGTCATGTTGCGGCAATCCTTGTAGTACTACGTATTTTGTTTCCCCTGACTCAAACATGTTTTCTATGTCTGCAGTGTCACATGATATAATACTGTGTGATGATTGCTGATATTGTGGAGCTTACAGGATCTCTGGGCGTTTCTGTTTTCGTACTAATCACGAGGCAGTGGATCGTCTCGGTTGTCCCAAAAAAAAAAAAAGGGCTAGTGCTGGAGACTGCACCTTGTCAGTAAAAGCAATGGTGGTTGAATCGAGTGCGCTGAAACACAAGACGTCGAAATCGTCTTCTGGGCGTCTGCATTCTACTGGTCCTTCCCGCTCGTTTACAACACTGTGATCTGCCTTTGAAAAAAAAAAGAAAAAAACAAGTGGACAAATATTCCAGTACGAGGTGAACAGAGGCTAGCCACTGAAAATCCATTCAATCGAGAAGTGGTGAGCACGAGCTGCCATTGCAGAGCAGCTAAGGGAGGCTACCCTGCGTGATGGCGCCGGGACCACTTGACCCCGCCACCGTGACGACGACGACTGTCCTAGAGCAGTGCCACGTCTCGCCGTCGCCGGCGCCGGCAGCGGACCAGCCCCGCGCCCTGCCGCTCACCTTCTTCGACCTCGTCTTCTGGGACTTCCCGCCGGTGCAGCGCCTCTTCTTCTACGCCAACGCCGACGTCCAAAACTTCCAGGACAGCGAGCTGCCGCGGTTCAAGAAGTCTCTCGCCGCCGCGCTGCACCAGTTCTACCCATTGGCAGGGACGCTGCCGTGCGAGCTGGGCCCCGAAGGCGTGACTCCGCCGCCGGAGGTCGCGTTTAAGGAGGGCGACTCCGTGCGGCTCACCGTGGCGGTCAGCGCCGACGACTTCCACGACCTCGCCGGCGACCACCCGCGCGACACGGCCAGGCTTCGTCCGCTCCTGCCCTCGTTGTTGCCACAGCATGGAGGCGGGTCTCGTCGCCAGGACGTGCTCGCCGTGCAGGTCACCGTGTTCCCCGGCGCGGGGATCTGCCTCGGCACGACGCTGCATCACGCCGTGGCGGACGGGTCGAGCTACGTGCACTTCATGAAGACGTGGGCCGCCATACACCGCCTGGGCCCCGCCGACTTGTGCACAAAAGTGGTGGTTGGGCCGCCGCCGCCGCTGTTGGACCGCGGCGTGGTGCGCGACGACGCCGGGCTCCGGGACGCGTTCGTCCGCGATCACCGCGACCTCGCCGCGGCCGGCGACGCGCGGCTCGCCGACTGGGACCTCAGCCGCCGCCCCGCCGGCGGTAGCGTGGTGGTGCTAGCCACGTTCCGGTTCACGGCGAAGCAGCTCGCGAGGCTCGGGTCGCACGTCGAGGCCCAGACCGCGGCCCGGTGCTCGCCCTACGCGCTGGCGTGCGGCGCCGCGTGGGCCGGCATCCTGCACGCACGGAGAAACACAGACACGGATGCCGCTTCTCCTCCCGGCGACGCGTGCTTCGGGTTCGTGACCGGGTGCAAGCCCCGGGTCACCCCGCCGATCCCGGCGAACTACTTCGGCAACTGCCTGGGCCTCTGCCGCGTGGAGTTGGGTCCCACCACCACCACCACCGCCGCCAAGCTGGCGGCGGCCATCTGGCGCGTGATCGCGGGGCTGGCGGAGGAGGAAGGGCGCGCGCTGCGGGACGCGCGCGGGTGGGTGCGGTGCGTGCGCGAGTACGCGGCGCGGCGGGCGGTGACCGTGGCCGGGTCGCCCAAGCTGGGCGTCTACGGCGTCGACTTTGGCGGCGGGTGGGGCCGCCCCGCGAAGGTGGAGATCGCGTCCGTGGAGCGGACGGGCGCGCTGGCGCTGGCCGAGGACGGGGACGGGGACGACGGCGGGATCGAGGTCGGCCTGGCGCTGCCGCGCGCGGAGATGGACGCGTTCCGATCGTTTTACCATCAACTGTTCGCTAGCCTCGACTAGTGAACTCGACAAGACCACACGTCTCGCTTAATTTGCTACCGTGTAAACTGTACTGTTATCGTTTCTTCTCGTTTACCTGTCTGTGTTTATTGGTCACATGCTGTTCTCCATCTATTGCATCCGTACATGCTGTTTACGATCCCTAATAAGTAGTAAATTGATTTACTATCTCGACTCCAAAAAATAACTATATAATGTGATCTAAAACATTACGTTAGCTGTTCATCACGATTCACGATGCAAGTGTACGGAGGAAGCAGCAGCAGCAGCTTTGATTGTGTTGGGACCAAGGTTAACAAAATCCCGGTTAATCAGCCGATTAACGGTCCGGGCCGGCTATCCCGATCGGCCGGTTAACCGTCGGTTTTGACTTAAATATTTTTTAAATTAAAAAAAATTTATATATTAAAATCGATAAAATCGATTGGTTAACCGAGAAAACCGATCGGTTGATTAACCGGCCGATCAGATAGCCGGTCCGGACCGGAGTAGTAGTTGTTCGAGGTAGTAGTTGTTCACGAAGTCGTTGCCGCCCAGGGTGATGAGCACCAGCGCGCCGTTCACGAGCCCGGCCGTCGCTCTGCGCCGATCAGCGAGCTCAGCCGCTTCTGGTACTGCGCGAAGTAGAGCAGCTGCTTCGAGATGTGGAGTATGTTTGCCTGCATTATTAATTTCCGGTGTCGTTGATTATTAGTCACTATTCATCATGCATGTAATACTGTACTACTAATTAAGCTACTCCGTAATAAGAGAAGAGAGATCATTATGAATTGGATGCCGGTGTCGTTGAGGATCCCGACGCCGGCCGACGCGAAGTTGGCGCCGACGAGCAGCTTCTCGCCGTCCAGCTCCGGGCTCAGGTACGGCAGAAGGGGCTCAGACCCGAGGTGCTCGCCTGCATGCCGCAATACTCACTGATCATCTCGATCTCGGCTGATGATGACGAGTAATAACGACAGAAGAGAACACAGTCGAGATGATAGTACTCACTGATGATGTTGTATTTATGTCGAATATGTATACACAAGTCGGTTATAAATTAGACTTGAATCGTATTAGATGGTTAGGGATAGAATTTGTGTCGGACATGTATTCCTGGACCTTATATATACGTGGGGGTACCACCATTATAACTGTGAGACGACAGATATAGTAGGCAAGGGGTGGCGGTGGCCGGAGCGGTGCGCCCAAGGGGTGGCCAGTCCGTGTGCCGGTGTGCTCCTGACGCCGGTATTGCTACTGATATTATGGGGAGGAGCACCCGTAGTATGCCCTAAAGATATAAGCACATCGCTGAACCTCACTAAAAAACATCGTGTCTTGGCGTCGTTCTCTTTTCTGTGATCTTGTGTTTATGGCTGCTGATACTGGGGCATCGCTTCCGCGCCTGATTTTCTAACAAGTGGTATCAGAGCCGGATACATGATAGAAGATCACAAGAGACACGATGGGATGCTCCAGCCCGCGCAAAGCTTGCACGGGTTGTCCGGGAGGGACATGGCGCAAGGTGGAGCATGACGGCGATCGACGACTCAATCGGTGGAGTTGGACACTTCGAGTGTGGCGGCTCGAACCGTCCAATGAGCTGCATCAACGGGGATCTGTCCAGACGTGGAGATCGGGTTGATGGTGGCTGGAGGCTGCTGTTCGATAGGGGCCGACCAGACGTGATGGTCAAGTTTGACGGTACGGCTGGAAGACGTCATGGACGATGATGGCGGCTTCGACTCACGGTCAGACTGATGTGTGGTCAGTTTGATCGGAGCGGCTATTGCGTGCTCAATATGGAGCAGCGACGGCGGTGGCGAAAGCCACAATAGACTCGCAGCGTTTGTTGGAGGAGACTTGTCTCTTTTCTTGCGTGATGACGGCGTGAACGTGTGTTGTTTGATTGGACTCGACGAGCTGTTGGCGGCGTGCGACACGAAGAGTCCCTAAGGCTACTAGGGCAGGGTGCCATGCGCAAGGACCCACAACATGGGAGAGCGGGAGTCCGTGAAGCAGGCAGGCATACTGAAAGTGCCTAGAGGGGGGGGATGAATAGGCAATAACCCCTGAAATTCACTTAATAATAAAAGTTAAATACGCAGTGTCGGACTTGTCTGACGATTGTGGAGAAAGTCTGATGACTTGTCCGATGACACGAGATAGAAAAGTAGATCTACCGGGTAAATATTAAAACTAGTGTAAGGCAAGCTAGAAGCAAGTGAATATAAGCAAGGGGAAGCTGTAAAAATAAGGAGAGCAACTAGCAAGCAACCTACACAAGTTAATTTAAGAAGTATGAAGCAAACCCTAACTAGCAAGTTTATGAGCAAGAACAAGTAAATGAGAGACAAGTAATTAAAAGCACAAGTAAGGCATAAGATTTGTTCACCGAAGTTCAGCTCCACAAAGAGGCCTACATCTCCGTTGAGTTAGGGAGGCATATGTGTAGATTATGGTACAAAGTTTGGTGATTAAATGCATAGAAACAGAAAGGGAGAAAAGAAGATGACAAACTGCTTCAAGTTGAAATTCAAAATATGCTCAAAAGGGGAATGCACTTAGTTTTTCAAGTTGAAATGCACTTAGTTCATCTCCGCTTCACACTTTTGTGTCCCTCTTAGCAAAAGGGGAATTTTGCTCTGGAAAAAACTATGAACTTCATTCTTGAGCATATTTTTAATTTCATCTTGAAGCACATTGCCATCTTCTTTTCTCCCTTTTTGTTTCTATGCATTTAATCACCAAACTTTGTATCATAATATACACATATGCTCATTAAAAGATTAGTCCATTCTTAATTGTATTGACGCCAATCACCAAAATAAAATTAGAGGCCTAGATGCACCTTCAATCTCCCCCTTTTTGGTAATTAATGACAATACAACTAAATTTCAAAAAAAAAATACGCAATATAGGTTCAGTTTGTGATGAGGAGCTCCCCCTAAATGTGTGCATGAGTGAGAGGATATGAGATAATAACAAGTGCACATATTCAAAAAATGTGAGAGCTCCCCCTAAAACTATGCATACATATTAATTTGCACCAATTGATCACACAAGATAGACGAAATGCAAATAACAAGATAATCAACGAAGTACCAATACAATAAGCAAATAAAGTGCACAAACCAACCACATAGGTAGCAAAATAGAGTTTTACAAACCAAATAGTGTCATAAATAGTTCAACTCCAAACTCGCTCACAACTCACAAACTAAGATGATAAAAAAAAAACTAAGATAACTACACTTCTCCCCCTTTGGCATCAAGACACCCAAAAAGGAGAAAAGTGCGGGTAGAAGGTGATGAGAGCTCTAGTCGTCGAAGAACTCATAGTCTTCATCATCATCATTGCCTTCTTTCTCTTCTTTCTCATTAATAGCCGGTTCTTTCCCTTTGCGCTGGCGAAGAGCATGGGCAGTTTGATCTTCACCACCTTCGCCGTCGTCATCCTCAAAGCGAATGTGTTGAACACTCGAACCTGCGCCAGAGGAGAAAGGTGGAGGAGTCGGGTAGTACCCAAAATAGTTCATCTCCTCGACAGTGAAGGTGGGGTCATTATGAGTAGGAGGAGGTGAGCCTTCAGCCAGGGACGGTGGAGGAGGAGTCTCAATACCAAAATGGTCATAGAGACTCTTTTGATTCCTCTCAATGACGTCGAGCCGCTGATTAATGCTCCTGCACATGCTCATAAGGAATTTGAACATCTTCATAATCCCGCTTCTCTTGTCGCGAGGAGGCGGAGGCACATGAGAGGATCCAGTGCCCTGAGAGGCAGCCCGAGGTGGCTGAGGTGGTGCAGCTGAAGATGGAAGCTGAGCTGCTCCAAAGAACTGTCCAGAGGTGGTGTCGGGAGTCCAGTTAGAAGGAATCTGAGGTTTGAGGCTCAGATGCTTCATATCCTTGTTGAAGGTTAAACCCGACACCTTCTCAATCATGAACATGATGTGAGGAGTGTATCCACAGCCACGCTTGGGAGAGATGGAGATGTCCCACATTTCCTGATAGACATAGTCAAATACATCAAATTTTCTGTTCCTATGAACCCAATGCAGAATATCCCTCTGAAAGGCAGGAATACAGTCAGAATTGCCTCCCCTTGGAGCTAAGGTACTCCTGCAAATCCGAAACAAGACTGAGAAGAAAGGTTTTATCCCACTGGAGTTGGGAGGACAGCAGTTATCCAGGTCCACATACATGTACCTCATGTTCTCAGCATCCATATGATTTCCCTTGTGAACCTTGTGCCTTTCCTTGCGTGTGTGCTTAAATCCAATCATACCAGCAAACTGGTTCTGGGAGCAGGTATACTTGGTGTCATTTGTCATCCTCAGGACATGGTTTTGGCATCTTCATCAAAATAGACAGTTGAGTAAAACTGAGCTATGATTTCCCTATTCCAGAAGTACTGGAAAGTCAGGAAGGTCCTGAGACCATGATGCTCACAGCCAGCCAGCACTTGATCGAGTAATGGATGCTTCCTTGTCTTCATGTGATCCCAATCAAACCACTTCATCTCAACCACTATATTCTTCATGCGTAGATAGGTGGAACGGTGCCAATCCGCATGAAAATGTGCATGAAAGCGGAAATCAAAAGCTTCTTTCTCATCAGCATAGAAGTTGGTTAACCTTGCCTCCGAGCAGGTCTCAATGGAGGCATGAAAGTAGTTCACAATGTCACGGTCAGAGTTCTCCATTTCTGCTGGAGGATGCATGACACTGTCAAGCTCATTTGTCCCTTCCAGCTTCTCTCAATCAGCCGGAGCTTTCAGTTTGGTGCGGCGGATCCGCCCAGCAGTGGCCTTCCTCCTCTTTGGGGGTTGGCTCTGACCTTGGTCTTCGCTAGTCTTGGTCCTCTTCCCCCTCAAGGGGGATGCTTCCACGTCAGACATGCTGAGAAAATATGGCGAGAAACAAGTTAGGAGGGAGTCAAAAAGAGGAATAGGGGTGAGGAAAATCAATGAAGATTTTAGGTTTTTGAAGAAACTGCAGGTTGTCGGACATGTCCGATAATCATCGGGCAAGTCCGATGCGTCGGACTTGTCCGATGGTCATCGGACTTGTCTGATGACACGCAGTTTTTTCAAAAACCTAGATCCTTCACAAATCCACCTACCACAAGTACCCAAACTTCTTCTACTCCACTAACAACTAACTAGAGGCTACTTCCATGGATCAAATATGCAAGGGAACAAGATTTGATACTAGTATGGATCTATATCCCTAACCCTAAGAGAGAGAGAGAGGAGAAAGGGTTAAACCTTGCAAAAATGATGGGGGATCGGACTACTTCGGTGGAGGGGGACCTCTTGATCTCCAAACTTGCTCCAATGGATGGTGGGAGAGGGAGATCGCCTTGGTGCCGCCAATGGGGGTGTTCTTGAGGAGAGAGAACATGAGGGAGATGAATGAGGAAGGGTTGATCGAAGGGGTAAGTCGGGCTGGGTTAAAAGGGTCGAAACCTGGACCATCGGACTTGTCCGATGCCAGTCGGACTTGCCCGATGCCAGAATGACCAGAGAGATTAGAGTCCAGCCAGGAAAGAGTAGAGGATTTTTATTTTCTTTAAAAATAGTTTGATGGAAAGTCTTAACATCTTATGGTCGGCCAACAATCAACAAAACATAACAATGGTCATATTTTGTCAAGATTCGATCTAGTGATAAAAAACCAGCTTCAATAGCACAAATAATAGGTTTTTGACATAAAACAATAATTTTTGTAATAACAAAACAATCACCATTCAGATGTGCACATTCTCTACGTCACATTGCTAGAGTCAAGAATATCTAATTCACTCCTAAGATAGCAAAATCTCTTCTCATCTAGGAGCTTCGTGAATATATCGGCTAGTTGATCTTCGGTTCTCACATGGCTAACTTCGATATCCTCTTTGATGGAATGATCTCTTAAAAAGTGATGGCGGATATTTATATGCTTTGTGCACGAATGCTCAATGGGGTCATAAGCAAGCTTTATATCACTCTCATTGTCACATAGGAGTGGAACACGGTTCAACTTGTAACCGTAATCCCTTGGAGTTTGTCTCATCCAAAGTAGTTGTGCACAACAACTACCGGCTGCAACATACTCCGCTTCGGCCGTGGAAAGTGCAACGGAGTTTTGTTTCTTGGATGACCATGACACTAGGGACCTACCCAAGAATTGGCATGTCCCGGAGGTGCTCTTTCTATCTACCTTATCCCCGGCATAATCCGCATCGGAATAGCCTAATAGGTTGAACTTTGAGCCCTTGGGGTACCAAAGCCCTAGGTTGGATGTGTGACCAAATATCTCAATATTCTCTTAACAACTACCATGTGACACTCCATAGGAGCGGCTTGAAAACATGCAAACATGCGCACACTAGCATGATATCGGGCCTAGATGCACAAAGATAAAGCAAAGAGACAATTATGGAGCGATATACCTTTTGATCAATGGGTTCATCCTTTTTGTTGAGGTCGAGGTGACCATTTGTCGGCATGGGAGTTTTGATGGGCTTTGCCTTGTCCATGTCAAATTTCTTCAATAGGTCTTGTGTGTACTTTGCTTGACATATGAAGGTGCCCTCCTTGAGTTGCTTCACTTGGAAGCCTAGAAAGAATGTTAATTCTCCCATCATGGACATCTCGAACCTTTTGATCATTATCTTGCTAAATTCATCACAAAAGGTTTGGTTAGTAGAACCAAATATAATATCATCGACATATATTTGGCATACAAAGATATCATCACCAAAACGCTTAGTGAAGAGGGTTGGATCGGCCTTGCCAATAATAAAACCCTTTTTAACAAGAAAATCCCTAAGGCATTCATCCCATGCTCTCGGGGCTTGCTTAAGCCCATAGAGCGCCTTATGGAGTTTATAAACATGGTTAGGATACTTAGAGTCTTCAAATCCCGGTGGTTGCTCCACATACACTTCTTCCTTGATTGGCCCGTTTAGGAATGCACTTTTCACGTCCATTTGGTACAACTTAAAATCATGGTGAGTAGCAAAAGCAAGTAATATTCTAATAGATTTAAGCCTTGCTACGGGGGCATAAGTTTCATCAAAATCCAAACCTTCCACTTGTGAATACCCCTTTGCCACGAGCCTTGCCTTGTTTCTTGTCACAACACCATCTTCATTTTGTTTATTGCGGAACACCCATTTGGTGCCCACAACATTCTTGTTCTTTGGCCTTTCCTCCAGTGTCCACACTTTATTTCTTGTGAAGTTGTTCAACTCTTCTTGCATGACCATCACCCAATCCGCATACTCAAGTGCTTGTTCTACCCTAAATGGCTCCATAGAAGAGACAAAAGAGTAATATTCACAAAAGTTAGTAACTCGAGATCTAGTGATTACTCTCTTGTCAATATCTCCAAGAATTTGCTCGACGGGGTGATCACGTTGTACATTTTGATGCACTCTTGGGTGTGGTGGGTGTGAGCTTTCTTGACCACCATCTTTATCAACCTCTTCATCATGTCTTTGAGAATCATTGCTTGATGCTTGTTCATGATTCCCAACATCTTGATCTTGATCACTTGCGTGATCTAACTCTTTATTCTCATTATGTTGGTTTTGTCTTGAGGGATATGGTTGATTTTCAATACTTGATGTTTCTTATGGTCTCACATCATCAATGGCCATCCTTTTTATTACACTTCTAGGAGCTTCATCATCTGCACCATCATTAACAACTTGCTCCCCTTGAGAGCCATTAGATTCATCGAATGTCACGTCACGTGAAACTTCAACACAACCGGTGGTTTTACTGAATACACGATAGGCATGAACATTCGACCCATGACCAAGCAAGAAACCTTCATCAACTTTTGGAGCAAACTTAGAAGTCTTAGGTTTCTTGTTTAGCATAAAGCATTTGCTCCTAAAAACATGAAAGTAGGAAACATTAGGCTTGTTACCGGTTAGTAATTCATATGGTGTTTTCTTCAATAATCGATGGAGATACAACCGGTTGGAGGCATGACATGCGGTGTTGACGGCCTCGGCCCAAAAGCGGTCGGACGTCTTGTATTCATCAAGCATTGTTCTTGCCATCTCAATGAGCGTGCGGTTCTTTCTTTCGGCTACCCCATTTTGTTGAGGAGAGTACGCTGCCGAAAATTCATACTTGATGCCTTCTTCATCGAGATACTCTTCAACTTGAGTGTTCTTAAACTCGGTGTTGTTGTCACTCCTTATTTTCTTGATCTTGACTTCATATTCATTTTGTGCTCTTTTCATGAACGTTTTAAGCACATCTTTTACTTCACCTTTATCATGCAAAAAGAATACCCACGTGAAGCGAGAAAAGTCATCAACAATTACAAGACCATATTTGTTAACATCAATACTTATGTAGGAGACAGAGCCGAAGAGGTCCATGTGCAACATCTCCAATGGCCTTGTGGTGGTCATCACATTCTTGGCGGGATGTGATGCTCCAACTTGCTTTCCCGCTTGGCATGCACTACAAATTTTATCCTTCTCAAAGCAAACGCTGGTTAGTCCAATGATGTAGCCGCCCTTTTGGAGTTTGTGAATATTTCGCATACCAACATGGGCTAGCCTTCTATGCCACAACCATCCCATGTTGGACTTTGCTAATAAGCATGTACCAAGTCTAGCTTCATCCGTGGAGAAGTCCACAACATAAAGCTTTCCTTTAAGCACATCCTTAAAAGCAACCGAGCTATCACTCCTCTTATAGACGGTCATACCATATTCATTGAACAAACAATCATAGCCCACTTTGCAAAATTACGAAATGGACAAAAGATTAAAGTCAACATGATCAACAAGCATCACCTTAAAGAGGCAATATAAAGGGGTGGGAGGGACTTTACCATAACCTAGTACTTGTCCCGTTTCATTGTTACCAAATGTGATGTACTCATTTTGGTTATGACTTGGCTCGAATGGCTTGAACATCTTTTTGTCTCCGGTCATATGATTGGTGCATCCACTATCAATTACCCAACTTGATCCTCCGGAGACATAGTCCTACAAAATAAATTAAGCTTTGTTTTTAGGTACCTAAATTTGCTTGGGTCCTTTTACGTTAGTCACCAGCACTTTGGGCACCCACACACAGGCTTTTGGCCTTTTGTTGTGTGGCCCAACATATTTGGCAAACACATGTCCATGCATGTTTCTCATGAGCACATATGAAGCATCAAAATCATGAAAGAGTGCACAAGTAGCATTAGCCATATTAGCATGAGAATCATTAACAAAAGAAAATTAATTAATATTCTTGTCCTTGGCTTGCTTCTTTTGGTAAGATCCTTTCTTGATGAACTTAAGGAATTCCTTCCCATTCTTGTTCTCTCAAGCATTATGCTTGGCACCCTTAACATAACCAATGCCATCCATGACATGTGGCATTCTAGTATATGAGTATGCACCTCTTGCATACTTTGCCTTCTCATCATCAACAACATCTTTCTCATGTTGTATTTTGCTTTCAAGAGCTTTTACTTGCTTGTTCAAATCATCAATCAATTTGATATTAGTAGCACAAGCATCACCATCAATATTATAGTATCTATCACATCCTTTGCTAGTGGAAGCATGAGAGGAATTATTTGAGGAGGATGTGAAAGTTGAAAGAACCCTATAGTGTTCTTCAAGAGACTTATGAGTCTTTTCCAAATTCTCATACTTCTCTTGAAGTTCATCTTTAATGCTCTTAGCAATCTCACAAATGTTCTCAATTTTAGTGAGAGACATAGTTAAGTCATTATTTTTCTTTCTCTCTTTTTCTAGGAGCTTCTCTAGTTCAAGGTTTCTTTTGTTTTCAAGAACAAGCAAGTCTTCTTGTTTCTCAAGTAGCTCCTCTTGCCTATTATTTTCTTCCTTTTGTTTTTCAAGTAATTTCATAAATTCAAGCATTTTAGGAAGTGAAGCATTAACATCATCATCATCATTATCATCATCATTATCATCATCATCATCATCACTACTACTAGCATAAGAGGAACGCTTGTGTTTAGATTTTGTTACCTTTGATCCTCTTGCCATGAGGCACTTGTGAGTGTTGTCATCATCATCATCACTCAAGCTCCCAAATAGGGAAGTGTTGGTGGGAGTGACGCCAATGGCAAGTGTAGCAATGCCTCCCTCATCCGAGTTAGATTCAGAGGAGGAAGATGATGAAGAGGATGAATCATCGGAATTCCATTCTTGAACAATGTGAGCTTCACCTCTTCTATGCTTCTTGTACTTCTTGTCTTTTTTATGGTGCTTGTCTTTCCTTCTTTCATCTTTGTTCTTCTTCCTTGGACATTCCGTAATTAAATGTCCTTCATCACCATATTCATAGCAAGTTCTTTTTGACCTTTTTGCTTTGTCCTTGTCAAAGCTTTTCTTCTTGTAGCCATCTTTCTTGAGAAATGACTTGAATCTCCTCACAAGCAAAGCCATCTCATCATCACTATCTTCACCACTAGAATCAATCACTTTCTTTTTCTTCTCTTGTGTGGCTTTGAGTGCCATATCCTTTTTGTCACTATTTGCTCCCTCAATTTGCTTGATCAAGGCATTTATCTTGTTGGCTTGATCATTTTGTTGCTTTTAGGAAAGAAGCTTTCCAAGAACTTCATCGGTGGAGAAGGTTTTGAAGTTGTCCTTCTCTCTAATGTTTGAGCAAACGTTGCTATCCCATGGTCTCAATGCTTGTAGTAGTCTCTTGTTGATATCCAAGTCGGTCATTTTAGCTCCTAGTGCTCTTCTTTGATTCACAACCCTCATGAGCCTATCATGAACTTCCTTTGGGGCTTCTCCCGGACCCATAATGAATAGGTTGCAGTTCTTCAAGTCTTGCATCTTTGACAGAATCAATGCCCTCATAGATAACCTCAAGTTTTCTCCATAATTGGTTGGCATTCTTTATTCCGGCTACCTTGTAATACTCGGTAGCACTAAGTGCGGAAACAATTGCACTAGCAGCCACGACATTATGATAAAAGTTGATTTGATCCTTACAGGTTGGATTGTCTCTATTTTTCCACAAGAAACTATTTTCGGTTATATTTGCAACATGAGGACTCATGGATTTCAAATATATCATCATCTTGTATTTCCAATGATCATAAAATTGTCCATCAAAGTAGGAGAGTCTACTGAACCCTTGTCCAATGCGATCTTCTTTGAGATCATCATAATCAAACATGACATTGTTGTAAGTTTTTGGTAGCTCATCTTTATCAATATCTTTAATCCTTGGATTTTCTCCAGGTGCATCACCCTCGGACCTTACTTCGGACGATCCACTAGGCGGAATTTTCTTTTCCTTTGTCATCTTTATCTTCAAGCGGTTAGGCCTTCAAGAAGATCCGGCTCTGATACCAATTGAAAGTGCCTAGAGGGGGGGGGGTGAATAGGCAATAATCCCTAAAATTCACTTAATAATAAAAGTTAAATACGTAGTGTCGGACTTGTCCGACGATTGTGGGGAAAGTCCGATGACTTGTCCGATGGCACAAGATAGAAAAGTAGATCTACCAGATAAATGTTAAAACCAGTGTAAGACAAGCTAGGAGCAAGTGAATATAAGCAAGGGGAAGCTGTAAAAATAAGGAGAGCAACTAGCAAGCAACCTACATAAGTTAATTTAAGAAGTATGAAGCAAACCCTAACTAGCAAGTTTATGAGTAAGAACAAGTAAATAAGAGACAAGTAATTAAAAGCACAAGTAAGCCACAAGATTTGTTCACCGAAGTTCAGCTCCACAAAGAGGGATCCACAAAGCACCGAGTCTCTTTCAACCCTAACCTCTTCAAGTGATCACAAAGATCAAACTTGGCTTTCCACTAGAAACTCCACAAAGGAGGGGTCAATACAAACTTCCCAAGACGTCACCACACAAGTTAGGAGCTCTACGGGCACCTCTAACCGTCTAGGGGATGAATCCCCAAGAGTAACAAACACAATAGTTGTCGGCGGTGAAGATGAACCAAGTGCTCAAGAGGATGAAAGCTTGGAGTCGATGGAGCACTTCAATCTTCTCTCAATCCCTTCATAAATCAAGAGTGGAATCAAGGGAGGAGAGTTGGGGAGAGCAAAGTGAGCTTGAGAGTGTTTTTGAGTTGAATGAGTGACCAACCGGCCAAAGGGCGAAGAGGGGTTCTATTTATAGCCCAATGGGGAAAAGAGTTGTTGGAGACCCAATTTCTGAGATCTGTGTCGGACAAGTCCGATGGTCATCGGACATGTCCGATAAATCAAGGTGACACAGAAACTGGAGTCCGATAAGCTTGCCCAATGCCTCGGATAAGATGACCAACATGTCCGACGGCACAGGAGGGGCAGCTCGGACAAGTCTTGTCCATCGGACAAGTCCGATTAAAATAGGGTGACAGGGAAACTGTACTCCGATGAAAAGTGTCCGATGCGTCGGACTTTTCTCTGGTCATCGGACAAGTCCGACGACCCAGAGCGGCAGAGCTACTGGAGTCCGATGGACTTGTCCGATGGGTCGGACAAGTCTAATGATTTTGCCCTGAAAAATTTTATTTGGTCTAGAAAGGGGAATTTTATATTTTGTTCACCTTCGCTTCATACTTTTATGTCCCTCTTAATAGTACGGCTTTTCCTATACTCAAGATTTAAAATAAAAAATCATGAACTTCATTCTTGAGTGTATTTTGAATTTCATCTTGAAGCACTTTGCCATCTTCTTTTCTCCTTTTTTGTTTCTATGCATTTAATCACCAAACTTTATACCATAATCTACACATATGCTCATTAAAAGATTAGTCCGTTCTTAATTATATTAACACTAATTATTAAAATAAAATTAGGGGCCTAGATGCACCTTCACATACGCGTCATCGTTGTGGACTCGTGCGGAGTTGGAGACATATTCGTATGCATGCAATGCAATGGAAATCTGAGTGCATACTTGCGTGGGTGTTTTTCCTTCCAAGGAGATAAAGGTGGCCCACAAGGTTTGTTTATGAAACAAACCAATCTGTATGTAGGTTGGAATTTGCATGGTCAACTGGTAGCCACGGTAGAAGTCTCAGACTTGGTTTCGTATCAACTGGTGTAGTCCACGGAGACATAGCAGGCAACAAGGAAAGAGGCAGCAGTTGGAGTCCGTATCGGTTGAGACTTGATGTCTGGCAGCCGTATATAACAAACAGAGGAGTCTACGGGGATTGCATCAAAAGCAATCAGCTGTTCGTGAACCGAAGCTTGCGGCGATTGAACGGTGAACGGCGGGCGGTGATCGAGTGGGTTGACTTCGTCGTGTGCAAGCGGCGTGAAGGTCAAAAAGACTCGAGAGCGGCGGGTTGTACACCAGCGGTGTACGGCAAAGTGCTTGTACTACACGAGGTCATGCGCACGGAGGTGTAGCGACTCGGTGACATACGTACGAGGTGCAGGAGTACGCGGCAACATGCTCGGGCGTGTAGGAGGCACGCGACTTCGACGTGCGGTGTGTGCGTGTGACGACGTGGTGCACGTGTGAAGGATCTTTCGGCGGTCCATGGCAACAAGCGGATGGCTGACATGTGGACCCACCGCTAGCTGACCCACCTGTCAACCACGTGTTGAACGTATGGTTCAGTCTTCACGCGCCTTTACTGACCTTGACCCCATGAATGAACGATCTTACTCCTCACTATACCGTGTACTTGCACCTAGATCATCCTTGATTCTTCTGCCTGCCTGCCTGCCTCAGAGATCTCGCTTTGGCAGAGGAGTGGTGGCCGGTGGGCATATGCAGAGCCAACCAGCCAGCCAGCACTAGATGATCCCGTCATGAATGTTGTTGGCTTGGTAAAAGAAGGGTGAAAGTCGGTAAAAAAGATAGTGACTATTGAGGATAAAAGTATGAGTAGTGCGCCTTTTTATGGTGTGAAAAGCAGAGATGGTTAAGCCTTGGATTCCTTATCAATATTGTTGAGCTACGGAGTCTACATGCTCTTTATGATGTAGGCTTTTTAGATAATGTGAACTGTTGGTTTGGTCCTGATACTTCAGTGATATGTCGCTTTCGGTTTTGTCCACATATACACATTAAATAGGTTCATTGTATGAGTTGTCTGTTGATGTTTACGAGGCATTATTGAATAGAGTACCGAGTTGTCAATTTTGAAGTCGTATATAGTAAGAACGATCTATTACGTAGTGACAATCTTATTACACTCGTAATACAGGACACGCCAATATAGTTCTCGTGGCAATCTTAGCATAAACAACAGAGGTAACATTAATAACACGTATTTTAAGAAAGTAGTGGTGCACAACATAATACGTGAAGATCGGTTGTTCATCTATAATAGTAGGTGGATGAACCTGTATCACCATAGTAGCTTGCAATACAATGGTAATATAAATTCCAAGCAAAAAAAAGTATAAGAACCGTTATACCGGATTGACCACATCATCAAGGCATCCAATTACACCAGTGTAGTTCTCGGCGAATTGCAATCATTGGGACGAGACATAAGCTAAGCGGACAATTGAATTTGGTTAGTCTGAAATTACCAAACTTGCGGAGGCTACCCTTAGACTTCTTCTACAGCAAGTGTTTAAACGATCAAGAACAGTAGCCCCCGTTTGGCCATGACGATCTAGCTAACTTTTTGCCGCATGGTCGTAGTCCATCGTGTCAAGGACATCAACATAGGTTCCCTCAAGATTCACGGCATATAAAGAATAATGGCCGCGGTCAAAGACAGGAATCAAAATCTGCAAAAAATAAATAAAAAATAAAAAAATTGCAAGCGTTCATATTAAATAGGTATACAACTGATTTGCACTTATACTGTGCTGCATGTACTGAAATGTAAGTAACTGGGATGGTATATCATGAACAACTGGCTGGTATATATACTATCATGTTGGACAAAAAAAAAATTTGCTTACCAATTTGATTGTCTTCCAGTTGATATCCTTGGGCATGAAAATGTCGTACGTAATTTCCAGCTGTACATCAGAGAAGCAAATATTCGGATTGAACTCCGTCGCCCACATGCCCCAAAGATATGAGTAATAAATACGTATCTCGATCGACCAAGCGCAGATCGCTTTCGCTTGCACTGCTCAAGATGTGGAGGCGGACAGCGACCGACCGGCGACGCGAGGCAGGCTCTCGCTTTTGGCTTCCGTGCTGCCGGTCGGGCACGACAGACATGACACGTTGGAACCCGTGTCGCATGGCAACACACACAGAGAGAGACAGAGCATTGACGCTGCGAGAACGACTCTGGTGCTCCCGGCTCTTCCGGTGCTACCGTGCTCCCAGGCATGGTAAGCCCGTCGATGGAAGATGGATAGCCACGATCGCTACTGGCAGGTTCATCTTCGTTCAGTTTGCATAAAACCTCCCAATAAAATCATATAATATCAAAAAAGTACAGCACGCTCTGGTATATTTTTCGTCTACCCCCCTCGAAATGTTCGTCTTCTTATGTCAACTCCTTCCAACAGCTTCGAGCTCTTTGCAGCAACAGTGATGGAACTCCAGGCGCGTGAGCATCCACGTCGGACTGGTCCATTTCAGTGGATCTATTTCCGAACTTACGAGCCTTGTTCTTCAATCTGGTATGTATTTCTTCCCATATTCAACTTGTTCCTCCATGCACGATTCAAACAGGAGAAAATTTCTTCTATGGCCTCAAAAAAGATGACCCTTCCTTCTATGCTCTTTACAAAATCAAATTTTCTTATGAGGCCTAAAACCATTTTTCCTTTCTTTCTATGGCCTTTTCATCAGATTGAGGACTTAACGGTGTTAAGTCCGATGTAAAAAGACCGTTTTACCCTTAAAATAAAATGAACTTATTTTTAAAAAAAAATATTTGGCTGAAAGTAATTATTTTCTGGTTGTGTGGTACATACACAAATATATTTTGGCTTGTTTTTAAAATTCGGTTTGTTTAAAAATTGAACTAAAATAAAAATAATGTGCAAATTTAATTCAGTTTAATTTTTTAAAAAGCCGAAATTTAAAATAATGCACAATTTAATTCAGTTCCATTTTTAAACAAGCCAAAATACATTTTTCGTATGTACAACAGAACCTGAAAATAATTACTTCCAACCGAATATTTTTTTTTAATAAATTCATTTTATTTCAGGGGTAAAACGGTCTTTTATACTAGACTTAACACCGTTAAATCCTAAATCTGACGGAAAGACCATAGAAGGAAGGGAAAAATAGTTTTAGACCTCATACAGAAATTCGATTTTGAAAGGGTCATAGAAGGAAGGATCATGTTTTTTGAGGCTAGAAAGGAAATTTTCTCTTCAAACAGATTTTAGGGTTGTTCGTAGACTTGGTTGTACCAACGAGCTAGAGTTTTTTCTTAGATTTCCTTTGGTTGATGCACTCGTTCGAGGGTGGACATACAGGTCTCGTGCGGCTGGTGGAACAAATTAGGGGAGGAAAGAAAATGCAAGGTACCAATAGCTCTGGCATGTTGATTTTTTTTAATTCCTAAAATAACACCATACGTGCACAATATTGATTTTTTCTTTCATTCATAGTACATGTACACTTTTAGTGAGAACCAATGGTAGTGTAATTTTGCAAAACAAAGTTCTGGCTTCAGATTGAAGATTGCGTCCTCTCAACAAAATTTGCACCTCTACAGAATTGACTGTGTTATTAAAATGTACAAGAAATATTTACATTAAATTGAATACTCTTATAAGTCGAAAACTGCATTCAATTAAAAATCTTGAATTATATTGTTTTGCAGGAAGAAGAAGACAAAGGTATGCTTCTTAGTATCAAGATTGGCATCGAATAAAAATTTGCATTCCTCCATATCGTGAGGATTATTGGACCTGCAAGACGTCAGAGGAACCATGTTGGCATCATGTGTTGTGAATTTTGTCTTGTGATATAATACCAATCTGTACTTGTATGAGAATAGGTGATTAATCTAGGGAATGTTTTGCAAAATGTATGAGGAAGCAACTGCCGCACAGATATAATTCGTTGGATATTCATCGGCCGGTCGTTGTTGCCTGGGAGCACGGTAGCAACAACCAACAGCTTATATACTACTGGGCACCACAGTTTATATACTACTACTAGGCACCAACAGTTTATATACTACACGCCAGATGATTTATGTAGTGTTAGCGAGGGGGGCGTCACCACCGCCGGCGCCGGCGGGATCACCACCACCATCGACGGCGGCGGCGGCGGCTGGTTGTTGGCGCCGCCGCCCTGTGGCGCAGCGGCCTTTCGTTCGAGGTACCACTTGATAGCGAGCCCGAGGGCGCACAAGGAAGCGGTGCCGGCGCTCCTGACACCCCAGCCGGCCTTGACGGACAGTGCCGTCTCTTCGTCGTGCGTCGGGTTGTGGCACGGGTGGCTCGGGGGATCCCCGACGGCGGCAGGGGGGCTGTCGTCGATAACAGGCGCCTCTTGCTGCCGGCGCCAAGCACGGCGCTGAGGTTCATGGGGGCGATGACGTCGAGCGACCCTGACATCAGTCGTTCGACGATGAGTCGGTTGGCGCGCTCGGTGGGGTGGAAGGCGTCCCAGAAGCCGTAGGCGTCACGATCGTTGCAGAGGTGCGAGACCATGGTGCAGAGGCCCATGCCGTTGAACCTGCCCTGGCCGCAGCAGGCCTGAGTTGCAGTAGCGAACCCGTAGGCCGCCGGGTCCTCGATGAAGTCGTTGTGGATGCGCTGCGTGTTCACGCCCACGAAGACATCACCGCCGAATTGGGAGTTGAGCTCGTTGAAGAGCCCCATGAGCCGCGCGCTGCAGCTCCAGGTCGCAGCTGCCGTCGAGCGCCAGCTCGGCGGGGACGTAGCCGATGGGGCCCACGCGCCGGCCCCCCAGGTCGTAGAGCTTGGAGAGGATCTGCTTGTACTCGGACAGGATGTGGGCCTGCTTTTCCCCACCAGCGTTGGGCGGGAGATGCGACGACGACGGCGCGTACCCATCTGCTTTGTACGGAGTAGTACATTTCGCCGCTGTGCCACACGTGATTCTCGAATGTGATGACACCGTACTTATCACGGGTCGTCGTTGCATAGGGCCTCCACAGTGGTTCATAGACGTTTTTTTTTTTTGTCAGTGCCACATACGTGACGATGATAGCAAAAATTCAATTCTTTATGACGTAGCGCTAGCACACTGTCCTAAACTTGCGTGGGTCCTACTCATTAGAATTTTTAATGGATTAATCCGGCATCGCATGCACAAGACGACAGCACTCGCCATCAGTTTCACGATGTTGAGGAAAGAAAGAGAGAGAGAGAGAGTAGGAAGCGCGCCCACGTGATGTGCTTCAGAATGCTTAGCTATAGATCACTGCTTGCAGCAACGATAGCTACGGTCAGAGCATCCTTCCTCTTTCCTCCACGTAAGTAAATATCACTAATGCTAGTGAACAGGAACCAGTGTGGAGGCCCTAACTATAGCAACTCCACAGCAGCGACAAGGTTGTGTGTGGGCACGCCCTCAAACATGCAACAGTAATACACCACGAAAGTTCGTTGAGGTGTTTTTGTTTGCTTCATTTATAGTTCCTCAAGTATTATTTCATTCTTTTAATCGAAGCATGCATGCATGCATGCCACGAAATGCACAGTACGTGTATGCAACCTCGGACCTGCACTGTCGTTTTCCCATTCTTAAAATCTGCACGCCACACTTTCACTGTGGAGTTTCCCGGTGCCCATTTGGGGTATATATCGCACCTGAAATTTCCCAATGAATAGTGAAGACCACGCGTGTTTCTTACCACTAATAAGAACAGTTACAATGATATACATAGTTAGTCTCATAATCCGTCTCATACAGTGTCACGTAGAATTTTTGATGATGTGAAAGAAAAGAAAAATAAGGAGAGAAAGATATGATTGTTCCGCGAAACAAACAATTCATATGCTAACAGTTTAGAACATAAGATGACTCTCACACCATTATATGAGTTGTAAGAATCTTTTAATCCATAAATATTTTTTATATCTATAAATTAAAAAATCATATAATAAATAGAAGACAACTAAACAGACCATCTATTTTACAAGTCATCTCATAACTATTTTAAGATTACGTATCATACATAAATCGATCTATAAGACGGTGTCATTCCTAATGATGAATAAAAATACACTTCTATAGAACTCATTCAGTCCTGGTAAGTTTCCGGGCCTAGCCCGGCCCACCCGAGCTTAGTCCAGCCCATCGTTTCGTGCCTGGACGCCTGACAACCTGCGGATGTTGTGTAATGATCGAATAAAAAAACAGTCAAGCAGATTATTCGATCACGTGGCGTCTATCGCTCGACGCACGCGCTCGAAGGAAATCTGTGATGGCGAGTCGAGCGACGCGAGCCCAGAGCGGAGGTGCGGCGCATGAGCCAGAGCAGGACTCAGCAGATTATTCGATCGCTGCGATGGCGAGGCGAGCCGACGCGTGAGCCGAGCGGCGCGTGAGTCAACGCGTGAGCCGAGCGGCGCTGGGACTCCAGCAGTTTTTTCCATCGCGCGTGGCGTCTACGTCCGATACGAAACTGAGGTCATCGCGTGGGGGGCCGCACCGGCAATTCCGCACTCAATTTTTTTCCGGTCCAATCCGACACTTGATTTATTGGACTTATTATTAAATCTATAGATCAATAGATGCATGTTACTTGTGGGTAGGCGAACAAGTCACAAACAACGTCCTGCCCATCGATCGAAGTCGAACTCTCCCGTAGCCTGGCCGTTTGGCAGAAATGGCTGTGGAGATCGTCGAGTCGTGCATGGTGACGCCCGGCGAGGCGACGCCGCAGCACGGGGTCTGGCTCTCCAACCTGGACCTTCTCGTGGCCAGGAGCCACACGCCCACCGTCTACGTCTACCGGCGGCACAACAACAACCGCAGAAGCGCCGCCGGCCCGGCCTTCTTCTCGCCGGACGTCCTCAAGGCCGCCCTGTCCAAGGCGCTGGTCACCTTCTACCCCCTCGCCGGCCGGCTTGACGCGCGAGACGGCGGTGGCCGGCCGGAGATCCGATGCACCGGGGAGGGCGCACTCTTCGTTACTGCGCGCAGCGACGCCGCGTTGGACGACCTCGGAGGCTTCGTTCCGACGGACGAGCTGCGGCGGATGCTCGTCCCCTCCGCCGACGGCGACGACCTCGCCGGCATCTTAGCCATGTTCCAGGTCACTAGCTAGCACTTAAATTATTTTGTTCAGAGTTCAAGTGGACTGGCTGTAGGATTGTTGTAGTAATAAGTTGTTAGTAATAATGGTGATGACGAAGCGTGTGCGTGCAGGTGACGTTCTTCAAGTGCGGCGGCGTGTCCCTCGGCGTGGCCATCCACCACACGGCGGCGGACGGCCTCGCGGCGCTGGACTTTGTCAACACGTGGGCCGCCATCGCGCGGGGCGCATACGACGATACCGCCGCCTTGCCCCCGTGGCTCGACCGCACGCTCCTCCGCGCGCGCTCCCCGCCCGCCGTGCGCTTCGACCACGCCGAGTACTCCCGCCGCGGCGGCGCATCAAATAAGAAGGTCAACCCCTTCGACACGGCCATCCTCCCCTTGTCCAAAGCCCAGGTCGACTCGCTCAAAGACGAAGGGAACTCGATGAAGAAGAAGCTGTCGACGTTCCAGACCGTGGTGGCGCACGTGTGGCGGTGCGCGTGCAAGGCGCGGGGGCTCGCGGGGACGGAGGAGGAGGACACGCGGCTCTACATGACCGCCGACGCGCGGTCCCGCCTCACCAGCCCGCCGCTCCCGCGCGGCTACTTCGGGAACGCCATCTTCCGCGCGTCCGCCGTGGCCAAGGCCGCCGCCGTCGTCGCCGAGCCGCTCGCCGCCGCCGCCGCTGACAGGGTCTCCGGCGCGACGCGGGGGCTGGACGACGAGCGGGTGCGGTCGCTGGTGGATTACCTGGAGGAGGTGGTGAGCGACGCGGCGGGGCTGCGGAAGGGGGAGTGGGTCATGCCGGAGACCGACCTGTGGGTCATCAGCTGGCAGGGCCTGCCCATCTACGACGCGGATTTCGGGTGGGGCCCGCCCGTGTTCATGGGCCGCGCGTGCCTACAGTTCAGCGGCCTCGTGTACCTCGTCCCCGGGCCGCCCGACGGTGACGGACGGCTTGACGTGTGCGTCGCCATGGAGCCGGAGAGCATGGCCACGTTCAAGCAGCTGCTCTACGAGGAGCTCCCTTATTCGCCGTCGACTGTTTAGTGTTCTTCCGCACGACGCCTCTCCGAGAATTGCTAGTGTCAGAGAGTGATAGTGCCATGGCACGTGTATTGCCGTCAATAATGCTTTTACATGTGTTTTGCCTTTTACATTTGTATTTTTTTTTTTTGGCATCTCTTTGCTGTCATTTGATTCCGACAGATCCTCTTGATCAAAGACAATAATATTCACAGTATCAGGCTATCAGCATACACAACATATATCATACTCCTGCAGGCACCTATATATCATGGCATTCATTTCAATACGTACACATCCTCCTCCATGGCATTCGCACCATATGTAAGAGCAACACATACGTGTACCTATTTAAATCAGCAAATAGTCATGTGTATCTTTTTGGAATATATCTCCCTTATACAAGGAAAAACATTTTGCCACCAACGGACACTGTACGTCCACGGAACACAAAATCATGTTGCCGCCGACGTACACTGTGCTCACGGTTGGGTCTAGACGACTATACGGGCCATGTGCATGCGCCCATACAGATACAGTCGTTACTCGATCTGGTTCGACGTGTACGTTGCAACTAATATAATTTAAAACATCATCACAGTATTAATAGGCGAGGTGCCCAGCGGTGAAGCGCCCGGGAATTCAATGGCCTAGTCGTCGTAGCTGATTTTATTTTCTTGGAACAACGCAATTTGCCTTAGCTCTCTCGAAACCGATAATGGCTCCGCCCACTTACGCATCCAAGCCGCTGTCAGAGCGTGACGACGATGACCCAGCAGCGATGATGATACGACAAGAGCAACAACACGGGCCGCTTGGCGGTCGCGTGGCCATCGTGACGGGCGGCGCGGGCGGCATCGGCTCCGCGGTCACCACGCACCTGGTGTCCCTGGGCGCCCGCGTCGTGGTCGGCTACGTCGGCGACCCGGCCCCCGCGGCCCAGCTCATCGCGACCCTAAACACGTCCGGCCCGCGGGCCGTGGCTGTGCATGCGGACGTGTCGGACCCGGCCCAGGTGACGGCCCTGTTCGACGCGGCGGAGGCGGCGTTCGGGCCGGAGCTGCACGTGGTGGTGGCCGCGGCCGGTGTGCAGGACGCGGCGTACCCGTCGCTGGCCGAGACGACGCCCGAGCAGTGGGACCGCGCGTTCGGCGTGAACGCGCGCGGCGCCTTCCTGTGCTGCCGCGAGGCGGCGCGGCGGCTGGCCCGCGGCGGACGCGGCCGCATCGTCACCTTCTCGTCGTCCAACGTGGCGTCGCTAAGGCCCGGGTACGGCGCCTACGTGGCAACAAAGGCCGCCGTGGAGGCCATGACCAAGGTGCTGGCCAAGGAGCTCGCCGGCACCGGGATCACCGCCAACAGCGTCGCCCCGGGACCCGTCGCCACGCCCATGTTCTTCGCGGGGAAGACGGACCAGCGCGTCAAGGCCGTCGCAGCCGAGTGTCCCATGGGCCGGATCGGGGAGCCCATGGATGTGGCGCCCGTGGTCGGGTTCCTTTGCACTGACGAGGCGGGGTGGATCAATGGACAGGTCATTCGTGTCAACGGTGGCTACGTGTAATAAGCTTTTTCCCAGCCTTCACCGCGTCAGTGTTAACTCGACCGGCCTGCTAGCTGCGGAGATGATGTAACAAAATGCTGGAATAAGTTTCTTTCGTATGTTCATTTACTGCTTGCACCGACAAGAAAAAATAACGATAAATTTGGCAATACCATACCATGTCCGGTTGCTGGAGCTCGGGGCGCACGTGGCGTCTGCATGGCTTGGCCGTGCGCAAGGTGGCGCATGCTGACGACTGCTGATTTATGAGGTGGAGGAGGATAGATGGCAGTTAGCACTTGGCAGTCGAGAGCGGCCGCGGCGAGGTCTCAGCGGACCAGTGAGAAGAGTGAGCCATGCATGCAGCTTGGAGTACATTTCGTAATGCTCATATGCAATTCGTCAGTCAGTCGTGATTCATGCATGCGATGAAGCCGGACCACAACTTTTCTGCGTCTTTTTGCTTTCCGGTTTCAGGACATTTCGTTAGGGAACAGCGACAGGGCAATAGTATCTTCGTGGCAAGAGCATGACAAGAATCCACATAAGTTAATGGTCATCTAATGGTTGCCGTCTCTCTTAGATACTGGCTTCGAAAAATAAGATCACTTGGTCAGTACTACGCTAAGTTCAGCATTTCTTCAGGGAAAAAAAAAGTTGAGAAACCATGCGTGAAGCTTGTGAAATTGAGAAACATTTTACTATGTTTTTTTTTCTGCCGGTTTCAGTTCAGGCTCAACACTGAAGGCCTGCGTATCAAATGCAGGTGATGAAGAGGACTTGCGTTGGTTTTCTGCGAGGAGAGTATTGTCAAGATGATGATCGCTCGCAACAGGCAAACCTCGTAAAGGTGCCCACGACCTTTATGGCCCAACAAGTAAACGGACCCAATGGGCTCTGAATCCCATAAGGCCCAGAATTTAGATTCATTTTCCAAGTCGTTGCTCCTCGCCCGAACCCGGAGTCCCGGACTGACCCCCTTCCACTCCACTCGTTTCCTCGTCTTCTCGCGGCAAAATCCCGCGAAGCAGATAAGGCGACCCACCGCCGCCGGCCATGGTCGGCCTCGCCGCAGGCTTCTCCTTCGCGCCGGCCGTGTTCCGCGTAGCTTACAGGCCTGGAACCGTGCTTCAAGGGTGCGCCCCCTCCTCGTCGGCGCGGTCCCCGGTCAGACCGTGGGCGTGGGTGCGGTCGCGAGCCAAGGCGAGACTACTCGTGGTCGCTCGTTACTCTTCCTCCTACGATAACGAAGAGGAGGAGGATGAGGAGGAACTCGGAGGCGGAGGCTGGGGGAGGAGGGACCGCGGTCCCGAACCGGACTACGACCCCGCCCTCGACATCGAACAAATTGAGTAAGGGTGGCTCTCATTCATTGGTGTTTTGTGTTGTCGCATCAAAATTTGAATGCTTCAAAGTCAATCACCGGTACTGACGCTAGACTATTGTAATTATCTTGCGGAATTCAATGATTTTGTGTTTCCAAATGCCTATTAAGTTGGAATGAAGCTTACCATCCTGCCAGGCTCTTAGTCTTGGCAACTGTATTTTGTATGCTTTTAGCAGCATGGTGTTCATATTCACTTTTGTTTCATTCTCGTACCTTTGTTAGGTCCTCGACTGTAAGGCTGCTAGATGAACAAAAAAGAATGGTACGGCTCAATTTCTCGAACCTAGTTATGTGATTTCACATGTTCTTGAACCTGAAGGTATTGTATGATTTGGTTATTCCACTCATTCTCCTCCTACAGGTTGGTGTAGTATCTGTTAACGAGGCTGTTCAAATAGCAGATGACAATGATCTTATACTGGTAAAACTTTTTATCTCACACGTTTCTACTTTTTTTTTTTCCCTGGAAAATTCACAACCCTTAAAGTTATAGAAACAGGAGGGGTATACTGACATTGGAAAAAGAGAATTCACCCTTTGGTAACAGAATGTCAGATTGAAACATTCATGGTCACACAATGGCTTAAACCATAGCCCTAAAACCATCTCCTTTCCAATGGAGTAACCACTTATTTTAGCTGTCGTAACCAGTCAGTAGATGATAGGTCTGTACCCTCCTCTGTGCACCTGCACACTCTAACTTTGCAGCGTACCTTCATTTAATAGGACATATGTTTAGCTTCATTCACTTAGGATGCTGATATTATCATATTTCAGGCTATATTATCACTAGATGGAGATCCTCCAGTCCTTCGCCTTTTTGAAGAGAAAGATTACAAGTATGTTGCATTTAACATGAAAACTACCAATGCTTTCAAATGTCTCGAAACAAGTTTATTTTCATAGTCACATAATTTTCTGATTCAAACTTCTTCATTTTAGGATCATATGAATGCATTTTTGTTGGTTTTGTACAGAAAACACAAATATGAACAACAGAAGAAGAAAAAGATCCAGCAGAAAAGATCTGTTGGTAATTGTAACCTAACTCCCTCCCTCCTCTACAATACAATTAGAAAGGTGATGAGATTTGATGTCGTGTTTATTCTCTGCAGCAAAACGCATGGGCTTGAAGGAACTGAAAATGGGGTACGGCTCATATTATTTTTACTTTTATTGAGGCTTGATGAGCACCTTTTTTTTTTTTTCAAATCAGTCATTCATGGAATGTTTAAATTCATAGATAGATAGGTCAGAGTGATGGAATGTTGTGGTCATTTCTTTTTGTGGCATGAGAAGGCTTCTAAATTACAACAGACACATTTGTCAAACTGTTTAAACTTATGTTGAAGTCTTCATGTATTTTCCTATCAGGTACAACATCGATGTTCATGATTACACTGTGAGGCTCAAGGCTGCAAAAAAGTTCCTTAAAGCTGGGGACAAGGTGATAAGAATTCTCTGCATGCATGCTCATATGTTATGTAGTAGTGTCACTTATGTCTTGAGAGTGGCCTTTTTTTCAGGTTAAGATCATGGTGAACTTGAAAGGGCGGGAAAACTTATACAAAAAAGAAGCCATTGAACTTATTAGAAGATTCCAAAATGATGTTGGTGAGGTAATATGATTCTGTTATTTTCCATATGGAATAAAGTTCACAAAGTTCTTTTCGTGTTTTTTTTGGGGTGGGGTGGGGGGGGGGGGAGGGAGGGAGGGTGACTTTGTTCTTGTCCTTTTAGAGACCTTTTTTCCTGTTGTACAAACTGTTGCAAGCACTAAATTTTGTTATCATATTTCAGCTAGCGACAGAAGAAAGTAAAAATTTTATGGAGAGGAATATATATGTGGTTCTTGTTCCCAATAAGATAGCTATACAGAAAGAACAAGATGAGTTGAACAAAAAGGATACTGTGAAAGAGGAAAAAGACCAAATGGAGGACCAGTTAGATGGTGATGAACCTCTGACAGAAAACCTAGCGGAAAGTAAGGAACCTGAGGCAGAAGTCTCAGCAAGTGTTTGATTAAATTTTAAAGGCTAAGGGTGTCTTTTCTGGTATCATGAGGTAAGGTTATTCTTCCAAGCAACATCTTTCTAAAATTATGCGTTATGCCATACATCTGCCTTTGCACTATGTATTTTGGAAATAAGGGAACATAATGGGAGCAAAACGCTCATTGGTATGAAAGTTCACAATATCAGAAAGTAGATCCCACCTCACTAAGCCCTGTTCAAAAAATCCCTTGATGGCATCCCTAAACACATGCCAATTGAGATCCTCTCTTGCTTCTTTCTTATTCCTGTATAATCTTCTGATTTTCCCTTTATCTACTTATATA
This sequence comes from Eleusine indica, assembly GCA_030378355.1. Lineage (NCBI taxonomy): Eukaryota > Viridiplantae > Streptophyta > Magnoliopsida > Poales > Poaceae > Eleusine > Eleusine indica. The sequence goes on from CM059495.1 coordinate 1,809,242, forward strand.
AGACACTTCTGTCTTATTAAATGTTTCCATTACTCTTGATAGGTCCAACTTTATAATGTTGATGGCATAATTTCTAATTTGTATTTGTTTATATTGTCCCAATACCCTGCAGGTATCATGCTGATTGCTGTATTTGCTGGAGGTCCTGTAAATACAAGGCTGTCGCTGTTGCACTACAGCTATAATCTGTTCACATCATCTTCATAGGCTTGATGATATCTGTAAAGAAGAAGCTGGACCTACCATTTAGCATTGGAGGTTTGTGCTTGAGTTGATATTTGAGAACTAGGAGCCGTTTCTTGCTGCACAAATGGTGTCCGCTGTGAATCGTCGACCAGAGGAAGTGATACTGGTAACACAAAGCAAATAATTTGCTGGTATCGCCCAGATCGTTGTACTTGGCTCAAGATTTTTGTCTTTATGGTGTCATTTCCCACTCGTTGTAGAGAAGATAATCTTTTTTTGAGACATGCGGTAGAGAAGATCAGATGTATCTATTTGTTATCCATTACCTACTACTTCATCGGATTTTGGGCGAAAGTGAACACAGGAAAATATCTCATCTGAACCTGCTCACCAGTCTGCATCAGTACTTCAGTAGTGATTTTTTTTTTTTTCAGGCCTTTCCCCGTAGCAATCGGCTCATGCAGCAGCTAGTGGCATCACGGTTTCCGCCTGGAAATTTGGCAGTGCGCCGGGAGGCGAATTTGAGGCTTATTAAAATAAAAAAAAGATTGAATCAGCGACGCTAGCGCAAACAGTTTCTGAGACAAAATTTCCAGTTGATACACTTCCTCAATTAATCTCCAAATCAAATCATTTATCGGCAGGAACTCGCTGGTACACCCAACATCGATCAAATATTTATATAGGGCAGCCACGCTGCGACATGAACAAAAAAGTCGCCCTGAATGATGATCGCATCAAAGCCAAGGCCTATAATATAGGCATTAGCCAAAGTCAAAAAGAAACGTGCTCACAAAAATAGAGGGAACGGGCAGCTATCATCATGCACCCCACAACTCAAAAAGGGATGTAGAAAAGTAACAGTAGCAGCTAGCCATTATCCTATGCAATGCGGAATGATGACATAAAGCCTAAATGAGCATTCTTTGGGGACCAAGTTATGTTTAGCAATCAATATGAACTGTACAGCGCAATGCAGGATTCACCAATGCAAGGAAGGAGACCACAGGCCGGAGACTTACGTGCCTGCATGTGCAGCATAGCACATGCTAATGGAAGATAAGCAAAAACATATCATGTAGGGTAAGTAAATAACAAAATAATATTCTATTAGGGTTAGTGGGATAAGAACATTATACTTACAAGTGTTGGAAATGAAGTCGGTATCATAAACATGTTATCTAATCTACACTAGAATGTTAGGTTATAAGTTGTGGTTGCCCCTTGCTTGGATTTGGGAACCAGCAATAAACAATCTGCCACAGGAATCTACTTCTATGATGATGGCAATCTAAGGAACATCTAAAGCCATTTACAGACAACAGCTAAAGCTAAAGTTTACAGTAAGATTTCAGTTTTCGGGCACCCTCAGTTTGTAGTCTGCTACAAAGATAACATTCACAGGTTCGTCATGGATAAATCCATAATTTCCGTTGCTTCACTTCTCTTCCATGTATTGTTCCAACAAAGAAGGGCACGAGGAAGTAGAAATGAAAAGGAAATATGGGGGCACCTAATAAAGGGGGTAAGAAGGAAAAATGGAAGGCACACATTTACACCGTACATTTACTAAAACTAATGAATGGTGTTACCTCTATCTTATGAGTTAGACATACAGGGTCTTAAGCTGTTCAGTCTGTTTGTTGTAAGAGTTGTGTCCTTAGGCTGGACTCTTGGACCTGTTAAGAGGAAGAGGGAGTATTAATTAAAACTGAGCATGAAAGCATGTTGTTCCTTTCTTGTAGTCTTATCTATTATGATGGCAGCCTAAAGATTCTGTTCGTAGAGTGCCTTGGCATCAATCTACAGGGTTATCTGTGACCTTTGAGGCATTGATAAAAAGTTTATTCAATGTTTTACATAAATGGCTATTCATTCTTTGTATTGCTAGGCTTCCAACAGTAGAAAGGAAAAATAATGTGGCATGGCAAAAGGAAAAGAAAAAAACAAACTAGATTTGTACCTGTAGTGCTGCTGCCGTTGCCAAGAGTTCTCTGTACTCATTAAGCAAGGTAGTTTCTTTGGCAGCAACAGCTGAAAGTTCTGTAACCAGAGAGTGTGTGCACTGTAACTGCAGAGCGTGAGTCAATGGTCAGACCTATTGTTATTGCTTCAAATCACGAATCAACAACAAAGAAGTCAGAATGAAACAGTACTGCACAGCATATCAAAGCATAAACCACAATCAGAACCTCCAAGATATCTTTGTAACATAACAATCAAATAGTACTGCTCAAGCAAAGCCATTAGTCACATGAATGAACTTTTCCCATGTTTGTTTCATTCAAAATTTGAGCTAGATTTGGCGAACTGAGGGCAAAGTGGAGGCTTTCATAAGTTTGTATCAGATGATGCACATCAGTTTAACCAGGTAGAAGTAAAAAGGGCCTTTTACACTAACCTTAGACAGCAAATGGCAAATGGATGACCCCATTGCTTGCATAATGTCAACTGCTGAACTGACAGCATTCTTAACAGTGAGTACGTCAGCCTGCATGAGGTACACAATAAGCATCACATCCACAGTTTGCAAATGAAACAGTAAAAGGGAGCTCTCAGAAATGAACACTTCATTATTTGCACCTTTGCTCCTCCTGTAACTGGAAGACGCAGTGTGCTTGCTTTAAGAGCTTCAGTTGCACTGTGCAAAGAGGAAGAGTGTTCTGTTTGCAATGTTGCCCAGTGATCAAGGTAATCCATCTACATAAATCATAAAGGAAAATACATCAGTAAAGGATAAGACAATATAAACTTAGTACATGAAATAAAAGCCGTCCAGAAAATTTGTTCAAGAAGATTTGCTGAACATAGAATAAAAAAATGTAGCTTAATTAGAATAAATTTCCCCAGACAAAGAAAACATATCCTAGAGACCACCTAAACTAACAAACCGGACCTGATAGGTAATTTTAAATTTATTCTCAAATGAATGTACAATGATGTTGAGTATTTCTGAGTAACAATTAACCATCAAATGAACAAAGTGCATGTGTGATCAGATGACCAGAGATATCTAATTCTGTCTCAGTGGTATGGAAACAACAAACACCAGAAAGCTCAATGGTTCTTACTTGCTCCTTCAACACTATTCCCAATTTGACCTCTTGCCTCAGTCTTTGTACATAGCTCCTTTCCATAACCATAGAGGCACACAACCTTGAGTTAGCATCCCATACACTGTAGAGCATAGTCTGTTTCAAATGAATAAATAAAGTAAGAAAATGAATTCAGCTATACAGCTTAATTACATGTCAGAACGAGGATACACATTATTAAAGGATCTTGGGTTAGATAAAAAAAAATCATAGTGCACTTTTTGTCCAACTCCCTAATTGGATATTGAAAAAATAAGATTATAAGAATGAGGATACCATACAGTAAAATGAGCTTGAGTCTATACAAACATTATTATTTACTTTTTGCCAACCCCCGAACTGGATATGGTGACATAAAAACCCAACCATGAATGGAGAGTTGGGCACTGATGCTACAGAAATGGTAAGAGGAACAAGTAATGCTATAGATTTTACCTCAGCACTAGTCTTTTGAATGGACAGCATTTCATCAACATAAGCATTTGTAAAACGCCATTGCAAGTTCCTATTGTATAGGAGGCGTAACTGATGGGCATCTTCCAAGTGACTGGGGCTCTTTTTCCCTCTTGTGGCATCACTGATGTAACTAAGAATAGAAGAGGCAGAATCAGATCTAGCAGAACTACATGGTGATATAGGTGTTGAGGGTCTCGTCCTTGATGGGCTTGGCAACCTCCTAGAGGCAAATGATGATACTGTTGAAGCATTGGATGGCGATGAAGGGCGTATTAGAACAGGAGATGGTGAGGAAGATGTCCTAGCCAACCGCTTTGGAGGTGTGAATTTTCCTGAATTATTTGAAGGCACGTCTGGACTTGAACCAGCATTCTCCTCTTGACTTTCGTTTCCATCAGCAGAGCCAGGGCTCTCAACATCACCTGGCAAAAGTTCAGATCCTCTTGCTCTGTTATAAGCAAGAGGCATTTTCCTTGGTGATGCTCTGGATGGTTGCACGGTTGAAGAGATCTGCTGTCTGATTTTATCAGTCAGATCCATGCTTCTTGATAAGGCATTAGCACCATCCAGTCCCAGTATTCTTCTCGTAGAAATCAGTCGTGGAGGGACTAATGAAGCTATTGGCCCATTACATTTATCAGAAAAATCCATGCTCTTTGACATTACATTAGCACTTTCAGATCTTGCTGTCCTTCTCGGTGACATTCCACGTGATGGAACTGATTTTGTCATGGGTTTCTTATCTTTCTCACATAAGTCCATGCTTTTAGATATAGTATCAATGCCATCGGATGCAAGTCGCCTTCTTGGAGAAATTCCACGAGATGGAACCTTCACCGAGATTGCTCTATCACTTTTTTTAGTAGCATCAACATTTTCTGAAATATGCTTAATGTCATCAGAAACAGTTATACCCGTTGATGCCTCTTGGGATGCAACAGATAACGAGGCTGCACCTGAACCTATGCCAGTAGAATCTTCTCTTCCTGGATCATCACCACCATCTTCCTGGATCATGACAGTAGAATTCGTTCTTCCTGGATCATAGCCATCAACACCATCTTGCAATGACACAACAGATTTCTCAGTAATATTCATGCAGTTATAACCGGACCCAGCTGATAAGGAAGGCTGTGCCCTATCTTTATCTGTAGTATCCACATCTTTTGGTGCATTATCACCATTAGATTCGAGCCTATCACGCTGTACAGTCTCACCCAATGCACTTGATGAGGTGGACGGTTTGCTATCATTTTCAGATGAATTCGTGCTTTTTGATATGGCATTTGAAGCAACCCTGCTTCTGGGTGAAGTTCCTCTTGATGCAGCTGATGGGGTAGATGGTCTATAGTCTTTATCAGCAAAATCGGTGCTCTTCGATACTGCATTGGCAACATCAGAGGCCAGACGTCTTCTTGGCGACATCCCTCGTGATGCAATTGATGAGTGTGAAGGTCTATTAACTTTCTCAGTAAAATCTATGCTCTTTGATAAAGAATCTACACCATCAGAGGCAAGCCGTCTTCTTGGTGAAACCCCTCGTGCTGCAGCTAAAGTACTGGCAGGTTTGGTAACATCTTCAACAAGATCCATGCCCTTTGATATCACATTGATACCATCTGAGGCAAGACGCCGTCTTGGTGAAAGGCCTCGCACTGCAGCTGACGAGGTGGTAGGCCTGGAACCTTTGTCAGCAAGATCCGTACTATTTGAAATAGTCTCAACACCATCAGAGGAAAGTCTCCTTAATGTCGAGACGCCTCCTCTATGCACAACTGAAGTGGTTATATTTCTGGCATCCTTTTCAGTGAAGTTGATACATTCTGACATGGTATTGCTTGCATCAGATGCGACCCTATGTCGTGGTGACATACCTCGCAATGCAGCATATGAGGTTGACGGTCTGTCATGTTTATCAGCATTACTTGTGCTTTTTGCTATACTGCCAACTCCTTCAGATGCTAATTGAGTTTGTTGTGTCCCTCGTGATGCAGCTGAAGGGGTCGATGGTCTGTTAGCTTTATTGACAAAGTCCATGCCTTTTGATACAGCACTGATGCTATCAGAAGCAAGCCGTCTTCGTGGAGAAATCCCACGAGAAGCAGCTGATGAGGTAGCTGGTCTGTTATCCTTTTCAGAGAAATCGGCGCTTCTTGCTATAGCTTCAACACCATCAGAGGCAAGTCTCCTCCTTGGAGAAACCCCTCGAGATGAAACTGACAGGCTGACTGCTCTGCTATCCTTTTCAATAAAATCCATATTTTTCACAATATTATTGATGCCATCAGAGGCAAGTCGCCTTCTTGGTGAAATTCCTCTTGATGAAGCTGATGAAGAGGCTGGCCTCCTATCTTTTTCAGGGAAATCAACTTTTTCAGATGCAGCACCAATGGAACCAGAAGTTGATGTTCTTCTAGGTGAAAGTCCTCTTGACGAAGACATGGATGAAATGGGTCCATTAAGTCTCTCAGAAGATTTTCCAGTAGCCTGTGATGTAGCATTAGACACACTTGATATTGATGTGCTTGGCGAAATACTGGCTGATGAAACTGATGAGGAGAGTGCACTATTATCTTTTTCAGTAAGATCCGTGCTCTCTGATACTGATGAAATCCTTCTTGATGCAATTGCCAAGGAAATAGGTTTGACATCTTTACCAACACTGCTTTTGGAAACGTCATTCATGCCATTAGAAGAAGGTGATCTTCTTGGTGACTCCCCTCTCGATGAACCCGACGTAGAGACCAATCGGTCGATTTTATCAGCAAGATCAATACTCCTTGACAAGGCAGTTGCTGCAGAGGACGTTGTTGTTCTCTTCGGTGAAATGCCGCGTGATGCAACTGATGGTAGAACAGACCTACTAATCTTATCTGTGAGATCCATACTCTTCGACATTGCATTTCCAGAGACTCTGCCCCCCATCATAGCAGGCCAGCGATGGTGATCAATCACCTTTGCGTGCGGATTCTCTGACTGCTCATGCGCAGCTCTCCCTCTCAGCGGGCTCCTCTTCCTATCAGCTGGTGCTGCTTCCCTTGTCTTGGCCTGATCTGCAGAAGAGCTACTGCTAATCCTTTTCCCTCTCGACTCGAGCTGGAACGAAGAAGACAGACTCCGCATTGAAGGCCACAATCCATCAGGAGCCCGGCCACTGGACAACCTCCTCGAAGCACTTTGCGTCTCCGAAACGGCATCACGCACCGGCGTTGACGAGCTGGAGGAAGAGGAGGACGGGCTGGAAGGCGCAGACGACGGCGAAGTCGGGGCAGAGATCCTGGACGGGGTACTCGGTCGCGAGCCGCCGGAAGAAGTCCTCGACGGAGTCGCCGGCCGCCGTTCGGTGGACTGGGACCTCTTCGCCTGTGACCTAGCCGGCGCCGGGGACGACGCTCGACCGGCATTCGGCGAAGGATGCCTCCTCGGAGTCGTAGGCGCCGCTGCCGGCATCGCCGCCACCTTGCGCCTCACCGCGGCATCGCTGTGGCCGTTGGTATAATTTTTCTCCGCCGGCAGCTCAGATTTCTGCAGCAGAATTGACCCTGGCGCCTGAATTTCGCAGGAGTCCATCCGCGTACCCACCGCTGAGGCTCAAATCCACCCGCATTGACAGCGCCACGATGCCACCGCCAATCTACCACCCGCCCCAACCTGCCAATACAGCAACAAGACGAGCAATCCAATGTCAGGACACGAAGCCGGCAACAATCCATCTCACGGAACAAGACAATTCAGGAACTCGGAATCACGCAGTAAACGAACCAGATCGAGGACCCGGAAACGGGATTTGGTGGGTGAAAAGGCAGGCTCTCGTCGAAGAAGAAGAAAGGAAGAGAGGTGGTAGTTTTCTCGAATTGGTTAACTTGTTTTTCCTATTTATGCCTAGGAATTGAAGCGTCTCTTTCGGATGTGGGTAGGGGCGAGTGAGCCAGTCATGGCTTGGTCTCCACCTCACGGGAACTCCACGGCCAGCTCCTGCAAGCCAAGTAATGGCGAAGAATTCGCCGAGCTGCCAGGGATGGTGGGGGAAGAGAGAGAAACACGAAGCAGATTAAATGGCGAGTGGGGGGGTGCCCCGTCGCCCAGGCCACCGCGGTTAAGGACGAGGTCGACTAACCATTTGCTTAATTAGTATACAGGCAAGTCCCCATTAAAAGTACCGTCGCGCTAGAGCTAGCGCTAGCGGTTGCCTGCTCGTGTAGTGGCGCATAAACTAATGCAACTGGGAGCGAAAGAACTTTTCTCTGTGGTAAAAAAAAAGGATGGGCAAGGTAAAAGGTCACATTTTTTATTTGTTTACCTCCGTTGAAACGGGGCATCTGGGCCAGCCAGGAGGAAATGTGCCCGTTGGTGCGGCTCCAACGGCTAGCCAGCGTGCGGCAGATGGCGGGGCCTGGTCTCTCGCCGTCGCCCCTGGAGCTCAGCAAAGTATGCGCAAAAGCGACCCAAAATCCCCGTCGGGTTGCTGAAATTCAACGCGAGCCGTCGCAGTTGAGCATGTTGCATTGTCCCAGAAAAATCTATAGTACATCCGCGACAAAAAGAAAAACAATTCAATCGTTGGAAGATTCCAAAGGCTAGCAACAGCAACGATCCCGCGTTCCAGATTATGAGAATCGAGGGGGGAAATCTGGAGAAATTCGACGGTTTTCTTCTCGATCTTTGGTGCCGGACAGGACAAGCGTCCAGGGAAACGGCACGACATTCCGCGAGCTTTCGCCAATTCCAACCGTACCGACAAGCGATCGAAACAAAAGCAGCTTCGATTCCTGGAAACGATACCAAATGCTTCCCAAAACCTAAACTGACGCCAGAAACGAAAGAGAAGCGATCCGATCCGATCCTGACCTCTGTGACCTCCTCAGCGCCGGAGAATCGCGGCACGCCGCCGCTTGCCCCCGCGGCCGAACCCAGCTACCCGGGCAGCTGGGAGCCTCGGGCCAATCCGATTCGCAGGCGCAGGAAGCGATCAAGCTGGAGAGGGAGCAACAGGGAGGAGAGGGGAAGAAGACGGGCGGTTCCCTGAGAAAGCAACGGGGAGGAAGCTTTTGTTTCCGCGTAGGAGAGGGGTGTAAATGAAGAATTCTTTTTTCTAAACAAAAGGATAATAAATGAAGAATTAATTAATCAGGGGTTAGAAACACAAAAGCCGGAAATTAACCAATCAAGGGGTACGGTTTTTCACTTTCCACCTTCCTTTTCCTTTTACTTTTTTGATTCCTCCCTGTCCACTGTCCAGCGAGAGCGGCTAATGAAATGATGATGTGAATTTTTTTTTCCCGGCTGCGTGCAGGAAGTAATTACCATCGTGATTGATAAGTGAGAGGCATGAGTAGATTAAAGCTAAGCCGTCGAAGCAACGGCACACGGCATGGCGTCCCAGGAAATGAGACCACCACCACCTACTGCAATTGTACCGCTGTGCTGCTGCTGGGAGAAGAAAGGAGAGTCTATGGACTTTCTTCCCACCCTATTTCTCTTGCCCTCAATGAGTACTACTTATAATTTCTTGATTTTAGCTTTTGCATTTCCAGGCCACTGCCTAACTGCTGTACTGGGATAGTACGATTACAAATCAGGTACCAATGTGCGATGCTGATGCTAATACAATCGGTACTATATATGTATCCCGTAAAGTAATTAAGCAAATGCATTTGTACCATTTCGTGCCGTACATATTCTAAGAAAATCTTCATGTTTGAAATTGGATTTTACTCGGTAAAGCAAATAAATGTGCTAACATAAACCTATATACTATGATTTATGAAAAGATTGCTTTGACTCTTGTACACCAAACCTTTCATATGCTGCAGTCTGATATCGCTACACCGAACCTAGTGACCTTACATGATTAAGTTTCTGCAACAGCTTTTAAGTTTTAGCACCGAATCTGCACTAGCGTCCATGGGCACGACTTGCGTGCGAACCTAGCAAGTTAATTTTTTCGCAAGCTGTCGCAGTGTCTCCACCAGGCTACACTACTACGTTACACGTCAGGATCATCCGGATGTTTGTGTGTCTGCGAAGCAGTATTGCTACTCAAACAAGAAACAAACCCCTGTGCTGTGCATCACACAGCGCTTGCTCTCCCAGGTACACAAAAAAGTGAAAGGGAAAACAGAAAGCAGAGGTAGGACGCACACCTTATTAGCATACAGATCGAGCAGCGGTTGTAATAGAAGGAAACTAGGACCATGGACGGTTCAGGCCAGCTAAAAAGAGGAGATGCAAGCCTGCAAAATGTCAATAGAAAGTTACTTATACCCCACAGGGCCACGAGAGCTAGTGGTCCGTAATGGACGGATGCAGCAATGGCAGTCACCAGCAAGATAGCAACCATGCATAGACGAAGCAGCAGCTCTATGAGTAGTAAATCAAGCCTAAATAGGCAAGTCCTAAGTGGTATGTAGAAAGGTACACAGCCATCGTAGACAGATGTTATCCGGTTGCCAGAACAGAAATGTCTAAATTAGCAGAGTCATCAATGGCTCCATTAGCTTCTGTATTCTATATGATATAGGGAGCCACCAAGATATGAATGATCTTGCTAACAGGTTGTAGCGATCCATTTCAAGTAACAAGATATAAAGCACCTCTATTGATTGGATATGGACTCCAGCAGGCAGAATGCAACGCCCATTGACTGCCGCTAAAAGATTCAGGAGTTCAGGGAGCAGACTACCAAAGTGGAGTTCCTGGCTGTTCACGAAAAAAAAAGCAGGGCATCTCAAGTATAAAGGTAACGCGGCAGATACTAGTGATTCGTAGTGCTGTATAATGACGTCTAGCATACGTCAGCATGTACATTACTATCAAATGTTGCAGACTCAGCTGCATTTTGCATCAGGGTGGTCATAAATCAAGAAAGTAGCCTGAAGGTTATGGCGTGCCGACGTGCCGTTGATATTCACTACTTGAATGTCATAAAAAAATATTACTACTTGGATGCACAAGACAAGCTAGACCAAAAACAAAAATTTATATTGATCTGACCATCACTAAGTGAGTCCACAATAAAGAGAATCCAGATTAACCTTTGCCGTTCGGAGACCCACACGACAGAAATAAATCCAACAAATGTGACCAGGTTGTACACTCCAGGGATCAGTTTATGCTCTGCCTGGCCTGGATATGAAATAGACAGGGATATTTAGGGCCATAACTAGCTACATATAAATAGCATACCTGAGCGGCTTCAATGCGTCCAACGGAACCATGTAAATGGGACCATAACAGTATTACAGTATAACACCAGACACGGCAAGTGAAGGTGAATTTCAAGATAAAATCTGAAGAACTCGAGTAGCTGATATACTATCTGAAAGAAGATATTGCCATTGTCCAGGAGATTAAGGAACTTATAATGAATCTTTTCTGTAATTTGATCACAAAATCAATGAATCAGATGTCTTGTCACAACCATGATGCAATGGTAAACTGTAATATGAGAATAATGATGTGGATGAAATGAACTGACATTGGCTTAGTTACCACCATCAGACTGTATCAGGGGAGTGTCACTGAGAAAAAAAAAAAAGAGGGGATTAAATGGACCGTGCACATAAGAAATTGAAGTTTTCTGTAGGGGATTTCCCCTCCAGTTCCCTTCAAAAAAAAAAAGTGTAGTATGTTTATTCGCCACCAAGATAACACATGGCAAATTAATCCATTCTTATTATGGGCGTGCATATAAGAAAATGAAGTACTAGTTTGTTTATTCACCACAAGATATCACATGGCTAATTGATTTATTCTTATTATTGTAGGATTATATGTATTAATTAGTATTATATATAGACTATAGAAAATTTTTGTTTTTTTATATCCATTAGATATAGATCAAAGGACTAAAAGCGTTGATTGAAAGGAACCTCCATTTTCAATCGACTGAAAATTAGACACTTCCTTTTTATTATGAGCGTCTGCTCTTTTGAAAAAAAAGGAAAATCTTAGGAGTTATTGTTTAGGTTATATTGAGCACCCATACAATCATTAGCATAGCGTAACATTGTTACAGCCTAGAAGCAATAATGAAACACAAAGTTTTTGCTATTCCAACAAACCACTGCATGTGCACCTGCGTACTTAGTTTCTTTTCATAAACAGTGAGGAGTGAGGATCTTACCAGTTCGTCGATTAAGACATACATGTGAAACTTGAAGACGCTTGACTTTCGCCCTTGGGGATACAATTGACAATTTAAAGTGATGAATTGATTTGGTTCAACTGAATATTGGCAACATAAATGAATCAGTAAAATGCAACAACAGTCACCTAGAAATAATCATACCAAATCTTTTGAAAAAAAGAGTGTTATCAATGGCTTTGTCCATTGATTACCTGCCTTGTCATAAAGCAAACCATTGTTACGTACTTGAATGCCAAGACAGCCTGAAAGACAGCACGGTTACTAGTGTTAGGAATTAGTTATACCCAGCAGAAAGGTAGCTGTGGGACAGTTTTACTTGATAAGTAGTTGCCTGATTGTTTGTACACTTAGAGACATGATAATGCTCGCTAATGGCATGCTTAAGTAATACGGACATCATAATTCGACGTAGAGAAAGGCACCTAATTAAGTACTTGAATGATGTATGCCGCTGGCTTTGATATGGATGACAGCCCGACGCTTCAGTTCTCTCTTGGTCAGGCGACGGAGGAATTTGACATTTGCCTGCAAACTGCCACTTCATATATCTAGATCGTGAACCAGTGACCTCACCCTCGGCAATTTTATGCCCTCCTACCAGTTCGTTGGTGCATAATAGTATTAAAGTCTTTGGAAACTAGACCATTATTTTTTTCTTTGAGGGTCAAAACTAGACCATTGTTACCGTCGTCGTCCAGGCATTGTGCCAGCTTTCCCGGAGTAATTAACTAGTTACATACATGAAGGATGAAGCCCATGATAGCAAGCAAGTGAGCACATACCGGCAGAATGAAAGGCTGTTCTACTTGACGATGAATTGTTACTCGAAAACAATTGTTTGTACAGTTGTTGAGATACGATAAATGCTCAGCGACATGAAAAAAAAGCGTCTGATCACAATATATAAAACTTCAACAAAAAAAAAAAAACGTTACAGTTACAAAAGGAACGAGATAGACATGTGGCCGCAGCTGTAGCGTCTTGATTTGTGCCTGATCATCCTGAGCGAGCCGCCGGCGGTGTCTCGCTGAACCTCAACACCGGTGAAGACCGCGAAGGTCTCGACGGTATCGTAGTTGTCCCCGTCCTTGTCTCGGCGCCATCCTTCCTCTGCCATGTCGAACACCCTAGCGACGCAGAACTTGCCGGCGCCCATAGGCAGGAGGTAATCCATCATCGGTCCTGCATCGGCGGGACGATTTCATCCCACACGAGTTCTTCCTGCAGCACCGGTGGGCTCGCGTGCGATGCGGCGCCAAGGTCAGCGGCGGCAAACTGCTGCATGTTTCCGGAGGATGTGAAACCAAACCAGAGGCCGAGCTCAGGAGCGTAGTGAACATGGCCAGAGAACGGGAGCGCCCAGTCGCCGAGCTGGCTCCAGACGCCGCTCGTCGTGTCGAAGGAGAAGGTGCCACCACTCCTTGTTGATATCCAGATCTGCGAGTCGCCTACCACCGAGTAAGCTTCAATAAAATAGCAGGGGGGGAATAATAGGGCGTCGTCCTTATTGAGATGGTGGCAGTCCTCCTCCTCCACCTTAACATTATTGCTGTCAGAATCATCTGAGTGGTAGCCATTATCCAATGAAATTGGAAAGGGAGGCGGCGGGAGAGAGCGCCAGCACCATCCCTCGTTGAAGCAGCGGGGGCGCGGAGTGAGGGCCTCGAAGGGATGATAGTCTTCCTGCGGGCCAGCAGGGTAGTGGTTGAGGAGGTAGAGAGTGTCGCCGACGGAGAGGGAGATGGTGGCACAGTCCTTGGGCGCGTGGGGAGCAGGCATCGCGCGGACAGCGCCGGAGGCAGCGTCGTAGAGGAGGGTGTTGCCGTCGTGGTCCGTGGAGATGATGTTGTCGTTGCTGCTGCAGCCGAGGGACGCGAACGTGATGTCGCCGATGTCGTCTGGAGGGCAGGGGTGGAAGAAGGATATGGCGGAACGAGGCAGCCGAGCATCCTCCATGGTCGTCCTCCACGTCTTCTTGTTATTATTTGCAGCTAATTCCTCCAATGCCTGTGCTCCTGCTCCTCTTGTTGGGTAGAAGCATCGACTGTGGCCAGGTCGTCCTCTTCCTCGGCCGATAGACCTGCTGACCATCATATTCACAAACCGGCGGCTCATATTGATTGCCAGCAACTCCCCCAGGAAAAATCCACCTCTGTGCTGCCAAGTTTTACAACTAGTATACTCTCTAATGGAGAGGAACAAGAATTATGGATTGATTGAGGTAGAATTCTTCTGTTAATCAACAACAAATTCAGGAAAAAATTGTTCTCTAAATTAAAGGGGAAGAATCTGGATTATAGGTGGATGTCGAATTTTCTTCTTCTTCTGTTAATAAAAAGAAAAAAGAGCCAAGGATTAATTTTTGCATAACAAAACAATGCTATGCAAGCAATACAACAACAATCAATCAATAAGTCAATTTTGTGAGCGTTATTTCGAGTTTCTAACCTCCTGATCAAATCTTGTTTGCCGCAGTGGAGTTGGTTTGGGTTCCGGCAAAAATGGGCAAGAACAGGCAAGCTTGTTTGCCGCCGTGGAGTTGGTTTGGGTTCCGGCAAGAACAGGCTGCCCGTCAGTAGGATCCCAGAGACATCATCATGGTTCCCAGAATCAGGTTGGAAGGGGGCGAGAGGAGATGTGGCGACGGCCGGGAAGCTGCCGAGCCGAGGTGGTGAAAGGAACTTAAAAGGAAGGGCGACGACGGCTGGGCTTGCTGCTCACGGGCTTCTTCGTCGTAGGATAGGAGGCATGGAAAGTGGCTTGGCAGCCCAGAACGCCAAACGCGCAGCTGGGCTGGGCTTGCTGACCGAGAGACGCGCAGGCGCAGCTAGGGCTGGGCCTTGTTTGGGGGTATTATTCATGATGTAGCAGTGAAGAACTCGTACAAAACCGGGGCAAGCAGTAGTTTCACGTCTCTCGCGGTCTTCGTCTTCGACTCTCCGTAGGTGTCTTCCCTTGCGCAGCCTAGGGTTGTTGACCCTTTTTATTACCGGTGCTGTGCTATCGACCCTCGAGTCGGCGAGAGGTTAGTACAATAGAACTATATCTCTAGTCTTTCCTACCAAGACAAGGTCGGTGTCGGCGGCGAGGACGATGGAACCGCTGGTGGCGGAGGCTGGGAGCTCGGACCTATGTAGCGATGATCGGCTTGTGGAGGCACGTCCATGGAAGGAGCGTGAGAAGGATCGTTTGTTGAATTTAATGTGGCTGATGTTCGACAAGAGTTCAGATGAACGTAAGCTAGTGAAGGGGAAGAAGATGCAACTTGAGCCTGAAGAAGGATCAATTGCGGACCATGATGACCGCAAGGTTTCGCTTCACGGAAGCACTGGATGGATAAATGGTTCAACAAGTGCGGTTTATTGGAGGGTATCAGTGAGTTCTCGATTAAGTTTTCTGCATCTATTCCTAAATTATTTTAGTTTGATTCCGTTTAGAATCTAGATCGATACTTAGGAAATAGGGACTCTTGGTAGTAGAAGATACCTTTATATACCTTTTGATGATTGTTATTAGTAGATCTTGGATGTGCATGCGATAAGATCAAAGCTTATTACCAGCAAAACAATAGCTTGGATGAAATTCTACATTTCACATCTTGTGTTATTTGTCATATATAGTCAATATTATAATTTCTTATGCTGCAGGGTCTGGATCCTAACTCAGATATATATCCTGTATCTTTGTGCAGCGCAAATTCTTTCCATGCCCTTTACATCTACTACCCGGGCACCCACATGCGCCTATCCGTGTAATGCTCTGCAGATATGTTCAATCGAAGTTTTAGTACCTTTTGCGGGCTTAGATTGGCCGCTTGATGTGTTCGGTACAATTTCCGTACGTGACTCTGCTGATCAGATGCGCAACATTATTTACTCCCGGACAAGGGATACCTGCCAAACCCTCACTCCAGAGGTATGTAGTATTATCATATCAGTTATTGTTTTTGGTTGGTTTCTTGCTGTGATGCACTGTTGCACAACTAACTGCTAGTTATCTGAATTTCCTGATGAAATTGTTTCCCCTTGTTTGCCTTGTCGGGCAGGCACACATATCTGCCTTTGTTGATTGTCATGCCATGACTTTCCTTGTTATATCATTTCCATGTGGTCTTTACGCTCATAGTTCTGCATATATTGTGAAGAAGGTAAAAGAACTGCATTCTAGCTGGCATGCTAGCTGTATATCAATCACGTCACTGTTTTTTTATCATTGTGATATGCCACAAGTTATAATCATTTTGCTTAACACAAGTCAGACAACTAATTGCTAATACAAACTGGTGCATGCATGTTGGACTAAAACTGATTGCTGATTAGACAAAATGCCTCAAGGGAATACTGCCTGCATTCTTTTCTTGACTTAGACTGCATTGCCAACTCTAGGCCCGTTTCATGCTGCTCTGCTTTACTCAACTCTTTTAGGGAAATATTTCAAACCTTTTTTCGTGTCTTTGTATTATCTTACATTATCTGCTATATTTTGTCTAAACTGACCTTGTAAGGTTATCAAGTTTGATTTAAGGCGTCAAGGGATGAATATAGGACATGGTGTAATTTAGTTTGGGACTTGTGTACAAAAATGCATCCTTGTTCATTGCCTTAGGAATGCGCACTAATTTGTTCTATATAGTTTGCTGCTCGGTGTTTACTTCTTCCTTTTCTTCCTTTATTTATGGCTTCAATATACCAATGATTTAATCAATTTGTGTTGCATGCAGGAATCAGTTTTGACACTGACGGGTCCTTCCCGTGCTGTTGTGCTGGATCCAGAGACCAAGTTGGTGATGCTTGAAGTGGAGCTAAAAGTGAAAGGCACAAATGAATCTCATGATAAATACCTAAGTTTTCTAGCTGAGCCAGTGATGTTCCCTACTGATGCAGTAGGTTTCGTCCCTTTCGATTTCATTAGCAAGCTTAGTGTACTGCGTTTCATGCTTGCCAATGTTCCTGATTCTGTGGAGGCCACAATATTTATTCGAGTCGTGAAGGGGTCGTGGCCAGTTGGTTCTCATGGTAACATTATTGTCAGAGTTGATAGTGTGAGTATTGTCCTACTTCAGTTTCAATCAGACAAAGTGCCTGTTGGTGCTGACGGCGATGTGGAGCTTTCGCGTCATGTTGTTTCTGTTGGAGTTGATAAGAAGCTGCATCTGGTTGTTAGTTACTGTGGTAGAGTTGTTGGGGATGGATCGGCACACTTCAAGGCTGCCACAAATGGTCGAAGCATCACTAACATTAAAATAGGCACCGGGATGTTGCAAGTCCTTGTGGCTTGGTCACTTGTGTCGCCTGTGTTTGAAGGCACATCGTCATGGCTAATTTAGGGATTGGTATCAACTGTTGTCCTTTGATGACACAATGATTATGGTGTTAATTTAGGGATTGGTGTTAATTGAGGTCCTTGAAGTTTGGTCAGCTGTGTCGGCTAAGCTTGATGGCATTTAAAGTTATCTTTGTTATGTGATGATGACTCTGCAGACATGGCTATATTTTTATGTGACTTATATTTAAGCTGCCACATGTATGGGGATAGTATGTTTAATGGTTTGGTCGAGAAATTCTGAATTCTGCGCTATTTTTGTTGTATTGCCGATTTTGTCTTTATACTTCAATCAGCGAACCGAAACCTTCATTGTGCATTCTATTGCAGCTTTAGTCTTTACGCAGTGTTCCTTTATATTTCCCAGCACCTTACGTTAAACAAAATGGAAAACATATCTCCTTAATGTCTGGCCAGCATTGATTCTAGGATCAGCGGCAACGGTGGGACAAGGCAAAGTTTGCCATTTAGGAAGAAAGGCAGACGATACGGATCCCCTTCCTCCGGCACGCACAGCAGCGGTGCTCACCCATCTCCTCCTCTCTTCCGCCGGCACACGGGCCAACAACATAGTCCTGACTCCTCCTCCCTTGGACGCGCAGGGAGACGACGCGGGGAAGCCTCCAGCTCCCTACGACGCTAGACGGCTAGTGCCAAGCTGCTTGCCTACGCGCTCGTAGACCAGTGTCGAGAGAAGGCTTGTTGAGGCAATCAATCAAAAAGATCATGGGCATGCATGGTGATTTCGTTTGGGAACAAGGATCAATTGGCAAGGAGGGGAAATGATCTAGGGATGATGGATTTTTTTTTCTTTTTTTTTCAAGATCGTGCATTGCACGTTTCATATTAAGATAGAAGAAGAATTTGATATAACACGACCACAAGACAGTATATGAAGCACAAGAGATCAGAATAGACTATCACCTGAGACAAACACACCACGACCTTAAAACTAGGAAGTACAAAGATCTAACACGATGATAAAAAGCTTCACCAAACGAGCATGCAACCAATCGACGGACAGGGGACCTCCAGGATGACGTCCAGAGAACCTCCAAGGGGAGCCCAAAAGACACCATGACAACGCCTTCAACAAGGAAATCGACACCCACAGATATCGACATTGCTGACACCGACCAAGATCGAGCAAAGCTTTCGCTCGGTGCATTTGAAACTCCACTCGCACTCATACTCGCAAGAAAGCGAGGAGCGACACCAACGCGCCTAACAGCGAGAAGTCACTGCCGACGCCCACAACCACCAACCACATCCACTGCCATCGTCAAAACATGTCGAGGACCGCACCTCCTGCCAATGTGCCCCGAGCCACCGCGCCCTCCATCGTGGAGGGCGAAGCCGCCGAGCACCAGGCCCACGACCACCTCAGGTGGCCTCCACGTCGGCCCGTGATGCACGCTGCTTCCCTCACTGTGAGGGTCGTCAACGCCGTCGCACAAGGGGCCCTACACGCCCCGACGGAGGAGCCGCCGCCGCCGCACCGCAAGGGACCGCTGCCGCAGCCGCCGCACACCATGCCACCATCGAGGGAGCCACCGGATCTGGCCGTCTACGATCGAATCTGACCTTCAAGGTCGTAGATCTACCACCAGAAACTGACGGGGATGTCGCCTACGCCATGAAATCGCCCGGGTACCCTAGGGCGAGGGGAGGAGCGCCGGGGGTAGGAACCGCCCTGCCGCCGCAGTCCTCACACCCGCCCGCATTGGCGGCGAGGTGCTCAAGCGGTGGCGAGACCGAGAGGAGTGGGGGGAAGTGGTGGTGGTGGCGCAATTTAGATTTCCGCCCGTGTCGCCCGAGAGGGACGACGCGGGGGAGTGGGGAGCCAAAATACATCTTAGGGATGATGGATTAATAAGACAGAATAAATTGGTTGCCTCGATTATTTGATAATGCGAGACAATACCTCAATAGAAATGGTGCAGGGACGCTTTAGTATTTTAGAGTGTTATTGACATGATTGATGACTGATTATGGAGGATTAATGCCATTGGCACCATTAAATCTGGTGGTCTCTTCATTGGAGGTCCAATCCTCTCTCTAACGCCATTTGCACTGATGGATGAGTAAAGAAGAAGCGAGCGTGGAGGAGGAATACTCTCTGTTTGTGAAGGTGAGCTTAAAAATCTATCTTTTTTGTACTATACAAACTAAACATTCTTAAAAAATATGATACATCAAACTTATCTATCTTTAATTCCGAACAACTTAACCGTAGGATTAGAATCTAGCCCACAATTTGACTTCATAAAAGCGTGATGCATCACGCTGTTGACAAGATTTTAATGTGTTTTGTCCACCTCAAGATCGTTTTTTGACACTGGCCACAATCCATTACCACTCATACTCGCGATCCCTCAAACCATACGAGCGCGGATGAATCTCCCCATGCTGAGCCAACGCACGCGTAGGCGACTCACCTCAACCCTCGTCGCGGTCGCATCTCCCTCATAGGAGTAACTAGTGAGCGGCGCGGCCGCGCGGGTGAGGTCAAAGTTGGCAACGTGGCGGCGCATCCTCATCCGCGACGGACACCGTCGGCGGCCCCCGCTCGCCGGCACGCGTTTGTTCGCGCGTTCGGCAAGAAGCGCGGCCCATTCTACGACGGCGGCTGGCATCTGGGCTGCTTTTGGCCCATTCTCCTTCGACACGACAAGCAACGTCTCTGGAGACAGCCCGGCGAGTGGGCGCTCCCGTTCTGTGGCCGTGTTCAGTGTGCCCCTGAGCTTCGGTTTCTCATCCAAAAGCACGCAGCTTGCCGCCTCTGACCTTGCTTGGAGCCGCATCGGTCACGAGGCCACCGAAGCTGCACAAAGTAGTGTGGGTACCGATGGGGATTGGGGGCTTTTCCCTCCTGTCTCTGGGCGCTGGCAAGTCTTGAGTCGCTAGGGGCATGATCAGGCACAAGTCCAGACGCCACAGCTACGGCCTCAAGCGGATTTTCCAGATCCTGTAACGTTTGGATACCGATGAACAAGCACCTCTCAACTCTCATTAGTATCCACTTATATTATGTGCATCGTTCTGCCGGCATACCAACGAACAGAGAGCGCATATACATTCACATACACGTACGAGTTTTATTCTTATATCCTCACAAAAAAAAAACTTATTCTTCTAAGAGTCTTCAAAAAACTAATTCGATTTGATATTAAGATTCACAAAATCATCATAGATATCTCCCTGTCTAGAGGGACGTTGCCCCTCTTTGAAACAATATTTTTTTTTCGATCTCGGATTCACCCAACCCCACCTCAAACGAAGCGGGGGTCAACAAGTTCACAGACAAAGTTAAATGAACAGCAAAAATATAAACGACTCGGGATCCCCGTCCCTATCTTGATATCTGATCTCAGATTGTTAAGATACGGGCTCCACCGAGAAGTACTAAACCTATTACAAGCATCGCAGTCAAGACAAAGTATCTAGGTTTCTACCCTTACTAGAAAGAATCCATTCCTGTCTTGAACGCCACTGCTTCAAGTTTGATCTCCCTCTTGCTCCTCAGCCATCTCTTCATCTTCATCCCTTGCCTCCCCATTGTCGCCATTGGCGATCTGTAGCCGAGGACCTGGTCCTGTGCTGCGCTTCATCGCCTTGAGAGCTTTCTTCAACATGGCTTTAGCACCCGCTACTATCACCTCCTACATCTCCTTGGGGTATAAGCCTGTCCAATATCTCATAAATGAGCATGCATGACACAAAATTTCACAAGGATGTTTGATAAGTTTCTTATCAAAACATGTTCTATTTCTCGCTTTCCAAGTGGCCCAACAGGTAGCTGCTAAACCCAGCATATATACATCGGCACCCCCAGGGAGGGCTTTCATGATCCAAGTCCATAACTGAGCGCATGAACCTGGTCTAGTATTTTGGTGGAAACATAGGACAATCACACCCCATACTACTCTAGAAACAGGACATTGAAATAACAGATGATTAACTGTTTCATCTTGGTCACAAAAATAACAAGTTGGGTCCCCCTGTCAATTGCGTTTGACCATATTATCTTTTGTGAGGATAGCTTTTTGATCTACCAACCAAATAAAGATTTTCACTTTCTATAGAATTTTCGATTTCCAAATATGTTTGTGAGCCGAACCATTATCATTACTGGTCAAATTGTCATACATCAACCTAACAGTAAACTTGCCACGTGTATTGAGCGTCCATCTGGGTTCATCAGCAATATTATTGATATGTACTGAATTCAATTGGGAGGCAAGATCGTACTAAGCATCTCTTAGAAAGTTAGGGAGTCTAATTTTGAACTGCACAGCCCAACTATTATCAGCTATCTCTCTGACCTTTGAAACAATAATTAGTTATAAATATAACACTCATATCAAAACTAAGATTTAAATCTCGGTTGGGTTGGTTCCACCATAATAAACCTAACCATATGAGCTAAACTCAGTTTACAGAAAGTTTCCGTGTAACCATCTTCATATACACAGCAAAACATGACAATGTGGCACTTATTATCTTGACCATATAACATTCATCCAGGTCTAAATCATAATTGAAGTTATAAGTAAATTATTATCTATCACTATTTCTCATCGACTAAACTTTGGGTGCAACTGATCAGTATATAATAGCTTAATAATCATTCTATCATCATCGACGACATGAATCCTCTCACTAAAAACTACGAGCAAAGTGGGGAAAAGTAAAAATTATATGTGTGTGACTCGAAATACTACTTTGTGTTAAATTATTTAATTCATTCGGGTCAAAATCACAATTGAAATATACATGAATTGTTACATAATAGCTCAATAATCATGATATCATCACCGACGACATGAATCATAGTCACTAAAAACTACGAGCAAAGTAGGGAAAAGTAAAAGTTATATATGCGTGACTCGGAATACTACTTTATGTTAAACTACTTACAGTCCTATTGGATGGCTACTAAGAGTTATTTTGTACGTTCAACATTGTCCAAATGATATAAAAATTTATAAAACTTGCAGTTGGACTATAATAAGTTCTTTGAGGTGTCATATTGAAAACTCAAGTTAAATTTTATAATTTTTCTCAAAAAGGAATCACGCTTTAGACCACTCAAATTTACTTGAATTTTATAGATATTTTCTAAACTTAATTAGAATCCAAGAATAGGAAGAGAGGGTAGTTCAAATATATTCACTCTGTCAATAATCGAATTGTGGTGTCATGTTCGGTGTTGTTGTGATGATTTTCGTTTTGAGCGACATATGTCATGCATTTTTAAATCACTAGCAAACTGAGCTAAGTTCAGGTGGTTAGATTCATTATGATGGAACCAATTTACTCAGGTTCAAATACTAGATTTAACATGAGTGTTGTATTTACGATTAATTATTCTTTCAGTGATAGACAACGTCCTCGTCGATAGCGAGACACGCTATGATGACTTCATGAATCTCAAGATTAAGCCAACTCAGTTTTTGGAAGGCGTTCATAGAAATAGAGTGTGCGTGCTTGTGTTTATAGGAATGAAAACTTGTACGTGTATGTTAGTGTCTGTGTCTATACTATATTCAATTTACAAAAAAAAAATTAATAAATCAATATATTTCGAGTGACCTTAAATCACCAAATTCACCATTTTGTCCGAAGAAGAGTTGGGCAAAATACGAACGGACATACTACCTTGTACCACTTACAATTGGGCCTCCACCAGAACCTCACACAGGCCAGACCCATCGGCACCTGAACCGTGGGACCGGCACGTACGCTTCACACCCGAAGCCTATATAAGCCGCCACCTCCCAAACTCCTCTGCTTCTCCCCTTCCTCCTGGTCCCTGCGAGTCGAGAGGAAAAGCGGAAGCCCTCCCCCTCCTCTCGCCTCTTCGCCCCCAGCAGCAGAGAGGAAGGGAGAGAAGGGGGAAAAATTGAAAAAAAAAAAAGAAGCTTAGGGCTTCCGCCTCGATCCTCCCCGCGATTGTACCACCGACTCGTCGAATCCAATGTCGCGCGCATCGAGGGTTTCGAATCCCCCGGCGGCCGCCGCCAAGAATGGTAAGGGCGCGTCCAATCCCGCGGGAGTTTTCGGAATACTGGGGTTGGTTCTTCGTGGGGCGTTGTTTGATCTTGTCTTTCTGGCGAATTCCTAGGGTTCAGGGCGAGAAAATTCCTTTCCCGGTGCAATGCGATGGCTTGATCAAGAAACACCGGTTCTTGTCCGGGGATTGGGTTTAGATGCGCTCCCTGTTGATTTGCTTAGTTTCGTACACCCTTTTAGTAGCTGTTCGGATTTTCGATGAGACCGTTGATAGAATCCTGATATTGCTTGGATCTGGGAGTAAGAATACTAGTGGAAATTCCAGTCGGGGATTGTGCAATTGAGCCTGATTTTTACTCGGTAAATTGCAATACATTGCTACCACGATCCAGGACGATATGGTGGGTGTTTGTGGCACAGGTAGATGGCAATGAAAAACATAGGAGTACATCTTTGTTCATCTGATGAATATGTTTACACTGGAACTTTGTAACTCCTGAGAGACATTTTTTGAATTTTGCCTTATTGTTTGTTCTGTGCTATAATCTGTAAAGCTGCGCGTACGATGCAACTTAGCCTGTAGGGATTATTTTGTAGGATATTCGTTGTTGATTCTTGAACTGCATTGCCCTTGATGAATTGATGGTTTTCATTGATTCTAACATTAGTCGTATATTATACATAAGCACCTAGCTGAAAAAGATCCTGATGTGCTGAACATCGATTAAATTCAAATTCATTTACCAGGCTCAACATTGAGTGTCGTGTTAAATATATATTTCCTCTGATGCTGAGTCTCCCATCAGGTTATTTGGTCGGATATCGAGCATGAGTTAATTTTGTCTGATTTCAAATAGCCTCTTTTTTTTTTTTACTAATTATTACCGTATCCACTTAATACTGTGGTTGCATTTGACTCCATTTTGTGACAGGTCAAGAATTTCCAATAATGAAATATTTAAATTGGTTTCTGTTGTATTGTGCATAGTATATGTTTAACTCCCTGGATCCTTGAAGCCATTAGTTATCAGAAAAAAGGAATTTTGTGGAATCATTACTATGATTTTTGTCATTCGACATCCAATGCCTTTGTTTTTGCTGTACACTCAGCTGCTGGTCTGCTGATTAAATGTTCAACAAATGTCACAAGATGGGCTAACTTGCATGCTTGAGATTTTAACTGAATTAATATGGTGTGCATACACCTTTCCTTTTAGAGCATCTGCATGTTCTTAGCAATTCTTTTTTAGTTTCAAGATAGTCGCGAGTGACATGGAATCTTGTGAGTTTATTAACATGAAAGATGTCCTGCTTTTATTTTTGGCATGTACTCAAAAGAACCTATTATATTTAATTGCGCATTCTAATTTGGTTTACCTTGTTTTCTATTTTCAGTGAGCAGGAATGGTGACCACTCTGACCCATCTTGTAGTGCATCTGTGTACAAGTCATTTCGCCCTGTTACCCGTTCTATGACCCGTGTGCCTGCTGCTATTGTGGCTTCACCTGACTTGAAGGGAGGAGGATCTGCTAGCACAAGTACCAGTAAAAGTATTTCAGATGCTTCTTTTAGCATTCAGTCAGCTGCCTTACGACCAGCTGTAACTCGTGCTCGGACGCCTCATAAAGTGACTATATCTGCTTGGAAGCCTCTTACTCATCCTGTTGCTCTGAGTGAAGGGCAGAAATGTGCAAGCCTTACTACAATGAACCCTACTGCTAAACGCTCCAGAGTTGCTTCCACACGAGTTGCCAAGGACTTCATCAACCATTCAGCTTCAAAAGCTAGCCCAATTGTTCATAGTGGTGATTTTCGATACTTCGTCAATTACTTTCACTAGTTGTATCTGAATCTGTATCCTTATTAACTTATATCTTGGTCCAGGGAAAAAGAACAGAGATGAAGAAACCATAAGCCAGGGTGATCAGTTTGATGCATCAGTCATGCCATCTCCCACAAAGAAGCTGCAGACATGCAAATTCCCTTCAGATACATGTTCAAAAAGGGTATCTTCTATCAGAATTCTTGGTGGTAAGGTACCTGCTCCAGTGCCCACAGGGAAGTTTCAGACTGAAACTGGAAAGAATCCCGCTGATGTTCCAGCAAAGTTGGTTTCTACTAGTGCAAATGACACCAGTTTATCGGCTGATGCAGCTGTTCCATTGCCTGCACAACAGCTGCAACCTGACACTGCAAAGAACTCCAGTGTCATCAGAGTATCTGTTAAGAAGGAAGCTAGTCAAGTCCAGCCGTTGTCTTCTAAAGTTGTTAATTTGCGCACAGGGAAGTTTCAGACTGAAACTGGAAAAGCTAGTGTTTCAGCAAAGTTGGTTTCTGCTAGTGCAAATGACATCAGTTTGTCCGCTGATGCAGCTGTTCCATTGCCACAACAGCTGCAACCTGACACTGCAAAGACCTCCAGTGTCGTCAGAGTATCTGTTAAGAAGGAAGCAAGTCAAGTCCAGCCGTTGTCTGCTAAAGTTGTTAATTTGCCGAGGCAGAAACTTCAAACTGATTATCAGAAGACACTTTCTAATGTACCCATGACGACGAATCAAGTCAGTGGATTGGCTGGTGCAACTGCTCCCACGGCTTTACCAAAGTTACAAATAGGAAATGTGAAGGATACTTCCAATGTTCTCTCAAATCCTGCTTATGCAAGGGCGCTGTTAATCAAGCAGCAACAACAGCTGCTGCAACAATATAATTTGGGGAGTTCACAGCAGCAGCAGGAGCTCTACATCAAAGGGCCAGGTAAAATTCCGCTAATCTGAAATTGATTTTGGGAACTCTGTTTCAGCACAAAGGTCTGACCTCTTTAAAACTCACTCGTTGCAATTTCAGCTTTGCCATGGAGTGATGAGACACCACCAATTGTGCCATTGGGAACAAGGTGCGACCTATGCAAGCTAGATGTCGCTTTTCGTCCACAGGGGGGTGCTGGCCGTGATGCTTCTGCTCCTCCAGTTGTCGCCGTCCTGGCATGCCATCATGCATTCCACAGCAGCTGCATTGAGGCTGTTTACGGCCTAGTTGAGCCTTCCCAGTGTATCGCCTGTGTTGAAGCTGGAGTAATGCACTGATCATTAACCAGAAGTATAAGTTTTGCTTGATGAACTATGCTGTAGGATAGAAATATCCCTTTTAGGATGCATATAAAGAGGGTAAGGTCTCATCTTTACCGGTAAAAAATTTCTTTGGTATAGGCAGCACAAATTAAAGATGAATACCCATTTCTGTTGACTTTAGGCGGTCTAATTAGCTATAAGTGTATGAGAAACCGGGAGCTGAGTCATCAGACATGTCCCTTATTTTTCTGTCTCATAACTAAATTCTGCGGTTTATTGATATTTTCGGTGGACCTGACCTGATGATCGCAGGTTGTTGTGACTTTTGCACTAGCTTCGGTTGACCTGATAATCAAAGCCTGGCCTGTGATCTGTGCGAGGCCTAGAGCTGTCCAAACGGGCTGGGCCTAATGGGCTGGCCTGAAGCCCTAAAAAAAAGCACGGCACGAGCCCAACATGGCCCATTGAATTTTGGGCCTGTGTTGGCATGGCCCACACCTGCATGCCGTGCTTGGGCTGAGCAATCAGCCCGCCGGGCGGCACGGTCCGGCACGATTAGCAGGCCGGCCCACTAAAGCCTTATAAGGCCACATCAGGCCGACCCACTACTTCTTCTATCTTGATATAACAAGACACTCTAACCTGGTGGGAAGATCTCTTCTTCAATTCCTTGAGGTCATAGGTTCAATCCTCAATGCAACATCATAGTTTTGACATTTTAGTCACTTCAATTCTAAATGGGCCATCAATTTATTTCAGCCTGTCGGGCTTAGTGGGTTGGCCTGACATAAATTCGTATTTTAGGATCGTGCCGTGGGCTGGCAGCTGAGCCCTAAGGCTGCCTCGGCACGGCCCAAAATGGCCCGTGGCCATGCCGGCCCTATATTAAACGTGCCGGGCCTTTTAAGACCCGGGCCGTGTCAGGCCGGGCCGCCTGTTTGAACACCACTAGCGAGGCGAGGCCTAGTCCGTATAGAGAGTAAAACAGACACGGCCCTATACGTTGTTCAGCTTAGCGCTTGGAGGCCCAACTGCTGAAATGGTTGTTCTCGAGGCTATATGTAGGTCTCGGCTTTTCGCATTCCTGGAATAAGAGGGGGATTGCTGCTGGCCTCAAACTTTCAGCAGAACATTCTGGACGGATAATGAAGTTTTGTACTGTTCCTAAATTGCCATCTGGTTTGGATCATGCTGCTTTGTTGCGTTATGCCATTCTCGTAATCTTTGTATTTGTAGTAGAGAGCTTGATGATGGAAATTCCTGTGCAACCAGGACAGCTAACCACGCGATGGTCAAAGTTTAGCGAGCGTACTTCTAAAAAGAAACAGTGGGTGCGAGCTGCTGCTGCAGAGGATCCGGAACGTGGCCACCGGAGTACTGGTTTAATGGCGAGTGAAGCTCCTGCTCGATAAATCGTTTTCTACAGCGACCTGATCTACTGTCCGTCCCTCAACCAGCCAAGTAGTACGTGCCTTGAAGAAACGCCGTTTCTGCCGTCGTTACGTCCTTCAAAAGAAAAAACGAAGCCAACGACGACAGGACCAAGGAACCGGCGGGAGTCGCTTCCAAGGCGAGTCCCCTTCACACGCGTTCGTAACAACATCCCGCAACCAAGAACCACAAGATAACGCAAACAAGAAGCCAGAGAGAGAGAGAGAGAGTAGCAGAAAGGAAACCGAGGTAGCTCGAAGCCAAGAAACAGGGGTGAGATTTTGATTGTTTTGTTGTCGTCGCAGTCGCCGCTGATATTTCGTGCTCTTACTTGTTTCTCAAGGGTTAGGCCTAGAAAGGGGAGAAGTTGAAGGCGGAGGAAGCATCGCCTGGTAGATATTTGTCTCGTCGATGCCCGGATTCAGAAGCTGACGGGTGCAAATTTTCTGTGCTGCAGGGCAAGGGAGCAGCAAGGCATGGAGGAACCATCTCCTGCTGACCCCCCGAGGATTTTCTGGAAGTCGAAGAGGAGATCAGGTGCTTGCTATCTGAATTCCTTGTTAGAAATTAAAAATCTGTCTATGAATCTTGATGATTTGAAGTGCTGTTTTCCTAAATAAGCATGTTACTGTCACCCATCCGTCCTCTGATATTGCCCTCTTCTTGAACTCTGGCGAATTTCAGTTTAGTTGTCGGGAAGTTTATCTGTATTCTGCGGGGAAAAAAGTTACACCGGTCGTAAAGTAACTGGTTTTACAATAGATACTGGTAAATCTCAGCTAATTTCAGTTCACTCGGATTTCCTTATACGAGAGCATTTCCCTTTTCTTTTCTTACCAAAACACTTTTATCTTTGTCCATACGTTTTGGTACTGATGCCCTGTAATGAGCGGTGAGATATTTCGTGTGGGGATGAACGATTGCCAGCTCACGCGAGCCATAGAGTAGGACTAGTTAAGCCGGCACGTTAATCACACACCCGTGATACTTAATTGCTGCTGAAGTGCTGATAACCAAACCAACGACCATTTTTGAAGAGAACCAACGACCACTTTTGAAGAGAACCAACGACATTTCGGTGGTTCACGTGACCTGAGCTGACTCATTGGTGCTCATTTCGATCTCCTGTCTGTCAGTCACAGGATAGAGCCTGCTTTGCTTGTCTTTACCGCCAAGATCCTAAACCGGCAGCTGTCGGCGTTATACTTTGTCCTAGTGGGCTCGGGAATATGCTTGCGGAAGGGAATCGCATTCCGTAAGAGTTACAGTATCAAAGATTTATGTGTTTCTGCTGCTCTGCATCTACCTTTCCTATTTCTATGTTCAAAAAAAGGCCAAAGACGACAAAGCAACCGTTCTAGTCTTCTAGGCAGGGCCACACAAAACTATATAACTGTTCTAACCGTCTAAGCATGGCCACGCAACGATGAATATTTAATACATGTCTCGACAACATTTTTTATTAGGTTAGATTAATCATTATATTTATAGGCTTTATCGAGGTGCTATTCAGGTCATGTGGCTTACATGTGTCATACTGACCAAATGTTCTTAACATGTGGTCTTTGACCAATTGACTTGGAATTACTTCCGAAGGCGATCGTAGTCTGGAAAAGTATGCTCAATACAGTCTGCTATTTCAGTGCCTTCTCGCTTTGCTTCTTTTTCAAGGATGGTACATGTAGCATACTTGCAAATCGCATGACAGCCAAACCCATTCTTGCTAATCGCTTACTCATCGGTCGTTGTCATATGTGCATCAGATTTTAACCAGGGAAGTGCACTGACTCTTGATTTGACTAACAATATGTTCCAGCCAATGGCCGGAGCGTGCAACATGAACCTGACAAAGAGGGTACCAAAGAAGCAAACGAGCAGGCTCAAGGAGAGTCCATGAAAATCGACGACACAACTGCGACAATGGCTGCAGCGAACGATGTTCAACCAGATGCAAAAGCTAACTTATCGGAGAAGCGGAAGGCACTCTTTGAGCCTTTGGAGCCGATCAACGGTAAGCGCAGCTCTGCTGAAATGCTGCTCCCACCACCGGATTTTGAGCCTGCGTCGTATCCTAAGGGATGGTTGGTGGGCAAGAAACGCAAGCTTGTCAATGTGGACGTTGTGGAGAGCATGAGAAGGATTGCAATCCAAGAAATGAACAGAAAGGTCGATGATCTTTCTATTTGATACACAATGCCATTCTTCAAATAACTGCATCAGTGATCAATGCTAGAAATCATGAAGTACTAACTTCTATTTAATCTGTCATATTAGCACAACTCCAGTGCATCGCTTAGGGTGAATTATCTGTAATCATTTTGTTGATGAATGCACATTTTTATAGACTGATGCAATGGTGTGACAGGACCGTGAAATCAATGGACTGAACGAGCAGTTAGAGGAAGACTCCCGTGTGCTTGAGCTTCTCCAGAAACAGCTTGCGGATGAACGCAAGAAGCGGACAGAGATAGAGAAGGAAAATTCTATGCTTCATGAGCAGGTGTCCATGCTGATGAATATGCTCGATGAAAATGAGGGCTTTGATGAGGAAGGAGAAGCACCCCCACCCGATTCCTTCAATTAAGCATTACTGTCCAGTTGCCAGTTCCTAAAATTATAGATCATGCATCTCCGGGTACCGGTTTCAGAGTGTCCTAGAGATCTATGTTGTGTAGAAATTCCTTTTATCTCTATTTCATTCTATGGCTTGTTTTGTGTAGATAAGGATGCCTGTTTATTGTACCTGCTCCTTTCTATGTATGAAATTTCCCGCTTGTTTCTGTATGCGTGAAACTGGCGACATATTTTATTTTAATGGAAATATATGTATGTGTCATATGAAATTCCCGTCAAGTTTTTGAGATAAAAGTGTGTTCATGCTACCTGCTCCTTTCTAGAATTTGATGTATAATTGAGAGAACCTAACGACAAGACTATGTTCGAATGAAAGTACATGTATGCTTCATATGAATTTTCCGATGGTTCTTTATTTTTATTTTAGTTACTAT
The DNA here is from genome assembly GCA_030378355.1 of Eleusine indica. Lineage (NCBI taxonomy): Eukaryota > Viridiplantae > Streptophyta > Magnoliopsida > Poales > Poaceae > Eleusine > Eleusine indica. The sequence continues at coordinate 1,839,973 of CM059495.1, forward strand.
GCAATGCTTTTTGTGTCTCGAGCATCCTCCGTACCACAAAAAACCGTTAGTTGCAAGTAACACCATCCCAGAAGAAACAAGGGTTTTTGCGGCATAATTGACTCATAGTATATGAGAAAAAGAAAAGAGATATCAGGAGAGAAAGGGTACTGCATTTAAAAAGATTCATCAAAATTATAAATAACTTGCTAGTTAAGTGTTGCATGAGATCCTCAACAATGAATTGATGATCAGATAAATCTGTTGCATAATCTACTGAACCATTTACATTAGAGGACTATAACATATTCCAATTTGTACAACCCAGAATGAGAGCCAGATCCATCACATTTTATTTATCAAAATCCTCTGGTATGTCAAATAAAAACTGTGGAATAGAAGCTATCCGAGGAAGGCTCAACAATAGATCCCCAAATGAATCCTTTCTGGAGGTGGCTGGTGATTCTGTTACACCTATAGGTTTCCTATGATTTGATGACTTGAGATCCTCATCAGAACAATCAGAATCCAGTTCAACTACATCAATGTTGCTACTATCTTTACCCTCAGCTCTTGTCATGGCTGATGGCACTGAGTTGTTCTCAAGCAAAGAGTAGAATGACTGCACCCTTGCCATCAAACATTTATCATCTGATGCAACAAGACCTTGTGTCTCGCTGAAAAGACATTGAGCAAGGTCTCGCAACTTTTCCCTGGATTGCTCCTCATTATTGGCCAAAGGAGGATTATCCACAGTCCTTTGTTCAGCCATGCAATCACCAAAATGGTTTACAAAACTATTCAGAGACATGGATGCCCTCAGCTCAGGCTTTTTCAGTTCGTTCCGCCAGTTTGAGTTTTTAGGTTCTTGAGGGACACGACTGACCTGGAAATCTGCAGCAAAAGATCCTGTAAACAATTGAAGATTAGATGCGACTATATCAAAAGGCAACATTCGCAGCAAACAAATACCAGTTTATATGTATTGATTATACAACTTATTGTATCCCATACAAGACTATTCAGGGGTTATGTAAGCTAGCAACCCCAGCGGATTAATGGTCCATGTAAACCTGATAGGGCTTTTTATAAAAGCAGGCAGAAGAATTTTTTTTAAAAAAAAAGACTATTCAAAGGGGAGGAGAGAAGTGGGAATGAGCCTTTTATTTTACAGCTTGCTAAAAGAATAGATTACCTATGTTTGTTGGCTGAAGAGGAAACTCTGATTGTACAACCTCACTGGGCGGTGAGGAAAAAGCACATGGTGAAACAGGATCAGTGAACTTGAGCAAAGGCATTTCACGTTCATACTTCAAGTTATTAAAATCGTGGTAGTCTTTTGATTCATTGGGATTCTCAAAAATAGAGCGTTTAGGTTCGAAATACGGAGTTTTCAGTATGGTATCTGGCTGTTGGCTCAATTCATATAGCCTCTGATCACACTGAGTGAGTTTTTCAATATTCTTGCTTAACAAAGTTGAAGGGCACTGCAGAGTGTGTCTCCTGCATGTAGAAGAATTTAGTAGTTAGTTCCTTAGATAGCATAAATGAAGCAATGAGCATGTAATGAAAGTTATCAAACTGAATGTGGTCACTGAATCAAAAGAAGCAAATTTAGCAGGAAAGTCAGGTCATAAACGAAATAACTAAACATAGGTGCATAAAAAAGGAATCATGTTAATGCAACCACAACAGTAAAAAATCTTCGTCTTGCCACTACACTAAGATACAGTTATTCAGGTACAGCAGTCCCTTTAAGATAAACTACAGACTATTCTTACCTGTTTAAGCTTGCCTGCCCGTTAGTAAAATCTGATGTACTTTTCCATAGCGTATGTTTTCTTGGTTGAGGATCAGTCTCTTTGAAGAAAGCGGGCGGTCGGGCCAACTTCAAAAAGTGCAAATCAAAGGTTGTCTGAGCCTCTGAGGCAAAAGAAGAAGAAAAAAAAAAAGAGATGGGCATGCAAAATGTAAATGTTATAATAAAAAATATGCCTACTTTCCTGGTAACATACCACTAGATCCAAGGTTCCCAGTTCATTCTCTGGGCAAATCACCTTCAGAGCTGTAATGTCTGACCATTGAATTTCTATCTTACTCTTTAGACCATCATCCAGAACCTCCCAAACAAGTTTATGCTTTGCAAAGTAGCACTTTGCTACCAGATCACCTTCATAGCGTGAAATGTACTGCTCGGGAAATATTATTTATTGTCAGTCTAAAAAGATTGTGCAAATCTACAACAGTGTGTGATGTTATGCGTTCCTTATAAATATATCACATTATTATAAACAGAAAATCTCTGTGTGTTGGCAAACAGGAATCATTAGTTTCTTACCTCCCAAGAACCAATTTTCAAAACATTAGCAGGAAAATTTGAAGCTTTCAGTCCGGCTGTGAGCTCTGCAGATTTGACCTCTCTCTTATTGGGTGCCGTGTCAACATTAAAGAGTCCTGTAGTAGATTTTGCCTGAGAAAGTTTCATCTGAATCAAATCCAACAAAGATGGGCTTTTCCTTAGTCTCAGACCCAATGGACTCGGTTCATCAAGTATCTCGCAAGCCATGTCCTGTAAGAATGTTATGTGTTGATCAGAATACGAATAAACAGGATTTGCATTCTAGACACTAAGTGAATAAACCAACAGTAGTTAAGATATGTTATTTTGCAAACACTTCAGAACAATGGTACATCTCTGAAATACATAGCAAATATGAATCACACAAGAAGCAAAACAGAGAAATATTACTCACGTACTGTCGACTTTGTATCAAGGGATAATTTCAGCAGTAGGAAAAAGTGGTGGTTTTATCATTCGTCGATCACTGTTTCAAACTAACTCTGTATCAGCCAATCAAACAATAGGAATCTAATGTTTGACAGACCTCCACTCAAGAAGCAAAATAATGATCGAGCAAGTTGCAAGTATCACGGTTTCAATTTAACTCTATGTCAACCATTCAGTGTATCGTCAAACTAGATAGCGCTAATGTGTCATCAAACCGAGCACAAGAACGTATGACTGCTTTACAAATTCAACCACTGCATTGGCACAGGGGCCCTTCAGTGCGCCACCTTTCTCTCTCGAGCATCTAATTCGCGTGTACATCATCGAAGGCATACCACTAGTAGATTCAAATTCGCATATTCGTAGGTAAAATCCTATGCCACAACTCAATCCAACCACCGTGAATCACGCGAATTCAGAACAGAGTGGTTTATCTTTATCACTGTAGTAGATGGGAAAAACGAAAGGGGGCAAACCTGCTGATCTATCAGTGGCGGCTGCCGCACCGCCTTGACGCGCTTGAGTAGAGTCCCATTCTCATCGATGAAGCCCTCCTCATCCACCTCCACCTTGATGGCGGCTGCCGGTGGCGGCACCCGTCCCGCAGCGGCCGACTCGGCGGCTCGCCGTTTCCTCGAACCAGTAGGGTGCACCATTGGGATCTCCGGAAACCCTGCTCGCCCTCCTTGTCCTCCCTAGGAGAGCTCGACGGGAACGCGGGGACGAATCTGTTGCGAGATCGCGGGACGACGCGGTCGAGGAGGCGCGAAGGCTAGGGAGGGAGTTTGGCTCCGCCGCCGGCTTGGCTCCTTGGGCAACTAGGAATTCCATCTATATGTGGGCCTCGGCTGCAGTGATGTGCAAATGGCATGTGGGGCAAGGTTGGGCCCTACATGTCGGTGACAGGACGAAGGAATAAGGTGTGGATAAAGTGGCGGGGCCCGCGAGAAGGGATGCCGTCCAGGTGCGCAGGTGAGGCCCAGTGTCATGCGAGAAAGGTGGCAGTCCATGCGTGCGTGGGACCTTGACTGCTCGTGCGGGTACGGTTTGTCAGTCATTGTTGTGTTGGTAAGCAGCTTCCGTTTTTCCGTCGCACGTAGAAAATGCCCTTCTTTTTTTTTTTGAAATTAAAATGCCCTTCTGTTGTGCTACATGCAACTTAATCGTGCCTTGAGATGCGGGAAACCCAACTCTCTATGCCTCTCGTATTGCCTTTGGTCGGTCAGCCGACGACCCGGCTGCACTGCAAGTCTGCAACACGCCACCAGGTTTGCTTACGGCGCAGTGTGACCGGACGATGTGGTTTTCAGGATTTCAGCACTACCGCATCCAAATCCAACTTGCATCGGCAAGTGCAGAATCCAAGTGGGAAAGCACGATGCTCTGTGCAGCTCGCATTCGTAAGCCTGACAGCTTCGATGATCGGAGAAGGTTTCAAGGCATCTGCAAAGGTTTCAGCGTCTCTTCAGCCTTGAGAGAAGCGACGATGATAAGACAAGACAATCGGGAGCCATTGACAGGTTTGAGTTTCTTGGAATATTTTGCCCCCCCCCGCCCCCCTGCATGCTGCATAATACACTAATACCTTTACCACCGATTTGTATTTACAGAAGGGGGGCACTCATTAGGCCATTACTAATCTGCCATCATACAACACCATGCACAGATGCACTTGAAGAGCATATGTACTAGTAATTTGCAATGCAGTGTTCTCAACAAACGCGGTGTTTGAAAATAATCCAATCTGCTAAAGCTGTTTCGGGACTGGAAATTCATCTTTCATCCATAATTTCAGGTATCACAGCTAACACCAGCTAACTTAACAAGCCTGGTCACATTCCCTTCCGTACCACTAGAACGAACATCGACAGTATTACATTTGACAAGAGGTATGGTTCAGTGGTCAAAATGGCTACTTATGCTCAAAGGTCAATGGCCTAGGAAAAAAAATTGGCTTGCCCTGAATAGATTATCCAAACAACAGCAATGCGAACAATACTTAACAAAAATTATCACATTCCAACCATGTCCATCGATTGATCGGCAGCAAAATAGAACTGAAAACAAGCATGGCTTCCAAAACATCACCAGTCATGAAACTAATTCAACGAGCCTATGCAATTATTTTTGGATCAATACCATAGAAACTGTTGGGCACAAAGAAAATACGGTGAAAGAAACCATTAAGGCTTCTATATGGTTGGGCATTGAGCACGCTTCTATATAGAGATACATAACTTGTCATACCACTCAAAAGACCAATTACATCTGAAATCAGGTGACAATTCTACGAATAACTGGGCCTAATACTTGAACACATCACAATGAGTCCCTATCAAAATCAGTGGACAGCAAAATACAAACAAAAATCATTGGGCAGCTAATTAAGTAGCTAGCAAGCACATACTTGACTGGTAAAACTGTATGCAGGGAGTAACATGGTTAAAATTGTAGAGCAAAAGAGGTAAAATGCTTAACAGTGGAGAAGGACGGTGATCACGCAATCATGCCTCGTGGATCGTGGTACAGATAGAATAGGAGGCAGGATGGTTGATTGACTATTTTGATTTATCAAGGACTATCTGACTTGTGTATTCATGATATTGCTGATCCGAACTCAATGAAATGAGAGCCTACTTAAGCACGATTTCATGTTGGGCAGCCACCAGCCAGGATCGACTAACAAGCCTACATCAGTCCTCATATCATATATTTTCACTAGAATGAACACTAACAATAATCACTTGGCAAGGTATATGATTTAGTGGTGAATGGATACCTATGCTCTAAAAGATCAATTGATCTCAGGCAACTTTGGAACTAGAAGATTTAATAATTCAACAGGTGACCCTGATCTAGTCCTGAACAAATTATACAAACAACAACAGAAGGCAAATGTAAATTTCTTAAAGTTATTTCAATCCAGTCATCCACCAGATGGAAACAACCCTGCCAGCCCCAATCCTTGTGCTTCCTCCGGTATTTTAATTGATGGCGTTGAGATAACAACAAATTTTAGTTCAATTTTGAGCTATGAAAGTTATCTGGCCATCTGGGGTACCGGTAAACATCCACGGGCACCCATGAATTGTCTGCCAGAGGGAACTAAAAGAAACAAATAAGCCTGGCTCCTATTCAATTAGCATCATTGCAACTGTTTAGCCAAATATAGAAAAATGGGATACTGGGCATAGCATTGAGCAAGCTTCCGTACATGGCTATTCAAAGTTAAATACATGTCACAATTATAAAGACACGATTATTTATATGAAATCAAGTCATGATATTTTGTTACAATTTATTTTGTCACAAGTAATGAAGGGCTCAGGACAGGGGCTGCATCCACATAGATGAAGGACATTGGTTCCAAAAAAAAACATATATGAAGGGCCTTGAACACATCCAAATAAATCCCCCCACGAGAGAATTGTATAGCATAAATAAAGATAAAGATAACTTACTGTATGCAGGGAGTAGCAGGATAAAGAAGAACAATACAAGAGGCCAAATCCTTAGCGAGGAGGAAGGCAGCTGAGTCCTGATGTTCCAGATAAGGGCAACAAAATTTGGGTTGTCCATGCCACTACTAGGATCTACCTAGGATTACTATCTCGACTCGTGACCTCATAAAATTGACAAGCCGAACTCAATGCAGTGAACCTACTTGAACAACACTACCATGGTTTCGTATAGACAATAGATCATTGTTTTCATAAAAGCATTCTTAAATCAAGCCCCGAAAAGGTCTATAACATCAGAAGACACATCAGGTTGCAATGTAAGGAACACTCAGCACAATACTTAAACCGACCCCAAACTTTCATTCAGATTATTGGACATGTACTTACACAGCAAGCAAGCACATACAGTCTGACTGATACCGGTGTTCTTTCAGTACGCAGGAAATTATGCAGCACACATCCTTCCACAAGATTATTGCAAGCAAAGCAAGCACGAGAGGCAGGATACCCGATACAGTTATAGTAATACTTGCCGCAGGGTGATCACGGCTGATTGGGTAGTTTCAATTCAGAATTCCAAGTTCAGGCGTCGACGAGGCGGCCGACGACGGGGTACTTGGCCTGGAACTTGGTCTCCCAGTCGGCGAGGACGCCGAGCTCCTTCTCGGAGAGGCCGGAGAGGTCACCGGAGACGTCGGCCTCGTCCTTGGACATCTTCCCGAGGGCGCGGGCGGCCTCGCGGCCGGCGAACATGGCGTAGGAGCCGCCGGGGCCGTAGAAGCCGCGGCCGGAGGTGACGTCGTATACCTTGCCGCGGACGGCGAGGTAGATCGGCTTGGACGGGTCGCTGCCGTCGTACGCGCGCAGCTGCGCCGCTGTCAGCTCCGTCGACATCGTCGTGAGCGCGGTGGTCGAAGGGGAGAGAAAGGGAAGGGGATCTCGAGTACTCTGCTGCCTGCCTTGGGTGGCGTCGTAGGTTGTGGCGAACTGAAGTGGTGAAGGCAGGGGAACGGTGGGCAGTGGCGCACGGGCGGCGTGACGGCGGTTGGTGTGCGAGTGCTGCGTGAATTCCACGCCACTTTGACAAGCGGACAAGGACCACACGTGAGCCTGTATGGTAGGTATGGGCCGTGTCCAGATTTGAGGCCTGCAGCAAGAGGCCCACGCTGTCTCCTTAAGCCTGCGGAATTGGGTCCACTGACGAACCTCGCGTTCTGATTTTCAGAGAGCTTGCCATTGCTCTCTGCTTTGAGTGCTTCATTCACCGCCTCGCACATGCAATGCAAGCTTCATTCCGCCATCTCCTGACATGAAGAACCGCGAGCACTACTGCCACTATCAGCAGGAGCTCCCTATCGGCACAGCCCGCCCAGGCTTGGACCAGATTTTTCACGAGGAGGATATCTCGTCTCGTTGGGCACTACACGGTCACATGACAGTGCCAATGCGGGCACACACCACTTGCCTGAAACGCGCTCGATGCCAGATCGTCGCGTGGTGGACTCAGCGCCGGCGCGCACGCAACCCTCCAAAACCAACCGCGGACGCCTCACCGAACGCGGTTAGGCGCGGTGACAAACGTGTGGTGTGGCTTACGGGCCCACGCCGAGATAGGAGTGGGGCCAGCGGAGCAGAAGCAGCAGATTAGCAAGGCGCACGAGATGAGATGAGACGTTGGGGGCAGATGGGATTGGCCGCGCGCGATAGGGAAGGGGGGCCCGGATCAGAGGGCTGCCGGTGGCCATTGGTTCCTACGGCGCGTCCCGCCAAGCCCATCGCATCCGCTGCTCTCAGCACACGCGCGCAAGCCTACAAGTACAACTCGCCTCCGCGCTAGCCTCCAGCTCGCGGTTTGTTACCTTACCCCCCCCCCCCCCCTGTACTACTGCCCGTCTCTGCACCGCCGGTTTATCCTACACTAGTACTAGCAGGTTAAAAAATTGCCAGGAGAAGAGAACTCCAAGTCAGAACTGAATCCGGTGGTACTCTGGCTTTGGCCTGTCATCTTTAAAAAACGATCTGAAAAGTCGAACTCAAGCTGCAGGGAGAGGAAGGAGTTTGCAAACATTGAAAATCTCATCGATGGAATGGGTTTCAGAATGGTTCCGGGTTTGCCTGGTTAACTGTTTTGGGGTCTGGGTTCGGGAGGACAAATAGAACCGTCAAACGTTCAGTGTTTGTTCTGAGAAACCGAATTTGCAAACAGGACCAGCAGCGATTCTGTGGCGCACAGTATTCGTACCAACCACTAATAAGTCGTAATAAACAGCGAAATCCTCACAAAAGAAATAACCAAGCCTCCCCTGACTTCTAGACTACCGTAAACGAAAAAATTGCAGGTGGATACTCCTGCACCATGAGATTTTCGTCAGATAATTGCATCGCTTTCTCAATAAATAAAAAAAATCAGAGATACAGGTCACGGTTATATAAAAGAGACTCTATTGTGGTCGCGAAAAAACAAAACAATTAAAAGGTATATCTGCAGTGAAGTGCCATCGCTAACACTAAGCAGCAACCTTAATAAACACGACTTGCAGTCACCGTTTGGACGACAAAAGGTTAATTGAAATAATCCCTTTCTCAAAGCCACTCCATCCATTTCACCAGTGAAATCTTCTTCCGCTCATGTCCTCTTTTAATTCCGCCAGAACCTCTTCAATCTCAGGAGTCCTAGTGCAAGCTTAGCAGCACCTGCGACTACTATATATCCCCATAAACACCTTATCCTCTCTCTACCTCTCTCCACTGCCCCTATCGCCTGCTATCTCCTTCCAAGCTAGCAGCTCTGCTTCACTGCAATGCCAAGAGGACCTTAGCCTTGGTTTCTTCAGAGTCTACTTCATTGGCGGCGATAAGGTTGCAGTGCAGAGCTTGGTTATTACTGTCTTGCTGGGGACATGGCGCCCAAGGCAGGGAAGGCCAAACCGCACAAGGCCAAGGGCGACAAGAAGAAGAAGGAAGAGAAAGGTGCAGCCAATTGCCATGCTACTGATTCTTTCACGCGAAAAAAAAATGTTCATCAAAGTTACAGTCTGTTCGAATTTAATGGCCTTCCCAAGGGAGGCATACTGTTTCATTCGAACATCCTGGAGAATTACTCTGGGAGATACTATATATCCTTTCGATAAGTAGCTTACTGTTACTGATTGTTAATTTCATGGTTTTGCGCGCCAATTATGTTAACTGGATTGTTCGAATGAAACTCTTGCTGCAGTTTTGCCCACCGTGCTGGACGTTACAGTTGAGACGCCCGACTACACGCACCTCACGCTCAAGGTGAGAAACCCTTTCCTTGTTGCATGAGTTTTATGGGAATCGCCCTGGATTACACGCAACCACAAGCTGCTCTGCTTCTGCAATTCTGCTTCTGTTTTCCTGCAAGCACATACATGCATGCTAACAAGCTTTCCCTCTTAGAAATGGCCTATGTTAATCGTAATTGCAAATTTGTAATAATCAGGCAAGCACAGCTGCATGAAAATCATGTACATGTTAAACATTCCTTCTTCAATGCATAACAACAGCTTCTCCACCGTGTCACCAAGAGTAATGACTCGTTGTATTTTCTGCCTAGTTTCAGCGTGAGAATATTCGTCACTGCAGAACCTAATTTCAAAAGACAAACTTTGTCAACTTATTCCTTTTTCTCAACAAACAACAATTTGCAGAATTGGTTAAAAAAAAAACAATTTGCAGAATGCTATTCATAACAATCCCTAAACGAAGGAAATTTATACGAACCAATGCAAAGCGCACAAGTTTAAACTGTGTAATCACACAAAGGAGGAGTGTGGTCTCCTTCCTGTCCATTCCGGTACTGCATTTCCACTGACCAATACATGCCTGCTTTTCGCCACAGGGAATATCAACGGACAGGATTCTCGACATTCGGAAGCTCCTAGCCGTACACGTGGACACCTGCCACCTCACCAGCTACTCCCTGTCCCACGAGGTAAGCGTTCGCGGGCCCTGCCAAAGGTTTCCTACCCTGAGACGCTCGTATCTGCCTCGAGATTCTCGCCACTAAACAGCCTGGCCGTTTTTCCGCGCGCAATGCAGGTACGTGGGGCCCAGCTCAAGGACACGGTGGAGGTCGCCTCCCTCAAGCCCTGCCACCTCACCATCGTCGAAGGTAAGCACCACAAATACGAATTCCACGAGGGCTGAAGTGTAAAAACAAAAGAGGCAACCGCCGCCAACGCCGTCACTAACTCGCCGGCGAATCGCCATCGTGCGCAGAGGACTACACGGAGGAGCTCGCCGTCGCGCACGTGCGGCGGCTGCTCGACATTGTCGCCTGCACCACCGCGTTCGGGACGAAGAAGCCAGAGCAGAAGCCCGCGACCCCAGATGCAGCCGCGCCCGATGCCGACAAGGGCGTTAAGCCCGGGTCGCCCGGTAAGCCGGCGCCCGGCGGGGCAGGTGGCGAGGAGCCCATGTACCCGCCCCCGAAGCTGGGGCAGTTCTACGACTTCATCACGTTCTCGAACCTCTCGCCGCCACTGCATTGTGAGTGCCACTGCTAGTGCTGCTATTTTGATGCCGTCCCCGCCCTCCGCCCTTTTTTGTGAGCTCATGGTTCAGAAATGAGCAGGTTTGAGTCTCATTTAGGACTCCTTTCTTCTTCTGGTATCTGAATGGAATGTGACTGATTGCAGATATTAGGAGGTCGACACGCCCATTCGTTGATGACAAGAGAGAGGATGATTTCTTCCAGATCGATGTGGGTTCGCTTCAAATTTTCGAAGTTATTTATTAGTATTGGTCAAATGAAACCTGATGATTTTCTAGATAATGATATTCTCTCTTTAAGTTGAGTTTTATATACTTTATCTGCCATGTATGTAAAGAGGCCAATTCTATTAGCACACATGTTGTGCTAAATCATCTTAAATTTGATTTCTGTACGCAGGTGAGGGTCTGTAGCGGGAAACCAGTGACAATTGTGGCATCCAGAGCAGGGTTCTACCCGGCAGGGAAGAGAACACTCATTAGCCGCTCCCTTGTGGGTTTGCTGCAGCAGACGAGTCGTGCATTTGACGGAGTAAGTAACATTAGACCTTATGTGATCTGGTTTTGTATGGAAGGATGATTATTGATATGAAAATGTTTTTGCAATCTCAAGGCTTACAAGGCTCTGATGAAGGCATTTGTGGAGCACAACAAGGTGAGATTCGTAATTGTTAACCAAATTTAGATGTAGTTATTTTTTTTTATTGACCACTGTCTACATGCATGATCACTACTGTAATCTTGAAACTGAACTTAATTTGCATTTCATATCAGTTTGGAAATCTTCCTTATGGATTCCGATCAAACACCTGGGTGGTTCCCCCTGTTGTTGCTGATTCACCGTCAGTGTTCCCACCTCTTCCAACAGAAGATGAAACTTGGGGTGGCAGTGGTGGTGGTCAGGGAAGAGATGGAAAGCATGACCATAGACCATGGGCAAAGGAATTTGCTATCCTTGCTGCCATGCCCTGTAAAACTGCTGAAGAGAGGCAAGTCCGAGACAGGAAGGCTTTCCTACTCCATAGTTTATTTGTTGATGTTGCAGTTTTCAAAGCTGTTGCAGCTATTCAGCAACTGCTTTCCAGCCATACGAGTTCACATGAAGCAATAAATGGCACCGTAAGTCCAGTCTTGCATACAGAGCAAATAGGTGACATGAAAATAATAGTGACAAAGGACAAAGCAGATGCAAGTTCAAAGTTAGATGTTAAGTTGGACGGAAGTCAGGCTCCGGGGATGTCTTCTGATGATCTTGCTCAGAGAAACTTATTAAAAGGCATTACTGCTGATGAGAGTGCAACAGTGCATGTAAGACTTCCTTCTATACTGGCTGTTTAAATACCTCAATTGTTTGATTAAGTGTTAAATTCGTGCCTTTTGGTTACAGGATACTCCCACTCTTGGTGTGGTTGTTGTAAAGCATTGTGGATATACAGCTGCTGTCCAAGTTCCAGTCGATACTCAACTGACAGCTGCGTCTCTAGCACAGCAGGACATTCATATTGAAGACCAGCCTGAAGGTGGTAGCAATGCTCTCAATGTTAATAGGTTAGTACTTGGGACTTTGATATGATGTACTATATTCTTATGCTTTAATTGAAAAATGCTTAACGATAACGTATATGTTTATCTGACCGGTCTTGAGTATTTTACTTCAGCTCTATGTAATGTATATTTCATCAATACTTTGCACCTATCAGTTTCAGATTTAAGACCTATCATCTTATCACGTTTGCTTAGATTAGACCAATATGATAACCACCTTTCCCCTTTTCAGCTTAAGAATGCTGCTTCATAAATCCTGTGCTCAATCACCTGGAGGAGTTCAGCGGTTGCAGAGTTGTGATACTCAAGATATTGAGGCTACCAGAAGTTTTGTCAGGAAAATACTGACAGACAGCCTGCAGAAGCTTGAAAGTGAGGCTCCAATAGGATCAAGACCAATCAGATGGGAGCTTGGTGCTTGCTGGGTACAACATCTACAGAACCAGACTTCTGAGAAAAGTGAAACTAAGAAAAGTGAGGAGACCAAGGATGTTCCGACAGTTAAGGGCCTGGGAAAGCAATTTGGCCAGCTAAAGGAAATCAAGAAGAAGACAGATGACAAGAGTGGAAAAACTGCACATGCCAAAGAAAATTGTTCATCTAATGCAAATGATGGACATACAGACGATACTGCAAGTACAAAGGACGGTAAGAAGGCTAGTCTGCAGAGATTGCTTCCAGAAGCCGCTTTCCAAAGGCTAAGAGAATCTGAAACTGGACTTCATACTAAGGTTTTCCCTTCATCATGTTGCCTTTTGGAGATTCTTAGCCTTTTTAGGGTATACTAGCTACGTTTTGACTACACCCCTGCTTGCCCAAACATCACATCACCTAGATGTCCAATTTAAAAAAAATATTCGAACGTATCCACGTATCAGGTTATTTGAGAAAATGGCGTATCAACGTATCCGTATCCACCAGATACCGATACATGTATTCGTATCCGTGCTGGATAGCTCCAATGTCACTGCATTTTTTTTTTCTGTTCATCAAATTATTTACTTTTACAAGGGCATCATCAGTGTATACTGAACTTCCTCATGTTGGTCATTTTAATGACGCCAGGACAATACTTTTACAAGGGCATCATCAGTGTATACTGAACTTCCTCATTTTAATGACGTCAGTGAATGTTATAATCTCGCCGGAGTAACGACGCGCACGCCGCCGGAGAGATTGCCTGGCACACACACGCACTCACAACTCACGTGAACCCCTTGTACACGATCTGGTTTGGTGCTGCAATGTACAACCTTTCAGGTTGTATTCCTATGCTTATATAAGAAATTACATGGAAACTAATCAGCCATACAATCCGCTGTTGCTAAAACTAGCTAAACAACTAAGAAAAGCAATCACTAACAATTAGGAAACTAACTAATAACATTAGGCAGGCAAGGATTACTGTCGACAGTGAAAAACTGGAGGGAGTATGTTATAGCTTACCATGTTGGTCATGCCACCTATTGCGTAGCATTATGCCAGGGAGTTTGCGACCTTCCTCCCATTCTTTCCCCTGACATTACGTTTTTTTATTCAATGCTTCTATTGCAGTCACTCGAGGAACTGATTGAGATGGCACACAAATATTATGACGATACCGCCCTACCCAAATTGGTAACATGCTTTTCATGTGGCAGAATCAAACCTGTATTCTTAACTAGAAAATAATTTGTTGTCAACCTTCTGCGTTATCAGGTAGCAGATTTTGGTTCACTTGAGCTATCTCCTGTTGATGGAAGGACACTGACTGATTTTATGCACACTAGGGGCCTCCAAATGCGCTCACTGGGACGAGTGGTACATACTATGTAGTTCTATCAAGTTCAAAATTTGTTTCAAGTTGCAAAAAAGGATGTTCATTCATTTGAACAATTAAAAGGATAAAAAACCTCTCATAAATGAAACTGAAGTGCTTTTTTTTTTTTTGCCTTGTTTCAGGTTGAGCTTTCTGATAAGCTCCCACATATACAGTCTCTGTGCATACATGAGATGGTAGTTCGAGCATTTAAGCACATACTTCGGGCTGTTATTGCAGCTGTTGATGACATACATAACATGGCTGACTTAGTTGCATCATCTTTAAATATTCTGCTGGGACCATTTCCAGAAGAAAATAACGATGGCATGTGCGTCGAGGACCATAATCTCAGGAAAAGGTGGTTGGAGGTCTTTCTAATGAAGAGATTTGGCTGGACGTGGAAAGACGAATATTGTACTGATATAAAAAAATATGCCGTTCTTCGTGGTCTCTGCCATAAGGTAATATTCTCTACATGCTGATGTACTCAGGTACTCAGGAACTAGATGCTGTCATTTTTCTTTTCTTGTGCTCGAACATTTAAGATCATATCTGTTCACTGTAGAGCCACTGATTTGGAAAATAATTTCTGCAATGTAGGTAGGGCTTGAGCTAGTAACCAAGGATTATATCATGGATATGCCACATCCATTCAGAAAGTCAGATATTGTCAGTGTCGTCCCTATCTACAAGGTAATCTTTTAATTTTCTATAAACATAGATGGAAAAATGCATAAACAATATGGATATTAACCACATTTAGTTTCCACTTCCAGCATGTTGCATGCTCATCAGCTGATGGCCGCACCCTGTTGGAGTCATCCAAGACTTTCCTAGATAAAGGAAAACTTGAGGATGCTGTTAATTATGGCACAAAGGTATTGATTCCTTGTCTTGCAGTTACATCCATATTGATGAATTATTGAATGATACTGTGCTCCTTTTTTTCCACAAAAATATAAAGATGATTGCCTCTGATTGTGCAGGCTCTTGCAAAACTTGTTGCTGTTTGTGGTCCTTATCACAGAATGACTGCAGGAGCATACAGCCTTCTGGCAGTAGTGCTTTATCATACTGGCGACTTCAACCAGGTATATTCTTTTTAGGACCTCACTTTTTTGTTATGGAAATACAGTAGAGGAAGCCCCTATTGTGGTAATATATTAACGTAATTAAAGAAAAGGAAAGCTGTACAACCGAAGGGCCAAAGTAAAAGCTAAAATCAAAGAACAGAGGCCAAAGGACAAAAAGGCAGAGGTTGCAAAAGCAACCATGCAACCGGCAGAACTAAGCTAACTGAAAGAATCCATCCAGTTCTGTACAAGGGTCCTTTTGTCTGGCTGAAGCCTGTACATTTATATACTCCCTCCATACTCAATTTAGTGGGTGTTCTAGGAAATAAACAGCTTTCGAAATAGCAGGCGTCCTGCCATACCCCTCCGCTCGGCTGTTCCCGAGGCAAAAAGAAAATCAACAACAGGCGAATGGTGGACTCAAACCTGTGACCTGGTGCATTGAAGTTGGATGCGCTAGCCACTCCAGAGGGGAGAGAGATTTATTATGAAGCGGCTCCACGCTGTATTAATAGAGGCATGAGTGGAAGATTAGACCCAATTTAATTGCTCCTTGGTATTATAAATCATGTCCTAAACGCCCTCTAAACTGAGTATGGAGGGAGTATTTACTGTATTGATTGAAGAAACAAGTTTTCCAAGATTGGAAGATTCTGGCATTTTCCTGTTTCCAGTTTTTCGAGATTGGAAGGATGGTCCTTTAGGACCTCACTTCTCATCAATATTGTTCTGTAGTATTGGTTATTTAAATTACATAGGCATTATTGTATGGTCATATGTTTTTCCTTTTTTCTTTTTTTTGAGGGAAGTACAGTAGGGGAAGCCCCTACTATGGTATTATTAAGATAAATAAAAACTGAAATTTCAGAACTGTAAGGAACAAAAAGAAGAAGGCCAAACAACGAAGCCTCCAGATAGTTGGTCTATTACTCGTTTTAACACTGGATCAGATTTTGGGCAACACTTGAACTTGATGATCATTTGTATATTGTAGCATTTAAAGCTAGTTTAATGTAGTAAATACAATAATACCACTCTTCCAGAGTTACCTGGAGTGAACCAATACTTTTTTTTTCTTTATTGCCTAGAACATTTGTTCACTGTATACATGCAAATGCTGCTTTCATAAATGTCGCTGCTCTTTGAACCAGGCAACCATCTATCAACAGAAGGCTTTGGATATTAATGAGAGGGAACTGGGACTTGACCACCCAGATACAATGAAAAGCTATGGAGATCTTGCTGTTTTCTATTATCGCTTGCAACATACAGAATTGGCACTAAAGTAAGTGCACACTTTCATTTACTTAGGCTTCCATGCTATATGATGGAAGGCATCATTAATTTGAATTTTTTTGCTACTTACCCTGGAGTCTTTTTATTCTACCATGTTTAAAGTTTCAACTACATTTTGTTCTGATTGCTATTTTTCAGGTATGTAAACCGTGCCCTGTATCTTTTACATCTTACATGTGGCCCTTCTCATCCTAACACTGCCGCAACTTACATCAATGTTGCAATGATGGAAGAAGGGTTGGGTAATGTTCATGTTGCTCTCCGTTACCTACATGAAGCTCTAAAATGTAACCAGCGGTTGCTTGGTGCTGATCATATACAGGTGTGTAACAGAATCTCCTCTGATACTTTGGTGTGACTAATGTGTTGACTCTAATCCCTGGCCACATCAGTTTTGATTTGTAAGCTTGCTTCTTTTAAGAATTTAGAATATCTTTCCATGGTTTAAACAAAGACTGACTCAAGACATCTTATGCCTATTGACAGACTGCAGCTAGCTATCATGCTATTGCTATTGCTTTATCTTTAATGGAAGCGTACTCTTTGAGTGTCCAACATGAAAAGACTACGTTACGGATACTTCAGGCAAAGCTTGGATCAGAAGATCTTCGGACACAGGTACAATAAACCTATTTCTTGAATCTTCATTCTTCCACTTAGCCACCAGCTCAGCTATTACCTTGTTTCCCTTTTCATTAATAAATTAAAATCGTTAACACTAGGGTCTTCCCTACTCTATTTTCCTCAAAAAAAAAAAAAGCCACAGTTTCAGTTAACTATTTGCATTTCTTATTGCACAAGGAATCTTATAGCCATATTTTACACAGGATGCTGCTGCTTGGCTGGAGTACTTTGAATCCAAGGCACTTGAACAACAGGAAGCAGCACGAAATGGCACTCCAAAGCCTGATGCTTCAATAGCAAGCAGAGGCCATCTTAGGTATATCATTATCAATTTTATTTGTCATTTTTTTTAATTGGAGAGGCTACAAAAGTGAGGAGCAGGCTTTATTACTCTACTGAATATAATTTAATCTTCTCATTATCGATGAGGTGATAGCTATCTCTTAACTTAAAAATGTTACCTTAACCTGATTCTGTCAGAGACAGTGTAGACTGTAGATATGGTAAAACGGGAGCAGACATATTTGTATTTATGCTATGATACATTTTAGAAGATCGTTTGCTGCATTAGTATTAATATATACTCTTCCCTAAAAAAAGTATTAATATATTCTATTTTTCTTTGTCAGTGTATCAGACCTTCTGGATTACATCAATCCTGATGATGAGCTCAAGGCTAAAGAACTACAGAAGAAACAAGCCCGTGCTAAGGTACTTTAATATTCAGGGTTTATCTATTGAGACTACAGTACATTTATATCCTCCAATGGTCATTCTCATACATGCACATTAAAACATAGATCAAAGGCCGAGCTGGGCAAAACCCATCTGAAATAGTTGATGATGAAGATCAAAGGAGCCCTCTACCAAACAACAATCATTTGTTAACTGAGAAGGAAAATTCTGGAATCAAAGAGAATGGATCCATTGTTGAGCATGTGAAGATAAAAGATGAAATTCCAAGTGGCCCTACAGTTCACCTACCTCAAGATGATTTTACTGAAGAGTACACATCGGATGAAGGGTGGCAAGAGGCTGTTCCAAAGGGACGATCCATGGGGCATCGTAAAGCTGGTCCCGGCACAAGAAGGCCAAATCTGGCAAAAATTAATACTAATACACTTCATAGTGAAAATGGAAGATACAAAGGAAGAACTCCCTCTAACTTCACTGCTCCGCGGCTTTCACCTAATGAGACTGCAGCAGTAGTCTCTTCAAGTCCTGTTGCAAAGAAATTGGCGAAGAGTTCAAGCTTTAATTCCAAAGCAGTTAGCCCAGCTATCTCATCAAATAGTGGAGAGCTCTCGTCCAATCCTAATTCCAAGTCAGCAGGCGCTGCCACTACCACAGCTGCGGCTAAAGTGATACAATCCACAACACCAATTGCCAGCAAAACAGTGAGGAAGTCACTTTCATACAAGGAAGTGGCGATAGCTGCACCAGGAACCCTTGTCAAAGCACTGAATGATGTACATGCAGAGGAGAAAGGTTCAAACCATGAAAGTGTTAAGCATGCAAAAGAAAACAATGGTCAACCTTCTGAAGAGAAAGATGGAGCTACAGAAAGTTCACCAAAGGGCAATACTTCACATGTATCAAAAGAAATAGATCTCCCAGTAAGTTCAAACCAATCAGAAACAGAATCTGAGGAAACCTCAGGTCTAGCAGCGACATCTACAGAGAAGAGCACACACCTTGTTGGTGCAGATGTACCATCTGAATCACTAGCAAAACAAACTGAGGATAACACTCCAAATGAAGAAGCACCAGTTGTGACTGAGGCAAATGATTCTTCCTCCAATGACGATGAAAGAGATGGAGGGGGTACACCAGAACAGCTGTCTAGTGGAGGTGAAAATGAGAAGTCTTCACCATCTGAGAGTGAAAAGAATGATACACTTGTTGAAGGTGCCAAAGAGATAACCAGTAAGCTTTCTGCTGCCGCTGCTCCATTCAATCCATCCAACGTACCAGCTTTCGGTTCAATGGCTGTTTCAGGTTTCAGAGAACATGGGGGGCTATTGCCATCCCCAGCCAATGTGCCTCCTATGTTGTCCATCCCTCTCCGTAAGCATCCTCACCAATCTGCAACTGCAAGAGTCCCTTATGGTCCACGTCTGGCTGGGGGCTACAACAGATCAGGGCATAGGGGATCTCGTAATAAGACCGTGTTGCCGAATGGCGAAGGCGTTACAGAAATAAACACTTCTGCTACCAGAGTTATGAACCCTAATGCTCCGGAGTTTGTGCCAGGTCAATCTCGGAGCCCTAATGGACACCCGACATCTCCAAATGGTCCATTAACCTCACCAAGTGGTCTTGCATCTTCACCGCACGGCGTTCCATCCTCTCCAGATGGTACTGTAGAATCACCGATAACTTCATCCCCACAAGTTTCTGAATGTAGCCAGACAAGTCATGAAGGTGATGAAACACCTAGTGGAATAAATAATGATGCAGGCGATGAAAAGCAGAACACGGATGACAGGAGCATTGAAATTAAAGACGGTGAAGTGGAGCTTGAGCAACCCACGGCTTCTGAAGTTTTACAAGAAGCAGAAGCTGTGAAAGATGTTACTGATGCGTCAAATGCAACTGAGCAGCCCAAATCCTGGGCGGATTACAGTGACGGAGAGGTCGAGACCGTTGTGGTTGCAGGCTGAGGAAGAGACAGCCTTCTCAGATAGCGAAAGTCTGAATTTTTTTTATTTCTTAACCAGATGAGCCCTTTCCTAATGCAATCTGAGACGCTGCATTTTTTTCACTCCTTTATATAGATACTTAATTGCCTTTTGTGACCCATATCGTGGGGCGCAGTACCTGCAGCAGGCTTTTGCAGTTTTCCTAGTGGCGTTTCCATGGGAGTTGGACCTCTGACGATTTTCCAGAATATCCGCCATGGTGCCCTTGTTTCAGCCTGCTTTTTTGCTGCGAGGAATCTTGGGAAGAACAGTGCAGATTATCAACAAGAGAGATACGTCGTTAACATTTCACCAATTTCTTATTTTGCCCCTAAGTTTTGTTCCCTATGTGAATGAACTGTCGACTTAACGTCTTTGTAATTTTTTTCTTTTTGATAAATAGACTTGTTGAAACATGTAAAGAAAGTAATGGAACTCCTTTACGCTTGAGAATATGGTTAATCCGAGATGTATAGCATCCAGAGCTGAAGTCGTAACAATCTGTTGAATTTCCCTACTGAGTAGATGATATCTGCGGTTTCATTTCAAGATTGCTCTCGTTGTTTCTGTGGTAACCATGAGAGAAAAATGGAAAATTGCTTACTGGGGTGAGGGAAGCTGTATCGAGGTCCTACAGACGGAGAAAGGACCCGGTCCTGTGTAAATTTTGATCATATGTTTTTCTTCTCTATTTTAATTATGCTTTATAAGAATTCTGCATTTCAAAAGAGATAAACTATCACTAAAAACGGGTTGCTCTGGATCAAAAAATTTTCATTGGAAAACCGTAGGATTGGATTCAAAGGGGGGGGGGGGGGGGGGGGGAATGTATATGCAATTTTTGAATGGTAGGATTGCTTCATAGAAGTTTTGAAAGATAGAAAAGTTTCTTTCATATTTTAGAGGAATTCTAGCATGAGATCTAACATCTTGTTTGGATTCAGAAGACTAATTGTATGAAACCTGGACTAATGGCTAGTCAAGGCAACCATGAAAAACCTATTTTGCCTCAGGTATGTTTAGATCCCGGACTAATTGTTAGCTAATAGACATGAAGAAAAGGGATAAGAAGGTAAGATGTCTTTTTCCGTTTTGTAAGAAATTAGTCAGTATTAGTTGGGTTCTCTTGACTAATAGGATTACAATTAGGCCCTGTTTGGATCCCTTCAGTTTTGAAGAAATTGTTTTCTAGAAATTGGAAGCCTCCATACATACCCGTTTCTATAAACCAGATTATGAGTTTTTAAGAAACCCATAATCTGACTCAATCTAGCTAATGCTAGTTTTTGCCTCATTCTAATACAATTAACTACCAAAAACCTAGTTTATAAATTATAAAAACTAGGATCCAAATATCCCCACCTAGTTTTTATTTAAAAACTAGTTTCTAGAAACTGAAAGTAAAAACTAGTTTTTAAAAAACTATGGTGGATCCAAATAGGACCTTAGTCACATCCTTGACTAACATTTGGTTTCTCTATTAGTTCTCTTGTTTGGATCCTCTATGACTAAAATTAGTCAGCTATAATTAGTCTCATGGATCCAAACAAGACTAAGACCATGCTTAGATGATGTGTTATTTATAACCTAGAATATTTGAAAACTATGGTTTTCGATATCACACCTATAAAATACCAGTATTGTTTTGATATACTATAGTATTCTGCAGTTTTAGCCAAACCTTTCATGTGCTTGGACGTTTGGCAGTCTTAGCACTGGTGCTGTCTTTTAATTGCTCACTACGTCAACTTAATTTAGACTTGCTGTAGTATGGGCACCAGCATGCATGGTCCTTAATTTTTCTTATATGTTTGTTTTACGTGATCATTTCTTAATAGATTACGTATCTTCAGATGGCATGCGGTTGTAATGTTAGTTTCAATGAAAGATTTCATTTCATGTTTTCAAAAATGTTATGTCACATAAAATAATTTAAAATCACAACAATGCATGATTTTATTTTGAAGGTTTTTTGATACTTAATTCTATGCGATTTTATTGGTTTCTTATAGGATAAAATAAAACTACTCCAATGCTAGTTTCTTGATGTTCAATTTACTTATATGACATCATATTTATGAAAATAAAACTTTCATTAAAATAAACTAACTTGCAAATATGTAGTGATTAATATGTCACCAATATGCGTGATGGATATTAGGAGAAACAAATGCTTAACGAAACTGTCTGTAAAGCACGGGACGGATTACCAGCACACATGGGCCGATAAACACGCCTCTTTTTTTGTTTTTGGAAAAAGAGGTGAGTAGTAGATTTTTAGAACTCTAAAATTACTATTGTATTAACCATACTTTGGTTTTAAAACCACAATACTTACTCCACCCAAACATTTTGGAGTTTTCTATATCATAGTATTTTTTTGAAACCATGGTATCCACTATAAGCTTTAAGAATACTTTATATCAAAAATACCTAATTTTTGTGTTTTTATTCTATAGTATTAAAAAATGTTGTATTTTTAAACAAATTCTAGGAATATGCCATCAAAGCAGGCAAACATATGCAAAGAACCAAAATCCTTCTCTTTAGCCACACGATTTAGTCGGTGTTCAAAACTCGCCGATTTTTAGGGTGAGGGTTTCTCCAGTGAACTTCATCAACTACTACCTTAGAAGGAGGCTTGAGGGTGGTAGACCGGCCAGACGGTAGTGGCGGCAAAGACGACGGAGGCAGAGTTGGAGGCAGAGGTGGAGGTCGTGATGGCACCGCCTCAGGGGCGATGGGAGATGGCGATTGGACCAGATCAAGATAAAGTAGCTCGACAATAACTAGTTAACATGGCAGGGAAAGAAGCTATGGATCCGGTGACAGAAATGCCGTCGGGAATGACCGGAGGAGGAGAGAGGCGGGGGAGCGAAAGCCGGCTTGTCACGAAGGGAGAGAAAGAGAAAAGAGTAGTTAGGACAACCACAATGTTACAATAAAATAGTTCATAGTGAATAAATAATTGGTACATGTAGTCTAAATATATTATGCAACTAGTTCATAGTAGATAAATAATTTCAGTCACTCACTATGGATAGCCCATAAGAAAAAAAGAAGTAATATTCTCTCATCTCCCTCCTCTCTCATAAGATGAGTCGGTGTATGTGATTCCTGATGTTTGAGGATGAGAAATTATTTGCTCTATTCAGCCATCATTGTTTTCTAACCATTGTGAGAGTTGCTATAACTATTGACCACCTATTATGGAATCCACTTCTATGGATCGGTATGAGGATGAACTCTGATATTAGGAGTGGATCCTATAAACACCCAACAACAGTTATTATGAATCCGCAATGGTTATATGCACAACCTAATATAAGGTGAAGCCAAATAAAAAAACAATTCATCAGTTTTATATGCAGACGATCCGACCACAAGGCCATGTAGGCAACGGTCCCACTAAGAGTTGTTTATTGCATAGTAAAAGATAAACAATTATCTTGCTATCAGCAGTAGTGGTGTTGTCGGATTTTAACACTATAAGGTCTCATAATGTTTACAACCGAGTAGCAGAGCATATTTAGGATGTATTTGACACTGTTTATTAAACTGCTTATTAAAAATATTTACGTTTAATAAGCAATTTGACTACTAATACTAAACAATAATCATAAACACTTACTAATTTGTATTATCATAAATACTTTGGACAAAACAATAAAACATAACTTTTAGTGCTTATGAACAAGCATAAGCAATTTGAATAGATAAGCGTAACTAATTCTAACAAATATGTTGACTGTTTATGTTATAATAAATATTATAAATACTTTTAACAAAATAAACATTGTAAACGCATAAACATTGTCTACTAGCGGACTTATTCTCACATTATGATTATGCTTACATTCAACATTTTTTTTAAACTACATTCAGCAGCTGAAGGTATAGAATATGATGTTTCAACTGCTAGATGGAGTATTCTCGTGTGAAGTCCATTAACTCCTGCCTTCCACCGAATACAGGTTTATTTTTAATCGGTTAAAAATTAGATGCTTTGTTTTATAGAGAAAAGACATCTTGTCCTGCTTTATTAGAAAGCAACCAAATTTTACTGGGATACCAGCTTACATATAGAGCGCTTAATTAGTGCCATAGAGAAAACAGGTCTCTCACTAATTTATTTAGCTAAGAGTTCTCTTCCTCGCGTGGAAAACAAACAAAAGGGCAAAAAAAGAAAAAAATAGACATGAAGTACATTCTCCCTCCCTAGCTTGGACTACTCTGACCTCTGTTTTTCGGACAACTCTCTAGGATCCTACATCAAAAATTTTCTTCTGCCCCTCCAGTTTCTTCCCACAGTTCTTGTGTCAGATTCCTTGCTTGCTTCTCAATTATACCTCCTGGATCTTCTCTCTCGCACCCTCTTTGTTCATCACACTCCACTTCTGAATATTATCACCATTTTATGTATTAGTGATTCAGGTATATACAAAATATTGTCATGAAAAACATAGTCGTTTCTTGCTAGCCACATGATCCAGCAAGCTGCAGCTACTATTATTGTCATAATTCTTCTCTCTTCTCCTCTCTCTCTCTCTCTCTCTCTCTCTCTGGTTACTATGTCTACATTTACTTCAGAAATGTTCCTAGGTTTTTCTTCTTGTGTATATTTCTTCTATGATTTTTCTTCCCATAACTCCTCCTCTCTCTTTCTTTCCATGTCTATATTTCTTTAATTTCGTGTAAACCTCTCCAAAATTGAGATCCGTTAATGGGTGAGCTTCTGTAGAATCCTCTATCTTTTAGATATTTCTTCTTATTTATTTAATCGGTTGAAAATTAGAATATTAGATGCTCCGTGCGGGGAATCAAAAGGGGATGCGCTTTTCCCGCTCGCCCCCATCGAATTCGAAATCGGCGGCGGCGAAAAAGCACCCGAAAATCCCAGCAAAAATCGTATCGCCACGGAGGGATGGCGGATCCGAGCGGGCGGCCGGCACGGCACCACCCTGCGGTGAGCGATGTGTTTTCCACTCTCGCCGACGCTAGCGCGGCCCTCGCGGACGTGCAGCGCCGCCTCGACCTCGAGTTCCGCGCCTCCTATCCCGACCGCGTCAGTACACTCCTCTTCCTCTTGTTACCCTAGACGCTGCTCCCGGCGCGCGTCTGACAGGATCTGCGGCGGCGGTTGCAGGTGAACCCGGCGAAGTTGGTGGCGCGTGTGAAGCGGATCCAGGAGGAGGCGGCCGCGCTCAAGGAGCTCTGCCGCGATCTCCTCACACAGAAGCAGGTGGGTGCTCCCCTTCCTAAACTCTGACCCCTCAATCCGGGTTTGCGCGATTGATCCGACGGTGGCTTCACTGTCCGACGCAGGAGCTGATTGACAAGATGCAGAGAAGCCTGACGGCGCAGCGAGGTGCGACGCAGCGGCTGCTCGCCGCGTCCGGGCTGCCCCCCATGTCTGAGGCCGACGTCGACGCCCACAACAGCCTCAACGAGGTGATCGACGAGTGGACTGCTCACGTGAGGTCCGCCATAGGTAGGTTACCGCCTTCTTTGTTTTGCTTTGCTTCGCCCTCATTTGGGTAATGCTTGCTGCGGATTCACGGTGAATGTTGGTGAGTACTTGCATTTCGCAGGGGAAGATAGGATGGAAGACGCCAACCAAATCCTCTTCTCCGCGATGGTCTAGAGTGAGCTATGGGAACCAACCAATTTGCAAATTTTACAGACATGTGGACACTGGTTGTGGTGAGATTGTAGATAATGGAAGTGTGATGTTGGGCTTTACACATGAAATTCTCAGCTATTATGTTGTTTAAAGGTTTGGGATGTTGTTTGGAGATGGGGTTTCCTATTATTTTTAGATTTGGAAATTGAGTTTAAGCTACCTTAGCCCAAAAGTGTACTGTATTGTGGTTTGTAATTGTTCTTTCGAAATGCTTTGCATACGGTTCTGTACCACCACTGTAAATCATAGCCCAGCGCCTGCTAATTTGCAAAGGTTTGCACTTGTCTTCTGGCAGTTCTCTTTGTTCTTATAGATCCGTAAATTTTCAAAATGAGTGCTTGCTATCAGCTTGTCAGTTGCTTTAAATACCACTTCACCATTCTGTCAGTAATAATAATAATAAAAGATTGCAGTTGCAGGGTATGTTCGGTTTAAAAGAGTCCAGCCAGGGATTCAACTTCTGAAAAAGCAGGGATCGTCAGATCAAATTTTGCAACGGTGACAAGATTGCTATCACATTATAAGCACTCTTTAGTTTGAAAGTATTTCTGCCTGAGTTAGATCATTTTGTAAGGATGTGCATAGCTATGGTCCCATTCAATTGAAATCGTAGGTCACAGAGATAAAAGAAAAATATTTCACAACCATTTTTTTTACCGGGTTCCACAACTGGTTACTTGAATTGTAACTTGTTCACTTAAACAAGGAGCAAGCGTGGCACAGATCCAGTAGGTGGGTACAATTTCTAGGGACAACATGAAGGATGCACCCCCTTCTCAGTAGCCAAAAATATATGCTCACTTATTACAACGCTTTTCATCCACTTTGAGCACCATGGTCGTCAGGCGTCAACTTATTCTTGAACAGCTCTTGTTGCTCCAGTTATTGTGGGACATTGAAGCACAATACATGCTGAACCGTTGAGCCCAACTAGTTAAGTGTTGCAAACAGTTCGTTTGCCGTGGCAAATATTGGGGCAATATCAACAGGTACCTGCACATGAACATAAGGTTGTTTAGACTGCTGTACAGCTTGTTTGCTCGGCATGAATGGAAATGGTTAAATTGACAAACCGCTACACAGCTAACTCTGCAGTGAAAAATCTGGTCCAGAAACCAGCACGGGAAAAGTATGAGCAACAGCTACCTGCATATGTTCTATCTTCTCCAGTGCCACACGCAGTGGTTGCGTCAAGGTTGCACGGGACTGGAGAAGGGACTGGGCAGCAGGTTTATCACCCTTTGCCTGTATTGTCAGGATCTCCCTGCTGAGGCTTTCTACAGCATCCTCAACCTTCCACAACAGAAATTCTGATCTTAAAAGAATTGATAGCAGAGCAACACTAGGATATCAGAACTAGTAAGGATAATGTATAATCACCTTGGTAAAATCAACTGAAAATGTTTCATCAGAGTGCAAGATGAAAGCGCCTTTCTCATACAACCAGTTAAATTGCAATGCTTGTCCTTTGCTACATTCATTCATTCAGATATACAGTAGAAGTAAACTAATCAGTGTGCACCAAGGAGTATTGGAATAACTAAAGAAAAGTATATGTCATCCGTTTTCTCAGTCCTATTCAAGTTCAGTTTGCTTCAGGAAAGATATAGCCTTACCCATGAGCTTCTTCTAGTCCAAAGCGTATTGACCGGAAGCAGCCAGCCAGGAAAGAAACATACATGGATTTTGATAGGCTTTTAGGAAGCAATTCCTGATACATGGATGCAAAAGATTACTACAAGAAATTTAGTTATGATATTCCCAATCTTCGTTAAAGAAACAATGGGATTTGAATGCTGGTCTGGGAAACATGCATATCATGATAACTGACCTTCTTAATAAGAAAATTCAGTGCCCAGAGGCCAACTATATCAGCTTTTGCCTCCTCCAATGCTGAATGCAATTCTTGAAGTTCCTATAAAGGCAAGCCAAATCAGCTCAAATTTGTGGCATAAAATGCAAAAGGCTAAAAGTGTAATAGCTTCTGGCACAGAACTTTAGTATGCAGCAAGTAAAGAAGCTGGATATGGTCACATTGATTCTTTCAGTTAACACAAAGTTAGATACTCAGTCTAGAATAATACGTCCTTCAGTAACCTTTTATATTTATACTTACGTAAAATGTTCATTTGCATAACTTAGGTCATTTTTAGATATCTTTTGTGCACAATAAATTTGGAAATACTGTTTACTCAATTTAAAACAGTAGAGAAACTGAAACTTCGAGGTTAAATAGAAAATCTTTTACAGGCATTACAAAAGAGTCAATGGAAGATTTTCTTTAATTGATATTTGGATACGCACCATTCTGACTGTTGACTTTTTACCACTTGGAAGGACGATGGAATGAGGTCCAATTCCATGGCAGCACTCATGGCAAACAATATGAGTATAATATGGCTCAAAATCAACATAATCCTTCTGGTCCTCTCTGATGCAGGCATCGGCTATAGGCTTTAAGATATGCTTGAACCTGAATAATGTGTATTATTGTAATTGTCAACATTACCATATGCTACCTTAAAGTGTTAACCAACATAAGTGGTAGCAACCTAGATAGCAATTAAATGTATGGAGAATCAGAAAAGGTGTACTTGGCTTCTGAAATATTTTTAAGCATGACCATTGAAGTTCCTCGTTCATTCACAATCCGCTCATCATTTGGTAAATTGAAAGCAACAGTCTGTGGACCTTTCACATCCTGCACCAGCAGTTGTTGGGCCTCATTATGAAATCGTTGGCACAAAAAATTCATTTGCATGACATTTACAAGTTATTTCTGCAGCTCCTGCAAACTATCAGCTTTCCAGCACATTTAGGCAGTCAATGAAAATTTCAGCGGATGATCCAAACAATTTCAACATGAGAATTAAGTTTTTGTTGTAGTCTAACCTACAATAAAAGGGTGTGAAAATCATAGTTCTCTGAGAATGGTCTAGTCAATGGTAAAAAATAGTGCAAGATTTAGTAACATAATCCCATTCTAGTGCATTAAACACCTGAATGAAACCATGCCAAACAACTGAGGGAAACAGGGAAAAAAATATAAACCCAAGTTCTGTGGAACAAAACAGCAAGAAAACATGACGCATTTCTACAATGGAACCGTAGTTTTCATCAGTTTTATTGAACCTAGTGTTTCAAAGGCATATATATTAATAATTTTGTGAACCAAACATAATACTAAAAAAGGCAAGGGGGAAAAAGCAAAGATTTATTGCAAGAAGTGATAGAAGGGCAAAAGGTAAACTGAGCGTAAGTTGGTTGAAAGTGTGGACATGCCTAGACGACCCAAATTCGGGTCCTCTTTTCAGTAAAATTAGGGTACTGCTAGGTTGCTTGAGTTTTTTTTTAAAAGCATCATAAAAGTAGTAACATACCCCAGAATTGTAAAGAAGATTGATCACACGAATCGGAGCTGCAGATACATTGTCTGATTTGAAAATATTGTCCAGTGGAAGATTTCTCTCCAAAACCTGAATGCAAATAAAACTTGATGTAAAGAAAAGCTTAATATGTGCTTAAAGAAACATAATTAGATTACCTGGAGTTGATCACCAAACAGTTTAACTTGAGAGGTTGCTGCATCATCACGTATTCCAACAAATGCTTCAAAAGTCGCCTTAAAATAGAAGGAAATGTAAGTGAAACATAAACATAACTATATTGAGCTCCACATGTACTATTCAAATCAAACTGAATAAGTTTTGCACGTGCACATTTCGTCCACTCATTTGTACATAGTAGCCCTTAATTGCAGAGCAGCCATAATATAAGGTCTAAACAGCATTATGCTGAGGGGCAAGAAACTGGTACCTAACTGATGCAAAATCCTAGGATATGAGCCTTAATATTTTGCTGGTCTTAAAACTGAGGAATGGATGAGTTAAGATAGAAGTAGTAGGGAGCAAGGTTGAAAAATACCTTATAACTAAAAAGGGCATCTTCATAAGTTTCATATGGGCCGATGGTGACATCTATCTTGGAGTCCTGCAAACAAGATAGGAATGCCAAATACAGAGGTAAATGTGAGGAAAAAATTACCTAAGAAACAAAATATGATACTAATCAGTTTGGGTACTAACCAACTCCATCCAAGCTACGTCAGATTCATAGTAATCATTTGAAAGGAAAGCATCTGCCTTGGTTCTGAGCAAATTCTTGAGACTATAACAAGAACAAAACAAGGATCACTTAACAAAAACGGACTAAAACATAATCTAAAAACTACACACTGTTACCTTGGAGAATCAGAACATTCTGATGCTTTCTGAAGAAGCTTTGACACTATCTCAAGAGATGATCTATACTCCTCAGAATACGGAACAATAAAAAGATCATCTGAAGCCTTGATTTGGTCTGATCCATTTGTCTGTGCTTCTGATGAAGATGATGAGGAGTCATGCCGTTTTATGATGGTAAAAAATCCAGTAGCATCTTTTTGTTCATTATCGGTTAGCCCATTCTTCCATAGTTCAAACTCCTATAACCATAGTACAAATATGCAAAAATGAACCCACTTCAGTTAGCACAGCTGTAATAATAATTAACAAGATCAAATGTATAGCTGTAATAATTAAGTAGGTAACACACTAAAATATGCAGTATGATCAGGAAATATTTTCTACTAGGTAAGTTATCACTAGGAGAAGAGGAGAGATTAAATGCTATTGTACCTTTTTGTCCATATCAGGAGGATAGAAGTTTGCACCAGCAGGCTTATTTAAAGGAAATGCTGCTCGATACTCAATCCCCATCCATCCTGAAACTGGCTTGGTGGCATCTGTGAGTAATTTTACAGCAGAATCTGCAGTAGATAGAAAAGCCTTACTTTCATCAAGGCAAGACCTGTTATAAAAATATCAAAACAATCTATCAAAATGCTGAAGAGTATATATGATATATAATTTGGACCCAATTATGCAAATATTGGTCTGGACAAACATAGTAGGTAGGAAAAACCAATGCATTAAATTTTGCTGGCATTAACACAGTAGAAGCTCCCTTACTGTATATTTTCATCAAAAAGAAATCACTGGCATGCATGCAGAACTTTCATTGAACAGTGTACTAAGACATTCCAATAATGAAGAGAAAACATCATTGCAGCGCAAAAATATTACCAAGGGCTTTTATTGATAGAATAATACGTCCACTTCAATTTATCAAAGGGAGAGGATTCGGCGTGTGCTTTCAGCCAGTCTCGCAGCACTCTGTTGCTATTCCATAACTAATTGAGAATCATAGTAAGATGTTGCAGAAAAAATAAAGAAACAATAATGACACACAACGAAGATAAGCTTTCTGGAGTACATCCAAACACTAAGAATAATGGAAAGATGTACCTGCTCATAAAATATGTCATCAATATCTATTGATGCTTTCAGAATATATCCCAAGGCTTCCTTGTCTCCTTCAGATAGACTTGACAACTACAAAAGCAGCAAAAAGGAAATTCAAGCATAGACGAGAAAAACATCTGCAATATGCAAGTGGAAATCGACATCTCCTCAGGCAACCAAGGCCATCAGTGGTGCTAAATGGAGGCCACAGGGGGTTCTTCTCCCCCACAGCAGCTAAGCTCCATCACTTAATCCTAAAAATTTGCATTAAACAGGAAAAGTAGCAATGTATTTGTGTAGTACTCATGCATGCATACATTACATTTCCTAGGTTATAGTAATTAATGTATATTGTGACCCAAATTCGAAGAAAGATAACAGCCAACTCTCCCAGGATGATAAATTCTACCAAAACAACTTCTCTGATTAGAATATGTATTAACCTGAATAGCAAATTGGTCCTCTTACTTTTCATGCATACTCAATTGTCTCAGGTCTCGTGAGTTTCCCGATGTTATATCTTCTTTTTCTAAAATAACTAAAACTAGACCACATAGGAGGAATAAGGAGATTTTGCATATTAAGAAATAGAGGGATACAACGAAAAGAGGACTGTTGTGTGGTGGGAGTAGCTAGGCTGAGCAACTGCTATTCAATACATATTATGATGCTTATGGCCTTATGCACAGGGACCAAACTGTCACTTTTAGCTAAAGCAAGAGAAATCTTATACACTATATATCAGTGGCATTATGTATTGCCATACTAAAAAAAACACTATTGCACAAGAGTGCTATAATGTGCTCAAGCAAATATATATGATGAGTGATCACCAACAATTTACATTATAATGATGAAATGGACAGTGTACTTGTTATACTTAAAGCTCATTAAGGATTTGTCTTTGCAAAGAAAAAAGGAGAACATATGAAATTTCAACACAGCCTGTCATCGGCCTTCCGATCACTGAACTGCTCGACCACCACAACTAATAAAAAAATATTCAAATCATGTGTGTATGACAAAGTAGGAAGAAACTTTTAATCTTCTTATTAGTCCTTAGAGGATCATCAGTTGCACTCTAGACTGAAGCATATGCAGTTGTTGATAGTTGAAACATTTCTGTAGATTTTATTGTTCCACATATATAACTTTATTGGAATCACTGTTACCAAATACACAAGACATATGAACGACAAGCTGGAGAGCCAAAAGAAAAAGGTGAAAATGTACATCTGGTTCCATATAGATGGGAGCATAACGACTGATTTTCTTTTGTAAGGTTAAACTGCGGGACTCCATATCACTTTTGTACCTGCAAAGATAGCATTAAAAGTTGAAGCAAGATAACTTTGCCAAAATTGTATGACATGTATTACCAAAGAATCAGGATCTACTGTAGCACTTCAAAGTGAAAACTAGCCTTCTCTAGATGAGTAAGCCAGTAAGTTTCAGCGCTTTGCTAGGTCATAAAATTTGCGGTCCATAATAAATTTTAAGAATCTTCATAGGCAGAAATTAGGGTTGGGATTTGTTATCTCTCTACCTAGTCGGCATACGCATGTTGCACTTCTGAATGTCAAAACCATGGCATGAACGATCTTGGACTTGATTCATTTTCATCAACAAGGAAGTAATTGATTGGAAGCTTGCTGATGTATAGTTTCCTATCATTCACATTCCACTCTATTTTTAATTATTCCAAACTGTATAGAACTATATCCTTAGAGCACGAACATAAAGGACCACATATTGACAGAAACATGGTTGGATAAAGGACAATGCTTCTTTACTGCTTACCTTTCTTCAATAATAGCGAATAGCTGACCATATTGCCCATTCACATCATAAGGCACATACTCTCCATTTTCTTTTGCAAGGCAATTCTTGTACTCATCGTAATGCATATACTTAACAGCAGATACTTCACTTTCCTGCCAGTAGAATTACACAACCAATTACAAATTGAAAAGGCAAATTTGGATAAATGAAGAGTATAGTTAATATTAAGATACTACCTCCATTCCAATATGTAAGCATTTTTTGACTTTTAGACATTAGATTTGACCGTTCGTCTTATTCAAAATTTTCATGTTTAAAGTTTATCTAATGATAGAACATGTCATAACAAAAATTTTAAAAAAAAACATACAATTTTTTAATAAGATGAAGGGTCAAACATAATGTCCAAAAGTAAAATATGCTTAGATATAGGGGTGCAGGGAGTAATAGACAATAGTGAAAGCACTTGCTCGTCATTCCAGAGCCATATTTTTGCTTAGGTACCTTCGTTTTAATAGTGGTAAAACAAAACGAATTATTTTCCTCAAATGCGCAATGTTAGTGATCTTGACCATAATTAGCATACAGTTACATAAGTCCAAAATCCATTATCCAAAGAATTAAAGAAATCCCACCTGGAGGGTGAAGGCCTCAAGTGGAATTGGAGTTAAAGTAGTCACAAGATAAACATCATTGTACTCATTGTTCGTGTAAGTCCCATCATTGATAACGCTGAATCAAAGAATCAATGGTTCAGATTATAGCATTTTAAGTATCCAAAATCGAGATTAATGTGGAATTCATGTGAAAAAATGATGACCATTTATTAACAAGTTTCTTAAGATACTCAGGCTTATATAAACTGGTACTGGGTCAACAATGTCAAGTGGAAAATAAAGTTGTAAAGGACAGTGAAATTATCATCAAAATGCATTGTACCATCTTATACTGAAACCTGATGAAAATGGCGTATCACATAGGTTGCAAGAAGATAATGGGCTGCGAGGAGGTGGAAATACTAACCATTCTTGAAGAAAAACAAATATCAGCTCAAAAGCATCAACGGGAAGCTTGATGCCTAGTTCTTCGTGGAGCTCCCTCCTGATAACCCATGTGGCATGCAGCTAATTATTATAATTCATCATTTCAACAAAAGGAAATACCCAGCAAAGAATCAAAATATAGATTGGTCAAAGACTTGCATTGAGCGAGCGCGAGGAATAATCAGCAATTTAGCAAAAAAAAAAAAGCCATATATAAGCACAATCTCAAACACTTCCATTAGAAACGAACAAAAGCATAACTGCAATCATCACGCTGTTTGAAATAGTTACATGCAAGATTAAGCATCCCCGAGCCCGGCCACAGGTATCAATGGTAGCTTTGAGCAGATCTCAACGTGCTGCTAAAATGTTTTAGGCGTCACTTTTACTTCTTAGTGTGCACATACTACCCTACGCATTGCAAATCCCGCTGTGTTCAGGTTTTAGCCCTTTGGGTCAGTACGATCTGAGGTCAGCGAGCTCACTGTGCAGAGAAGAGCGAGGAATCGCCAGCGGAGATGTGGCCCGCGCTGGAGATGTCCCACTGTCCGGGCCACGAGTCCTTACAATCCGCACGGCGCTGCAGCAGCAGCTCCCCTGTGCTCTCGCTGTAGATCCACACGTGCACTGCACGGTGGTAGTCGCCGTCCCTGTGCACTTCTGACCTGCGTAAAGCAAAGCAAGCACCATCAGCGGCGGAACCACGCGATTCGATAGACGGCTTACCACCAAGACGGCGGGAGTATCGGCGCCGAACGGTGGTGTACCTGGGCTTCGAGGTGCCGGTCTTCTCTCCGGCGGCGGTGAGTACGTCGAGGCGCTCCTCCGGCGCGGCGGCCATTGAGGCGGCTGCAGTAATTGTGCGGGAGCAAGGAATCGAAGTGTGTGCCAAATTTGGGGAGACTTTTGAAACGAGTCGTAAAAGAAAGCGACGGCAGAAAACAAGAACTTTGTTCTTTTACTCTCTTTTTTTTTGTCGCGGAAGGGACTTTGATTCGCCAAAATAGGTTCTCCAAACAAGTGGGTTCACAAAATAGGGCCTTAAATATTTCTGATTGTCAAAATAGGATATAGAAAAATGCCATTTTAGCCCTCTCTGACTCTGAAATGCAGGAGTCGTCAGGATCAACCAACACAGTTTGATGTACCCTCACAAAAATCAGCCAAGCACAAGGAGTATAAATATAATGGTCATCTCATGGAAATCAAAACAATGAAAAAAAAAGAATCGGGAGAAAATGAACCAAAATGTCAAAACAATGGAGGTACAATCCTTAGAGTCTGGGGGTCTATTTTGACGTCAAAACATTTAGGTCTTATTTTAACGAAACTACTTATTTGTAGTCCTTTTTTTTTTTTGAGACAGAGTCCTTTTTCTTTTTGGAGTAGTTTGGAGTCCTAATAAAAGAGCAAAAATCTCGCAGAAATTGACAACCAATGGTCCACTCGGATAGGCCCATCAAAAGCCCACCATGGCAACTTGGGGGCCTTCTCCGTGGGCCCGTCAGTTGAGGCCCATAGTCCCGAGTCCCGACGCAGCGACACTACCACCCAGCAAGCACCCACAGACCGAGCAGGAGGACGAAACCGTGCCGCGGCATACAGGAGGAAGAAGCAGCAGCCCTCGACCCTTCGCCCTCGCCTTTTCGCTCGACCCAGCTGGTGAACCTGACCCATGGCAGGAGAGGGGGAGGACGAAGCCGCAGTGATCGAACGGCAGCTGGAGCAGCAGCTTCAGGAGCAACGGTCCTCGCTCGCCGCCGTCGACGAGGCCCTCGCCGCTGACCCCTCCAACGCCGCCCTCCTCGAGGTGCGTCGCCGTATGATATCCTTTCCGTCAACCCCTGATGTGCCCTTCCCTGTACGACCTCGGATTGCTGATACCCGCGAGCCAGAATCAACTCCTAGGGTGTGGGGATTGGGATTCGAGGGCCCTCCCTCCTCCATGAGTCATGGTTTAGGGACGACGAAGCTGCTGCTTTTATGGTGTGCGATGGTCAGAATGTCTGCTCTCTATTAGTATGGAGCCCGGACTGGATATGTATTAGATTGTCCCTACTAGTATGGTAGACGTTCTAGTTCTGTTTGTTAAAATCGTAGCGATGCTAGGTTCGTTAAGACATTTATGGTCAATGTTAACTATTGCAAAGTGGAGGAAGTAAATCAGTCTAGATTGTAGACACCAGAATCATGTGATGAAAAATTTCAACTATCCTGGCATATCAATTGTTCATGTCGAGTGTAGTTGCATGATATCGATTTCAGACCTGTGAACGTGATTTGCCTATGTTTATATTGTTGAATAAAAAAAAATGTACCTCTTTTTGTATGTTTCACAACATGGTGTTGTTATTTCATACAGTTTGAGCTAATTAACTAATATTTTGAAGGTTCATGAGGAACTTCTTGCTGCAATTAAGGATGCAGAGGAGGGACTTCTCCATCTGAAGCGTTCTAGGCTAATGAAGCAACTGGATGAGATATTTCCAAATCAGGAAGCAGCACCTCAATCTCCAGAAGTTGCTGTAGAACCATTAGATCCAAATGATGTTGAACCAGAACAATTGGAGTCCCAAGATTTTTCAGTTGGATCGAAGTGTAGATTCAGGCACAAGGACGGACGCTGGTATAATGGACGTATTGTAGGACTTGAAGGTTCAAGTGATGCAAGGATCTCATTTCTGACTCCCACATCTGAAAACATGTCGGTGAGTTATCTAACTTGATTATCATTTGCATTTCTTATACTAAAGGTTATCTTTACTTCTTTGGTGGATTAAGCCAGGTAATCAGCACGCTTGACCCCTTAGGTTGATACATACAGCTATAAGTTAGTGATACACCAGCCAATAGAAAACACTTGGTTGCTTTTATATTTGTTCGATAAATTTTTACATGTTCTTTTGCTCTCCTCCTTGAAATATGCTCATGGATATAGATCAACAAATGACTGAACCTTTGTGGTTATTTTTCTGAATGGCCTGGACCGTTCCATGATTGAACAGCAAAGATTTTGGTTATTGCAATAGATGCATTGTGTGTATCTTACAAATGATACCAATTTTACCCCTCTCATTCTTGTAATTCTGTTTGTTAAAATCTTTTAATCACCTGTTGTGCATTCACATTTGCAAAATGAGTCGTTATTACTTTAAGGAAGATCAGCTGACTTTCTGTTGATATGTATAGCACCATTGTGGTTTTTGTTGTTACTACTTAGGGATTACAATGGATCCAATGAAGCGAAACCTATTAGTCATCTGTAATCTTGTTTGTTGAAAAAAAAAAGTGCCCAAACCTATAGTATCCTCTGCCCTCTGTCATCTTACTCCTACCTGAAATGAATGAATAGATGTAGGAGCTACAAGCCTATAAGAGCAAATCACAGATGGGTAGCCTGCAACTTTAGAGGTGCAAATGGGCGACCATAAGGGTACCCTCCAACCCTCTTTAGTTCAATCAAATGAACTAATTTTCAAGATGAGCTCCCTTTTTTTTTGAAAAAACTAATATATTTGATTGAACTTATAAAGGGTTAGGGATACTCTTAGGACCTCAAATTTGCACTCGTAGGTCGTAGCTACCTTTTACATCTGCCATAATGTTCCACAGGTTATAATGCTCAGGACGTAATGTACGGGCCTGTATTATGAAAAAAAAAACAACTAATACAATTTGACCATAGTGCAGATGTGCAAGTTCTTTCTACAGCAGCGATGTCGATTCGGTAGTAACTGCCGCATGTCCCATGGTATGTGAGCTTTTTTTGGCCCTTCAGAAGACTGATTGTAGAAATTTTACTTTGTTATTAAGTTTGTGCTCCTTTACCTTTTCATAAAAATCACACCATGATGTGGTGTAAACATCGTAAGATTGGTTGCTCCTTCAATGGATTTGTATTGTCATTGCTGAAGATTGTAGCGGTATCCGCATAAGCTTTTTCCATGTGTGTGGTACATATGTTTATATTGGTTTTGCCCCTTCCAACAGAGAGATGAGTGACTAATTTAAAATTTATTCTCAGGTGTTGTAGTCCCTACCTCAGCCTTGAAGCAATTCACTCCAACTAGATGGCAGCAATCCTTAGTAGGCTCCAGCATACTTGCAGCTTTGGGGCATGATTCTGGTCTTTGGAGGAGAGCTGAACTGGAGTCATGGGATGATGATCTGAAACTTGGCAAGGTTATTTTTCGAGATGATGGGAGCTCTGCCAGGCTTCCAGGTGATTTTCTTTCTATTTCAGAATATGCTGATATGAGCGACGAGGACGATGAAGGAAGCTCAAGCGAGGAAGAATCTGAGTTCAGCGATGATGGGGATAAAGAGGATGATTCTGTTCATCAAGGTCTTGGTCTTTTAGAATCTACAAATTTCAGTGGCATTCAGACAGACACGGTGATCTTTGCAAAATGGGAGCACCACACCAGGGGTGTTGCCTCCAAAATGATGGCAAAAATGGGATACCGAGAGGGGATGGGGCTCGGCGTGTCTGGCCAAGGCATGCTTGACCCAATTCCAGTTAAGGTACTGCCGCCGAAGCAATCACTTGATCACGCAGTTGCTAGAAATGAGGTTGAAGGAGGTATTGGCAGTGGGAAAAAGCGCAGTCGGGGTGGGAAAAGGAAGCGTGAGAAGAAATTTGCAGAAGAGGCTAGGGCTGCTAAAGCAGAAGAAGCGGAGAGATCTGTCTTCAGCTTTATCAACAGTCATCTAGTGAGCCAAGATGCACATGAACGTTCGGCCACCAAAAATAGGAAGGGTCATTCAGATGAGGCCAGTGGGCATGCTAAAAAGGAGGACAGAAGATCCTTGGTTGTATATGACGAGGAAGTAAAAGAATTAAGGATACGAGTTGAAAAACTGGAAGAAATGAAGAACCGAAACCGCAAAGACAAGGCAGTATATGAAGCGGCTTCGAGGAAGTTAGAAGACACCCGAAAGGCACTCGCTGAAGCTGAAGCAACTCATGCTTCAGCAATGAACGCGGTTTCTAGAAAAGAGAAAGAGAAGAAGTGGTTAAAATTTTGATATCAAAATCATGTGACGGTGCCTCTGTTTCTGTCAGCTGAAAGGAATTTGGTAATGCCCAAATGTATGCTACTTACAAATTCTTCCCTCAGAGTGCCATCATCTGTTATACTACCATGTCTATCAAAGTTTTAGAACATCTGTTGTAGCAGACAGTAAAGGATTCGGTACTTGTTTAGAGGATATTTTGGCTCGTTACTATCATCTTTTTATACTTGACTATTTGAGGCGACAGTCATCTGATACTGACGGACGTTTAACGTTTTATATTACTGCATTCCGGATGCGTGTTTAGCCTGTGTTCTACTATGAGTCTATGAGGCCACAATCATTTGGCACGACTGGTCGCTTTACTGCATTCCAGTATATCGGATTGACATCGGATTGACGAATGCTTCGCCTATTATGCAATGCCTACATCCCATGTGGTTCCCGAGTACATTCAATTTGCAAAAGAAAGGTTTGACTTAAATGTATACAGTTTGCAATGAAGAGGTTTGATACTAGTTGTAGTCTTCTTCCCCTGTTTTCTTGCTCTTCCGATCGCTGCGCGCGCGGCATTTTGTAAAAACTTTGGTATTTGCGATGAGAAATTCAGGTGGGAATTTCCGGCTCCGTAGAATATCTAAAAATAATGTAAACAAGTTTTTCCGTGTACAAAAAAGCGTGCCCCGGTAAACACGTTGAAATTAGGCTATAGGACACAAGACTGTAGAATAATGTAGCTTGACTCGGTCTCCTTATCCGGTCCAACCCAGCCAACTCCACGGTCCGTCTCGCGAATCCTCCTTTCCTCTTCCTCTCCGTCCCCCTCCACCGCACGCGTTCCCCAAATTCTCTCACCCCAAATCAGCAGCGGCGGCTTCGAATTCGATCCCCTCCCCGGAGTCGACTCGATCTGATCGCCGGATCGGGGGCACCAGCCACTGACCATGTGGGCGGCTTCGTGCCTGGCGTCGTGCTGCGCGGCGTGCGCATGCGAGGCGTGCCGGACGGCGGTGGGCAGCATCGGCCGCCGCTCCGCGCGCATCGCCTACTGCGGCCTCTTCGCGCTCTCCCTTTTCGCCTCCTGGGCGCTTCGGGAGGTCGCCGCGCCGCTCCTACAGTCCATCCCATGTGCGTACCGCGGGAACCCTTTTCTCGATCGTGTTTGATTTTGATGGAGATTTTGTTCGATTGATCGAAAGCTTCAGGGGAATTTATTTCGTTTTTTCTCAATCTCCGCAGGGATTAACCACTTCCACAAGACGCCGGACCGCGAGTGGTTCGAGACCGATGCGGTGCTCAGGGTCAGCCTCGGCAATTTCCTCTTCTTCACCATCCTCGCCATCATCATGGCCGGGATAAAGGACCAGAAGGATCCCCGCGACAAGATCCACCATGGAGGATGGATGGCCAAGATATTCTGCTGGGTCGTCATCGTCTTTCTCATGTTCTTCGTGCCCAACGGTGTTGTCAGCTTCTACGGTGAGCAAGTCTCCCTTCCCACCTGTGCAGCTGTTTGGTATTGCTATCAACTGTTACATATTAGAACTAGGATAGGGTCTGATCTTTGTAAACCCTAGTGACCTGATACAGAAATTTCTGTAGCTGAATTAGCTAAAATGGAGATAATCTGTTAAGAGTCTAAAATGTGGTATTGTAGACAAAATGTTGATTTCAAGCCTTGTGTTTTATCAAGAGTCTATAGGATTTATTTTGGATGAATTTGAGTTCACTTGTATGGTATAATTTTGTTTCAATGTGATTTGAACGGTGCATTGGTGCTATGATGATCAAATACGTGTGGTTAATTGTTCAATATGCTGCCAGTCACAGAATTTTTTTAGCAGACTGATCATCATTATAAAGTTCAGGGTACTTACTGCTATGGTACTTTTTTGCAGAATCGATATCCAAGTTTGGATCAGGGCTGTTCCTTCTTGTTCAGGTCGTTCTTCTGTTGGACTTTGTGCATGGATGGAACGAGAACTGGGTTGCCAAGGATGAGCAGTTTTGGTTGGTAGCCTGCCACTTGCACTTGTTTGAGTTAGAGCAAATTGGTTTAATCTGAGCTTTGATTTTGGTCAGTTCTCCTTACATCTACTTCCTTTACAACTGCAGGTACATGGCACTGTTGGTTGTCTCAGTTGTATGTTACATTGCCACATTCTCTTTCTCGGGTCTTCTGTTTCACTGGTTCACACCATCTGGACATGACTGTGGACTCAACTTGTTCTTCATTGTCTTCACCCTGATTCTTGTTTTTGCATTTGCTATTGTTGCCCTGCACCCAAAGGTATTTGTCTTATGGCATGTTTTGCTAGCTTTTCTTTTATTCGTTTTGCTATTTATGTGATATCTTATGGAGGAAGCATCTACTGAGTAGGATGGAAGGTCAGTGTAACCTCGATCTGGTGGTTCCGTTGGGAATCCCAGTTTTGTGAGCTTACCTGAACTAGCATGTGATCACCTGCCCAAAACTTGCTGTTGCTA
This sequence comes from Eleusine indica, assembly GCA_030378355.1. Classification (NCBI taxonomy): domain Eukaryota; kingdom Viridiplantae; phylum Streptophyta; class Magnoliopsida; order Poales; family Poaceae; genus Eleusine; species Eleusine indica. The sequence continues at coordinate 1,881,089 of CM059495.1, forward strand.
GAAATTTTCATTGAATGCAACTCTTGGCTTTTGTTCTAATGATGAATAATATGGTTTTCAGATCAATGGTAGCTTGTTGCCTGCATCAGTTATTGCTCTCTACTGCACCTATCTGTGCTACAGTGGACTTTCCAGTGAGCCAAGGGATTATGAATGCAATGGGCTTCACAACCACTCGAAAGCTGTGTCAACTGGTAGTCTTACGCTGGGACTGCTTACCACTGTCCTTTCTGTGGTGTATTCTGCTGTCCGTGCTGGCTCTTCCGCAACTGTGCTCTCACCGCCTGATTCACCACGTGCTGGTTAGATCACCTTCATCATGGGCTACTGTATTAGTTTTGTACATGCAATACAGTTTGTATTTGCTAATGGTGTTTCCTATTGATGCTTCAGGCGCCGACAAACCTCTACTTCCCTTCAGCAAGGCAGATGAAGAAGAAAAGACGGATGTGCCAAGGCCAGTGACATACTCCTACTCTTTCTTTCACCTGATCTTCTCCCTGGCTAGCATGTACTCGGCGATGCTCCTGACTGGCTGGTCGACCTCTGTTGGAGAGAGCGGGAAGCTGGTAGACGTCGGGTGGCCGTCTGTTTGGGTCAGGATTGCAACCCAGTGGGCAACAGCAGGTCTGTTCATATGGTCCCTTGTTGCACCCATCCTCTTTCCCGACAGGGAATTCTAGATGAACCGGGTAAACTTCCCACGAATGCATCCCTTTGGAGCATCGATCGTGTCTGCTGTATTAGCAAATGTATCCTACTACCACTTATTTGGTCTGTAGTACGTGATGTGAGTAAATGAAGGTATGAAGTCTGTGTTTGTCGTTGGTTCTCAAGTCGGTGAATTTTATAATAACATGTGACATCAGGCATTGTGGCAGCATTTGAATGGTGATGAATACTACATGCTGTATATTGCAGTACTGGTGCTGGTTTATCTCTTTTGGTGATGTATGTATTTTGTATCGCCAGTGTGAAGATGTTATTGGCCGCGTGCATGTCACTGGTTCGTCAGAAATTTTCATGTCGTCAGGAAGTAGTAAGCAAGCTGATCATCTTATAAGCTCGTGCCAGCTTTGCGAAATCTTCAATAGCAAAACATTACTCATTTTGATATACAAATATACAATGCAGAGAAAAAAAAAATCCTTCTCTGCTACTAATTCTGCCTAGGATAGGAGGTAGTATGATATATCAGGTATAGAGTCGGCTAGAGTCTCCTATGTGTCCTAACGAAGTTTGTTGTGATCAAAGAGACCACCGCGTGACACCCATACGACGCCGCAGCGAGCACGGCAGACGCCGCCAGCAAGACGGCCTTCCACTGCCTTGTCGCTGCTAGAACGGCCGCAGCCACGGCCGCCGCAGCGAGCACAGCAAGTACGTTCTTCATGGTGGTGTACTTCTTGACGGTGTCCCGGCAGCCCTTGCAGTGCACGACGTGTCGGAAATACCTGTTGGTCGGGTTGGGCGCGTGCGTGGTGCCGACGCCGCCCTTCGCCGGGAACGAGGCCGACATCCCGGCAACGGCCCCCGCCGGCGCCTGCTCGACGACGGCCGGCACGGGCGGCGGCGCGAGCGTGCTGTGCCCAAAGTAGTATGGCATGCCGTGGCCCGCCCGGTCCATCCACTTCCTGTACTCGGCGACCCAGGTGTCGGAGGAGCTGAGGTTGAGGTAGAGCTCCCGTGTGGGCACCTTCTCCCGGAGCAGCACCTCGTTCTGCGACGACAGGAAACCCATGTCCTGCTCGAACACCTTGCACGCGTTCTGGTGGAAGTACCAGCTCGGGAACACCTTCACCAGCGGCGAGCGGGCGGCGGTGGACCCGAACCGCACGATGAGCATGGACTTGCCCTGCCCCGCGGGCCTGCACAGGAAGTGCGCCGAGAAGCACTGCGCGTGGCCGTCCTTGTCGACGAACTCGAGCGTGTTGGTAAGCACGCAGGGCGCCTCGAAGCGGAGCAGGTTGCGGAGGTGCGGCGCGAGGGTGCGGCCCCAGTAGCCCGCGAACCCGCGCGGCGTGCGCTCCGTGACCTCGAAGAAGAGCGGCTGCGCGTCCTCGCGCTTGGCCGTCCAGTCGGTGCGGTCGTGGGAGATGGGCACGTGCGCCGGGTCCATGAGGTTCTCGAGGAGGATGGAGTGGTCGTAGGGGAGCTCGTGCACCGTCGACAGGTCCGTGAACCCGGGACGCGCGTAGGGTTCGAACCAGGGGAGCTTCGCCTCGTCGGGCGGGTTCGCGTCCGACATCCACACCCACACCACGCCCTGCGAGTCCCGCACCTCGTAGTTGCGCGCGCACGCGCTCCGCGGGATCTTGGCGCCCTCAGGCAGCTGCAATCATTGAGTCGATGTTACAAATTATTATAGCGTTCGCTATCTGATGATCAATCGCGGTGTTCGTCAATGAAAAATATACAGGTGGAGATGAACTGAGGCAGCAGACCTGTGGGATCTTGACGCACTTGCCCTCGCCGTCGAACTGCCAGCCATGGTACAGGCACTCGATCTTGCCGTCAACGATCTGGCCCTCCGACAGCTTCGCTAACCTGTGGAATTCTCGGATGGGTTTAGTTGCTGATTCAATCGGATCAGAGATTCGTTACGAAATTGACACGACAGTACAAGCAGAGAATTATGGTGAATCTAGTGGTTGGCGCGCGCGAGAGAGAGGAGTGGGGCAGCAGCACCTGTGCGGGCATCGGTCCTCGTGGCAGCGGAGCACGCCGTCGCCGTCGCGGTAGAGCACGAGCTGGCGGTCGAAGACGGTGAGCGGGAGCGCCGCGTCGTCGGGCACCTCCTTGGCCAGGTACAGCGGGTACCACTCCTCCTTCCAGTCGTACCGCGCCGCCGTCGCAGCGGCCTCCTCCCCATCCCCTTCCTTGGGGAGCAGCACGCCGGCCTCCTCCACCACCGCCGCACGGCACCTCCGCCTGTTCCTCCACCGCACGCCATGCCCATGGGTCCACGAAGCTCCTGCTGCTGCCGGGCTATTGATGAGACGACGTGGAGATGCTGCGGCGGAGGAGGAGGAGAGGGGGAGCGAGGCGAGGGGCACCGCAGCGGCGGTGGGAGCGGGCGACGTCATTATGGTTGGTCCCATGGCGGGCGCTTGGTTGGCGGAGAGCGGTCGCTCCCTCTCGGGATAAACTGGCGCGAGTTGCACGCGCGCGCACGGCTCCAGCTGGCAGCGAGTGCTACAGCCTCCTCCTTCCTCCCGGTCCCCATCTCGTGTGTCGCTGGTGCGCACGTCCTCTCCTGGCCTGGAACCCGACGTTTCCACGAGATTATCTCTGGCAGTAAGAACTGAGAATTGGCTGCGCTCGTGTGACACACTTGGATTTTACAGCTCTCGGAAAATGTCCAGTTCGTACGGGGAATGGAAATTGGAGCAGAAAAATGCAACACGAAAAAAGTTGAGAGAAAAATAAGCAGTGCCGTGATCCGCTCCGATCCATCAAAGTTACTTAAAATAACCTACTTCTGGCCCAAGCCCATAACGGCACACCACGAAACCTCATCATGATTATCAGCACGGCCCATCCATCACTCTCATCATCATGGATCCAATGAAGAGAAAAGCTCAATCACCTTACCTCTGTTAGCATAGTATAGCAATCATTACGCCATTGTTGCACCACTAATAACCGCACTGTATCAAGACACGGATAGGGATGTCTCCCCGTTGATTTCCTGCTCCGACCTGTTACGATCACCAACTGGGGGTCTGGGGCGTGGTCACGTCACGTCGCCGCTGCTCCGGTTTTCCTCCTCGACGTCTCCCGGTACGCGTCCGTCCGAGCGGCAGCCGGGTCAGGTAGCCCAACCCAAGGAAGCAAGCAACCAGAACCAGCGGCATTTTTGGCGTGCAAGCTTTGGTTTCCTTGCTTCTTTCTACACAGGCGCCCCGGCCGGTGCACTCAGACGCACTCGCTCGCCGCGGTTGGCGTGGCGCAGGCTCCTGCCTGCCACTCGATCTCGTCGTTTCTTGCGTGGCTCATCCATCGTCCAAGAAGCAGAAGCCATGGACGCCGCGACCACTTGGGCACTTGGCTGCTGGCTGAAACATAGTAAACGAGAGCGTTCAAACCGAAGCCAACAACAAAGTCCGGATGCTTTTTCGCCAGATTAGATTTTTCTCTTCAACTTTGGTGGACGGGTGAAAGCGCTTTCACCGCAACTTTTGACAGGCCCGGCCGGCTCTTGCTGGAGTGTACGTGCTGCTTCGTCAAGTATGGGTCGTGATCCAACAGGTGTGCAGGCCGAATAGTACACGCGTCGTGTCACGCCGGTCAAGTGCGAAATGATGCGGCAGATTTTTCGTCGGCGACGCGAGCAGGCTGGCTAGGCCCTCCTAGCCTCAGCAGTCCCTGACAACCTCGCACGTAACTTGGCCGATAGCTCATGCACCACGTTCGATCAGCAGATGTTTGTCGTGCGTCCCGTCCGTCCACAGCACATCAGTACTCGGGATGCAACACGTCCATGTGGTTCCAGTACTGCGACTCCTGCGCCGTGTTGCTGCACTACTCTTCTTGTGCAACCAATGCAAGAAAAATCACACGCCGAGGTGTTGGTTACAGAAAATGTAACCACAATGCAGGCGCTTGTGGTTCAAATCAATTGGCCTGCTTGCTTTTGGGTGCATTTGGCTCCTGCTAAGCGACGACATGAGTCTGAGTGGCGGCAGGGAAAAAAACGGGCTCGCACGGGCGAAATGTAGCGGCTTGTCCGCATCCGCTTCCCACCATCTCTCCCCTCCTGTGTCGGGAGCCTGAGATGTGAGCAGGCCATCGCTTTTAACTTTAAACACGGCCCCGAGTGCGTCTTACATTATTACCAAAAACTGACAAATCCAACTTCAGAGTTGCCGCAAATGTCCAGCGGGCAATGAATGGTTGCGCTTGTCCTTTCCTCCCACCATCAACAAAGTGTACAGCATGCATTTGAATTTGGATGATACACGGAGCGTGGATTTGGAGTATTTGGTTTAGGGTACCAAACCGAATGACCGAGTGCCCGTGTCCAACATCAACTACTGCTACTGCTACTCTACTACTAACCTCTCTCCTTGTCTCTTTCCCCGGCACTTGCTATCGGGACTCGCAAATGATCAGTTTTTTACACAAGCATGCCCACCTAACAACAGTCTACCGGTGTGGTGTGGGAAGCTTGGAGCAGAGCCCAACGCAACGCCGCGCCATCTTCAGCTCTCCAATTCCCAACAACTCTCTCCTTCCACACAGGGACAGCAAAACACCAAGGTGGCATAACCCCATGCGTCTTGGTCCGCACATACTCCTTCCGTCCTTCCTATGCATACACTACACACAACAAGCTGAGACCGTATAAATACTCGCCGCATACGGTGCTCCTCAAGTGTAGCAGTCGACATCACAGCTATTACTACACGCGCAGTTTCAGGCTAATACTCCAACGAGCATTTGAATTCGGCACATGCAGCGTGCAGAGGCCGCCGTTTGGGGCGCAGTTTTTAGTCCTCGTTCATAATCACTGTGTGATCAGGGTGGAAGGGCCACGTTTAAAAAGCATTCACAAATCTGACAAGCGACCAAGGGGTCTTAAACTCGGGCGGCGTTTATGATGATCATTGATTGAAATCGAAGCGGGGCCCGGGGGCTGGCTGTGTGCCTGCTCTAGCAATGCTCGCGCGGCCCCACAGATCAGGTGGGCACTATCGCTGTTCGCTGTGGCGCCTCAGCGCCTGCGCGCTGCGACAGAGGGAGTAGGGTGGTCACAGTCGCACACGCAGCGATGACGCAGCAGCAAGAGAGGAATTTCAGGTTTGATCAAAGGGTCCGAGACGACATGAGAGCGCGGACAAGCGAAGCGAGCAGAGAAGAGAGGGCAAGGAAGGAAGGAAGGGGATTGGGAAGCTAAACAAGCAAGCGGCGGACCACTGATCCCACGGCGACGATGGACGGTGCTCAACGAACCGAAACGGCTAAAGGCTACTGGATGGGCGGCCGAAAGCGCCGCCGGCTCCTTCTCTGATTTTTCTCCCTTCCTTCGCCGGCTCATCTTCTTCCTCTTGGAGCTTTGCGCTTGGAACGGCCATCGTCTAGCTGTTTTCATCACGGCGGACGGTGAAACGAACCAAAGCCAGGAAACGCCATCCTGCTGTTGCGTGTGCGCATTCTACTGCTGTTGCGTGTTGCAGGTCGGGGAGGGAAGCGCAGGCACAGCAACAGCAAAGAGCAACCACCACCCCGCTGCGCACATGGTATCAACAAGACAAGAGGGAGAGGACAAAGGTAGGAGGAGAGGTTTCCATTCTTTCGTTCGTTCACCCAGCTTCCTGTTTTTTTTTTCTGTTTTTGCCAATCGTTTTCCTTCCATTCCATTGCATTCTAAACGGGGCAAAGCACCGAGAACAGCAAAAGCGAAATGAAATTACACGAGAACGAGTATGTAATGATGATGAATCAGTAGAGGATGGAAAAAAAGAACGCAAATCACATCAAACCGAGAAGAAAAAAAAAAAGAAGTGATTGAGCCTATTGTGCCAATATCTTACTACTCCACAAGTGGACAGCACACCTCGGGACACGGAGAAATCAGCTCCCCCACACCCTCATCATCCCCTCCTCATCATCGTCTTCGTCGCCATCATCGCCGTCCTCCTCTTCCTGTTCTTGCAATGCCATCAGCTTCACGGCCTCCAACACCAAAAACAACAAGCCAACCCAACAATGGAGGCCGGGAAAGGAGAAGGTAGTTGTAGTGGCAAGAGAACCAGATGCTCTCTTTATACCACTATCCCACGCAAGTCGGAAGGCAATGGATCCCTTGCTCTCACTCTCAAGTGAAGGTGAAGGTCCCTCCAGCTTTTTTTTTTTGTTCTTGCTTTAGAGGCTGTGCGGCCTGGAAGCTCTCCCCCTTCCCCTTCCCACCCTTTATGCTTTCCCCCTACTTTGACGTGAGAGGAGATCCGCCCGCCTCCTTCTCCGTCGCCTCTTGCTCCACCCTCAGCTGGCCGCTGGTCCCACGGCGCCAAATCTTCTTTTGGCCGGCCTGGGTGCCCTTGCCTCCTCTTCCTCCTCCAATGGCTCAGCAGCTGCTTCACCCTTTACTCTCTCCTCCATGCTCCTCCTCCTTCCCCCTCCTGCAGCACAGCAAGAAAAGGCAAGTGTAATCAGCCGGTAAAGCAAAAGCAGCAAGGAGGAGGATATAGCTTTTGAACAGGGCAGAGAGAGAGAAAGAGCACATGCACAGATAGAGAGAGAGAGAGAGAGAGAAGAACAATAAACAAATGAATGAATGTCGCAATGTACCGTACTGGCAAATGCAATGCCTGAATGCAAAAGGACGACACAAGACCACGCTTTAGACCAAAAGATCATACACATGCAAGCGCGCGATGCAAGAAGCAGGAGATGGAAGAGATTGAGAAGCGAGGCGAGACATGAAAAGCAAAGCAGGAACAGTAGTGTAAGTTTCCCTTCTCACCTACTTTTTTTTTTATTTTTCGTCTCTCCCCGCTGCTGTGCTGCTTGCCTTCCTCCTCCTCCTCCCCCTGCACTGCAACTGTGAGAAAGGAAGTGCAAACGCCTCACGAACAAAGCCGCCAACCTCTGTATTGGAGTTTTTGTTCTCTTCTCCCACCCACCCAACCTGCTATGGTACGCCTCGCTTTCGCAGCGGGAGCTACGCTTTCTTTCAAGCGTCCAATCCGCACGAATTGGCCTGCCCCTGACCTGAAATAGGGCTGGCGCCTAGATCTCCGCAAACACGAGACGAGAGGCGGGTGAAAATGACTGGACTACCCCTGCCCTCGTAGGGCAACAAGACGCGGGCATTCTCCAAATCTCCAGGGGCAGAACCGGGCGCGGGCCCAGCCGCAGCATCGAAAGGCGCACTCCCCCGGATTTTACGTATCCATTCCACGGTGGGGAGCTCGAGCGAGCCCCTCCTATTCCTACCGACCCGCGCGCAGCGTACGCGCGTGTGGGGACACCGTGTCAGCCAGCCACCCCACCTCAGACGGAGGAGCTGCATGCGCTCAGCTCACCAGCTGCAGTTGCAGTAGCCAGCAGTGGGATGGCTGACCGGCCAGTAGGCAGCAATTGTGCGTCTCTAGTACTACTGCAAGAACACGACGAGATGTGGTAAAAATCTCAGCAAGTTGTATTCACAGTAGAGAGGATTTCTTCGTTGACAGCATCAACTGTTGATGATGTTTACTACGGGTATGTTGGACTGTAACACAGTGAGCATTGGTGGTGTACTCTATGTGAAAAGGGTAATGGGGTAGAGGACTTGCACAGTGGCAGTGGTAGAGTAGTAGATGGGGGGGGGGGGGGGGGGGGAGGGCAGGAGAGGAGAGCAGAGTGTTGTATGGTGCGCCCATGTGCCCGCCTGCCCCAGGCGACCGCATCCCAACACCAGGCGCGACCACCATACCAAATCGATGGGACCAGCTCACTCACTCCTCTACTCATCACTCCACCACCACCACCACCACCATCTCTCCATGAGCAAACATACACAGTCACAACACCAAACAGGAAATAAAAACCCTACAGTGTGCTAGCCAGCCATGCATGGACATGGAGTAGAATAGATCGGTCCCCGGCGGCCTGAGCTCACCTCAAACATCTCCAATTTCCGATAAGGCTAGCCCCGCGCGCGGACGGTTAATCAATCAATAAGGACAAGGAGCCGTTGCGTTTGCATGCCCAGGGTTATATTTGGCGGCTTGCACGGTTAAACTCTGCACGCGCGCCGCAAAGCTAGAGACAAGCATGGGTTATCACATGAGGAATTTAAGCTAACCCCCAGGTGATGTGAGACGAACAACGCAAGTGCACAACCACCGCGCGCGCCTTCCGGCGGGTGATTTTGGTGGCTTGCGCGAAGCAAAAAAACATGGCTCGCGTACGTGTCTGGCTCCGCTCCGTTCCAGCGCTCGTGGGCTAACAGTGTCAGTGGCTTTTATCAAAAAAAAAAAAAACAGTGCGATCGATCGGCGGCCCGCGTGGGTTTTTCGCGGAGGCGGGTGGTGGAGAGCGACTGATGGAGACCCAACATGGGCTTTGCCGTGTTGGATTGGATTTGGATACGCCGAATGCGACGGGTGCGGATTTGTGTTGCGTTGCTCACTTTCCGCATTAAAACCGGCTGCAAGACCAGTGGGGATAGTCCGGGCATTTCGGCAATGGATATGTTTCGGAAAAAAAAAAATCGGCGATGGAGGGATGAATGACAACACTGTGGGGCACCGTCTGCGTAGGTGTGGTGTGGACGTAAACTTCCTCGTCGGCTCCTTAGTTGTATTCTCATCCAGCAAACCGTAGCTCTGATTTCAGAATACACATAGGGCTTCTTCACTTTGGACCATGGGGGGTAGCCAAATGCTGATCAGATTGTTTTGTGGGAAGAAACCTTTGTTGTTGCTGAAGCTTTGATCTCAGGAATTAGAGATGTGAAGACATGGACGCCGGGTAGAAATGGTAGCGGCGTGGTTGAGAGATGTGGTGGGATCCCTCGCGTCAAGAAAGTGCGTGCATCTCTGCATACCGTTCGTGCCCACTGCCCAACGGCTTGGTACCCGGGGTGGGGTCCGGCATACCGGCCCTGCCACAGTAGCTGTGCACTGCACTGCAGCTCATCCATACATTGATACATGCACGCAGCTGGCCATGTTGTTCGACGCAACGCAACCACGGCACGGTGGCAGCTGCTGCTCGTGGGCCTCGGGAGGAGCGGGCCGGTACGGTCAGTGAAAGCGAGGAGCGCCGGCAGATCCGCAGATGGCGATGGCTGTTTTGCTTGAGGGAGGCCAGGAGAGGCTGGGCCTGGACGCCAACCACGACGACGACCGGTCTTTTCCCTCGTCAGTTACGCCGCTCGCGGCATGGCTTTACGTGCTCCGCCCAATCGCCTCACATGTTCGCTCTATCTGGAGGATTTATTATTGGCCGGAGGACGACTGGTCCACGGCGGCATTGCATGCATGCATAAATGGAGCGGAGTAGTCGTTGCATGCATGTGCACCAGCTACTACTACCGCGCGAGTCGTCGTACCAGCAGCAGTAGCGGCTCGTCGCATGAGCACTGTTGTATACTACGTACTAGCGCTTGGACCTGCCTACAGGCCGGCCCGAGTCTGTACATTGTTGTTTCGGCAGGGTGATGACGCCGACTTGGCTTGCCATATAGAGTATCCACCACCTGGACCTCAATCTCTCCTTCACATCTTCTCTCTGTCTCTCTCGAACTTTGTTGGTGGACGCATCGTCGTTCTGGCATTTGCTGTACGCACTATTTAAGCCGCAAAAATACAAGCGACCATTATTTCGATCCGGATCCTCCATTAATGATTAATCAATACTGGTACAGTACAAATCCCTGTGCTTGGGGCTAGGCATGCACATATACTGATAACGCATGACGCCAAATAATCACATCAAAAATTATACTGCCACTACATGTAGCCAAAGTGATTCGCTGCGTGCGATTTTGTGCATCTAGCAGTTTGAACCTACGTAGTACTGCACGGTACAATCAACCAACCGCGAACTCACCAAATCAACGGTACTCCCTCCGTCCCCAAAAGGATGTCCGTCTGGCCCAATTTTTTTTTTCCAACAAAACATATACGTTTGGCTATATCACGAGAAAAAAACACGGCGTCTCGTCGCACCATCTTATCAACTGACCCCATGGTCGACTGCAAAAAAAAAATTGCCCCACCTCGTCCTCCCCACCAGACCACCACACACCACCGAACCAAATCTTGGAGGCTTCCCTCTCTCCTAGCAAAATCCGTCGATCTCCATGGCGGGTGGCAGTGGTGCCTTGCGCGGAGGGCAGTGCGATAGGTGCGGCCGGGCGTCGCAAGCCGCGGGGAGGCGGTGGCGAGTTACACAGCAGAAGCGGCAGCCGCGACGAGGTGCGCGGCAAGCACGACGACGGTGGCGAGCTGCGAGGCCGTGGGAAGCAGCACGACCATCGTCCGAGCCTCGCCCCTCTCCATCCCTCTCGTTTTCCTGCCCGATTGGGTGGAATCCACGGAAGGGATGGGGGCGGCAGTTCCTTTCGTGGTCAGGAGCAACAATGCGACACTTGGTGGTCTCGATCTGAGCGGCGCCAAGTCATAATGGGTGTTGATTTTGCGCCGGATACCCAAGATGGCCCTAGCGATGACTATCAGGTTGTCATCGACTCTGATGATGAAGCAAGTGGTGTTGGTTTGTCCTTGGATCCTGAGGATCATTAAATCGTGCCGGAGACGAAGCTTCAAGAACTTGAGGCGATGGAACATCACGACAGCAGGGATGGAGGGGATCTGCTTTGCGGTGCCGCTACTGCAATGAAGAAAAATTACAACATGGATGGAGGGGTCCCGCTCTGTGGTGGTGCTGAGTCAACATTGGAGAAATTCACTCCTGCGCCTGGCATGACTTCGGATGCTGAAACTGAGGATCAGAAGGCAAGTGTGGAGGTAGATGTCTTTGGTGATTCTGATTGGGAAGATTTCAAAACTGGTTTGTTCCATCAATTCTGCAACCCGCCAAAGCCTCCTATAGTATCATTTTACAGGAAAACGCGCTGCATCGTCGTGCTCTAACTGCTACGCTACGCGAGTCGTGCCTTTGGTTTACTCCAAATCTAACGTGGATAAAGAAGGAATAGCGGAGGAACGGTAAGAGGTGGGGCACAGAGAATAGAGGAAATAATAGAAAAAAATTGGTATAGAGAAAAATTTATTATATAATATATGGTAGTTGGGATAAAGGATAAATATAGAGTATAAATGTGTGTGAAAAAACTAGATATAGAGGTTAGGATGTTACTAATTAGAATAAAATATTACTTTTAAAAGATGAATTTAGAGTATGATAAATATGATTGATCAGTCATGACAGATTATACTCCTCCGTCCACTAAAGGATGTCCGTTTAGCATTTGAAGCATTGAGTACTCTTCTGCAGCATCCGCGCCTACTGCACCGTACGTGTTCTTGCTTGGACCAGCGGCCAGCCTCACACTCACACTAGTACTGCTGATGATTAGTCGTTTATAGCAAGAGTGATTATTATTGCTGTTACTGATTATCCCTCGTTGTTATCTTCACAAATTGAGGACGACTTTTCAACCTGCCTTCGTACTGCAGTAGTATACACTTACACAGTAGAATGGTACTAATATTTATGTTGCGTACAAATGGGCGGGTTCACGTACGGCGTACGGGTGATACTACTAATTTCCTTCCTTATTATTGCATGCCTCGACCATGGACCGGACCTGAACCACTACAGTTACCCTTTCTGTTCATATTTATATGTTATTTTAAAAGTTTGCAATTTTTTTATAATAACATGTCATTTTTATTTTCTAATGTACTTTTTTTCTTTTCCTAATATAATTTTTTTTCTCATTACATTTCTATCTCTATCTCTCCTTCTTATTTTTAATATTTATACTTATTTTTCGTGTCAACTCCAAAAGAATGGAAGGAGTATACAACAGCTCAAGTGCACGGCTCGAGGAGCCTGCCTGTGCTTGGGGCCTGCGCTTTAAAATAAGCGCGCGTCACCCATGATTACAACTAGATTAGATCACTTCAAAGAGATTGATTAGACAAATCGTACTGCTGCTGGGACGAGGTCGGCCTTGGTGACAGAGTAATCGGGGAGCTAAGCATTTCCTTAACCAGCTAGCCGCCGAGCTCGATTTAGAGCAAAAGCATGCGTCGTTTCTGGGTTCAGACTCCTTAACCAGCTAGCCGCCGAGCTCGATTTAGAGCAAAAGCATGCGTCGTTTCTGGGTTCAGACAAGTTGTGTGCGCGGCAGTATTAACATATTTGCTGCAGTGCAATTTTCCTGGTCCATAGTGTAACAGGGATGGCCCTCGCGTCATGTCACGAATCTCGAGGGGGTTATTTGTTTCTTGCCCCAGCACTACCTCTGTCCCATCTCAAGGAAATTGTCAGTCACGCACTGACCAGCGTCTGTAGCAAAACCTGTTTCGCCTTTGGAAGCGATTTTCCACCTTGATTCCTAATAAACCGGTTAACCCCTTGAGTCATAATACTGTAGTCAAAACAAAAGTGCATGGGATCCAAATATGAAAGATGGCCCCAGTTTCCACCGAAATCGGCTCTCTACTAGGAATCCACCCACTCAAATAAACTCTCGCTGTCAGAATCACGCGTGCCAAAGCTGACGAGAATGGGGTTACCAAAAGCTCTCTGACTACTAATCGAGGACCATAATTGGATCCATTTGGATGTCGATCTCGCTTCCGATCGGCTGCTTTGATTTGGGTACCCATCGCCCATGATGCACGCTTTTGTACTGCATCGTCTCGGTAAGCTCATTTCGTTATCATTCAAAAAGATACAATCACATTAACAAATTGCTCTCGTTTGTGACTTATAAGGCCAAACAGTGGACCACTAATGTCGGTGACACGATAACGTGGAGTCATTTTTTTTTTGAGGGAAATAACGTGGAGTACTGAAACTTATACGGATCATCTTGGGCCAAACTAAGATGATGGGCCTCACTTGGGCTAGAAGCAAGGCCTAGTCGGTCCGACCCCACGTATCTGACACAAGCCCATCGACTTTTTTTGTTAGAATCAAACAACGTACCTGACCGAACACGATTCCGGCCAGGAACTCGCCCTCCTCGTCGCCGTCGTCGTTCTCCTCCCGGCATCTACTTGTATCCGATTGGCGTGGAGTGGAGGTTCATCTGGGCTTCGGATCCGTTTCCTTGGTTGGTGAGGAAACTTAACTTTCTTGGATGGTGGAGTACGGGTCTAGTCCATCCATCCACGCTACGTCCGCCCCCTTGTACCCTTTAACCTGATAATTCGCCGGAGAACAACCGGTAAGAGCTAGGGCTCCGCATAATAACTCGGATTTTGACTGCCCCGGTGATGGCCAGCAGCTCCTCTCAGTCCCAGATCATCTGCGCCTCCTTCAATCAGGACAACAGGTACGCGCAAATACGAAGCAGCGGAAGCTATTCTTTGTAATTGATTACGGTGGCGGCGATGGTGGATTTGGGGAGATAGTTCTGATTTCGGGTGTTTGAGATTGTTTCAGCTTGTTCTCCATCGGGACGAGGGACGGGTTCAAGATTTTTGATGCCCGTAATGGGAGGCTCTGCTATAATAAGAGTGAGATTTTCTTGAGAAACTCTTATTTTACTTCTCTTTGTGCTTCTTGGATTTAACCAAATATATCTGGTGGCATTTCAACAAATGAATTGGGTACACCATGCCCTGTCAAGGCAGTAGGCAGATAGACTTTCAGGCTACACATTGTAGCGTGTAAATTTCAACAGCAATGCTACTTTATAACACTATATAATCGGATAAAATAATGATATTGCAGTTTGTTTCTGAAACCACATTACCTGATCATTCTATTTTTTAGAGAATTATTTGATAATAAGTGATCTTATAATGAGAAGCTGAGCCGTTAGGACCTCTGCGTGTTTGCAGATCTTGGAGGATTCAACATTGTCGAAATGCTATTTGGCACAAGCCTTCTTGCTATTGTTGGAACTGGTGAACAGGTACCTCATGCATTTTTCCTTCTACTTTTTTTTTTTACTTCAATACTTCTCTATGTTTATGACTTTGTACTAGACTTGCATGAATGGGTTGACTGCCAGTCCAAATTGTCCCTTTTGCAGCCTGCAATGTCTCCTCGGCGCCTCTGTCTGTTCAATACCAAAACAGGAGCCCCATTGAAAGAATTGAATTTCAAGACTTCAATTTTGGCTGTTCGATTAAGTAGGAAAAGGTAAGCTGAAATTGTTATCACTCTAGAAGCCACCTGGTAGCACTGTTTTCTTGTACCTAACTGTTAGTGTTCTATGTATCTACCCATAGTGTTGTGTATATTTGGCCCATAGAGGCCCATGTATAGGGATGATATATACCCACCCTTCTAGGGTTTGGAGGAATGTAACAACCATTCTCTCCAACACTAACACATACGAGCCTCTCTAACAGCATGTCAAAAGGTGTTTTTACTGTTAAATTTGTATATTTGGTCCTGTTTCCTCTCGATTTTGAACCTGAAGGATGACAATAGCCAACTTTTCTATTAAAAGATATTTTGTTAACCAATTGTAATGTTTGCATATCCGAGAAAAAATGTATTATTGCAAAGAAAAAATCACCATGAAACTACATTGCCTGAGCACATTGTAGAGATAGTTGACTAATCCTGACCATGTTGTGATTTTCTTTTTCATTTTGTGATCTTAGAAGTTATCTTGTTTTGGCCCATTCTGATTAATAATGCCCTGGCCTGAAATAAACTAGAGGATTGATTCTATTTGTAAGTTTGTAGGGTTGTAACATTGTTTTATTGATCTACACATTCAACAAAATCCCCATTTTTCATTGTTTATTTTAAATTAATCGGTATCACATTATGTGCAGGCTCATTGTTGTATTGCAGCACAAGACTTTTATTTATGATCTAAATAGCACTACTATTTTGGAAGAAATTGATACGGTACCCAATACAAAAGGTAAGGTTCCTACTGCTGTTTGTTTGCCAAATATTTCAGATTACACCTCAAGCTGGATAGTCTAAAATCTGTTACGTGCTCTCAACTTTATTTTTATGTCATATTTGCGGCTAATACATGCTTCTGAATCAGGTCTTTGTGCATTTGCTCCTAATTCAGAAGCGTGTTATTTGGCTATCCCAGCAAGCACATCCAAGGGATCTGCTTTAGTGTATAAAGCATCAGAACCTGAATTAATATGTCAGGTACTTTGAATTTTGCATCTGCTCTGTCTCTTTCTCCTCACCCTCTGTTTTTTTAATTTTCCTTTTGTGTGTGTTTTGGGCCGACAGATAGATGCTCATAAGTCTCCATTAGCAGCAATGGTCTTCTCTTCAAAAGGAATGTATCTGGCAACAGCTTCTGAAAAGGGTACAATTGTTAGAGTACATCTTGTTGCACATGCCACTAAGGTGAAGTTAACACTGTAAATCTTCCTTCTTCAAATCTGACATGTTCTCTGTCATCCAGCTAATATCCCTTATTATACTTGAACAGTCACATAGTTTTCGGCGGGGAACATATCCATCAACAATCTACTCACTGTCATTTAGTCCATCTATTGATCTACCCGACATTCTTGCTGCCACAAGTTCGTCAGGCTCTTTGCACATGTTTTTCCTTGGTGCTGCCAGAAATGGAAGGTTGCGTTTCCTGTTCTACTAGATGTAATTCTGAACCATTATTTACAAACATCATCATTTGAGGTGATGATGTCCATTTCTCAGGAGTCAATCAAACAAGTTGCTCAGTTCAGTGATTCCAGTATCAGTAACTGACGCTTTGGACCCAGCTAATCATCATGTTATTCACAATGTTGTCCCTGCAGAAATCAAGAGGTCGATTCAAGCTCTTCTGTGGTTCTGCCTTCTTTCACCACCCTTCTTATGAACTTTGTTATCAACTTGCTAATCTTATCCTTTGAAATGCAGCTGTCTGGCAGTACACAGCGTAGAAAATTTACAAAACTCTTCAAAACTTCCTGCGTTGAGGTAAGAACTGCAAAAAATATTAATGTTGCTTTTTTTTTTAAAATACTGGTCATTCATTCATCTCTAGCCTACCCCAACTTGCTTGGGAGAAAAAGGCTTTGTTGTTATTGTTGTTGTTGCTGTTGTTGTACTGGTCGTTCATTCATCATTTCTGTGGTGCTATTTCTTTTCATGTTGATACCATTTGAACTTTGAATGATACTTCAGAATGACGCCCTGAAAACAATCATACTGAACCATCTTCATCCATGAGGGTTTTCTTTTTTGTTGTTCTGGAATGTTACCAGGGTAGCACATATTTAAAAAGCAACCTTGTGTTTTTGTTTTTGCAGGACTGTAATCTTCATTATAACGCATGACGGATATTTCCGGGAGTATGTGATCTGCACGACCAAGTCAAATGAATCTTCATGGACTTTGGAGCGTGAATTCAGCCTACTGGATAGTGGTTCCAGTAGTTTCAAGCAGAATGAGCATCAAATGGACTGACTTGGAAGTTGTAATTGCAAGCTTGCAAACGGCTCGCTCCGCAGACTGGGACCGTTAGGGTGATGTATATATAACTACTAACGTGGTTTTGGACTTATTTACCGTGATCAACTAACAGTATGGTACAAATATAGGCATAAAATGTATGTAAATTGAATTGTGGATGTAAACTGCACGTGTGATGCAGTACATAATGATATTAAGCACGCTGGTGTTCCAAAATCTTCTCTTCCCATTATATTTTACAGAAATTACTTGCTACCAGTTAACCAGCCGTCGATTTTTTTTGTTTTCATATTATCTAGCTTTCAATCGATGGAAAGATTTCAGTCAATGGCTTGTTACTTTATGTTTTGATTTTGATTTTATAGAATTATATCTATATAATAAGGGTCCTGCTAATTGAAAGTTTGGAGAAATTTCAATCACAGCTTTAAGCGATCCAACAGTTTATTAAAAAACAATTTTTTTCTATAGTTTATACATCAACATATTTTTTTCCCTTCTCTTACTAATACATATAATCCTATAAAAATAAATATACTAGTACAAATCTAGTACAACTTTAACTTTCTAAGTGACATAATTTTCAATTGTCTGAAAGTAAGAAAATTTAGTATAATAATTATAAACTGTTGTATCTAGATCGGTTGGCTTACAAAAATTAGCAAGTCCTTTTTGTTTTTAATCGATGGCGTTAGGACAACTTTTAATAAACATAAAACAAACTTGCAAATAACTTTTGCATTTTTCCCACCAGCTGAACAGCGCCAACAAAAAACAGCGCTATGCCATCAACGGTACAGCAGCAAAACAAGTTCGGTACTAAGAAAGGAATGTAAACGAGAGTACTAACTAAATTGTTACAGCTCCCCTCCTTATTCCATTCACCTATTTGCCAAATCAGCCACTTGAAAACCACATCAGACCAAGTCGTTTGATCACGGGTTTTCAGAGCTCCCTATGCAACTCGAGCCTCAGATCTGTCAGTAAGAAGCCTTTCGACATTAACATGCAGAAATATAAATTTGTGGAAGGTAGTACTTCAATAGGAATTTTGGGTTAAGTCTCAACCACACCTGGGCTGCCTTTGCTTTAAGCCTCTGAACCTCATCTTGTGTACATAACAACCTGCAGCGCTCCAAACTCTCAAGACCAAAGTTTTTGAATTTCTGCATATATCTTATATACTTCAAAATTGGAAAGACTAGATTAAAGGTAATTACCGCCATTGTAACTCGAGGACCTCATTGACCAGCTCCTTCTCCCTTTCATGTGCCGCTTCCAACTGAAATGATTCAAGGGTTACACTCTATCTTAACAAATACTACCATACAAAACGAAGAGAGAGGAACCTCCAGTCCCAGAGTAAATTATCAGGCATTCTCCAGACATCAATTTTTTTCCTACTTAAATGGCAGTTCAAGCTATGTTTAGCTAGCGGTGGTTGGTAGTTCCTTGACGTCAGTTGCACTAGCCCGCTTCAAAGTTCGCCATATGTGGCTTACTACTTCACAATTTCAGAACACCTGTTCTGTGTTTGGGTAAGCACTGTCACCAGAACTGAAAATTGCCTTTTGTGGAACTCTTGCAGGGCTTATGATATACAAATGATTTGGAATTTGATTATATGTTTATAATACACAGATCATGTATTGTTTTACAAGAATATTAACTCACCATAGATCTGTCAACTGATAATGCAGATGATGGAGATATTGAGCGACTTGCGGAAGGAATGTACGGCGAAGCCATGGAAGGGATGGACGGTGAAGCCATGTCGGAGTAACTGAGCAACTTCATTGCGTTTAGTATTTGTTCCTGTTGGAGAGTATAAGAGTCAAAAGACTACAGCATCAACAGAGCTTTACAAATTCAGGATTTTCATTTGAGTTGTTTGATGGGTGTGTTGAGTTTACCCTCTGTAGCATATTTGTCTGAAGGACATTATATAATTGCACGTAGAGTGAGCCACCAATAATGGTTGATGCCGCTTCTGCTGAGGATGGTATACTCAAAGGTGGAAGGTGAGAAATTGTCTGCATATTAGCAACACAGTATGCTTAGGTAGAAATATGCAATAGTGAAAAGGGATAAGGAATTCAAATACACGTTTTACTGTGATTGCTGTCTCATGTTGCATGAATGTTCAGCTAACAATAGAAAAACAAAATTTTAATATATATATATATATATATATATATATATATATATATTTGAGCCTATGACCTGCATACTGTGACACTTTTGTAGGCCCGGTGGGTGACTCTGCAATAAAGAACAAACAAATATCAGCATTAGTTAACTGAATCTATAGAGTACTGACCATTATACAGCACCTTATCCAACTCAACATGCCCAGGCGTGACTTTAAATCGACCTCTTTGCTGTATAAGTGGAGGTTTCGCCCTATCATCATGCTCCTCGACATTTGGAACTTCGTTCAAATGAAGCACACAGTAAGGTACCACCAAAATCCAGGTTTTGTACTATGTTTGATGGTTAAAACATATGGAAACTTAGTTCCTGAATATTATTGATATTAAGGGGCCAAAGGCGAGGGCGCAGTTACCTGCTGATTTAGGTGCCTTAGAAACAGCTTCAGGAGAAGTTTCACCTGATACATGCAACAACACTCCATTGCATTTGTCACGGTTATGGATATTACTTTGCAGTTTAAAGCTGAAAGAATTTATTTTTGCAGTCAGAACTTCCTCGACTAAATAGAAAGAGATATGTTTCTGTCAGAATTATTCTAGCATTAGACCCTTTGAATGGGTGGTAGAGGTCTTTGGTTCATAAAAAGCAGGTATTGATCCGCAGAAACTGGTTCTCCAACAAAATAGAAAATTAAAAGAAACAGAACAGGTTTCACTTACGTCTTTGGCTATGCTAGTACTTGAAATAGAGAAAGTATTCACTGCAGCATGATTTCTAGTCTGCAAAGGGAAACAAACCTCTCTTTGGATGAAGCCAATCCATCTGATGAGCAAGAACTAAAAGAAAATTTCCTTTCATGAGATGTGCTACTTGGAATTGTTTCAAAATCTTTCTCTTGAGGCACCAAATCGCAGCTTTCCATAGAGATATCCTTCCTGACAACACTATTTACGGGCATCCCATTTGCAGTCCCATGCATAAAACCATTCCTGAAAATTTAACAAAGTGAAATGCATCTTATATAAAATATTTAAGTTGGAACTTCCATGAATCATGTACTCCAACATGAAGACGTCGTCAATTGCCACAACATGTGCTATGTAGGTTTGAGATAAAAGAACGACATATGCCAATTCTATTGTGTTACCTTGATAAACAAACAGACTGCTCTGGAGAAGAAACATCTGACTTATCATTGGCCATCAAATCATTTTCCTACCAACTTTGCTTGATATTAGATGTGAGTCAAGACTTTATGCTGGATAATAATACTAAATTTCTACAAAATACAAACTTACGGTGTCTATATCATACTTCATTGTGAAATCTCTTGATAAATGAAGTCCTTCTGGTGCTTGCTCCTGCAAACTGTCCATGTCGAAGAACGATAATGCATCTGAATCTTTGCAAGAGATACTATCATCACACTCCGTAACCTGACAAAGGCCGAATACTCGAAATTATGTGGTGCAAAATCAATGAATATATAAAGCAATAGAGTGCTAGATGCTTACCAGTGATGCTTGAGATTTGAGGTCGTCCATATCGAAGTTCCAGCTGCTAATACCCCTTTTGTACTCATCCTAGCAAAACAGTAGTATTACCAAATGGATAATGATAGAGGTGATAATAAAATAGAAGGGAGGGAGATTTTCCAAAAGGAAAAGGCAAAAGAATTCTCAGTTCAGAAAAGGTAAGGATATGCTAGTTATACAATACTGTAAAATAGTTTCAGGTTCTAACCAAGGTTGTTTGTTCAATTTTTCCGGAAAGAAAAAATAGTTTGTTACATAGAAAGCATATCCACTACAAAACTTTAGAGTTTCATATTCAAATGAACTTAAGGAACGACAAACACATATCTGATTCAGGTGTAACTATTGAAACAAAGTGACCAATATCTGTAGTGAACTAACACTTGCATGAGGAGTGTATTGTAAGAAACCTTAAGAGTTAGATAAAATAATGCTGCGTATAACTGTACATTTCACTTAATAGTGAATTCTACTCTCAGAAGACGTGAGTGATTCGTTCCCTCTATTTGTGCAAAGTCTCCACCAATCCTCATACTGTAAGAGTATTACCTCTTTGATGAGCGCTCATCTTTACGTCCTAATCTACAACCTATTCTGAGACAGGGTACCTCATATGCATGCATGCATGTTATGTCTTGGAAAATATTTAATTTCTTCATTTTCTTGAAACATAAAAGACATTAAAGGGCACAATTTATTGATTTTTTTTTACAAACCAACAAAGTTGGCATACTTGATTTCCTCTGTACCCCTGATTGGCATTGTTATATTATTAATGAGGCTATTAATTATCATGTAGTTATAATACTCAGATAGTGATGCAGGAGTTGTATTTTGCTTGTTTTGATAAGGAATACTAAAAGAAAGATCCTGCTAGGAAATGCCACACACTTCCCACATTTTCATGAAACTAGATAATATTAAGAACGTGCACCTGTGAGAGTTCTTCTTTTTTTCCATCAGGCATTTTCTTTTGAGCGAGTAAATCTTCATCCTTATCCTGCATTGTAGTCAAGTTTCTGCCTTAAGTTCACGAAGAATATTAACTGGCCAAAAAGTACTTAAATCAGCGTACCTTTAAAGCTTGATATCGAGCACCAAGGCCAGGCAATCCCTCAAAAAGCTTTCGAGAAATGAAATCACTGGAACGAGCTTGCTTGAAAAAGGGCTGCTTCAATAATTTTTTTGCTGTAGGCCTTTTGGAAGGGTCTTTTACCAAACACATGGCAACCATTTGCTTGAAGCTCTATTAAGAATTCATTATTCACAAATGAGAAGTGATAGTCAACGTAGAAATAACAGAGGTCATTCAGAATACATTTACCCTGGAGAATTTCTTATCTCTCTCAAGGTCGAGGCCTGGAGGAGCATTCTGAAGTGTCATAAGCAAGACCTGAGAAAAGTAGACGGATATCACTTAAAAACTTGAAGTCAAACCTTCAATCTTCTGGTAATGACATATGTAGGCATACCTTCATGGGAGGGTACTTTGAAAAAGGAGCGTTACCATGGGCAAGTTCAAGTGCAGTAATTCCAAAGGACCATATGTCTGCTCTGTAATACGATAAAGTAGACACCACTAAGAAGTATTGTCGAGAAAGAAAATCTCTCTTGTAGTTAATAGAAAAGGGGAAACTTAGTACCCTACTTGAAATCATATCCATGTAGCTGCTCCATAACTTCTGGTGCCATCCTAATACATTAAAAAGTTCCAGAGATGAATATGTCCAAAGACAAACCGACATTGCAGAAAGGAAAGAGTAACTGAGATTCAATACCAGCAAGGAGTTCCCACAAAGGTGTTTCTGGCCCTTTGCCTGTCGCCAGAATCAAAAAGGCAAGCAGAAACCCCAAAGTCTGCGAGCTTAATTCCACCACGAGAATCGACAAGAATGTTTCCTGCCTGGTAGCAAAAAGAAAGAGGAAAAAAAAACAGCATAATTACACTGAGATAACTAAACAGGAAATTTTAATAATTTGGAATAGCAATCTAAAACCCAGCAAGAGAGCGTATTTTGGAATTGCTATCTGCATATACATCAAGAACTGCACGCATACGTCAGCAAAGTTGGTTGGGACTGTGCGTTCACCTTGACATCACGATGTATATGCCCGTGGTGATGAAGATACTCTAAACCTTTCAGGACTTCACGAAGCACTGTGGCAATGACGGCTTCCTCGAAACCAGTAGGATAGACTGATTTCATTATGTGAAGACACGACCCTCCAGCCATGTACGGCATAACTACCCAAAGCGTTTGGTCCTTTGCAAATGAACAATGTGCCTTAACAACATTAGGATGGTCTATAAGAATCATTGTCTGAGCTTCACGCATGATATTGTTCTGCATTATTGAACATCTGTGTTAGTCGTTCCAGGATCAAGGTACCATGATGGTAAGTGCTAAAGTAGAAACAGAGCCAG
This sequence comes from Eleusine indica, assembly GCA_030378355.1. NCBI lineage: Eukaryota > Viridiplantae > Streptophyta > Magnoliopsida > Poales > Poaceae > Eleusine > Eleusine indica. The sequence goes on from CM059495.1 coordinate 1,904,252, forward strand.
AATTTTAGTAGAATCCACGAAAATGTGCAAGCTAAAATTTGTTATCAACCCATATCTTGTATTTGACAACACCAGGATTCACAGACTCAGTCAATTGTGAGCTGTATAATACATGATCATCATGCAATCAGTTGAGTAATTTTTCTAAACAGCACATAACACAGCCAATCCAAAGAGGTCCTAAATGCAATCTCAAAGAGTAAAATTCGGACAATTAAACCAATCCACCAACGCATGCAATCCGCGGATCACTTAGAACACGCGCGTATAACCAATCCAAGACCACGCACATTCGGTGACAGGCAGCATCGTCCAACGGACGTGACAAACAGAATCGAGCATATAGATACAGAAACAAAATGCATGGGGATTGTGGGTCGATCGATGGCGTCGCGAGTACCAGGTCGCTATTGGTGCGCTCGAAGTCGAGCACCTTGATGGCGACGATCTCATCGAGCGGCTTGCAGAGCGCACGGTACACAATGGCGCTGGCGCCCTGCCCGACCTCCTCGTACAGCTCGTAGTCCTCCCATCCAATGGGGTACTTGCGCTTCTCCGCTCCCCCGCTGCCCGCCGCCTTCTCCCCCGATCCCGGCATCCTTCCGCTCGCGACTCCGGAAACCGCGCCGCCGACGCCCAAAAGGGAGGAAGCCTCACCAATCTGACGACGAAACTCTAGATCTGCACCTCCATCGTCGCGGAGAGGAGTGGATGGAATTGGTGGCGGATTGGAGTAGCGAGAGGCGCGGAGGAGGAGCGAGTCGTGTGAAGGATCGCGCGTTGCGGAAGTGGAAGGAAATGAAGGGCGCGTGGCTGAAGCGGGAGGCGGACATTTGGATGCAGGCAGGGAGCGCGCCACTTGTGGAGAAGACGGGATGCGGCGCGGGGTTCACGTTTGCACGATTGCGGCCGTACGTGGTTGTGTTGTGTGCGTCTCTCTCCCGTTTTCCTCACTCGTACGTTTAACATTCGTACTACTACTTTTTTTAACAGAAACATATGCAAAATTCTTTCTGGCAAAGAAGGGAAGTTGTGGCGCGGGCAAAAGTGTAAAATGTTGGTTCACATTGTGATATTAGGATAATAACCAATTGAGTTCCACATTGTGATATTAGGATATATATGAAGCAATTGAGTTGTTTGTGTAACATTCTTTTTCTTTTATTTGACTATAATTTTGCATCATATGCTAGGGGATATCTATTGAGTTACTTACACTAAAATAGATGTTATTAAAAAATCTACACATTTGTGTAACATTTCATTTCTCTGTAATTTGAGTTACTTACATTGAAGTCGACTCGTATTTTGTTTGCAAAAAAAAAAGAAGTTAAATCGTATTTAGGTAGACATTCAACAAACGTCCATGTATCAGCAAGCAGCAGAGCACATGTCTAAAAAATAATGGAATATTTTCATGGTGTTAACGTCTTAATCACAAGTCTTGGCAGTATGACATATTACACGCTCAGGTTTGTTTAGAGTTATATGGTAAACTTAGTCAACAATCCGTTGTAGTCTAGCTGGTTAGGATACTCGGCTCTCACCCGAGAGACCCGGGTTCGAGTCCCGGCAACGGAATTTTTTTGCCACATTTCTGATTATGGTTGATTTGCTCCGCCGGGGAGCGCATACAAAGTGCAATCACATCTCAAAGTTCTGAGCTCTGATGACGCCATATGCTGATCAGATCTTCCATACATCCTTGCAAATCAACAAAGACCCTCAGGTCGTCTTAGCTGTAAAGGCCAGTCCCAAATCTAAGCAAGTCAGGATTCAGGAATTGTAGCCAGCTAGGAGTGAACTGACTCATGCGTCATCACGGATTTTTCATTCAAAACATTTTGACGGGCGCTCAGCTCGTAACCTGCAGTAGCGGCTTGGCTGAATGCAAAGTTTTTTGTCCCAGCTATTTGTAAGGACCTCTCAGAAATCAGTGCTCCACGAACCAAAACACTCACCCAACCTCACGCAGCACTTGATCACAGTTATCAAAAACAAAAGGGACAATTACATGGTTGCCCTTGTTTTTGAGGCTAATTTTGATTCAGGACCTCGTTTCTTAACTTTGTAAAAATGGATCTGTTTTTTTAAAACAAAGCTGCCGTTTGCCCCTTTTTTCTAACACCATTAGATGACACCATTTTCACGGAATTAAAAGAATTAGTAAAGAAAAAAAAAATAGGGGAAGACTATAGTGCCCGTGACCTTATCTCATCTCTCTTTCTTCCCTCACCGTGAGTCATTCTCCTATCTCCCTACCCGAGTGACTGAGTGCCCGAGTTTTCAAACCCTAGCCCGAGTGCCAGACTCCATGGTTGGTTTGAGTAGCAGGGAGAAGGCGGAGGAGGCGCGACGCGGGCAAGCGGTTCCGAGCGCGACCTAAGCGGGCGACACAAGGGCCAGGCGCAGGCGCAGCGGCCAGACACGACGCATGGTCCAGGCGCGGTGCGGCCAGGCGCGAGACGCAGACCAGGCGCAGGCAAGGTGCGTGCGCTCGGTGCTCAGGCAGGAGGTTATGGATCCGGTGTGTGGGCTGCTGCTCGGTCTTTGAATTCGCAGCAAGTAAAATAGATTAGTGAACATGATATAGTTACTCATTCTTGATTTAATTGTAGGTCGATACATAGAGATGTGAGTGTTGTTGTTAAAATGGTTTCATATTTCAGCCTTTCTGATGATAAAGGGCCTAAGAGATATTGCAAAAGGAAGTCACTATAATGAATTGTCATCGATGCGAATAGCTATGATCTTGGTCAATTAATTGATCATATAGCTGAAAACTTTAATTGGGGTTCGTAGCAATATATCGTTTGTGGCATACATTTAAAACTGATAGTTTCTAAGGTAGACTACATCAATAATAATCTCTTTGAGAGTTTTAATAGTTGAGCGTCAGAAACTAAAGATATGCAACTAGTTCAAATGCTTGATAAGATAAGACAAATGATCATAGAGAAGTTTGTCTTGAGAAGAAAAATTAGGAACAAACTTGTAGGAAGGATCATCCCAACTATCACTAATGCTTTAAATGAATAAAGTAAGACTAAGTCTGTGAAGAACTATGAAGTACTGATTTGTGGGAATGATACAACTGAAATAACTGTAAGAAATGTTAGGCATGGAGTTAATTTGGAAGAGAAGACATGTAGTTGTAGGGTTTGGCAAGTGTGTGGAAAGTCCTGCAACCATGCTTTAGCTACCATTGCCAAGGTTAGTAGTAAGATGAATATGCAGGACTTTGTTCATAAGTACTTCTCGGTTGAGAGGTTTAAAAAGACATATAAAGGTGCTTTTAAACCAATGACATCCTAACATCTGTGGTCACGGTTGAACATGGTTACAATATTTGCAAGCCAAAACTGAGGAGAAAACTTGGGTGGCCACGAGTATCTAGGATCAAAGGTTTCGATGAGGGTGGCACTAATAAAAGAAGATGCACTGAATGTGATGAGCTTGGTCATACAGCAAAGTATTATCAAGGAGGACCTACAGCTAAGGAAAAGAGGAGACGTGCAAAGGGAAGCAATGATCTAGTTGCAAACATAATCAAGTAAGTGAGGTCATTGTAGTTCATTACATATTCGTTGCTGCATATATATGTTTGTGTGCTGATTTTAATTTATTTTTATCTTATTTTGCATAGTAGTCCAAGTACACATGCAAGTGTAAGTGGGGTCGCAAGTGGAAGTGCAAGTGCAAGACCACCAAATGATAGAGGCAGGTGAAGGGGAAAAGGAAGAGGAGGGGGACTTGGTGCATGGTTTGATGCTTGAATGTGATGTTCAAGTTGTAGTATTGTTGCTATATTTGGTGGAGACAATGCCTCTTTTGATTTTGTTGGACATATAGTGATAACCTTGTCATAAACTTCTATTGAACTTGTTCCTATTTTCTTTGCTATTGGACATATAGTGCCAAGTTTGTCATAATTTTATTATTATTTTACTTATGTGATGTGTGAGGAATATGTGATGTGCTAAATATTATGGTTCATTTTGTGTCCATTATTTTGATAATATTTCGAGAAAGTGCTATTAAATTTTTGCCAAAATTAGGTCTTCAATTTTGGTTCAGATTTCAATTTATACAAATTTTACATATATATGAAAAATCTATGGGAAAATTGATCAAGAATAGCCATGTTTTGGTTCAAAACAGGATCAAATTTGCAAACAACAGAAAAACAATAGGGGCAAATTTGCAAGGGCATTTTAGTCTTTTTTTGAACCATTTCACACCGTTAGTGGTTGCTAAGAAAACAGAGGCAAGGTGAGGCTTCAGTTCGAAAAAAGAGATCCATTTTTACAATGTTGCAAAAAAAAATTCTAAATCAGAATTAGTCTCAAAAACACAAACAACCATGCAATTGCCCCAAAACAAAAATAATCATCAAGGGATCACCAGTCGTCGTGGGCCATCCAAGATTCACATAACCGACCGGGTCGGTGAGCCCGGTTCACCGGTTAACCGATATAAACGGTCGGTTAGTCGGACAAAAGACGTTTTGGTTGGCGCACGGTCGGCGGCCGGTTAACCGGTCGGTTATACCGGTTAACCTGTCGGTTAGATCGGTTTTAATGATATATTTTAAATATATTTTTAAATTCAAAAATATCGATTTTTAAGCGGTTTTAGCGGTTAACCAATCGGTTATTCTGGTTAACCGATCGGTTATACTGTTTTCGTCCGATTTAAATTTTTTTTGAATTTTAAAAAAATTTAAATTATAACCGGGAGTTAACCGGCCGACCGGGATAACCGGTCAAACCGGTTTTCCAGTTGACCAGCCGGTTAACCCCGGTTATTTCAATCCTGGGGCCATCTTGATGTAGTGACAAAATCAAGTAGAGGCAATAAAGTAATGCCGAAGGGCCATCTCTACCACACTAGCAGTGTGCTGCACTTTCCTGCGTGACGAAGCATATTTTGTTGCTCCGCCGTTGGCGCTTGTGCAATGGCCGACCGCGCCGTGCCCACACCGCCACAATGCCGCCGCAGTGTCAAGGTAGATGAACCCATCATTTTTTTTAGATCAACCCGTCATGCCATGCAACAGAGTATCACGATGGTTCGACTGAAAAGAAAAGGAGATTTTCAATACGGTCTCGAGATACGGCGTCCGGGTCTGACCAAGTGTAAATGTACTAGTAATCTACAGTTACAAAATACAGGTTCCTATGGCAGGCAATCTCGCAACTGAAAGCGAACGTTTTTTTTTTTTTTTCAGGATCTACGGCGTCCAAACCGGGCCGCCGACTTCAGCAGATCGCGCAGATCCAATCTGCTACGGTCGCCTTCAGATCCTCCTCCCGCATGGACACGCGGCCCTGCCTGGTGCATCGAGAAATGAAATGGTTACCACCGCCCCAGTTGATTCTTGACTCGTGCTTCGACGCACGGGGAGCATGCCAATACGCACCCAACTGCACACAAAAAAATTTCAGGCCACGAGGCCTGTTTCGAGATTCGGCGCGCCGGTCTCGTCGTTGCTCGTAACTCGTCAGACTTCAGTTCTCCCCAGGATTCGTTCCACATTTTTATCTGGCGCTTTGCAGATCAAGTTGACTTATCATCCTGCTGCGCTAGTAGTAACATGAAACCAATATTATTTCGAAAAATCAGCTAAACAAACTTTGTAAATTTTCAGCGGAATCTTATTCTGATATGCTGGATCAATAAAATAGTCTTCCTCCCTTAATAAAACGCCCATGCAGGAACAAACACACAATTGACAGTAAGAAATGCAAGGTCTTCCGGAAAAGAGAAAAGAAATATAGGCAGTTCGGCGACAGCTCAGATCAATGCCGGGGTCCCGCCCCATGTGGTCTACGACGTGGGTAGACCCCCCACCGACCACTTGAGCCATCAGGCCCCACGTCCACCCGCAGCCATGTGGACCCGCTAAGCGATAAAGCAGCGATAGGGCCCACAGCCAGTGCAAGGGACCGAACCGAGCGGGAGCCAGCTGGCGACCATCTCGCGCGCCTCGAGGCTCGTCGTCCCCCAGCTTATCCTCACCCAACAAAAGGCCCTTTTTTCCGCCCACTATTTACAGGACTTGCCACGACCGGCTCGCCGATTTCTTCTCCGCCGGGGACTCGAACGGCCAAAACGAACAGCCTCAATCCGAAATTTAAATTAGAGATATTTTTTTGTCCTGAGATTTAAACTGCAGATATTACCAGAACATAGGGAGTAGTTAGAAGAATCGGCACATCATCAGTCCAGACCCCAGAGGGTATGCGAGATTACATAGTAGTAGTACAACTCATGAGTCATGAGTGGAGAGGATGGAGGGGAAACAATTTCATGGCGAACAACCAATTTACAGAAGTGAGATGAACAAAATAAAAAACGAAAATTGGCTGTCCTCCATTGCTTTCTTCTTCCTCCCTCTCCTCACCAAGAAAAGAATTGATCCCCCAGTATTTTTCTCTCCTCAATGAACACCCTACTAGAGTACCATGCTTTCCACCAAAAAAATCGAGGTAAGAAGAATGTCAATGGTTGATCCGGGGACTGATGGCGGGGCCGCCGCCGGGCCAATCAAGAGGGGGAAGAAAAAAAAAACTACTGTAAGGGTGAGACGACGGACGAATCAGCAGCACTGAGCAGCAGGGATTATTGTCTCGAGTTCTTGGAGGATCCCCTGGTGTAGCCGTAGTAGGAGAGGTACCACTTGACGAACTTCTTGAGCCCTGCGTCGAGGTTGGTGGTGGGCTTGTAGCCGAGCTGCTCCCTGGCGAGCGTGATGTTGGCGTGCGTGAAGGGCACGTCGCCGTTGCCAGGCATCTCGATGACGTTCTTCTTGGCCTTGACGCGGAGGTGCTTCTCGAGGATGGACACCAGCGTGGGCACGGTGACGGGCGATGTGTTGCCGAGGTTGAAGATCCTGTAGGGCGCGGGACCACGCTTCTTGCCGCCCGTGCCGGTGCTCTTCCCCGCCGTGTCGAGCGAGCCGAGGCATCCCCTGACAATGTCGTCGATGTATGTGAAGTCGCGGGCGAGGTCGACGTGGTCCTTGCCCCGGTACACCGTGATGGGCTTCCCCTGCAGGATGTTGCGTGTGAAGGAGAAGTATGCCATGTCCGGGCGGCCCCACGGCCCGTAGACGGTGAAGAATCGGAGTCCCGTGATGGAGAGTCCGTAGATGTGGTTGTAGGTGTGCGTGATCTCCTCGCCGGCCTTCTTTGTGGCGGCGTAGAGCGAGGCCGGCTGGTCGGTGCGGTCGCGCTCGGAGAAGGGCACCTTGTCGTTGAGGCCGTAGACGGAGGAGGAGGATGCCCAGACGATAGCCGGCTGCGGGTCGGCGTCCTTGCAGGCCTCGAGGAGCGCGACGAGCCCCGCGATGTTGGAGTGGACGTACGAGGCCGGGTTCTCCATGGCGTAGCGCACCCCGGCCTGCGCGGCGAGGTGGAGCACGTGGGTGAAGGGGACGACGTCGAAGAGCTTGGCGAGGAGGCGGCCGTCGTTGATGTCGCCCTCGACGACGAAGACGCCGTGCGAGGCGAGGAGCGACTTGCGTGCCTTCTTGAGGGAAGGGTCGTAGTAGGCGTTGAAGTTGTCGACGCCGACCACGCCGTCGCCGCGCTTGCGGAGGGCGAGGGAGCAGTGGGTGCCGACGAACCCTGCGGCGCCGGTCACCAGCACCGACATCCCGGAGCCGGACGGGGAGCGGCGGGGGGCGGCGGACGCGCGGATCTGCCGCTCCCAGTGGAGGCCGCCCCAGGAGGCGGCGAAGTACTTGTGGGAGGTGTCGACGAAGGACTGGAAGCTGAGGTAGGAGGCCGTCATGGCGACGAGGAAGAGCGCCCAGAGGAACATGGTGCTCGTGGACGCGAAGCAGCGGTGGAGCTGACGGTTCATGGCCCCGCCCGCGCGCTCGATCTTCACCTTGCCGGGGGTGGAGGGGAAGAGCTCGTCCTCCAGCACCCGCATCTTCAAGGACGCCGTCGTGCCTGCCGTGCACAATCAACCTCGAGACGCCTCCTTCCCTTCTCCTCCTGGGATTCTTCTTCTTCTTCTTCTTCGTCTCCTCCTCCTCCTTCCGCGACGCAACCAGGGCAGGAGATGTCACCGCGCCGCCGGACAGGAGACGCAAGGGATCAATCGATCAAACCGCTTGCTGACTGCTTCCGGCGCGCTCACCTGTCCGCCGATTGACTTGACTGGTAGATTGATTATTCCTTCCTTTCCCTGGACGGACACCACGGATCAAGCGAATGGAAGAGGATCAGGTTTGTTTCCTTTGGGAGGGAACCTGATGAGATAGATGAGCTTGGGGGGTGGATGGATGGATGGATGGAATCCAATTTTATTCGGGAGGAAAGGAGAGGGAGAGGGAGAGGGAGAGGGAGAGGAAAGGAGAGGGAAGGAAAGGGGGCAGATGCTGATGTGCGCCTCTGCCTAAGGAAAAGGCTTGGAGGCGGGCGTGTGGGGTATAAATAGAGAGGGGCGGGGCCGACAGCGACGGGAGCGCGTGAAAACGCGGTGGTGGTGGTGGTGTGCCGCCCGCCGCCGTGCGCGCGCGCCTATTTCTAGGAGACGGACGCGCTATTTCTGTTTCAATCCAGCCTCGTCTCATCTCATTAATGAGCCTGCTTGGTTTTTGCGCGTCAGTTGTGCCATTCATTCATCCATCAATGGCTGTGTGAGCTTTCACCGTTTGCGCGTTGCTCGGTTTGGAATTTACTTAACGGATTTGATTTATGATCCATCGGCTGCTAGTGAGCTAGCTGGGGAAGAAGTAAAATTGGCTACCGACAAGAACCGGCTGGCTCCGTGCGATCTCATTAGATCTCTGAACAAAATACAGTACGTACGCGCAACAGATAAACCTCATCCATCTGTAACGGAACGTGCTGTGTCTCGTTTTTTTTTTCTCAGCGCTCAATAATAAACAAACAAACGACGTTTATCGTCCGTTGCTCCATAAATAAATTTTTAACTTATTGGTGCGTGAAATGCTGACCGGCCTGAGATGAACAATGCGTTCATTCGTCTCCACGCTAATCACCGATTCCTTTCGTCCTTGGCTTGCCGCTCGGATTGGACGGAATGCCCCGTGGGTAAAACATCCCAAAATCAACTCCGATAGCGCTATTCTAATCTCGCATGGCGCATCTCCTCCAGTTCTCACGTCTCTCAGTTCATCCAATTCCCTGTCATCCAGTCCAACAAGGTATTGTACCATTGGTGCCGTACTGCCGTAGCCTTATCTTCATCCACTCGTGAAGTCCCTGTTTTGTGCCGATCAAAAAATCCGCTGCCGTGCATCCATCACGGTCCCAGTTCACTGTTGGCACCCGACAGCTGCCGGCGGCGGCTTGTTTGTTCCTCCGTTGTTCAATCATCAATGGCTGGCGCTCTGCAAGGTAGCAGCCGTGCAGTGCAGGTCCGCATGGGAGTGGCCCTACCACCAATGGCAGCACCGTTTGTTGGGCTTTTGGCCTTTCGGCCTTTTGGCTAGCTGCGCTTCCAAACAAAGGATCCAATCCAATTCCGCCTCATGTGCGCTTTTGACCTTTCCTTTCCTTGCTGCAGAGTGCAGACCGTTCCAGCCCGGCCGGTCTCGCCTCCCGTGGCAGCTCACTTGCCGTTGCTCCCGTTGCGTCGCATCTGCCCCTACTGCTGCCCTGCGCCACCAGCAATCCCCAGCTCCCATGTGAGTATGTATGTGACTCAACCAACGCCTGTAGTAGTATTTTGAATGCACTTGTTGGTGGCTTCCGGATTAACCCATGTTCCCCACCGAAATTTTAACGTGATCCAGATGTGAGCTTCCGGATTGGGGCAATGGCATGATAGGGGAGACTGAAATCTCGTTGGGATGTGCTTGTCTAGAAACAGATGCCAACTTGACAACTTGTACTACATTGCGCCGCCGCCGCGCATGTGCCTCGTGTGCTCCTGCCGTCGAGTATCGTATGACGACAGAAGCCCGTGCACCAGAAGCTTGATCAAGTGCAAATACAGATTGGCTGCATACTCGCATGCAGTGCACCTATTCTGTTTGCTCGGGAAAAAAGAGAAGGAAAAACGGATGTGGCCACCGCACGCCTCATGCCTCTTTCGCGGCCACGGATGGTGAATTCAGTTTTTGTTTGTTCCATTCATTTTTTTTTTAATGTTTGTTCCATTCGTTTTCATTTGCATCTCAGGTTCGGATTCATTGTTTTATCAGTTTATAACCTGTCAGCGGACAGCGCCTACGGACACTGTTCACTCACCTTTTCTGTAGAAATTGTGTTTGGAGAAATTGTGTTTAAAAATGTGCGTATCAATCATCTCACCTTTCTGTAGCCCAATCAAGCTAGTAGCTAGCTACCGTGTGGTAATCTCCAGTGGGTGCGAGCTTGCACACGCATTAAGTGTGCTAATTAATCCTGCTTGACTCCTCAAACCCATGCTTTCCCAGACTGTTCCGTACATCTATGGAAAGCTGACACCGAAATTAAGCAAAGGTACGGTAGGTCGGGACAAAACCGAGATCTATCCAACTACCAGACCGCACCATCGTTAATGATTTCAGTTCAGTTACAGGAGACAACAAACACATCCAATTGCGGTTGGTCGAGTTCTTGTTTTCGTTTATATAACCCTTGCCCGTAATAAGGATCGTGTACTGGTTTGTAGAAGTACAACGCGAATGAAAGAATGGCGGTCCCTATTGACAGGGACGCAAAGCAAGTGACAAATGAACTTTCCACGCGCCCGAATCTTTGTCGCGGCCGCAGAACCGTTTCTTTCAACAAAAGCTCAGTCGACACTCGACAGCGACGTCAAATGAACTTTCTTTGATCGTTGTTGTCATGGTTCGACTTCTCGAAGTTTACTTTTGGCTTGGCTTCCGGCGCAATCAGTCAAGCATCCAATCGAGCGGCGGCAGCATCGATCAACCGACGTGCGTGCGCCGAACGACTGCTCGCGCGGTTGGACTGGACCGGTCTCGCGGCCTGAAAGCCAACGCGCACGCCAGCAGCCGCATCCGGGTTTTGTACCTTTGTCGAGCTGGTGGATATCTGCGACTGCGACGTCGCGTGGATGGTCCGGCACGTAGCGGTTCCTGCGCTCTCGTTGACTTGACTCTAGCGTGCCGGGAGCAATTCTCAGAGGAAATGGTGACCAAGTGTTATGTGAAATCGACGATGGATCGGAGAAACACAGGAGGCGAATTGTCTGCCACACGCTGCTGCGCACGGCACGTGTGTGACTCTCCAACACGTACTACACCGGGTACACGTACGTACGTGACCGTGTCACGTCCGATGTTGACGACGAGGACGCCGAGTCCAAGTGTATGTACACACGGGAGAATCACCGAATTGTGTGAATTGACGACGAGGAAACACGGAACTTCGTAGTATAGTTAAGAACTTTACGATAGTCGCTGCTGGATCATGACGCTCTGCGACATTATTGGGCTGTCAGCGTCAAACGTTCCAGTCCGTCGCCATGAGAAGGCCGGGCCTAAAGGCAATTCTTCGTGGGCTGGGCTAAAATAGAGATGTTCGTCTGAGCCCGATTTACACATGGGCTCTAGCAAAATGGCCAGCTTAGGGTCAATCTTAACAAGACACGACGAGATACGCTAATCTCCAATGGCCGACAAACCAACCAACCGACCGTGTATGATTTTACTTGTCGTGTTCATTCATTCTCAAAATCAATCTTACAAAGATGCTGCCGTTGCGATGCGTCAACTCATCAAATCATGCAGCCTAACTGCTCTACTTATTTTTTTTTTAAAAAAAAACTCTACTTCACATTTTTTAGAAACAGGAATATATATTAATATTTTAGCCGCTGCTGCATCGATGACCATAGAGATATGCAGCTGTTCGTTATTACAACCACACTGGTAAATGAAGTACAAAACCAATTCCTGCCTGCCTTATTCTGACAAATAGTGGTCCTATATTGTTGCAAGTGTCAAGTGCCAAAGCTCTGTTCACAAGAAGCGCACCGTGTTCGCGAAACGCTACATGCCCAACGGCCAGTGTCGTCACAGATGTTTCTTTCACTGGTCCAGTCCGGCCGATCTCAAGTGATCCTCTGAATTTCCGGTCTGATTCAGCTGAGCAGCAGGTAGCAACGGCATGCGCGACTAGCTACAGTTGCATGGGTTCATTCACTGTACCGGCGTATCGTATCAATGGTTACCACCTAACGAAATGGCCGTTTCCGCCTGCTAGCCGCCTTATGAATGCGGTTGAGTTCATTGGATCAGTTGGTCCATCTAGTACTAGAGGATTAATTAGGCACGTGTTGTTCGGTTATACATGATATGGATATGCCACCATGAATTGTACTTGAACCAACCAATACTAGAAGGCTACGGTGATACGACATAAATTGGGTTAGCTCTCGTGACGATCAAGCGTGTGACCGTTCCAACAATATGCGCCTGAAAGTTTTGATGCCACCATGCAGGTGAGTATTTGAATTTGACCATTCAACGTGATTTTCTTTCACCGGCTCGTAAACTTTCTTTATAGTTCGAGAAATTTTCATATACAACGATACTGTTCAATTCAATTCAAATTAACCTGAGTTGTATAAAAAGTCGGAAGGAATACTTGTAAAAAAAAAAGAGAGAAGAAATGCATCAGTTTAGAACGCATTCCTCCGAAGCTTCACAATTTGACATCACGCCCTTGAGCTGCACCTGTTTTTTTCTCTCGCTAATAGATCTTCCGACAAGCAACGATCTCTCACCGTCCCCATCAGATACATATTATTTTTGTTCAATTACTACTGTGAGTACAACAACATCTCAGTATGACTTTGTATATATATACACTAAAACATGTCAACACCATTACCACCGTAGGCTTAAAACAGCATTGTACTGCTAGATTACTACACTAGCAGGAGCAGCATAATTGAACAAAACTGTAATCAGAGCTGCAAATAAATTACAAAATAAAGCAACTCTGTCCTCTATGGAAATTTCGTCTCATCAAATACTGGGCTGTACACATATAGCACCCAGCTGGGCATTCATATCACATCTGCATACTGCATATATCAAAGTTACTTGTACAACAAATAATTACAAATTGTACACATCCACATAAGCACGGCTTTCTTGTTCAAAAGATTATATACATAGCTAATTGTAGTAGTACACTATAGTATTGTACCTACTCAATACACATGAAACCCTTCACTTCTCATAAACTCGGCTCTAAGCCTCTAACGGACGAACATAGCTTTATGCACATGAACAATTTAGAATCACCCACCTTTCAGTAGTTTCCTCTGCTCATCAGTGATGCTTCATACATCACTGCAATGACAAGAAAGAACAAAAATCATGCTAGCTTCAACACAACCAAAAGAGAGAGAGAGAGAGAGAGAGAGAAAGAGATAGAATAAACTCAAATAATACACGCTTCTGTGCGTAATTAAGACTTACAGTTAAGCAGGGTTATTTGGAGCCTGAAGAGTCCTCAATAAGAGCTGCATCGCTTCAACTTGAGCCTTCAGAGACACGGCGTAGTCTAGGGTTTCACCCAGCAACGTGCACTCGTCCATCCCTCTCCCTCCCGGCACCACCTCTCTTAGCGCCCTCGTCCTCCTCCTCACCATGGCCCTTGCGAGAATGCCGGCTGCATTCGCCGTGGCTTTGCTCTTCGGCCGCGCCCTGATGAAGCTTCTTCTTTGTCTCCTCAAAATACTTTTGCACGTGGTCTTCCTGGGCCAGCTGCTGCATTCAGCAGCAGCCGTTCTTCTGGCGTCCAGGCCGTGCAAGAGCTCTGCAGCCAGGGACCGGCTCCAGCATGGCGCGGTACCCCTGGCAGTGGCGAGGGCCGCATCGGCGGCGTGCCGGACGGCAATCTTCTTCTCGTGGAAACTCATGTTTCTTGATCTTGATGCAACGCCACTCTTCCGGAGCCCCAGAAGCAGGTTCTTGAGGATTGCACGCTTGAATTGCTTGGAACCTTGCATTCTTTGATGACTAGCTAGCTAGCTGATGACAATTCTTCTCAAAATGATGCTAATTGCCTTATCAATTACGTAAAATCTAAATGAAGGAGGAGAGATATTGACCTGGGGCTGTGTTTTTTTAGATGCCCCTGGGGAGGCTGTGTTTGGAGAGAAAGGGAAAAGGCACAGGAGAGGTGGTGTGTGAGGGGGGGGGGGGGGGGGGAGCCTATATATGGCTGTGGTTGTTTTGGGAGGAGGCGGTGGCCCTAAACGGCGAGGAGACAGTGCACATGCATGCACATGGGAGATGGTCAAGCCCAGGTCCACATTGGCATGCCGCCTTGCCTTGAAATAATATTCGGCATTTTATTAGGCCTTCTGCAACGTAAGCCAAGAGATTACAGAGGTCCCATATCCCTTGTTATGCATGATCATCAGTATTTAGCCCCACGTGAACAGTAGTACACACACTATGCCTGCAAGTTAATAGTAGCAACATGATCATTTAGTGTGTGTTTTTAAGTAAGAGTCACAAAATCATTCAGCATCCTTGAGAAAATATATCGCCAGAACTTGGCTTGGCTTCGGCAGTAAAAATATCTGTGAGACAAGGAATTGAGAATGTCAGATATGCTGATATGCATGAATAGGACTTTAATTTGGATAAGAGAAGGTTTGGGACAGTCTGTGGCGGCGATTAGAAAGTGTTAGTTGAGAGCTAAATGAATATGGTGAGCAGCAGCAGCATGCATGTTGGGTACCAGACACATTCTAGGTCATACTCATAGCCCTTAATTAGCGGGACGGCAAGCTACTTATTCCTAGTAGCTCAAATTATGAGTGCGTTTGGTGGTGGCACGCATGTGACACTGATGACTGTCCAAGGTATGCAATCAGATTAATTAGTTGTGTGCTTTCTTTCCCGTGTTTTGAGAGTGAGCAGTTATTCTTTGACACACTACTATTTTGACACGTACTACTATAGCTGCCCCCTCCAGCTCCAGCCTCCTGTCGAAAGCAACCGATCCTGGTCGAAATCCATGGACGGAAACCATGTGAATTTCATTTACTAGAACGCAAAAGCCACATTGCTTAATTTGCTACTTTAAATGAGCAATCTGTCGGTCAGCTGGTACATACGAAGATAAAAGGTAGGTATGTGATCCATTGATGCATCACTTGTTCAACAACAAGAACAAATCCATGGACGATGGATCACCTTTTGAGCCTAGCACAAGGGTACAAAAACCTCTGTACACGCACGGGCACGGAACAAACAAAATTTAGGCAGAGATGTGGTAGGGTCGCTCGCCCGATCGCCACCAAACGCGTACGTACGTATATTTTGCAATCGCTCGGAAAGTTCCGATGAGTACTGGGATCATCGGTTGGTGCCGTGCTTGCATGTGCCGTGTTTTCTTTTCTGTCTCTCGCGCTTAGCTGAAGGCTGAAGTCCGTGCGTTCGCTTTCGCCTCGTTTTCGCTCGAAAGAGACGGGCCGCGTGCGTGCGGAGGGCCCCCGGCCGCGGGGCGGCATGATCCGGGGAACATGCGGCGGCGAGGAGGTATGGTGGCAACTGTTCGCCCTTATCGGGGTTTTTTTTTTTTCTTCTCCCGTTGGGCTCACCCTCACCGGAGCGAGCTCATCGGCGGCCGTGGGACAGAGGCGACGAGAGAGACAGACGACGGATAGGAGAGCGACGTGTGAAATGCAGCAGGGTTCAGAGTATAGCATGTTCATCAGAGTATAGATGCAACATGCGGCTACGAATTGTCATTGCACATAGACGATGGTGCTAGCTGTTCAACTCTCGTGTTGATCATGATAACACGCACGCACGACGACGACAACGCCAGCTAGTACTACTACTACTAGTAGTACATTGCTACAGGTGGCTACTGGAAGCCTAGCGCAAGACAAAAGGAAACGTGCCGGCCGCCGAAACAGGGCTGCGACTCGCGAGAGACGAATACAGCACAGGGACGCGGTGCAGTGGCAGACTGACTGCAAGGGGTCCGGGAGGGGCCATGCCATGGGAGCACAGGCATTCTCAGGATCAATCACGTCACGACCGATGGAATGGATCGGGTACGTACGTGAGGGAGCGAGCTTCTCACACGGGATTCACATCCTCTGAATTAGAGGTAAAAATCCAGACATGTTACTGTAGCTGGCATTAGCCCGGTCTTCAGCCGTTCGATCAGATTCAAATGGATCAGATCAAAGTAAAACAGTAAAAATTACTGAGCTGTGTTTTGCTATAGTACTACTGCAGAGAGCTATACCCGCTCTCACATTTTTCTTATAGTGTGAACCCTATATTTTGATTGAGCCAATGCAGAGGATATGCATCCACACGCGCTCTCACAGATACATGCACGTCGTCGATCCTAGGCATGTGTAGAGTAGAGGTTGTTGCCATCCATCCCGCTCCGGCCTTTCACTTTCGCGTCACCAGCCAGATCAGATGCAGATGCAGGTGCACAGGCATGGAGCACTTGTCACATCCATGCATGTGTGACGACAGCGCTGGCAGTTAATGCGCCCTAGCCTTCCCTATACAGTGCGCCAACGCGTCGCTCTCGTTTTTCTTCTTCGTTCCTGCACTTGATGATGGTCTCTCCATCTTTCAGCTTTCGTGATCAGGTTGCAAGAGAGAGAGAGAGAGAGAGAGAGAGCTGGTCAGTCTTGCCCGTTTTGCAGGCATGCAGTAATAAATTGCTCACAGATAGCTAATCGTAGCTGCAGCAGGACAGCAGGAGTCAAAAAAACTTTCTTCCTCAACACAACATCTGCCGGTCACTTTCTCATGACTGAAACGAGCGACCTGTTTCTTCAGGCTTTCAGTGATAATAATGTTGGTGCGAATCAGTAGCAAAGTCACAGCGTAGCGGGACTCGAGAGGGAGACCGCAGTGATAATAATGTCACATGTAAAAGATTTCAGTGTGAAATTCAGAATTTGATCGATCCTGATCAGGATTTCAGTGTGAAATTCAGAATGTAAAACGATAGACCTCAGTTCCTCGTGAACTTCTGCGAGCTCCTACTCCTCCTCACCCTCCTGTGCCTATAGACCAAGAAAAGAGGTGAATCATGAATCTGCTGACATGAAATCTCTTGCGTGTGGTGGTAGAGAAGAAATGTGGTGCTCTTCTGCCTCAACTGTGCATATGCATGCAGAGTAATCTGAAAAGCGTTCAGATGTATTAAAGCGTCCCATGAAGCATTTCTTATGATGTGATGCAAAAAAAAAACTATTTTTACTTTTCATTTTCTTTTTGTGCAAGATAAGCCATCATATACTTACGTGGCTGATCAAGCACATAAGACTTGCTGATCAAGCGAATGAAACTGTAACTCTAGCGCCCACTAGTGGGAAAGGTGACAACTCATTATTCACCACAGAAGATTACGGGTACAATACAATCTACATGACAACCTGATCATAGTACTCTCAAGTCCCAACACAGGAGCACAGTCTAATCCAGATCTGTACAACCATCAAAGCACAACACATGTCATGTCGAGAATAGAAATCAACAGAAGCCAATAGCTTTTCCTACGTGGCTGTAACATCACGGGGCAGGACGGTAGTATTCCCTCACACCATCTGGGTCAACAAGGCCTCTTTGTCCTCTGCACCTCTCTCCTCCATCTCTTTCTTCTTCTTTCTTGGCAACCTGCAGGCCCTGCAATGTAAACACAAGAGGAGAGGAACCATTAAGCCGCTTTGCACCCCCTGCAATGAGTTAGGTCACGGCCATTTACTCCTCTCTTCTTCTAGCTGCAGCCTCTCGCGTCTCCCGTCTCTCTACATTGCCTTGTATATAAAGGGGACCCCTCCATGGCTCCATCTCGTGTGACGCCTTGTACCTGCAAGTTCGTGTTCTGGTTTGTACAAACTAGATAGAACATGGCTTTTGTTCCCCATACCATCCCAGCTTCTCACTCTACAGGCAGCAGTACATTCGGTTCTAGCTTGTGGTGGCTGGTTGTCCTGATGACCAGCTCGTTTCTTTCAGCTAGAGCTACCATGGTTCGCGAGCTCTACTATGAGAGTGCTACTATAGTTGATCGGCGACACTGTGAAACCTGCAGCTAGCATGTCTACGGCGCTATCCTCGCTGAGCTTTTTCTCTCCTCTTTTGAACTTTGCCGGTGGTGCCAGGCTGCGAGCTTCACCTGCACCGACCATTGTCTCTAGTTTTCTTGACCTTGCAAGGCCTTCGTCGATGGTTCTTGCACCATTTCCATGGTCCCTCTCCTCTCACGCCCCGTTGCTGTCTTCCACGGCTTCCTGCCTTGCCACTCTTCTCTTCCCCCGTCTATCCCTCCTGAGCTAGCTAGCTTTTTGCTTCTAAATTGTTTGCTATGGAAAGCATGCTTTTGCTTATAAATGTGTGTTGTTATGAAAAGATTCAGTATCTGCTCTGTGAACTATGTAAAGTGTTTTGGTACAAGTATGCGAGCCGTACCTGTTTGTTGTTTTTAGCAGCACAAGCTGTTTTGGTACAAGTATCTTTCTTGTTTTCATATATGTTCTGTTTGGTTCTGAAATGCTAAACTCTGCACAGAGAGTGAATAATAGTGAGAGAGAGAGAGAGAGAGAACATGAGCTAAAGCACCACCTATCCAGCCATGTCTAAAGTTCTTTAACTGAATTCAATTCATTCCAAAATCGTACTATAGAAAACATAATACGATGTCGATGAACTGTAGGTCAGAGCGACAGGTACCAAACTGTACAGCTTGACTTGCAGCGGTGCAGACGTTGGTGCGTCAAGTTGTACCATACCAGATGGCAGAATCAATTTTCAGCTGGAACGGGCATGTAGTTTGTAATTGTAGCGGCACGGCGCTCTTGCGGCCTGTAACAAGGGAGCTGTAATACGTTCCATAGTTGCTACAGCCCAGCCGTTTTTACTGACGGCACAGTAATCTTTCGAGATAAACAAAACTGACGGCACAGTAGCTGCCATATCCGAATGCTGACAGTGCTAAAAGTAAAGAGGGAGCACAAACTGCTACTGACAGAATTCATCACAACGAAAACTAGGTTGAACTCCCACAGAGACAAAAAGTAAGTTAACTGCATCAAAAAGACGTTTAGGCACGACATCAAAGGTAGCAAAGCGGCAATAAACAAACTGTACGTGAGGAGCAGCACATGGACGGTTATTGGAACCACCAAAAGTGAGACACATGCGACATGCACGGTTGTAACAGCCACAGCACATGAACCTTTCGTGCCTGCCACTAACACCAGTCATGCTGTTTTGTTTTGTTTTCTTTGGGATGAACACAAGGGCACAATATACTGAAGATTCGAACAAAGGAACAGTCAGGGTGATGCATTGGGGGGAAAGAAACAAAATACTTCCTCTGCATTTCATTGCTTCCCGAAAATATACAACAACACGAGATTATTTACAGACCCAAGATAGTTACATGCTGTTTCTCTGATCAACAAGGGGTTGGGAGCGGCAAATTCAGACAACTTGCAAACATCAGATCAAACCAACCAAAGAATAGGCAAAAATACATCTCAAAATGGCACAAAACTGAAGAGATGCAGTGTTTATGGATTGGTTTCTATGAGCTACCAGTGGTAACAATTGGGTCAAAGGTTAGAGGCCATGCTCGTCTGCTACTTTCTCCTTGGGAAGCCGAGCGGGGAAAGCTAGATCCAAACCTGGAGCAGCTTATAAGGCAGGGATTCGTATCCATGGCACCCATACAAAATGATGGGTTAAGCTTCATCGCCGGGATCCTCTGGCAGCTCAGGGAGCGGAAGGAGGATGAGCCCATCGGTGGCATGCGTCCGCACTGGAATTCAGTCCGGTACAAATGGGCAGCGAGTGAGGTGGTAGAATCGGAGTTCACAGCCGGGCATGTCGTGCACAGTGACAATGAAAGACTGTTTCTCGGTTGCTCTCTTATTGGGCTTGTGCCAGGGAGAGTGATAAAAGAGATGATCGGATGCCGACAGAGCGGGCATGGTATTGCGCCTGCTGGGCTCACTGACGTGTAGCTGGTAGAGCAAAGGTACAGAGCACATCTTGTGCAGAATTCATGTTTGCAACCTACAGAATGCAAGAGTTATTTGTTTAGCATTTGCTGACAAGGCATGTCTGATTAATAAGGTTAGCAGTTGTGACACACACCATCGAAACTTTGAGTTACCGGATGAATATGAACCAGAGCGTAGAGTGTAGACTAATTAATACCCATCATATGAAGTTTAAACTAGTGTTGTTATGCCGTTTTCATGGAAAGACAAAGTTTTCCTAATATATGTTCAGAGCTTCAACTACTACAACAAGCAGACAATATTATATGTATAGTTGGCCAGCATACCTTCTGCAGCAACAGAGCAACTCCCTTCTAAGCAGACAGCACAGGGGTCAATACAAACAGGCGAGTAGTTTAGGTATCTCCACCCACACTCCCTACAAAATGAATTTTACCAGAAATTATCAGTTATCACCATAGTAAGCAGTACATGGTGATTCCATATGGTAGGGTTCTAAAAGAGGACCTAATTCATAATAGGAGAACCTAATCTTATCATGGCATGGGAAAAGGAACAAATGCTGCAACAAAGAAAAATAGCGATACAATTTAATAGGACACAAAAGGAACTCCGCTTGATAAATCAAGAAAAGGCAATGCTCAATCCTTAGTTCTTCAGGAATTTACATGAATTGACTGTAGAACGGAAAATAAAATGAAGAAAAGGTGAAGAACAATAATCAGAATATGCTAACCTGGCAATGTTCATGATACTCATAAGTGGGAGACAGAGATATGGAGAAGGTAGAGTGCGTAATCGGCCCTCTGGTTCTTTACTCAAAATCTCCTCAACAGAATTTCTGTTCCATGAATGAGCCACCATTAATGGGGTCCATCTGCATAACACAAATGAATAATGTACTTCAGCAAATCATTGTGCTCAGAACAATTGCAACTGCTATATGGTTATGCATCAGATTTCCAGAACCGCACCCACTGGCATTCTGTGCAGTAATACAGGCTCCTCGAGCAATAAGAAGCTGCATTCAATAAACTCTGATAAGCCATAGTTGAGAAATTCATCCAAGCACTTGCAGAAAATTTGGACTAGCAGAACATACTTGACAACAAATAGCATTTCCACCACAGGCAGCATAATGAAGTGGGGTGCTACCAGCTCCTGCCACATGGAAACAAGAGTACGTCTTAAACAGTATAATACACAGAGTGACAACATAGGAGACAAATTGTTCATTTAATAAACCATATCATCTCAGTATGTGAGTGCAAGTGAACGATAATGTATAAAAGCCGAATGACATGGATTTGCAGATAAGAAAAGGAACAAACAGGTAAGGTTTTCCAGGTCGGTGAAGGAAATCTGTCCACTCATGCCATGCCATGCCATGAGCATATGTACAAATTACACATACAGAACAATAATTGAGAACCATTTCAAGACAAATAATCAAACATGTTGTTAATTTGTTGTCTATTTACAATGTTTTCATACCAATCAGGCTAAGCACTCAAAACAAGAGTATGATTCCAAAAAGGCACAACTAAAATGCCACAAAGTAGTACATGACAATGACTTAATGAGTTAAATATAGTTCAGAAAAACAAGAATCCATGGCAACATACCTATCAAGTCAATAGTGGTTCCATCCTCAATAGTAACCTCAGAAACAGATGCCCCCAAGTCCAGCAACAGTTGCACGCATTCAACATGCCCATTCAACGCTGCCATATGAAGTGGTGTTAAGCCTCCATCCGCCTTCTGATTTACCATCTTGACCAAAGCACTGATAACAGACAATACCATAACATGATTCAGATGCTAAAGTGAAGCCCCAAGAAAAAACAAAAATGCAAGGTTTCTCATTTCACAACATACCCATGATCAAAATCAGCAGAAGAATCTTCGTCAGATGATTTATGATTCATCAGCGCACAAAAGTTTGGTATGCTTGGCACATAATCTGCAAGCACAATACGAAGGCATCGGGCATGACCGTGTAATGCAGCAAAATGGAGAGCAGTCCCGCCATTGAGGTAGTCTGTCCTGTGAACCTATAAGTTGGGTTACAATGTCAGAATTACAATTCCAAGAAACTGTAAGAAGTGTTATTGTTGGATAAAATGATAAATGCTCACATTTGCATTGAAAAGAATCAGTGTTTGAACCACCTCCCAGTGGCCATATTGGCATGCTTGCATCAAAGCAGTCTACATACAATCAGGAAAGAATACACTGAACTCAGCTTGGATAAACTCCCAGATAATATATACAGTATCATCAGCCTGGACCAAATCTAAACCTAAAGTCGACCTTACCTGACCCCTATAATTCCTTAGATTGATCTCGACACCAGATTCAAGCAATAGAGAAACAATCTGAACATTCAAGCAGCAAAGAAATGTGAATGTGATTGGTATGCCTATCAACTCAAATACCGATGCCTCTTCAACAGAGAAATGGCCCCACCTCATGGTGACCCTGCGCAGCAGCATAGTGCAGCGGTGAGTTGCGGCCGCCAAATGTGGAGTACCGGGCAAGGCGAGGGTTGTACTCCAGAAGCGCCCGCGCCTCCTGCAGATCACCGTCACGAGCAGCTGAGACAAGTCGCTCGCCGGAAGCAGAGCAACCAAAGGAGTTGCCCACAAGGCTGAGGAATCCCATTGATGGCCAAGATGGACCTCCACGGCACAGCACCCTTCCTTGAGGGCAAACGGGAAGACCTCGAATCAATTGTCTGCTGGATTTGTCAATCTTTTATGAGGCTGCGTCCAACCGCATTCCAGGATGATTTAGGATGTATCACCGAACTGCGGCAGAAGACCTAAAGTTGTAACAGCTCGAATAGCCAATTGGAGCAAAAGGTAGAATTTTCACAAGAATAAATCGGAGTTGAAGGCATTGTGGGGAAAGATAACACGCACCTTCAGAACCAGAACTGCCTCGAATCGTCGGTCCCGGCCGAGCAGAACGGCACCGAGACCGACAATTCCCTCTAAATCAGGCCGAATCCCCGCAAAGAAACAAGAGATTGGAGGGGAGATTCACGAGACGGCGACGCCCGCCTCGAGTCCTCAGCGCCCACGATTCCAGCGAGGGGGCTGGAAGGCGAATCTTGAGGCAAAGCCAAGGCGATTTGCAAGAACGCAACCTTGCAATTGGCGCGGACAAGGAAGGAGAAAGAAATAATGATCTTGATTGAGACGGCGACGTGGAGGTGCAGGTAGCGGCCAAAATCTCCACGGTCCGGTGGAGTACTGTTTTGCTGCTCCAAATCTGTCGCTTGTTTCGCGCTTGTTTTGATCCCCGGACACAAGCAGCAGTTGCAATTACGACAGTGCTAATAGGAATTAGGATGGAGTTAAGAGGAGGCGATGATTATCGCTACGGCGAAGTGGTGTGTTGGTGAACACAGCAGCTCGGAAAGGAAAGCAAGGAGGAAGGCAATGGCTGAGAGGTGGCTTTTGTTTGATTTTTTCCAACGTGAAAATTACTTTCCAGTTGTACGTTTCTGTTTAGTTTTAGCTGTTTCATAATTCACACAAGTGCTTTTCCCTCCTTTTCCAGATGGATTTAGCCATTCAGCACGGAGCAGTCCACTTGGATCACGTTATCCGTGTGGCCTCAGCCATAAAGTCTTATGCAAGAAAAGAAATTGTGTACGCAAATTAACTCTTTTATTAAACATTGAAAATAAAGTCCAGTCAGTCCCTTTTCAATTTGCAATTATACCAATTAGCAAGTTGAATTCCTCATTCAACGTTGAAGGAAAGGTTATTCGGAGTAGCAACCAGTTCTTTTTGTATTGGTGGAAGTCACGTCAAATGACATTTGATTTTTCTATCTAGATATGATAACTTCTTTTCAATCGATTGGAAAGAGAGCACCCTTTCAATCAACAATATTTTGAAAAGAGAGATATTGTTTTATTTATTATTTTTTATTTGTAGGATTATTTATATTAATTACTGTTATATATAAATTATAGAATTTTTTTTTTGTATTGGTGGAAGTCACGTCACATGACATTTGATTTTTTTCTATCTAGATATAACAATGACATTTGATGTTTCAATCAGGGTGGGACCAGGAACGATAAATACTAGCCCAACAGGATTTTTTTTAGAGAGAGAAACTACCCCAACCGGGTCAGATTCTCATGGGCCGATCTAGTCAAAAAGTTTGGGCTTTGGTTGCTCCTAACCAATGGGCCGAACGCAAGACCAGCTGCTTTACTCCAAGTCTCCAACAGAAACAAGTGCAAATGGCCGAAAACCAAAAACAGAGCAAAGCACGCATCTCCATGTAGTTCGTGTTGTCTCGTTCTCCTTGTCCAGCGACAACACATTCTGAAGAAATGAATGACCCGGTTATACTGTTCCTTTGGCATCGCATGCTTTGGTGAGGCTGTTCAGGTGGGCAAACCACTCGGTGCTTGTGCAATGCGGAAGAGAACAAGATTAGCAAGCAGCTCGCAAGTCAATTATTGAACCGACAAATTAATCGCATTAATCCTGCCCCCCCCCCCCCCCCCCCCCCCCGCCCCACCACCCCGCCATCCACGAAGGTGTCCAGTACCAACTAAGCAAAAGGGGCTCCACTGCTAACCACTCTTTTTGGTGCGGTGTACTGGCTGCTAGTAAACCAGCGCCAGGCAAATGCAATGTATCAACAAATCCGTGACACGGCTGATGTTTGTTGCTGCCTGTGGATTGTGATGTTTGAAATCAAACGATGACAATGCGCATACGAACTTCTAGTTCAATATTGCAGTTGTGGAAGCATGATCTTCACATGAGTTCGTACAGGGAAGCGACGAGATTTTTCTATAAATCCTGCCAAAACTCAATACAGACAGATGCACGGGTCGCTACGCCGAAAAATTACAGTTTGAACGGGGAAGTAGATAATCCCAAGAGCATTGAACCCTTGCATTACTATCACTCATCGTCATCAGCGAAAATAATTAAGACTGATGATGCTCGCACTGACCTGTGGGCCCCGTAGTACAGGGCTCCCGCGTCTCGAGACCGCATGGGGAGAGTGGACATGAACCCGAGGAGAGAACAGAAGACTTTGGAAGAAGGGGGAATCGAAATGGATCGATCATCGTCGCCTCGGTTGTTGGTCGTTAATGACCTCATTTTTTGCTGGCACGAGTTCTTATGATGTCCTACTACTTCCTTGATTGTTCTTGGGGACAGTTTTTCTTTTCTTTTTTTATTCGTTCCCGACGTCAAACCCCCCATAATCCGTGCATAGAGAACCTCCCTTGATTGTTCTTAGGCAGAATTAAGTGTCCTCAACACTCGCACCCACAGCAATGCATTCCAGCTAATGCTGCTTGTGAGCTTAGACTATTATCAGTAGGGAGTTTCATTCCATCGTTTTTAAGACTGTCATGTCATATAGAGCATAAATAAAACACTTCTCTCCAATGCATAGTTTCATTTTTATTGTTTTTTAGTTTAATCATAGTATTTAATTATTGTGTAGTGATTAGTCAAAGTGCAAATGAAATGAAATAGTTGCTCTTAATGCTAGTTTCATAGCATTAGAAACAATGTAGAGTCTTGAAAACAGTATATACCCAGTTTCATATAGATGAAACTATGAAACTGGTTTCTTCTCGCTTTTCATAATTACCTTGTCATATCATTAAAAATTCTAACATGGCATGTTACTTATTGAAAATGAAACTCTTATTAAAAATAGTCTTATCATCAATGGTGTTTCCAGTCCAGCCCAGATGGAGAGCACAAGCTGACCTTGGGCAAGTACATCCTGACTACAAAAATTAAGAGAGACAGTGAGAGAAGAAAATTTCGATAAGATATGTCATCCTTTTCGTCCCGATACATGGAGGTGATATCACTACTACAGTGTCGCAGGCCTGCATTTTTTTCCACCCACACTGGAGCGTAAATTTTGAACTTGACCGAGTTTTGACTTGCTAGGGGTTACTGTGGTTATCAGTTCATCATCACTCAGCAGAGTATCAGGAGACAGAACTGGCCATGCAGCGGTGTGCTGTCGTGCTGTACCGGCAGGGAAGGGAAGTGGCCCTTTTCGGGCCTGGCGCGGCGAAAGGTTTCTGGAAACTGGCAAGGCCAAATCCTTGTTGTGCGCCGCCCAGTACAAATCCTCTCTTCATCCCAATCCCATCACAAGCAGCATCAGGATTTTGAACGGGCGCCTCGGAATTCACTGCATGCCAGCGTGTCACCGTATCCTGATGAAATCCTGCTATAGGGTGGTACTTGAGGAGATCTGAGAAAATGCCACGGCAAGTCACAAGCCATGCAGCGACGACACTGTTGCTCCGTCAATCCTGCTCAGGCAGATCCGGCGGTTTGCATCCCCTCATTTATACACAAAGCAGCTGGTTTTGTTCACGTTCCAAAACAGTGAGTGAGCAAAACGTTCCTTCTTCAATGGCGAGCCGTTGGGAGTCAGGCAGTACGAGCCATGTCGTGCTGGATTTGGCATGGTGTTGTACTGCTGTGTGCGACAAGGAACGGGATCCCTCTGCAACTTGCTATGGACTGTGTGGTTCGAAATTAGTAGCAGTTGTTGCTGTACTGCGCAAATCTACGGGTTCAGGTCAATGCGGCCAAAATGCAAGAGGAGGAGCACATCAAATATGGCGTGTCCTCCGGAAAAGGTACACGAGGAACGGTACTGGGCATGGCGAGAATCACACACGTCATTGTTAATCCTTCAAAAGTCAAACGCAACTACAATAATAATACAATGAGCTCAAGTGGCTCAATCAAGAAAACAAAGCAAAAAAAGATGAACATAAGACACCGACAAAACCAGCAAAAAAGGGAGGAGAGAGGTCAAGCAGATCTCAACACATCAACAGACATCAGCGGTAGCATCATCACCACCGATTTGTTTATGCTTTTTTTTTCATTGGCGTTTGCCATCACCATCCCCGATGACCTCACCGCAGTGACCCACACTATCATGTCGTCCTGTGCCGCTAACCCACACCTAATGCACATTGCCGTTTTTCTAATCCATGGAGTGGGCTAATAATCCTTGCAATTTATTCCGGTGAGACTTGTAGTTGTCACACAAAGCTTCCCTCCCCCCTCCAAACCTGCAACTGCTGTAGGTACTCGCTCGCATTTCTAGTCTCCTCTTCCGTTCCTTGTTGTATCGCGCGCTATCCACCAACTGCCCCTACACCTAGCCAAGAACAGTGGAAATCCTAAATGGCCACGCCAAGAAGATCCTTCCCCTACACCTAGTAGCTTTTGATTCATGCCGGTATAGTGGTTTCGTGCTGGCTTCGCGCGAGTGATTGATATAGATAATACAGGAGGGAGGACGAGCAATTCGTCGTGGCTGATGCCTCCGCCGGATCCTCCGTCGTCGTCGTCGACGCTGGACAACGTGCAGAACAAGATAAGCCCGAGCATCGTGTTCGTGGTTGCCATCCTGGCGATCGTCTTCTTCGTCTGCGGCCTTCTCCACCTTCTGGTTCGCCACCTCCTCCGTCTCCAACGCCGGCGTCGCGCGCGCGAGGAGGCCGAGAGCGTGACGGCGTTCCAGGGCCAGCTGCAGCAGCTGTTCCACCTACACGACGCCGGCGTGGACCAGGCCTTCATCGACGCGCTGCCCGTCTTCCTCTACCGCAACGTCGTCGGCGGCGCCGCCGGCGAGGATGGGTTGGAGAAGGAAAAGGAGAAGGAGAAGGAGCCGTTCGACTGCGCGGTGTGCCTGTGCGAGTTCTCCCCCGACGACGAGCTCCGGCTTCTGCCCAAGTGCAGCCACGCGTTCCACCTCGAGTGCATCGACACGTGGCTGCTCTCCCACTCCACCTGCCCGCTCTGCCGCCGCAGCCTCCTCGCCGCCGAGCTCGCCCCGACCTGCAGCCCCGTCGTGATGGTGCTCGAGTCCCAGAGCTCACGCGACATGGCCGCGCCCGCCGCTCGTGCCGTCGACGACGACGACGCCAGCACCAGCGAGCTTGTCAATGGCGGCGGCGCTTTGGAGGAGCAAGGAGCAGAGGAGGAGGAGGTGGTCGAGGTGAAGCTGGGGAAGTTCATGTGCGTGGAAGGCAATAATAACGCAGCAGGAGATGAAGCTGGCACAAGCAGCAACGGCAACAATGGGGACGCCAATAATGCACAAGAAACAGGAGAGCTCGGGCAGAGGAGGTGCCATTCCATGGGGCCATACGAGTACGTCATGGACGAGCGCGCGTCGCTCCGTGTTTCGATTAAGCCGCCGCCCAAGAAGAAGCCCGGCCGCCGCGGCGCCGTGTCGGAGTGCGACTTCGGCGCGTCCAAGCGCGGCTCCATCCGCCTGGCGTTCCCGGCGGAGGAGCATCAGCAAAAGACCGGCATGGCCACAGCGAAGCTCGCCAAGGACAGCTTCTCCGTGTCCAAGACCTGGATGGTGCCTCCGTGCAAGCAAAAGGACGCCGCCGGCGAGAGGCGCGCGGTGTCGTTCCGGTGGCCGGTAAGCAGGCGCGAGGAAGGCGATGACGGGAGGAAGAGCGGGACCGAGGCGGCGGACTTGGACGTCGAGGCCGGCAGGAACAGCGTGGCGTCCCTCGCGGAGGAGAGGCCGTCGTTCGCGAGGAGGACGCTGCTCTGGGTCGTCGGCGGAGGGCGCCACAACAGAGTCGGGAGCTGTTCTTCTTGATCAACCATTTCCATCGAATGCAAAAACATTCCCCTCTTTTTTTTTCTTTGTGTTTCTTTTTGGCAGATTGGTGGTAGTGAGTAGTGATTGCAACAGCAAGGAATTTGTAAAACACCCATACGCTAGCAACGAAGGATTCTTTCTTCTGCATATGTGTTCTTCGTTCTGGTTTTCGTTCGAGCAGTGTTTGGTTCGGCATTCTTTGATCGGACTTGCGAGTACTGAAAGGAACAGCCAAACAATCTTCAGTTGCTAATATGTTTGGTTCCGGTCCATTTGAACAAGGACGCATCATTCTTCATCTTACCTCAGAAGCTAATGTTACATTGGTCACTGAAGAACCTGTATCATTCTTTTTTTAAAAAAGAGAAAATAAATCCTGAATGTCTTCAGTCAACTGGAACTCCGAATTAGTATTTTCCAAGGAGTAAATTTGTTTTGGGAACTGCACATACAGTTTTTTTTTTTAATCTGATCCTCTGCCTGCTTTTCTGAGAAATCAGAATGATCGTGATGAGAAATTGGAACAAAGCAGCTGCTGCACACATGAAAAGCCAGCTTGTTGGATCCACGCATTTGATCGGTCGGCTTGTTGCTTACCGGTGACGGACACGTGAGGGGGCGTGCTGCGCCACCCCGGCGTGCTCCTTTGTTTGAGCCTGCTTGTATCTGGAATTCTGCCAGGGTCGCTTTCTCTTTTTTCAGGAGGTGAACACAGGCGTGCGGTCAAGTTTAGGAAGGTGGTATCTTAACCTCATCTGTAAAGCCATACTCATACCAGAGATTCTGTTACTTTCAGTTGTAGCCAAGACTTCGATATTCAAAATACTGAAAAAAAAAGGTTTATGTCTGAGGAAGATGGAGATGATGGACTTAAAACTTGATATTTACAAAACTGAAAATTTCAGTGTCCAAGGTTTCGTTTCGCCTAGTACTACTGCCTCCTTACAGTTGCTACCAAGAGTTTGATATTCATAAAACTGAAGAAGAAAAAAAGAATTCAGTTTATAAAGATGGAGATGATGGATCTTGAGAACTCGGTTTTCAGATAACTGAAACTTTCAGCGTCCAAGGTTGCGTATCACCGGGTACTACTGGTTCCTTTCAGTTGCAGCCAAGAGTTTAATATTCAGAAACTGAAAAAAAATAGTTTAGAAAGATGGAGGTGATGAGCCTGGTTTTCAGAAAACTGAAGTTTCATCTGGTACTATGCTTCCTTTCAGTTGCAGCCAATAATATGATATTCAGAAACTGAAGAAGAAAAAATCATTTTAGAAAGATGGAGGTGATGAACCTGGTTCTCATAAAACTGAAGTTTCATCTGGTACTACTGTGAGAACCGAACCCAACTTGGTTGGCCAGCAGTGCCTGGTGTGCGCAGGGCCGCCCATGGTTCAATTCTTTGAAATCGCACCCGGTGCCTCACCTAGCCGGGGATTTAGTCCCCGAGAGAAAAAAAAATCTCCTCGTCCTACACATATCAAATCATATGTTAAAGACTCGCGCCGTAAGCTCACAATAGCCAGCTTAAATCCCTATGTATGGTTAGAGAGGGGGTTCGGAGGTTTTCTCATTCTGCATAAGAGGCTATTCTCCTTAATGCAAAACCGTCGGGGGAGGGAAGGGGACTTCTTCCCCCGACAGGTCCAGGATTTTTAATCTGGCACTACTGTTTTCTTTCATTTGCAGCCAGGAGTTTGATATTCAGAAACTGAAAACAAAAATCAGTTAGAAAGATGGTGGTGATGAACCTGGTTTTCAGAAAACAGATGTTTCATCTGGTACTACTGCTTCTTTTCAATTGCAGCTAAGACTGAGTATGGTATTCAGAAAAAAAATGAAAAATGCAGTGTCCAAGATTTCATTTCACCGTGTACTACTGTTTGCTTTAAGTTGCAGCTAGGGTGTAGTAGTAACTAAAACTTATATTGTGCTGCTAACCAATCTGATCTTGCGATACTTAATTCAGGTATTCGTACGATGGAAATGGGGTCAAAAAAACTGGTCCATCAGGTGCTGTACAGGTGGGTGACATTGCAGCAGATCATCGCCCCTCGAGTCCTTGTCACCCTCTTGAGGCTTTTAGCTGGTGAGCTGTTCATCCATTACTCGCAATGGAACGGTGGACTGTGCCAGGTTACACCTAGACTGGTCCAACAGTTAATGCGCTTTGGAGGAGTGTCGTACTCCGCTCCCATTTTAGATCTGCGCGGCTCTCCTTCTTCATGTCGCATGTGAGCCAAAAGAGATTGTTACCGCTACTACATAATGAAGGCAAGCGTGTCACCGCAGTGCGCAAGTCAAACGCATCGGAGCCTATCAGTGACGACAAGCTCCCGTTTACTACTCCCCACCAATTTCCTTCAAATCCAACAAGCTATCAATGCGATACGTGTGATTTGCCGGTGCAATTAAGCTCCGTTCAAGCGCGCGCTTACCTTGCCGTCAATGGTGCTGCGAAACACTGGATTAATATAATTTCGTTGACCGTATCTATGGCTTTATGATCACGTGCCTCCTGTCCTGGTCGTCGGTGCTGTGGATTTTATTTTCCCTTGTTATATACCAGGTAGATTTTAGCTTAACCTAATCCTGAGGCACCTTGGTGGGCCTTCTGCAGTAGTGAGCTTTTCTAGCATCGATGGCCCAACCCGAACCCATCTTTCTTTAGTAAGCCTAAGCCAGGGTCATTTCTGTGGAAACTGCTAATCAGAGCCCGCAAAAGTGGGCCTGCATTGCGCCGTAGTCTCAGGCTGCCTCTTCTTTTCCGCTTGATCAAGTTACGGCCCAAGCCAGAGTCACAGGCTCAGGTCCGCGAGGTAATTGCGGCCTAAACAGTAATAATGATAGAAAAGGCAGGGAAAAAACTAGCAAGTGTTTATAAGATTTTAGAAAAAAAAAATTACTCGAATGATTTAATATTCAAAGAAGAAAGTTAAAATGAAAATAATCCTAAGTCCACTACTGCTGCATTAGAGAGAGTACCTATCTCTAAATCCAATCGTCGAAGCAAAACAGCACACTTTTCTTGCTTTCGAAATCAGTCAAACTATCAGGAAATATTTATTAGGAATGATGTGTTGTCGTCTTCACCAAAAAGTTGGCACACAAAGGAAACAAGTTACTCCAACGAATATGCTCTCCCACTTATTATTATCAGTCATATACCGTGCCCAGAACGAACAACGCCACCAACAAAAAACACGCGGTGGCAGCCTAGCCTTAGCTTGCCGTCCCTGCTTGCTTCGATGACTATTGACTAGGACGACGAGATCAGCCGTTCGGTCGTACCCTCGAGTCGACGCGCCACGAGGACACACGGCACTGGCACGTGTTTGATCGATGCACGCGAGAGAAATGAAATGAATTCTCAACGACGGCGGCCGTCGTACGACGCCGTCCGTCCGGCCTGCCGGCCTTAATTTGAGGCTCATCATCATCACGTTGTGCGGAATCCGCACATCGCATGGAGCATATGCCCTCGTCCTCGTCCTCGCGGATAAGACGCCGGGGAACAAACCGGCCGTCGGAGCAAGCTAGACGAGATCGAGATGCTGCGTCCTTGCGCAGCACATGCTTATGGATCACCAACTGTACAATGCTAGTGCTCTAATTCTAATAGTTATTTTCATGGACGATGCCGCGGATAGGGTTAGATAATATCTCACTTGGAAGCCTCTGGCGTCGTGTCCTCTGGACTGGCCACGGATCTTCTCCTACCGGCCGGATAGGATTTCTTGGTCGATGTCGCGTTAATAAACTAGAGCTTTTTTCTTCTTTCGTTCTTTCTTCCAGCTCCACACAACGCCTATCTCGTCCAAGCGCATGTGATTCTAATGATGGTGGATTGCCGTGGTAGGATATTCTTTGCTTCATTGGTCCAATTATTCGCACACGCCGCGTCGAATGGTACGCCCTACTAGCGGTCGATGCGTCCTCATCGGCCATCACATATTCAGTCTTCCACATGGGATCGCCTTGTGACCTTGTCCTGGCCCAGTACTTGCAGGACTGGATATCATTTGTGAAAACTACAAAGTTTTTCACGTCATGTATTCCAAACTTTGAGTGGCGGCATGGCAAGATAGCTTGGAATTTGTGAGGACGCAACCAAAACGGAGCTGTTCAAGTGTGAAGCCTAACTTGTCATGTTCGAATTACGTCTCGCCAAGCTTAGCAACATAGAGAGCCGCAAGCAGAGCAGTGCGTTACATCTCGACTAGACCAATCAGCGTTCACAGATAGGCATCTCAACCTTACTTCCTGTTGCCGTGCATAATCCTTTCTGAACTCAGATGATCGCTGCATCTCGAGATGGACATTTCTGGATGTACTACTAGTCGAGAGATAATGAGATAAGGCCGTCAGATCAACGCACTTTTGATGTGATAGAACGCGAGCGAGGGCGTGGAAGAAGAAAAAGACCGGAACAAATACTAAATTAAATCTCAATGCAAAGGATAATGATAAGCTACGGTTGACTGTTGTAGATGCTTCCATTATAGACGTCTAATGATCAGGAAGAAAATTCTATAGACTTGTGCCAGCGATTTGTTTCAGAATCTGTGTCATTTCCTGTTGCAGCCGATAACCACTCTGGAGAAATTTCTGTCTCAAATCAATCAGCAACGTGTTTGAGACCCAGATCCAACCTTTTTTTTTTTTACATAAACTCTGGTCACCCGGTCCAGAAAAGCATCACTGCCTAACCGGTAAATAAAAGCACGAGGTGCCATGCTAGTCTCTCGACTGACGCTGAACCATTCAACTCAAAATTTTCTCTGAACCTGGTCAGACCATGGCAAACCACTGGATTACATCCTGACTGAATAGCAATCGGCCATCCAACGTTTTCAGACGATGTAGACTAATGCCTAGGCGAGGCCCCTGTTGGTGCATTTCGCTAGCTAGGTTGGCCGCCAAGAAACGTCTCCATGCACGGCATGAGAGTCACTCAACCGCTGCAGTGACCTGAGACGAAACCTGAGACGGCAACACGGCATCCTAGATTTGTTGAGGGATCCGGTTTGGTTTGGTGGCACAAATGACAGGGCAAAAGCGGTCTCCTCAGAATCGACGGCAGATCGGGTGGCGTCGCGAAAGGAATAAGAAACAACCTCGTCGTGCGTTGGAGCAACTCTTATCTTAATTGGACCACCATTGTTGACTCAGTTTTCTTTTCTGCGTTGTTAAGGGGCTGCTCAAAGCAGTGGAAGATTCGTATAAACCTCTGCATAACCACCGAGTCAAAACAGTTTCGTCCTATCAAGGCAGGGCATAGCTGGTTGAATTTCACAGCTTAGGATTCTAAGAAACTTCCAGCTGATAATAAAGCAGGTTCGATCAAGTCGTGTTTTTTTCTCCAAACCATGTTCCGGGCTGCTTCTAATTTCTTATCAGTGGAAACCAAGTTGGTTGGAAGCGTCGAACACCCGGGCCGTCAGGTACCGGACGAACGAGTAAAGAGGTTACCGACAGAATGTGGCTCTTCGGGCAGACATCTGAATCATTGAGCGTAAAGTATCTTGCCGGCGAGGCGAGATGAAATGATGGATCACCCGTTCCGCTGTGCCCTCCAACGCCATCACGTCCATCTAGTGTACCTTCTCAGATCTCAACTATAATGCGCCACTAACAGGACGACGAAACTGCTGTTGCTGAGAAGAAAATATATCACCGCAATGATGGCGGCTACAGGCTAGCACTAGCAGTAACATTTCTCGATCCTAGGAAATGTCTTGTTCAGGCGTGCCGGACGCTAGAGAGAGAACAACGTCCTTATAATACGAACTGCAAGTTGGCAATTAGGATTAGGAGGGCCCCGTACCCAAATGTGACCACCACCACCACCTTCCACAGCTTGCGATGAGGCGGACGTGGGAGGGCGACTCCTGTTGCCGTCAAGCGCCGCGCAGGAGGATGGGTACAGACGTGGATAAGGAGCATCGGATCACGGAGCCGCTGGTGCTATTCGGCAGGGATCCATACCGATACCGGCCTGCATGATAATGCAGCAAAGGTGAAAGAAAAGCATAGCCGAATGAGACCGCCCAAGATGTAAAAGTGGAACAACAGCGCAACGTGAAAGAATCATTTTTCTTTTCTCCGATTTCATCATCATCAACTACATATACAAAGGTCACAGGAACCTCCTTGCATATATCATACGAGAGCATATACAGACACGAAAGAAGGGGGCTGGAAATGAAGCCGAAAAGAAAAAGAAACAAAAAAAAACCTGTTTATCCTGTAACTGCGTCTAATCCTAAACCACACAACTGAATCTCCTTCACTGGTTATTCGGCCTCCTTGGTTTGCAACCACTGTGCAGAAAAATCCTCCGTCACAGTGAACCTTCAAACGAGACCCTGAGCTGCACCGCCGGCCTAGGACGCTGCGACGGTGCATTGGCCAGACCTTCCAGCATTTTGATCACGTCCACGGTATCGTCAAGGTAGTACTTTGCCATGCTCGGCTTCTTGCCGACCGTGCAGGCGAACACCTCGCTGGTCGCCGGGAGCTTCACGCTGTTATTCGACGGGCACACGATGCTCTCGAACATGTCCTCGTCCGAACGATCATCGCCGATGCACAGCACGAAATCTGGCGCCTTGCCCGTTTTGACCATGGACGCCAGAAGAGATTCCACAACCACACCTTTACTTATGCCCTGCATCACAAGGAGATAGTTTAGCCTTTTCTTGTCACTCGACCGGTCTTGAAAATTCGAAGTGGTTGCCCGGCAATTAGACAAATGGATGGTTCACTAGTGTGACAGGTTGCTTTCCAAGGGACACAATTAAAAAGACTTCTGCGCCCTTTTCGCGAATTTTCCAGTCCACAGGGGCATGGTCCATGCTGATTCATATCCTATTTGTGGAGAAGATACAGATTGTCCCAACCATGTAGTGGATGAGGACTGGATTGGATTAGATCAATCCTTATCTGTTGCCTTTAGTTTGATAGCTACGTCTGGTTGATCGACATGTTTCATACACGTTGAGCAAGTTGAAATAAACAAATAAGCTGTAGAAAAAAAGACGCACGCGCTTACCTGAGGGTTAACTTCGACGATGTGCTGGCCTCTCTTAACCACCACGGGTTCGTTGGCAAGCACGTTTTCAAGATGGTCGAGCAGTTCCTTGGCCTGGCAGGAACCAAAGTCCGGATCCGCTTCCTGGTGATGCCAAACGAGGGCACTCTCCTTGTGCTCAATGTAGGAACCATCTGTGGCCTCTGTGTAGAGCCGCATCACCGGTTCGGCTGTCTTCTTCCAATCGAAGTCCGCGGCCAAGCAAGAGGTTTCCCATGGCGAGTCCCTGCTCCACCTGCAGTAACCAGAGTCGATGAACAACAGTTGATTTTACTAGTTTCTGTTTCTTAATAATTGGAGAAATAAACAACACATTTTGTGAACACAAGTAGAAATACTTCTCATAACCAAAACACATTTTGGAGTAAGTTTTAGTGTTTGGTGAGTTGAAGTATATCCATCGATGTCAGGTTTATAATCGAATCAATCACTTTTCACCCTATTTATCTCGAGCCTTCAACGAATATTCTAGACGCAAGAGTAGTTACGATTTAGGACAAGACTAGTCATAGGCATGCTCTGGTCATCCTTATAAAATCGGTTGGTCACTAAATTGTGCCTTTAAATGTGCGGATGCTTCTCGTACTACCATTGCTTAATTCGCAACCACGCTAAAGACCTTATCCAAATCTGAGCAGTAAGAACCGATATCCAAGCAAAGCAACATCGTACCAGAATCTATATCTTCCTAACAGTGGAATGGAAGAAAAAAGTGTGCCGAGATCTTTACCTGGTGAAGTAACCGTGCTCGGCAGCGATCCCCAGCTTCTCGCATGGCGCGAACCACTTGCTGAGTTCATCCTTTCCCCGCCCACTGACGATGAACACCCTGTTCTTGGGGTCTTCGCACATGCGATTCAATACAGAAATGACCTCGCTGCTCGGCGTCTTATCAATGGAGTTCTCCGGCATCACGGTGCCGTCGTAGTCCAGTAGAATAAGCCGGTTTTCCGTGCTCCGGTATGACGGCACAATGTGCTCCACACAGAGCCGCCTGAAATTCGGTCCAAGCGCCACCACCTTGAAGCTCATGCCGAAACCGATCCCCCAATGCCGGCGCGAGAAATGGTCCTTGCAGGCACGCTGCAGGTCCTGGTCGAAGGACCGCGCCCAGTATGCGACGTCGTGGGTGCTGACGTACTTGTAGTGCTTCTCGTGCCGCAGCCTCTGCTCGGCCTCGGACATCCGCAGCGCCGCGTGCATCGCCTCCGCGACGGACTCCACGCTCCACGGATTGACGCGGATGGCTCCGCTGAGGGAGGGTGAACAGCCGACGAACTCGGAGAGCACGATGACGCTCCGCTTGGGCGCGTCGTCGCCCTCCTGCCTGCACACCGTGTAGATGTACGGTATCCGGTTGAGCCCGTCGCGCACGGCGCTGACGACGCAGCACTCAGCGGCGGCGTAGTAGGCCGCCTTCTCCTGTGCGGACACCGGCCCGTCGATGAGCACGACGGGGGTGTACCCGGGGGAGCCGAAGCGCGCATTGACCCGAGCGCTGATGTTCCTGGCCTCGTCCTGCACGCCCTGCACGTCGCGGCCCTCGCTGCGCGCCGGGTTGGCGATCTGCACGAGCACCGCGCGGCCGCGGAGCTCCGGGTGCTCGATGAGCAGCTGCTCCATAGCCAGGAACTTGAGCCCGATGCCCTTGAACAGGTCGACGTCGTCGACGCCCACCATGAGGCGCTGCCCCTTGTACGCCTCCGCGACGCGGCGCGCCACGTCATCCGTCTCCGGCGCCGCAACCACCGACCTGAGCTGGCCCATGTCGATCCCGACGGGGAGGATCTTCACGGTGACGGTGCGGCCGTAGTACTCGATGCCGATGTAGCCGCGCTTGGACTGGTAGTCGAGGCCGAGCAGCCGCGAGCACGCGGAGAGGAAGTGCCGCGCGTAGTCGAAGGTGTGGAATCCGACGAGGTCCGCGTTGAGGAGGGCGCGGACCAGGTCCTCCCGCACGGGGATGGTGCGGAAGATCTCCGAGGAAGGGAACGGGGAGTGGAGGAAGAAGCCGACCTTAGCGCGGGGGAATCGCTTGCGGAGGAAGGTGGGGAGGGCGAGCAAGTGGTAGTCGTGGATCCAGACGAGGTCCTCGTCGGGGCAGAGGACCTCGGTCAGGCGGTCCGCGAAGGCCCTGTTCGCGGAGAGGAAGGAATGGTAGAGGGAGCGGTCGAAGGGGAGGCCGCCGAGCGACGACGGCGTGAGGGGGAGGAGGTAGTGGAGGAGGGGCCATAGATAGTGCTTGCAAAATCCATGATAGAATCGGTGGTGGAGGTCGGGGGGCAGGTATACCGGGAGGCAGGAGAAATTCGCCACCAGGTAGTTTGATAGCTCATCGGAGGCGGCCTCGGCGGCGACCGCGGGGAGGGTGCCGATGTGAAGGACAGGCGCGGCGCCCGGGAGGCCCGATCGGAGCTGGTACGCGACGGTGTCGGCGTCGACGGTGAAAGTGAACCCAAAGGGCGCGGCCGGGTCGGGGGCGGCGCGGAGCGGGAGGCGGTGGGAGACGATGACGCGTCGCGGCTGCGCCGCCGGAGATGGGGAGGTCGGGGACCCCGGGGAGGCGACGGACATGACGCGCGGGAGGCGAAGCGGCGTGGGCGACGGCAGGGGCACGTCGTCGGCCGCGGCGAGGTCTAGAAGGTTGTGGCAGGAGAGCGAAGGCATCGGCCCTCTCTCCTATCTGTGCGTGTTGCAGAGGTGGAGGCGGCGGCGATGGCGCATGAAGAAGGGGCGAGAAGAGGGGGGAATCGGGAGACGATCCGGTCCGATCAGTTCCTTCCTTCCTTGTGGCGAAGCTTCTGGAGATAAGAACGAACGGGCCAAGAGGTGGGGTGGGGCGCGAGTCTATAAACCCACCCCGACGGAGCAGAGGAGGTATATAAATGGGGTGGGAAGCTGGAAACGTGTGCCGTGTGAAG
Organism: Eleusine indica; assembly: GCA_030378355.1. Classification (NCBI taxonomy): domain Eukaryota; kingdom Viridiplantae; phylum Streptophyta; class Magnoliopsida; order Poales; family Poaceae; genus Eleusine; species Eleusine indica. The sequence continues at coordinate 1,942,895 of CM059495.1, forward strand.
AGAAGAAGAAGGTGGGGCTGGCGACCGGAAGCAGGCGGTGCGTTGGAAGCTTATCCGGATCCGAGGGGCCAAAATGACGAAACCGCCCGCACTCCTGGTTGGGCTTGGGCACTCCTCGTGGAGCGGATGGATAGACAATGAGCGTCGCAGTCGTCGAACGGTCTGGGTTTATCTATCCATCCATCCATCTTCTGTTCTGTCACTCGCCCGCGACCGAGTGCTTACGGCCAGGATACGTCGCGCCTGCAGACGTCGTCGCGTGCGCATACGCAGGCGTAGGCGAAGGGAACCAAACCTGGTAGTAGATGGATAGCGTCTCGGGTGGATGACGTGTGGGACCGCTATTAGGCTCCTCCCTGCTGGTGCGGTGTACATGCATTCGCAAGTCTTTTTTTTTTTAAAATTGAAATTGCGCTCGCAATTCTTGCCACAAATGGTGGAACAAAAATTAAGCCTCAGATTAGCTGCTGCAACAGGTCATCCGCGGCTTGGACGTGATTAAAGCCTGCTCATTTGATTCGTACAGCTCGAACCGTATTGTATAATCTTTCTCCTTTATGAGACCGGACTGGCGTCTTTATGTCAGATTTAATTGCATAACGTTTCAAACGTTTTAGATGATCTTCGAGAAAATTCTCGGTATGTGCTCCAAAAAGATGATCCTTCTTTTTATAGTCTTTTAAAAATAAAATTTCTCTATGATATCAAGAAACATCTTTTCCTTTCTTGTATGACCTTGTCGTGAGATTTAGGACTTAACACGTTAAGTCCGATGTAAAAAGACCGTTTTACCTGTAAAATTAAATGAATTTTTTTTAGAACAAAATATTCCGTTAAAAGTAATTATTTTCTATTTGTGTTATATATTAGAAAAATGTATTTTGGCTTGTTTTTAAATTTTGGCTTGTTTAAAATTTTAAACAAGCCAAAATAAATTTTCCAATATATGACACAACCAGAAAATAATTACTTCTAACGGAATATTTTTTCTCAAAAAAATAAATTCATTTGATTTCAGGGGTAAAACGGTCTTTTTACATCAGACTTAACGGTGTTAAGTCCTAACTCACGGCAAGGCCTTACAAAAAAGAGAAAGATGGTTCTTGGCCTCATAAGAAAATTTCATTTTCGAAAGGCCATAAAAGAAAGAGTCATCTTTTCGGAGGCCATACAGGGAATTTTCTCATGATCTTCTAATTGCCGCAGCAAAAAAAAAATGACCAATAAAAGTCATAGAATGATCCTAAATGAACGAATGTAATGTTCATTTTGATATTTTGCAACTAACGCATGATGGTATATTAGCGACAGCATCGATTTACAGTTACATTGTAACACATAAGTGGTCAATTTTCATATCTATCTCTTCATCATGGAAAACTTATAAATAATAGGTATTCTGTTTTTTTTTCTTCCATGGCATTGTACTTATTTTGATGTAGGATTTAACACAAAACATCTGATGTCATGGTGGCTATATGATGCTCACAGCTTTTAAGCTCTGTTTGAAACACTGAAATTTCACAAGAGACAAGCATTGGGACTCATGAAAAAAAAAAGTTGTGATCTACTAAAATTCAAAAGAAGCTTTGTTGATAAAATGAAAGGACCATCGAACAAGCAAATTCAACATACCGTAGCTTCATGAATGGGGGGGGGGGGGGGGTAATGAGTTGTAATCCTTTAGACCTTGCTCCAACATTCAAATGTAAAAGGAATTGTTTATAATGCATGTTTGTTCTTCGAAGTAATATAACCCGAATAAGCAAGCCTATGAATTGTTGGACCACCTATGTTTGACTCTGACATCAAGAGAAATATTCCGATCAGATAATTTTAACAGTCTGAAAATGTTGGGCTGAGATTAATTTTTATTGTCTGAAAATGTTGCCCGGTTTCGCTATAATTCAAACACTAGTAAACTCTGCGTCACCGCGTCAAGAGCCCGTTCCCTGCACGCACAGCTAGCTGTAAAAGAACCGTGCACACCGCTCGGGTCATCCATCGATGGGCGCGGCACGTTCCCACGCTCCCCGGTCCATCCTCACCGGGAACCGCCAAGTGCCGGTCACCGACGACAGGATAAGCTTTCACCCTCGCGCGTGCCGTGGCGTCCAGGCTGGTGCAGCTAAAAGCGAGGACCCAATGCAAGGCTGCCACGTAACGTGGCGTCTCACGTGGCCGCCTGCCCGGAGCCACGCCTGCGCGGGGCCCGCGCGTAAGCTGGGTGTTGGCTGTGCGGTGCCACGTGGGAGGTGGGCGTCGCCCTCTCGCGCTGCCGACCTCCTCGGCAGGTTCACCAGCCTCGGAAGTAGTTGCGGGCTTGGACGTGTTTGCATCCGGATCACAATGTCTCCGACTTTTTTCCTAGAAGAAAAGTGAGTAGTATAGCGTTTCCTCCTCACATACACAAATATCTCCCAGATTGCAGCTTCGTCTGGCAACCAAACGTTATCCTATTATTATCCGATATATAAGCGTCATCTGGAGCACTACGGAAATGGATTTTGATCTTTTTGGTTAGACAGAGGCCGCCCAACAAGTCATATAAAAATCTGGCGCCAAGGCAAACAGCCAAACAGGGGGCCACACAAGTCATTTTGCGATGACGGCAAGTAAACCGATCCGTCCATCCTCCACCCGAATTTGATCAGGTCACGGCAGCATCTTCAGAGTCGGGTGTGGGTCTCGTTATGGCAGTCACGGGCACACGAAGAAGCAAGCTACGGGAGCCGGGGCCCAAGCGCGTGCCTGTTCTTCTGCATCGTGCGCTGGCGCCAGGAGCAAGCCAGTGTGCCCCATAACTCCTGGGTCACCGCCACGTCACGGCCTCCAATCCAAAACCATCTTTTTACTGTAGCGATCGAACTATTTCGGGGAGACTTTTTGTTGCCGCTAGAGAACCAGGCAGCCAGGACGCGCAACAGGCCCCCCACATGGCCTGTTTGTGATGTGATTGGCTAATTTTCAGTTAGCTGAAAGACAGTCATCTCTTTGAGTAATCGTATCTAAATCTAACGATTTATTATTATTATATAAATAACCGTATAAAAGAAAAACACAATTGTAAGCTTTGAAGACTAGGAAATACGGTTTGTTACTATTACCAGGATGAATTAACGTGGGTGAAAACTAAAGCGGTACACGTGGAGCGGCTTGCGACGCACGACACGACGACAGCTACGCGTAGGAAGATGTTACCAGGGTCAAACGCGTACCGTGGTGGTGGGGCCCGCCCAACCGCCACGGGACGTACCGCCCCTACCTCGGATGCACGACACCTCAGGTTGACGTGAGAGCCTGAGAGCAGGCCATGCCGCCGTCCCCGGTACCGACGGGCGACGGCGACTCGGCCACGTGCCTCGCGCCTGCGCGTTTCTGCACAGCGGCCTCTCGCGTCCGCAGCAAGGCAACGGGCCGACGGGGTCACGCACGCCGTTTGAATTTTCCGTGGAGCTCAAGCTACTCCTCCTGCAGTTCGTATTTGTATTTTCGCAGAAACGAGTACTATACTGTACTCCTTGGGCAGCTGACAAGGGAAAAATAAAAATAAAAAAAAGTGTAGCGCGTCTGGCACTTGGATCACGGTCCGTATCCAACCCTCTCCTCGACCCTATCCAATTTGTTTAGACCGACGGAGGCCCACCGTGGGGGGACCCATTTAAAAGGCGGAAGGAGAAAAAGAACCGAGCGGCGCAGTACGTTCGGTGTCCCCACGTTATCCATACCGGGCCCACGTTTCGTGCCGCGTAAGCCTATAGTATCACAACCCGGCGGCTCTCCTCTCTCGCTAATGGCGGGCCCCACACGGCTCATTAACAGGAGTATCAGCAGTGCCATGCCACTCATTAACTCGTGTATGTGTGCAGCAGCCCGTACGGATCCCCACTGACTCCATACTGCAACTTGCGGCCGTTCCAATCTGCCATGCCCTCCTCTCTGCCTTGGCTCTGGCTATACACACCAAGGAGACTTGACGAAGGAGAATCTGAGGCAGTTTCAGGCCAAACCGATCCATCAAAGAGATTTGCTCTGAGAGAGACGACACGAAAGATAGTAGGTTCAAGTCTCACTTGATTGTAAAGTAAAGCATGCGATCTGCAAAAGGCAATCCTCGGACAACCGGGATAACATAATCAAAGCAAATATACATGCATGGAGCGATCAACTTTTAGCGATTAATATACTCCTACGGCTACTGCTTAGCGCGTGTCTCGGTGACCGAGTTAGGTACGCGAGGAAAAAATCTGGTGCAGCTGGACAGTAATATCCAGGCCAGCAGGCCCGGCCGTCCCCGGAACGTGAAGGTTGTGTATTGTGATTAAAAAAAAAATTCAAGCGAAAAGCTTTGGGTTGACAGTGGCTTACTACTAGATGGTCTCCACGCAGCTCATAAATTAACAAGTCAGAAGACGCTGAAGATCGGATTAGGAGGACAAGTAACCAATCTCCGGAAAAAGGCTACTGGATCATCGCCACTAGGCATGTGACCGCGCCCTATAGTATTGGTGGAAGTAGTACTCAAGTTGTTGTAGCAGCAGCAAAATTAACCAGCGTAGCTGCCTGTACGTGCATAGTGACGTGTTGGTACAGGTAATCAGAGGCTGCATCAGCCTATGGAAAACTTGGGCTGACACAATGGCTAGCTCTCGTCTCCGCCTGGTTTTGAATCCTTGACAATGTTAGCCGCCTAGTCCCGTCACAAGTCACAACATATATATGGTCTCAAAAAAAAAAAAAAAAGAAGTCACAACATATATATCGCCGTCGTCTTCGTTGGGCGGGGGCGATGGAAGACCACACCCGCGCATCATCGGCGCCTCCGAACATCTGGATCGGCACATCGCCCTCCCCGGCAGCGAGGTCTGACCCGTTGGATTACTTACTTTTACACACGAGGCTTTTGAAAACGCAGCACCAACACGTCGTACGTCGTCGTGCGCTCATGCCGGGAAACAACCGGGCCGGAGGAGAACGTCGAAATGCGACTCCGTGAGATGCACGCGTGCAGGGGAAGAACCTGGCCGGGCCAGAGAGTCAGCGCCGGAGTCTGCGTACAGGACCGTCGTGGTGACGCGCGGTTCCATGGTTCGGATAGGACCGTTGGAACGGCGACGCTTAACTCGAACGACCCGGGGAATCTACCGCGTACCGCGTGGCATGTGTAAACTGCAAGCAGTCGCCAACCAACATTGTTCCCGGGACCGGTATAGATGTTCTGCGCTGATACAGCTCGGCTTATTACTACTACTTTGTTTCTTTAATGATCATATCCGAGAGACTAGATTTGGTAGTGATGGACGGTAGATCTCTGGGACCCTCCCTCCTCAGACCTGTTTGCTTAAAAAGGATGACACTTAAGTGACTACTGCTGCTCAGAACGTGAACGAAGGCCAGGTGTCAACGAAGACTCTAGTCCAAAACACTGTTTAGCCGAAAAGACGAAGCACTGCTCGCCTGCGTGCACACGGATGATCATCTCGCCCGAGAAAAAGAAGGCAACAAGCCAAACAGCTAATGCTGTCATGCATGCCCCCGTCCATGTGTGCTGCGCGGCAGGGTGACGGCGCATGCTACCAGAACATATCCAGTGCTCCCACAGATTTAGGTACTCTTGTGTTCTCATCGTCGATTTGTATTAAAAAATGTTTAAAATTTTTTTAATAAAAATATGATTAAATAGTCTATATTAATATCTATTATTATACAAAAATACATATGTAACAACTTGATGATAGGAGGACGGGAGCAGCTAACCCGGCAGGAGCACTAGAAGGGCACTCTGCACCCCAGGCGGTACAAGGGCACGCACAGCACAGCATGAGATTCTTGGCTTGGACTCCATCCCACCGCAGCGTTCCGTGTCCCGCCCGAGCCAGGCAGCGGCACGCTCATTTTGACCCCCCGGGCACGCCCAAGGATTAGGAACATGCGCCTGCCTTTTTCTTTCGCCGCCGAAATGCTTGACGCCATCGCGCTCGGGCCCCGGGCCCGAGGAACATCCGCACGCGTGCCGACACGCGGTTGAATCTGCCCGGGCGGGAGTGGCCAAAACCCGACGAGACGAGGCACCACAAAGGTCAACTCCTCTTCGTGCCCGGTGCTGTGCTAGTGTGCCTTTCTGTTCTGTTTCGCGCCAACACGGCGCGGGCGGGAGCGGGACAGCCGTCCGGGGCTCGATTTCTCTCCCGTTTCTGACGCGAGAACGGCCAAAATCACTCGCCCCCCGCGCGGCTCTTCCTGCTACTACTGCAAACGCCACTGCCATTTCCAGGTGCACCCGCTCCCGGACTACTGCACCCGCCGAAAGAGCGGCACTAGTGCCGGTCAAATGATGGGTCGCGCTGCATCCAATGCGAGCGGATAAGAGTATCGATTGGGGTGGCGGCATGTCCTCCTGTGTGCCATACTAATCCCGGCCGGGGGATTTAGCTCGGTCGATCGCTTTTTTTTTTTAAGGATAATATACATACGGCGGCGGCGGCGGTGCTGCTGCTGCTGCAGTGGTTGGCCGGGTAGCGGGTACTAGTGGATATGCGGCGCGCGCCATGATCTCTGCCGTGATTGCGTCGGTTTGACTTCGCACACTCTGTCGGCTCCAAATTACACTACTGATGCTTCCACTAGATCTTGTGGAGCAGTAAAACTAGATCAGAACGAAGATGGTAGCATAAATTGGCAAGACCGTTCAACCGTGCTCGCACGGCGTGAATGCCCGGCTCTTTGCTTTGAGTAAGGGGGGTTTGGCAGCAGGTCAGTTCAAAAAAAAAAAAAAAAAAGTTTGGCAGCAGGTAGGCAGATCATGTCTCCAGCATTTTGGTGGCATCGTCTTTGGGGCTTCCACGGGAATTCTTGGCGCCCAACACGTACGCCATGGATCCCGGAAGATCACTTAACTTTTGTTCTTTCCACGGAAAATGCTCGCTTGCTGGCTGGCTGGCTGGCTGGCGTGATCTTATCCTCACCACCGGTGCCAGTATGATCCCGGTACTATAATATGCTTCGTGTAACATATTCGTGAGCAGGACGTACGGCGTCAAAATCTAAAAGAAAGTGGAATGCGGTTGTTGCAACGTACGTGCATTATCCATCTTTAAATTTCGTAATACCTTTCTTTCTTTTTTTGCACAGATAGATGGCGCCTGTAAATTAGTTCCAGCGACGCACATGCATCATCCCCCTCCCCCAGCACCGAATTCCCCCGCATCATGCACGCTGAATTTCTGTCTGCTGACCCCGTCCAGCACTCCACACGACCGACCGTTCTGGCTTGCGACTTCTGCTTTGACCAACCGCACTCTGCCTGCTCTGATCTGCGGGACGACCTCCTCCGTCAGTGTTTAATTCCCGTGCCTATCCAGATCGAGCAGCAGTAGTAACATCGATGATTGACTAGATTAAATCCTGTGTTCATATACGAATGATTCGGTACGCACGACGGGGGACATGACCCCGGAGCTACGCGTATGTTCCCAGCACGACACTTCCGCTGCTGCCTGCCAGTGCCAGCAGAGGACTAGAGGAAGAGCCATGGAAAATGATAGTACGGCAGTTGCATATTTTGCCAGTAACTTCTCCATCCACGACCACCTGTGCCGCACGCAACAGCTAACCTCGTCTGCATGCGCGAGTTCGGTCACAACTCCACGCCCCATCGCCAAGCGAGATAAAGACGGGAGACAGGAAGCGACACAGGAAGAGACGACGGTGCGTGCGTGAGCAACATGCCAACATGGCCTGTCCAAGACAATTAGACAAAGCGATCGTGGTTAATCTAGTTTTCCCCCCATGTATCGCGATCCAGATGGAGATTCTGTCCGTTCCAGTAGGATGGATACGATGGAGATGTAAAATGTATCCTGGGTCCAGAAGCAAGCCGAGGTGGCCGCGAGCGACTCCGGGTAACCCGGGCATGGCGACGTGTCCTGCGCGCCATTGGTCCAGTGACATGGCCGCGTGCTGCTTTTCGTCTACTATGTTTTATTAGAAGCGCCAATGAGATGCGGCCATGCCATCTCGTCGAGTGAGACATGGTCACAATTTAAATGTGTTTGTTAAGTGTCCAATTATACTAGCACTACTATCATGCGCGTACTATTAACGTTCGTACATGACCAAAGCGACGACGAAAATGTTCTGGCTGAAAGGATAAGGGCGGCAGGCAGGCAGGCTGGACCGTCTACGACACGAAATTTTCTGAACGAGCTAGTCCTCTGACGCCTTGGGCTCTTGACTAGCTAATGGCGCACCACAAATGATCGATGGCTTTCTTGACTGACTGACAGATGCATTGGCAGGGCACGCTGCAATTTAAAGGAATTTTCTACGGAGGTTAGTACAAGGACGCAACCACCGCGGGATGGACGTACGCCCAATGAGAGGCTTTGATCCGTATGAGACGTTAGGTGCGAGGAGGTACATCGACGCCCTGCACTGTTGTGCTCTGCGCCTTATCTTCTTTCTAGAATCATGGAGCTGGTTGGTTGATTAGCTAGGTTTGTTAACTGCTTTGTTATCGATCATCTCATGATTAATGATGGACGCGAAAGGGCCTCCTGGTGCAGTACTGACAAGTGCTGGAACGATGATGACATTTTTCATCATGATTTCGTTGTTGCGAGGCAGCAGGATAAATTTGGCTGATCATGAAAGGAGAGAGGGTCCTGGCTTACAACAGCTAATTATGAATTTGGCTGTTAGTACCCGTTGGCTACAGAACCAACTCGGCGGCGACGTTATTTTTTAGATGTGGCCCGTCGATACTATCGTATGGGCCTTAGCGGACCAACTTTCATAAACTTTTGAGGCCCGTTAGATATATGATATATCCTTATATGCTGGTTCCATTTGTCCAGATAAGATTCCCCTAAAAAAAAAAAAAGTCCAGATAAGGTTCGTCTTAAAACTTTTGTCGATAAATGAGATGAGCTTCACATAGATTAGAAGATTATTACGAGCAAAGAAATATAAATGAGAGGGGAGACAAGTTCAGGCATCAACAAGTATATTTGGAAAAAGAAATTCTTGCTTAGACAAGCCAGATATACATACTGTTTTACTGTGCCATAACAAATGATCACAGACACAAGTTTAGTTATTTTTCCAACTTCCGGAAGTTAACTCTATCATATCTGGTACACCTAAAAGTATATACTAATTACATGTAAACAAACAAACCAACTGATCAAACACGAGAATACCCACACTCCATGGAACCTGTAACTTCTAACACTATCACACAAGGAAAAGGAAACAACAACTACCGGAGCTAGCGTCTATTTGCAATACTGAAGGAGCTGACTTTCATCGGAGTGGCCACAACGAGAGGAGCCTCCGGAGAGTTACTAGCTGCAAAGTTGTCATGCATGAAGCGGCTGTCGACGATTGATTCATCTTTGAGGACAACCTTGTAACAGTAGCAGCTCTTGAGGCCCTGCTGATCACGGTAGCACTCATGGTTGCTGTCCTTCACTTGCTGAAAGTTCCATATGACGCTGAATTTGCCGACAGTTGCAACAAGATGCCTTTCCTGCTTTCCATTCTCTGTCACCTGAGGAGGCAAATTCCATACAGAGGAATATAATGTCAGAACAAATGCTGATCAATATAAAGAACTGAGTAATTTGTAACGATGCATCTTACAAACAGACAAACATTATCAAGGAAAACAATTAAGAACTAGATGATATGATTTCTGGAATGAAATTGCGCTGTTGAGTTCACTTGGTGTACTCGACCCTTTGGCTGTTACAATGCTATAAACTGGAACTGCAGGATACCCTTATGGGCAATGAGAATGCCAAAAGTAATTAGGTGAAGCTACGCTTGAAGGTGGTAACTTCTGAATTGAATGCTGTACTTTTGGTTATGTTGACAACTACAGACTGCAAACAATAGCTCAGGAACATATTTATTTCACCCTAATTCTAGTCAAGTAGATGCTGTCTAAAACTGAAGATGGATAACAAAGTTATCAGTTCATAATTTTTAAAGCATGTATCATAGTTACTATGCATACAATTTTTGTCACCCTGTAAATTAATTGAAGTTATTTCTTGTGAGAATACTGGTGTCAGGTTCTTACATACTATAGCACAGCCATTATCAAACAAAGAATTTGCCTAAATTAGTCAGGTCAACAATAAATGTTACCATAACGAGGACCAGAGAATATAATCTGCTTATCTTGCATACACGAAACATCATTCTAGTCAATTTAACTAGGCTAGCAAGAGGAACATCCATTATTATTTGCTCAAGTTAGAAATTCACACTTACCCATGAGAACTGGCCGCCATGGAATTTGTTGTCAGTCCCCGCTAAAATTGAATCCAGTGGAGTCAGCTTCAGCAACCTTGGCGCAGCGATTTTATTTCCCATACGCCCACTAAACCCAGTTTTTTCCTTCCCATCCTTGTCCTTAAAGATAGTGCAGATCAAGATTAAGTAGGTATCCGTTGTGCCCAGAATCCATTTCCCGTCATAGGTGACATCCACATGTGTAATCGGTGAGCCAAGCCCTGGGAACGCCGTCTTTGCCATCCGCATCGAACTCTTAGAGTAGAGCCTGATCTTGCCATCCACAGAGCCAACAACAATTGAACCGTCCCCAGTACTTGCAAAGCACTGGAAGTTGGTGCCCCGTGAGAACTGATGGCCCTGAGACCAATGCAGAACCGGAGACTCGGAGGAGCTACCAATTGTCTGCACCCTCCCTCTGGCATCGCGCATATCCCATCTACAAAGCCGGTTGTCATCCAGCCCCAAGAAGGTTGATCCGGAGGGTTCCAGCTGTGCACCCTTGCTGTCGTTGGCAATATCTCGCATTGTTACGTCAGTTCCATCCTTCTCAAATCTCCACTCAGTGACAACCTTCCCAGTCTCAATATCGACGTGGTGAACGCCGTTGGAATGCAGGGCGCCAGACTCTCCAGGATTCATCAGCAGCATGTTAGTCTCTCCACGCATCAGCAGGGCCTTCTTCGGCGTCGAGTAGGCGCTCCCAGTGCCGCCGCGTCCACCTGTGATCCTCACGAACGCGCCCTTCCCGTGCACGCCGTGCCTGAAGTTCTTGACCACCTGTATTCCCGAGCCGCCGACCAGGAAGCTGTTGTCGAGCGCCCCAAGCGCGAGGCTCTGAATGCTGCCACTGTCACCAGCCTCCTCCTCGAACTCCTCCATCAGGTCCCTCGCTGGGGTGGTCGCTGGAGGGGTGAGGCTGTCCTCAGCGTCTGCCCAGATGGCGTCATCGGCCTCGCCGGGGCGCGCCCACGCGGCGAAGTCATTGCCGAACACCTGCTTCCGGCCTTCGTCCGTAGCTTCGACCCCGTAGGTGTTCTCAAAGAGGCACCGGTCGTACTCCTCCCTGAACCGGCGGAATTCCGCGTCGGTGGGGAACCGCAGCGCCCAGACGGAGCCGCTGGCGGCGAAATCGGCACGACGCTGCGCTGGGTTCGTCTTGAGCTGCAGCTCTGACCCCACGGGGGCGGAGACCCGCTTCCCCGGGCCGACCTCCAGGAACCATATGGGGGAGGAGGAGGAGGAGGAGGAGTCGTTCGAACCAGCCTTGTCGACGAATGAGTATGTCGCGCGGCGCTCGGCGAGGATCCAGCGCGCGGAGGCAGAGGCCCCGCCGACGTGGAGGTAGAGCTTGGCGGTGGACGTGCGCTGGTACTTGAGATCGAGTGACCTCAGCTTGGTGTCGAGGGCCTCAAGGGAGGAAGGGGTGGCGGTGCGGAGGAGGTCGTCGTCGCGCTGGCCCGCGCTCGCGGCGGGGTCGGAGATGGGGGATCGGGCGTCGTAGTCCTCCTCGTACTCCTCCTCTTCGTCGGAGGAGGTGAGGTCGAGGTCCTCCCGGCTGTGGGAGCCACCCATGGCGGTTGCGGGCTTGCAGCGGAGGGGAATTCGGGGCAGGAGTCGCGGGCGGGGAGTGATGATGCGGGGGCGGGAGAGGATAACGTGGCAGAGGAGGGGAAAGTGAGATCGGAGTTGCGGGGTGCGGGTATAAGTACTCTGCGCCTCTGCGGTCGTGGAGGAAGGCAGGGGATGGTCGGTGCGTGCGCCTGACGCGACGCGCCCCACGCGCCGGAGACGGCGAGGAAGAAACGGTATGCTTGATTGATTGCTTCGCCGAGAGGGCGAAGGGGAAATCTATTCAATTTTTTTTTATTTTTATTGAAATGGAAATTTAGGATTTTTCTGAGGGGAGGAGGGCGAAGCGAACTAGGAAAAGGAAAGCAAAGGTGAGCGTTGGGCCGGGCTGGGTCTGGCGAAAAGCCCGTACTCTGTCAGACAACCAAAGGCCCACGTGGATTCAGCCACTCACCCGCATCGCCTCAAACAAGCGGACCAATATATCTTGCCGTTCCAACCCGCCGTCACGTTCAGTGCCCCCACCCACACGAGTCCTGGCAGGAGCTTCACTCTGCCCGCCGCCGCCGTCGTCGCCGCCGCGGCGGTAACTCGCCTGTGCCGACTCCACTCGCCGAGCCTTCGTCACTTCTCCGCGCAGGTGACTCAAACCCCCTAAAGTTTTGTCTCAAGATAGCATCTACAAGTCCGCATCTATCGTTCACCCACCAGATTCGGAACCCTAGAAACCGATCTGTTGGTGGTAGTCGCCGTATCCTTTCAATCTGTTGACTAGTCTTGGAGTTATTGGTTCGATTTTTTTGCCCTGCTTGTCCGCGGGGTTGGATTCGTTTGCCCGTTCAGTTTGAGTGGTCGTAGTCGTACGAATCTCATCTCGTGGCAAGTGAGATTTGTAGCGCGCTCGTGTTTACCTGTTACTATTGATCATATTAATTGGCTAAGTGATTATCATCTCCTCTATTGTGGAATAAAAGTGGCATTGCTCCCTTGTTTAGGGTCCTAGATTTACGCTCTAGGATAGGATGTAGATCTGTCTTCATACTAGGGTTCTGAGTACGGACTGTTGTGCTATGTATAATTTGTGATGAGTAAAGTTGGTCCGTAGCAGCATATACGCACTTTCTGCATTATTGAAGTGTTGAATTAATCTTCATACTGGATATCGTGGCTTGTGTTTGCTGTATGATTTTTTTTGGGTATATCTCTTGATCTTTTATACCTTGCCTTATTATGGACATGAAATAAAGTCATGATTGATGCTAAAACTGCCTAATCTCTTGGCCCTCTTGCTTGTGTATGCATATCTTCAGAGCAAAACTAATTTGTTACTCTCTGGACCAAACTTCAGGAATTTGTTCACGATGGCCCGTGTGTATGTTGGCAACTTGGATGCCCGAGTGACTTCTGGGGAACTTGAAGATGAATTCCGTGTGTTTGGAGTTCTGCGAAGGTGCAGTTTTCTTGAACTTGTTTTCGCTTTCCTATGATTATGTGTCTAGATTTACATTTTGCGACATTAGTTTTATGACGTTTTGTAATATTTTCTTCACTCATGTATCGGGAGGGCAGCCTTCTTGATCTCAGTCTGCTCATATGTTGTTTATTTGGACTTGACAAAGAGCTTGACAGGACCACATCCCTTGCAAACTCATTTGTCCGGTGATATTTATGTTGACCTTAAAATCAAATATTTTATTTGCTGCATTTTTGTACTTCATGAATTTGACTTTCTGACTATATGATCTGCCCAGCGTAGCATTTCTTATTTTCTAGAGGCGCTTTACAACGTCTGTAATTGTTATCCATTGTCCACCAACCTTGTTTCCTTGCAGTGCTACAAATATTTGTATGGTTTTTGATGTTTTTATCAGTCTCACCTGTTTTGTTATCATATATGTGGAATGCGGTATATAATTATTTCTGATGATGTTTTTGGTGAACTTTTGTTGTTAATGCAGTGTCTGGGTTGCTCGCAAACCACCTGGTTTTGCATTTATTGATTTTGATGACAAGAGGGATGCTGAGGATGCCATTCGTGATCTAGATGGTATGCATCAGCCTTGTTGTGTTAACCTTGTACAAGTTTTATCTGCTTATTCCTTGATATCACACAGAAAATCCGTGAGATATTTGATCAGCATCACATGTCAAACTTGCATTAAGTTAGCATCTTTTATTATGTTGAGAAAGTTATCATTACTATGTTACAAGAATACAATGGGTGTTGTTTTTATACTAATTCACACACAAGGAATTCTGGTCCACATTTAGTTACTAGTCATTTAGGTGTTATTATGCATGGCTTCGATATGTGTTTTTTTTTAAATAGGCAAGAATGGATGGAGAGTTGAGCTATCTCGCAGTGGTGGCCGTGGTGGTGGTGGTGGTGGTGGTCGCGATCGTTATGGTGGGTCTGAGTCAAAATGCTATGAATGTGGTGAGACTGGACACTTTGCACGTGAATGTCGTCTGCGGATTGGTTCAGGAGGTCTTGGCAGTGGAAGACGTCGCAGCAGGAGCAGGAGTCGCAGCCGCAGTCCCAGATACCGCAGGAGTCCGAGCTATAGTCGGAGGTAAAACCTTCTTTTTTTTTTTGTTTGGCGTTGTGAACATTTTTTTACCTCTACTAGTGTTTATCTTTCTTTCAAAACTGATAGCATTCTGCTCTAGTGGCTGTCTACAGTTAACTCATGATGGCATGGGCCCTGCTGTTCTTTTGATTTTCTCATTTACCTCAGTTTTTTATTTTATCTTTTTCTAATAACTTCTGAGTACGTGGACTGAACAAAAGTAAGTGAAAGGTGATCTGACTTCATTATTCTGCTAGCAGAAGTTACAGCCCTCGTTATCGCTCTCCAAGGCGCCGCAGTGTATCCCCAGTTCGTGGACGCAGCTATAGCAGATCACCGTAGTATGACTTCAGCATTGATGAATCTCCCTGTCATAATGGTAATGCAAATCGATGATTTTTTTCAAGCTGATGTATGCTATAGTTTCATAAAACTTACTGTTACTAACATAGTACCATGTGTGTATTTTCAGAGGTGCTTGATGCCAGGTACCGACTTTGCCTACTAGACCTGAAGCTTGTACCTGATTCGTGTTTTGTGTGAGAACTTGTTCCTGGGCTTGACTGCCAGGAACATCTTAGGAACTGTCGTCAACTGCATGACTTCAGTTCAGGTTTACAACTTTATCTATCTAGCTTATTATGATTGTCTTGATAAAAAAAACCTTATGATTTGTATGTGTCAATGCAACTAAGACATGTTACCTTTCTTGTATGTGTTAAAGAGGCATGTTCTGCTTAAACGACTCGGCCAACTACGGTGCTCAGTTGTAGTCGTCATGGTTTTGTTCTTCCTGCATTCTTCGCACGCCCTAATGTGAATCTTCTGTTACTCCCTGCCTGCGATGCGTCTTCATGACTGACAGTCTTCACTGAAGCATAATACCTCGTCATATGACTGACTGTCTTCACTGAAGCAAATTACTTCTTCATGACCGACAGTCTTCATTGAAGCAAATTAGTAATATAAGTCTACCTGCCTGAGCACTGCCTGCTGCAGCTTCGTGAATCCTTAGAGAGAACACTGCAGTGTATTGCCTACTGCTGAGCACTTGGGCTCTGGGATGAATGAAATATGCCTTCTGCTGCAGCCTATTTGTGCATCGGACCTTGCCTGAGCACTGCCTGTGGTTTTTTGTTCACTTTAAGTGTTTCAGTCTGTTACTATTTCCAGCCCCCCTTCGTATTGCTTGCTGTTTAATGATTTTATAACTGTACCAATATGCTCTGCAGTAATTGGTGTTGTGAATCGCTACTTGATTCAGCCAATCTGTTTGGCGTTGAAATGTTTTTTTTTTTTTGCTAAATGCTATATAAACGCATGGCTTCCTAGCTTAAGAATTCACTTTGTTCAATTGAACTCCTAAACAACATGTTGATTGATTCATTTAACTACCCTAACGATTTCAGCTTTGGTTTCCTTAGTTTTTGCTTTTTTATTTATTTGTACAAGAGTTTTTTGAGCCATTGCTGGCATGTCTCTATGTTGATGCTTATTTTCATAGTTTGGTAGTATTTGATACAATCCTAAACGGTGATGCATAGAAACTGCACCCAAATGTTTTAGTATATAGGTTGTTATATAGGTTAATTTTATATATTTTCTAGCTTTCAATCGTTTGAAAGCTTTCGGTTGATGGTTTGTCACTTTGTGTTTTGATTTATATTTATAGGATTTTTATATAATAATTATAAATTGTTGGATCTAGATCTAATGACTTAAAGAGATGATTGAAAGTTGTTCAAACTTTAGTCAGTTGAAAATTAGTAACTCCCATAATTTTATGTTAACCTCTTAAAACACAATTCAAAATTAGAAGGTACTTTGTATTTGTACTAGTGGAATGAGAAAGGAAAGGCAATTTCAGGGATATATAATAATAAACTAACTGAGCCTATTTGTTCGGAGCAAACTTTTGTTTGAAGAGTAAATCTAGCGGTACACTCCGTAGTTTTTTTGATAGGTTGTTTGGCATCGGGCATACGGCGCACACATGGGGCGCAAGCTGGCTGTCGCTGACAACTGAAACTGATCTGTGACTTGCCACTTGGGCAGTTGACAATAAAGTAGCGTACTGCCTTGCGTGGTCTTAATGTAGCCCTTTTTGAGTTAACAAAGCTTGGAGCACCCTAGAAAAGCAGAAGATGGATTAGTCGATCCTTACCAGTTCACATCAGAATGGAAAAGGATCAAAGGTAACAAGCCAAGATGAGTAGTAACTTGAGAAGGCATTGGCAGCATATGAGTGGATGCGTGAGTGGATGGATAAACAAGCTGACCCTTTGTCAGCTCAGCCGGCGGGCAGCGGGCTGAGTCCATGGCCGGGTACTCTCTGGGGGAGGCTCTTCTCCGTCTCTCGTGTCACCACCCGCGACCAGCTGTCGTGCAAGCGCATGCCAATGGCATGAGCGCGCTCTCGCTGCGGCCCGCACGATGGCCGCCGCGGTCCTAAATTTTTTCTGCGTTCTTCGAGTCAGCGCGTGGTCCGCGGCTCCCAAGCCGGACGTCGATCTTGCCGCGCTCTTCCGCCGTCCGCCAGGGCACCGCGTTTTCACCGTCGATCTTGGCACGCGCGCCGTGGCTCCCGAAGCCGGCCGCCCGGCGCACGAACAACGGAGCCTTGAGTACTTTGCCTCTTTTGGGGGAATGTCCGCACCACAAGTACCTTTTTTGGTGCAACACGAAGAAACGAGCTGATTTGAAACGTACAGCCCAAACTACCTTTCTGTTGTGCTCTAATTCAAGCCTCGAGTACTTTGCCTCTTTTTTTTTTTTTTTTTGGGGAGAAAAGGAAACTTTATTAACCCCGACCTCTGAAGAGGCCAAGTTTAAGCATATGTTACACAACTACCAAGCAGTCCTCCAAATACTATCGCTCAAATTACCCACTACTCTATTCCTCACCTTGTTTGTGCTTCCGCATCTTGTGCTCCTCTTGATGTTTTCAATCCTCCTTCTAAATCTTTTCTTGCCTTCATTTCTGTTTATAGAAATATTCACTCCGCCATTTACCAGCTGATGCCGCTCATCTGTACCTGCAGAAAAAACAACAACAACATACTCTCTACTAACTTTTCATGCATATCATCCATCCCCTTCCACTATCATTACCTTGCCTCTTTTGGCTTCATGAATCACGGTTCTCTCGTCGTTACAAGTCGTTACCACTTTGGACAGTGACAGATGCCGTCATATGCGGTAAGTACTTTCTTGTTCAGCTGGACATGAAGCATCGAGTACCCAGCACAAATCCAAGAAGGTCAGTACATAATTTCACAGTTTTCATGTAAGCCTAGTTGTGCGTAAACAAATGATCTTTCTTTTTCTTTAAGAAAATTGGGATTCTGTTCTAAATAAAAACCGTTGTTTGGATTGGATGCTCAACATTTCTGCAGTTTGTAAACGCTTGACGACCACAACTTGCCCACTTCCTCTTCCCGTCGCCGAATCCCGAGCGAAAACTCCATTCACCGCCGCGCTTAGCACTAACCCACAGTAACAACTGCGCCACTAACCTCAAACCCATCAAATTATCAGTGGCTAATATAAAGTAATTAAGCCCGGAGGTGCTCGTCCCGGCGGATTTCCTGCCTGGCTCCTCCCTCGAACTCCTCGTCGCCGGCTGTTCCCAACTCCGTGAACCAGCTGTTATTCGGATCCTCCTGTTCCCGCCTTCTCATCCCAGATTCCCTCTCCACCATCCACCGCGCTGTCGGCGGCCTGGTCGTCGCCATCTCCACCCGCTTCCCGTGCCCGGGCCGCTAAGAGCATCGCAAAGCCTCCTTCCACAGAACCAGGTCGATCCCCGCCGCCGCCGCCATCGCCACCTCGTCTCTGGTGGCGCTGGAAGTGCAGATCCGTCCGTCGGAGTTGGACTTGGATACATTTCGCCTTCTGTCGGTAAGGAAGCCCCTTGCTTAGCCTTGATGGATTGCCCCGAGAGGTAGCATTTCTTCCGGTCTCCGTTCGCGAGCGATTTGTTTGCTGCGCTGCGGGGGAACATGACCAAATTAGTCTCCAGAATCTTCCGGGGATCGGCCGCGCCCCCAGGGCCGTCGCCCCTGAAGCAAAGCATTCCGGTTCACCAGAAGCAGGCGGCGCTCGCGGCCAGCAAGCATGGCGTGGCGGTCTCCAAGAAGCACAGGGCCTTTGTGGCGGGAGACGAGCGGTGGTACGGCAAGATTTTTGACCCGTCCAGCGACTTCATCTTGACTTGGAACCGCGCTTTCCTTTTCTCCTGCTTCGTCGCGCTATTCATAGACCCATTCTACTTCTATGTGCCCAAGATCATCTACGCCAAGCCCAATTCCTGTGTTGGCACAGACAGGAGTTTCGCCATCGGCGTCACATTCCTCCGCTCAATGGCCGATCTATTGTATGTCTTGCACATCATCATAAAGTTCAGAACCGCGTATATCAATCCGAGCGCGACTATGAGGGTGTTTGGACGAGGAGATCTTGTCACCGATCCTAAAGAAATTGCATGGAAGTATTTGAAATCTGACTTAGCAGTTGATGTGGCTGCTGCATTGCCTTTACCTCAGGTAACTTGTTACTCTTCATGTTGTTGTTGTTTACAGGAGTTATCTAATACTGAAGATCCTTAATTGTTATGCTGTTTTGTCATTTAGGCAGTTCTTGACTTTATATGGATACATATATGGTACTGTACAGAAAGGTTCCCTTGATGTCAATACTACACAAATAAATTCTAGATCAAGCCAAAAGTGATAGTTACAGTTGCTTGCTCGTTCAGCCATTCTATCTTCCAACTAGACTTGATTATCTGAAAAGAAAAGCATTCACACAACAACAACAACAACAGCAGCAGCAGCAGCAGCAAAGCCTAAATTGGGGTAGGCTCTGTAAAGAAAGCTTTCCATACAAATATTTTGCTTTCCCTAAATAGATAGATGACATGCTTGACCATGGAGTTCTTTTCTTTTGTTCTATGAAATGGGCCTTAAGATTCTAAATGACGCTTAGAGGTTCTAACTATGCACTAAATTTGTTTATTTGATGTGCGTGGACATCTACTGTTTCTTTTGTAAAAGTACATCTGCGCCGATAGGGTTTCACTAATATCATCATCGCCAAACACATGTATTGCATTGTCATTATCTTTGAGAAGAAGAGAGGGCGTGCAGCAGAGGCAGGTGATGTCAGGTCGGAGACTGTGGGGTCAAGAAGAAAAGAGATGCTTGAGCCTGGAGAAATTTCATAGTAATTTGCACGGGGAAGAATGGGTCTTTAAACTGTATAGATTGTGGCTGATTGCTTGGTTTTCCTTGTTACGTAACTGTTTGTACTTCACTAGCTTCTTCAGAATTCGGGGGTTAATAAAATCCCTTTTACCCAAAAAAGAAAGTTCACTCATATAGGCCAAACATTTCATCATGTTAAGTTTTTGCCAGTTGATGCCCTATGAGTTACTGCAGTTACTCAATTTATGGTTCAGAGTCATATCTTGTTTATTCACGTTCATATTTATTCAGCAATACATGCCTTCAGAGACAGAATACTAAAGGAACAAAAACCCATTTGTCAGTGTTCCTCTTGACAAAATTATTATATTGTTATGCTTACAAGCACTACTCTCTACTTCTCATGCAAAATTTTATTTGGAGAGCTACTTGTCTTCTAGACTCCACTTTGGACTATATATGTTACTTATATACCTTCACTTTCTTTCAGATCATTGTCTGGTTTGTGATACCAGCTATAAAATACTCCACTGCTGAGCATAACAATAACATTCTGGTGATCATAGTTCTTGCTCAATATTTACCTAGACTATACCTCATATTCCCCTTAACCTATGAGATTGTCAAAGCTACTGGAGTTGTTGCCAAGACTGCTTGGGAAGGGGCTGCATACAACATGGTCCTCTACTTGATAGCCAGTCATGTATGGTATTAAAATTCACTTAAGTAGAATCTTTGATTATTACTTCTTCTTGTCTTAGAAAATTCAAAATTTCATATTAGATCCCGCATGACGTTTTAATCCCTAATTCTTTCTTTTTTCAGGTACTAGGTGCACTATGGTATCTGCTGTCTGTTGATCGGCAGACAGCCTGCTGGAAGAAGAGTTGCAGGAATGAAGCTGGTTGTAATATTAAGTTCCTAGATTGTGATGCAACACCAAATCCTATCTGGGCAAATGCAACAAATGTCTTCAATGACTGTGACGCTAGTGATGAATCCATCAGATTTGATTTTGGCATGTTCCAGCCTGCACTAGCGAATCAAGCTCCCGCTCAAAGTTTTGCCATGAAGTATTTCTATTCCCTCTGGTGGGGGTTGCAGAACTTAAGGTACTTCCTTTGCAGGAATGCTCATATCTTATCTTACATTGTCGTCCCATAAACCACTATCTAACAATACTGTATGGATTGAATACTTCGACCAGAACCACATATTGTCATTTGTTAGACACAATGGTAGGATTTTACTCTTGCATTTGATATTGCAAGTTCACTGTTGAAATTCGAGGTCCAACCTAAGCCTTTATGTTCTCATGGTTGTTACTTTATGAGTTCCAAGATTAATGCATGATTGTTACTTTACCTTCCAACAAGCTATACATTTGTTTCATTTTCAAACAGCTGCTACGGTCAGACTCTCGTTGTGAGTACATACATCGGCGAGACACTCTATTCTATATTCTTGGCGGTACTTGGTCTCATCTTGTTTGCGCATTTGATTGGAAATGTGCAGGTACTTTCCATCTACCTGATTATAGTATCCCAGAAGTTTCTATGCATGGTCATGGGTTTATTCCTTTATTCATAATGTATTGATGTGAACCATTCGCCCAGAACTTTCTTTTTATAATCTTTGTTATTTTTCAAGACTTACCTCCAATCAATCACTGTGAGAGTTGAGGAATGGAGATTAAAGCAAAGAGATACTGAGGAATGGATGAGACATCGTCAACTCCCTAATGAACTACGGGAGAGGGTGAGACGGTTTATCCAGTATAAGTGGCTAGCGACTCGAGGTGTAAATGAAGAGTCTATATTGCAAGCTCTACCTGCAGATCTTCGGCGTGACATTAAGCGTCACCTTTGCTTGGGTCTTGTTCGGCGGGTAACTACTTTTACATGTTTTTTGTGAATATGCATACTGGAATAGAAGTTCAGAACTGGTATTTATCTTGTGCAATGTATGATGCCACAGTGGGACTGTATATACCGTTCGTTTATCCCTGTAACATTCATGAGATTAAATGACATCCTCAATTATATTAGAAAAACGTAATATTGCCAGTGTCTCTATGGCATAGCAATTTCAGGTGATTTGTGCATTATAAAAGATACATTGTAGCTATTTGACCTAGGTGGGCTAAGAGTACTGGCTTCTGATATCAGATGAGAAAACATGTCTTGGTGAATCATTTCTTAATAGTTTTTTCTTCTTAAAGGTTACTCCCACCATTTTTGTTTTGTTGATGTTAGGACAAAGATTATAGTTCAAAAATGAACTAGCTCCCTTGTCTGAATGACGAAAACAAAAACAGAGGGAGTACAATTTAGCGCTCCGAACTTGTAGCTTTAAAAGTTACTATACATCCAAATATTGCTGAGAATCCAGACAAATATTTTCTAACAATCCGAATTTACATTCTTTATCCCCAGAAAGGGGGTTCCCTTGATATTTTGTAAATAGATTGTGATCTACTTAATAATGTGGTAATCTCTCTCCTTGTCACAATGTTTCAGGTTCCATTTTTCTCCCAGATGGATGATCAACTTCTTGATGCCATCTGTGAGCGTCTTGTATCGGCGCTGTGCACAAAGGGCACATACATCGTCCGTGAGGGTGATCCGGTGACTGAGATGCTCTTTATCATTCGTGGGAAACTGGAAAGCTCCACAACAAATGGTGGTCGGACAGGTTTCTTCAATTCGATTACCCTGAAACCTGGTGATTTCTGTGGTGAAGAACTTCTTGGATGGGCTCTTGTTCCCAAGCCAACGACCAACTTGCCATCATCCACTCGGACAGTGAGGGCACTCATAGAAGTGGAGGCCTTTGCACTCCAGGCTGAGGATCTCAAGTTTGTCGCCAGTCAGTTCAGGCGGCTGCACAGCAAGAAGTTGCAACACACTTTCCGGTACTACTCGCATCACTGGAGAACGTGGGGCTCTTGCTTCATCCAGGCTGCTTGGCGGCGGTACAAGAGGAGGAAGATGGCAAAGGACCTGAGTATGAGGGAGTCATTCAATTCTGTGAGATCAGATGAGTCGGATGAGGAAGATGAGACTCCACCCAAGAATGATCTCGCTCTAAAATTCATAGCCAGGACCAGGAAGCGGCCTCAGAACATTAAAGAATTGCCCAAGTTAAAGAAGCCAGACGAGCCGGATTTTTCAGCTGAACCTGAGTAAGGTTCTAACCTATTGGTCATTGCTGCAGCTGCTGCTAACTATGCTGCCAGAAAGTCCTGCTTGTTGCATGAATAGCTACAAGTGGGCTTGGCACCATGGACGGAACTTGGGTTGACGGTACCATTTGTTGATGTGAGAAAGGTAACTTAAGCTCGAAATGTGACGAAGTTTCTGACTGAGATAGGTTGAGTGGTTGTAAGTTAAACTAGATGTTAGTTACCATATTTGTACATTCGGATGTCTCTGGGCCTATAGAATTCTTGAAACAAAAGAGAACTACACTGTTACATCGACAGATAACCATGTTGTACATTTTGTTTGTTACGTTTCCTTTGCTTATTCCCCCCTTTTTCCTCACTGAAGCCAGAGAAATTTGTTCGACGGCCAGACATTCATTCCTTCATTTCCTTCTAATTGAAGTGCTCATGCTGTTTCACCAATCTAACATTGAAATACTGTCTCTTTGGAGTCTGTAAATTGTGAGGCTGGCTGTATCTGAAAAAAATTCTTGTCAACGGCCTACCTTAAGATCATTCACATCTCATCTCTGCTGTATATAGGGATGCAAGATTGTTGTCAAATTAAGGCCCACCAAAACTCTTCACAAGTTGGACTGCTCCATCATTTTTTAGAGTTGGAGTGTTTGGCTGGCTCCACTCAGCTCTAGCTTAGAGTAACTCTGGAGCTATGCCAAACACGTCCTAAATCCCTCCTCAGGCAAGTGCAGGAAGAAACCGTCATGCCATGTACATTGGTATTGCAATTTTCTGGCTCAACTTACCAGTAGTGGAAGATAAAAAGAAATCTGAATTGTGTTTAACCATGCATATATGTTTCCAACGTGGGATGGCTGAATACTTGCATTCGAGAAGATACGGATGTGATTGAAAGCAATCACATAGTAGTACTGTTAGCTGTATACAACGTTTTTTTTTTTTTTTTTGCGGGTTGTTGTACATAATGTTCCAGCGCATACTGACGGCAGCACAGTTAATTAGTGCCTTAAGTTGTGAGGTCTTTCTTCACCGGGGTTTAAATTATTATGATGTGTATCGTTTGTGAAAAAAAAATCCCTAATTTTGCAGCCTGGAATATAGTAGCGATCTCATGCCAGGTACCCGGGTCGTGTGCTGATCTGAGCTTTCCTGTCTGGGGATAGTAATAGCAGTTACATACTAACACTGTCAATGATGACCCAAGTATGTGAGCGGCCCTGGCCTATCCTGTGATGCCAGAGTTCGGAAGTTTTCTCAACTGGACAAAGTTGAGCTTGTTTATAAAAAAAGGCATGGTTATGGATAGTTTTATTATAGCATTCTAGCGAAATAAGCCTTGGTGTTGAACTCCCCGGACGATCGCCCCCCTTCCACAGCTGATTTGGGCCATAAGCCAGGAAGCTGGCAAAGCGCTGCCTCCCTATAGTACTCAACCAGTAAAATCAAAGAACCTGTCTTCTGATTGACGACTCGAGACATAAAGCAATCGCTGGGCGATCACTACCTTTACCGACTTATTATTATTACCATGAGGCCTAGATGACGAGAGTGGTTGATCGATACTATTTGGTGGGCCTCATGTGCGCATAGCTAGCTGCTGCATGCAAAGGAACACACACATGCCAGCAGATCGATCGACCACCTTTATTTTCCATACCCGTCTCGGCCGTAGTACGCCAGACTGCGTAATTGTCACTTAGCCAAAAGGCTACACCGGACCGCCGGAAAGGTTCGGCGATAAGTTTATTAAGAACCGTTGTTGTGCATGCATGTGAACCATGCTGCTGCATCCATCGGAGCACAACAACGGACCAGCAGGCAGCTCCGGATTGATTGGATGGCCAGGCGTGCGCGATAGCTTTCTGCCTTTCTCCTGCACCCGGCACCCCCGGTGGCTCCTGCATGACCATATGCGTATACCTGCTCCGATCCAATGAAGTGAAGCATCGGGGGCAGACGGCTAGTGTTGTCGTCGTAGCTACGACAAATAAGTTGGTCATGAACATATCCGTCCAGTCGCCTCCTGTCGTGCACGTAGGTAGAGATACTAGTATCTTTCTATCAATCATGCATGTGTTGTTTCGCCGTCCAGCATCACAGTGACAATAATGTAACAGCACGCTACACGTATATATTCTCCGTTTTAAAATTATTATCGTTATTGACTTTTTTTATTACCTTTAATTATTTGTCTTATTCAAAAAAATTTAAAAATTATCTTATATTTTTCATAATTAGTTTTATTACTAAATAAACTTAAAATATAATCAATATTTTTGTATATTTAAAATAATTTTTTAAATAGAATAAATGATTAAAGTTTATAAAAAAAAGTTAATAACAATAATAATTTTAAAACAGAAGGAGTAACCTTTACGTCCCTTTTGTCGGGCACCGATCACTTGCACGATTCTGACCATATACTAGCTCCAATCCAACAGGAATCTGGCCAAACCGACTGGAATCTCATCAGTGAGATATGATTCAGCCAGGACGTGCTGCGCGAATCGAAGGCGGAGCTAGGTGCACTTGATCCAACCACCTGTGCATGTGTTGTCTCGTCGGTCACGACACTAACTTAAGACCCTCTTCCTCATGCAAGTGTGAGCGTTACACGACACGACATAAGTAAAGTACAAGCATGCAGTAGACAAACTGTTGCACCGTTTCCTGTGTAAGAAGATAGAGTAGTATCATCTTTGTCCCGTCAGCGACCCATAATGTACAGTACGTTGAAACGCGCTGTGTCTCCTGCATGCACATGCTTGATCTTTAATTTGCAGGCCGGCCGCTGATCGAGCAGACCTCGTCGTCGTCTCTTTCCTCTAACCGTATGCCGGTTTCAATGTGCACCCGATTAAGCAGAGCCATGAAGCCAGGACAAATAAAGAGGTGTTAATTCTTGATCATATATATCAGTCTGCCATACTCTGCCCACTTACCGGTACCGGCAGTCGCTCGCTGGCGCACGTGCTCCGACCTCACCTGTTAATTAGGCATTACTAGTACTGCGCAGTACGTCCAATCCGGACACATACATACCCCATACGTGGAGATATAGAAGGTGTTTCTTGATAGAGGAATATATGCAACCAGTAAGCCAAAACAAAACAAACCGTCACCCGACGTGTACTATATAGAGAGTAGTATATTTTTCCCTTGGAAATCTTGGCTACAAGACACCTCATCGCGTGATCAATGGACAGAAGCAAGACCAGAGGCCGTTCTCCGGTCCATGTATGGTTGCGTCATACATGATGAAACTTTATTCGGCTTTTTGTCAATCAGTTTCATTCTACGTGCATCTCTACATGTGTCGATTTGCAGGCGAAGACCAACCAAAGCGCCAGGTCATCATCTCGGCGACCGAACCACTTGGCAAAGGCGTCGTCGTCGGCGCTACACGAGACGAGACCGCACGGGGATTCCGCGGCCGCCGCCAGCCCGCTGCTGACGCGTCTCTTGCCGGCCCCACATGTCGGCCTCAGCCTTCTCCGAGATGTTCGCGCCTCCCCCACTGGTATTTCACACGCAGACCCCTCCCTCTCCCCGCCGCCGTCTAGTTAGTCCCTTTCATCATCTCCAAGCAAATTCCGCCTTCGCCGCGCGCGTGTGAGTGCGAGATGGCGGCGGCGGCGGCGGAGCGGAAGGAGGAGGAGCTTTCGGCGCCGGAGGAGAAGGACATCGAGGACTACTGTCCGCTCGGCTATGAGGACGAGGTGGAGACGGAGGAGAATTCACTCAAATCCCAACCATGGCCGCAGAGCTTCCGGTGCGTGTGTGTGTGCGTGGTTGAGTTCATTCCTCGATCTTTCCTTTCCTACAATGCACGTTCGTAAAAATAGATTAAGTACCGATTAATGCGGTTTCAGGTTGATTAAAAGGTACGCTTTTCGGATCGTAATGTGCACGGATTATTCGTGGTCGTTTTGATGCCGTTTGTTTTGCAGGGAAGCAACGGACACCTACACGATTGCCGCCCCTCCGAGCTTCGGTTGCCTGGTCCGCTCCACAAGCAAAAGTTCAGTTCTTGACGGTGGCGATTGCAGTGGCCTGGGCTCTGATGACCTCAAGTTGCCCCTTTTGTCAGACAAGCTACAAGGGATACGAAATTCATCAGTTAACAGCCTGCATGAACCTTTAAATTCAGTGACACTTGATGAGAAATTTTGTGACAATTCACAACAGCCTGCAGAAGCCTCAGTCACGACCCAGGGATGCAGTCTGACACAAACTGTGCTCAATGGTACTGTCGTTGGAATCTCGTTAATAAGCATCCAAAGTTTTTTTTTTTCCTTTTATGATTGGGCAGCTTTTTATGGTAGTACTCTTTGTTGTTGGCAGGGGTTAACGTGCTTGCTGGAATTGGCATTTTCTCAGCTCCGTTTACCATTCATGAGGCTGGATGGGCCAGCCTTTTGGTTCTTGCTTTTTTCGCTATTGTTTGCTGTTATACTGGAGTTCTTCTGAAATATTGTTTTGAGAGCAAAGATGGTGTTTCAACCTATCCAGATATTGGAGAGGCTGCCTTTGGAAGAATCGGCCGCCTTCTCATTTCTGTAAGTCATTTTCCCCAGCATTTTTAGGATATGTTTGGAGACTATCTGAGCATCAAGAACTCATACTAAGCGTGTGTTTGGTAGAGTTTTTGCTTATGCTTCAAACTGGTTATATTTATGCTTATGTATGAAAAGTGATTATTCAGCTTATCTAGCTTATTGAAGCATAAGCAATCCAACTGTTTGGCAAAAATGCTTATCTTATGGAAGTATGGGGATAGGTGGTCCATAAGCTGGAAAATCAAGGTTTTGGTTGCTTTGCCTCTCTAGTACAAAATTTCAAAGTGCTTGTGGTTGCTTATGGTAATAAATGTTTATAGGTTCAGGGTATTTGGTACAGCTTATTGCTTATCATAGCATAAGTTGTTCAATAAGCTGGACCATAAGCTGTACCAAACACACCCTAAAAGCAATCGGTAAAAACATAATAAGCATCAGTAGACGGTTGCAAGCTTGTGCACTTTATGATGATCAGTAAGTACCTCAGGTTCTGTAGATGAGATTGGTTACACTGATAGCTTACATTTCTACTGAGTTTCTAGCCATTTGATGTTTGTGTTCTATTCTTATGCAGATTGTTCTGTATACAGAGCTATATGTAAGTAACTCTTTTTTCCTTGTATTTTGCAAATTTTATCAAGTAAAAAAGTTATTTATTTGGGAAAGATAGGTGACTACATACTTCTCACACTTGAATCATCTGCGCCTTGTGAATTCAGTCCTTCTGTGTGGAGTTCATTATTCTGGAAGGTGATAATCTCGCGTCGATTTTCACTAGCACCAGCTTCGATTGGCTTGGAATTCATGCAGATGGAAGGCACTTCTTTGGAGTGTTGTTTGCCATTGTAGTTCTACCCAGTGTATGGTTGCGTGATCTTCGAGTGATATCGTACATTTCAGGTCTCACTGATCTTAGCCTGCTCCATTTTTTTCCCTTTCATTTCCATCACATCTTAATGTAACCTTTTTTTCCTTCAGCTGGCGGTGTGTTTGCAACTCTTCTGGTTTTCCTATCTGTCGCTTTAGTTGGTGCTACTGGCAATGTAGGTTTTCACATGACAGGGCAAGCAGTGAAGTGGAATGGTATACCCTTCGCTATTGGGATTTATGGTTTTTGCTATGCTGGGCACTCTGTGTTTCCAAATATCTATCAATCAATGTCTGATCGCACGAAATTCAACAAGGCACTGTACATATGGTAGGTAACTAGTAGCTTTGAAGTATGAACTGCATTCTGATTTAGGTGCATTTCTTCTTCAGTACTCAAATTTCTGAACAATGGTGTTCTCCAGCTTCGCCATTTGCACGTCAATATACGCCGCTATTGCTGTCATTGGCTACCTCATGTTTGGAGATAAGACACTAGAACAAATAACTCTTAATCTTCCAAAGGATTCATTTGCTTCAAAAGTTGCGGTGTGGACCACGGTAACTATAGTCTGTTAGCCCAATCTAGTTTCTGGCAGACTGTTATATTCCTTCAGATCTCTCATTTTATTTTCCTTTGTTTTCAGGTGATCATTCCTTTCACCAAGTATCCTTAACGCTTTCGTGATCAATCTTTTGTCGCGTCAAATTTCTAGGATCTCATTATGTTTCTCCGTATATATGCCGAAAGGGACTGTTTCATCCTTAACCTCATGCAGATATTCTTTGGTGATAAACCCATTGGCTCGTAGTATAGAAGAGTTGCGTCCAGCAGGGTTTCTGAATGATAAAACCTTTTCTATCACACTTAGGACTGCTCTTGTTGCATCGACAGTCTGCATCGCCTTCCTCGTGCCATTTTTTGGTATGTAAGCGCCACACTGTCCTTTGAAATATGGATTCCCTTCTGTCAATATAGTAATGAAAGCTTTAATACGTGGATTCTTGATAATGTGCTGAAAGGGTTGTGTTGCATATTTTCAGGTCTTGTCATGGCTCTCATTGGATCTGTTCTTAGTATACTGGTGGTATGTTGCTCCTCTTATATAACTATGCATAATATGCATGATCACCCCACCATAATTTGGGCGCTAATTTTTTTCACAATATTCCATGAGATCGACAGCCATACCAAAGGAGTAGAACATTTCCAGATGGTAGACAGTATACAGTGTAACTGACATGTTCTGCCTGGCACTGACCGCTTACCGTTTTATTACAGGCGCTTATCATGCCTGCCCTGTGCTTCCTGAAGATCGCACGGAACAAAGCAACACGCTTGCAGGTAAACATACAACATCACTTCTCAAAAGATACAAATAACACTAAATCTGCAGAACAATGCACCACTTGCTGACGCCCTGACGCGATCCTTCGTGGTTCTGCTGTGATTTCAGGTCGTGGCAAGCGTGGTCACAGTGGTGCTGGGCGTTGTCTGCGCGGTCCTCGGAACATACGATTCAATCGCAAGGATAGCTAAAAGCTACTCCCTCTAAGCTATTGGAGTCAAGGCACCATCGCACCGTGCTAAACAGGGTACCATCGTACCCTGTACGGACTGTATCTCAAGAAAAGCCCCGTCGATCGCTCGCTGCCGGACAGGGTACCATCGTGCCCTGTCTTAAGGCCTGTAATAAAAGGGGAACCCGTGTCTCTGTGTGTATGTGTTCATTTCATTTTATCGAGATCTTGTCTTTGGCTTACATATGCCTCCCTGAAACCAAAATTCACCGGTCCTCCGTCCGAAATGAGCCGCACCGCAAGTCGGCCGTGTCCATGACGAATAGATCGCAGTCACGTTACCTCTGAATCTCTGATACTAGGGCCAGTTTCGGCAGGCTGCCCTGGGCCGACATCTCAGGCTCGCGTAGCCTGCTAAACGTCGGCAGTACTACGTGTGTTCGTGTCGAGGGAGTGAACTGCAAGCTACTCCGATGCTTTGGTTGTGCGTTAACGATGTGGATGGATAATGCTTCCACCTGTATGCTTGCTCTGATAGTGATAAGTATTTCCCCTCTTTGAACCCTGCATTACAAGCGAGTACCTAGTAAGTACTGATCACCATCCACCTCATCTGGAGCATCATCA
This sequence comes from Eleusine indica, assembly GCA_030378355.1. Classification (NCBI taxonomy): domain Eukaryota; kingdom Viridiplantae; phylum Streptophyta; class Magnoliopsida; order Poales; family Poaceae; genus Eleusine; species Eleusine indica. Next base: position 1,973,298 of record CM059495.1, read on the forward strand.
CAAACCATTTATCTCAACCAGCTACGCTATCCTCAATGTACAAGAGAGCATGATCGCGTGTGATTCGTGTCCCCTGCCGCTGGCAACCCGCTGAATCACCTCCAGCGCGACGACTTTGACGCGCGACTCGCAACGCGACACGGGTCACAGCCACAGATGGCGGTGATCTCATCTCGCCAAGTATACGGGCGCATCTCGTGCGTCGATTCGATCGATCTCACTGAACTTTCAGAATCGATCGTCTGTAACTCTGTATGATGATCGATGCTCTGTTGCCCGTTCCAGCAGGGGCTTCCATGTTACCAACACACATGCCGCCAAAGGCCGCGCCGGCGAGGTTTCCCTATTGGGCCATCTGCAATCTCTCCTCAATTATTCGGCCGACCTGGACCATGTGTCTTCGCCGATCGCCGTCACGATTCGGCTCCAGAGATGATAATCTAAACAAGAACACGCGCGATCACGCCCATACTCCCAGCTTGCCGGTTCTTGTTTGGGTCTGGACACTTGCAGTTGCGCAGCGGACGGGCCGTGCTCCACGCCATCATGCCGTGGAAGATATCGTTTTAATTTGTCAGACATGTGTGGCAGGTTCATCGGCTGGACGGCTGGCTGCTGCTATATTCCTTCTGCTGGACGCAGGCGTCAGTCAAAGCAGCAGCAGGTGCATCATACCATTTCGTAGATGCGATCAAGCGAATAATACCATGGGTTATCGTTGAACGCTTGTGCAGATATTTTCTTTCGACGTTTTTAGTGCTGTATGTAGTTTGTTTCCTTCCATAACTATTGAATGAAATACAAAAAAATTAGATGAGAGAATTTCACATGAACTAGACGTTCGGTTTTGCAGCAGAAGGATAGGGAATCATCACGAGAACGAAAAATAAAATTCGCACGTTCTAGACTGGGCCAGAATAGTTGAGCGATAGTGACCCGATGAAACTCGAGGCCCAGTAGAAACACCGGCCCGGCCGTGCACGTGCCCGGTACTGCAGCAGTACAAAATCCCAGCCCTTCGCGAGGCGCCAGCTCATTCCCCTCCCGAACTTGCCAGCTTTTACCGCCAAGCCCGACGCGGACCCACGGTCCCTCGATGGACGTGCTACGACGCCACATGTTTTGATGGCCCGCAAGTCAGCGACACAGAGACAGGACGGCTGGGCTGGGGTCGCCGTCACGAGTAGCCACCTCGCCTCCGAGCAGCCCGCGCCTCTGGCCGCCTGCCTTGTCGCGACGCGCGATCAGTCCCTGCCATCCTAGGCGCTGTAATCCAATCACGGCCAATAAAACCTCCCCCTCTCCATTCCCCGTTCGTCTCGAAGCGTCCTCAGCCCTCTTCCCATCCGCTACGCAATCTCTCATTCCACGCCGCTACTGCTGCTGCCTGTGTGCTGGTGTGCCTTGTTGGTTGGGAATTGGGACTTGGGAGTGACTGAGCGATTGAGTGAGAGAGGCGGCGGCGGCCATCGAGATGGCGGCGGGGGCGGTGGAGAAGCAGCACCGGAAGGAGCAGGAGGAGGAAGAGGAGAAGGACGAGATGACGCTGGAGGACGGCGGCATCGAGGAGAGTCCGCGCCGCAGCTTCGAGGACGGCGAGGAATCGGAGGAGGAGGCCGCCGCGGCGGAGGACGAGGATGACGACGAGGAGGAGGACGACGAGGGGGTCGGGTCGCCGCGCTCGTTCCAGTCCCGCCAGTGGCCGCAGAGTTACAGGTGCGCGCTCCGTTTCAAATCTCTGCTCGATCGCTTTTTACGGCGTCGATTTTTTAAACTATCTATCTGTTTACTGTAATTGGAATTGGAGTAACGCTTGAATGGCCGTGGACCTATGGTGATGGGGATGGACTGATGGCGGTGGCCGGTGGGGCTTGTATGTCGAATCAGTAGGTTTGGTCCAATTTTTAATTCCGTGATGGGGACGGGATCGAATTATGGGAGTTTTGATGGAGGATCGAACAGTGACGTGTACTTGTGTGGTACAATACCTGTTCACGTTGCACACTTGCACTAGAAGATAGAAGAGCTCTGAACAATTGATGCGCTTCCAAAGCTGAAACTGAAGATGGGTCACTGATTTAACAAATAATTTGTTTTCTAAAAACAACGGATATGGGCGACCTGTAACTAAGCATGATAATGATGTGATGAAACACTGATGTGTGCTATTTATAATGTCATTAATCACTGCCAAATTAACAGGAATGATGCAAAGGCTTTTCTTAGCTTCAGTGTACAGATGATCTTTATGACGTGGTTATAGTTTTCAAATACATTGATCCTGTATCACATTAAATCATTCCGTTGTGCTACATCGTTATAAGTTGTCTTTACTGATTGGTCCAAAAATAGCATAAGTAATGGCACGATTTCTTCCTTCCCTGTCACCTATTGTTCATACTAAATAAAGAGAGCCAGAAATTATACAGCAATGCTGCTGTTGGATCACTATGCACATATGTTGTGATCATTATTTAACCTTCTCTTTTCAGGGAAACAACCGACACCTACACGATTGCTGCATCACCGAGCTTTGGTTACTTGGGCCCATCGACAAGCAAATACTCGCTTCTTGATCTCGGCCGTAGTGGTTTGGGTTCTGATCTGAAGTTGCCCCTAGTATCGGAGAAGGGTGATATAAACCAAGAGGCTCTCAAGAGCTTGCGGAAATCGCTTGGTTCCATAAGAGATGAGAGAATCTCGTTTCATGTGCAACACACAGGAGAAATCTATATTAGTCAAGGATGCAATGTGACACAAACAGTCTTCAATGGTACTATCGTTATTGGAATACAAATAATGTTCAAATTATTTCAGTAGAATTGTACATGTTTGAATCTTTCTTTCTCTTTTGTAGGGATCAATGTACTTGCTGGTGTTGGACTTCTTTCCACCCCTTTTACCATTCACGAAGCTGGATGGGCAGGCCTTGCAGTCCTAATTTGTTTTGCAGCTGTTTGCTGTTATACTGGAGTTCTTCTGAAACACTGTTTTGAGAGCAAGGCTGGTATTTCAAGTTATCCAGACATTGGGGAGGCTGCCTTTGGAAGATTCGGCCGCCTGCTGATATCTGTAAGTTCTGGTTTCTTTACCGTTGAATGAGTCGGTGTAGTGTTGAAGTGCTCGTGGACCAACCTGATATGTGGATTTCTTCATTCTTAAACTTTTCAGATAGACACACTTTTTACATATATATGTCTTACTTTTATTTCGATTAATGACACTCTGAACACTGAACTCCCTGCTGAATGTTTATAATCTCGCACAAGGAACCTATGCAGCAAAGTCTTCATTTTATTTTTTTTTGAATTTTTTTGCCTCCTCTTCTGGGTGCATAGCTCAAGATATCAAATTCAACCAGCAGTACCTTGAGGATGAGAAAATGCAACCCATACATTTCAGTACCTCGAGGATGAGAAAATGCAACCCATACGTTTCAATCGCCATGACTTTATTTTCGAGCACAAGACGTTTTTCTATCTCTTTTCTTTATATTGAAGAAACACTGACTGATGATTATATTTTGCAGATTGTTTTATACACCGAGCTATATGTAAGTAGCTCATTTTTCTTTGTTTGTCATTTAGTTGTTTCTTAATCAAGCAAATCACAGCTGTGTGGAATTCATCGTGTTATTTATTGGCTGCAGTCATATTGTGTGGAATTCATTATTTTGGAGGGTGATAACCTCACATCACTCTTTCCTAGTGCTAATTTCGATTGGCTTGGGATTCAGCTGGACGGAAAGCACCTTTTTGGAATATTAACTGCACTTTTAGTTTTGCCAACAGTATGGCTGCGAGATCTTCGAGTGCTCTCATACCTTTCAGGTCTCACTTCTCAGACTCTTCATTTTAATAGTCTTTATTAATAATGTTAACTGACACGGTTTTCATTGACTATATTTGTTCAGCAACCGGTGTGATCGCGACTCTTCTGATTTTCTTGTCTGTTGGTTTAGTCGGTACTACTAACGATATAGGCTTTCATGCAACTGGAAAGGCAATAAAGTGGAGTGGCATGCCCTTTGCTATTGGTATTTATGGATTTTGCTACTCTGGGCACTCAGTGTTCCCAAATATCTACCAGTCGATGTCTGATCGCACAAAGTTCACTAAGGCGCTGCTTATAATGTATGTTCAAACTGATTTCTGATTTGGATTATCTTATTTCAACTTCTGACGTTGTAATTGTATTGTGGCAGTTTTGCAATTTGCACAGCAATATATGGCGGTTTCGCTGTTATTGGTTTTCTCATGTTTGGGGAGAAAACTTTATCTCAGATCACTTTAAATCTTCCGCAGCATTCAGTTGCCTCAAAAATTGCACTATGGACCACGGTAACAATTTCCTGTTGACAGAAACTTACCTTCTAAAATCGCAAAAAATAGTTATTAACTCTACTGACAAAATTTTCTTATGTTTTCAGGTGATCAACCCTTTCACCAAGTATCCTTTTCATTGTTTTTTCTGAAAAAGTTTAGGTTTCCAGGAATATATTTTATTTGTCTACAATTCTTGATGGGGTTGTTCATCCTTAAATACAAACAGATATGCCTTGTTGTTAAACCCGATTGCTCGAAGTTTAGAAGAGCTGCGTCCTGAAGGATTTTTAAACGAAACAGCATTCGCCATTATACTGAGGACTGGCCTTGTTGCACTTAATGTAGTCATTGCCTTTCTTATTCCATTCTTTGGTAAGCATGCACCAGTTTTTCTTAATTGTGCATGGTGCAAGTCTTTCTACTTCCATTATGAAAAGTCTTGGTATCTCCTATCGTGTTAACTATTGTCAACTGAGATGCTTTGAAGCTGCATTGGATCTCCTCTGCATTTTTAACGTTCTATTGCATGTTTCAGGTCTTGTGATGGCTCTCATTGGATCTCTTCTCAGTGTACTTGTGGTATGTCATTTTTGTTCGTCTAACTCGCTATATTGTACTAGCACTGAGTAACTGAGCTGTATTGTGTGACTGTGCACTGGCAAAATAGTTGAAACTATAAGATTGTTCTGTTGGAATGATTAAACTGACCTTCACTTTGTTCTGAATTTAATAAAGTTATTTTCTGACATTCGTATGCACCATTATGTCGAGCTGATTCATGAGGATAACAGTCTCGCTAAATATTTGCTGATATACTGGGCACTGATTGATGATCATAGTTAACAATCCCATACCAGCCATAGTTAACAATCCCATACCAGATTGAAAAAGGGCTCTAGCTTCTATGAAGCAAATACCGGAACAATTACCATTATATACAAAATAGCAAATTAAAAAAATATGTACCTTTTGTTTCTTTTTCCGTACCTAAAAATCAAAGATCATAGGTTAACGAATGTACTTCCCATGACTACAGGCAATCATAATGCCGGCACTGTGCTTCCTGAAGATCAAACAGAATAAAGCGACACGTTCTCAGGTAAATCGGCATCAAATACTTTCTCCGTCCCAAAATAAGTGTTGTTCTCGCTTTTCGAGGAGTCAAACGCTTTTAACTTTGACCAATTATATATAAAAAAATATTAATATCTATAATATATGATTAGTATCATTAGATAGATCATTGAATCTATTTTTATAAAAAACTTATTTAGATATATAAATATTATCAATATTTTCTCTAAATATAGTCAAAGTTAAGAAAATTTGGCCGGCACGGAAACCATAGCGACACTTATTTTGGGACGGAGGGAGTATATGTTTTGTCACAAGATGAGCATTCCTTTCTGCATGTCAATCTCTCATTCGGATATCTTGGATCAGTTCTACCATACTGGTGGAATTTTCTGCACGATACAACTGTGGAAGCTTGGCTAGTATGTTTATTTCTCAACCTCTAATTTCAGGTAATCGCAAGCATTGGCATTATAATAGTGGGGATCCTCAGTGGTGCCTTGGGGACGTACTCGTCCGTAAAGAGGATTTTAGAAAATTACCAATAAGTTCGTATGCCGTATTCACCAATAATACGTACTGCATATGATCAATTTTTGTATTGGATCGGAATTACGGAGTTTCCTATGTACTAATTATTCGGACTATACTATAATTGACTGGAATATGTATCACTTCTAATAACGTTATCATCTCTACTACTATTAATTACGGTACAGTCGTCTCTTTCAATTTTTTTTCTGTCCACTGCCCCGTTTTCTGCCCCTACCCTATCCCGTAGAAGCCCTTACCCGTGGAAGCCTCGTGGAAGGAAAAACAAAACAAAACATAGAGTCCAGAGAAAAAAAAAAACACGATGAACAAATTGTTATGGGGATAGGTGGGTCATGGGATGTTTTGGCCCATAAGTATGGGATAGGTTGGCATCTGAAGTGTTTGTCTGGTTCTAAAAAAAAAGTGTTTGTCTGCCGTGACTAATCTCATGTCCAGTTTGTCATCAATCATCAGGCGATAGTGAGTCGTGTTTTGCGAACGTGATCGTAGGCTTCTGGAGCAGCTGAGCAGTTTGCCATACGTTCGTCCTCTGCCACTGTCTGCGGTCAAAGTTTCAAGTTAGCATGTGTGGAGGCATGCATCGTTGGAGGACTGTCAGTCTGTTGGATATATGCCAATGAATTTGTTACCTCACATATAACATGTACGTAGTTAGCGTAAGAATGAAGCAGGTTGTGATCTGATAACCCTTGAAGCTCGTAGTTCAATTGAACACGAGAAAGGCACAATCGTGTATTGTCGCACGTTATGTTTATTCGTCTTCATAGTGCCTTCTTCTCATGTTAGCTTTTTCCTTGCTAGTCCATCTTGTATGTGTATTTTTAACGGACGACAGTCGTAGAGGATGCACCATGCGGTGCACACACTCGGGATACCTGAAGCTGCGGCGGGCATCGGCATGTGTGAGTAGCGTCACGATGTTGTCGAACACGGGCAAAGCGAGCACGACCAGTATAAAAAGCAGACATTAGCGCGAGGTCTCAGAGCAGGTGTGAGACCTTGATTAAAAGCCCGTAACAACTGTACGGACATTTTGTTAATATACCTTTAAATTAGTTGCTTGATTTCATTCTAGCAGATTCCTGTTCGAAAATGCTGTACTAAGACTGGATCGTACGATCTGTATCATGACTTTTTTTTTTATATACGTATGAGAGCGGGTCAGTGGGACATAACCGGTTGTACAACAGGGTCGTAGCTTTATGCATAGCAAGGTTGATTTGATTCAAGTAAGAGTGTAGCCCGAAAATCAACTATACTGGTAAAATTGATTTGGTTCAAGTAACAGTTATGTAGCAAATCAACCTTGAGCATGGATGGGTTAGGAACCGAATGGACAGTGTAGCCCGAAAAGAAAGGTCTTTCCGGTTGGGATAAATCGATGGGCTGGGCTGGTCCTTTCCTCAAGCGGACTGTCCCATTTGCTACTGGTGGAGTAGAAGGAATACTGGGCTGCCCTTGCATGGCAAAACAGGTTAACATTTAAGTAGAAAAAAGTTCTTTTAACCTCCTTTAACTATTGTCGGAGTTTAGTTTCTTTCTTCAATTATAAAACCAGATATTCGTGCTCCTTCAACTATCAAAACCATTCTATGTCTGTTTTAATCAGTGGGTTTGTCCACATGACATAGAACAACACTTATTTAATGTCATGTTATCTTTTTCAAAATAAAAAGATACACTTTATATTTGGATATTTAAAAATTATGAGAGTTTTTATATTTCAAGATTAGCTTATGAGACAAACTTTTATTTTGGAAATATATATGGATATGGTCTCATATTTGAATTAAAATTCATCAAGTATTATATTATTATATCATGAGTTATTTGATTTTTTCACATTGGTTTATTTAAAAATTTTCTATATCAGTTCTATTTAATTCCAATTCAAATGTAATATCATTAATAATTCATATAAAAATAATATAATGCTTAGTCTATAGTCTAGATTTTAAAGGTGTGAAAGTTCACGATGACACAGAGGTGTGATAAATTAAAAATAAGAGAAACATATATTTTATATATATACAATAAAAATAAAATAATTAACATACTAATATTGAACTACAAAAAATCTTATGAATTGTTAAATTTTTTAGTGCATGTTTTTGAATTTTTAATTAAAAAACAATGACATGGCATTAAAATTGTGTCTCTCGCTGCCACATGTGCGTCACTTGGACAAAACCACCATTAAAAACATACTTAGGAGAAAAAAAAATGGTTTTGATAGTTCAAGAAGCATGAATATCTGGTTTTGTAGTTGAGGGAGGAAAACTGAACTTTGACAATAGTTAAAGGAGGTTAAAAAGACTTCTTCCTAAGAAATAAGAACTACTGCACCAATTTCAAGAACGTCATCTCTACTAAATCGTACCATCTCTGCCATTTATTTTACTCTTCCACCGTTCCATGTTTTTCAGAAATTGGGGGAAGAAACCTTAAATATGTTGTATGTGCTTATGTTACTTCAGTTGGTTCCTTCTTGAACAAAACATCAGTTTTGATATCACACAGCCTATTGCGTTCGTGCAGAATCTGTTGTTATCATATAAACACTGCATGCATGCTGGCAGTCGAATGATTAAAAAGGCACATGATGCTTTTACACAAATTGAAAAGTAAGGATTGTTGCTGTAGCAGTACAAACTTCAAGCATTACCAATATTCGTACTACGGGAATGAGGCAAATGTGCTGGACTAACAGTGGAAAGTAGAGAATTGTTAAGCTTGAAACCCACATACACAAATGGGAGGAAAAGAAAGTGAAGGTTGCTTTGCGGAGGAACTTTTCATGCAAAGCCGGAGTTTGCCCCTTTATGGGGCTCCAACTTTCTATTGGCACCTCACATTTGTTTTTAAGGAATCCTAAGTGACCAAAAGGCCCCTCCTCCATAGCAAACAGAAAGAAGGGTGTTAACTTTATGCAAAGATGAGCATCTTTGCAGAGTGCATCCCACTTCGCAACATTTAGCCCATCTTAAAAGACAAGAGCTCTTTTTCCTCATGACTTTTAGTAGTGCAATCTTTCTGCCTTCAAAAGTGGCTAATCCTTTCTCTTCCTTTGATTGGTGTCTCAAACTCCCTGGCCTTTTCTTCTTTTCACCCAAAAAGGGCACATCTTTTTGCTACACCCTTCACCATCCATGCTGTGGACCTAAGGGAGCATCAAGCAAGCATAATGCTCTTTGTCAAGACCTCCCCAGGTGCCTTCACACCTCCACGACATTTTTTTTTTGTTTTGAAACTACCTCCACGACATCTTGAGATAGAAAGAGAAAGAGATGAGGCTCTCAATGGGCAATCAATTATAAAGCTTGCCAACTTTACTGGTGATGGCCATGCATGCAATTTTCAATTGAGCTAGCTGAGCTGGAGTGTTTCACTCATGCCATCCATCGTCCATATGGTTAAAAACCTGCCATCACTAGAATAAAAAAGTTTGCAGTGCCTGATTTAAAGGTTTGATAGGGCTAATCATGGTGGTTAAAAGGTGCAGCTTTAGGGTGTTGGGAGTGGGTGGACTATGATGGACGCGATTCACACTTTTACTTTGCACCAACTTTTTTTGTTTCTTCAAGCTAAGGATTGACACACACGAGCAGCAGGCAGAGGCAGGCATACATAGCATCATTACTCCGGCTCATGATGGTCTACTTTGAGTTGTGGAGATGCATGGTAACTTAAGCAAGCGAAAGAGAGGGAGACGAGCCGGGAAAGAAAGCAACAGCTTTGCTTGCACCTCTCTCCTCATGGCATGAATGAATGAATCGGCATGATTTCACCACCAAAGTGCCGTCCACTGGACGCCTGAAAGAGTGAGGAAGAAAAAGAGAGGAGAAAAAGGTTACTCCTTAAAAAGACATGAATGAAGGAAGAAAAAAAAAAGCCTAGTGAAATTATGCGTGTATAAACCACGCTACTAGCTTCCTTTAAATTATTGGTACGTGCTTTGCAGGAATCGTGCTCGATGGATTCACTTTTTCACCTTTGTTCAATAATTACGCACGCACACTGGAGGTTTGTCAAAAGGGGGAAAAGGCAACGGAAAAACTCCTCTGAATTATATGACAAGATAGCTCACATCATATACCTGAAAGAAGCAATGTTGTGGAGTACGACGTTTGCATACAAGTTACTGTATGCTCGGGCTTTGGGTTCAGGCTGGGCTGCGTCGACTCGTGTCCAACATAGTTTAACCCAACCCATCAGCCCTGCTGTGTCAAGCCCATGTGTGTAAATTAAGCTTCACTAAAGATATAATCTTCGCTCAACTATATTTTAAAAAATTACAAAACTTGTCTGATGCTGCCATGCTGGGTAGCTACAATGCGTGCGTAGGTAGATGCGTGGCCATCCATTTCCAGAAAGGAGATACATCAGTGGAGAAAATAAAGCCAAGTGCGGCCGGTGTGCGCTTACTGCATATTATTAGCACTGCTGGCAATATCAGCACATGCTGCCTTTTTTTTTTTCAGTTATGTGTGTGGGGGAAGCTAAGAAAGATCACTCATTATACCATGATGCCGCGGGCGTGAATATGATTCGGCGCAGCCGGACAAGGAGATGGGGGCTCGATCTCAACCAGCAGCCGGCTGGCCGGGCCAGGGCCGCTTTGCCGGGCGCAGTACGTGGGGATAGATCGTCGTGATAAAAGTTAGGCCCCGCGCGCTGTCACGCGGCGTTACGTTGTGAGCAGCAACCGCGCGCACCTGCTACGCGCGCGGACGTAAGCACGAGCGAGGAGAGGACGGCATGTGGTGGTGGTGCACGGCTGGTCCGCCTCCGCTTTTGCCCGTTGTTGCGTTGCGCCTTGTGCCAGTAGCGCCTGCCATTATGCCGTTATCGCCGTGCGCCGCAAACAAAAAAAAATCGCCTTGTTGCTTATGTGTGGCATACGTCGACCTCTGGTACGAACGCGATCGGTGCATGCATGCTTGACAACGAACACTCCCCATGCATGCATGGTGCGTGTGTGTTGGCAACTAACTACAGATCTGATCTCTTTCTCCCTATTGAATTTGAACACACGTCTGCAAACTAACCGCGGGTTGGAGGTTTGGAGTACGATGCGATGCATCTCAGTGATTTGAAATAGACACACGTCTACATGATGATGTAAAACAAGTAGTATATGTATGTCTTTACTCTAGGGAAAAAATGTGCAGCGGTTCTGCTCAGTTTTTGAAAAAAGTGGACAAAATTCTCTCCTTATTGCCGGCCCTGAAGCTAGCGATTAGTTCAATCTACAATTAAAGTCTCTAAGCAAACTAGGATACTTCTATAATAAAAACTTAATTTGATAAATTTGGAAACTGATGTGACACTTGAATCGAATCAAACATGATAAATTACTTTGTATCTCATATTTTTCTCATCCTCTTTGATTTTGAACCACGTCGATGTCTTGATCCTAATGACACTTCCATCCTCCTCCAGCTCCACTATCATAGTTACTATAGATTAATCCTTACCATTGCACAATTTTGTTTCTTTGCCCATCACGAGGCACAACCATTACGAATGATAGACTTGATGTTGGAGTGTAGTTGATAGTGACACAACGGAAAATATTCTTAAAAGTAAATTAAAATATACTTGGAAATATTTAATTTATTATTGAAAGATGTATCTAGTTCAAATAAGAAAAAAAATTTATGCCAGGGAATTGTTTGACTCGAAGTCTTAAATTCCATATTTAAAGCCACAAATGTAGAGAATGGTGAGCGGGGGAGATGCGGATACCACCACATAAAAATGGAAATGATCACTACTCTGACGTGCCTAGAGTTAAAGTAAAACAGTGTGAAGGATGAAAAGATTGTAATGATGGTTCAATCAGGACCACACACTCTTAGATGCAGCAAGAGCCGGAATATGATAAAATAGCATTTTAACAATTTTATTTGATGATGAGATCCTATTCTTAGCAAGAATAGTGCCACATAAGGCTGTTAACGGAAAAATAGACGAACTTAAGGTGAGGTTCACCAATATAGAACGAGCGACAACGAGATATCCTCGACAAGAAATTTGTAACTCAAAGAAGAAGAAGAATATCAAAAGTTAACCGGAGTTTAACTTCTAAAAATAAAACTACGGAGAAATATGACTATCTTTAGATGGTAGCTTTGTCTCACCTCACTCAAACGGCTAAGAAGATGGTGAGATAGCTAAGGGGATTGATAGTGTATTGAGTTTTCGAGTCAAATATGTCTAGATGTATACAACTTAGTATGTATAATATAAATTCATTCAGCCTGCTTAAAGAACTCACTAGATTAGTAATGTTTTTTTTACATTTCTTTTGCTGCTATTTAAATCATTTTAAATTTCAACTTATCATTATAGCTTGGTGTTGACAAATAGGCAGAACTAAAATTAAATCTTGTTGGAAACAAAAAATCATATGGGGCAAGCAAATAAAATTGATGATTTCAAATGGTTAACAATGGTATAAAGTTTAAGTTATGGAAAATTAACTTTTATGAATAATTGGATGATGGTCTAACATCTCACATGGTAGTACTTACCCGTATGAACTAAGACTTTATTATGTTTGTATATTGTAAAATAAATTACACATAATAAATTTTAATAATCATAAACCCACATGTGGAATAGCCTCCTGGACATCAGCCTTGACACAAATTGTCAAGGACCGAATGTGTATAGCTAGTGCTCTTTGCTTTACTTGATCCGCCGGCCCCAGTTTGGCAGAAGCACATACAGATGCTTGCACGTTGAATAATCCGGTCCCTGTCCCCCGCCTCTTTTTCAGCTGCACGCACGCTTCGCCTGTTACCACTTACCAGCACTCGAGTTCAATCACACCTCCAAGCAAACCAAACTAACCACAGCAGCAACATACATGTACGTACATCTCTTTCTGTCCCGCCGCAGCAGCTAAACCTCTTATAACACCGCCTCAACCGCCATCGGCGACTACTAACCGCGCGCTGAGAGTACACGGCGTCGCAGGCAGAGGCATGAGAGCTTTCACGACGGCGGCGCCCGCCGTGGCCACGCTGCCATCGGCCGCGCCGCCTTTGACCCCCGACGCCGCGGCCGTGCTGTCCCGCGCTGCGGCGGACGCGTCCCGCCGGCGGCACGCGCACACGACGCCGCTCCACGCGGCCGCCGCGCTGCTCTCCGGTCCGGCGCCGCTCCTCCGCGACGCGTGCGTGGCGGGCCTGGCGTCGCCGCACCCGCTCCGCTGCCGCGCGCTGGACCTCTGCTTCGCCGTCGCGCTCGACCGCCTCCCCACCTCCACGGAGCAGCTCCAGCACCACCACGCGGCGCCGCCGCCGCTCTCCAACGCGCTGGCCGCCGCGCTAAAGCGGGCCTACGCGCACCACCGCCGCATCGGGAGCGGCGGGGCGGACTCCGACGACCACCGTGTGGGCGTGCCGCACCTGGTGCTGGCCATCCTCGACGACCCCTCGGTGGCGCGCGTGATGCGGGAGGCTTCCTTCTCCAGCACGGCGGTGAAGGCCGCCATGCTCCGGTCCCTCTCCGACCCCGCGGCGCCCGACGCGTTCGTCGCCCGCGCGCTTCACCACCGGCAGCAGGCCACCTCGTCGCACCGGGAGGAGGAGGTGGCCAAGGTGGTGGAGGTGTTGAAGCGGGGGAAGAAGCGGAACCCGGTGCTCGTCGGCGACACGGTGGACGTGGACGCAGTGGTCCAGGAGGTGGTCGCGCTGGTCCACAGGCAACGGCTCGGCACCGCGCGGGTGGTCTCGTTCCCCAAGGAGTTCGGCGATCTGGTGGACATGAACCGGGCCGAGCTCGTCGCCAAGATCAAGGAACTCGGCGAGGCGGTCCGGTCCGAGCTGACGATGACGGCGGCATCGGGTAACAGCTGCGTTGGTGGCGTGGTGGTGAACCTCGGCAACCTGCAGTGGCTCGTCGAGGAGAGGTCACATCAGCTGCAGGGCGAATCGCAGGAGAAGCGGAGGGAGGTGGTGCTCGACACGGCGCGCGCCGCGGTGGCCGAGCTGGCGCGCGTGGTCGGCCAGTTCGGCGGCGAGGGCGGCGAGCGCCGCGTGTGGGTGATCGGCACGGCGACGTGCGCAACGTACCTGAAATGTCAGGTGTACCACCCGGCGCTGGAGAGCGAGTGGGATCTTCAGGCCGTGCCCATCACGCCCAGGCCCCCACCGCCGCCGCCGCCGCCGCTCGGGCTCTCGTCGTCCAGGTTCGTTCGCGCTTCTTAATTATTTTCGCACTGTACTACTACTGTATTGCCGGTTCTCAGAAGAACAGCAGCTTCTTCTGATACCATTTACAGCTTCTAATACCATACTACTGTACTACTGTATTGCCGGTTCTCAGAAGAAGAACAGAACAATCAATTAACTTTGTCTGTTTTCTCTCTCGGTATTGCAGCCCCGGAGTGAACAGAGGCATCCTCAGCAGCTCGGTGGAGGTGTTGTCGTCGGCAATGACGAGCGCCATGCAACGGGCGCCGAGCCTCTGCAACACCTGCGCGGACGGCTACGAGCGCGAGCGCGCCGAGATGGCCTCGTCGGAGCTCGTTGCCCTCCGTCCCGCCGACCAGTCCATGTCGCAGTGGCTGCAGATCGGCACGCCCAGCGCAGCACGCCCGCTCGACCGCGCGCAGGTCGGTTGTTAGTTGTCGCAACATCATCTATTCATGCCATCGCACATGTCTTCAATTCCTATGCCCTGACGCGCGTGGAATCTGTCGTGTTTTTTTTCAGGACAAGGCGCGGGAGGCTGAGGAGCTGCGGCGCCGGTGGCGCGAGCGGTGCGCGCAGCTGCACTCGCATCACGGCCGGCTGGTAACCTGTTCCGAATGGAACGGCGCCGCCAGTGTTATCAACAGCATGCCAGCAGCAGCGCTGCCGGTACGGTCATCAGTGCATCCTAGCGGCGGCGCGGTGGACACGGACCTGGCGCTCGGCCCGGCGTCGACGACGAAGCCATCGTCGTGCGCTTCCATAGACGCGAAGCTCCTCGTGAGACGGCTCACGGAGGCGGTGAGGTGGCAACCGGAGGCCGCGGCCGCCGTCGCCAGCACGATCACGAAGGCCAGGTCCGGTAGTAGTGAACGCAACACGCGGTGCAAGGGCCCGGTGACCAGGTCCGACACGTGGGTCCTCTTCGCGGGGCCCGACGCGGCGGGGAAGCGGAGCATGGCCGAGGCGCTCTCCGCGTCCGTCTTCGGCGTGGGTGCCGTCACCGTGCGCCTCGGCGGCGGCGGCGGCGTCAGGGAGGAGGAACAAGCCGGATGCGAGGAGGAGTCCGTCGTCGTCGCGTCTTGCCGGGGACGGACGGCGCTGGACCGCGTGGCCGAGGCCGGGCGGTCCAACCCCTTCCGCGTCGTCGTGCTCGACGGCGTCGACCACGCCGACGGCCTCGTGCGTGGCGCGATCGTGCGTGCCGTCGAGTGCGGCCGGCTCGTGGACTCGCACGGCCGTGACGTGTCCCTCGGCGGCAACATCTTCGTGGTCATGTCGCAGTGGACGCCGTCGTCGTCGTCGGAACAAGTATCCCGTGCTGATGACTCGCCATGGAATAACCTGGACCCCACGGGGACGGGGAAGCGGCGCAGGGCTGCGGACGAGCCTCTCGACGGAGGAGACCGGCGGACGAAAGCGCGTAGGGAGTCCCCGCGGAAGCCTCTTCCCCTGGACTTGAATTTGTCCATGTCAGATGATCATAATATTGGGGATGAAGACGACAGCGGCGGCGAGGGGTCACGGAATTCGTCCAGTGATCTCACGGTGGAGCACGAGCAGGACTACCGTCACCAGCCGGCTCCCGGCAACTGCTCGTCGGCGCCGCCGTCAAACGT
Source organism: Eleusine indica (assembly GCA_030378355.1). Lineage (NCBI taxonomy): Eukaryota > Viridiplantae > Streptophyta > Magnoliopsida > Poales > Poaceae > Eleusine > Eleusine indica. The sequence continues at coordinate 1,989,075 of CM059495.1, forward strand.
GTCCGAGCTCATGCAAGCCGTCGACGGCACGGTGGTGTTCAAGCCGGCCGGCTTCGAGGCAATCCTGAAGCGGAGCGTCTCCGATGTCGCTGTATCTGCAAGCGGCGGAGAGTTGCCGGACAGACTTGCCGCTGGGGCACGCGCGCCGGTGGTCACGCCGTTAGAGACGTGGACCAATGGCGAGGTGCTTCTGTGCCCTAGTAGCATACGTCAGTTCAAACGCAGCTTCAGCACCAACGACGTTGACGGGGCAACGGTGGAAGGCAGTGCCCGGAGAAAAGACGGCGAGGTGTTCCCCATGTCAGTGACGGTCACCGTCGACGGGAACTGACAGCGACCATCACTGCCAACAAGTGGAAGTTAATTAAACTTTTCTTTTGTTGGTTGTGGTCATCAATGTATGATGATCGTGAGCGGTGTACATTACTACATCCATGTAAATTTGTTCGGGAGCAACCACAAGAAACTAGCTAGCTAGCCTTTTTTTTTTTCCTCCTCTTGTTTCATTTTGTCTCTTCATTTCTTTTGAATTCAGTCGGTAACCAAGTAACCATTTATGCCATCACGCACGTACTACGTACGTACTTATTCCCTCTACTGCATCGATCCAACGCGCCGCCCATGCACGTCGTTCTTTAGTATAGTAACCATGATTAACAGTCATCATTAGTTTATCAAAATACGCATCGACCTTGGTTCTTGGCGCATGGCAAGCACGTTTGATTGCATTACCGATGCTAAAAAGCATGCCTTAAAGCTGGTCGCATATCTGGCTGGTTGGAAACATATACTACTACTACTCTTAGCTGTGAGTTTTCATAGAACATTCCTGTAAAGTACTGTAGCATACACGCGCATTTCACTAACAAGAAGAGCAATTAATGTATCTTAAGTAGTAGCACAATCTGGCGTAGACATGCAGGGGCCAAAAGTTGGTCAAAAAAGGGCAAGTTTTCGCGTAGACGATCGACGACGACGCGCCTCGGGGGAGGCCGGCCGGCAACGACCGAAAAGAAGGCACGAAATTGCAACGCCAAGCAGCCAGCGCACGCGCCTCGCCGGCCGGGCGGCGCGCACTGCTAGCCGGCCGCCGCTTTACCCATCATCGATCCACACCGGCCAATGCAAAAGACGCGCGCGCGAGTTGATGAAAAGCAAAAGTTACCGCAGGGAGCGAGGTGAGAAAGGCACGCACGCTGTAACTAATTAGCGATTTTAGCCATGCTTTGCTTGTTGTACGTACACGACGATGATTCGATTTCGATTGGTTGACTGGTAGTGCGCGCGAGTGATGACCAGGCCTCCAAAGATTCACCACACCCCACCTTCTCCGGCCGGCTCGTCCATGCATTATCATCCGTACGACACCCGGCCCTTGCATTCGTTTGAGTATTATTTTAACCATGCGATCTACCGTCTTTTCATGGAAGATTTCTAGTGCTGTGTTCACATCTTTACATATCTGATGACCAGCTGAGAGTTACCTTTAGAGGCATGGGTTACATACGGCAGCAGCACAATTGGACGTGAGCCGCCTTCACATATGCATACGTACGATGGTATGTAATGTGTAGTAAATCTTTTAATTTCCTAGTGAGTTCACAGACTCTCGTGCAGTGATGAGATAAAAAAAAACTCGATAAGAGCTCAAATACACTATTATAGAGCATGATTAACAATATATAGTCCACTGATCCGATGAGCTAATACACGACAGAATCCTCTATATAAGTATATCATCTTTTTTATGTATTCAGGTGTACTTGTTGTGGAATAGAAATGCAGCTTCCCTAGGGCAGAAACAATTGGCTACTGTTTCTTTTTATATAAAAAGAGAGATCTACTGGTGACTAATGAGAGGGCAGGGAGACTCGACTCCAAACTAACTCTCTGTAGTTCTACTGCTAGGCTGTTATTAGTTAACTAGTTACGGACCCAATCACCAACGTTATCCCTAGCCTAGAACTCAACAAATACCATTACAGTATACTATCCCATCGTGCAGAGAATGATGCATGCGGCAGCGGTACACATCGTGCTTTGAAATGGAAGGGAATAGATGGGGTGATGATTTGTCGCTGCGCTAAATTCCCTTCTCTGATAAAAGAGAGCAGTTGGTAATGATCAGTTAGCAGCGGTAGATGACAGAGACAAATTGCTGCATGTTTAGGGATAAGGGCCACAGGACAAATGCACACTGTAAGTTTCGTTATAACCACTCTCTGCTACGCCTCTAAAAGCCAAAAGGACATGTATTTATAAACAAAAGTTCTCTGCTGGCCCTTGTGCCCACATATTGCAAACATCTCTCAGCTACTGGAGCTCTACAGATAATAAACTATTGAATCTCTGTAAATATTATTGCGCAAGCTATAGTAGTAGCATATGACCGTACAGTTAATCAACTGCTATATGTATGCTTCTTTCAGATACTGAAACAACACAAATTTGTATGCCTGCACCGCCGTAATCAAGATGATGATGAAACCATGTACTTGCAGTAGTAATTTAACAGGTTTTTCTCTATCCTTCGGCAGCAGGCAGGTGCAGCGAGCCACTGTTAGAGGAGGTAGACAAAGGCCACAGATGGTAGCAACAAAGCGGATCGATCGCTAGACGCCAAGGACAAAACTGCTGTATGTTTAGGGATAAGGGCCAGAGGACAAACTAGGTGCACGTTAAGCACGTAACTACTTGCCTTTGCGCGCGGCAGTGGGGGCTGCAGATAAAGTGGTAAATTATCCCACAGCTTTAGCTGGAATCGACGGAGGAGAAAGAAGTTGGTGTGTCGACTGAATCGGCCCCCATTCTACCAGTGGTGGTCTGCGTGAAAGTCCGCGCCACCAGCAGCTTTCTGAATTTACCACTACACGGTCTACACCACATTCAGTGCCTGCCGTCGTGACATCGGTAAACCAACTCTCGCCTGCAAGCCCATGCTGCCCGTAAACGGTAGCAGCGGTGGCGACAGAGTTGTGCCTACGGCGACAGTTGCAAGAAACCCAGGGGTGCTCGCATCGCATGCATGTTCAGGTACAGCATCTACCTCTCGAGTCCCCAGTTCAGTACAGCTACCTCCGGACTTGAAATGATGGCATCCGGACACTAGATTTAAACGAAACTAGATGATACCCCACGCGTTGCTTGCTGCGGGATTTATAAAAGTGCTTTAAGAGATTGAAAGATAGATTAATTTGGAAACAACATTATATATTTGGATATATATTGACAACATGAGCAAAAGTAGGATCAAATAAATATACATGGCAACTTTTGAAAATGCTACATATGTTTTATTTATGATAGATTAAAGACTCATTCTGGGGCATCTATAATTATTCGAGAAAGTTGTTTTAGCTGTATATGTAACACGTGCACATTAAATATTTTACTTGCTTTGCCTGAATGATGGAAATTAAAATAGCAATTGGAAAATTAAGTGTTTCATTTGTAAATTGTATAGCATTTCAATATAGGACAATTGCAAACTCAGAGCTAATGATAAAAAAAGTTACTTATACAATTTTCTCTTTTCAGAATGCTTACACTATTGTTTGGTTGTCCACGCTAAGCTTCACAATAATTAGGAGGAACATGCAGTTGAAAGGCATAGAGATTCATTTTATTACTTGAATGACCTATAAAAACTAAATTAAAGCTCTATTTTTTATCAGTTTAGATGAATATATTCATTCTCTTATAAGATGGATATAGTTGGAAACTAAAATAGGGTCATTCATATATTAAATATTATCATGAATTATAAAATCAACTTAGTTAAATAAAACTATTCAACCCAGTATGCTGAGTTTCCTGATAAAATAATAAAAAGTCATACCTTGAAACATTGAGATATTTTTTTATATAGAAAAGACTTCTGGTATATCCATGTCCATTGCTACAACAGTTTCCTGATATCACGAGTAGTGCGTACCTGGAACATAAGCATGCGATGATATATTAGTTTTAGTAAATACTAGAATGAAGTAATGCAGTAACTCTAGAGGAAAAGAATTATTTTATAAATGGATAAATCGTTAGTGAACAAAGTGTATTAAGAACATAACAAGAGAGAGAGAGAGAGAGAGAGAGAGAGAGAGAGAGAGAGAGAGAGAGAGAGAGAGAGAGCTTCATCTCAGAAATTGTTTCGTTGAAATCCAAAGAGAAAATAAGATCTCATTAGAAATGATCTGGGGTACTACGGAAAGAGTAGACGTACTTATAAGGTAGTGGTAAGATGAGGCAAGAAAATAAGAGAAGAGATTTAAACAGATGTATAGAGTAACGTATTGGAATTTAGAGACATTCATGGTGAATAATGAGATACGGGAGAGGTGAGGAGGCCAGAGGTCCCATCGGTTGTGCAAGATAAAGAGGCAATAAATAAGAAAACAATTAATCAGTGTTGAGCTATTAAGACAAAAGAAATAATGTTTGGGCTCTTAAATGCTTGACATTATGCGCATGTTTGTGAAGAGAAGATTATTGTTCATCATATTTGTATGGAGTGACAGATGTGATGAGATGTAAAGATCCAACGATGCAAAATAATTCAGGTGATGTGACTTAATGTGGTTAGAGAGAAATAGAAGTTATGACTCTCAGTGCGTTGCATTATTTATATATATGTATTGAATAGCCGCTACGCTTGTACGCAGCATGTTACGGTGCCAATTTACCTGGCGCCACACAGTGCACCTATGGCGCCAAAGGACTCCTCCATTTCTGAGAACTATTTTCAGGAGTACATACAACTATGAAAAACGTATTCAAAAGAACCAAAATATAAAAATTTCACCTGTCCCACGCGCGTCCTCTGGTCTCTATTGGGCTTTCGCTCTCGGTGGGCTAGCGGTTCGCGCGTTCATGGGCTCTCGGTAGCAAATTTCACCTGCCTGAAAAAAAAAGAAAAAGAAAATCTTTCCGGTTGAGGAAGATGGCATCAGGCGGACGACGTAGATCGCGGCAGTCACCTGCGGGGGCGGCGAGCGGCGCTGACGAGGCTCCAATTGGGCAGTATATACCTGGGCGCTCGTTATCAGCGGGGGTGGGCGGCGGCGACTAGAGTCTGCTTGGGCAGGAGGTACCGGTGCGATCGGGATCGGCGGCGAGCGGCGGCGAGGGTCTGCTTGGCCACGATGCATCAGAGACATCTGGATCTGAGGCGGCGAGCAGCGGCGGTGACGCTGGTCCACTTGGACCGGAGGTACCTGGGCTATCGGGATCTGCAGTGGCGAGCGGTGACGGCGGGGATCCACCTGGGCAGAAGGGGGCGACACTCATCCGGCTGGGGTCTGGGCCACAGCAGCAGCCCTACCTTCCGCTGCGGCAGAGTGAGATGCAGTTTCTAGGAAGCGACAGCTCTTCGGAGTCGGAGCCGGTGATCCCTATCGGCACATTTTCCAGAGTTCATGAGCTAGCAGAATCAGCCCCTTCACCTTCTGTCCCCTCAGGGCGAGTGAGGAAGAGGAAGAGAGGGATGCTGCTGCGGTCACCTTCAAAGCCACCACTGTTGGACGCAAGCGAAACCATGGCAGCAGCAGAGAAGAGCACCGACTATTCTGACTATAGCTCACCTATTCGCCGCACCAAGTCTTTGCGCGTGAAAAAAAATAACGGAGAGCGGACGTGTGGTCTATAGTACAAACCCAGATCAGAATGTGGTGGCTGCGCACCACAAAGATTATCAGGAATACCAAAGGAAACTTGGTATGTTCCTATCTTTTTTCGACTTGTGGTATTTTGACTAATTAAAAAACATTAATAGGCCATCTCCTAAAATTTAGAGGAACCTGCCTTATAATTAGTCAATTAATTTTCGTTAAGTTCAATTTATGGTTCTAAAGTATGTTTCTTGTGAAAGTTGTACATGTGACTTTGAAATTTCAGAACTAAAGTTGGTGTTTCAAGGTAGCACAAAAAAGGTATAGATTTTGCTTTATGACCAGCATCAGCGATTTGAGTTTGCTCATTTCTTTCTTGAAGTTTCTTAAAGAGTAAATTACGCCACGGTCGTTGAACTTTGTCTCTGGGTGTCATCTAGATCTTCAGTATCTCAAAATGCATATTCTGATCCATATCCATAGACTTGCTAAAGTGTCATTTGGGTTCAAAATCCCCAAAATTCCCGTTGTTGTTTGCCTGATGTCGTCAAATGCACTGGCCAAGATGCTATCAAAATGCACTGACGGATATGGGCTTTAGCAAGTTTGCATCGGCCATGATGCTATCAAAATGCACTAACGGTTAGGTACTTTAGCAAGTTTAGGGACTATATGCATTTTGATAGTTCAAACGCATAGATGGCACTTCACAACAAGTTTAGTTACTGTAGTGTTTTTGATACTATAAATTATGTGCATGCGCTATTCACCATCACATGCTTTACCATTGAACTCTTAAAAATTTAATGAATTGGCTTTGTTATCAGATAGTTAGTTTTCATTGAGTTTAATGAATTATTACAACAACGTTTGTATCTACTCCATCTCTATAGCTCGCCTGCAGGAATTGCCCACGCTCAAGCAATGCAAGTATGGCCCAAATATCACTGATTGGCATGACCTCAATCAAAAGAAAGCGGTTCTTGATGTGGCCCAATCAGTGGTGACCATTTCATCCTATAACGGTATCACATATTACATCTATATCATGTTAGTCATGGTATGCTGCTTTATTAGGCTAAATTCTCTATTGATTATAGGTGACATTGAAATAAACCGCTGCACAGGAATCATCATTGAGTGGATTGAAGACAATAAATCTGCTACTGTTGTCACATCATCTCGAGTCATATGCACGAAGACATCATTAGATGATTGGGAAGACAACAATGTGTATGCTCCCAATGCCAAGGTACAATTTTGCTGTCATTTTCTTGAAACTACTATATCTGCCCCTCATAGTTTTATCCTTGTGCTATTAAGCATGCATACTCACACGATTATATTCTCATGTTGTGACATATCACAATATTCTCATGTAATTTACACTAAAGGTCATTCGTTTGGTTGGAAGAAAGGTTAAGTCTTGCAGTAATAGGCTAGTTTTTTTTTTTCAAATGGAACCATTTGTGCATTCTAGTTGATTTCATCTTATTATCTTAGAAAGTTCTATATGATTCTAGGAATCATATATATCTGCAACCATATAACAATGTGACATGACCCAACTCAAGAGGTGGTGTTAGAATGGCTGAGTCACCACCACTGCCATCACAATAGTCACAAAATATAGAAATATTGATATGATCTGTTTCATTACCATTCCTTGGATGTGTGCGTCTTATATTAGCCTAGCCCATAAAAGTTTCTGCGTTGCTAACCTGATTACAAAAGTCAAACAGTTTGTAAAAAAACTTAAGCCTGTAGCTAACCTGATTATAAAAGTCAAACAGCTTGTTAAAAAACTTGAGCATTGCACTTTTTCTTTTCAATTACTCTTTCATTGTACACATCACTACCCAAGTGGTGGCAGCGATATTTTATTTAAGTTATTTAGCTATGTCTTTCATGGAATGCCTGAAAGCATTTCTTCCACCACATCCTTGGTATTGTGTCTATTTTTTTTTCTAGAATATGTTTTTAAATATTTCTCTTGGATGTTTGTATTGATGCATTGCTATCAATTGCATAAATGTTGTTTGATTCCATGAGTGTCACAAAACAAGAATTCTATTCTACTTTATATTTTTCTCTATCTATTTTTTTAAGAATGTTATTGAGGATTTTTATTTTCAGGTGATTGCTCACCTAGCAGATGGGACTACTTCTGAGTTGAGCTTGTCGTATTTTAGCAAACATTATGGCATTGCTTGTTTCAAGATCAGTGCAGAGTCAGGCATAAAAGTTGTATCACTGGACCCGAAGATAGAGTTTGGTCATGAAGCTTGTGGGTTAGCGAGGGATACAGAGTTGGGTTTGGTTTGTAGGCGCACAACTGTGAAGACGATTGACCCATGCGGTCATCAGAAAAATCATTGGCTATTTATCGATGATGAAATCCCCGTGGTATAATACATTCGCATATGATTTCTTTATTTTTAACTCTTTTATTGCTAGAGGTATTATTACTTAATAGTGCATACTCTTTTGTACAGTGCTGCAGTGGAGGGGCATTAGCAAATTTCGATCGGAATGTTATAGGGATGGTACTGAGTGCTCTACCAAATGCTGCTTTTATTCCGAGCTCTATTATACTCAATTGTTCTAGAGTGTGGATACGATTTGGGTGTGTATTCTTTCTCTCGTATTCATTCTTAACCTTTTTGTCTACTTTTTATACTGGACAAATGATTGTAAGCCAAAAAAGGAAACCATAGTCTCCGTCATCCTCTCAATTTTCTTATGCATGCTAGAAATAAATGAAGGGGACTTTAAAAGCAGGTCATTGTCTAAAATCTATGCATAAAGTCCTAGCTTGCTTTATTAATATACATTTTTAAATTCGTCAATTGATTGTTTTGATGTTATTCTTCGGATATGGAGGGCCGCAAAAGATATGAAGTTTTCTTAGGTTTATGTATGATCCTTGACTGTACTGTACATGTTGACTCATTTGTTTGAATTCAATAATCTGATGAGTTAATAATGTTTGTAGGCGCCTTGCTCGCCCTTATCTTGGTTTGAAGCTAAAGAATGTGGATTTTATGATATGTCATATCTCGAGCATCTGTCCCATATGTTCAATATCAATTCTGGTCTCATTGTAACACAGGTATACCTATTCATTTGATTTATTTTATTTGAATTTGAAATAGATGACGAATTTCACAAATCCACACTACCTTTGATTAGTTCTAACTTCTTTTTCATAATATAGGAAACAAAACTTTGCTGTTTTGCATCAATTCTGATTCGACCCTGCGGAGGGTAAGACCACCCCCGAGGCATTTCATTACTGAAAGAACTCACGCAGGCCGAGAAATCCCCGAACCCCTCTCCGTCCCTTACACGAGGGCCATGTGATCCCTGTGAGAAACTTGGTCGGTGTGTAGCACCGTTACGCGCGACCACCGACCAGGTCGGGCCTTAACCTGTGCTCTGAGATTGCGGAGAGGCGAGGTTATTTTTTAACCCAGGCCATAATTCATCCCATCTGAGGATCGAACTTGGGACCTGAGGTGCTACTCGGGAGCCCCAACCACTACGCTGAAGGAACTTTCACTCATCAATTCTGATGACTTGGTTCAACTTGTTAGTCTCATAAGTCTGTGCCATTTCTATTTTTCTATATGGATAGACTCGCAAGACTAACAAGTGGGTTTCATTCATAAATAGGACAGCAAGGTTATCTATAAATTTGGTGCTTCAAATTATTGTTTGCGGGATTTTACCCAACATTTTTTGGTTATATTACTTTTTTCTTTTGAGCTGGAAGACTGGGTTACATTGTCTAGGCCCCAACCGTGATCAACCTCCCAAAAGACATTCCATCCTGTATTGATAGGACATTTGAGGTCGTGTTTTTCATTTCTGAACCTGCTTAGGAGTTGTCCATGCTTCTTCACATACGCATCTGAATGTTCAAGTGACAGCCGTGTGCAGGTGGAGATTTCTCCGTTGATTTGTATCTGTTACCTACATTTGTTTGGTTCCTCTCAGACCACCATAGACGTAAGAAGGTTGCAATTCTTAATGGAGATTTCTCCTTCAGGACAACTTCTCTGGATGACGCATTGTTCTAGTTTTACCCCTATTTATTCTTTAGTTCTACTGCTTGCCACCTTTTCTGACCATACATTTGCATTTGAAAACAAAAATGTTTACCATCTTAGTTGAGACTGCAGCATAAAGTGCATCTTGAATCACCCTCCGTGCAATTGCTCATGGGCTTCGTTTCAATTGCAAGGCTGGGATGTACTACAGAAGTGAATTTCTATAGTAGATTTCAATTCATCATGATCTCATCAGTGCCTCCTTGTGAACTTTATGTTGCACTGCTGCAGGACCTAAGGCTCTTCCTTTTGAAATTGAATCCTTTGTGCAAAATTGACAGAGGAAACCCTTTGAATCATAATTCCATTCAACAAAATCCTCCATTCCTTTTCATATGGGGATGCACAGAATTAATTATGCATCTTCAGCACAAAATATTTGCAGTGCAAACTCGATCAATTCAGCCACCAAAGCAGAGATTACATGTCTCTCTGATAGAAATTACATGTCTTTCAAAATGCTTCTTTCAAAATACATTATATTGCTACAAGCAGCACTTACCCAGAAGGGAAACATTTGGCTGAGAGAGCCTGGGTTCTGCTAGCTTACATATGGTTTTCCCTTTCGGGAATCCCCAAACACTTAAACACACAAAGAAAAAATTACCTTAGAGATGATATCTTACAGTGGACTCACGCTCTTTATATTACAAGTGGACTACTAATATTGCTACTTAGTGGTGGAGGTGGAAGGCGCTCTTGAGGAGTGAGCTCAAAACGCCGGACAATGAGTGATTGGTGTCTTACTTCTGAAGCTCAGGTCCTTCTTTTATAGTAGAATGAGCGGTACTCCCTTCCTGTTTATTTAGCACACGTAACTTTCATCTTCATGTAGCAAGTACACCAGGTGTCATATACAGCATCCTTTAATTGGCATTGTCTTCCTTTCATGATGATATTTTCTTGATTTTTCTTGCTAAGTCTTTATATATTTATTATATGTACGAAGCAACACAAGATATTTAACCTGGCATGTATGTCAATGCCATGAATAATGTCGATCACTATTCTTTTGATGTCTTGTGACCTTCTTTCTGCGATGCTTTGCGATATGATGTTATTTATGCTGCGAGCATTGGTCTAGATTGGTCTAGCTAATTATAGGGTGGTCTCACACACACACATAAATAAATAAATAAATAAATAAATATATATATATATATATATATATATGTGTGTGTGTGTGTGTGTGTGTGTGTGTGTGTGTGTGACCACTATTTTCCATTTTCTCATATTTAGTGAACTTCTTGCATCTTAACCTGTTGAATCCATCAGAATCTACAGTTCATGGTGCCGAGCTGATCACAAACGGTTTTGGCGAGATCAAAACTGACCATTGCATAAAGATGGATTGCTTGTGTTACAGCCTTAATTAAAATCTTGTTCCTATCTTTCAATCTTTATATCCTTATTCACAGTTTTTCTCGTATATATTCAGAGGTAGTGGTTTTGAAGTAGCCAATACAAACCAAAGACCAAGTATATTTTTTTATTATATCATCACATAACTACAGGACACTCATCACTAGCCTATATGATCATAAGCTTCGTCGCGAAAGGGCCTTCAGCATAGTGGTTGGGGCTTTCGAGTAGCACCTCTCAGGTCCTAGGTTCGACCGCCAGAGAGGACGAATTATGACCTGGGTTAAAAAAATTCTCTCGCCTCTCCGTAATCTCAAAGCACGAGTTAAGGCCCGATCCGGTTGTGGGTAACGGTGCTAAGCGCCGGCCCGGTTCTCACAGGGATCACGTGGCCCTCGTGTAAGGGATGGAGAGGGGTTCGGAGATTTTCTCGGCCTGCGTGAAAAGGTCTTCTTCTTAATGCAATACCTCGGGAGTGGTCTTAGCCTCAGTGGGTTGAGTTTTTTTTTAATCATAAGCTTCGCCCATGACGAGCTTTAAAGCCACGTAACCTATTTCTCCACTTCTCTTGTTATGCAAGTGGTCGTCGGCTCGTAGGCAGCAAAAATTTGGTTTGGTGCAATTATTTCACTTAGTTTACTCCATTCAATCCATTGGCAACGACTTAAGCCACGATCTTGTAAATTATGAAGGCCAATGGTGTAGTTCTTTTTATGCCTTCTTGGCACGTTGGAATGAAAGTGTATAGTAGCCCTCAGGTAGTCGGGTTAGCTCCCCTCTGTTGAGCACTTGCGATACTTCTTTTGTTACCCTTTCACCCACTGCTGACAAAAATAGAAAACTCCAGTTATCCCGTCTGGGCCTGGAGCCTTTAGATCACCTGTACTTTCAAGCTCAGTTTTTACTTCTGGTCTAGTTAAGGCATCACATAGTTGCTCATTTATCTGACTAGTGAATTTGAGCTCTACACCTCGTCCATTCAACAACTCTTGCGTGGCTTAACCAAATTGGAGAACTAGATAAATGTTTAGTAATAAGATATTTTTTTCTTCCTCCACTTCCACCTATTTCCCATCATCTTGCCCTTTAATGTGATTTCTTTTCCTCTCAGAGCAGGCCTCACTTTAAACTGTCTTTTCCTCTCACAGACAATTAATTGTGTTTTATGTGAATGCATTTGTGTTTCTAATACTTTACATTGCTTTTAGGTGTCCGCTGAATCTCCTGCTGAGAAAAATGGTATTAGGCTGGGTGTTGTCATTCTCAATTGTCAGGGAGTTGCTGTTTTAACTACAAGTCAGGTAGCAATACTTGGTCAAATGTGGAATATGTGGTGTCTTGTTTTACATTAATTTCTTTCTCCAGTTTGAAGGTATACTTCTGGAGGTATGTGAAAAGCAATTTGAGATAAGTGACAATTCAGATTCTAAAGTGGATATTGAGGTAACTTCTTGTCACACCTTGTTTAACTGGTAATTCTAGGAAAAAGATGTTAACTCCCTTGCTTTGACTGAAACATCTAATAAACGATCTGTTTGAAGATTCGAGTAGCTTTTTAGGAGAGGCATAACAGTTTACAAAAGTGTCCAGTTCCCCAAGCATACCATTTGCAAGAAAAAAAATATATTGTGAATTTGAATCCTTTTTAATCATTGATTGATGTCCGACCATTTCTGTTGATTTCTTGCAGCTTATTGTCTATAACTTGAAAAGGAATGCCCAAAGAACTATCACCCTGTCTGTAAAATTATCTGATATTGTATGGAGGTCTTTGCCTGAGGTAATAAATATGTTCCTTTAAACTGTTACACTTTTCTATTATTCGAACAACTGCGCCACAAACATTTCCCTGTCAAGCTTTTGTTTTCAGAATTCATATTTAGTCCTGTTTCCCTGTAATTTGCAGGTATTATCACAGGTTGCCATCAAGAGTTCGATGAATCACAGTTGCTGACACGAGCCCGGTGCTTATGGTCAATTTTTGCTATATGTAACAAATATTCAGTGTTGTATATCTGAATACATTTTGGGATAAGCATATACTGCTAAGTACTTACCCAAGAGAAAATCCTGACACCCTCGCCCTACACATGCCAGCTGTTCTTTTGTGCATATTCAGTGGATAAATGACATCGCAATGATGTAATCAAGCAAAGCATGGACGCTAACATTAATATCATTAAAGTTACGTGACAAGTATTTCGATATTGCTCAGTTCCAAATTTCTATAACACTTGCAATGATTGATAGGAGTTCCAAAAAAAAAAAAACAGAACAAGGTCTTTACAAGTTCTTAGCAGGTAGCTCAATGAAATAATTTTTAGATGCTCGTAAATTTCTCATTGCATGACCATGGACACATGGTGTGTCTGGTTTCTTGCATTGGGCACATATAGTGTATTTGGTTTTCCAGTATTAAGAGGGAAGAAGTACTACTAACCTCCCTCAATTATTATAGGAGTCGTGGTAACCAGACTCTCAACTATTCCGTTTGTTTTTCGTCTTTGATGGTTTCAAAAGTTGATTTGACCTACGTGACATCATGGATTGTACATGTCATTTGCCATGTCATCACCGTCTTCTTTCCCTTCGTGTTCTCCAGGCAGGGTTTACAAAATCGTTGAGGTCGTGGTAACCAGACTCTAAACTATTCCGTTTGTTTTTCATCTTTGATGGTTTCAAAAATGGATTTGACGGATCGTACGCGTCATTTGTCATGTCATCATTGTCTTCTTTCTCTTCGTGTTCAGGTAGGGTTTACCGCGGAAACCATCCGTCCGTCACCGATATCACGGTTGAAAACCGTAAAAAACAGTCGGTTTACCGGTTAAGATTCAAAAAACAAGTTCAAACGAATTTTATCGAGATGGGAACGGCTAGCCGAACCGTTTCGTCAGTAACCGACCCAAAAAAAACCGAGCTTATATAATCAAAAAGTTGAAAATCAAAATGAGAATTAGATCAAAATCAGCTGAAAATCGGAAACACGACCTAGTGTCGGTTGGATAATTCAGGCTTGGTCTGTTAGTTTTTTCACTTAGCTAGAATAAAGGAGCTCATTTTGAGCGCGTCTTGTACAGACCGTTGCTGCATGCATTCATGCATGCCGGTTTTCCTTTCTTTCCGCTGCGTCGTAGGCTAGGTGGAGGTGATGGCCTGGTCTCCAAGTCGTGGGATGGCGCGGCTGTTACGGAGGCGAGAAGATCGCCGCGTCGTGGCTGTTGAGAGCCACTCATTTCCTTTGTAATTCAGAGTATAAGTTTGTTTGCAATAGACAGAAAACGCCGGTCAGTTTTACGGCACCAAAACTTTGCCTGTGTTCCAAGTTCTCGCGTGTGTGTGTGCGTTCCGAGTGTTCCAGGGGTTCATCTTCGACTCCGGCGACGGGCGCCGGGAGTTGAGGACAACACGTGGTATCAGAGCGGTTGCGACCCGGGGACATGATGTCGTCGCTGCCCAACCTTGGCGGGAGGTCGAGGACGCCGCACGGGAGCCGGCGACAGTCGCCATACCCGCCACGGCGCAAGGGGCGCCCGAAGTGGCGCGACGGCACGCTCGTCATCGAGCGGACGATGGAGAAGCGCGTCAAGGACGTCGGCAACTCCAAGTGGCCGATGCTCACGAGGACGAACTATGGCGCGTGGGCGGCGATGATGCACGCCATGCTCAAGGCGCGGCACCTCTGGGACGCCGTCAACTTCCACGACGCCGACGAGGACGACGACCAGATGGCTCTTGAGGCCATCTGCAAGGCGGTGCCCACTGAGATGGTGGAGACGATGGCCAACAAGTCCAGTGCCCGTGCGGCCTAGGAGCACATCAAGACGGCGAACCTCGGCGTCGAGCGGGTACGTGTGGCGAAGGCGAACACGCTCCGCAAGGACTTCGATGCCCTGTCCTTCAAGGACGGGGAGACGATTGACGACTTCTCCGTGCGCATCGACGGGCTGGTGCAGCAGCTGAGAACCCTCGGCGACGAGATTGAAGAGCCGACGGTGGTGCGCAAATTTCTCCAGGCGCTGCCGAAGCACTACCACCAGATTGCCATGGCGATCGAAACCCTCCTGGAATTGGGGGAGGTCCCAATCGAGGAGCTGATCGGGCGTCTCAAGGCGGCAGAAGAGAGGTACGGCCTCACCGGCGGTGGCATCGGTGTCGCACAGCTCAATCTCACCGAAGACGAGCTGGTGGCGCGGGTGTCCAAGAAGCTGCAGATCAACACCGACAAGGCTTCAGGGAGTTCGAGCGCTTCGTCAGGCGGGCCATCAGGGGGCCAACAACGCTGGCGAGGTAGCGGCCGTGACAAGGCCAGTCATGGTGGCCGGCAGAAGGGCGGGGACGGCGGCTCCAAGGAGAAGAAAGGTGACCGCGGGGCGCGTGGTGACGGCGCGACGCGCGGCGACGGTGGAGTGCGCGGCAACAGCCGCGACGTCGCGCGCGACGAGTGCCGGTACTGCGGCACCCGTGGCCATTGGGCCAGGGAGTGCCCAAAGCGCAGGCGTGATGCGGCCCATCTGGCCCAAGCGGAGACGGAGGAGGAGGCCCATACTCTCCTGGTGGCGACAGCCTGGGAGGAAGTCAACCCCATTCCGTCCCCAACCCGTCCGGCGGCGGCGCCGGCGATCCACCTCGATGAGAGCAATCTCTTCGTACAGCTTGGGGAGAGGAGTGATGGAGCCACCACGCGGTGGATCCTGGACACGGGCGCCACCAATCACATGACTGGTGCCCGGTCCGCGTTTGCAGATCTCGACGAGGGCGTCCACGGCTCGGTGCGTTTCGGCGACGGGTCGACGGTGGGAATCGAAGGGCGCGTCACCGTCCTCTTCAAGTGTAAGACCGGTGAGCACCAGAAGCTCACTGGCGTCTACCACATCCCCAGACTGACGGCAAACATCATCAGTCTGGGACAGTTAGAAGAGGAGCAGTACAAGATCGTGCTGGAGGACGGCGCGCTCAAGATCTGGGACCCACTACGGCGGCTCGTGTCGGTGGTGCGGCGTGGAGTGAACCGCCTCTACGTCCTCAACGCCGACGTCACCAAGCCGGTGTGCCTGGCGGCTCATACAGAAGAGACGGCGTGGAGGTGGCATGCCAGGTATGGCCACCTCGGCTTTCAAGGTCTTCAGAAGCTGTCCAGGGGGGAGCTGGTTCGTGGCCTGCCACGGATCGAGCAGGTTGATCAAGTCTGCGATGGGTGTCTCATTGGCAAGCAGCGCCGCCTTCCATTTCCCGCGGCGAGCAAGTACCGGGCGGCACGCCAACTGGAGCTTGTCCACGCTGATCTATGTGGGCCGGTGACACCAGCGACGGCGGGCGGCAAGAAGTTATTCCTGCTCGTTGTCGACGACATGAGTCGATACATGTGGCTGGTGCTCCTGGCCACGAAGGACGAAGCGGCAGCGGCAATCATGCGTCTGCAAGTGCGGGCGGAGGCGGAGATCGGGCACAAGCTGGGAACGCTGCGCACCGATCGCGGCGGCGAGTTCACGGCACGGGCGTTCGGGGAGTACTGCGCCGATCGAGGGATCCAACGTCACCTCACCGCACCGTACACGCCGCAGCAGAACGGCGTGGTGGAGCGGCGGAACCAAACCGTGCTGGGGATGGCACGGTGTATGCTCAAGGCCATGGGCGTCCCTGGGCGATTCTGGGGAGAAGCGGTGACGACGGCGGTGTTCGTGCTCAATCGCGCGCCGACGAGAAGCCTCAAGGACAAGACGCCATATGAAGCTTGGTATGGAACCAAACCTGCTGTTCATTTCTTTCGCACGTTTGGCTGTGTTGCACATGTCAAGAACACTGGAGGCTATCTGCGAAAGCTGGACGATCGAAGCACACCGATGGTGATGATCGGGTATGAGCCGGGCACGAAAGCCTACCGGCTCTACAACCCAGCCACCGATCGAGTGCATGTGTCCCGCGATGTGGTGTTTGAAGAAGGGCGCGCGTGGGATTGGGAGCACGGCGACGCGAACACCTACGGCGACGACAACGATCCTTTCATCGTCGAGCACATCTACACGTCCGGGGGAGCGGGCACGGCGAGGGCGCCGAGCACACCGTCGGCGCCACATGCCTCACCGGCCGGGCCCGTCACGCCCCGGACCGCGACACCAAGTGCGCCAGGAGGGAGCACCCGGAGTTCGACGTCGAGCGCGCGTAGCAGTGTGCGCACTCCAGTTTAGCAGGAGCCCGGAGACGCACCTGAACCTGCAGTACCAGGCGTGGAGTTTGCATCGCCGCCGAGCCTGAACCCCGACCTCGACGACGACCACGATGAAGGTGCACCTCTGCGTTTCAGGAAAATTGATAATATTCTGGACAGAGGTCCTGCTTTGTTAGGGGAAGAGCAGGGAGCAGGCAGTGGGGAGCTGATGGTGGCTGAGGGAGAAGGGGAACCAGCCACGTTTGAAGAAGCCAAGCGAAACCAGAGCTGGCTTAAGGCCATGAGGGAGGAGATGACGTCAATTGAGCAGAACAACACCTGGAAGCTAGTTGATCTCCCTCGAGGACACAAAGCAATTGGTCTAAAATGGGTTTTCAAGATCAAGCGCGATGAAGAGGGCACCATTGTCAAGCACAAAGCCCGTGTCGTTGCAAAGGGCTATGTCCAGCAGCAAGGTGTGGATTTTGATGAAGTGTTTGCTCCTGTGGCCAGAATGGAATCAATTAGGATGCTTCTTGCAGTAGCAACACAGGAAGGGTGGCTTGTGCATCACATGGATGTCAAGTCAGCTTTTCTCAATGGTGAGCTCAGGGAGGAGGTGTATGTTCAGCAGCCGCCAGGTTTCGTTGCAGCCGGGCATGAGGGGAAAGTGCTGAAGTTGATCAAGGCTCTGTATGGTCTGCGACAGGCTCCGCGTGCTTGAAATGTCAGGCTGGATGGGAGTCTGCATGACATGGGGTTTACAAGGTGCACCAGTGAGCACGGGATGTATACCAGAGGCATTGGTGAAGGAAGAGTGGTGGTGGGAGTGTATGTGGATGATCTCATCATCACTGGGGCAAATTCGGTGGCAATTGAGGCATTCAAACAAGAGATGAAGGAAACTTTTCGCATGAGTGACCTCGGACTGCTCTCTTTTTATCTGGGGATTGAAGTAAAACAAGGGAGCAATGCCATCACACTTGGACAGTCAGCATATGCCAAGAAGTTGCTTGAGAAGGCAGGCATAGAGAATTGCAATGTTTGCAGCACTCCTATGGAGGTCAGGCTTCAGCTGTCAAGCAGGGGAACAACTGAAGAGGTTGATGCAACCATGTATAGAAGCTTGGTAGGAAGTTTGCGGTACTTGGTCCATACACGGCCTGATCTCTCATTTGCAGTGGGCTATGTTAGCAGATTCATGGAGAGGCCCAGGAAGGAACATCTTGCAGCTGTCAAGCATCTACTTCGGTATGTGGCAGGGACTGTGGATTATGGGGTAGTATACTCCAGATTGTCAAAGGGTGACAACAAGCTGATGGGCTACAGTGACAGTGATTTGGGGGGAGATGTGGATGAGAGGAGGAGCACATCTGGGGTGATATTCTTTCTGGGTGAATCACCAATTTCTTGGCAATCACAGAAACAGAAATCAGTTGCTCTATCCTCTTGTGAAGCTGAGTATATGGCCGGGGCAGTTGGTGCTTGCCAGGCCGTGTGGCTCTCTAGGCTGCTGGGTGACATGGTTGGTGTACCAATCCAGCCGCCTACTCTGAAAATGGACAATCAATCAGCAATTGCTCTAAGCAAGAATCTTGTGCTCCATGATCGAAGTAAGCACATAGATACAAAGTTTCATTTCATTCGTGAATGTGTGGAGAATGGGAAGATTTTCCTGGAGTACACAAGCACTCAAGATCAGCTCGCTGATATCCTGACTAAAGCACTGGGGCGCGCAAGTTTCTGCGAACTTCATGACAGAATTGGGATTGTCAAGCTGAGGTGAGCCAAGCATGAATTAGGGGGAGATTGTTGGATAATTCAGGCTTGGTCTGTTAGTTTTTTCACTTAGCTAGAATAAAGGAGCTCATTTTGAGCGCGTCTTGTACAGACCGTTGCTGCATGCATTCATGCACGCCGGTTTTCCTTTCTTTCCGCTGCGTCGTAGGCTAGGTGGAGGTGATGGCCTGGTCTCCAAGTCGTGGGATGGCGCGGCTGTTACGGAGGCGAGAAGATCGCCGCGTCGTGGCTGTTGAGAGCCGCTCATTTCCTTTGTAATTCAGAGTATAAGTTTGTTTGCAATAGACAGAAAACGCCGGTCAGTTTTATGGCACCAAAACTTTGCCTGTGTTCCAAGTTCTCGCGTGTGTGTGTGCGTTCCGAGTGTTCCAGGGGTTCATCTTCGACTCCGGCGACGGGCGCCGGGAGTTGAGGACAACAGTGTCGGTAAGCATAGAAGCAATCAAGCAAGAGGAAGAGGAAGATTGGACGCCGTCTTGCCTCCCGGGGCTCCCGGCTTGAATTTGTTGGGCGAGGCAACAGCGAATGACATGACATAACAAAAAGAAAAAGAATGCGCATGGAACGGGAGCAGAGGAAACCTTGCCCGTGCACCAATCTTCATGGCCACACCATATCCTTCCTCGGCTATGGCGGCGGTGGCTTCTCCCGCGAGGGCTTTTTGGCGGTCTGGAGCCCCCGCTACTGCTACATCGACAGCAACAAGCTGCTTTTCATGTTGGAGTGAAGCATTTGTGAAATCCGTTCTCTGAACTTCTATGTCCTTTATCACTAATTTCGCAAAACAGGGTTGTCCTTTGCATCATGTGTTCGTTACATCTCCGACGAAAGTCCGAATGGTGCCGTCTTAACGAGGACTAGTTCTTTTTATTATTCCTCTGTAGTGCCACTTTCACATGAATTCTTTCTCTTTAGAAATTTTGATGCCGTGTTTTTTTTTTTTTAAAAAAAAGGGCAGGAGCTATTTGTTGATGAGTGACGATTGCTGAGAATCATGTACTCCAAACGCTATTCCATTAAAGAAGAATTTGAGTTTTAGAACAGACTAATAAATACAGCGTAAGCACTGTCATGGCTGATGTTTGATGAATGATGACTGCTGAGCATTATGTAATGTATCTCCTTCCTGGCCAAACAGCGCAAGGCTTCAAACGACAAGCACTCGCTTGCAGAGACTCATCACCGCCCACGTCAAGCGCGGAGAACGCCGATGAAGAATCCCTGCGGCTGCGGCGCGACCTGGAGACGGCGATCAGGGAAGAAGACTACGCACGCGCCGCAAGGTTGCGTGACGAGCTGCGCCTGCTCCAGGAGGAAGGCGACCTCGTGGCGATGCACCAGGCATAAAGGGCGACCATGTCTACGTCGTGCACCCGTCGGCGGTAGGGGAGGATCTCCAGGTACGAGATGGTGATGCAGAGCTGGGAGATGGGGCAAGCAGGTGGCTACCAATGTGTTCGGCAAGGTTGATAGCAAGTGGTTCATATGCAGGTAAGTGCAGCTCGATCAGTAGGTGCTGGGGTACAGTGTGAGCTTATAAATTCAGATTTGATAACGGTGATCGTTTCAGATATGAAAGCTTCGATTATATAATGCTTTTACTTCCTTTCTATATTATATATAAGTTCTTTGGTTCGATCGTTTATTATCAGAGAAACTGTTTGATCTGAAGCATCAAGACTGAAACAGAGCTGTCAAAAGCAAGCATCATCTCTGCTAATGCGCCATCCAGAGTTGCACATCGATCGTATCACAACAAAATTATCGAAAACTCTGCAAAGATTATAATCTTCAGAACTTATCCCATACTCCTAAATTAAAATTTGCAAGAGAGCAAAAACAGCATCAGCGTGTAGAAGTCGTCCGTGAGTACAATACTATAGAACTATCACATTGATATACTCTGCGAAATATGCTATTTATATTTAGTATATGGTACCAAAAAGAATTTAGTTCGGCCTCGGATTTGCCCACTCAACCCGCAGGATCAGATTATCATAACCATGCCCATTGAGCCTCCTGATAGCTTCCTCAGCATCCTCTCTGTGTTCAAAGTTGACAAAGCCAAACCCCCTGCTTGCTCCAGTCTGCCGATCCACTGCAACGTAGACACGGGTAACACGGCCAAACGTGCCGAACAGCTCTCGAAGGTCAGGCTCGGTGGTGTCCTCTGAAAGATTGTTCACACGGACCGAGTTCTCATCGTTCCTCCACCTCATCATATCACCTCCTCCACTCCTACCAGTGCCATCCTGCCTGTGGACTGGAAGAACATATGCACTCTTATTACGAGCATCGCCTGATGATTTAAAGCCGTCAGAAGTAGGTGGTCTGTCAACAAAAGTTTCAGTTGGTGGAGCGAGGTCCTTGTAGGGGCACTTTGAGGTCCAGTGATCACCCTTCTTCCCACAGGTTCGGCATGTCATGAGCGTGTTGTGTGCATTGAACAGCGGGTCATCAGGAGTATCGTCTGCTTTGCTTCCTGCAATCAAGCAAATAATCAGCAATTAAGAGCACAAAGGTATGAGAAAACTCGATTACAGAAAAACCAAAATAATTACGTGATAACACAAAAAAAAAACTCAGCAAGTCTCACTTTATTACAAGAATGATAAGAAAAATGGGAGTCTTCATTTGGTGCTGATACAAAAAAAATTGTCATAAATTTAGAAAGGGTTTACATGTTTTCACATTATCAATACAACAAATGTAGAAGTGATGATCAGCAATAACAAAGAAATTCTAGACTACTGAAGGATCTGGCCACCTGGGTATATTTGGTATCACAATCGCCGCGTCAATCTCAGGCCTGTTTCACGGTAGTATGGTTATCTACTGCGGTAATAAATTCAACTACACACCTTCCCTTTAGCTAAGATAATTTATAGTTAGACAAATAATAGGGTGACCTTGTAATCTAATCAACCATGCATACACTATTGCTTCAGAATTTCAAAGTGTACACGTCTAATAACAACTACGATCTGATATATACCATATCGACACCCTAGTCAGCAACCCAAGTAGGACATTTTTGCTGTAGTTCTAGCACATACTACTGTATCAGCAACCAATCAGCATGTCCAGGGGAAATGCTTTAAAATGTAGTGACACCTATGCTGTATTACCACCAACCAATCATGTTCAGAGGGGAGAAATTTTAATAGCCAGTTCAGTTCAACCTGACTGAATCTATGACGATGAAAAAATAGCATGTAGAACGATGCACAGTAATATCGATCACTTTATGTTGCAGTGCATGAACGATCTGGAATAGAACCGCGTGTAGTAATGGAAAAGGGCGAATCGATGGAATCCGCAATTATTTCAACAAGGATTTTCGACTCGTCACAACAGTACAACCTGAACCTATATTTATTAGGTGGTGATGGAAATCGGTTCGAACCTGGGGCACGCGGCGCTTCGATGCGGATGACTTCGGTGGATACCACGGTGAGGCAGGAGCTGGCGTCCTCCTTGACGGCGTCGCCGAACTTGGCCCAGGAGCGGCGCTCCATGGCGCCCTTGGAGATGCGCGTCTGGGCGACCTTGAGGACGCGCTTGGTGGTGGTGACCTTGACCTTGTTGCCCTCCTCATCGAAGCGGTACTCGATCACCTTCTTGATGCCCATGTCGTCGGGCCCGATCACCACCGGCGCCGGGAGGAGGTAGTCGAGGTCGCCGCTGTTGTCGTCCTCATCCTCGAGCTCGCCCCACCGCATCTTCTGCGGGTGCTGTGTCGCGGCGTACGCCATGCCGCTCTCTCTCTCTCTCTCTCTGTCTGTCTGTCTTTGCGGCGGTTGATGCGAACACGGCGTACGTGCGTGTTAGGGCTTCGCGGTGCACCGGCGATGTGGAGGCTCAGGTTTTGGTTTCGTCATATGGTGCTCAGCCGGGATCAATAAGGCCGGGGCTATGCCATGCTTCTTTTCCGACACGCAAGGCAAATGGGTGAGAGTCCATAACGGGCTGGAGCAAAACTTTATTTTCATGGACCTAGGTCTTGTGAAAGCGGCGTGATCGGCCCCATTATGCAAGCAACCAGGCCCATGTAGGCCCAATAGCACTCAGCTCTCTTCTTCCCTGTTCAACGTGGCAGCAGAAAACAGACAGAGCTGCGGCCTGTTGACCTGGCCCTTGTCGCCTGTCAGAGCTTGGTCCTTCAATTCATCTGAGAAAAATTCTATCCATGCCAATGTTATCAACTTGCACACCATATCTACCATTGCAAAAATATGATGTCACTTGTACCAACAGCACATAAGAAAATTTATCCTTACAGCAGATAAGGAAATGTCCTGTCATTTGTACGTCCCTTGTCCCCATTCTACTTTTCCCTCTCTCAGGTAGAACGGACAACGAAATCATGCCGCTAAACACTGCGCTTCTAGAGGCAATTAAGGTCTAAAATTCTACTAGATGACAACCGAGTACTACGGGGCAATTTTAACTCTAATAAAACGTACGAGAAAACTAAAAATTAGAGCTAAATTTTAGTTTTAAAGAATAAAAAAAACTAAAAATAAAACTAAATTTTAACTCTCTAAAAAAAACTAAAATTTAACTTAAATTTTAGAAGCTAAACTTTAGTTATTTATGAAAACGAACACCCCCACGTCGGTCTATGGAGCTTCAGTTCTAGAAGGAAGAAAAAAAGGAAGGACCAGCACTCGGGTCCACGGCAGGAGCCCGCGGCTCCGGCCTCTCCGCCCGTCCCTCCTCCAACGGTCCAAACCAGACACGGCGGTCGTCAATGAATTCAAACCATACCCTTCCAAATCCAACCATTCGTACATGCCGGCGCGGCGGCAGCGCTGCCAGCTAGGCTGGCGCAGGCGCCCCCACGGCCCCACACGTGCCGCTGCCGTCTTCCTTCCGCCACGCTCCGCCGCGCGAGCCGGATTTCTCATCCGTCGCATTTACTCGCCGCTTACATGACAGCTGGGACCGGCGTCGGATGGGCTCGCGTGGCATTAACGAACATTGTTGGGGGTTGTTCGTGGGTACGTACGTGATTAATGTTCAGTAAACCGTACTGCTGCCAACCGTGCGCTTGACGCCACTGGGCAGACACAGGAATAAAGTGAGGAGGCGTACCCACCCACATTCTGCCATCAGTTCCACATGACAGACAGCCAGGACACATTCCTTTTTTTTTTCTGACGGTAACAGCCAGAGAGCTTGTATGGCATGAAGGCATCGTCACTTGCCCACTTCGCCAGGCACGCTGCACGCGCCATATAGCCTTTTTTGATCGTTTGGTGCACTGTCAAGCCTCGCAGACAGGCGCGCAAAATTAGCCTATGCATCTTTTGGTTCCAACCGTCCAATCGATGGTTGGGTTATCAGATGACCAGAAGTGGTAAGGTATTTATTCTGCTAATTGAAAGTAGATAGTACACCTCAAATGATTCGAGTACTGGTTCGAGTATGTCCGTTAGTTTTGTTTTATTATTAGAGCATAGATTGTTGGATGAAGATTGACATTTTCTTTTTTACAAATGGTCCCTCTGGGATATAAAAAGTTATACTATAAATTAGTGCATGTTCTTGGTACAGTAACTAGCATACAATTCTCTCAAGTTTCAAATGCTTAAGCTAAACGCTAAGGTGACATACCTTAAATTCGAAAAAAAAAAAGAGGCGGCATACCTTCCCTTTCTTTGATGGGCATGATTCCATTCTTTTTCATAAATTGATTGTGATCATTAATCTCTACTCAAAGTTCAAATTCATGACGGTATCTTTCTAACACCACCTAATAATTTAACACTAAGGCCAGACTCAGTGGAGGTTTCATCAATATTAAATAAGGTGTCACATAACTAAAAAAGATGACGTGACATAACAATTAATATGAAGCTGGACAACTATTTCATATGTATGAAACTACATTGAAACTCCCGTTGAGAACATAGAGTTTCATCCTAACATATTTTGACCAATCTCAATGTAATAAATAGATGTTAATTTAATACTATAACTTATATATGAGATCGTGAGATGAAACTATACATTAAGAGAGACTATTTCATATATCAAAATAAATCTTCAAATCTGATGTGACACACTTAGAAAGTGTAAGATGAAACTCACTTTCTAAGATGAAACTATGCATTGAGAATGACCTAACATTACATTTGAGCTGGTTGTTTGTGACAAAAAGACATAAAATCATAACCAATTTACAAACACACCTACCTAGAAATTTGTTGAACCACGTACCACATTGAATCCGTATGAAGTAGTACATCCTCACTAGGTACAGTTATTGTTAAATACATCCTCACCGGAATCATTAAATAAGCCAAAAGAAGTTTTTTTTACCAGAAAAGTATAAGATTCACGAAAAAACGCCCTACCGTTAGGTTCGTTTTGACTTTATCCTCGTACTGTCAAGATCACGGCAAATCTCTAGAAGAAGGTGCAGACTCTTAGAGCATTGGTGCGTATGACATGTTACTTCCGACGTTTGGCTTAATTTGCGTGTAGTGGATGATGCATAAAATCCAACAACGACATATAGCAACATGGAGAGACATTGCCGCAGAAATATTTAAAAAGTAGAAATGGTTGGCTTGACCCAGCCTTGATCAAATTCAAATAGTATGAGATAAACCAATTCACACGATTGACCAAAAAACGCCCGTATCCTTCCTCCTTTTTTCCAATCATCTCCAAAAGGAACCCCATCCGAGGAGGAAAGCATAGCCCGCGACCAACGAACTATACGCAACGCGACGCCAGCACAGGACCACGGCGCTCGGCGCTGGCGACAAAGCAGCGAACGCATCAGCATATTCAGCACTGGTCAAAAGTCCACCTGATTAACGAACAGCCGCCGGTAAAAGCTCGCAAAATATAAAAGCGCCCGCTAATAAAGTCCACACAAATTTCCCCAATTTCCATCGACTCGCCGTCGTCGGACCAACCAAACCGAGAGACAAAAATCTGTGCTAGCTGCTGAGCTGTGGTGCTCCGCGGAGCGGAAAGGCGTAGTAGCTGCCATGGAGCGAGCAGTACAGAGGACGCCGTCGACGGCGCCGTCGGCGCGTGTGTCGATCTGGGAGTCGGTGCGCGGGTGCGGGCTATGGGGGAAGGAGGTGGACAAGGCCGACCTGCGGAAGCAGGTCGTCATGCCGCTCTACCTGCGCCGCGCGGTGGCGGCGGCCGTCGCGGCCAAGGACGAGGCCGCTGGCGTGGCGGCGGCCTCGGCTGCGGACGGGGAGGCGGAGAAGGAGGTGGGGCCGGTGGTGGCGCCCGTCGTCGTGTTCGTGAACTCCAAGAGTGGCGGGCGGCACGGGCCCGAGCTCAAGGTGCGGCTCCACGAGCTCATCAGTGAGGAGCAGGTAATGACATCAGGATTCACAGTTCGCATGACACTCGTGCAACTGTGCTTCCCAAATTTCGCTCCCCTTTCTCGTCTTCAGTTTTGCTTTCGTATTTCTTGTTGCTTCATCGTTGGCTCTGCTTTGTCGCCGCAGCTTGCGATTGTTTTTTTGTGAGATTCCAGCGGAATTTTGCGGTGATCGGAGCTCAGATAAATCGTTTAGTTGGATTCCCTCCGCTAGGTGAATATTAGTGGTACAGTGGTACTTTCAGAGAGAGAATGAGTGTCACTGTGTCATGTGATCCGTGTGACGTTACCATTGTCTCTAGAGCTTGTGCAGATCAATTCGGTTGGTACACAATGGTACAGAATAGATCATCAGCGTTTGCTGACGTTTTGCAGATTCCCCATGGATATTATAGAGGCAGAATCATGAGGTCTGCTGGTTAGTTTGATAGAAGTGAATAGTACCAGTGTTTTACTCGATTTTGGAGTTAGGGCCCCTGTTTTTAGATCTCTCTTTTGGCTCTTATACCCTGTAACTATATTTTGCCTTGGGTCTTAATATAATGTTCAGGTTGACTATTATGACTACGGTGGTTCTCTTCTTAAAGAAAATTAGGAATCAGGAGGGAGGGACAGGCTTTGTTTTGCTGTGGAGAGGGAATACTGCTGTTGGATGCTAAATTCACAATAAATGCTTACGCTGTGGGATCTTTGGAGATATCTACTGATTTGTGTTTCACTTTCATAATATTTAGATTGGTAGTGGTAGGTAGCAGTTAGGGAGGGGAACAGGGATCCAAATAGAGACTATGGACCTCTGAAGTCTTTTGAATAACAAAAAAAAAAAAAAAAAAACATCACCTATTCGGGGTGGCAGAGGCTAGAGAGATTGGACTGCGTATGATTTTTGACTTGGTGCTCCCTTGAGATTTGAGACATTATCTAGAGACGTTTGTTTATACTGATTTAGAATTGAATACTATCTGAATTCCTTATGCATAAAATCTGTGGAACAAAAAGTTAAGGAACGAGGCTTATTTGTTGATGTAATTATACAGTGCAAAAGGGCTAGACCTGGTGAAAATTCAGCGGTAAAATGTGTTAAAAAAAATGTTGAATTTGATAGTCTCATCTCTCGTGCATTGGTCTACAGAGTTCGAGCATCATCTTGTTTGGGTTGAGAAATTTCCTTCACGAATTTGTTCCTTTACTTCACTAATTTGTTTATAAATATGATGTCATCATGTTATGCATTCTGAAAAGCTAATATTAGTTTGTTTTCCTTCTGCTTTTGGTATCTTGTGCTTTTTCTTATTTGTAATATACATACTGATCCAACAATTTTCTAGGTCTTCGATCTTTCTGTTGTGAAGCCTTCTCATTTTGTTCAATATGGTTTGGGTTGTCTGGAAAGGTTAGCCGACCAAGGTGATAACCGCGCGAAAGCCACTCGTGAAAAAATGAGGATTGTGGTATGTGCTCGATGGCTCTACAATAATATTCTTTTATCTATCCATCCATTTTTCCTTTCCCTTTTTATAACTTATGAAATATTGCTGCTTTCTCTACTAAAGACCACCGCTTCTTCTTCGTTACTAGCTGAAATTTTGTGATGCCGGTTACTTGTCATCTTCAAACTACTAGTGAAACACCGGTAAACTATTTCTTTTTCATGGCAGGTTGCTGGGGGTGATGGCACAGTTGGCTGGGTGCTTGGATGTCTCTCGGATCTTTACAAGATGAAGAGGGAACCAGTTCCACCCACAGGAATTATTCCACTTGGTACTGGAAATGACCTCGCGAGATCATTTGGATGGGTAATGGCAATATGGCATATATATGTTCCCTTTGTGCTGTGTGTATTCTTTGTCTTGTATTCAAACAACTGATTTGCACATGCACAGGGTGGTTCATTTCCCTTTGGTTGGCGCTCAGCTGTGAAGCGTTATCTCAGCAAGGCCGCCACTGCTCCCATCTGCCGCCTCGACAGGTGAGATTTTATTATTATATTTTCATATATCATTATTCATCTATACTGTCCAATCATTTTTGTTGGCTAATTGTTTAGCTAGAGGAGAAAAAAAAGTAGTACCATGGAGTACTTTTAGTTTTCTATTCCTCCATAGTGATTTTTGATTGACATCTCTGCTAGAAATTTACCAATAACGCAAAACAAATTATCACTCTATGTAACTTGTGCAAGTCTTTGTCATATTTGATTTTTTTTTCATGCATGAGATGATTGGATCCTCTTGGTAGGTAGAACATTTTACCAGGATATTAATGAGTATGTTTGGACACTTTGTTTGTAGCGTCTTATTCTGATATCTGTTCTAGATATTTCTGTCCTTTATAAAATCTGAGACAAATCATCTGTGTTTTTTTTTTTTTGCAATAATAACCTCTACAATTTTCCATGCAGTTGGCAAGCTGCAATTCTTATGCCAGAGGGAGAAATAAAAGAGTTGCCATATGCTCTTAAGAAAGGGGAACCCACAGATCTACTGGAGATTGCCCAGGTTTTGACTTTGAATTCACCTTGTTTTATCACAACTATAAAGTTTTCAAGTCCCAAGCAAGTTGGGCTAGGCTAGAGATGAAACCCACAAGAGCCAATACAAAAGGACAAACAGCAACATAAAATTAGAGGACCTATATGCTATTACTCTTCAGTCTTCACTTTAACTCCTCTTTTGTAGTTAGTTAATTTATATCCTGTATGCCTATTAAGATCAAAAATTGACAGAGAGAGATCTAACTGCTTGCTGAAAAGTCTAGAAATGTATTCACCTCAAGGATTATACAGTATTTTTGGTCGTTTATATTTATCAAGGGGTAATCTGCTGTGGTGCAGGAGACTGGCACTGAGTTACCTGAAAAAGCTTCTTGCTATAAAGGAGTATTTTACAACTACCTTAGCATTGGTATGTCCTTGGTCACTCAAATCAATTTTTGTTGTTGTTAATGCTGCTACTTTTCATGCACTACACACGATGCTCGCAATTCAATAGAGATGATACCGCTTTTGTTATTATAAAGCTGGGTGCATTAAACGAACTTCAATTACACTGGAGTAACAAAACGGAATTTATGCGACTACAAAAAGAATAAGAGCATGTTAACTATATTTGTACGTCTCATCAAGAATTGGGAGTTTGATTGTGAATTTCTTTTTAACTTTGTTGTCACTGCTAAATGTGAAATGTACTTTGAACAGGGATGGATGCTCAGGTTGCATATGGCTTCCACCACCTTCGTGATGAAAAGCCATATCTTGCACAAGGGCCAGTTGCAAATAAGGTACCTATTGAAACTCTTCAGTGGTGTAATTTAATTTTTTTTCTATGTGTTCCAACCAAGGATAATGTAGACGGTAAACGGTAGACAGTCGGTCGACCCTCGTTTAGCGTTTAATCTGTTTAAACGTCTGTTTAAACGGGCCAAAAGTTCATTTAAACGGGCTAGACGGGCCTAGATGGCCTAGACGATGGTAGTCCATCTAGCGTTTAGACGCCGTTTAGACGGAGTTTAATTCCATTTAGGAAAACTTTGGTTCCAACACTGTGATCTTTGAAGTGTGATTGCTTGAAAGCTCATATCAGTCCACATAGAAATAAATTCTTGAAGCAAATGGACATAATATATCCTGTGGCATTCAAACTGTGACAATGAGCAGTGTCTTCATTGGTTGCCTATATCATCGATAGCTTATATTTTGGATGACATCATGTGATGCCACAAAAAAAGCATTACACATCCAAAGATCACGATGTGCTTTGAGCATATTATCACTCTGCTTATCCTGCTATTTATGTGTTAAGATGAGCTGGATGTGCCACTAAGTTTGTCAAGAACAAGTAATTTTTTTATACTAAAACAAAGGGGAAATAAGCTCCAAAGACCTATTTATATGCAGTTTTGTTCCATACTCTCTGCAGCAGTCATTTGGTATCTCATAGTCATGTCTTATGTTGTTATGTAGTAACTTATAAGTGCTTGTACTGATGGTCTTTATTTCTTACTCTGCAGTTGATTTATGCTGGATATAGCTGCACCCAAGGGTGGTTCTGCACACCCTGTGCAGCAGGTCCTCAGCTAAGGTAGATGGCCTGTTTTTTACATGGGTTCTAATATGGCTGCAGATTTAGAAGTATCGAGTATTTATTTCTTTTATCATTCCATACCCCTATGCTTTGTAATTATTATGCTGCTGAACTTATTAGATAAATTATTGCGCATTTGAAAAGGATTGGTGATATATGATGGGAGTACGGAATAGAGTTCTATTCCTAGCATCTATTACTTGGTACAAATTTTAGTGTCCATGGTACTCCCTCCGTCCCAAAATAATTGGCATCCTAGCCCTCTTCAGTTTTCCCAAAATAATTGGCATTCTCACTTCCCGATGCACCTTTCTCTCTTTCCAATACACCTCTATCTCTATCTCTTTCCTCGTTTTCTGTGCAACTACCTTTTACACTTCTCCTTAATTCCTGTGTCGGGCTCCAATGTGCCAATTAAATTGGGACGGAGGGAGTATACTATATATGATGTAATATTTGGCCGTTCTAAATAAAATACCATCCTGTTGTGATGATGTTTTTCTTCCTTTTGAGGCTGCAAAAATTTGTCTTGCCAGTTGCCATCTATGCAAAGCTGACAACATTTTTTTTGATGTAGGGGGCTTAAGAATATCTTGCGACTTTACATTAAAAGGGCCAATTGCTCTGAGTGGGAGCAAGTTCAAATGCCGTCAAGGCAAGTTGTTGATTTCCTTAATTTTTACAAGCTACCGATAAAAGCATTAAAAACCACTTGAAAATATTTGTTATGTCCTCAATGCATGCACCACTTTCTTTCTTCTCTAGGGATTTTTTTTGGCATTGGTGCCTTTTTTTTATGCAACAATGACAGTGTGATCTGCTTGTGTACAATACTTAATGTGAAAGACACTAGCATCATGTGGTCCGCCAATTTTGTGCTGTAAATGTCCAATATATAAGTTGGTATTGTCAGTTTACAATTTATTTTGAATAGTAATAGATATTTTTCAAAGTTGTAAGTTGGGATTTTTGAAGTACACATCATGGTTTACTTTGACATGTATTTATATAAGAAGATTATGGGTCAATTCATATTTGAATGTCTTAGCTACTATCCTCTTCCTTGAGCTTTACCTCTAAGAATAGTGAGAATGTGAAAAAAAAAACTACTGAACATGTGCATACAACCAATTACAATTTTTTTGAGAACTTACTCCTGAAATGCCATAAAAAAACATATGGTTCTTCACAAGCAGATGCTTTTTAGTTTTTGTGTCAACTCATGTCATTTCTCATTGACCTGTGTCTACTTTCTAACGTGTGGTAGGATACTGTTGTGGATCCTGGAAAGCTAATCTGCACTCCACCATTGTTTTCCAAGATAGTTACTGTTGTTGTTTTCTGTGCACTTGTCATACCAATTTATATGCTATATTTTATGGAATCACGCTCACATTTTTTTCCCTGATACTGCAGTGTTAGATCCCTTGTCATCTTAAATTTGTACAACTATGGCAGTGGGAGGCATCCTTGGGGTGATCTTAAACCTGAATACCTTGAAAAGGTTAGTATTTGAGCTTGCTTTTGATAAATTGCATGCGATTTTGAGTTACCTTTGAGGGCCGAGGTATAGGCATTTGATGTTGCAAAACTGTTCCACTTAGCATTCTTTACAAGTACATGCATAACACATGTGGGAGTGCAAAAAGATTTTGTTTCCTGTATGCGTATGATCACCTTATATTGACTATATACTGGTTTGCAGAGAGGTTTTGTTCAAGCTCATTCAGATGATGGCTTGGTTGAAATATTTGGTCTGAAAGAAGGTTGGCATGCTTCATTTGTCATGGCTGAGCTTATAAAAGCAAAGCATATCGCCCAGGTACTTAGCCTGTTTCTGTCTTCTTTATTGCGTTATATGGCAAAAGGGGAAATAATCTATTAGGATTATCTGAGTGGTAAGCCAGAAGCTTTAATGTGATCATTATTTTTCTTGGGACACTCTTGATGTTGTGATCTTTTGGTAGCCACAAAACTGTTTGGTATACAAGGTTTCAGAAACTATGGGACTTAATTTAATTGCTTTTTATAGCGGTGGAAGACAGATTGATGTTCTTGAATGTATTCTTATGTTTCTTGCCCTGCATATCAGGCTGCGGCTATCAAGTTTGAAATGAGGGGTGGCCAGTGGAATCGTGCATATATTCAGATGGATGGAGAGCCATGGAGACAGCCACTCCTTCAGGATCAGTCCACCATTCTGGAAATAAATAAGGTTCCTTACCATTCTCTCATGATAAATGGAGAGTAATGATATTTTTCAATCAGGTAATATTCTTCTTAATGTTTTTCTCAGTGCAACAATTTCCTTGTTGTTTGCTGGCATCATTTTTTGCTCTATGCATTATTCTGATATCTTCTTTAACCGTTCTCAATATTTTGTACCAGGGTTGTATTTTTAGCTCGTTAGATTGTGTATAATTTCGGAGTCCAAGGGATTACCTTCTTAGAGCTGTCTCAGCTGCAGCGAGGATGCATGTTTTTTTGGCCTTTATCATACCATGGTCAAGTCACGGGTGGAGCATGATGGGGCACCATGCACTGTTGTATCATAGTGTTGTATCTTAGGTCTTTTGAAGACAAAATATATGATTAACTAATTTCCACTTTTCCAGTGTAACATTGTGTGTCCATGCAAAAGAATAGCGTGGTGAAAAACACTACGTAAGCTGTAAAATTGGGCACTTTGCCTGCAATGTCTTGCAAGAGTCTCAAGTGTCCGGAAGCATGTGGTAAAAACAAGTCAATTCTTCTCTCAAGGTTTTGCTTCCAAAGACTTTCTCATCGTTGTAAAATCAGATAGTTTCTGGGCCAAGTCTCTATGACCGGTATTAACCGTAACTGAAAATAAATAGTTTACCTCCAAAAAAAAAAAATATCTGAACAGAAACACTTGCAATTTGTAATCGAACAGGAACTTCCTTTTAGCGAATGCTCGGAGGCAGGTTATTGTTGCACAACTACAAGTAGTGCTAATTGAGCACTATCCACTTACTAGTATGTACAGACTACTGACTGAACGCGTCATTCTACTAGACATATCAAGGAACACTTGCCCTGTACCCACAGAATAGATGGCGGTGAATAATCGGCCGCTAAGTCTGACGTTGTGACGTTGACCTTGGCATCTCCACTGGGACTGCCGCCTCCTCCATCCTCTGCTCGAACGATGTCTGCGGCTCCGGCGCCGGCGAAGAACCAGCGTTCATTTCCGAGCGGGTGGAGATGCTGAACGGGCTCATGCCGGTGGCGTCCACTTCGCTCGCCGCCTGCACCCCTCGGTTCGCGTCGCGGCCGCCCCTGACGGTATCATCCATCCACCTCGGCGATTGGTTCCCGCTCCTGACGGACCCATCGTTCCACGTCTTGAAGGTCGGTGACCTCGGGTCCCTGCGGTCGTAGTGGCGCATCCACGCGCGCAGCCGGCGCAGCGACGGGCTCCCGGAGCCGGAGCCGAAGCCGGCGGCCACCTCCTCGGCCCGGAGCTCGTTGCGCTCGCGGTAGAAGAAGGAGGCGAGGAAGATGAGCAGCATGAGGCCCGATACCACGCCCGTGATCAGGAACAACCCGCCGAAGCTCTGGAAGCTGAGGTTGGAGGAGCCGAGGGCGGCGTTGCCGTCCTGTCTCTGGCACACGCCGGGCTCGCCTAACCACTTCTTCTCGATCTGCGTCATCTTGTCCCCTTCCGCCAGCTTGAGGACCTGGCGCGACACGTCGGCCGTCATCGGGCTGCCTCTGGGGAACACGAACCCGAACCCGTCGGTCTTGTAGATGGGGCCCACCATGGTGTACCCGTCGCAGTACTGCGACTGCGACAGGAACACCTTGAGGTAGGGGATCTCGTCGAACACGGCGGCGACCCCGCCGTTGGCCGGGCCCTTGGACAGGGCCTCTGCGTACTGTTCTGTTGTGCTGTAGTTCTTCATCCTGGACCTGTCGAAGCCCATCTTCATCAGCGAGCCCTCGATGAAGGAGCCGTCCTGGAAACCGATGTAGTCGCCGCGGCGCTGGAGCTCCCTGATGTCCGTCACCGTCGGCTGGAGCTTCTGGACGGTCAGCATCGAGGTCAAGCTCGCCGTGTAGCTCGACGTCAGGATGAGCACGACGAACACCCAGATGATCACCACGAACCTCGACAGGTTGCTCTCCAGCTTCTCCTCTGCAGAAATGCAGGTTCTTGTTATTCTTTGAACAAAATGCAGAACAAAAAACAAGAGAAATTAAACATGCATGCGCACTTACTGTGCGAGAAGACGAGCGTGGAGAAGGAGAAGTAGAAGATGAGTCCGAACTGCTGCCACGGCGTGCCGCGGAACTCCTCGTTGATCCGGTGCTCGATCACCCACACGACGAAACCCGTGAAGATGAAGAAGGCGAGGCTGGCGAGCCAGAGGCTGGTGGTGAGCGGCTTGAGGAAGATCCACATGCTCGTGCTGGTGTCCTTCTGCACGGGAACCACCATCGACCACCCGGACTCGGTGAACGGCATGGTGAAGTCCACCTTGTCCATCCTGCTCGCCGTCACCGTGACGTCGCCGACCACGATGTCCGCGTTCTGCAACCACGTCATCGGTATCAGTTAGCACAAAGACATATCATTCTCAAATGTGCGTGGCACGATTATTGACCGGGGAGGCCGGGTTTGTATGTACTCACCTTCTCGACCACCTGGGCGACGAGGTACTCGTAGGATTCCGCGCTAGGTTCGTAAGGCACGTACTGGTAGCTCACCGGATACGGCATGTTACGCATGACCTCGTCGAACACATCGATGCAGTGGCCCGTGACGTTTGCATCGTCAGTGGTCGAGGACTCGTTGCCGACGTCCACGAACTGCTTGAACCCATACTTCACCGGCACGAAGACGCGAAGCTTGTCCCCGTTCGGCGACACGACCCAGCCTTTCGGGGAGTTGGACGAGTCACCCGGCCAAATGATGTGCTTCAGCTCTTTGGCGGCGCCACTGACATTATTATTCAGAGTCTGCGAGATCCCGGACTCCGGCGTCCAGAACCCCACGGTCCTCGCGCCTTTCCCGACGATGTTCACGATCTCGTACGCCGGAAGCTGCAGCTGCCCGTCCACGAGCGTGAAGTTGCCGGCGAGCCCACGGAACGTCGTAGCGCGCACCGCGTCGAGAAATGTTTTTCCCGTGACCAACACGCCGAGCCGGTCCAAATCCGTCGACGCCACACCACCGCTCCGTCGCGGCGGCGTTTGGAATACCGGGTTATTGGAGATGCCGGCGGCCTCGACAGCCTTCGCGATTGCCCACACCGTGTCGTACGCCCAGAGGATCATCACGGTGGGTTCATGAAAGACGACCTCATCGTCGTCGTTCGGGAACTCCCGGCGCAGCCTGGCCCTGAACCTTGCGGAGAAGTTCCTGACCTGTTCTGTCATCTCGACGTACGGACGGACGCTGACCACCCCTTCCATGGCGTCGACGTCCTCGCGAGGAAGCAAATCCGCGTAGCTTCCAACCCCGGCACTGGCGATCCAGGCGTAGTCTCTCGACATCATGCCGGCGTGCCTCGCCCTCTGGAAGAACCGGGCGGCGAGGAACGGGCTCATGTGCACGACGAACACGCGCGTCGGCATCGCCATGAACCGGTTGAGGATCTTGTCGATGCGGTCGTCGGAAGCGTGGAGAGGGACGGCGGCGCGGTCGGAGATCCTGGCGCCGACGCCCTGGAGCGCGTCGGCCATGGCCGGGAGGATGCCGGCGCCGTAGGGCGAGTCCTCGTACACCACCACGGCGGCGTGCCACTGGAACTCGGCGAGCACGGCGGCGATGGGCGCCGCCTGGACGGAGTCGTTGACGGCGGCGCGCACGTAGAAGGGCGTCTGCGCCGGGGAGAGCTCCGGGGAGGTGGCGGTGGAGATGATGGGGACGTGGGTGTGGCTGCCGATGTGGGCCACGAACTGGGTCTCCGCAGAGGTCACGGGCCCGATGATGGCCTGCACCTGCTCGTTCTTGATGAGGTCCACCGCTGCACAAAATTAAACGGGCTGATCAGAAAGGATAGAAAGGAGGCCCATAAACATGTTAGCCCAAATCAGAACTTGGCCCTGTACTCACAACAACATTGACCGTTCTCATCAAAAAGAAAAATCAACAGCATTGGCTTAAAAAATGCAGACAGCTCGACCAAAAAAATAATAATAAAGGATGTTGACACTCCTGAATGTATGGCATACAGCAATCCGTGTACCACCACATCTTGAAGAAAATACCAGTTGACCTGACTAATTGAGTACTCCTGAATGTATGGAGTATCTTCCTGTGAGAGACAAACTCTAGAAGCTGTCGATGGTACCATTTAATTGACCAGGCCCCAACATGGGCTTTGCTCTGACACCAGAGACTAGGATGATGCTCGCTTGGCTGCAAAGAAATCAGGTTTTCTCCGGTTGACTTGACTACAACTGTCAGGGGGGGCATCCCTTTGTGTTCTACATCTCATATTTCTATCTCAGACATAATTAATATATAAGTATATATATACATACGGTAGAAATTTCCTGATGACGACTGCTCTGGATGCCGGTAACCACAGATGAAACATCGATTCGTGACTAGTGACGGTGACATTTAGTTTATCGTTTTCATAAGCAGTTTAAAACTGACACGTCCAATTCAGGTTGCGGTGAAGTCCAGGCATCATCCATGTCCTATTCAGAATACGCAGGCAGATCAATTCCAAATCCAACTGCCTAAGTCTCCACGCGGAAACAGCAGAGGTTTTCGCAGTCAGACGTGGCTGGGAGGAATCTAGATCAAATATATGCCACCATTCATGATTCACGCTTAGGGCTTAGGCAGGCAGAGGATAGATAGGGACTGGATTTGAGATGTCCATTTCGTATGTACTGTATTTTTGACACCATGTAGAGACTGATTCTCTCAAGGGAAAAAATATCATAGTGTACAACTTCATTTTACACTGAACTAGTAATATGATTAGTGGCAAGAAAAAAATACTCTGAATTTAGTTCACAATTTTCTTGTAAATCTTGACACAAATGATACTGTAATAACATTATTGCTTGCAACTTTTATTTTAACAAGTCGCTCTTAACAACTTCTTATTGCTTAGTGGTAATCCCTCTCCCCCAGTCGCTCGGAAAAAGAACAAGATGTAGCAAAGAAAAAGGACACTGTACAGGAAATACTCGACAAAGATGATGCTATTACAAATATACTGCTTGCAAATTTGATTACACATAATTTAGCAACATGCACCAAAACGTCATTATTTTTTTACCACAAAATGGGCTGGGGATGGATCTAAAATTTTCGCAACTGTCTTGCCACAGAGATCTGTCTATTATTAGCGCCAACTAGTTTCGTGCTTGGACTGAAGTCTAGACAGATGTAAACAGCGGAGAGCAGGACCATCTCTCGTTAGCACGTGCCTTGGTAAATGAACTACTCCCAAGACTAGTCAGTCCAACTTGATCCAAGGAAGAAGGCGACGCCGATCAAAATAAAATAAAACAGGAAGGTGAAGAAGGCGACATGCATGAGGAGGTGAGGTCTCTAAATAAACCTATTGCGAGAAGACAGGCAGCTACCAGATCGTGTGTTGTACTTGCACTCTTGTAGTCTACATGACAAATGTATTGCAGGACGGCTTAGCTAAGGACTGAGATCCAAAGCTAGAGATAATTTTTATAAGTTTACCCTCTTTCTTGTCGTGACGGACGACAGACAACATGGCGTTTTTAAGCACGGAACAGTTGAAAGTCTGAAACGAACCTACCTGCATCAGATACTCGGATTGGTCGGCCTCGTGGACGGTACGTAGACACGCGACCCTACGACTACGAAAGTAGTAGTCCGCAACCGCAAGAATGTTCAAAGTAATTCGTTGAGGAACTTCATTCCATGCCATAGAGCAAGCAAAACCACAACCCCATTCCACAACCAGCGGTCAATGGCTGGACAAGAGCTTGTGCATCCATTGGTTCTAGCAGAAGTCAATAAGAGAGGGGAAACAATCGATAGTAACGGGGCTAACGTGGATGCGTAAGTCAATAACTGATGCATCTATGGACGCTTGTATTTTGAAGCCATACCCCATAGATGCTAACATGGCATTCAGTCCTAAAGTTTGCACGACAGCACGAGAAGCCATGCTAGTAACTAAACTTAACTCCAGAGTAACAGATGCACATGCTGGAACGAGCCAAAGGCAAGGACGACATGCTGCGGTTCTAGTATCTTTGCACGGTTTCACACAAAACGCGTAGGAACGGAAATACTAGAACAAAACCAGTGAAACACGCTTGCTGACTAGCTGTGCAGGAAGAAAAATCTATTCACCATTCCAACATTTCTAGTAGAGTTTTAAGGGCAATTTTATTCCCCAGTACCATAGCAGACTAACATGCCATGGCCGGAAGAGCATGTATAGTCAGGAGAGAAAGATAGAGGTTATTTACCTGCGGAAGCGGCGGTAAGAACGTCCCCGCCTGAGTCCCGGAATCGCAGCGCGATCCTGGCAGCAGAGCGGGGGTGCGTGGCGTAGTAGTCCTCCACCGCCATCTCAATGCCCACGCGCCGCCGGGTCCCGACCGGCGGCGCCAGGATGACGCCTACGCGAACCTGCCCATTCTGCTGCGCCGTGACCACCACCAGGCTCGCATGGCACCAGACCAGCGCGGCCAGAACAAGACGGAGGAGGAAGGAGGAAGAAGACGGAGACGCGTGCCTCCCCATCTACCACAGCATCGACCGACCACAAGTAGAAGCAACAGCCACGCAGCTTGAGCATCCAGCGCCGCAGCCGGCTCGCTTTATATGCTGGCAAGCCCAACAAGCCGCAAGAAGAGACTGCGGAATCTAGCTTGCACCGCGAGGAGAGAGGCGATGTGATTTTGATAAGATGGAGATGTCCTATTGCGACAATTCTCTTGGGAAATTATTATCTTTGCATGCGATCTTGTTGCTTGACTTGACTTTGAAGAGGTAAGGCGTGGGGTACACATCTATGAATTGACATGTCATCTCTCATATGTGGCAACTGGCAACGAAGGAGGAACCGGTCGATGGGTCGGTGGCATATATTTTACTGGAGCGGAGGACTCGGGGTCACGGCATCAAATGGGGACGGCGAAAACTCCGCGCCAATGACCATGGTTATTTTCTTCTTTCATTCGTGTTCTTTGTAGTATGGAGTATGTTGACTCTCCTACTATGTTGGTGTATGGTGCGATGCGACAGGACAAGAAAAAGAATCGATGGAGTTAGTGCCCGCGCTAGATGGCTCCACACACTCTGATGCTGTAAGTGATGTAGCATATATATATTGACCTTATCAAACTTTTATTTGATCTAAGCTGTCAAACTTTTCCTGCTGCACGGCCTGGAAGAACATTTTTGTGCTTGAATCTGTGCCCCAGAAAGGTAACGCAACAGTAAATATTATTGGCCTTTACAGGACCTTTACAAAGACAAACTGAGCCCAGCTTACCTGCTGGGACGATCACCTCTGAAGTCTAAAATTTGCAGTACTAGCGGTCTGTCACAAAGGTTTCAGACTTCTGAGCAACTCTCTCTCGTTTTCTCTGAACTATAAAGTGTTTCTCTGAAGCTCTGACTGAATCCATGCGCTGAGAGATAATGTTTGTTCAAAGAGAGCATAAAGTCAAAAGAGCAGATAAAATCTTTTTCTGAACACTGAACACAGTGCGAGTAATGAGTATTTTGCATTCTTATTTAAGCAGGAAAAAAGGTTGGTGGTAACTAACAACGTTAGTTTACGTGCTATCAGCCTATCAGCATAGCATTCTGTTGAGTGTACCTAATCCCTTGAAGATCCGAGTATCATACAAACCTTAACTTGTAAGCTTCCCACTTTTCATATAAAAATAAACGTAACTGAACTGACCGTCTTCTTAAAAATGGACTGGTATATATGGTAGTTGTAAAGCCAATGACAGAGCATTCTATTACAGTAGACGTTTTGTACTTTTTATTTTTATTTTATGGCTAAGAAAATTATAATCCAGAGGTGTATTTAGGATAGATGCATCATGCATGAACAAGTAACATAACACCTGCACAATTTTATTCGATTGTCAACTGGAGAAAGGATGGCTGAAATTTCCAGAAGCTAACAAATTTCAACATGACACAACAATATCAAGCTTTAACATCCGGTTTATATTTAAAATGGAATTAACTTGCATATTACGAAATTATTTAATTTGCCCAATATGAATACCTGTCACTTATGGGTTACTGGTACCAACAAAAATATATATATATATATTTGAGGTAGAAGTGTAGGCTCAACGTCAAAGACACTGGTGCGCTACAGGGAAAAATACGATGGTGTTACAATGTCAAAGCTCCTAAGGCGTATATTTGGGAGAACCATGCATATATTTTTGTTGGAAGAAACGGGAAAAGCTTTAAAATAAAAAGTCAACTTCTTGGTGATATCGTATATTATGCTAATTGCACTGT
The DNA here is from genome assembly GCA_030378355.1 of Eleusine indica. Classification (NCBI taxonomy): domain Eukaryota; kingdom Viridiplantae; phylum Streptophyta; class Magnoliopsida; order Poales; family Poaceae; genus Eleusine; species Eleusine indica. Next base: position 2,030,016 of record CM059495.1, read on the forward strand.
AGATATGTATGACCGTTTCTGTTTGTGCCAGATGCATGTAAGATTCTGAAACTTCCAAGCAAAATTCAGGGCAGTCAAATACTAACGGAGCAATAGAGAAGAAAAGTAGAAAACATAGCCAGGATAGTTTGGCGCATGCTACACTTTCCATGGAATTCCCTTGTGACAAAATTATCCGATGCTGAATCCGTCTCATTTTTTTTTTCTCGAACACGCAGGAGAACTACATGTCATTATATTAAGAAAAATAAGAGTTCTCGTACACGGTAGTTGGCTTAATCCGTCTCATGAAAGTAGCCTAGCCACTAACTAGTCTCTGGCCTTTGTAGTATTATTCATTCTTTCAATCAGTAGATCCGCTGAGTAGTGAGTATGACTGGTGAAATGTACTGATCAAAGCACCAATGGCCACGACAGCCACTGAAATTGCTTAGTGGTTTCCAAATTCCATTTGGGCATAATTTTCTACTTGGATAATAGTACATGACCCATTCAATTCTCTCCTTGGATCAAATGATTAAACATCTTGAGGAGATGTTTCAAATGAAGGTGATTTGGCTCCTGCAAGGGAGAATATGAGCGTCCAAGTCCAAGCAAATTGGGCCCCTGCTACCTTAGTCTCCTCTCCGTACTGTGACCCAACTCAACTTGTTTGGTGGGCAAAGCTGAACTGAATTTCAGTTGACCGGAGCATTCTCTCCAAGCATACTGATAAATATTCTTCTTTATTCTGTGATAGTCGTTGCACACTGTTACGAACCACGTGGACGTTGCTTTCATGCAATCAAGGGTTTACCGGTTCCAGAATCAGCCGTTGACTACTACTAGTAACCTTGGTAGGCCCTGACCCTGATGCTTCCGCGTGAAAGAAGCAGAATGGGAGACATATTCAGCCCATCGGGTTACTTCTACCGTAGAATGCGGCCCATAAAAAGCAGCGTCCGTCCAGCCGCTACAACATTGGCCGGCCCATGGCCTGGTGGAGTTTCATCCTTAGCCGAGCGCTTCCACTATGAGTCTATGTGCTTTGAGTTTGATGGTGATGGTTAATTGCTTCTGTGGACAGGTCATTTCGAAACTTAGAGGGCAATTTACAACCTATTTTCGAAATGACCTGTCCTCTAAGTTTGATGGTGATGGTTAACTGGAGAGTAGAGTCTTAGATACACTCTAGGAGTCTATGTGCTTTGACTTTCCAAACATGTGGCGGTAAATAAACCATTTTACCTCCAAAAATAAGTGGGATAAAATATTTTCGTTTTATCCAAAAAGATTATAAATTTGTACAGAATGGAGGTAGAGCCAAATTAGAAGCCTCTCTCGGACAGGAGATTATTACCAGATAAGAACTAGAGCAGCCGTCGTCGTTAAAATCTAACCCGATCAGCAGTTGCCGCCCTCACTTCACATCGCATTCATCTGAGAACTGAGATAACTAGGTCTCATCAAACAACGTTATTAGTCCATTTTCACTCAGCAAGCCACCGCCTAATGTATTGCATTCAAAGAAAGAGCATGTAAATTAAGGCTTTGCCGCCGTCTTCTCCCAGTGGAAAACAAGACTGATTGCGTACTCCGTGGCATATCACAAAGACGGTCGTCTTCTCTGGTCCTCTGGGATGGGCGCAAAGCCCTGCTACAGACAACCAGGCTCGCCAGTATAAAACGTTCATAGATCGAAGCTCAGTGGCAGCCATAACAAGCGATCGCCTCTTCTTGTTCGGTCTGTTATCGTGTTCGTGGCGAGGTCAGAAATGGAGAGGCGCTTCACCAACTGGCCCGCTTATTCTTCACTTCTCTTGCTGTTGGCTTTCTTGGCTGCGCTTGTGAGCCACGCGGCCGCGGAGGGGAATGTCCGCGTCGGCGTCATACTCGACATGGCATCGGTGGCCGGGACGAGGTACCAGACCGGCATCCAGATGGCGATGGAGGATTTCTACGCCGCGCACCCGAACTCGACCACGAGAATCGAGCTGCATTTCAGGGACTCGTTCAGCGATGCTGTTATTGGTTCCGTTTCTGCCGGTAAGTTCATCGTGCACTACTAAGTAGGCAGTTGCTCAACTGACAGGAAGCTGAAATAATGCTATTGAATTCTCGGCGGACCATAATGACTGACTGATCACGCTCGTAACTTTTTGCAGCGGTGGACCTGATCAAGAACGCGCAGGTGCAAGTCATCATCGGCCCACAGACCTCCGCCGCATCCGAGTTCGTGGCCCAAATCGGCAACCGCACACGCGTCCCCGTCCTCTCCTACTCCGCCACCTCCTCTTCCGGTTCCACAGCGCCGTACCTCGTGCGCACCTGCGCCGACGACGCGTTCCAGGCCGCCCCGATCGCCGACGTCGTGGACCACTTCGAGTGGCGCCAGGTGATCCTTATCCACGAGGACTCATCGACCTTCGGCGCCGGCATCGTCACGGCGCACCGCGCCGCCGTGCCGGCCGACGCGTCCGACGACCGGCTCGACGCCGTGCTGTACCGCGTCAAGGCGATGATCACGCGCGTGTACGTCGTCCACGTGTCCCCGGCCCTGGCGCTGCGGCTGTTCCGGAGGGCCATGGACGCCGGCATGATGGCAGAGGGATACGTGTGGATCGCCACGGCCGGCGTGGGCGACGACGTGCTGATGAGTCCCGAGGATATGGACGCGATGCAGGGGGTTATCAGCGTCCGGCCGTACGTGCAGCCCACGAGCCGGGTCGATGATTTCGCCGGGCGGTTCAAGGCGAGGTTGCTGAAGCAGCTGAGAAACGACGCCGGATCTGATGACATCCGGGACCCGACCGTGTCGACGCTCTGGGCGTACGACACGGCATGGGCAGTCGCCGCGGCGGCTGAAGCGTCAAGGATATCCGGCCCGGGTTTCGAGTCTCCACAGCCACAAGGAAGCACTACAGAGCTGGACCAGCTGGGCGTGTCATCCACCGGCGCGACGCTTCTCAACGCGGTGCTCCGCACATCCTTCGACGGACTCGCCGGGAAGTTCAGGCTGGTGGACGGGCGACTGCAGGAGCCGGCGTACGAGATCCTAAACTTCGCCGGTGACGGCGGCGTGACGACAGTGGGGTACTGGACGGGTAAGTCCGGCGGGATCTCACAGGAGTTCGATCTCAAAATTAAGGGTTTGAAGCAGGTCCTCTGGCCCGGGGGCGGGCACTCGGACATCCGGATTCCGAGGGGGTGGGCGGTCTCGCCGCTCGGGCAGGAGCTGGTCATCGCCGTCCCGGTGAAGCACGGGTTCCACCAGTTCGTGCAGGTGTACAACGACACGACCACCAACCAGACCATGATCTCGGGCTACTGCATCGACGTGTTCGACGCGGCCATCAAGGCGCTGCCGTACCCGGTTTACTACCGGTACGAGCCGTACTACGGCATTGGCAACTCGGATTCCTATGACCAGCTGGTGGAACTGGTTCCTGAACAGGTGAGCTATCAGCTAGCTACTGTTCGGAAGAATTTCTTTCTGAGTAACATGGATTGCGCTGCAGAAAGCTGATGCGGTCGTGGGAGACGTGGCGATCACAGTGCGCAGGATGGCCGTGGTGGACTTCACCCTGCCGTTCACAGAGTCCGGGTGGTCCATGGTCGTGGCGGTGCAGTCGCAGACGAGCACGAGCATGTTCTTCTTCCTCAAGCCACTCACCCCAGGCCTATGGTTTGTCAGCCTTGCCGCCTTCATTTTCACCGGCTTCGTCATCTGGGTGATCGAGCACCGGATCAACCCCGAGTTCCGCGGCACGCCGATGCAGCAGTTCGGCACCATCTTCCACTACGCCTTCTCCACCCTCGTCTTCGCTCACAGTACGCCCTCCCTCCCGGTTGCTCTGCTCTGCTCTGCTTGTCCAACATCTGTCTAGTAGCATGAAAAGAACACGTGTCTGAACATTTTCTCGGCATCCCATTCGCAGGGGAGAACGTGCAGAGCAACCTGTCCAAGTTCTTGATGGTCATCTGGGTGTTCGCCGTCCTGATCCTGACGTCGAGCTACACGGCCAGCTTGACAACGATGCTGACGGTGCAGAAGCTCAACCCATCGGTGACGGACATCAGCGACCTCCTAAACAACGGCGACTACGTCGGGTTCCAGGAGGGCTCGTTCGTGGCCGACGAGCTCGCGAAGATGAACTTCGACCCGAGCAAGCTGCGGAGCTACAGCACCCCCGACGAGTACGCCGACGCGCTGTCCAAAGGATCCGACAACGGCGGGGTCACCGCGGTGTTTGACGAGGTCCCCTACCTGAAGCTCTTCCTGTCGCAGTACTGCGACGGGTACACCATGACTGGCCCCATCTACAAGGGCACCGGCCTCGGGTTCGTGTTCCCCAACGGATCGCCCATGGTGCAAGAGGTGTCGCGGGCGATCGTCGGGCTCACGGAAGGGGACGACATGGGGCTGATCGAGAGGAAATGGTTCGGCGCGCCGGGGACCTGCGGCGACGGTGTCGACACGTCCAGCGCCAGCCTCACCCTGCGGAACTTCAGCGGGCTGTTCCTTATCACGGGCGTGGCCTCCTCGCTCATGCTCATCATCTACCTCATCATGTTCGCCTACAGCGAACGGCACGAGCTCCGGGCGGCGGAACCCAGCTCCGGGAGCGTGTCCCTGAAGCGGCTCCGGGCGTGGATGCAGCACTACGACCGCAAAGACATGAGCGCTCCGCAGTTCAAGCAGCAGCAGTCCTGGGGCGACTCGTCGTCAAGGAATGGCAGCCATGGGAAGCAGAGGGAGAGAGCAGAGCAAGAAGAAGCCACGCCAGCGCGCGACTATCCAGGTGCATCGCCTCTATCAGATCACTCCCGCATGGAATCGGCTTCGTCTCTAGAGCGGAAGCTGTCGAACGAGTTTAGAACCCCGTTCGAGCAAAGGATGGGGGACACAGCCGCAGACAAACGCTCGTCTACACCAGAGCGCAGGCCGTCGCTGAAACTCCCAGAAAACGACGAGGAAAGAAAGCCTGCAATGTTATCTCCGTAAAAGCGTTTGTAACTCAAAACGATGATCCATGTTCTGCTCACTAATATTGTTGGGTGTTTATAAGCGGCCTCAGTTTGCAGGCTACAGATTTAGTAATGCATAATAATGTACAGATTCTCTGTTGACGTACGAAGCTTCAATATGTATCATTCAATTATGCTACGTCCGCAAACTGTCTGACAGCTACCAGTGAGTTAAAAGGGTGTTACTGCTGTGCTGTGCTTTCCAAAAAATACTACAATAATGTAAACTACAAAAAAAACAGGTAGGCACTGGTTTTAGCAGATTACCGACCAAGTACCTACTTGACCAGCCCACTTCGATCCCGCCAGAGCTTAAGGTAAGGTTGAGCACAGAACCTAAGGTTCCTGGAAGGGCCTAAGGAAAAATCAGGCACAAAGATTCGAAGGTCAAAAAATAAATAAGTATGAATGCAGAGTGGATAAGCAAAAGCAGCTGTAAGTTTAAGCGCCATGTGTACTAACTCTAGAGTGCTTAACAAAACGAAATGGATACATCCGAAACATGCATTTATCTTTAAGTCAGCAGGTTCTCAATTCATATCAGGCAGAATACAACAGTTATTCAGGGTTTCCACTTGGGTTCTTTCTCATAATAACGATCAACTCAACTGTTTCAAAAACAAAAATACAAGTTCACTATTTCATGCAATAAACGGGTCATGTATGTTTCTGGACCTGATCTACTTCTTCTCTGCTACAAATTGGAGATTAGTCATCCATTGTTAACCAAAACAGAACATAAGGTGCAATCGCCCTGATGATTATTCGCTTAGCATTGTTGAGTGGCATTGTTCATATGTAGAAGAAGGGGAATGAGTATATCCAAACTCCAGACATTGGTCTTTGATTTATATATGAAGAAGAGTAACCATAAATAGCTTCTTATGCAATGATTTCAAGTTAGTCGGACTAGTCGACCATGCCAGTTCGATCAGGGCACTCGACCCGATCAGACCGAGTAGTCGTCTGGTCGTCCGAGTAGTCATCGTGGTCGTCTGACTAGTAGGCCGACTAGGCATTCCGGCGACCAGACTACGGCGGCGACGGGTCTGCCTCAAATGCGTTGCGGGCCTGGCCCACTAGGTTTACAATTAAAGGCTAATTACGTACAAATACCAAGCACCAGACTTCACGATCGCACGTGACTCTTCGTTCCATCACGATCACGATTCCACAAACGCCGCCGCCGCTGTGAAGATCCTCGCTCGCCTCCGCCATGAGCGACTCCTCAGAAGATGGTGCGCCTCCTCCTCTCTTCTCTTCGTCCTCTCTTTTCCCTTCTCTTCCTCCTCTCTTCCTCCCCTGTTTCAGTTATTGTACTCTGTTCTTCGGCCTGAATCCTGATCGGTGCATGGTGTTCGTGCAGAATTTGAGGCAAGACGTCGTGCAACCGTGGAGGTTATAATGCCCAATCCTGATCCTCCACCAACCGGTGTTGATGCATCCTCATTTGGATCGACCTCCTCCTCTGCTACTACAGATCTTGCAAGCATATACATAATATATATACATATACATACATACATACATACATACATATATATATATATATATATATATATATATATATAATAAATATATGTCCTGAAATGCATGGACGATCAGGGGGACGACCAGCTCGACCAGGGTCGACTAATCGACCTGGTCGACGACTAATCGCGACTAGTCGGCTGGTCGACCCCCTGTCTCGACCAGATGACCGGGCGACTTGAAAACATTGTTCTTATGTAGTAGCATAGAAAGCAATCCAACCTAATGATCATGCATCAGAATAACATTATCATCTAGAGTGACGTGTATCGGAGGTTAGCCTTGTATCTGTGGTTTGCACAAAGGACAGAGTGCATTGATCTTGAGCGATTTATATCAACAAAAAATCCTTATGAAAATAAAATGCAAGGTGAACTCCACAAATTAAGCTCATCATTGTGTGCATACTATGCAAGAAAAATGCAGCAAACCCACAATAAAGAGCACATGATAATAACAAGAGCTGATAAGTGGAAATTTCGTTCCGTAATAGAAAACTAAAGTAGAAAGGAACAAAGAAATATACAGCAGTGTCTCTTGTTGTCATCCCTGCAGCTGCAGCCACTACCCCTCCATATTTCCCTTCAGCATCATTACCTGAACTATGGCTCCGTTTCTTGATTTTGAATTTACATATAGGCAATGCATTGATGAATTCTTAGATAGGCCCTCTTCTATTGTTTTGGCACAACTGTATAGCTTGTGCTCATAAAGTTGTGGATGTTCCCTTCTCGGTAGACACAGCACAACAATTGCAGCTACATTTTGGCTAATACTGATTATAACAACTTTTTTCTTTGGTCCGCTCCACACCAAAGAGCTTATGTGCTGCCAAACATAGTTATTACTCCTCCTAGTGCCTGAAGCACGCCAAGCATTAGATAGAGCACCTATCGCTCATAGTGCCTGCGAGACCGGTATAAGAACTCTGGTTAAAGGCCTTACCAGATTCAATTATTAATTCTTCTCCCTATCAACACAGAGAAATCAAAACAGAAGGACAACTTTAAAACATAAATTATAACTTCATGAACACTAACACTTGTTGCTTGTTCCATCCGAAAACCTTTTTATAAATATGACCTTTGATGTCTGGCATGTGTGAGGCTGAGGTAATCGGCAGTCAGGAAGGAAGAAAAGAAGCAAGTGGTGCAATTAAGCCTCTTTGCCCTTGAAAAGGCAGTGAATATTCTATTTCAATGCATAATCTTCCTGTCCAATTCAAGTGTTCAACGGAGGATTCAAGACCTCAAATGAATCGTTGTGTTTACTTCTTTTTCTTGAGCTTATTTAAATTGATGCAGGTTACAACAATGGGCTTGCAAGAATGGAGGCACAATTATCAGTCACTCACGCCTCTGCAATACCCTTGAAATATATACTTAGCACACATATGGGCAGCCATATTGGTCTGCCTATCAATCGTTATGTTTACTGGTGAAAGATAGACTGCATTCTGCAAGGCCAAGTAAAAGGATAAACCTAAATTATCGCCATAAGAATGGATTACATAAAACAAACTTATATTTGAAACATATTGAACCAATCCACTACTTCAACTCAAATGTTATGGATTGTGAATGGGCCCATTGTGCATCCCTTAAAGTAGATTGAGATGAAAAGGTTATCAAGTTACAGCCAACGTGTTTTCTTTCTTTTGAGCTAGGCAAAGTGCTTTCTTACTACTCAGTATGTGAAATAGTTCCAACTGGATTTATGAAACCTCACTTCACTTCCTCTATCGAAATGCATCAACTCGAATGGCAGTAAAGACCTGAACATTGACGAATCGATCTTCAACAGAACAAAAAACAGAGAAAAAGTACAACCTGGACATCTGCTAACCTCTCTGAACAAGGAAACACTCTAATTAATTCAATTCCGCATTAAGTGGCCACAGAGGGAGGACTGGAGGAGCGGAAGTTCGAAGGGGCCTGAACCTGTTTGAGAAATTATCGGCAAAAGGGACGGCAGGGGCGCTTCCACAGAAAGATCAAAGACGCGGTGCACACGGGCAGTGCGAGGAGTGAGGCAATGGCGAGGGGCAAGGGGCAGCGCGCTATCCTAACGAGGTGGCCATCAGACGCGCACTCATTTCCCACAGGAGGTGAGGCGACCAAGGCGGGAGTCTGGCAGTAGCGAAGAGGGTCACCATCAAATATAGGAGCGATCAAGAGAGGAAGTGTAGCTTTTGTGGAAAGAGGAGACCTCGGGGAGGACGGCGGCGGGCGGGCGGGGGGAGGAGCCGAGGCGGCACACAGAGGAGCGAGTTGATCGAAACCAGGGGGCTTTTTGCAAATATTTGGATCGTGACTAATAATCGTGATCCAATTATTTGCAAATATTTGAGACCGCGCGGTCTGATTTGACATGGATCTCGGCCATTGAACGGACTAGGCTCTCAGGCTCTCAGCTGCTGCACGGCGAGCTCTACTTCTCGTCACCCCTCCACTCTGGATTACCTCAATTGGCACTAGAGTCTAGCCATGGGTTATAGAATATACGCATCCTCGAAATCACTTCAGCAGAGCAGCAGTATCCAGATGAAAGAAAACCTTCCGACTAAAATTATTCGTGGATAGACAGAATCGATCCTCGAGAACATATATATAGGATCGGGATAAAAGCTCACCGGAGGATGGAGGCATTTAGAATAGGAGGAGTTGAGATACCTCCTGACTTTCAGATCAGCTAAGGGTGTGATTGGTTGGCTGCTTATGAGCCAACCAGGCCTGGTGGATGCAGGCGCGTCATGTTTGGATGGCTGGGCGGCATATTGGGCCAGGCTCACGCGATGCAAGAGGCCCTCCATGGCCTGGCTCGCAGCGTGCGGGATTTTTCTTCGTTTCCCCAGAGCCAGGCTCGCGGCGTGCGAGAGTGAGGGCCATGGCGGCTGCGCGGGTGCGAGGCAGGTGCAAGCGGAAAGCTTGGCGCGTGTTGGCGGGAAGAGTTGCCTCACCGCCCATCTTTTCGCGTCATTCCTCCCCATCTGGCGCCATTCTTCAGCAGCGCGGGCGCGGGAGGAGGCGGCGGGAAGAGCTAGGGTTTCAACCCTATTTCGCGCCTCCCCTGCCGCTATAAATCGACCCCGCCGCCGTTCATCCCTCGCTTGCTCGCCATTTCCCTCCCTCGCTGTTGGTGAGGTCGACCTCGTGCCACCGCTCTCGCTCTCCCCTTCTTCTCCCCTCTTGACCAGATCTAACCTAACCTTCTTTTTCTTGTTTCAGAGTGCTTGGATCTTAGCGAATCCGAGGTTCTAGGCAAGTGGTTTTGTTTCCTCTTTTGATTCAGTACAAGTAGCCATTATTGTTGATTTTGATTTGGTTCTAGGGACCGACTGGATCTAACCTAACTCTTTTTTCTTGATTTTGTCATGTGTGCAGGCACCGACTGGATCTCTTCCCTCTTTGGATTCAGTACCAGTAGCATTAGCCTTTCCTTTCCTTTTTCTTGGTCCAAGGTAAGCCCGAATGGATCTTTTTCCCTATCTGTACCTCCATTGTTGCTTGTCTGAATATGTTGGTCTGAGCATGTGCCAATGTCGATGATGTATCTAAGCTTATGCTGAGCATGTTTGCCTAAATGCCAATGATGTTACTACTCTATTATGATCTGTATCTAGCATATTTGCCCAAATGCCTATGATGGTCTTGCTTTGTTATGATGTATGTAGCATTGTTGCCCATATGCCAATGATGCTCTTGCTTTGTTATGATCTGTATCTAGCAATTTTGCCTATATGCCAATGATGTTGCCTGTTTTGCTGGTTTGTTAACATGATGCTGCACTCTGAGCATATAAGCATGTCCCTAAGGATGTATCTATTATCTCTTTTATTTAGATGTCCCCTGAAGAATAGAGAAACAGGCTCATCATTCATGCAGCTGCTCTAGTCACTGCTATGTATGCTTTCCTGTTTAGTAGCTTGAGTGCCTCTACTGAGGAAGCTAGGCCTAGAATTACCTATGCCCCAATGAGTGCAATGGATGAAGAAAGGCAAAAGAACTTGAATAAAATATATAACTATGATGATATGGAGTGTATTAGCATGCTTAGAATGAGAAGAGCACCTTTTTTTCACCTTTGTAACTTGCTTAGGGACAGAAATCTGCTTAGAGACAGCATACATAGCAGTGTAGAGGAGCAGGTTGCCATGTTTCTCCATGTAGTTGGTCACAACCAACGTTTTAGAGTGATTCATAACAATTGGAGGCGATCTGTTGAGACAGTGAGCCGGTATTTTAAAGAAGTTTTGTATACCATTAGAGAACTTACAGATGACATGATTAAGCCTCCTTCTAGTGAGACAACACTTAAGATCAGGAACAGTCACAGATGGTATCCATATTTTAAGGTAATTGGCAATAAAATAAACCTGTAGGTACTTAAGTTTGCTTGTATGACTAAACTAAGTTGTTGGAACATATGTAGGACTGTGTAGGAGCAATAGATGGCACACATATCCATGCTAGAGTGCCATCAAAGATGCAAGCTGCATTTAGAGGGAGGAAGCATGTCCCAACCCAAAATGTCCTAGCCTGTGTGGATTTTGACTTGAAATTTACCTATATGCTTGCTGGTTGGGAGGGATCAGCACATGATGCCACCATCCTTGCTGATGCACTAGAGAGGTCTGATGGATTAGTAGTTCCACAAGGTAATGAACTAATTTGCTTAGATAAACAATTCAACTTGAGTACAACTAGGACTTACACTAATGTACATTTGTTTTAGGGAAATTCTATCTAGTAGATGCTGGGTATGCTTGTCGCCCTGGATTCCTTCCTCCCTTCAGGGGCACTAGATACCATTTAAATGAGTATGGTGATAGAAACTATCCAACCAATCCAAGGGAGCTCTTCAAATTAAGGCATTCAAGCTTAAGAGTGACTGTTGAGAGAGCATTTGCAGCTCTGAAAAATAGATTCAAGATCATTGACAACAAACCATTTCATCCATTCAGGACCCAGGTTAAATTAGTGCTTGCATGTTGCATTCTGCACAATTAGATACTTGGTTTTGGTGTAGATGAGGTCATTCCACTTGAGTCTACCTGGAGCCCGAATGAGGGCTCTAGCCATGGGATTGACATTGCAAAAAACTCAGCTTGGACATCATTTAGAGATGATATTGCTAATGAGATGTGGGCAAATAGAGGACACTCTCACATTTAAATGATTGCTTGTAATTGTGTTATGTATTTGTGATCCATTCATGTACCTTTGATGCACTGTGCTATATGCAATGATGATCAGTTTCTGTTTATTTTCTTGAGGCATTGGGCATGTTGCAATGATGATCAGTTTCTGTTTATTTTCTTGAGGCATTAGGCAATATGCAATGATGATCAGTTTTTGTTTTATTTTCTTGAGGCATTGGGCAATATGCAATGATGATCAGTTCTATCTTATTTACTTGAGGCATTGGCATTATGCAGTGATGATCAGATCTCATTTATTTACTTGAGGCATTGACATTATGCAGTGATGATCAGATCTCATTTATTTACTTGATGATCAGTTTCCATATTATTTACTTGAGGCATTGGCAATATGCAATGATGATCAGTTTCATCTTATTTACTTGAGGCCATTGGCATTATGCAATGATGTTTAGTTTCCATCTTATTTACTTGAGGTCATTGGCATTATGCAATGATGTTTAGTTTCTATCTTATTTACTTGAGGCCATTGGCATTATGCAATGATGTTTAGTTTCTATCTTATTTACTTGAGGTTATTGGCATTATGCAATGATGTTTAGTTTCTATCTTATTTACTTGAGGCCATTGGCATTATGCAATGATGTTTAGTTTCCATCTTATTTACTTGAGGCCATTGGCATTATGCAATGATGTTTAGTTTCTATCTTATTTACTTGAGTTGGGTCATTGGCATTAGGACATGGACATGGCTGCTGACCCTTTGCTGCCAGCTGGTGCTCAGCTTGAGGCAGCGCCTGATGGTGCTCCAGCTGATGCTGCCGCTGGTCAGCAGGCTAGGCAGGCCATGAGGTGGACATCTGTGATGTCCTCTTTTGTGCTTCGCTGTTTTTGCCACCTTGTCTCAACTGGGGTTAGAACTGACAAGGGCTTCAAGGAAGTGCACCTTAACCAATTTGCAAAGGACCTACAAGAGTTCTCTGGGGCTGAGGTCATAGGAACACAAGTGTACAACCACCTTCGCAAGTGGAGGCAGAGGTGGATTAAGGTCACCAAGCTCAGGGAACTTAGTGGGGCTTTGTGGGATGAGGACAACTTCATGATAACCTTAGAGGATGAGCACTACAAGGGCCATGTGAAGGTAGCATTAGTCTGCATTTTAAAAAAAAAATTAGTCTGATTCAAGCAGTTCCATTTCACTCATACCTTCCCACTTTCACTTAGGCACACCCTAAGGATGCTGAATTCCTTAACAAGCCCATAGAGAACTACCAGCAGATGGAGATCAAATTTGCCAATGGCCTTGCCACAGGAAAGTTTGCCATGGGGTCTAGTGAGACATTGGGGTCCCCTTCTGATTTTGCTGAGAGCTCACTTAAGAGTGAGGATGCCAAAGTGCCTACTGAGCCATCCACCAAAGCTCAGGATGTAGCTGGGGTAGGGAGCAAGAGGAAGAGTTCCATGCTAAGTGATGATGATGTCATTGTCATGGGTGACATGACTGCTACAGTGAATAATGTGGATGAAGCAATAAGAGAGACTAAGGTTGATGACTTCCATCCTGACCTCTATGGTGCTGTCATGTTCATGCCTGGATTCACAGAGGAGGCTTTGATGGCAGCTTACTCTCATCTTCTTGACAACAAGGCTCATGATTCTGCTTTTGTGGCCATGTCTGACTCTCACCGTGTGCTGTGGCTGAGGACTTACTTGGTCAGGCACTACTACATGTGAGTTGGTAATGCTATCAGCCTGCTGTTAGCTGCATTCTTTTGGTGATTTTATGGTGGCTTTCTTTTCTAGACTGGGCAGTGAGGAGGATGGTTGAGGTGGTTCCAGGGTGGCATTCTTTTGTGCAGTTGATCTGATCCTGCCTTCTTGTGCAGTTGATCAGGTAATCTTTTGTGCAGCTAACACTAATATTAGGTTGTAGTCACTAATGTCCTTATGCCAATGATGCAACTGGGAACTTTTATGGTTGTATTTGTGTCCATGACCAATGATGTCATTAGACTTCTATTACTATTATTTGAGCATATCTGCATGGCCAATGATGTGTTCTCTTCTATTTCCTTTATCTTTACTTGCATCTGAGCATATGCCAATGACTAATGATGTCTTCTTTTCTATTTTCTGTATAGTAACTTTAATCTGAGCATATGTCAATGGCCAATGATGTATTATCTTATATTTCCTATATACTTAATTTGATCTGAGCATATGCCAATGGCCAATGATATTAGGACTGTTGCAGTTTTTATTCTCTTCTTGATTTGCTATCTAAGATCTGGTCGGCTGATGTTTTTGGATGGTAACCTCACCATTGTGTGCAAGAGGTGAACTAATCCATCTATATGCAGTCAACCAAACACAGGCTGTTTGCATCCAGTTTTTGAATGGTTGCATGCAACCAAACAACCAATCACCATCTATGTTGGGCCTGGCTAGCTCAAACCAAGAAACCAATCACACACCCCTTGCATCACCTCAGTCTGGCTCCTGAGGCCTGGTTAAGTGATGCGAGCTAGACTCGGCTCCTCAGGAAACCAATCACACCCTAAAAGCTTAATGGTTGCATGCAACCAACCAACCAATCACCATCTATATTGGGTCTGGCTAGCTCAAACCAAGAAATCAATCACATACCTCTTGCATCACCTCAGCCTGGCTCCTGAGGGCCTGGTTAAGTGATGCGAGGCAGGCTCGGCTCCTCAGGAAACCAATCATACCCTAAAAGCTTATCGGGCTTTCAGATTGTTTGTACTAGTCTGATTCTGAACATAGGTTCGGTTCTCTTAATCACCAGATGACCAGAGAGTTTAGTGAGGCTTTTTATCAGCTGGAAACACTCACGATTTCAAGAAATTGAGTGTAGCTTTTGCATAAAGGCTCGTCTGTGATCGTGGAGCCATGTTTGTGCATCCAGGTTCGTAGTCGCAGAAAAAACCAGACAGGTGCTGTCGTTGCGTGACTGCAAGTAGTAGGCGAATTGTTGACCAAAAAAACAGATGAGAAGTACTAGTCACAGAACAAATAAGAATCTCACTGCACACGGTACATTATATGACCTGATACCGTCCGACCAAATTAAACACAGGCATGAACTGCATTCTCACCTACAGCACCAAGAGATCGAGGAAGGAACAGTCACGTTAACAGTTCGGGCATCCCGGGATCCAAGGTGTACCGCCTGTACTTGTGCTTGATCATGGTGAGCGCCCCTCCGCTGCCGCGCTGAACCTCCACGCGCCTGTAGTCGTCGTCGTCTCCTGTCTTGGAGGACGGGCGGCAGCCTTCCTCTGCCATCTCGAAAACCCTGGCGATGCAGAACTTGGCGGAGCCCCAGAGGCAGGACGTAATCCGTCATCGGCACCCACCACGTCGAGCTCGTCCCACGCTTTCTCCACAACCGGTGCGGTCGAAGCCGACGCTCCATGCGCCGCTTGTCGTGTCCAAGGAGAAGGTGCCACCGCCCTTCGTGGATATCTATCCATATCTGCGAACCGCCGACCACCGTGTACGCCCGAATAATGAAGGGATCGCTTCGGTGGCAGTACTTACGCGCGCTGGATTCGTCTAATAATAACTTGTCCTTCACATGATGATCAACGACCCCCCGGTAGTCATCGTCATCGCCCAAGGCGTAAGGAGGCGGCGGGAGCGAGCGCCAGTACCATTCCTCTTTGGGCATCAGTTCCCCGCGGTGGTCTAGGCTGTGGATGAGGGCCTCCAAGGGATGAAACGATGTGTCGATCGGGGTTCCTGTCCAGGAAGTAGAGGTCGTCGCCGACGGTGAGGGACACGGGACAGTGCTTGGGCGCATGCGGCGCGGGCATGACGCGGACGGCGGGTGCGGCCGTACGTGTCGCAGAGGAGAGTGTTTCCGTCTTCGTCCATTGACACGATGTCGTTGCTGTCCCGGCCCAACGACGCGAAGTGCATGTCGCCGAAGCCGAAGCTGGGCGTCCTCCATGACTGGGTTGGTATGTGCGGCTTCCGAGGCTTGTTGCGTTGTTGGGTAGAAGCACTTCCACGGGTTGTTGATGCGGTGCACGGTGGTTGCTGGGTAGTTGCCGATGCGACGCTGGACTAACAGGTTCACGAACCGGCGGCTCATCCTGATTCGATTGCCGAGTCCCTTTCACCGTATAGATGAGATGGCAGCAGCCCGCAGAGGCAAGGCGGTCATCGGCGGCGGCTGTTGTGATGATCAGTATGATGCCTTGATTCATTCAGGTTTGCCCGCAAAGCAAAACAGATGATGGGCCTTGTCAAAAGGAAAGACAAATGGGCCGGTGTGACGCGGTAAGCCCAATTTGTTTTTAGGCCCATGTACCGATCCCTGCTGCTTCACCAATAATCAGTCACTCACCACCTCATGTGCTCAAAGAAGTTCGGCGCCGGGGTAACTTTTGCAGAGAAGCTTTGTCAGTCACCGTGTTTGTTCAGTCACCCAGGTTGCACAACATGCAGTAGCAGCGGAAAATCTGACAGACAGGTGATGGCCATCACGGGCGAATAATAAACCAGCTTTTGCCGCCCGAATGATTGATTGAACGGTTTACCTAGTACCCACTCATTCGCGCTGAGGCAGCCCGGCAGCGCACACCTTTGTGCTGCCGGGACCATTTTTCCTGCCTCCTGCTTTTGCTGCTGCTGGAACGCAGGACCGAACGACAGTGTCGACGGTTTCAGGCGACACGTTTGAGACAGATGCCTTGAAGGCGACGGGCGCTGTCCGGTCCGGTTGCGATTGGTCTCCGTTCTTCTCTCTGCTCATGTTGCGAGCGAGCGGCGTCGAAGTGTGGAGGTGAAGCATAGTAGTAGTACTAGCTCGCTGAACCCGGCCTCATGTTCGCCGGTCGAACTCGTGCTTTATTCCAAGTTCTGTTGCGCTCAGTTCACGTGATGATGTTGGCGATGAGAATTTGATACATGAAGATTCCCACGTGACAGTGTTTGGGCGATGCTGGGATCGGAGGAGTGTGCAGCCCCCGCCAGGCTTTCTCTTTTGACTGTCAGTCAGTCAGCTGCTGTTTGATTCGCCGAACCTTTGCCCGCCGACGACAATGACAGAAACAAGCATTGGCGTAGTAGGAACAGATCGGAGAATAATACACGCAACGCAGCGGGACGTGCACGTCCATGGGCATTGGCCAGCAGCAGGTTCTCGAGCGCTCCTGGTGGGCACCTGCCTGCCTTTCGTGAACGGTTCCAAGTATGCATCTGTCGCGACCGCGACCGCTGAAAGTCTGAAACCGCGCGGTCGAGCGCAGGTTGGAAGGGAAGGACGAGCGCGACGCCTGCCCGGACGGGATAGCCACGGCCCACGCCGCCGTCGAGAATGAACGCGATCGCTATTCTCTTCTCCCCCGACCCCGAGCGCCGAGCCACGGCAGCAGATAAGCGAGGTCGCCGCGCACGCTTCCTAACTGGCAGCTAGTGCAGTTCTCTCTCCCGTGCTAGTGCAGAACTAGCTGATCGCGTTACCGTCTTGTGTCCAAGGTGACGCACAGGCGACGACAGCCTTTCGGCTCTCGCTCCTCATCACCCGTCCACGTCGCCGGCGAAACTTTTCAATTCTACTGGAATTGTGATCATCCGCACGACAGGTACGTCGGCGACGACGTTGCTTTCTTGTTGCTTCTCCAATGTCAACCGGGAAGCTGCAACGAAAAAAAGGAAGACATATAAAAGGAAAAAGAACGTGCTACGTACTAGTATTTCCCTTTTACTTTCCGAGCCCGGCCAGAAAGCGAAGCTTTTCGAGATTTTTCAGCGCGTGCTATAAAATACTCAAAACTGCGACGATCAGCTTATGCAAATTTTCAACTCCGATCATGGGTACGTAGTACTTGTTAAACAAACACTCACTGTGAACCTAACTCCAGAGAAAAGACTATAGTGAACTTATTACAAGGGAGCTGAGACGGGTTCATTGACATCCAAGGATCTAAATAAATAAACACATGCCGAAAGCAACCCGTTCCCTTGCCACTAACCAATAGGACTCTTGGATCTTATCTACATTTCGAAAGCAAGTGGCACATCTCTTTCATCCCATTCATCCATTGGCTCTCTATAGAGTAGCATCATATGCTTATGGTTACGTTGCTAACAAAATACATGGTGAAATCAAACTGCGCCCCCACAAAAGCATCCTTTGTATTGTGATGTTGTTATCTTCCTGGTAGTTACCAGATTTTCTATGTACGTAACTCTCTTCAGTTTCTAATTTGTAATGTTAGAATATCATTTTTAGTTCACAAGAACGTCAATGAACAAACGAAAATAATAGTAGATAAAGTGCCCTCGGTGTACGGACATTATTTGGAACTCGAGTTAAACTCAATTCTCTTTTCTTGTAACAAACGCCCACCTGCCCTTTTCTTTGGATCCACATGACGTTTGACGATGTTGATGTGATCGCAAGCTTGTTGTTACTTGTTACCGAATTATTCTTATCAACAGTGGATGCCTGTGAAGATAGAATAATATTCACTTCTAATTGTACCCATATGTCAGTGTTTGTTAACTTATTAGACGAGCTACACTTAATGTGATGGGCAGGTCACGTTGTTTTTTTTCTTCTTCTTTTTTTGGAACACAAAAAGAATTTTTTGAACCTGTTTGGTGCAGTCGTTTAACGGGATTAATTCTGTTCTGTTGCTGAAACCTCGCCACCTTTAAATTGATCTATACATGGTCATGATAGTTATATTACTCCAATGTCAATATCAAGAGGAGGAGGAATTAACATGCTCATGATGGGATTACTGAAGATCAAGGAATTGTAAACGATTTATGTATGCCTTGGCAACTTTCGGCAAAAGAATAAGTTCCAGTAGCACTTGTTTATTTTCCGGTACGTAACCGATCCTCTGATGAGGATATGCATATCTAACTAAAGGCGCGAAAAGTTGCAGTATAGAAGTTTAGAAACAAGAACAGATCTAGCTAATAATTGGCAAACGCCCACTTGCTTGGCATCAGCGTCGCCACAGCTCGTACTCATGGGACCTGCTGGTAGCTCGATGAGCATTTCCATGCCGTTTCTGAAGTCATGATGATCGCAGATCCCCTCCTGCCTTGTTGAAGCCACAGCCACTACACGCCCTTTGCGATCGCAATCTCTTTCGGCTGCGTCTTTGTGCCCAGTTCGCGTCAACATCCTTGTTCTGCTCTGGCATTTCGCACAACGCGACGACTCACACTGACGCCACCTCAGCCTAGAGCCAGGCACTACGGTGACGTGTCAGCGTGACACACCCAACGTGGGACCCCGCCCATCGTGAGAAAGAGCGTGCAGTAAAAAAAAACAAAGGAGTGGAACGACAAACGCAACGCGAGGCCCATCACCCTCCTCGTCACGTCCAATCAATCATCCTCTCTCTCTGGTTCGGATCCCAACAAGTGCCGGGAAGGATTGTTGGTTGGTTGCGGCACGAAGACGAAGGCAGCTTCAGCGGTGGTTCTTTCCGTGGCATGCATGGCACGATCGACCTCGTCGCCGGCGTTTCGCGTTCGTTAACGTCGCGCCCGGGTGGGACGAGCTTCGTACGTCTGTCTTGTACTCCTACTAGAAGAGCCTTGTTGCCTGACCCGGTCGCCGCTGCTTTCCTGCCTCCTTCCGCGCGGCCAACCACCTCCGTGCCGCTGCGTTCGGCGAAAGCCCCCCCTATCAAGGAAGCAGCCGCGCACCCGCGGCTCGAAGGCGACAGCGCCACGGACCGCAAGGTCAGCTGATGGGTAGGGTGTGGAACGGAAAGAGTCGGGTCCGTTGGAGACGACCGCTGCGCGACGTTGCCGCCCAATGTTGACTCCTGCGCTTCATGGTGATGGCGTGGCAGGTCCGGGCAACACGCTGGCCTGCGATACGTCCTGCTATATATGTCAGAAAGCGTTGACATTGGCGGTCTGTCCCATGCTTACAACAAACTGTAAGGGCCTCCACACTAATGGGTGCCTATAATATTTCATAGTATAGACTATGCAAAAATATGTGTTAAAATTGGTATCTTTAACACTCTGCCAAAGCACTTTAGTGCTCATACAAAAATGCTATTTTATTCTTCTTCCCATTCAGTTTTGCTCAACTGACCCACAAAACGCGTTAGCTGGTGTCAAGTCAATATATAGAGTAGCTTTTGCCTTGCATATACATAATCATTGCTACGGTAGTTATCTTTCTTCTCTTTCTTATTTTTCTATCATTTACATCTGACACAACCTCAACAATAGCTAGCTATAACAAACCAGCATGGACGCCCTAAGTAGTTTTTTTTTTTAAATACTAGTAACTTTCATGATGACTGAAAGTAAGTTTTGTGACTTGACGGTAAATGTTGACTTCACACGTACAGTAGGTGGAACACCACTGTTCTTCTTGGTGGTCGAAAAAACAGAACAGTAGCCGGGTCTTCGCTCTTTAAAGAAACCTGCGCTTAATTCACCCGGCACCAGCTGATCGCCGTGATGACAATACTGTTCTTCTTGGTCGGTTTCCTAGAAAGTTAGTTAGGTGAATCCTTATACTAGTACTTGAGCAGTTGATCAGGTCATCTGAACACCAACATCCATCATGAATTGACTCTGATTTCATACCACTTAGCTAGTGAAAGTTAGTACTAGCATTAGAGTATATGAATCAGATAAGATTCTGACCTGATCCAAGTCGCGGGAGGGGTCAGCATTTTGATCGCTTCTCCGCAGCAAAGACGCGCAGAATCTCATACCGTTAGTACCACTAGTCATTTGATCCCGGTCACTGGATATTCTTTTACTCGGTTAATTATTAATTAAGCATGTGGTCATCTACCTCCAAGTTGCTGCTTCTTCCGGGAACCTGTTTGCTTTTGTTTGGCCCAGGCTCCCCTTGGATCGGGATCGAACCGTCTCAGAAAATCCGTGTGCGCTCGAGCTCCGAGGCGATGATGAATGGAGACATCCATGGCCCCATCGGAAGAAGAAGCAAGTTGGAGGTAGCTGTGGCGGTTTGCGGCGTCGCCTAGCTGGCCTTCGATCGCCATGTCCCGTCACCCGTCCGCCTCACCTCCTCTTTTTCCTCACCCCGAGAATCCGAGTACAAAACGCACAAGGCAGCACTGCGCATCGATGTACCGCCAATTTGTCCTTTTTTCTTTGAGAGAGAGTAGTACCAATTTGTTCTTCTGTCCTTGCGCCGCACACACCTCGATCTGCCTTCTTTTTCCTCCACTCCATTTTGAATTTCTTTTTTAAATTTCGAAAATGGCGGTTTGTGATTCTTGGCATGGATCCCGTAGCACTCAGCAGGAGGAACAGCAGTAGGGAATCCCGAACCCAATAATTAAGCGCATGTGAATCCCGAGGGAAGCAGTAGCTCGGCGGCCGAAATACACGTGCCACAAGAGCCGATATTTATTGCCCTGTGAATCTCGATGCACGGAGGCGGCGTTGGTGAGAGTAAACTGTCGCGGATTGGTTCGAAAAAAAGAGAGAGTAAACTGTCGCGGTGAATTTTTTTTTTTCGCCGTCTGCGAGGTGAACTTCTCCAACTGTCACCGTGATCCCATTCACCTGCCACATTGATCTCACCGCGCTGAATCCCGAGAGCATCCTAATGCCAGGTCCCGTCGCCGTCGCCTCGGCCGCCGGAAACTACCCCCACGCCGCCGTACATTCGCTGCCACGCAGGAAACCTCAGAATATTTCGGTCACTATCGCGTGGGGGGTCCAGGAAGAGGTGCTTGTGATCCGCGCTGTGCCTGTGCGGGGACGGCAAATGTTGTTGCAATCCCCTGCGGCGCCCTCGCTACGAACCATGCATCAATGGCATTTGCAAATTTTATTTGTTGATTACAGTGTTCATGTAAGGTTCGTTAATGATACTTTATACTCCCTTCGTCATAAAATATTTAATATTTTAGCCAACTTCATTTGTATTAAAATGTTTACCATTCTTATTTTCCGATATAATTTTCTCTCTTTTCAATACAACTCTATCTCTATCTCTTTTCTTCTTGTTTTTTACGTAGCTATCTTTTATACTTCTTTTTAAATTCCGTGCACAGAGCTAAAACGTCAAATACCTGTGACATCCTCAAATACTTTACTCGCATCCAGAGATGCTTTGGTCCGTCCATCCGGTAATGCAGATTCTGGAGCTACTGGCTGCAATGCTTAGAAGACACGCACGCAAATCTGCCAAAGTACCAATATCATTGCTACTGGTATATGCTGGTATTGTCTGTCGTTCGAAATATGAATTGTTCTTCCACCTATGTGGCTTGTAATGGATCACAACATTCGCCAAAAACGTAATGCTACTTAGCGTAAAATCTTAGTACTAGTACAACTTATTTTTTTAAAAAAAAACATATGCTAGTAGATACTCCAAGTCCAACCCTTGATTGAAACATAAAGAGTTTAGAACTCCAAAGATGATATGGCAATAATACACTAGTACTAGTAGTGTACTACTATAATATGTTTAGTAGTACTCAGAATCAACGAAATAAATGATTTGTTGAGGATGGTGGGTTTAGTTAGCTGCTGCTACTCCTTGCAATACAAAAGGAATCAGCTGCTACTCTGTTTCTTGCAATAATCTAATTGGTGGATTCTGTTTACACTGATCTGCCTTTTCGGATTAATTTCCCTCTGATTCGCTTGTTGACACTTCCTGTGTGGACCATTTATATTTTCTTAGTGTGTCAAAAGATGTGGAAATGAGAATTAATCTGAACATTGTATAAGTGTTTAGTACTAAGCATAGCCTGTAAAAACCTTTGTGTACCGAACGCGGCTAGTAAGAATGTGAGATAGTTTTAAGACACACTGAGGTATTCATATGAAATGTGCCATTCGATCTGATCATACGTTCATATGAAAAAAAAATCTACTTTTATTTTTCGCTCAACCAAAGAGCTCTACTAACCATATCCTCAATACAGGAAAATCAATTCAGGGAGGCAGAGGCAAATAGATATTTGCATTTGACATTAAACGGAGAAGTGTGTCCGTCCGCGCTTTCTTTTATACGCATGCTAAATAAAAATGGCCGTATGATACATGGCATGTGTATATCATCAAAACGAGGGATCGTTACACACGTTATATTCGCGTTTCGAGTAAACCATCCGTTTTCGGCTCATCAGCTGGGAAAGTTCGTTGAGGTTACCAGTAATCCAGTATAGTAGTAGTTCAGTGCTGACAGGTGTTTCTGGAAAACTGCCATGGAATTTGCACACATGGCTTACTGCATGGGGGTACAGTAGTATTGATTGACCCACCAAGTGATTATTCTGATGTGCGTGGTTGCATTAGTATTTGTTCTTTTTTTTTTTTCTCTCTCGAAAATGTAACGTGTTTGGTTAAATTTCTAAGTTCCTACCAATCATTTCCAAGGCGATAGTATGCCGATTCGAGCGACGAACGAAATCGAGTACTAGAGGAGTAGTGAAACGCGCCGTTTCGACAAGGTCTCACTGAAAATGGAGAAGCGGTTAGGCGAGACACCGGAGGGAACGGGCCACGTTATGAAAACTGCATCACCCATTGGCGAAAAACAGGGGGTCTGAGAAGGAGAAATCCAAATCCTTGGAAGGCTTTCATCGTCTGGTCCCGGCTCGTCTCGCCTCGCCGGCTATAAAAAACAGTCGCCTCTCTCCATTCCGCCTTCCCTGCCCCGAACCCGACCTCTCCATTCGCATCGCTTCCTCCTCCCGCACCACTCCCGCGAGCCTCATTCTTCCATTCGCGCCACGCCCTCAGACATAGAAGGCGCGATGCGTCCGGGCGGCCCGCCGAACTCGCGGTCGCTGCAGCAGCCGGGCACGCCGGGCCGGGCCCGCCGGCGCCCGGATCTCACCCTGCCGCTGCCGCAGCGGGACCTGACCTCCCTCGCCGTGCCCCTTCCCCTCCCGCTCCCCCCTTCCTCCGCACCCTCCTCCACGTCGTCCTCGGGGTCGATTTCCAACCCCGCCACGCTCGGCGCGCCGACCCCGCCGACCTCCGCCGGCTCCGCGCCGCCCGCCCCGCCTCCCCTCTCGGAGCTCGAGCGCGTCCGCCGCATCGGGAGCGGCGCGGGCGGGACGGTGTGGATGGTGCGGCACCGGCCCACGGGCCGGGCCTACGCGCTCAAGGTGCTCTACGGCAACCACGACGACGCGGTGCGGCGCCAGATCACGCGCGAGATCGCCATCCTCCGCACGGCCGAGCACCCCGCCGTGGTGCGGTGCCACGGCATGTACGAGCAGGCGGGGGAGCTCCAGATCCTGCTCGAGTACATGGACGGCGGCTCCCTCGAGGGCCACCGCATCGCCGACGAGGCCTTCCTCGCGCACGTCGCGCGCCAGGTGCTCTCGGGCATCGCATACCTCCACCGCCGCCACATCGTGCACCGCGACATCAAACCTTCCAACCTGCTCATCGACTCCGGGCGCCGCGTCAAGATCGCCGACTTCGGGGTCGGGCGCATCCTCAACCAGACCATGGACCCCTGCAACTCCTCCGTCGGGACCATCGCGTACATGAGCCCCGAGCGGATCAACACCGACCTCAACGACGGCGCCTACGACGGCTACGCCGGCGACATCTGGAGCTTCGGCCTCAGCATCCTCGAGTTCTACCTGGGCCGCTTCCCCCTCGGGGAGAACCTCGGCAAGCAGGGGGACTGGGCCGCGCTCATGGTCGCGATTTGCTACTCCGACGCGCCGCAGCCGCCGCACACCGCGTCGCCCGACTTCAGGAACTTCATCAGCCTCTGCCTCCAGAAGAACCCGGCGAGGAGGCCGTCCGCGATGCGACTGCTGCAGCACCCCTTCGTCGCCGGCACCCAGCCGCAGCCCCTCGCCCAGCCGCTCGCCGTCCCGCCATCATGATGACACGCGGTTGCCTCTTTGGTTGGATGGCAATGAGATGTGGGATCTAGGGATGTTCTTCCTAGCCATTTTGGGAATTCAAGCCACCACCAAATTAAGTTGTTGCTGTTTCCCCATCCAGGAATTAAGTTCTCCTCTTCTTCTTAGCACTTATTAAGTTCTTTCTCCTTTCAATGTCCATGTTCTTCCAAATCATAATCAATCATATAATATGGGTTGTTAAGAAAGCGCCGGTTCCTTATAATTCGTAACCCCACTCATTGGATTTGGAGTAGCTTAGCCTTAGCTGGTGGTTTGTGATCCACCATGGTGGAGAAGATGATGACAACAGCAAAAGGCCCCGCGTACCCCCTGATCGGATGGATCATCAAATCTTCCATTTTTTTTTTTTTGTAAAAAGAGGAGATGAATCAAATCTTGGAAATGAGAACCAAATCAACTCTTTTTTTTTTCCTCTCTCTCTGGTGGTCTTGGAGAGTTGCTTGCTCTCTCCCCTTTTATTCTTCTTCGCCATATGCAAGAGGAACGGATGGCAAAGCACACTCCTGACTCAACTATGCCATTTCTTTCTTTTCTCCTTTTGCTGTTCCCGTTTCCTTCTTTTAGGCCTGCGGGGAGGACAGCCGCACCTCTTTTTTAGGTTTTGCTTAACGTGTCATCCTAATTCTTGCACGGTAATAGGAAGCACGCGAGAGAGGAGACGAGCAGAGCAGGGAAGACAGCGAAAAGCAGGGGAAGAGGAAGAAGGTCCCCTGCCCTGCCCTGCTCTGCTCGGAGCGAGCGAGAAAGAGAGACTGTTGCTTGGAAATGGATAGATTTGTAGGCCTGCGAAAGGGGAGGCACATAGGAAATGGAATTGATGGGAAGGCATGTGAGAATGGAGGGACCGAGCCCGTCTCTGTACTGGCAGGGTGGGCCCGAAATGACACTGTTCTTGGAGGGGGAGTATGAATTGTTTGTACTTTTTGTACTACGGGAAGTAAATAGAGGCACACCCTTCTCATGTCATGTGTGGATGAACTGAAAGACTTATGTTCTGTGCCCACAGCAACCTGCTGAGCTGGTAGAAGAAATTCCTTGCAATTTCACCGCAAATGCAGCATGATGCAGTACAGTAGGATGATTTTTGTGCTCACAGAACTAGTAGTGACAGTGACGAAACAAGGCGAGCAACTCCTCCCTTGCTACTAGCTAGCCGCCTAGCGTCACGAGTGCGATAGCATGAGATCGATTCATGCACGAACCGTTCGTGCCAATTAACATCTGAATTAAGTAGTTGCGGCATGTTTCGCACCCGGACATTAGACTGAATTTAGTACTGCGAAGGCAGCGCAACAAAAGTCAATATTGCGTCCACAAGATCTCCGTGAAAGGTTGGTACATCGTACATCATGTGTCACGCACATCGTAAGTATATATCCGTTTTGCAGCAGCAGCCGGGCCTCAATAATGTCTGGGCTATTATTCAAAGTGAGCTGACAGTTACGCGAGAATAACTAGCACCACCAATGACACTTGATTTTACTAGCAGCATGAATGTTTTCCACGGGTTCATAACCGGCCGGTTCACCGGTTATGGGAACCTCGCCGTGGTCCAGAGGAGAGGCCACAAGATTGCCTGCAGTAGTGGAAGGAGAGAGCGGTGGCCACACAGGATCCATGGCACGCGCTGATTGGAGAGAGAAAGGGAAGGGAGGAGAAGGGGAACAGGTGAAGAGAAGAAGCGCCGCTTCAGGAAAAAGGGAAGGGATTCTTCGGAACTGAAACGAAAGGAGCCAGGCATCGACGGTGAACAGTGCGGTTTGGAAGTTTCGCCCTGGCGATGAGCGAAGCGACGGATCGTCATCACAGCAGCTAGCACTACTCTCCTCTCCTCCCTCTCTCTGTAGCTGTAGGATCTACTCGTAGCAGATGCAGCATCTCTGACACGAGGCGACGGCGATTGGCTTGTCATGGGAATTGCGAGGGGCTTTTGTCGTCTCGTGTGGGGCCAACATGGCGGCGCAAGATTCTAGATATGGGCCGGAATAGGATGGGGACGTGCGCTTTTGCAGTAATAATAACGCGCAGGTTTTGAGTTTTTTTTTAAGGTCACCGGGGGGAGAACATCCCCACCTAAATATTCCATTAATAATGGGGTCGGAGGTTAGGCCTGACCATCAAGTTTGAATACAACAGAAAGCCGTGATTAGGTCATATTGGGGAGAAGAGATTACACTAAAGATCAGTTATATGGGCGTCAGAATTTAACATCCTATACCGCCAGAGCGTCACGTCGGCCTTGCAAGCGATGTGCAGCCTGATGAGTGAAGGTTGTAGGTCGCGGAACACCACATCATGTCGATGCTTCCACAGATTCTAGCAGCATAGGTGAATGAACGTCGTGCGGTGTAGAGCGGAAACATGTGCCGGTGTAGGCAAAGACCAGAGTTGGGTTGCGTCACCAAGTTGATCTAAGTTGAAGCCGATAGAGGCCCAGAACGTTGCCGCGAAAGGGCACTCGAAGATTATGTGTTGTGCTGATTCACTTGCCAGGTTGTGTAGCTCGCACTTGTCATCTTGTACAATCCCTTTCCGAAGCAGGTTAACTTTGCAATGGATGCGATTTTGTGATAGCAGCCAAATGAAGAATTAGACTTTGGGAGGCGATCGATTGTTCTAAGCGTATTTTGCAAAAGTCGGCTGTGTACCATCAGTGAATAGGGCCCTGTACAGGGAAGAAGTCTTGAGCTTGTTGTTGGAGTCAGAGAACGCAGAGAACCGCCGATCCGGATCACTGGTTAGATGTATTGTTGACAGCAAGTCTTCTAAAGTGCTCAGTTCAGCCAAAGCGCCAAGGTTGACAGGCGCGGAATTGAGTTGAAGATTCATTTCCATGCACTTTTCTTTTTTGCTTTTTTTTTTCATGTGTACTGGTAAAGCAACTGGTTTTTCGTTTTGGTTACGCAGAACCATTGCTGACGCGAGTCTGCAAATTTTCTTCTCGCTGGTTAATGGTGGAGCAAATCACACTTTTTTTGAAGTTGATGCATTTGGCCCATCTTCTCCCGAGTTGTACGGCACCGGATCTCGAGCCTTGAATTGTCTGTCTTCTCCCGTAACTACAGTATTCTTTCCTATTCGTATTGGCGGTGCACGGGCGGGGGCAGGGACATGGCTGCTGGGAGAGGGCGCCAGACGCGAGACCGAGGGACCAAGCTACGAAGCTCACATTGTTCTTGTGTTTCCTCCATGAACCGTTGCTGTGAGTACATGATGGTTTACACGGGCAAATAATAAAAAGAACGGTACAATGATTACTACACCGTGTTATTCCTTCCGGTTTCAAATTCTTACGTTATGTTCAATTTCAAGCTTAAATAAAGAACCCGTCGTCATGTCATTGGAGGGAGGGAGGACTTCACGAAAACATTTGCCGCGTCTTATACGGCGATGTCCTGATTATCCCAGCATCTCGAGTTGCCGAGCCGACGAACGGTCGCAATCCAGCGTAGATTTTGCCTGACAATTTGGCCGGCAGCGTACCGGTGGGACATCTGCATCTCCTTCGCTTTTGCCGACCTCAGGTACGTCGCACCTGCTGCCGTGAGCAGGCCGGCGAATGTCGTCGATGCATGGCTTTGCATAGACATCGATTGACATAAATCAAATAGGCGCCCAACTGTTCAACTTGCAGTACGTATCAGGATAATGCGATTCGTTGCTTTCAATCCGTCTGAGAGAAAGTGGGACGTGGTGGCGTTTGCCGAATGAATGACTAGTCGCGCCGCCTAGCTCGTGCTTGTTTGGTTCAGTTCAGACAGCTTATTCTGTCGTGGACAAGGCAAGGCCTCTTGCTTACAGCACGTGAAACTGTGGACGGGACAAGATTAGAAATGACAATAGCGAAAGGACGTGAAGCTTTTGCTGTGCCAACTGAACAGATAACTTCCGGATGCCGCATTTTGCAAAACGTGTGCGGCAGAGGTTGCCTCCTTCAGATTCTGCCTTGTTCGGTGATTCGGCTTGTGAAGCTGAAATCCACTTCTTCGTTTACATTATGCAGCTGCGAATTTCAGTAGTATCACCTTTGGGAGGAACTGTCAGTGTCCAATTCACCCTTGAAATTCAGGCTGTTTACAGAAGAACATAATTTTTTTTTTAAAAAAAAATGGCTGCATACTATACACGATTACAAGTTACAACCACGAGTACACCATTGACACCATTGTCTGTTCTGCCTTTTGCACCATTTAACAACAATAACTATCTGCCACTACCAAGAGAAGATTCATAGCACTAGCGTGATCGATCCATTTCTTGCGCCGCTCCTTGGCTGACTGGTTACTTGTTCTGCAATCAGAATTGCTTGCTTAGTGGTAGTTGGGCCTCCTTCCAGGTATGGCGGGCTGGTTCGAGTTGGAGCTGTATTGCGGCCTCCCTAGCATTGGATCACTCGGTGAATCCTGCATACCGAATTTGGTTAGCGAAGCAATGCGCAACCTAGAAGCATTGGATGCATTTGCATTTCGTGGGACGCGAGGAGTAAATATAATAAAGATGGGAAACAGGCTTACGTGTCGTGGCTGCGAGTAGGAAGAGTTGCTGTAGAAGGCCGAGCTGTGCATGCCGCCGCCCCCACGCGCGCTCAGGTTGTCGCAGAACTGCATGTTGTCCTCGCCGAGCGCGCGGAGGCGGTCGAGCTCCGGGAGCACGACGGCGGCGAGGTCGGGTCTGTCCTTGCGCCGCAGTTCGCAGCACCGCAGCGACACCTCGGCGAATCGTATGGCCTCGTCGACGGGCCAGTCGTGAACGGAGGGATCGAGCAGGTCGGCCATGGTGCCGTGCTCGAGGGCCCGTCCGACGTGGTGCGTGAGCCCCATGGGCGGCCGCGCGGTGACGATCTGCAGCAGCATGACGCCGAGCGAGTAGACGTCGGACTTGACGCCGAGCATGCCCGTCTGCTGGTACTCCGGGTCGATGTAGCAGAAGGTCCCCGCGGCGGATGTCATGTGGCACTGCGTGACGGAGTCGGCCACGGACGGCGGCACGAGGCGCGCCAGCCCGACGTCGCTGATCTTGCTCACGTAGTTGCGGTCCAGCAGGATGTTGCCCGGCTTGAGGTCCCGGTGCACGAGGGGTTCCGGTTTGGTCTGGTGGAGGAACAGCAGGCCCGTCGCGATCTCGGCGGCGATGCGGAACCGGTGCTGCCATGGGATCACGGGGCCCACGCCGCCGCGACGGAACAGGCAGTCGTCCAGGCTGCCGTTGGCCATGTACTCGTACACGAGGCAGCCGTACTCGGGGCAGGCGCCCAGAAGGAGCACCATGTTGGGGTGGCGGATGCAGCTGAGCACTTCCACCTCCTGCTGGAACTGGGACCGGCCCTGCGCGGCGTCGGGACGGAGCACCTTGATGGCGACGGGGGTGTGGTCGAGGTGGCCCTTGTAGACGGGACCGTAGCCGCCCTCGCCGACCTTGCGGGCCTCGTTGAAGTGGTCCGTGCCGATCTCGATCTCCTCGATGGTGTACCTGCGGTACCTGACGGCGCCCTCGCGCGCGCCCATGGACCGGCCCCGCTCCTCGGCCTCCTTGAGGGCTTTCTTCTCCGCGCTGATACGCTTCTGCGACTCGAAGTCCGCCAGGCGCTGCGCCGCCTCGGCGGCTTCCATGGCCGCCCGCGCCTTGGCCTTCTCCTGCTCGATGAGCGCCATGGCTGACTCCTCCGTGAAGCGCGACTCCTGCGTGCGCTGCTCCTCCTCCACCTTCCACCGCTGCAGCTCCATCGCCTTCTGTTTAGCTGTAAGCGCCTCCTTGCACGCCGTGCTGTACATGTCCATGGTCTGCTTCAGCTCCAGCCGCAGCCGTTTCATCTCTGCCTCCATGTCCTCCTGCACACCACGCACCATTTGATCGCGTGCATGATTGTCTTGTCTCGAAACTGTTTCCATTTCTGGTTATGATGATGATAGGGAACGAGCATACCGTTGGTTGGGAGGACCAGGAGCTGGTGCTGGTCTGGGAGTGGGACGTGCTTTCGTTGCCGAAGGAGTCGCCCCACCTGCTAGGGGTGCGCACCGCCTCGAAGCTGTACTGCTGCTGATCGTGGCTATCCGACCCGGTCGACAGCCGCGGCGGGTACCGGTCTGTGCTCCGGCGGCCGGCGGTGGCGCCCCCGCCCGGAGCCCCGCCGATGAACGATATGTCCGACGACTCGGGCAGCGAGAACTCCGGGAACGCCTTCCGAACCGACCCCCCGCTCATCCCACTCCTCGAGAACGGCGACCTGTCCATTCACACATAGCGATCGGGGTCACCTCTTCATGCTGATGCTCCTACTAGCTCATTCGTCACGGAAAACAGCACACGCGTCAGTGCAGAACACTTACATGATGTGATTTTCTTGAAAATGCGGTGTTCCAGCAGCATCGCCTGAGGAGACATATTCGATCAAGGCATCAACATGATTAACTAACAGGTTCACTGTTCTGTACGATGCAATGAAGTGACGTAGCACTGGTAATACGGACCTCTTGCAGGTGGAGGCGGCGGCGTCCATTTCTGGGTGGACACTTGCTCCGGCTTGGAGCCCTGGATCATGGTCCGGAGCGGCGAGACGGCCGGCGCCTGCCGGATGGCCTGGCGCACCGACGATACCTTGCCGCCCTTGGTGACGACGTACACGGTGCAAAAGTCCGGCGCCGTCTTGGAGATGCTGCTGGAGATGTCCGCCTTGAACCTTCACACGTGAGGTCCGTTCCGTTCAGAGACCGCAATATGCCTCAACTGCCGAGCGTAACTTTGAAGCGGTAGAGAGGAACATCCGTGCTCACCTGACAAAGCCGCCCCTTGTTGAGGCGCCGAGGACGAGCTTTTCGATGGCCGCGTGCGCGGCGAACTCGACGATTGACTTTGCCACGTCGTGGTCGTCGAGCACCACGTCTTTGCACTGGATCTGTATGCATGATACCACCCCCCAGAGCGCGTGTCAATTTCACGTGCGAGTAATGCAACAACATTAGGTGCGACGTACATCTTTGCGCGTGCAGAAGCAGCGGAAGGGGAGGAAGAGGTCCTTCATCTGCGGGTCGGCCGGCTGCTTGTACCCGGCCGCGTCCTCCACCCCTCCTGCAAGCACCGCCGCCGTTAGAAACACAGGAGCTGACGACAAAACTTAGCTCAGGTAGTGGCACGGATGCTCGCCTGAGTTTCCCTTGGTGTTGACATGAACAAGGACGATGGTCTGGCCCCTGTGGATGAGCGTCTCGGTGGCGTACTTGAGCGCGTTCTGGCTGTTCTTGTCCTTGTCGATGCACACCGCCACCAGCGGGTAGCTCACGCCGACCTCTCCGTCCCTCCCGTCGCTATACTTTCCCATTTCCTGGTCGATCCCCTGCTCTAATGTACGGAATGCACAATTCCGATTTGGCAGAGATTGCCACCTTGTTCTTAGGCCAAGTTTCTACAATCCTGCTTTCTGTCCATCCTCCTCCGGAGGCCAAAGAGCTGTTGTCATGGGAGGAATTTGGCACATCTCTTTTAGACTTTCACCCCTATTCCTGTTCTCTGACACACATTGACTATAATTAGAGCAAGTTTCAGAAATGTTTATCTTGTTTCTTTTCGTGGTGATTCAACTAATTTAACGGGTAACCGCTAGTTCTCCCCTGCCCATTTCCTGCGAAGCAGGGGTATGGAAGGTGAGAGAGAAAGATTCTGGATAATCATTCACTCCTTCATTCAGAGAATAAATTTGGCAGCGTTTACGGCACCGGGATATTTAACAAGAGAAAGCTAATTCTCTTTTAACAGATATATGAAAACAATTGATCGCCTTTAGACAACTACGATGCTACGACGCACCATCAGTTTGATGTGCACCTTCCACTGGTCTAGTGCAGAAATGACAATGAACCAAAAAAAAAGAAATAATGTTTTCAGGTCAATTAAAGTTCTCCAATTTACATATTATTACTATACAGACACTGGTCTAAAAATGTATATTTACAAGAATTTGCATTTTCAAGCAAATATTTACAACATTAATGCTTATCTTGGCCTAGTCAACACAGTCGGCCAGCCAGAATGTCAATCAACTACCTAGATTGGAATTTCATACCCCATTGCTCCAGCGGAATTCATCAGAAATAGCCGGCAAGTTAAGCCAGCATACATATTACTATACAGACAATGGTCTAAAAATGTATATTTACAAGAATTTGCATTTTGAAAGCAATATTTACAATGCTTATCTTGGCCTAGCCAACACTGTCGGCCAGCCAGTATATCAACTACCTAGATTGGAGTTTCATACCGCATCAGAATTCATCAGAAAGAGCCGGCAAGTTAAGCCAGTCTAGGTTAGAAAATTGTCTATCATATGGTAGACAACGTCTTCTCCAGCTGAATTAACTGGATGGACCCTAACCTGCATCCATAGTATGTCTACAATCAAAATCCTTAAATTTTCTCGAACTACAATCCTACATCTCTTGATACTATCAGGTAAATTAAGCACAACCAATCATCTAGCAAAGGAAGAAGTATTGTCCATTTCAACTGGAGGCCAAAATACCATACTCAATTGTTGACTCAGTTGTAACTCGTTATTGGTTATAATTCATAGTTGGTTAAACTTAAAAGTACGAACGGAAGTGGAAGCTAAGCCTGTCTAGGCTAGAATGGTTGTCGGCAAACCTATAGGGTACAGTCTTATTACCTGGATGTTATGATGGGCGTTGTATCTCAACCGGCTCTCATGGATGCATACATCCACACGTTCCCAGCTCACTTGTGTAAGGCCACGGATCATCAGCTCTGCAATAATATATCTCTTAATGCACAGATAGCAGAAAATTCACTGCTGCAAAATTTCTAGTTTGGATAAACAGTTCCTGCAGCTCAAGTGCTATCCACCAGATCAATAATTTCAAAATTAGCTAAGCTTAGAACAAAAAATTAGCACTCAGCAGTCAGCAGTATTCCAGTTTACAGCTTCTCTAGCCATCATGCAACTATTACAGGCACCTATATCCTGACTTCCAGAAAAGAGCAAATACGAATTGACAACTCTATGGAACAAATACATGTAATAACAATGATTATTACCCTCTAGAGTATCCGTGAGTGAGTCTTCTATAGACTCCTCTTGCTGACGGTATTCTGAATATCTCGAACAATATTCCTCTGAATTTCCTTTTTCAACATTGATAACATGAGGATATTTTTTATCATGTGCTGTTAGGTTAAGCTGGAAAATATAGAAAGACCAGATAATTAGATGATTCAATGGCAAATCATAACAAGAATTGTGTTGCATCTTAGTAACATATGAGCAGTCCTGGTTTACTTTTGGTAATTCATGTTGGCGCCGAATCGATGATGTTCTCCAGCCAACTATATCTATTTCGTTGTTAAGGCCAGAGTAAAAAAAATGATTCATGGACAGTCCACTCATGATTAGACTCAATACATAATTACAGATAATATAAATGTGCTGAATTATTTGGATACGATCATATGCTATATTAGCATAGGCAACACGGCACTTAAAAGAGCGCAAAGCTGACCTGCATAAGGTAACAGTGTAATAAGAACGTGTCATTAAAGCATAAAAGTTATAGAGACAAAAATAAATTAGTGCACTTAATAGATTAATACATGAATTTCCCATCATCACAATCTTCAACCATTCGTAAGAGAAGTGGAGGCTTCCCATCATCCCTGTCTGTAAGGAATAGATGTTTACCAGTTCTCCCAACTATAAAATGTGCAGTTCCTGCAGCAAGTCTCTCCATAATTGGGATGCCGAAAAGATAGGGGAGCTGAAGGAAAGCACAAATGTAATCAAGGAATCAGGTTTTAAGTTACTGATACTATATTTGTTTTTTGAAGTAGACATTGATCACTGGAAAAGAAAATATTTAGAGAAGGCATGTTAATGCATTCTTAAGAATTTGACCCAGAAAATGTCTGGGCTTTTCCATCTTTCAGATAATTTTGCCTATTTCAAAAGCAGGGTTAGGTTATAAAACGATTTGGAAGACATGCAGCTTAAATGGGAAGATAATAAGGCTGATAATGAGATAGGCGACAAATATAGTAGGCATGCACAACTGCGTATGAGTAAAAACCATAGATACTAACTTGCTTATTCCACCTTGAGCCCAAGTGTGGTGTAGCAGATGTAATGAAATTAATCGGTTCCAGGTCAGCTATTTTTCCAACATCAGGTATTTTTTGTTCATCACAGGGCTTATCAGTATCAAGAGAAGAGACTTCTCCCATGGAGGGTTCATAAAGTTTTCCGATTGCATATCTTGTTACCAAACCACCAAGTGAATGAGCAACAAAAGATATCTTCCTCAGATTTGTTTTCCTCTGAACAACTTGTCGAACCTGCATGATAAATATTATGTAAACATGTACCCTTCCAATCATTTCTATGATTCTTTGTAAACTGTACTAGAGTAAAGCACAATACTAAGCTGTGAATAGAAATGAAAAAAAAAAGGTATTGATTTAGTATATGAGAGAAAAACAGATACAGTGAAGTTGGTTGTACCTCCTCAGCTAGCCTTTCCCCCATTATGTCTACTCCATCATATGTTAATTTTGAATGATTGCTTTGACTACCTGCATTAAAGAAATCTCTTGGCATGTAATCAGGGATTAGAAAATACTAGTAAGTTGATAGGTTTAATCTATCAGGTCATTTTACTACTTAAGCATGTAGTCAAACATAACTTGACATGAAAAACTACTGGGTGACACAATGTACCCGTACAAATAGGATTGTAATTAGATTGTGCTCCCCAATTGCGTCATCATGTCAGTATACTTCTTCCATCAATGTGAAACAATGATTGCAACCAGTTATGATAACCTAGTTTTCCGATGCAAAATTTCCTTAGGGGTTGCATTTAAAATTACACTAAAATGCATAAGAATAATTTTATACCACATGCCTCCCTTGAATTCAAGTTCCATTAATTCAATTCTGTCATCAACAGATCAAAATCATGGCAACATTTTGGGGGATTTCTATATCAGGTTGATTTAACTTTTTACCAGCATAAACAATTCTAAAGCACTGCGTCTATTCTCTACATCGCGCCAGGAAAAGAAATGCAATGCACCCACAAAAACTCATATGCCGCGGCCACATGGAAAGGGAGAGCTAGTTAACTCACGGTGGACAAAAACTTTCCCCGGCAGCTTCTTCACGAACTGCTCCGCAGCAAACTTCCAATCTGCTGAACTGATTGAAACACTAAAATGAGCTGAAAACGAAGGAGCATAAAAGTACACATCCTCAAGCGGTACCATCAAAGACAAACCTCCCGTACAGCCCGTTCACCATGACGACCAGGTGGTCAGCCTCCGCGCCGCCGACCTCCTCTTCCTCGCGGCTACCGGCATCCTTCCCCTCAGCTTCCGCTTCTGATTCAGCCACCGCCGTCGGAGGCGGTAGAGGCGGTGAGAGGACACACCGCAGCCAGTCCGCGGGGTTCAGCTTCTCGCCACCAGGTCTGGGCCTCCGCTCGCGCAGGAACCCTAGGTCGAGCCCCAGCCCAGGACGCGGCCAACTCGAGCTACTCCGATTGCGATTGCGCCCCGATGGGGCGCTCTGGGACTGGCCCATTAGCGAGGCAACGCGACGGCGGTGCCGGCGGCGAGGTGGGAAAGGGGCTGAAGCAAGGGAGAACGTGGCGGAAGGGTAGAATCTGGAAGAGGCGGCGCCCACTTGGCTGCTGACCCACATCGGCGGTTCCCGAATCGCGCGGGACAGCAGATTAGCGGTTGCTTTTTAGAGATACGAGTGAGGGCATGTACAATGGACTGATATCAGCAGTGTGGTAGAGACGTCAAGTTGGATTTTATCTGACTAAATAGACTTCTATCTGCCTTTTTAGTCATTTGATGTAAATTTTTTTTTCCAACCCACTCTCTATTGGGACTACCAAATTTTAGTCTGTCTCACTTGTTTTTTTTTCTCTCTCTTCCCTCTCCTCTCCTCCTAAAAAATCCGAAGGAGACGCCGTCGATGCCGCTGCCCGTCGCCGGAGGGTCTCCCCCCCCCCCCCACCCGACGGCGCTTGGTCGTGATGCCGCCGTGCGAGCTCCGGCGGTCGGCACCCCCCCCCCTCTGCTGCCTGCGACCAAGAAACACGGCGGTGGCCAACAGGCAGGACGCGACCGACGGGCAGGACACGACAGGCAGGACGCGTGCATAGGAAGGCGAACGAGGCACGAGGGCGCGGGGATGAGGCGTTGCCGATGGGGCGAGGCAGCGGCGCTAGCAGGGGAGGAGAGGGAGAGCCAGCGGCCGCGCGCAGGGGAGGAGAGGGAGAGCCGATGGCCAGAGCGGGGGAGGAGAAGGAGCCGACGGACGGAGCGGGGGAGGAAAGGGAGCCGGCGGCTGAAGCGGGGGCTCGATCTGACAACGCGAGAAGCGAACAGGGAGAGAGGAGGGATCGACATGGTCCACTGATAAGGAATAGGAACTTGGTTTAATCAGTTGGGCTAGAACATACCAAAATTTTGAGGCTCTAAAAATAACAATTAGCCTTCAAAATAAAATATAGAGGTTCGAATTTAGCCTGTGGGCTGAAGTTACCCTAATGACTTTCTGTTTATATGACTATCATATGCAAGGTCACACGTCCGGGATGCAGATCCGCTGCTTCAAACCGTTATCCTTCCGCGTGAAGACTTCATCTAAGCACCTTGCGAGTTCTTCGTCATGCCTCATGCTACCTTTTTCCCTGCACTTAATTTTTTTTTCTATTGCGCTTGAGAAGAGAAGGTGATTGATGCTTTGCTCAAAATCCATTCGCTCCGAACATCCATAGTGTTTGCCCTTCTAAATTTCCAGCTTTCCTAAGAAATAAAGCATCAACTGGCAGTATGTTTCTTTTTCACGTTAATGAAAGTATGAAAGTAAACAATACAAAATAA
This sequence comes from Eleusine indica, assembly GCA_030378355.1. Taxonomy (NCBI): domain Eukaryota; kingdom Viridiplantae; phylum Streptophyta; class Magnoliopsida; order Poales; family Poaceae; genus Eleusine; species Eleusine indica. Next base: position 2,067,516 of record CM059495.1, read on the forward strand.
TACACAAAGTTAAAAGTTTACTTTCTCTATCCCAAAATATAAGCGTTTGAAACTTTAGTCTAGATTTATAACATCTTTAATATATCTGAACAACTATGTGATGTCTAAATTTATTGAAAATGTTATAAATTTGAACACACTCTCTCATATAGCCTAAAATGCTTATATTTTAAGACAGAGAAAATACTTTTTTATCAACACTTTTTTTATGCATGCAAAAGTTTAAAAGAAGTAGGAGCTAATATAGATAGCACAACAGATAACAATTGTGGAGTATTGTTTGAAAGTGACATGGAAGTATGTAATAGATGGTAGTCGTATGGATCAGCTCACAGTACACGCCCTAAGCAATTGGCCGCTGGTTTGTGGTTGTGGGCCTAACGTCGAGCGCTTCAAATTTTGTGGTCTTTGCAAAACAAAGCAAAAAAATTTATGCTCTTTTATTTTTCCCCAAAGAAAACATGAACACAGAGGAGAGACGTCATTACCTCGATGCAACCACGTGCGTCGTTAGCTTCACGATTGTTTATTTTTTTGTGCGATAGTTGTTGCATAGCATTTTTGACATTAGAAGAATGACCATGCGGTTTATTGTTACTATTTTTTAGCTCAAGTTTTGTGTTGAATCAATTGATCGTTTCATGTACTTCCTCCATTCCAAAATTGTTGTTGTTATTGATTTTTTTTGTGATCTTTGACCATTCGTCTTATTCAAAATATTTGTACACATATGAAAAGTTATAAGTTATATTTCAATTTTATCTAATAATAAAACAAAGGAATAATTACATAAATCACCCCATAAGTTACTTCAAGTTTGAGATTCCTAGCCGTAAATATTTTTGTTGCAAATTACCACCCACCCAATGAGTTTAGTTGCAAAAATCACCCTAGTTGACACATGTTTAATTGATTTTATATGTTTTTATTTATATAAATTTTCAAATAAACTAAGTTAAATGAGTTTAACATTGTTAAAGATTTTTAGTGACTAATTCCTATTATTTTCATAAAAAATGTATTCAAATTTCAAACTTTATGAAACACAGTTCGAACTTTAATTGACATTCTTGTTAAATATTCTCTATAAAAATATGAATTATACTTTCAAAATTTTGTATATTTAATAAGAACATCATTTGCTACTCTAAATAAACAAAAATATGTTGAATAAATTAAACATGTGTATATTAGGGTGGTTTTTGCAACAAAACTTAATGGGTAGCTGGGGATTTGCAACAAAATGACTTATGAGTGGGAATCTCAAACTCTAAGTGAATTATGAGGTGGTTTCTGCAATTAACCCTAAAATAAATCATAAAAAAATATATGATATTTTTTAAATTTTTTTGAATAAGATGAATGGTCAAAGGTAACAAAAAAAAGTCAATAGTGATAACAATTTTGGAACAGAGGGAGTATGTGTTAGCGACTAGTGTCAGTGCTGCAGCTACAGGAGGCTGGATTAGTGTTGCACTGGCTCTTGTTCGGCAGGCCGGTCGATGGCTCCGGCCAACAGACGCTCTCCATGCAGCAGTTGTAAGTTGTAACACGCTGAGATCCGTAAGTTGTCAAGAAAACTCAAGTCTCTGCTCTCTGCCATGGATATGGATGGCCGGGAAAAGTGTGCGATTTGTGTGTACTTGGGCTTGGAAAGGTGCTGTGTAGCAGGGACAAGAGCGCAACGATGAGGAAGATTCCGCCAAGTTTGCCCATGACAACGGTGGGTCGGTGACCGTATATGTTTGCAAATGTACAAACGAATGAGAATGATCATGTGTAGTACAGTTAGCTCGGGATAGATTTAAGCTCAAAATTTTTACTACATGATATGCTTCCAAAGACCTGGCAGCTATGTAGGGGTGGCCGGGAGGGGTCATGCCCTCCCGCCATATTTCTTTTCCCTTAAACCCAAATATGTTATAATGATCTCTGTTCTTTCATCCTTTCATGCAGTAGTAATCCCCCCCCCCCTCCCCCCCTCTAACTAAAAAAGTAAGTTGAGATTCAAAACATTCCCGTAAGCTAGTAAGTCAATCAAAGGTATAACTCGGTTGAGCAGTAAGTTGGAAATGATCTGACAGGCTGTAAACTTTTTGATCAAATCACAAATGTCAATATGGAATTACTGAAAACAATTGAGAGGAAAGTTGTTGGAATGAAAGTGGAGAAATTGGATTCGAAAAAAAAAGATCAACTGATACCATGAAATCGAACTGATGCAGCAAAGGAACCTTCGACGCATGCACCGACGACCGACTAATCCCAAGATCTTAGATGTGGTCAGGCGCGCAGAGCCACATGAACGCATGTGTCCTCACGTCAATGCTTCTGTTTGCGAGAAAAAACCCATTAAACTGCACTGACACCGAACAAATCGATCCCAACTTTTCCAAGCGTTTACTTTGAGCTGCAAACGACTCGAGACTCCTTCCTAGGCAGGCTTCCTCGCTCTGACCCCGATCGACTCCATAGATTTGCCGAAGGTGTCAACCGACCAATGGAGACGAAGAAATAATTAAGAATAATGTTCGTACACTGCCCAGCAAGGTTATGAAAATCGCGAGTCAAACGAGGGCACGGAGCCCAGCCTCGATCACACGAGTCGCATGGCATGGCATCAGTGTGGTGGTGGTGGTGCCCTCAATGTACGTGCCGGATCACATGACATGATTCTTTCGTCCATTCTGCAGGGACCTCCCTCTGTAAATCACCATGTATGTAGTAGATCGATCAGCAGATTAAACAACTGCCTTTTTCCAATGAATGATTATGGTAACTTTGCTGATGACGTGTTTCCTAATTGTCGGCGAGGCTCCCATATATAAGGACCAGTAGGCATCTATGGCTTCATCTTGCACGGCTAGTGCTGGAGTATTAGTACTAGTATAGCTAGCTACAGGATTAGTACAAACTAGTATGATGGAGTGCACCTCAAGAACTAGCAGGCTCCTCGTCTTGGCAGCAGTGCTGCTCCTGTCGTTCTCACCCGGGTCGTTGGCCGTGCCTCGCCGCCTGCTCCAGACCACCCCGGCGCAGGACTTCGCCGTGGAGCACGCGCACATCCGCGCGTGCCATTTCCAGCGGCCGCTCAAGTACACCCAGGAGCTGGCCGACCGGGCGGAGCAGTGGGCGCAGCGGTACAAGCCCGACTGCGCGGCGGCCTCCCCGGAGCCCGGCGTGAACGTGTTCGTGGGCAATGCGGGCGTCACCTGGCTGCCCAGCGACGCGGTGGCGGCGTGGGCGGCGGAGAAGGACAACTACGATTACGGGTCCAACTCGTGCGCCGCGGGCAAGGAGTGCGCCCACTACAAGCAGGTGGTGTGGCAGGGCACCAAGGAGCTCGGATGCGCCGTCGTCGACTGCAACTCCGGGGCCACGCTCATGACCTGCCACTACGAGCCGCAGGGCAACCTCGAGGGGCAGAAGCCCTTCTGATTCCTTTCTTCTCACGACATGTTTTGCATTTCTTCACTCCGCACCGTGGCTATAATTGCTAGTATTTGTTTGGAGCTGATGCAAAGGTACTACGTATGCCATGGGAGTGACGAGCATGTGCTTGTCCTCGTCTGTTTTGTTCATGGCATGCATGACCTTATTATGAGAATCAAATATATCTCCTCATATTTCAAATACTTTTTCTTATTTTATCAGAAAAACAAATACCTTCTTATTATTTTATTTTATATTTTTATAATTTTATGACACAAAATGTGGAATCGTCATTTCTAGTACTCCGAGAAGCAAGTAAGAAAAGTTCATATCTGCTAGAAGAGCTTCTGTGCGACGAATAACAGACTCTAATTTCTATATAAAAACAAAACAAAACTTAAAGCCATAGAATGATAGCAACCCATTTCAATCATGTATCTGTATTGGTATGAGTCTCAAACGTGCACAACATATGGATGAGTTTAATAGTCTATAAGTTAATTCTTTCATACACTATTGAAATTAAACATATACATTATCATAGTGAGTCATAAACATCCAAACATAGACATAATTTATAGAAAAATATATTACTAAAACAGCTCACCATGCATGAGCGCGAGGGGTAGGGGGGCTCATGCCCCTCACCTGTTGTTAGGCCTGGGCATAAAAACCGAGATCCAAGGACCAAAACCCAAAAAACCAGAACCAGGACCAAAAAAACCAAAACATCAGATATCGGGTAGTATATCGGGTAGGACACCTCGAAACTCAAAGTTTTTTTTGCCCGATTTTGGTTTTAATGGTCGGGTACCCGAACACCCAAACAATATGTACAAAAGTCAAACTGTCAAAGTATTCTCTGCCTCAGTTTTAATCAGGCCGATAGCTCATTGTGCTTTAGTGGGCTAATAGCCCATGTATACGTACCTATACGTGTACCTTGGGTTGTCTGAGCCTGATTGTGAGTCCGTGAGACCGTGACCTAACGTGTCCTGTCGAGTGCCAACTTCCATTCCAGTCTAGGCTACCAACAAAGGCATGAAGCATCGCGCTGCTGCCGCCGTCGCTGCATAGAAATTCGCCGTTGCCCTACACAATCACGCGCCGCCCATCCGTCGAATCATCACTAGGACGCTAGCTGCCAACATGCGTTGAAGTTGGACTGTCTGCTGCTAGATTTTGTGTTCATCAGTCACACACCACGGGAACGGAGTCAACAGAGTCACAACAATCTTACACTGTAAGCTCTCCATCTCATTCTCTCATTCTCTCCCTGATCCTATTTTAACTGGATAGATCTAATCAATGCTTTTCTATTTAATTTAATATATATGTTTGGCCAGACTGAGATGAAACTCCGATGTAGTCAATTTACTAATTAAATAGGAAAGATATAGTCAATTTACTAACGTCTCTGATATGATCGTATTTTATTTGGGTAGATGTCAACAATTCTTTACTATTTAATTTCATATGACAATTGACAACAATTTTCATCGTATTTTATTTGGCTAGATGTCAACAATTATTTCTTATTTAATTTCATATGACAACAATTCTCTTCCGTTTTATTTGGGTAGATGTCTTCTGTGCCACAAGGCTCAGGACCTGATTGTGCTAGTGCATCGGCTGTGGGAAATGATGGTTCTGTAGAGGTAGTTTAAGTCAGTGATGGAGAAGACAAATGGGATGAAGGTGGGCAGGATAAAAATAGAAGGAAACAGATCGCTCCTCGATCTGAAATATGGCAACATTTCACTAAGGTTATGGAGAATAATTTATTAAAGAAGGGAAAATGTAAGTATTGCAGCCGTGAAATTAAAGCTGATACAACAATCAATAGTACATCTGCTTTGCACAAGCACTTTACTATCTGCAAGCGTAATCCCCACAAATTCAATAAGGATCCTAAGCAACGTATTTTGCAAGCAGTTGATGGGCAAGGTGTTAACACATATAAGTATAATCCTGAGTTGCTCAGAGATGTTTTTTCTGAAATGATCATAGAAGATGAACTTCCTTTTGTGTTTGGTGAGAAGCCAGGCTTTAGAAAGTTTATGTCTATAGCTTGCCCACATTTTGAACCTCCATCTTGAAGGACTTGCCCTAGGAATGTCATTCACACTTATTTTTAGGGAAAAGCAAAGCTGAAACATTTTTTAAAAGAGAATTGTGAAAGAGTTTGTCGTACCACTGATTGTTGGACTTCTCAAGTACAAGATAGCTATATGACAGTGACTGCATATTTTATTGATAATGATTGGAATCTTCATAAGAAGGTCATTAGTTTCTGCCAGGTAAAGGGTCATAAGGGGGATGATATTGGGAAGAACCTGCATAGATGCTTATTGGAATGAGGGTTAGATAAGGTCATGACAGTCATAGTTGATAATGCTAGTGCTAATGATAGTGGTCTTTCTTATCTGAAGAAGCAATTAAATAACGGCAAAGGTACCATACTTGGCGGCAAGTACCTTTATATGAGATGTGATGCACATATTGTTAATCTTATTATGTAAGATGGATTTAAAGAAGTGGATATTTCAGTCAAGCGTGGCCGTGGTGTTGTTAGGTACATCAAGAATGGAACATCACGGTTGGTTAAATTCAAGGAGATTGCAAATGAAGAGAAGGTGCAAGTCAAGACATTCTTAAACCTAGATATATGCACTAGGTGAAACTCAACATATCTTATGCTAAGAGCTGCCACTGCTTATGAAAAAGTGTTTGCAAGATATTTGGAAGACGACCCTAACTACGCAATTGATTTGGATGTTAGCAACAAAGGTTTTGGGTATCCAGATGATAGTGATTGGATTAATGCAAAGAAGATGGCAGATTTTCTTAAGCATTTTTATGATCTAACTAGCCGTATCTCTGGTTCTCTACATGTCACAATTGACAGTTTCTTTTTTGAGATTGGTGAAGTCCATATCTTGATTAAGAACTTGATAAATAGTGAAAATATTTTGCAATCAGAGATGGGCTACAGAATGAAAGAGAAGTATGATAAATATTGGGGAACCTGGCATGAAAATGTTGAGAATGAGAGGAGGGCGGGCAAGGGAAAAGAGAAGGAGAATATGAACTTGCTAATTTTTGTTGGTGCAGCTCTTGATCCAAGATATAAGTTGTCTGAGTATTACAAGTTAGCTGTTCGAGCATCTGTTCGTGAGTTGTTTGATGAATATAGAACCATATATGCTCCACCTGATGCAGCACCACAACTTAGTAACTCCCAAGAACCAAAAGGAGCCAAGGTAGTATGATGAAGACTCTTATTGCGGAAAGATTGAGGCTTGGTAGTACTGCTAGTGGCAACAATACCAAATCTGAATTTGAGAAATACCTTGCTGAAGATACTGAAGACCTTGACAAAAAAATTTTGATATTCTAGCATGGTGGAAGGTAAATTCATCTAGGTTTCCTATTTTGGCACGTTTGGCTCAAAATGTGATTGCAATTACTATATCAATAGTTGCTTCTGAGTCAACATTTAGTACGAGTGGCAGAATTCTTGATGACTTCAGGACATCGCTAACTCCATTCACATTGTAAGCACTTGTCTGTACTCAAGACTGGCAAAGAAGGGTTACTCCTATTGATATACTAGAGAATATGGAGCAATTGGCTGCAATAGAAAAAGGTAAAACAATCATTGATTGAATATTGTTTGTATTAATTATATGATTTTAATTTTTCATTCATAATAATTATGTGCTTCCAATGGTTTGACTTCAGAGATGATTGAAGAACACAATGAGAAAGGGAAAAGAAAGATTGATGAGTCTGTCTCCACTACAGGGTCACAGGCTACCAAGTCTAGTAAAGGTTCTTGTTAAATTGTGATTTATTAATAAGAACAAACATTGAGTAATTGAGCTATGAGTTGGACGTGAGTGTGCGTGGTGTCCAGTCATCCAGAGTTGTCATTCGACCATTGTGATTTGTGAACCATTTATTTTCATGTGTCTATTACCATACCTTCAGAATGGCTTCTTAGTGAGAATATGTGACTATGACTTTGTTCTAGTATAACATATTTTGTAGTCGACTCGTCATCACACATGATGGTTTGTTAATTTTGTTAATCATATTATGTGTTGCTAAAAGTATGGATAGTTTGGTCATAATCGAGAACCGAATCAAAATTTTAGTACCCAAACTTTTCGGGTATTCAAAAAATAATCAAAAGTTCGGATATCAATTATAAAAAATCAAAGTTTAAAAAAACCAAGAAAACCGAACTGAAACTTCGGGTAAAACCGAACGCTCAGGCCTACCTACGGTATGCACAAGAGATGGAATGAGGAAGGTAGGAGAAGAAGAGATGTAAGATAGTAAGAAGAAGAATGCATGGTCAGACGAAAAGGAGAGATAAGGAGGTGAGCTTTATCTCCTCATATTTCAGATAGTTTTTTCTATTTTGTCACAAAAAACAAATATATTCTTATTAATTGTTTTATTTTTTACATTTACATAATTATGTGCCATAAAATGTGAAATCGTCCTTTCTAGGATTCTGAAAAGCAAGTAAGAAAGGTTCATATATGCTAGAAGAGCTTCTATGTGATGAATAAAAGACTATGATCTCTTTATAAAAATAAAACAAAACAAAACTTGAAGTCATAGAATGATAGCAACCCATTACAACCGTGTGTCTGCATTAGTAAGAGTTTCAAACATGCCCAAGCAAGATATGGATGACTCTAAGAGTATAATTTAATTCTATCATATACTATTAAAATTAAATATATACATTATCATAGTAAGTCATAAACATTCAAACATAGACATAATTTATTAAAAAAAATATTACTAAAACACCTCAACATGCATGAGCACGAGGGGTAGGGGCCCATGTTCCTCACCTGCGGTGTGCACAAGAGATGGAACGAGGAAGGTAGGAGAAGAAGGAAGGTAAGATAATATGAATAAGAATACAGGGCCAGATGAAAAAAAGGAACGAAGAGGTAGGCTTCATTCTTGCCGTGTTGTGGACCAACTCTCAGGTCGGTATGATTAGTCAAAACTAAATGTGTCACGTCTTTTCATGTCAGGGTTATGTCGCCTGTTTGAACAACTCTATACTCAATTGTTTTAGGAAATTTTTAAATCTACAAAGCTGGTCCAATTGTATTTGTTTTGGTATGGGCTTCAAGTCACAGTTAAATTCTAAAACAACTATTATTGACATAATTTAATTCTCTCATGGACTCGTACCTTACAAAAAATTGAACATATATTATCATGCACCAAACATAGACATAATGTATGAAACAAATGCTAAAACACCTCACCGGTGTGCATGAGTGGGAGGCATAGGGGACTCAGCCCCTCCACCCGACAACGTATCATGGAGATAGGAGAAAGGTAGGAGAAGAAAGAGAGACAATAAGAAGAATGCAAGGCCGGAGAAAGAAGGGAGACAAGGAGGGATTGACGGCAGCTCTGTGCCAGTGTATTTGCATCATTTCACCTATCCGGTGTTAAATATATACACATGCCAACATTGAAGAATGTCACGTAGGAGTAGTATGCAAAAACTTAGCTACAAAAAATCAAACATATATTATCATACGTCAGACTTAGATATAATAATTTATGAAAACAAATACGAAAACACCTCACCGGTGTGCATGAGTGGGAGGCTAGGGGCTCAGCCCCTCCACCCGACACCACACCATGGAGATGGAGGAGGAAAGTAGGAGAAGAAAGAGAGAGAATAAGAATAATGCAAGGCCGGAGGAAGAAGATAGACGAGGAGGGACTGATGGCAGCTCTGTGTCCGTGTATTTGCATCATTTCATCAAACCAGTGCTAAATATATACATATGCCAATATTGAACACTGTCATGTACTCCCTCCGTTCACATTTACATGTCATTATAAGGTTTTCAACTTTTCTCTAATTACATGTCATTCTCACTTCACAATGCACATTTCTCTCTTCCTAATATAATATTCTCTTTTCTAACGACATCTCTATCTCTATCTTTCTCCTTCTCGTTTTTACTGCACCCATCTTTTTACTTCTCCTTATTTCCCGTAATCAACTCCAAAACGACAGCTAAATGTGAACGGATGGAGTAAAAGTAGTATGTAAAAACTTGGCAGCAAATATATATATTTCCAGAAGAGAAGAAGATAATCTTGCTAGTACGGTCTCTGTCCGACGACGTTGCCCGGCGGGTAGTAGTTACAGGTCATGAACACGCCGCCGTCGTCGCACACGACGCGCGCGCACCCGACGGAGGTCGTGGCGCGCCAGACGATCTGCGTGTAGTGCAGGCACTCCCTCCCCTGGACGCAGGCGTTGGCGGCGTACGAGTAGTCGACGCCCTCGGCGGCCCAGTCCTTGACGGCGTCCCCGGGCCGCCACGCAGGCCCGCCGGCGCCGCCCCAGAAGATGTTCTCCCCGAGCGCGAACTGCCCCTCCGGGAACGAGTGCCGCAGCGCGCAGTCGGAGCGCCGCTGCGCCGCCCACCACCGCGCGTACGACTCCAGGCGCGGCGACCACGCCAGCGGCAGCTCCCAGTGCGCTAGCCGCACAAGGTTATGGTAGTAGAGGAACTCCAGCGAGTCCGTCCACGCGTCGCACCCGGCGCACAGCGACGCCGAGACTTCGTACACCGTCGCGTTCCGCGCGTACGGCGGCGGCGCCACCGCCGTTGGGGAGGAGTGGTGGGCTGCTGCTGGTGTTGGGATCGTGAGCAGCAGTAGCGGCAGGACGAAGCAGAGGAGTAGCGCGAGAGGCCTCGTCATGGTTGTTTTCGATTTCCTTGGCTGGATCACACTGAGGCTGAGATGCGTGGCGGGCGGCGGTTGGGGATCGGGATTATTTAAGCACCAGTCACGGCCAATGAGCGATCACTCATTCGCTTGTCTTCCGCACCCGTGAGCAGGCGGCAGTAGCTAGCTCGATGTTTGCGCAAATTTTGTCGTATCCAGTTGACACAACTCTAATCGTCGTCAGGCCATCTCTCCTTTAATTTGTTTACGGTGCTAATGCTGTCAGTGCACAAAGCTCCATTCAAAAAACAGGCTAATGCAGGACGACGCGTACGGTGCTTGTGTTAATTTTTCGCTGTACATTGTCGGGGATGTAGTAGCACGGCAGACAGCGGGCAGGTAGGATACATCATAAAACAGAGCTGTCCTAGCAATTATGCTATGTCACCGTTAGTGCTCGTTTAACATCTTCAACCAACATTTACCACCACGCAGCTCGACCCGTGAGCTTGACGCCCATGCCCGTTCCTTCCAGATGCTTCTTCCCTCCGTGGTCACGAGTCTACAAAGCGGACGACGGCGGACCCGGCTCTCATGTGACGCCCGCAACCAATGGTCGCCACGAAGCGAGACGAGATTGGCCCAGCGCGCACGCGCGTCCCCACCGTGTTCCGGCCACTTTCGATCGATCGTAACGGCTCGCGCTTCGTGGCGTTGCTATGTTACGCCGTACCCTACGATGACCACGACACCTAAGTTAACCGCGGAAGCATCCAAACCGACACGTAGGACCACGGGTCGGTACACGGTAATGAATTGGCAAAATTTCGCCGAATAATGAATTCTGTGCACAAGATTTCATTGTCCTATATATACTAGGCCCAGGTCCCAAACTAACGCCACGGACCAGTGACCAACCACGGCAGCGGATCTGGGCCATGACATGAGTTTGGACCTGGATGGAAGTGAAGATGACCAGGCCGTGCGTTTTAGTGGGACGGTTGGGCTCTTCAGGCCTGTCACGCCGCTAAATGGGCCCAAAAGGACATGCCATATCATCGTTTCCAGCTGAACAGAGACTCATTGGTTCGTCATGCCGAATGCCGAATTGCCGATCATGTCGCGCACACATCGAGTTCACACTCATGGGCCATGGAGTACGTATTCGCAGGACCCTTGTCACATGCCGTACCACGTGAAACCCTGGTCTGAATCATAAAATGCTTCGATACCCCGAATCATATCCAAGAACGTGGCGTGTATGCGAACTTTTTAATTACCCATACGATTAGATCGCAAAATGGCACCGCTACATATGAGTCCAGTACTCCAGTTATTACTACTGCTCGGGCTCATTGTTGCCGGAACAGATTGCTCAAGGTTTCTCGCTTTTCTCATCGTGTTACGTGCGCAACGCCTCGGCATGGATGTGACTAGTGCACGCGAGACAACGCAGGTAACACGAAACCAATTAAAACTAGCCGCGCATGCAGGTGCCGTGGCAAGTGGCTTCTCAGCGCACATGGAAAGAAAGAACATGAGATGCAGATACTGTCGCCGTTCATCCTCATGCATGTTTAATGTGAGCAGAGCAGCGTCATTTGCGCTGGATCGGGCGGCGGAGGTACGCCCAAGCATTCTACTGGGACCCTGACCTGACCACGCACGCATATGCGGACATGCCCGTGTCAGCGCTCAGTAGAAAAAACACTCCATCTGAAGAATAGGGGAGATTGTTATGCCTCGCAACGTGCGGAGAGGGAGGACGCTATGTTTGTGTGTACTTTGCTTGGCAAGTTGCTCATTTAGAACAGCTACGACCTCAAATCTACGCTGCGCTTTGATGCATTTCCAATCTATTGAGACGGTCTCGAGATTCTTTTTTTTTCACTTCTCTTGAGAAAAGAGTGACGGTCTCTAGATTCAATGGCACATGTTCCTGAACTACTCTACTTGCTGGCGGCGTGCAATTTGCGGGAGCACATGCACGTTCCTTTGCCTATTGTCAAATCGATACACTTTAACTACGAGCACTGTGCATGCCGCTCGCTGTTGTCATGTTGACATTTGACACGCGACAACGTAGCATCCCAGTACACGTAACATAGCATAGGGCACACAGCACTAGGACACAGCCGCTCCAAGATCCAATAATTGACCGCTCCGACCCCTCTCTAGGATTTCTTCAGCTTTGACCGGTGGGTTGCCGCTCTGCGATCTGCAACGCAATGCTGAAATGCTGATGCTGAGCTTACTCCGTTTCACAGTCCCAGTTTAAGCAAGAAAAGATCAGAAACAGAGGAAATAAGTCCTGGCAGCAAAGCAACCTAACATGTGGCGCGGCGCCGCAGTTAACACCGCCGCGGCTCGTGATCATGCTAAGATTCCGCATCCCACGGAGCTTTTTTTTTTTTTTTTGCAGTATAAAAAAAGTTGTCGCATATACTACTGCTCAGCTCCGATCCTGTCCGAACGGAACGCACGGGCCATTGTTTACTCGCGACCGATTTGGCTACTTATACCACACAAGATGCATTCGGAACGGCGCCAACCGGCCGCCATGGCGATGGATGGATCCATCGATGAATGCGTGAGACCTGCAACGCCGCCGAGTTAGAGGAGATCTAATTTAAGACAGTTCGGTGGCATGATCGCATCGGATTCCAACTGCCCGTGCCCATAACGCACGGAGAGGGAGAGAGGGAGCACAGGCTCACAGCAGTAGCAGAGGATGAGGCCCAGCCAGTCTCCTCTGAGCGAGCTGCTGCTGTGCTGAGCGTCTTCCTCGTCCAGTCACGTGCATGAGCCTTACGTAAGCTCAGCTCAAGCTCATTAACAGCTCACCCGTTAGTCGTTTCCACCTCTTAACAGCTCTGCAATGCTTCGCCAGCCAACCAACCACCAATCAGGAGCTGTGCTAGCCGCAGGAACCAAAGGAATCGGCACCCAAAAGGCAGACACGAGAAACGGCGGCCGTATCGTTTCGATCTATCGCTGTCATTCTCGCAACAGCGTCACACGCAAGACTGGCTTTTGCAACTGCATGCAAAGCGTTCGATTCGACGGCAACGTCAAAGGAGGAGAAAAAAAAAAAAACAGTCTTTGCATTTCGCTGGCTGGACAGTTCACAACAAGCAGTCAATTAGCTCACTTTTATTGCGGCAGTTTTCCCGGTCCTACCAATAACCTCACAATATATATTGAGTTTTGGCAGGGAAAGAAAGCAGAAAATGTAGCAGTAAGAGCAGCAGTAGCAACCATCCATTTTGTACAGTTGTAAACATCTCCATGTGACAATGAATTACTAATAGGAATATATGATAGGAAGAGATAGGCCGGCAATCTTGATTAGCTGCGAGGCTGTAAAGGAGTAATGGCGAATCAGGACAGCACTGCAAGAGCCTAGTACCGGCGACCAACCCGACCGGTTATCAGTACGGGCGCACGCCGACGTAGTTCCCCGGCGGGTCGTAGTTGCAGGTGATGAAGGTGCCGCGGCCATTGTAGCAGGTGACCATGGCGCAGCCGACGCGGCGGGTGTTCCGCCACATGATCTGCGTGTAGTGGCCGCACATCCCGCCGTAGCAGCTGTTGCTCCAGTAGTTGTACCGGGGGCGCTCGGAGAGCCACGCGCCGACGGCCTGCGCGGGGGCCCAGCCCGTGCCGCTGCCCCAGAAGAGGTTCTCGCCGTAGGGCCCCGACGAGTGGACCAGCGCGCAGTCGCCTCGCCGGGCCTGCGCGTACCACCGCGCGTACGACGCCACGCGCTCGTCCCACACCAGCGGCGGCAGGCCCATCGACGCGCGCGCCGCGTTCTGCTGCGCCACGAACTGGAACCGGAAGTCGCCGCCGGTGTACGCGTCGACCACCGCGGCATTGCCGGCGAAGAGGGCCGCGATGATGCCCAATAGAACGGCCATGGTCGTTTGGCGAACGGAGGCCATGGGGAGGGAGGAGCTTGTGCTGATGAGCTGTGGAAGACAGTACTGGCACCGCCACTGGCTCAAAGTGTCGTCATATAAATACATGGAGGAATCGGAATTGAGAGGGCGCAATTTGTTCAGATGTTGTTGGGGAGACATGCGCCATGTTCGATAATGATTGTGACACATAACAAGGCTCTGGAAGGTCTACCTAAATGTGCTTCCGCTCCGGTGGAATTTAAAATAGCAGCTGGATTATTAGCTTTGACGTTTGCTGAAACAGATACTCCACTTAATATTAGCTGAATTATAGGTGCAAAATTACACCCTGCTTAAAGCATTGAAACTATGAAAGGAAAGGAAGGCACTCCCTGAACTGAAATAGCTGGAAAATTTTAAGAGCGTCATTCATCTGCGGCGTATATCATGATGAGCCGATGACTTATTTATACTAGCTCGACGGAGACCTCTGTGTTTTGTTCATCTAAAGTTCCTCTTTACAACTCAGCCCCGGTGTCAAAACAGTGATAGGCATTTCACTGAACCAAAGCGTCCACCAAGCACCTTTCTTGCTTAGAGAGAGAGCTGTAATATACCTCCGGCGATCTTATAAAACAAAGGCACACAACTGTAACTTGTCTTTCTTTGTCAATTCTGTACTATATCATCTGATTCGGTCGAGTTCTTTTTGCCAAATAAATTTGAACGACAACTGATAGGTTCCGCACTTTGCAATATTGTTGTCAGTTACAGTCTGAGGTCAAAAAGGTAGTTAGCCAGAACGGCGAAACAAAACCGCGTCAGATCCTGTTTTCGGGTAGTCTGAATAACGTTACATTTGCATGGCAACCTCTCCAGCATTTTCTTTAAGAGCTAAACAGCTACCACTATTATTGAGAACCTGACCTACCGAATAGCCAGAAATATGAAAATTCAGTGTGATCATGGTTGGGAGGTTTCCGGTTTGGTAGTATACGTTACCAACTGATCAACGTGCCAATCACTGTCTGTCAAGAACGCCGCCCGATACGCGCCGAAACAAAGGGAACTGATGAAGACTTTTGGTGTCGCCCTAGCTGCACCTGCACAGGACACGAGTGTGACAAATTTGACATTCCTACGTAGTTGGTGCTCGGGTACGAGTGCCCGCTGTGGGATTGAATTAATTAGAGCATTTGTAAGGTGTATTTGCAGGGTTAGTAGAAGACAGCTCGATGTTTGGTGCCGTCTGAATTAGATTGTTCAGTCTTTGCACGATAGGAGTATATGATTAGTACGTGTATAAATAAACAACTCCCTAAAAAGATACATCGAAATTAGAGTCTGAAATATCTCCCAGGGTCCCAAAAAATTTGGCTGTATTTGAGATGCCCGGCGTGGCCCTGTGTACTTGACTTTTTACTTAAACCTGGGACTAAGTGTGCTTTTGAAAAGAAAAACAGAGAAGGGTTAGTACTTTTCTTCAAACATTACCAAAACAAAAGGACAGAACGACAGAAGATAATCTGAAGTAAAAGGGAAGCTGCCTGCCTGCCTGTGAGATTGATAATAACGATTCATTGCAAGTTAGAAATTCTTCTGCAGGGATTAAAGTGCGCATCTGTGATCTCCATTCCTACGACAGCATACAGTACAGTAGCACTGTATGGAACATGTTCGTATGGTTGGGCCGCCACCTGAACGACGATGGTCGGCATGTGAAATGGCTTGACGTGTGTATTCTGTAGGCCACAGCTGCAGGTGAAATACTGTCGTATGGAACTGTCATGCCAGCTATACATCTGACAACAAGGTTTCAGGGCATTGGTGCAAGAAGGAAATGAATTGCTTGCAACGAAAGTGTAATCAAAATCACATTTTATTGTCCATTTACCATCTGATGATATTAGGGGAGGAAGAATTTAATCACGACACCGTAAAAGATTTGAACGAAACCCGCGGCGCAAGTAATTGCACGTATATATATTTGACCGTTTATACGAATTTTCGTATTTTGTTGGATTCTCAGTAGGGCCTCATGCCCACGTAGTTGCCCGGCGGGTTGTAGCTGCAGACGCCAAAGGTGCCACGCCCCCCGCCGCACGGCACGAGCGCGCATCCGACGGCCGTGGTGCGGCGCCACACGATCTGCGTGTAGTGCCCGCACGCGCCGCCGCGGCAGGTGTTGGACCGGGCGTCGTACACGGCCCGCTCCCTGACCCACGCGCCCACCACGTCCGCGGGCCGCCAGCCCGCGCCGCCGCTGCCGCGGAACAGGTTCTCCCCGAACGGCCCGTGCGAGTGCACCAGCGCGCAGTCCCCGCTCCGCTTCGCCGCGTACCGGCGCGCGTACGCGGCCAGCCGCTCGTCCCACGCCAGCGGGCCCAGCCCGACCGCGCGGCGGGCCGCGTTGTGTGGGTCCAGGAAGCTGGCCGCCAGGCTTGGTGGCCCCTTGCCCTTCTTCTTGTACCCGCCACGCGCGGCGTCGGTGGCGCCGGCGAGGAGGACGAGAAGGAGGAGGAGCGTCGCGGTGGCCGCGGCCACGAAGGGGAGGCGGCGAGGCGGCATTGTGATTGCTGATCAAAACTCAGCTGCTCTCTCAGGTATGATTGACTCTGCCTCTCTGATGCTTTGCACCGTATTTATACGTGATGATTTGCGTACGAGAGAGGCTTTGGCTGGACGCGGCTAAAGAAGAAGAACACAAGGAGTGCTGTTCATGTTCGATAATGCATGGCCGGCACACAAATTAAGGGTGACAAGGTCAACGCGCCGCGTTAGTATTTGTTCCCATGTTTATTCTGAGTATCGCCTAGATAATTAATAGCCACACGCATTTGATTACGGGGATATGGCAACTGGCAAGATTATTCTTCGGTGGATATATAATGAACTTTGAGGCCTCACCTGAAGCCTTAATGTCAGGATGATCACTTCATCAGGTAGCAGCATGAACTGCATGTATCATATATCAGTAGAACTAGAAGGCTAGAAGCAGGAAAAAAAACTACTAGTACATTTTTGAACACATAACAAAATCGCGCAAGTTGTGTTCTTTTTGTTCATGAACAGAGAAAGGCCGAATTTCTCTGGCCCGACTTTGTGCTTGGTACGGGTATGGGCCGATTTGGGGTTTCACATAGGCCAGGCAAGCAGATCAGCCCGGTAGTTTTGCCAAAATACCGGTCTTCCTTCGTTCCACTTCCACCACCCACGTTCTATTTTCCATGGACCCCAGCCGAAGCCCAACCAATCCGGAGCTCCGCATGCCGGCTGAATCACAGATCCGGGTCCCCAGAGGTTGTCGGCTTGTCGCCGTTTGAAATAGCGACCACCCCGGTTTTCCAAGTTATTAGTGGACTAATACGCGAGCGAGGCGTCATGCCGTCATCCGTCACCGGCGCCTCAGCTAGAACTGACAAGCAATCAGCACTATGGCGAGTGCGCTCTGCACGACGTCAGCCACCAGTTAAGGTTCTGAGGAGGCGAAAAAGAAATAGAGGTGGATCGAGAAGGTTTTCTAGAGTGAGAGACACGGAGGAGAAGAGAGAAAGAAACGCACATACATGTGTGCTTTTCTTCATAACAGAGTCTTTCATAAATTTAGATGTGGTATGGCAATGAAACGGTAGTATATCATATCAATTCACCACAATATTATACATGTATATTAACACCAAGTTTACGAGATAAACCGAAGCAAAACTTACATATGCCGAATTTACCAACTATCAATTGGATTGGAATGGATGCATAGCTCACAAACACACCAGTATCAAGTATCATTGATCATATCCGCCTAGCGCGTAGTCGTGCAGGCTACCATCAATGGGGTTCCCTTGGAGCTGTCCGTAATCGCAAGACGCATCAGCAGTCCACGTTGAGAACTTCTCGTCGGCGCCGACGATGGCCGCAGCGCTGTCCGGACACTGCAGCTCCGGCAACGAAGGGATGTGCCCGCCGTGTGCTCCGGCGCCCACCGATCCGTATTTGTACAAGAAGTCGTATATCTCGTCGTGGTGAGTTCCGAAGCCGCCGGAGCCGCCACCATAGCCGCCGTTCACCATGAAGCCCGAAGCGGCAACTTCAGCCTCGGTGGCCCCAGCTGATGACGGGGAGCAGAACCCTACTAGCTTATTGGGCCGCTCGAAACTGCACGGCATGGTGTAGGCCCCATCACCGGTGGAACCGAGTTGCTCGGCTTCGACTGCTTCCCGGCCGGCGGCGAGGCTGTGGTGGTCGACGAGATGCTGGTTGTGCTGTTGCACGGTGACGGTGGTGGCGACGGCGTCCACCGGCTCGGTCGCCGGGAGCTGCAGCTTGCTGGTCAGCAGCGTCTCGAGCTTCGGCCACTGCTGCGGCGTGGCGGCGGCGCTGTCGCCGCCGAACGCGCCGTACAGGCCCTGGAGGCGCATGTGGAGCTGGATGCGCTCCAGAGCCGACGCGCTTAGGGCTTGCGTGGCCATGGCGTTGTTGTTGCTGACGCTGCTGGTGCTGCACATGTTGCCTCCGGCCGCCGCCGCGGTGGACAGCTGGTAGGGATCTTGGTGGGTTGTTGCCCTGGCGCGGCGCGACGGCGCGCGCTTGCCGAGGAGCTTCTTCTTCAGCTTGGTGTTCCAGTAGTTCTTGATGTCGTTGTCCGTCCTCCCCGGCAGCTGTGCCGCAATGATCGACCACCTGAACATCATTAACGAGATGAGTTTCTGCAGGTCAGGCGCCGTTTGCTGATTATTGAGCATGCGTTCTTACGTTTATGCATGGGAATTTTGCATGTCATCGACTTTGATGATCATATTCAGAGGAAATAGGAGAGAGAGATATATAGCAACTATATAACAGGTATATATATGCATCAGGTGCACAACACATGCGAGATGTGGGTATGCCAACACTGTTGACGATTAAATATTGTTTACCTGCTACCAATGCTAATGTAGAGGCTACAAATGATGTGCTCCTCTTCTTCTGTGAAGTCACCGTGCTTAATGTTTGGCCTCAGATAGTTGAGCCATCTCAGCCTGCAGCTTTTCCCGCATCTCTTCAGTCCTGGGAACAAAACATTTATACACTTTAATTAATTTAGTAATTATTACTAAGTAGTCAGTTCATTCTTTAAGATAGCAAAATGAAAGAAGGGAAATGATTGGCATGCTATACTGTTAGCTACTAGTACTCTCTAGTCCAAGGATAAAACCACATAAGAACAATACTACCAAGCCCTATGGATACAGAAATTCATTTCTGTCACATAGGAATGGACAGACCGAGAAGAGATGAACCCTATACGTATTATTAGTTTGCTGCATCTTGCCAAGCATTAGTTAAAGCCTATTCTCCTTTATTGTTTGATTTCATGTGATTATTATCATGTTTTCCCTACACCTATTTTATAATAATAATCTAATAAAAGGGAAAGTTGCTTCAGTAGTATCAAATTGATCCTCTTTATTAGCGATGCTAGATCTCAGACCACGACAAACAAATAGATCAATCTATGACGACAGAACATCACAACATCCGGTCATCAAATAAACATTCTGAATCAAAATTTGTAAATTTATTTAATCAGAAAATCTATCTTGGATTATCAACAAAACCAGCAGTGTCCAAATTGAAACATATGATACTAACAAATTAGATCTTTTGATCGGGCTTAAGGGAGAGGATGAATTAAAAGGGGCATCTAGCACATGTGGATGATGAATATAAAGGCACATATCTTGTGAAAACGTTTGCTTCTATAGATTGCATATGAATACAAAGACGGTCATTAGCTACCTAGCTATAGCATGCTACTACATCCATGCATAAGCACGTCTTTGCACCATGACAAGACTAGTCCATAAATAGGTGATAT
The DNA here is from genome assembly GCA_030378355.1 of Eleusine indica. Lineage (NCBI taxonomy): Eukaryota > Viridiplantae > Streptophyta > Magnoliopsida > Poales > Poaceae > Eleusine > Eleusine indica. The sequence continues at coordinate 2,087,442 of CM059495.1, forward strand.
AGGTAGTAGCAGCCTAGCTAGTAGCACACATGGATAATCAGATCGAATTCACCACCAAAGAGCTAGAAATTATAAGTAGCAAGAAGCAACATAAACACCTATATATGATCATCAGTCGCTTACTCACCAATCTTCTGCGGCAGCGCGATCCAGTTGCCACCGGTGCCGTGCTCCTCGATGTAGGCCTTGAGCTTGGCGTCCTCCTCCGGCGACCACGGCCCCTTCTTCACGCTCGCCTTGTCGCAGCACGGCGCTCTCCCCATGACCCTTTATCTTTCCTTGCTAGCTCGTGTAGATGTGGATCGATCGTGAGTTTCAAGCTCCGGCGAGAACACACACAGGAGAAGAGAGGAGAACTGAGGCAGATATGGTCGCGATGAGACAGGCAGCTGTTGCTGTTGATGGGAGTGGCAGGAGGAGGGGGTGCGAGTCAAGAAGAGGCCAGGAAGGTAGTGCCGAGCTTTATAGCCGCGGACGGCCGGACACCAGGAGGAAAATACGGGGGTGCCTTAGCTTGTGATGCTGACGCTTGGTCCACAGGGGCTAACGGGCCTCCCTGCCATGCACCCACCAGGATCTTCTGTTTACAAAGGAGAAAGCGATTTCGATCCCATGCTTCCTGGTAGAGTGACCCTATAGGCACCAAAAGTTTACATATATATATGGTGTTCAATCATTTTTAGTGGCGAAATGTAAGCACAATTACAAAGACATCAGTGGTATATGCTTTTAAGTTCAGTTTACTTGAATCATTAATTGATTGGCTGAAACAACAAGGAGAGTTACAATCCACATAACTTGAGTGATACTATCTCCAAGCATAGCAAGAGATGAACCAAGCATGTAGCCTCCACAGACGATCTGAAAGTCTGCTTTGGCGTGTGACACAACTCGTTGAACGACCGCTTTTTCCCACGTTGCCTTGCCTACCTTTCCCCAGATTTGCTTAATTACCCCGGCGACGACATCAAATCGATCGGCCATTGACAAAGTTGCACGGCCACTCCACGCAGACTCATGGCCATTTTTTTCACTGGAAGCACTGCCGGCATGCAGCCCCCTTGGCCTTTCATCTTCCAAGTGATGCCGTGATCATATGAGCCTTCAGACTTTGGGACCTAACAAAGAGATGATCCTGCAGGGATCGGCCGAGAAAAGCTTCCCTTTTTCCGTTATTATAAGCGCGTCGCAGATGTCGTATGGGCTGGACTGCCCATGAAGCACGACTTTCAGGGCACAAGGTTTGAAATTGCGTTGGCTCGGCAGTTACTGTTTCAAACAGAGCATTGACAATGGCATAACTAGATTAATCCAGAGTCAAGCAGCCCGACTACTAAAGTTTTAACTTTTCCATTTTTTTTATAAGGAACAGAAGGAGTCTAGTAGCCGACTAAAATACTAGAGGTTTCATCTGTGGAAAACCTAGCAAACTTGTATACGATGCAGTGAGCTCATCTCTAATGATGTGTCTGTAACTAGATCTGGAGACGCGTCGTTACGCAGCGAAGCCGCATCACAAAGTTCTAGCTATTACCACTGTATAATACTGCAAAAATTTTACAGCAAAGCTTTGTCGATCTAGTCATCGAAAACCCAGCTGCTGTGGATCGATCGCGTCACTCCGTGTTGAACGTAAGAAAACAGAGATCCGATCCACCAGTGCGTCACTCCTGTACAGCTCTTCTTCTCTTCAAACATATATAGAGCGAAGTAGTGTTGAACCGTATGTAGCATCTTTCAACGAATGTCCCAAGAAAAGCAGAGGAAGGTAAAGCAGGACGAGAGTGCCAACATTCAAAGGAAAGAGAAAGCGAGAGGCGAGTGAAAGAACGAAAGAAACGTGCACGACCGGGGCACTTGACTGAAGCTGTGCCTATATACATATGGATATGTAAGGGATACATACCCATGCATCATCTGACGAGTATACGGCCAATATCTTCAGTTTTCAGCTGCAGATGGTCGATCAGTTCATTCATGCATTGCATATACTCTCTTGTTTTGACCATGTTTGTTCTCCCAGTCCTCCATGCTGTAGAGTGGTAGCTGCGTTTTTCTTGCACCACCTAACGGGCCTGGAAAATTTATTCAGCTATTAAATGCTATACCAATGGAATACCACATTATATTAGCCGCTAAATATTGTTAACAATTGTAATGGTCCTCTTATCAATTCCAAGGTTGGCTGCATGTAACTATCATAATTTACAGTGATGCCCAACAACTCTAACTAACTATGATCATTGGACAGTGATACATACAACAACCATCCAAGTGAATGGAATTTAGGAACATCTCAACGGTGAACAGTTTGACCATTGCAAGCTGATTGGTACTAATCTTTTCCATCTCTACAAGTCTTTGAATTGGCAGCTCTTACTCACTGCTATGGAGACAAGTGTCCGATGGGCACCTCCTAGTTTATGCAGCAGGAGGTAGCTCCAAACAGGAAGCTGTTAGAGAATTAATAGCAAAAGCACTCTACTTTGAAGATAACCACATTGGCGCCAAAACACTTATGCATTGACCTTATAATTTGCCAGGCGAACTAACCCAGCAACAGAACGTGTTGAGCCGCCGACAATGGGCCACACGCCTCTCAATCAGTGCCCACTGGCTCCTTGTCAGTGACTCGGAAGCTGTAGATGGCAGAGTACACGAAGCAAGTGAGCCACACCACCTTTCCCAAAAGGCAAATCCAAGTTAATCCTCAAGTCCACAGGATAGATTAAATTAGCCCAAAGCAGGATGGATTAAAATATGCTTAGGGTAGCAAGGAGAAAGGATAGTGGAGTCATTTGGTATGTTCCTGATTGTCATTTCTTGTAAGGTCATATTCCCATGGCCCCTTGCATTGCCCTGCCTGTCATCAGCAACTTGAAGAAGCAGTCTTAAATCTTAGAGAGGGGAAAAGGGAGATGAGCACAAGGGAACCAAGTTGGAAAAAGGCAGTGGGAATAACTGGATATCCTTTGATCAGCCTCATTGGACTCTAGCATTTGATTGCATGCTGCATAGTACTTGACCTAAGAGGCTGTACCCCAAAGCAAAGTACATGAGGCATGTAGCATGCTTGTTTATATTAAATTAATCATAAGGTTGGTAAAATTAATCAATGTGACGGTCTAATTAATTTGTGCCACAAAGGCATGGATTTTTCAACCTCAATCCACAGTGACGTAACAAAAGCTCTGTGAATTTCGCTAGATCTAAAACGTATTCGCATCCTTTGATGTGCATTCTCAAACGACACCAGCACAACACAACACAACACGGCACAACCACAAACGCAATCAGAAACTGAATGGCCGTCAGGCCGTGATAAAAAGGCTATGCTACTTGCTACCAGTGACACGGGACAGCTCGCGACCAAGTTTTGCTCAGTGCCGTCTGCGTTAAACGACGTACGGGCATCCTTTGCAGTTTGCAAACGGCTAAAATCCATTCATGAGACCACCAAAAGCTTGACACCTTTGCCATCCATCACACACTCCCTGTCAATCCGTTTTCCCAACCGATTCCAAAAATCCTTTTTTTTTTTCCCGACAGACAGCACGGTGGACTAGACATCAACCGGGAGCTATCCGTTGTTAGGGTTCTTCCATTTGTATGATATCTTTGGCAAATGATGGCAAGCCATTTCACTGTCCGAGCATAGCGACGGATTTAACCGACAAGATATTTCATAGCGCAGGAAAGCAAGAGTTTGTCAGTGACGCTATTTGCTTCAGCTTGAAGCACATCTGTTTGACCAGTTGGTAGCAAGAACAAAAGGAGATAAGCCAATACTATTACTGTTATCTCTCACCATGTCAATCACGATCTGTTCTACCAAAGCAGAGGATGATCCAGTTTCTGAATTCCCCGTGCACTTCTTGCTGGTTTCGTGTCAGATGCACACACCTGTTGGGCGTGGTATAAGCCGGTTGACGTCAGGGCTGCAGACCTAGCAAAGACAAGCAGATAAGGGGATGGCGAGGTGGCCGCTGGTGCCACCCAACCAAGGGTCGTTCGTTGCATATGTTTTGATGGAACCGTGCTGGAGAAATCTCACTTGGAGTTGGAGATTCCATTCGTTGCGTTGCCAGGACAGGACCTAGTATTGATTATCTTAGCACAGAGGAGAAAAGTCTGGGGCTCTAGCTTGCCACTGTGTCACATTCTATCTTTTCAAGTGCGACCAAGAGAACAGAGCCAACACAAGCCTCATATAGAATTGCTAGTTTTCTGAATCACAAGTCTGAACCACGAGGAGACAAGGGGAAGTGCAATGCAAGCAATGAGGCAACCTGCAGACTGCAGGATTAACATTTTCAAGTTCCAGTTGTGACTTCTGAGTTACAGCTGATCGTGAGCCAGAAATCTTAGAGCAGATGCAGTACGAGCATGCTTTCATCTATAAACCAATGTTCCAGATGGAAATGAGAGTGATAATGAATATGGCTAGGAACTAGCCAACCTCCTGGAACTAGCTTGGCTCCGGTGTTGCGATGGTAAGCAAAGTTTGGCCTCCTCTTTTTTTCGAAACGAGATTTACTCACCTCCACACCCAACAAGAGCGGAGGTCCAGTATAGTTAACAAGTATGGCCTCCCCTGGTTCTGTCATTTTACCAAGTTCGACATGGAGTATGCAGACAGCTCGCTCCCTATTATGTAAGCAGATCAATTCTTCACATTATTTTTCTGCAAGAATGAGATCACTTCACTTTATACCTGGCAATGCAAGCACGTACGCGAAACATTATTGCAACGATCAAATGAACACAAACAAGAATCACATTAACAACTAATAATTGCAATCAATTAACTAGTCAATCAGTTATCCACTTATGCTCCTGCATAAACCCTCTATCCAGTGGCCTAGCTGTTGTGTCCCGAACTCTGAAGAAGAGGCCAAGCTATGCCGAACCTACTATGACTACCAATCCGTCCATCAATGATGCGCCATGCAAAATACACAATCCCCTCTTCTCTGTCTTAGGCATGCTTTTGACTTGTCACCTACGCGCACAAACCAAGGAACAAATTATTCAGTTCATCCGTCCATTAGCTGTTCATTGATTCAACAGTGCATCACAACACGCAGAAGAGAACGAAAAGCGGATGCGAATGGCGGCCCGCGTTGATTGTTTATGCGTTTGACTTTGAGTGCAATTCGGTCCTAAAATAATTTAGTGTTAGTAGGGTCTAATTGTGAGGTTTGGTGAACAAGTTGAAGGGGGGTTTTTTTTAGAGGGGGGGGGGGGGGGTGTCCTTGTAGGCTAGGCTAATCAGTGAAGTGATGATCGGACAGAACAGAAGAAAAGCATGCCTACCCTAAAGTGATCCATATGAATCATGCTTGTCCTAAAATAGCTCATGTGCTGATATTTGATAATCAAGGAGCACTTCATTCCTGAAAATTATGTCAATTTGTGACTGCAAGTACAAGTGACTAGCTCAGAACATGATTGAGAAGAGAGATGCAAAGAACACCGGATTGAGATAACATTAAACTGTAAAATAAGATTCCCTACAGAAAAGATAACATAAAACATGGATTGTATATGCAGAAGACACAGACCCATTCTCATGGAGCAGAGCTACCTAAACATCCTACACCATTATGTCTCAAAATTATTGGCACGACAAAATTAGCAGTAAACTTTGATTCCAGAACGGCAGCACGAAAACTATGGAGTTAATCTTCCACCATTACAAAAATGACACGACATCATGGCTACATAGCTCGTAGCCCATCTTTGGACAAACTGATTTCATCCAGTCCTGGGAAATTAATTTTACTTTCCCTTCTATCATGCGGGATTAGGCTAGTCCTGTTCCCTTCAACCGATTCTGTTGTGAAACCACCAAATTTCCAGCAAATGGGATGGAAACGCAAAACACGTTTCAGGAATATATTCACAAGTGTACACCTTGACCATTCCAAATTCCAATGCCTGCAAACGGAAGAGAAAGAATATCCAGATCCGGGATCGTGGAAGCTGTGATACTGATATATACAGGAAAAACTCTCTAGAAATTTTTATTCGTAAGCTATTTACAATCTGAACAGGGATCTCTCTACTGAGTCCGTTACTCTCATCCTAGGACACAATTTTGTAGGGAAAAAAGGGGTAATTGTGTCCAGCTTTGAACGCTGCCTAATACTAGCGCATCTAACATGTGCTAGCCAGATGACTGGAGTCAAAACTTATTTACATTTTATAGACTAACAGTTCCTATCAAGATGATACAATAAATATCAACTGTTTTCAACGGAAGGCAAATGATAGCTCCAGGACAAAACATCCTGAAACAGGAAACATAAATGTCAGATATAACTAATAATCATTTCTATAATTTATTAAAGGGAACACAACAAATGCAAGAAACCACCAACTCACATTAAGTATGCTCTGGAACTTCTGTGAAGAATTTTTTTCCATGAAATAATTAAAGCATTGTCGTACGAGGTAGGGTAAACTGGATGCCAGCAAGACATTTGTAAATAGGTACTCTGGTTCGAACTTTGCCTTCCTTTGTAGTAAATTAATGTGGGAACATTTGCAGCAGTCTTCTTTACGATTTGTGAACTACTTCACATTCATTGCGACAGCCATTTTCCTCAATCTTTGAGAAATATCAGTGAAGGCAGGTCTGTCAGCTGGATCACTGGCCCAGCAGCTTTGCATCAATGCTTTCCACTCAGGATCACACCACGAAGGGATCTGAGGACGTAGAGAATCGTTTACAATGCCCCCTAGAAGAAGACATGATGATTAGATCATTGCAGTGACAAATTATCAAGGAACAAAAATAAAACCTTTTAGTCCCAAGCAAGTTGGAAATTGCCAGAGATGAAACCCCAAGACCAATACAAAAAGACAAATAAAATTAAAGGAAAATGGAAAGGAAAAGAGAAAAAAAGAGGAGAGGAAAGAGCAATAATAAACCAAACAAAAAAGGTAAAGAAAGGGGGCAAATGAAAACCAAGGTTCTGGCGTTTGAATATCTATGGCTAACTCCTTAATGATATTTCAATCCTTTATGTCTCTCTTCACGGACTCCTCCCATGTCAAATTAATAAGCAGCAACAACATATTTTGTTACTATACATTCATAAGCACAGCATAAATTAGCAAACCTCTAATGAATATGACAGCAGGATAGCATATGCAACTGTGTAGTACAAGGGCAAGGTTATTATATTGCAACTGGCTCATCCAATTTTGTTGTTCACAGGGAGATAACATCATGCCGCCCCAGGAAAATCTGGAAGGAGAAACAACTTCTGGAAATGCACTTACATGGCTATGCCTAGGTGTTAAAATGCCTCAGGCCTCGTTTGGGTGTTGGCATTCAGCCCCAGAATTCGGAATTGGCATTCGGCTGCCTCCAATGCCATTGTTTGGATGTTTTAGGAATTGGTATTGGAATTCGACTCCAATTCCCAGCGATATTCATCTCACTATCTTACCTCCTCCCACAATTCGGACCCTGACCCCTCCGAATTGGACAGAATTCGCGTCTCCTTCAAGGCCTCCGCGCGTGTGCCCTGCTCATCCCCTCCCTCCTCCCTCGTGCTCGACGCCGGCGACCGCTGCTCCCTTGCGTAATGGTCCCTCCTCCCTCGAGCTCATCGCCGGCGACCGCTGCTCTCCTTGCGAGTCGGCGCGCCTGCCTCCCCTCTCGTGCTTGTCAGCACCGACCACCGCCTCGCACGCCTCCTCCCTCGAGCTCGTCACCGGCGACCGCTGTTCTCCCTGCAAGTCGGCGCACCTTCCTCGCCTCTCGTGATTGTCAGCACCAGCCGTCGCCTCGCGCGCCTCCCTCCTCCTTCGAGCTCGTCGCCGGCGAGGGACTCCTTGTGCCCCTCCGCATGGGAGGCGACGCGAGGCGGCGATGGGGGTTGACGCGTGGCGATTGCGGGGGACTACGCGAGGCGTGAGCACGACAACAGCGGGGTGGGTCGTCGGGGTGGAAGGAGGGAGGAGGAAGAAGGTAAGGACATGCAAATTACTAATTCGAAGCCATGGGCAGCCAAACGTGAATTGGTTTTTTCCTTTGGGTTCAATTTGATTTTGCAATTCCATCTACATCCAAACAATCGAATTGGTATTCAACCCAATTCAATTTCTAGGCTGAATTGGTATTCAACCCAATTCAATTCCAAAGTCTCCAATATCTACATCCAAACGGAGCCTCATGGATATTACCGCTGCAGTACCATTTCCAGGTTCAGCACCACAAAGTACAAAATGCAACAACAGATTGCTTTCTATACTGGTTCACAATCTAATGTATCCTGCCCTTATCACTGGAAGACATCAGGGGACTCACATTGACTCAATTTCTATGACTGTGGCTTAAATAAGTCTTTCATAATTCAAATTTCGTTCAACATGATTTCACAGTTCTGAAGTTCGCTAGTTACTACTAAAAGATCTAAATAGGGGGAAATGTGTCATGAGAAATCAATGCATATTATGTGTTATTATAGAGAACTTTGGATGTTACCAATAATTTCAGCAGCACGCATATCAGAGTATGGCTCTTCCCCAGTAAGCAGCTCCCACATCACGATACCAAATGAATAGACGTCAATCTACGGAGCATATAAAATTGGCTTTTGTCAGAACACAGAAAAAGTGAGGCATTGTTTACAGTTTGAATAAATTAATAATGAATAAAAAGGTGCTTAATTGCATATAAGTTGGCAGTCCTACCTTTTCTGACACCATGTTACTTTTCCCACTCAGAAGCTCTGGTGCCATCCATGGTAAGGTTCCTCTAACACCACCAGATACCAAAGTATGCTGTTTGACCTTTGATAGCCCGAGATCACCGATCTGATTAGGAAGTATTGAGGGGAAAGTCAGGCAAAGATATCCACCACAGCAACGGGAGTTCTCTTGAAGGAGAAAAGAGCAATTGTAAATGTTAGGATCAAACCTTGCAGATTGGTCGCTGTGGATCTCTCATGTTCACTAGTAGATTCTCACACTTGAGGTCGAAATGGACTATGTTCTTCCCATGCAAATACTCCATGCCAAATGCAGCATCCATAGCTAATATTACTCTCTTGCGGCGATCAATTGTCCTGCAAAAATGCTTTTTTAGACGTTGATATTTGAAAGGAGAGGCCAAACTATCCTTTGATCAAACAACCGATACCTATCCTTTTTCCTCAAGAACTGTTTCAGAGACCCATTCACCATAAACTCAGTAACAGTTGCTAAACTTCCATCTGGACCATCACGAACTACACCATAGAATGAAACAACATTAGGATGGTGAAGTGAGCTCAGGATGAGGGCTTCTTTCCAAAAATCCGCAATCTGTTAAATCAAATAAATCTGAATTAGAATCAATTTACACAAAACCATAAGTTTAGATTTGCTTTTGCCTTTATCCAGTCGGATAGCTAAAATGAGAAAATATTGAGTGATTGAGGAATCAATGTTGTCCAAGATGATTGGAAACATCCAGAAGTACCAATCCTAAAATAGAAGTAGCTAATAAGGAAATTAAACATACCAAACGCTCTCTCTCAGATGGTCTTCCAGCAAAGCAACTAGCTTTTATTCTTTTAATGGCAACATCACATCCCCTCCATTTACCATGAAAGACCGCCCCGTAAGTGCCTGAACCCAGCTCTTTAATTTCCTCCAGATCATCATTTTTTATAGTCTGCATAGTCAATGCACGGTATAAATGTGAAATAAGGTAAATTTGGTGCAAGCACTATATATGGAGAGGTCAGAAAAAAGACCTGTAGTCCTTTAGATAAAGCTTCAGCTTCAGCAGTTGTAGCCTCAATCTTGGAACTTCTATGCTGGTCAGAGCTACCATGTACATCAGAATCCTGATTAGCATCATTATTCTGCAGAACAGAAGAATTTTATTTGAAGAACATTAGGCAGTTTAGTTGTTAATATACTTGATATTAAATCATTACTTACACCAGCAGTGGCCTCATCCAATTTTTTCCTATTGTCGTCATCATCGGGAATAGGTGAAACAACAGCATTGGCATCCAGTTGGGCCATCCGTGTGTCAGCAGCATCCTCCAATGCAGCCTTTTTAACAGATGCAATCAATTCAGGAAGGAAATTCAACCTGTCCTCTGAAATATCTCCATATTCCTGCATTGCTGTAGCCCCAGTCTCATTCTGCTTTATTTTGCTTTCATGTTCTGTTGGCTTCTCCTGCTTAAGATCAACATCATGTGCAGCTCCAACATTTTGGGGGAAGGCACTTGGTTCATTCACAGCAGGCGAAGGAGTTGATTCATTCACATTTCTGGTGGACCTTTCATCATCCACTCCTTCAAGTTTCTTCATTGTGTCACTATCCAACCTGGGTAATTGATTCGTAGGGGGCAACACAGAAACAGCTACTTTGTCATCAGTATATGATTGCAGCATGGTTTCAGCATACCCTCTTTCAGGATGAGTCTCCCTCAATGGAGCTCCTGGTTGATGCTGGACTGATTCTGGGGCAACAAAAGGCTGAACATATTGAGCAGTAGTCAGATTAGACCTAGGATCATGAGCAAAGGTGTTTTCCATGGCAGCAGGAACATCATGGCCAGCGACTCTATATGGTATGTTTCCGTTGGGAGAAGTCCATGGGTTTGGCATTCGATCATAAGCTGGTAAACCTGGTATCCTAGGACTAACATCACCCATATTTCTGACAAGGTTGGTGTTGACACCCCCATTTGGTATCGACAGGTGTGGCGAGTCATATGGTGAGCCAGTGTGAACAGGGCTGTTTGCTCTCCTCCTCAGAGATTGAATTGGTGGCAAATTCTGCTGCATTTGGTAAAAGGAATCTGCACCATATGTTGAAGAATGGCTGTAATGCTGAGTGGAGGATTCTTCAAAACCTGATGGCTGCACAAATGAGCTGCCAACTCCAACTTGTTGGTTGTGATATGTATCATTTATAAGCTCAGTACCGCCATGGAAATAGTGGGGACTTTCATGGCTAGAACGAGCAAGAGATGTTGAATGCATGTCATATATTTTGTTTGGTGCAAATGCAGAATTTACAGAGTTTCCATCGACGACGTATGGCTCAACCAGTCTACCATTACCAGGAAGATGCAGCCTTGGATCCTCGTACCTTTGATGACTTTGGCTGGCATGCACATGCCACACTCTATCATGAGACCGGGGTTCATTATAAAACACGGGAGCATGACCACCATTTTGCTCTTTGACATAAACACCATTATCCACTCTAGCATCTTGACCTCCCACATAATGCTCACCAGGGCGGCAGCAATTGGGACATGAATTACCAGGACACTCATTAGTCATGCTTGGTTGGCCAAAATGTGGTTGGACTGCCCGAGTCCAACGAGGATCTATATAGCGAGGATCCGTCACTGAACCTTGACCCTTCTGGAACGGTGAGCGGCAGTGATCGCATACAGTGCTGCCATCCAAGAAATTGTTAGGACGGCCCAAATTACCTGGAAAGCCCGCATTTTGCTGAACTGTAGTACCAGGTGGAAGCCAGACCAGATTATCAATATGTGATGGTGAATGAGCAGTCTCATAATGCCGATATTTTGGTGACTGCCTTACAAAGTCATCAGGAATCCTCTCATCAAAATCCTCTGCTCCGACTTGAAACCTTGCAGATGACGGTGAAATGGGGAAATCCCTAGGATCATGGACGCCATACTGACCTGGTGAGACATAGGCAGGGCTCCAAGGAGAATCCATCTCTCCATACCTCTGGCTATGTGATGGACGAGGAACATTCAGATGCCTCAAGCCAGCAAAATCAGGAATCCCTGGCTCATTGCCTCCAATACCAAAAAGCTGCTCAACAGATACAGGAGAGGAAGGTGACCTGATATCACCAAGGTTATTGAGCGCATCCACATACCTTCTCTCTGTTTCCCGCTCATCTACATTGTAATGCACAACAGCTGATGCAGCATCATCATCCAAGAGATGTGAAAATAAGAAAATCCTGAGCCGAGTGAATGCCTCCCCTAAGGCAATGACCTTGTCATACTCCTCCATCATGTTCACCACATCGTCGTCGTTCACAACCGAGACCAGCGCATCTAGATCTTCATCAGGTTGCTGATATTTGATGATATCAGCATCCTTGTAGAGCTCTCTCATCCGCGCTGCCAGGTCCGCATGTGATATATCCCGTGGCAACATGATGATCCTAGTGTCACCGCCGACATATCGGAGACAACCATCCAATGGACGGGGTAGGATGCGGCCTCCGAAGCTGCAGAGGAACTTGACCATGCGTGATGCCCCCTCGGCCTCAGAGCCACCTCCAGTGGCAGCTGCAGGCGCCATACTCTCCAAGACTGTAACCAAGTTGGTATGATAAGATCAGCAGTGGAACGAAGTGAAAGAACCCAAATCCAGCAATTCTTATGCACCGTTGCTGTTGAAAGAACAAAAAAAAAAGGAGAAAAATCAATTAGGCATTCAAAAAGGGCAGCAAAAAAAAAAAGGGCTACATATTCATTATGTCAGACAATTGATTCACATGAAATTCCATCAAAAAATTGTACACTTGCCACAAATTTTGCGTGTCGACTAAATAGCACTCCTACCGGTAGGAGAGACCCAAATTGCCAAGTGTTTTCCAAAAACAGAACGATCACGACGGTATGGTTCCAAAATTGCGGAAGTCATATGTTGTAGAAAATAGGAAGGTCGTCACACTTCATTAATGACCCAAATTCCTAATTTCAAATCTAGTAATAAACAAAGCTGGTGCATGCTGAATTCATAGCTCCTGCGATCTCTCGAGCACCTGGAGCAGAGCAGAAAAAGACGGAGATGCTTCGATAAGGCGTAACGATCTCCCACGAATATCTCGCCCCTCCCGCAAAATCGAAAACCGCCGCAGCGTATCCAAACAACCACCCCAGAAGTAACGGAAAAATACGAACGAACAAATACAAGCATATTAGAAATTAAGCAGAAATCTAATTTCAGAGAGAGGTCGAGAGAAAGAGGCACCTATCCAGCGATCCGGCGCTCCGCAAGCGCGTGCAGCCAATCGCGGCCGCCTCGGGGTGCTTCCAGCGCGGGTAGATGGAGGTTGTGGCAACCGCGGGGAGATTGGAGAGAGGGAAGGAGGGTGGTGGAGTCAAGAAAGATTTGCGGTTGGGGAGGCGAGGATTGGGGTAGGCTGGCTGGTTGGGGGTGCGATTCGGGGGCGCGGATATTCTCTTCTCCACGGAGCTAGGGATCATGTCACGCGGACGCGGTCAAGGCGAGGAAGGCCGCCGCCATTGAGGGCCTGAGGCTCGTCGGCGCCGGCTGGGGGGCGCGCGGCTGCGTGTGCGGCGCCGTTGCGCGGCTGCGGGTGTGCGGCTCCGGGTCCGCGCCGGGTCGGGTGGGGTCGAGGTGGAGGTGGGGATGCAATGCTATGCTAGGGAGGGAGGGGGACACGCGGCCTCGGGCGGGAGCCGGCTTTGCTTCCCTTCGATTCGGCGCCTCTCGATTTATCTCGCCCGCGCCACGCACGGTCGCAGCTCGCTCGTTGGTTGCCTGGGATGTTGGGTACTTCGGCACACACACGTATGGAACGAGTCAGTCACGTACGGCGATGATGTGTAGTTACTGTGATTCTAATTGTACTAGTGCTTATCCACAAGATCACAACCGCCCGACAGGGCGTTATGTCGTGCAACTTGATCTTGATTAGTCATCGCCGGCCCGGCCATTCTTTCTGGATTGATATGTTTTTTTTTCTCGATAGGTTTTTGGATTGATATGTATCCCATTCTCGTTCTCATCCAACTTAAAAACAGGACAAAAGTACATTAAAAGTACCAAAACTGATGAATGCCAACTAATTTGTATATACGCGGAAGTTAGTTCGGATACATTACAAACACACGGAGAAGAAAAAATACACACAAGTCATTGTAGCTTCGGGGCTCATCATCAACGATGCTATCAATATGAATTATCAAAAAAAAAAAACGATGCTATCAATATGGTCCAGACGAGAATGTCAAACACCACTCATAATTCGTCCCAGGAGTTCAAAAGGTTGGACAGGAACCGGTAGTATATGCGTGGGAGAAGAAGAAAAAAAGATCGAAACAGGAGTATCATTCTATGTGTACCACAGTTTTTTGAGAAAGTGATGTGTAAAAATTCACAAGTATTACACAGAACATGGCGAAAAGAATATGTTCGTCATATTTGGTCTGGATTGCTAGCTACCGCTCCTACTTCTGTCTGTATCGGAAAGGGAAAAAGGAATTGCTTGCACTAGTGAAAAAAAGGATTCTGAAATAATGCTCAAAGGTGAAAAAGGCAGTCTAGCCCATCTCCGTGGCGTCGTACATTCCCTCATTCCCTGCCGGCGAGTACATGTCACTGAATGGAACTTTCGTTATCAAACGAAAATCATTTGACTAATAAACAACTTCAAGTGGAGCTTGCATGTATCTGCATGAGTCACTAATATCCTTGTCAAGCCGGATAAGATGAGATGTTATTTAATTCGCACTTTTGATGAGGGAATTATCCACTGTACTCAAGGCACAAGTATACAATGGACCTATGCACTATAAGAATGCACTCTCACGCTCCTCTAAAAATAAACTTGCGTTGTCTCATTTTATAAGATCAATGGCCGGCTGCTTATAAGAAAATGACCAAATTATGCTATTTTTCTCGCACAGAAATGGGGGGCAAGCTAGAGCAGTCCATTTCCTCAGTCTAATTTTGGTTTCCACAGCGAATAATCCTAAAAATGGCTTGAAGCCATCCACTACTCCACTTGTTGGCCTTCTGTCAATTTCACTCATCATCGACACGTACCCCCTACGCCCCCAATCATTCCGTGTACGTTCACGATCACACAGAATTCACGGCACGTTCTCCAAGGATCGCTTTGCATCAGCCATCTAAAACTAGTACTCCCTGTATTCCAAGTTATAAATCGTTTTTGACTTTTAAAATTTACGTTTGACTTGTTTGTTTTATACAAAATTTTTAAGTAAATATAAAAATAAATTTGATATATTTAAAATATCTTTAATAATAAAATAAATTATAAAAAATAAATAATATTTACATAAAATTTTTAAATAAGACGAATGTTCAAATATAACATCTCAAAATCTAAAACGACTTATAATTTAGACGGAGGAAGTAGTGGAAGAAGAAAAAATCAGAGCCGGTGGTGCCGCGCGGTCTTCAGTTTCCTGGCACGGCTTCGTAACGGCACACGACGAAAAGAGTTTCCAATGGCCGTTCCGCTATCCTTGCCCACGCCCGTACGCGTACGCCCGCCGCTTTCGCGCGGGTGCCAAACCGGCCGCAACCGTGCGGGCGTGTGGCCCTCCTCGGCAGCATCCGCGTGTGGCCCTGTTGCCTTCGCGTAGCCGCAAGGCAGGTAGGCACCAACGGCGCCGCGCACGGAGTCGCAAACCCACATGCGGGGGATTGCGGTTGCGAGCTGATGAGCTGCACGGAGACGTTTCCCTTCCCGGTGTTTCATTTCCAACGGCAAGGGCAGAGGGCATGTGCCGGCACGTGAACGGGGGGCACCTCATCGTTCCAGTTCTGGCATCCGTGTTGCACTGCTGAAGTGCTGCTACACGGTCGGACGCATCGGCGATCCGTTGTGGAGCCGGGAGCCATACGCGCCCATACCCAGCCACCCAGGGCGCCCGCGTCACATGATTGGGCGGCTTGGCTGCTTCTGCCGCCGGGCGTTTCTTTGGTCTAGGTTCCCGGTTCCTGTTCCGCGATGGCGTTGGGATCACCTGTCACACATCCAGCTTCCAGCCCTCAGGTTGAGGCTTCGCGTCAGGCGCCACACGATCGATGATGGAATGGAAATTCTCGCAAGTTTGACGGCTCCACCGGGCACGTCGGTCCACGAGGCGAGAGCGACAGCAACGGCTCCATGAAGGACGGGATCAAGTGGCTGGGAAGAAAGATGCTAGAATCCACGGCTGGACGGGGTTTACCCGTCGTGATTGATGGAGAACTTAGCACAAGAAAGGCTAGTTGCGTGATTGCGTCTTCGCGGTTACAGGTCAGCCCTTCCCCATATGATGCAGTAAATGTTACTTATGACTTGGTGCGGGGCCCAGTTAATCGCTGCTACCGGCTGTCCCCATCAAATGTTAGAGAGTATCGGTTACTGGTAGCAGCATCAAGAAAGAACCCAAGACGGTACCATGGCCTTCACGAGTCCACGACAGAAAAGTGGCAAGTGGCAAGCCCAATCCGCATACAATTTGCTCAAGCAACGCGGCGACCATTCCTAGCCCGGACGATATGCTAACTGTGATAAAGAAAACCCATCCAACTAGACATATTTGGGTTTTAGGATCCGTTTGGCTGAGTAAAACGTTTCAGATTCACGGCTGAATCAGCTAAATCACTTTCAAACAACAAAAAGGTGAAACGTTTCAAGGGCAAATCACTTGAAACATTTTATTTTTTTTACGCTACCAACCTGAATCACTCAAAATGATGTTTCACCTGATTCATGAATCACTTAGTTCATTTTACTTCAAAAATCCGAATCCAGAATTTTTGCCAAACGTTTAGAGTGATTCACTAGAAAAACGTTTCAAGAGAGAATTTAAAATGTTTCTGATTTAAGGTGAATCTGAAGCTGTACCAAACACACCCTTAGTGTTCCCGTTAAGTTGTCCTAAAGTTATATTAACCGCGAGGAGTAATAGTTCATAGTTTAGTGCGTCATGCAGACTCTGAATTCGCCCTTTTCAGGTATTAAGCATAAGTTCTGCTTATGTTGATTGGTGCCCGGAGAGGGATGCTCCTGCTTATGTGGTCATGACACATCACTGAACAGTGTATTAAACGTATATAATACGACAACAGTAAATACGATAGTGATACCACGCATACTGTGACATGGTGCATTTTGTAACTTCACATATCTGTACGAGCTTGTCAAGGAGACACTAAAAATGTGCTTCACATCTCACACGCACAACATGCTGTCCAACAAAAAAAAAAAAGTTACTTATTCGCTCAGGCATCTACTGAATAAAAATACATTTCTTATAAATGTAGGAAAAAAAAATACTTCAGCTGATACATCTTATCCCTCCAAGGTAAAATGTGCTAACCTGACAGCAAAAGCAAAGATGAGCAATCCATGATACAAATTCCTCCTGCAGGTTAAGACAGGCAGCACTATGATATTTAAACAAGAATGCAAACAGGTAACGCATTTGGTGTTGACACATAAATTTTCAACGATTACAACTAATTTCAACAAAATATCAAGTTTACAGACACGTTAGTTGAGTTATATACACGTCATAAGCATAAAACACAATTCTAAGGAATAAAAAGAACAGCTTGTTGCTCAAAATTGGTATACACTTTACAACGTTAGAGAGTGCAGTACATACTTACAGTACGGTGAGGAATGTACACTCAACTCCACTACTGCACACTCAACTCCACTTCGACAAACTATTGATACAACAATATGGTACTTAGCTGATTCACTGCACAAAAAGCTGACATAGCCTCAAGGGTGTTGCCCTACGGGAAAGAACTCTGAATAATTCTATTTACAGTGGATTTGCTCTCTTTCTCCATCTAACTGTATATGTTAAATTAACACAAGGATAAACTGCCACATCCAATATGTATCGATTCTATGTTGTCAGCATTCATGACAATTGTCCATTTTGCAATGTAAGATCAGAAACAGATGAAAGTTGCTCCTCCAAGACGTTAAGAAGATCAAGGTACTCTCTGAACACATCATGCGACTGCAAGTTGTTTGCAAGCATGTTAGAGACACTTCAAATTTCATAAACCCAACAAAAGAAGCATTGTTGGTTGCTAACCTGTAGTGTAATGCTGTATGCCTTCCACAATCTTAAATCATGCCGAAAGAGATCCACCAAAACCTAGGAAACAAAAATATATGGCAGCATCATGGGTGAGTACTTTTACGTAAACAAAATAACTATCAGTAAAAGAAAAACCTGAAAATTTGTCCCTTAAAATTTTCAAAAAAAAAAAAAATGCAATATCATTCTTGCATGTCACTGCACCATCCAGAATTATTTAGTTTCATGTTAAGCTAGAATACATCAATTTGGACTTAAATGCATACCGGTTGGAATCATAATAGCTGGTTAAAGTAGGAATAAGTGTATTGGTGTTTTCCAATTTCTGGCAACATCTACAGTGTAAGGAATTTATTAGCAGAAGATTATGCGACGTCTAGGAGCTTGTAGAGAATGCTTTCACATGTTAGTGCCCTACAATTTGTAACCCATATCTCCCTTGGAGTAGGCATACTTGATGCCTAACCAATCCACTCAGAAGTCCAAACACATACTCTCCACCCGTTGGTCACCATCTACCTATCCTCTAGGGCCTTATGGAGTAAATGTGTCATGTGTGTGAAACACAACCCCTGACATAGGTGGTAGTTAACAGTGGAATATTTATTTTACCTATTGAGTTCAAGACAATCAGTTGTTAAAAGATAATCCAGACAGAAGCAAGCAACAAGTTTATGAATGAAAAATGTATTAAAAAGTTAACATCTGCACAAGAATCATTAACTGTGTGTCTGTGTTTAATCATAAAATTACACAGCTCGTACCTCTGCACGTCGCAATAAAGTAGCTAGGACCACAATCCATTCCTTAAACTTGACTGAACACATATGAGCTAGAAGGAACTCAGCGTCAAGTCTGCTTTGAAGTGTGTCCATTCGCAGCTGCCATCAGAATTGCAATATGTTGGAGAAAGAGAAAGGAAAGCATACAGAAACGCAAAACAGTTCTGGGGAGTGCCGGAGTGGCAACATGCAAAACAATCAAAGTTTACAACATGCATCTATCTCCCCCTTTGAATCATGTACATCAGTGCATTTATTGGTTTCACATTGTTAAGTGATATGGTAGAGCAACCGTCTTAGTATTATGATAAACAGACATCCACAAGAATAAAAGCAACAGGAAAACTCTATGAAGTTGTTTTTCATGGAGGGAGAAACTCAACTACAAAATATCAAAGATAAAGAACAGAAATATCCAATTATGAACAATACCCAGTAAGCAATATCAATCGAAGCCTCATTCATTGTGAATAAGGATGCAAGTGGGTGGATCAAACCTTTAGTTCACTTGCTCTGCTGGCATGAATCGGTTGAGCTGGATTTTAGTTAATTTGAGAGAGCTTTGGGCGACCCATTAACCCAAGCATTTGAAGATTTTTATTCCTAATTGTTGTGGACTTATCCTGAGGAGTTTCATCTTTCAGTGTCTTACAATGTTTTAAAAAATAAACATGGTCATGCGAATGCGAAACATGTGTTGAACTCTTAAACGATATATTTTACAAATGCACGCCAGTGTTATTTATAAGCAGACAATTCATAAAACAAAAACTCTGATAAATCAATGCAAACCTTTTGTCCGATCAGTTCGAGTGCAGATGCAAAATTCTCCAGTCGCGCAGACCCTAGCCTCTCTCGTTGTAGATATTCCTGTATGATGTTACAACTTCTATCAATAACATATGGTTTTTTACTATAAGATAGTTGCATGAATGAAATGATGAGTCTCACCACAAGATCAAATTGAGTCCCTTTGACAAATGAAACAAGCTTAGAAAGTTCCTTGCCAGACATAAGATAGCTAGCATGGCCCTCTAGAATGTTCATAACAGAGGCAATATGTGGACTAAGTTCTTTCATCGAGTTACTGGTGAACAAGGAATAACATATCAGATATTTTTCCAAAATAAGGACAAATATTTCAAGTATAACTACAAACTATACCTTTTCAAATCAGAAGATTGCCGTTTATAAGGTGACCGGAATAGAAAATAGCCAAGAAATCTTGGAGAGAGCTTCTCTGAGTCTGTTGTGGCATTCTCAAAATCTCTTCCAGATCTCAGCAAGAAGCGAACCTAGTTGCATCAAGATATTCCATTATTCTACAGCAGCGTAATTATATAGGAAACTAGAAAACTTATAGCACGATGCACAAGAATCATACCAACTCCCCAGCAAGCTCATACAGTGATTCATCAAGTGTAGCCTAGAAAGCAACAACCAAAGAAATTGAGAGCTGGAACATCCAGGATGACTAATGTGCAAAGTAAGACAATTTCACGGTGAAGATAAGAGAATTACTTGTAGCAGACGGAGTGCACAGTACTGACTGACTGCAGGGCCCTCCAACTTAGCAATGACCTATAATTCCACAACATTTCAATGATACTTCTGGTGGAACCAATTCTAAAAATAAATAAATACAATCAATGATGTCCTATTCATTCATGGCTACAATAATGAATAATTCGAAATTATTAATGACCATAAAAGATCAACCAATAAAAAAACAGATGTCAAAAGTGAATGTCAGAGACATTATTATCACATGTACTTGAAACCTTTCAAAAGCGCTTAATGTGACAAATGGCAAAAGTGATATACCAGTATGTAGCAAGCAGCAGTCCTATACCATCTTCGTTGGAAGCATTCCTCAAACATCCTAGCATAAAAGATCAGTCATACTTTTCTTTTTATTTCAAAGCAAAAGGCAACAGAAACAAAAGATCAGTCTCACATGTTTACAAAAAACATGTGGACAGGTGGGTGCTGCTAATTCTAGAATTTCCACAAATGTTTGTGGGTATTAATGAAGAATAAAGATGTTGATTAAAATTGTCCGACAAAAGAAATCAAGTGGCATTAGTATCCCGTCGAACATAAGAAGAGCTCAACAAAATTCTCAGCAGCACGTAGTAAAAGTGAGATCCTTTTGACATAAATATGAAGCAGTGCAACAATGTGGACATGAACATGATACATGAAGGTCTGTTTACTGTATGTGCGTGTAAATCACAGGTACATGTAATGTGCAACTGTGGCATGTAACCTGCCGATATTGTCTATGATAATTGCTACAAACAAGAGACAAACTACAGGGTTTCTAAGCAGCCTTTTAGTCATATGAATATGCATATGTCGAATAGGAGGGCTGCACACTTACTCCGTGGATCGTCCAGCCGCAGAGAAAAGATCTGCCCAGTGCCGGCCATCAGTTTTTCTAGCAACACTGACTACAACATCCATATATTCAGGAAAATTCCGTAGCAGGTCACATGTCTTCTCTAGAAGAGACTTTTTTGAAGGGTCAGTATTTTGCGAGACCTGTTTTCTTGAAGAACTTGGCCTGCAATTTAAAGATAATGATACAATACTTCAGCAAAGAACATAACAGAGTGCAAGCACAAATCCATTATATTGTCAACAGAAACATATAAACCTCTGGAAGTCTGGCTTTGTTTCAGAACATAGCGAATGAAAAAAAGAATTACCGTGATATATCTGCATCAAATACAGTAAAAAGAAGCCACTCCAAACAGTGAGAAAAGTGAGGTTTCTCTGCTGACAAATTTGCCAAGCGCAAAGCTTCTTCAGCTTTGTCCCTCTGGTTCAAACAATCCGCATGACAGAGGAGTTAACTTATAGGCATCAGAGAATGATTTCATGTCAGTAATTCAAAACAAAAATGGATGCAATTAGCTTAATAATAGCACCGTCATAAACAGAATTTCATGGTAAATCAACTTTTTCAGGAAAACTGAAAGCAGAAACATAAAACTTCAATAAGGAACATAATCATTCTGCCCTACTTTTGGAATGATTTCTTTAAGATTGCTCTGGAACTGTGCAGTACCCATCCAACCCAAGACTCCTGGTTGCCACTGGGTGCGGGGTGCCAAGGCTACCGAATAAGTCAAAAGCTTGGCGGGACAGATGGTGATGAGCAATTAGCTGACTAACCTTGTAAATTGTCAACCCATTTTCCCAATGTAAATGAAAAGGTAATTCATTCTACAAATACATTGTAAATTTACCTGAAGGAGATGTCGCAATAAACAATGCAGTATTGTCTGTGCTTGAGGTGAAGGCTCAAAGCATGGAAACTCTGCAGTTGAGAAGGACATTCTCTGAGAAACACCAACGACCACACCAACATTTGGAAGAAGACCAAGAGGATACACCTCACGGTCAAATTCAAGCTCCGGGTCCAACTGCAGAACCATAAGGCGGATTTACAACTAGCCGTTAGTATCATCATAATAAGCTCTTCAAAGCCAAAAAGGAAGAGCTGGATATGAAAATATTAGGACTACAATAAATACCAACACAGGAAGGTGGCATAACTCAGAACAGATATTCATTTACGTGGCCATAAAAACTCATACCTGCAAAAATTCTTCTTGCTTAAAAGGATCTGCTCCATGTGACGGGTACCATACCTACAACCAGTTTTGCATGAGGGGGTAGCAAAGAGGGTTCAAAAACATACAGTAGAGGTGCCCATGACCGAGTTAATACGTAAATTGATCTAACCTGCATACCCCGATGACCGTAGTCAAGCCATGAAACCTCTTTGAGAAGACTCCCCTTCTCTTCAAACTGGGAACAAGTGACCCAAAAGAGTTCAACTGAATTTGTGAGTGCATGTTCATGCCCATCATCCATGTCCAGCACAGAAAATTCACCATTCATCCGCAAGATCAGACATCTGATACCATAAGAAACCGAATAAAAATGGAGAATAGTATTTTGAGTAACATCTGTGTGTGTGTGGGGGGGGGGGGGGGGAGTACCTTGATGGCTGTTGGGATAAAAGATTCGAAGATCCAGTAGTACCCCGTTTCAGCGATCCTTCGTCATTTTGTTCAGGAATGAAGCGCATTGAAACAGGAGGGCTCTTTGGACTCATAATAGAAAGTTCTCGCACCGTTGAAACCTGTTCATCACATAATTATAATATATATTATGGGAGGATTCGACAATATATTCTGAATTGAGGTTGCAAATTTTCGTGTCATATATCACCTGTAAAACTGGACTATTAGCAGGTGACAACTCTCCTGAGATCATCACATGGAAGATATGCACATCAAATGGACTATAGGTAACTAATATGTAATCCTGGAAAACATCCATGACAATTGGTCTTCCAAGCAGTGGTTTTCGGTAGAGTAAGGAGCTATAATCAAGGTGACATCTTGGAAAAAAGAGAAGCTCATACCTAAGACAAATGCAACAAACATCATATAGGTAAATTTCAAATAATAACTCATAAATCATAATTAATGAGAAAGTGTGGTTCAGAATGTATCAGCGCAGAATGGAAACAGAAATACTGAATACAAACAGTACTTATAAGCAGAAAATGTAGCTCCGCTACTATTTCAAGAAGATAAAGTCAATTACTGAAACTCCTAACTCAAATATGATGATAAACAGAGAGCTGGCTCTTGTATTTGACCAGTAAACATTGGCTTTGAAGGAAATTGCCAGACAAAATAGTAATTAAAAGGTAAGAAAGTAAGACTAACATGTTTGACGATTCAACGTAGTTGCATACAATGACCATTTTGCCCAGCCAAAGCAAGCCCTTGCATTGAATCTTTTGCTCTTGTGTAACATCACCAAAAACACGCCACCTTTTATTTCGTAAATCATATAGCACTAGACCGTGAGATCCGGCAACTGCCAAGTACATCCCATCATTGCTAGCAACAACATGTAGAACTGGCCAATTCTGGGAAATGTAGGAAACCTGATTTTCCGGGGAAAAAAAATGGTATTACTAACAATGCATCAGGAAACAGCATATTTTGCGGTTTTTACACTCTCAAGTAAACAAAATTTAGATGAAATGAATGCTTAACTGGAACATTAAGATGCAAAAGCTTGAGCTCATCAGCATCATCTGGTTGAACCAATAGAATCCGATCTTCGCCATAAAGAATCTGGTGAGAATATGTGGTGCCAGAAATTCCTCTGTTCAGGCAACATTTGGCAAACGAGAAAGCAAGAACCCTTTCTGACAAGCTTTCTTCAACAGCAAATAACTTATATCCATAATCATCCCATTGAATGTGTGATGTCCCACCCATTAGAGGCTCAAATTTTAGAGCGTTAGCCTTCACCATTGGAGATGAAGCAGAATTTGACCGAGTCTGGCGAATTGTACACATCAATCGACATCCAGACACAGACCATACAGTAAGTCCCCTAAATTTCCATCCAACTGCAAAAGCACAATTATCAGGCGTCCAAGATATACAAGCAACAGGGCCTGTATCTTCCACTGAATACCTACAATTGTTTACCCAACACAAGAAAGAGAAAAGGCAGTTATGCCCTTGCTTCAATATAAACTGAAAAGCGTCGTTCCGTAATGAACAAAGAGATTTAGAAATGCCAAACATTTGTTAACTTTAGGCACTAACACACAAGATTAGGTGCTCAAGAAGTCTCCCATATAAACAACCAGGCACACTGAATATTTAACTTTGGTATATAGTAAAGAAACAAAAAATGTAAATGTAGGCACATAGTACAGAAAAGAAAATAAATATTTCATGGTATCCCTTGGTACTTCACCACTCTGAAGAGCATGGTTTTCTTATAAATTAGCACGAAACTGCAATCAATTACCAGAAATATCCATGCAACATGTACTACTACTCCCAATAGCTTGAAAAAAAAAGGGTTGAAAGGCTTACCCCCAATCATACAAAGAAATTGTCCGAATGTGCCGAGCATTTTCAGCCAGATCATACAATTCAACAACACCTCTACTGCATCCAACAGTAAGAATTTGCTGCTCAGAAGCCACAGAAGTACACATCGCATCATCCGTTTCCAACCATCTCTCCACTCGGATGCCACCAGGCTGCTTTAGTCCTTTCTTACCGATGGTACAGAGAGCAATGTGACAGCCTGAGTACAAAGCAACCAGCAACCTTAGCTTCACCGAGAGCTCAACATGAACAATAGAAGAATTCCCTGAGCAGCAAGGTGCAGGCCTTGCATTAGAATTTTCTCGCAAACTGGGAGGATCAAACACCAATGCATCTATTATGGCAGTAGGTTTCTCAGATGAACATTCGGAGCAACCAAGCTTGAAGCTATCTGGGAACTGCTAAGCAACAACAAATACATGGAAAGCACTTAGCATAGCCAGAAGAAAGTGAGTAAGCAGGACTATGTGGCCACCTAAACAGTAACTTACAAGAAACAAAAGTAGCATGCATTTCCATGTACCTCAGCGTTCCAGGAAACGACCTGCACATGCCCATTGGACAGTCCTAGAAGCATGCTTTTGCTGTCGCATACAAAGTTACTCCTGCAACATGACATCAAACTTGCAAGTCAGCTCCGTTGCAGGGACCGTGCATCTCATTTTGTAGGTAAGCATTAAGAAGCAGTGATCACGGTACGTTATAGCAACGCCATTGGCGAGAGGAACCTTCTCGGCGATGATTGGGGATATACTGGCGAGGCAAAGCCCCGGGAGCGGCTTGCCACCAACGATCAGCGGCTTCCCCGAGAACTGCACATTGTATATGTGGAGGTAGAAGGACGAGGTCTGCACACAGCGCACAAGCAAACACACGCGGTGAGCTGCTGGTGCCCGCTGAGAGAGCGTACTGGTGCAGGCGAAGGGCAAGGGTCAGTGTGCTAACCAGGACGGCGACTGTCTTGGAGTCGGGGCTCCACACGGCGTGCGCGTTGTGTCCGTGGGCAGCGAGGGAGTCCGGGGAGCGGTCGAAGCGGGCGAGGCGGACCCGATGCTGGGTGGCGGACCAGAGGTGGAGCGAGGCGGGGCAGACGGCGAGGAGGAGGCGGCCGAGGACGCGGAGAAGGACCACGCGGTCCGAGTCATCCGGGTCCAGCGGGATCGACTGCGGCCACCCGTACGCCAGGTACATCGCGGCGGAGGCGGCGACCGGCGGGCGGCCCCTCGCCGGTGGCGGGTGGGCGAGATGCGGGGCGGGGAGATCTGGGAAGGAAAGGGGGAACAGAAACGGGAACCGGTGCGATGCGGGAGCCGCGAGATGCAGCAGCAGTTTTTTGCCTTTCATTTTTTTTATTTGCAATTTTAAATCTTTGCTTCAGGTCCCAAGAACAGATCACAGCCATCAACCATCCGGATCAGATGGTGGGTTAGCGTCCGAGCTAAAATGACATCGAGTTGACTACGTGCACAATTGGAAAGCTGTTGTACAATTACTGCCTTTGCGTCTAATCTGGTGAAGATCGAGGCAGTACGAGCACCAGTTTTGGTACGACGTTGCCATTATGCCAGCTAAGAAATCGAGCCATTAATCACAAGCTGTTGGCACAGGGCATTTCATCATCCTCAAGCTGCTACTAGCTCCATTCTAGAATATAAACATTTCTAGTAATGCTCTTATTTTAAGACTAATGTAGTATAATAATACGTTGATTGTTTGATTTTACTACACAGTCTGAAATTGTTGTCATAAAATTCAGTTCATTTTTTGAACTAAAATTCTTGTCCCAATAACAATTTTAGAACTGAGGAGTACTTATATTTTGGATTTGTTACAAACATGGTCCTGTAGTATCAAATCACAGTGGTCATGCAAGAAATATATGTACACATATCATGCCCTTTCAGATATTTTCAAAAAAAAAAATCAGGCACACTAACCTAGTACAAAGGATGATTTGCACCTTTTACTTCCCAATTAAAGCAGATATAAAACATAAAGCTAAATTGTGTCCTAGTTCTACATATCGCCAGTATTAATGCCTACCAAGGTTAGCGAAAACCTTTTTGCACGTCGGCATTGTACCAACATGTTTGTTTTCAAACAGCTTTGCGCTAATATTTGTAAGGCATTGTACCCTATTTGTAACATGGGTACTCTTTTGTGATACAATACGACTAGAAATGGGAGCAACGCCAGTAATTTAAGGCAGCACGACATTTTCTCCAAATCAAAGCTCGTTTTAGGTCCAACCACACTGCTGACGTTTCAGTCGAACAAAAAGAGCGGCACCAGGCTGTGATAGCATCGGAACCAGATGCACTTATTAGTCGTAACACATGAGCATGAGATATAGATGAGTTCATCATGGTAAGCTCCTGGCTCCTGCCCAACAGGACACTGTTGCTCACAGCACCATACAGTAGGACTGCATTTCTTTCCAGCACAAGAGGTGTCATGGTTACCTGAAAGGGTCTTCGTAATTTCCAGTCAACTGAAAGTTTAGGTAACTTTCAATCACCCCTTTGAGCATTCGGATCTAGATCCAACGATTTATTAAAAAAAAACTATTTTTCTATAGTTTATATATCAACAGATTTTTTTCCTCTTCCTAATACATATAATCCTATAAAAAATTCTAATACAAATCTAGCACAACTTTAACTATTTTCTAAGTGACCGATGAAAGTAAGAAAATATGTAACTGAAATGGTGGGATGAGATGCAAGTTTTCTAATTTTTGGTTGGTGGGTCGGTCCAAACTTTCTAAAATGAACTAGATTATCCCCCACCTCATAAAGCAGTACAACAAATGAACTAGAGGCTTGAAGCTACTGGAAACTAGATAACAATCACTCCATATCAGAAACTTCATCCTCTTCCTCTTCCTCGTCCTCATCGAGGATGTAAACCAAGGCATGCCTTCGAGATGAAAAGACACAAGCAACTCCTCTTGAGGCTGTTTGAAACAATTAGAAAAGAAGTGTGAGGAGTCACACATAATGTAAAATGACCACAACTAAATTACCATTAAGAAGTTAACGCTCAACATACCACTGACTGCCAGTGGAGTAGATACCATGTGAGGTATGCTACGAACTTTCGCATAATTCGAGTCCAGTTGGAGGTCCAGCGCCTACCAGTTTCATGACAGGAATAAACAAGCTATTACCACTTGCCAGAAAAGGTAGATAGTTGTTATCGATGCAAAGATTTGAAATTTAGGTGAACTTAATTTCAACCAACATAGAGAAAACATTGTTACAACTATTACCACTAGTTCTTGCAGAGTGTAAACATTTGTTGAGAGTGGTGTAAAAGAAAAGTTATCTGTCTGCAGCATCACCATCCAAGATCTTCCTGGACTATCCAAACAGGACCTTTCATTGAGTAGTAAAACTACTTGGTTATCCTGTTTCCAAAACGGATAATAATTTCTTTCGTAAGCTATGCCAAGTATGGTACAAACAATGATAAGTATGGTGCAAAAATGGAATACTGCCATAGATGCAACAAGGAATACCTTGTAGAGAGACAGGTCAACACACTCATATTCGTCAGGTATACACAACAGAAAACCTGAAAGTGAACTTGTGCTTAAGGAAGAACAACAGCCACAGAAGTCCTTTATCACACCGATGCAATTTCTTTTATTTAATGACCCATCAGGTATCTTGAAGCATAAGTAGTCAGTCAAGCTATATGAGGACCCATCATGCTGTGAATCTTCATCCTGCTATTTTTAAGTAATGAGTAAACAATCATGAAGAGCAACAGCATAATTTATGAAAAGCTTGTACATATGTTACATCCTATCAATATGTGGCACAAATCAGCAAACAGAATATGAACCTTATAGAATGATATTGATGTTGGCATACGGGTTGATGACAACGAAACTGATGATGTTAAAGGATAAAGAGGAAGCAATCCTTGACAGTGTATTTGTGAAGAGATAGTGGTAAATGGCATCAAGAACACTTCCTTCAGGCTGAAATGGATAACAAATAAAATGTTAAATGCAAGATATAACACAGTTCAAGCAATGGTTCAGCTATGCTTAAGCAAGAAGCAACAGATTCAAAAGTGAGTGCAAGTAAAGCCTTCCAAGTGAAAAAATGATTTCACCTGTCCTCCAGTTCATTAAATTGCTTTGCCAAACTTCTTTCCAAAAATTGGGTGTCTGTAAATCCTCCAAAAACTACTAGCTGTTCAATATGTTTTGTGGTATCCCTGAAAAAATCATGTTGAATACAATTAAGCAATGCATAAAAAATAAGATGATCAAACAACAGTTCCATGTAGGAACTTGTGATCACTTTAACTGGTTTGGACTAAAGATTTATTGGATCATACTCTTCAAAAATTGGACTTCCTGTAGCTATGCATTTCACAGCCAAGTATAAATAGAAACACTGAAAAATTGTGAATTATATAGTTCATGTGAGTTGTCATTTATAAACTAGCCTCAAGTAGCTGTTTGATAGGTTTTAACATATCGTGCAGGACAAGGTGGCCAATCAGTGATGCATGAATAGAATGGCTACTTGAGTATATATACTTACATAGCAAATAGAAATCAGTAAGTAGTATGTTACTTACATATCACACTGAAATCTCTCATCTGCTTCTAGTAGCTGTTTGATAGGATCCTTATCAAGAAGAAACTTCAGAAAAATCACCACAAGTTCACTACAAAGGAATATAACCATGCAATGTAATTAATAACAAAATACTGGTTCATGATTTATGAGTGAAGTAACAGAAAACAAACGGCTAACCTGTTTGCTGGTGGAACTTGATCAGTTGGTTCATTTAATAATATCTTAACACACTTCAAAACCCAGGTGAAGAAATTTTGAAACTGGGAAGCAGATTAGCAAATGGAGGTTACTATAGAATAAGGCCCAAATGGTACAAATATCCATAACTGCATTGAGGAAACCATACAACAAAGCAAATAATGTACACAATTGTATCAACCAGCTGTGTCACTAACACACTAACAAAAGTACACCTTATACGTAAACTCTAAGCACAAATCCCCTTATTCAGCTGGATCAAACCCTCAAGTTTGACTCCATGAGGTAGCTAGCTCAGTAGATACTGCAGGCACAATGATAGCATATTCTGATCCACTAAACAAAAAAAATATGAAGTATCAAAAATACTTTGCCAAAAAAATGGTAACATGTCAAGCACTGAGGAACAAATGGATGAAGCCTACTGTAATGTTTGTCCAGCCTACTACTCTAATACACACTGTCAATAGGCTTAGGTAATTTTAAGTGAGGAAAGATAATTACGAAAATACTAAAAGGGGGAAAATGTACCAGATAAACAACGGTGGCCGTGACCCTTGAAAAGCGCTCAACTTGCACAACTAGCATCCCTATACTCTCAGTTACACCATCAATGAGCTTTTCATCTAACCCTATGTTCTGAAATCGTGAACGCCATCTTGCAAGGCCTCTTAGTTCTGCGAGTCTGAATGAAATAATTTCGACTGCGGGCTGTAAATAAAGAACATAAGTATAAATAAAAAGTGATGCAGTTTCTATAATAAAACCAGAGAAAGGGTAGAAGTATGAGCAACACATGTAGTACGGCCAAGTGAGACAATCATCAATTTAGAGAACCACATCGCATCAAGTTTTATTTCCATGTAGGAAATTGATGCTGACTTTGTAGGAAGATGTGTTCAGTATTCTTAAGATATGAACACTGCCTGGTTTAAAGCCATGAGGCAAATACTAAATCACTAAGAATATCATCATTCATTCTTAAGACAACAGAGAGATAAGAAACTCTACAGTTTCTGTGGAGAAAGAAGAAAAATGGCAAATGATAGTATGATACAAGTTTCTGTGGCATAGGTAGTAGCTGACCTGAAGGTGCTCGCTGACAACACCACGAATTTCTCTCCCAGCACTGTCAATAGCCTTGGCTACCCTCTTGAGACCCTAGTCACATATCATATGACAAGCTCAGGCAGATTATCTTGGAAAACAAGATACAGAAGTGCTGGTATTAGTAACAAATACCGCTTCACCGAGTGAACTGGCTAAGAACTGGTGAAGTGCCGGGCTTGTACGTGTACCGAATAAAAGGCTCAGAAAGTCATCCTCAGAGCTAGATTCCGCTCCTGTAAGCACCCAAAAACTTACACAAATGAAGACAATAAAAAGAAGAGTTTCTTGGTGGTCATGCCTTGAGAGAAACTAATCTTACCATGTGCAACTATCAGAGAGGGCAAGGCACTAAATTTCTCATGAAATAATTTCATAGCACTTGACCACTGTTTAGATATCAAAGATATGGACGCGCGAACAACTTCCACCAGATCTTGAATACTTGAAGCTTGCTGGGATACCTGGTGCAGCTCATTTTTCCTTTCATGCGTTTATTGATGATAAATAAAAATGTTAGCATGTGACCACAATAAGTAGAAATTAGTGCACAGGACAAGTGTTACTCTACTTACACGTTTATTAGTAATAAATATTCGAGAATGCTTTTAGTGGAACAAACAACAGCCTGAGGTGTCAGTGAAGAGTTGGAACATCAACAAGGAGCTATCCATGGATAGGAGCAGGTGGAAATTAGAAATCCACATATCATAACTGTGGCTTAGGGTATCAGTCTCTGTGAAACTGTTCTTACTATAATTATATTGTGTAGTACTTTGTTTATGTTTTCTTTTACTCCCTTTTAGATTTTGTTTTTTGGCCTGTTCTTGCTGGTTCTGCTGGATTTCATCTCTAGCCTACCAAACTAGTTTGGGATTAAAAGGCTTGGTCAGCCTGTAGTACATGCAACTGGCTGTGAAGCAGATTTGTATTTTAGAAAGTGAGTGAATGAGTCCACAAACAGATTGCTAATTCTATCACTCTATGTGGACTTCAATATGCTGGTTTCTGAACAAGGACAGATGAAGTATAATTCAGTGGAACTGCTATGTCATCACCTGTTGAAAAAGATAGAAGTATCCAGGTGCAGACAATGTAACCCAACAGAAGTTGTGTTACTGCAAGAATGTTTGTCAGTATCAATCAGCTTTCCAGAGCACTGAAGAACACATTTTTGAAGGTTTCTTGATAAAGAGACCTGACATAACGAACAATGAGTTAGCAGGGCTTCATAAATTAAGTGATGATCGTGGCGTCACTCCAAAAAATGGTGCCACTAGTCTTCACAATTAACATGTGCATTGGAAATGAAGAGTTAGACCTTGCTTATTGAAGCATCCTGCAGTTGGTAACAGCTTCGTTTTCCAGAGGATAGGACATGGATTGGAATCTCATTTATATTCTGAAATGTCAAATACAGAAAACTAAAGTTATTTAAACAAAGATTAGGCAACAATCACTGGAATATCCAGAGACTCAATACTTCGTATTGCATAAAAACTGAGGTCTCGTTTACCAGTGGCATTAGCCTAATTATGTGAAAAGCATTGGTAAATATTGAAACAACAATTGACTCAGTGGCACAACTTAAAATAACCTTTCTAAAATAAGCATTATAACAGACTATTTCTTGATGTGATCTCTAATTTATTACGACCGACTTGGTACCACGACAAGAACGAGTTCCAAACATAGTTTTTCTATTTTTTTAGTTGCTGTCTTGCCCACCTGGGTTAGCACCAATTACAACAGGTATCTGGGACCAACAACAAAATGGAACTTCATAATCAGAAGAAAGCATGCATGATTGATAAATGTTTATCAAGTTCAAATGTCGATAAAGCACATGGTTATTGTATTTACTTACTATCTTTCCGACAGGAAATATTCCAAAAATACTGAAGCAAATGCAACCATCTTTGCCACCACTACACAGGATATTAAAACGTTGACAGGAAGCACTAGAAAATTCCTGAGCGCCTTCTTCACTCTCATCCACAAGACCAGAATCTCCAGAATTCAGTCCACCTATCCTAGGCATAACAGGAGCAGGCGGGAAAAAACGTGTGGTACGGTCTTCATAGGATAACATGTCATCCTTGTCAGTCTGAAGAAAATTAGCACAAGACTCAGTAATGGAACTTTTCTCATTGAAACTCAAATTAATTTATATTAGAGCAAAGTCACAAGTTATTTGAACATTTTGATATTCAATGATGTTTATTATATGCAGTTTTTGCAGCTATGCTATTTTATTATTGTTATAATGAGATCCAACTATTCATAGGAAGCAATAACATACCCTTGACAGTGGGTCATCTTCTGCCCAGTTCAAACATACAATGGCAACATCGTGGGGTTTTACAGTTCTTAACATCTTCCCGTTCTGTGATCAGCACAAAATGGTATATTAACCGAAAATGGAAAAGTAAGCACCTTTTCTAGACATAAAATGTGTATTTGACTAAATTACAGCTGCTAGGGAGTATATAAAGAATTATATGCTGACTCCACATTTAACAAAAAGTCAATATAGGGAAAATTAGAAATTATGCCCAACTGAAAAATAAAGAATTATAAATGTTCCCTCTTTCTGATCATAGCGTCAACTAATCATCTTGAACCCTACGTGTTGACTCACTTTTACCAACAAGTTAGAATGATTAGTTGGTAGCCCCTTGAGAGTACATATAGATGGAGAAGTAGAAGCTGTCGCAAAGAACCCAAGTGTGCAGCCAGGTAATCCTGCTGTTGGTAAAGACAGTCAGTATTGGTGGCATATGTTACCCACTAAGCACTGTTCTCACATGCCCCTAAATACAATAATACATGTGTCAGAAGTCCTTGGAGCCATGGCCCCAATTCTTTCTTCATAATTCCACTCATAATGGTTACATGGCTGGCATTAGCATTAGACAATCAGATTTTATGAAATATAAAGAATGTGCAATACAGACAACAAAAAGAAAAAAGAATTTGCAGTCATCATCAATGTACATACCTCAACGTCATGCAAAAGAACCAACCCATCTTCTGTGCCAAGTGCTATTATTTTACCATCAGGACTCCAGCAAATAGATGTTATGCACTTCCCTGCAAATTATAAATACTTTGCTAGTGTTACTCGTTTTTCCTTCTTTTGGCTTTTGTTCCTTTTGTTTTTGTCCCTTTTTTGGGTTTCTTTTCTTTCTTTTGGCTTTTGTTCCTTTGTCTCTCCTTTTTTGGGTTCTCATGGGTTTCATTTCTAGCCTACCCCAACTTGCTTGGGATAAAAAGGCTTTGTTGTTGTTGTTGTTGCTTGTCACTACCTTTCTAAATATCAAAGAAAACATAATCACCATAGCTACTAGGTAAACTAACACTAGCAGATACAATCACCTTTTAGCTACTAATTAAAATAACAGACATAATCAACTTGGTAGAAATATGCGAAATTTGCCCCAATTTTGTGCATAATAATTGAAAAGGTAAGGTGCATACAGCATATCTTCTTTAGGCATACAAAACAAGAAGCAACGCCAATGTCAACAACTACTCTTGTCAAAATCAATCTGATCAGAAATTATGTCACAGTGAGAGAAAAACAAGATGTTTTTTTTTGTAATAAAGTTATTTTATGCCCTTAAACAATAGCTTGATAGTGCGCATGTTCATGTGGAAGAACAGGTGCCACGCCAATAAAATTACAGACACCTCAGGATGTAACTTAACCTCGTTTAAAAATATCAAAGGGGTAAGAAAAGCGAATTTGTATTCAGGGGATTAATCAAATATTATAGAAGGTGAGAAGGGAGAAAAAAAAAGGGCATCATGGGATGGAAGGATAGAAACCTGAGGAGATTATCCACAGTCTTTGCCAATTGAATCGATGGAGGAGAACCTTTGAGTCATCAGTGACCATAGCAAGCAAATCCTTCTCTGGATTCCACTCTGCCATTTTTATCTACAAGTATTGAAATGTGGGGACATCATCCTAATGCCGTACTTAGCACATATAACATGATTAAACAAGAAATACTGAAATGGTGTCTATATATTTTACAAATGGCTGAAATGGTTGTCTCATGAAATTTCAGTCAGTTCTAAGATATAGAAATGCACATAAAGCAACAAACAATGACCTTCAGCGTCAAGAACTGCCATGTCTGTGTGCTGACTATTAGCCTTTTCTATTGATTGTTGATTGAAACTGGATAATGAACAATGTATTAAAAATGATATGAATTGAGCATCAGGAAAATCCCAAAAAGAGTTGCAATAATCGGAAGCAACTTCCTAAACAGAAATTTTGCACTCGAAGCTGAAATCAGTACAAAAAAAAAACATGGTGCTGTTTATCGCTCCATATCAGCAATACGGAACTTTCCCACTGGTGTGAAAGTTTCGATTAATCAGTTCCTCAAAACCTAAGCAGCAACCTCTCAACTAACCGAGCGCACTGACAGCAAGGGCCGATCTACCCTCCTAGAAATTTCAACAAACGGCTGGCACGCACACAAGGGACGGGGAGCCCTGAACACGCCTGATTCACCGTTCCCTTCTCGTTAAGTGATGAGAACATTACACCGTCCGGCACCGCTCAGCAGTACCACACTACTTCGCCACCTCAGTGCAGGTTGGCTTGATTTGCACAGCATTTTGCGCGGACAGAAGGCGGGACAGGAAGCGGAGAGGATACCTGGAACGGGATGGACTTGTCGAACTGAAGCTGGAACGGCGTGGCCGTCGACGCCTCCTCCATCTGCTCCTCCGCCATGCTGGTGAGGCGGGTGGGATTCTGGACTTCTGGTTGGGGAAAAAGTTTTCGAGCTGGCGGTGGCGGGCGCGAAGAAACCTGCGGAGATGAAACGGGCGGCGAATGCGAGGGCGGCGAGGCGAGAGTATAGATGGCAAAATGGGTCGTGTTAACTGGGCTGGCCCGAAGTATGATATTTTTGGTCCGAACCAGCACGGCCCAAGACACCGTGTTATGTTTGGGTCGGAGGTGCGGACGGATGGGCGGCACGGACAGAATCTGATTTGTTTTATAAAATATAATTATATTTTATATCATCAAAAAGGCTCGAGTAGTTAATCAGTGATAAGGCTATTTTATTTTTTCTAAGAGTTCACATGTTTAAAACCCCATCTCACCCCTTATTCCCTATTTTTTTATTATTAATATAACTAATGAGCTACAAATTTATCAATCTGCCAATATTTTACTGTGTTTAACGAGCCAATTCGGCACGTTTAATTTAATTCATGTCGGGACATAAACCGGCAGACGGGCACGTGGACTGCCAAGACAGTCTGAAAAGACCTCTGTGTCATGCCAGTGCGAAATTAAACATGTCAGATCTTTTAACGCCCAGGCCATGCTGGATCGGGCCACCCATTTAACCATGTCAAGGTTTTGTGATTTTTGGGAAAGATTTATTGAGCTCAACAACCGGCCATTGCTCAAAGAAATGCGGCCCAAAAACTATAGAACTAGCGTTCACATTTGAGACTTTCCATTCTTTAGGGAGACAATTCCTTATTTGTTCTCGATAAAAATCATGCTTGTTTCCTTGGCCCAACTCTCTTAGTTTTTATGGTTAAATATTCATTTGAAGCAATACGAAATGACCAAACTATTCTCTCTTACCCTTTCTCCACACGGTCTTTTGCACATAGAAAAATTCTCAGGGTGCCGCCTCTCACAAAGGCACTGCCGCCCAAATTCCGGTGAACCGGCTGCCGCCGCCCATATCTTGGTTGCTCCCTCGAGCACGGCATGGTTCCGGTCGTTGCCTCCAGGTGCGGCTCGGTTCAAAGCGTTGCCGTCCACATCACGGCTCTTCCCCTGAGCGCGGCGAGGTCCCGGCCATCAACTCCCGAGATCCCGACATGGTTCGGTCCACGTCACCGCCTCCCCCTCAGCTAAGGTCCATGCCAAGGCCGATGGTCACTCTACTACAAAAATGCTCTATAGCGACGGGTCAAAAGGGACTTCAGTGGCGGAAACGAATTCTGCCACTGAGCAATTGTCACTACGAACGAGAAAATATAGTAGCACACAAATGCCCGTCACTAAATCTGCGACAGAAAAAATAAAAAAAAAGAAAAAGATCCGTTGCCGACTGTCGGGAGCCGCTGCCGCCCACGCCCGCGCCCGGATCCGCCGCCGCCGCTGCCCGTGCCCACGCTTGGATCCACCACCGCCGAGCGCCAGGACCGACGCCACGGTTGGAGATGGAGGAGGCGCGGCTTGGCCATCGTCTTGGACCCCATCGTCGGAGAGGAGGTGGAGGCGGTCGGAGAGGAGGCGAATCCGACGGAGGAGGAAGCGCCGACGGAGAGGAGGTGGCGGCGAAGGCGTTGAGGAAGCTGGAGGCGTTGAGGAAGCCGGAGGCGGACGCGGATGCGGAGAGGAGGTCGGAGGCGAAGGCGGATCCGGCGGCGAAGAGGAGGTGGCAGCGGAGGCGGACGCGGAGAGGAGGCTGGAGGAGGAGGAGGCGCGGCTAGGGTTACGTGGCTAGGATTGCGGTGCGGCGGCCTATTTATAACAGGGCGGAGCTAAATTGGCCCACGAGCCGTATCTGCGGGCCTGACCATGCCCGCCATAGTCGTTCGCGAGGTAGTAGCGGCCGCTGCCTTCGTAATCACGGTTAAGTTTGGTCTGCCACTACTTTTCTATGATTAGTAGCGGGCTATACAGTAAGCCAATGCTTAGTTACGACTCATTCTAATGCCCGCTATTAAGTAATTTTAGGCATTCGCCACTACAGAGTCTTTTTATAGTAGTGTCACGCACAAGCCGGAGCTGTTGGGCAGCCGCCGATGCGTTGTTCGTTGCCAATTTTGAGGAAGGCAAAGAGCTTAGAGGGCGGAGACATGGAGGTCGTTGTGAAGGAGGAAGAGGAGGAGTGAGATGTCTGCAGCCATGCGTGGTCGGGCGCCTACGAGAGGGACAAACACGGGGCGTTCTGTGATGGAGTGATCATTTTTATTTTAGAACTGTGATCGGGATGATGAATGAAAAATGGAAGAAGATGATTTGTAAGTTAGGGGCAAACTGGTCATTCACCTCACATTTAACATGGTTGTCTATAAAAACTAATAGATAGGTCATATAAGAAATAACAAAAATAGATTTGGGTCAAAAAAGGAAGTTCAAATCAGATAGGGCCAAGAAAATTAGTCTGATTTATTTTAGGACCAAGAAAGGAATTATCTGTTCTTTAGAAACGAGAATCTCCCAGGACTCATGGTGGATGGGATCGAATTTTGTTCTGAAAATTCAATCTAAAAGATTTTGTCAGGTCATCTTTACATGGCATCTCGTCGGCAAATCCTTGCCAAACAAAGAGAGCCAAATCTCTCGCCCTCCTCGGCAAACTCACCCAAGCTATCTCGTTATTTCCTCTCAACTTACGAAACTAATTAGCGGGCGAGCCAAAGCATGAGCTAGGTCGATCACGAGAAAGAGAGTGGAACGCAGTGACCACTCAGCTGAGGAGAGAGTTTGGTTTAGAATGGACTTCGAGGTGTATTTAATAAGAGCATACATAGAAGAATACACAAAAAAAAGTCCATGTCTTGGTATGCTAAACTTTGTTTAAACATCTTGTTTTTTAGAACTGGAGGGAGTTAATCATCCAGACGAGCGCTTAACATCCAACTAACACGAATAACATTTCAGGCATCATCCGATTAATTGTGCTTACAGTGTTAAGCACACACAGAAACCAGCTTCACCGTCAACAACATTGCGTACTACTTCCTCTGTCCTAAAATATAACTAGTTTTGAGTTTGTACTAAGTCAAACATTTATAACTTTGACCATCCATAATAAAAGATTTATAAATATTGACTACATAAACAATATATATTAAACTATTCCCAGTGAGGTTTTATTTCATTGTTTCTAAGACTGTCATGTTATCTAGAGCATAAGGCTATTCTCAGTACATGATTTTATTTCGTTGTTTTTAAGAGTGCCATGTCATTGTGTAATTTTTAAAATGACAAATAAAATTAGATCTCTTAATACAAAGTTTCATTTTACATATTCATATGTTAATATATCATTTAAATGTTTTATCCAA
The DNA here is from genome assembly GCA_030378355.1 of Eleusine indica. NCBI lineage: Eukaryota > Viridiplantae > Streptophyta > Magnoliopsida > Poales > Poaceae > Eleusine > Eleusine indica. The sequence goes on from CM059495.1 coordinate 2,126,000, forward strand.
ATAACCATTAAGAGTTGATAAATATGTAAAGATGAAACTCAAACACTCTCAATGGAGTTTCATTTCAGTTTCAAGATTTTGATAACCGTATACATGTAGTTTCATCTGTAGTTTCATCTCTATGAAACTCATTTCCCCTCTCCTCATAAAACTCATGTTTCGTCATCAGCTTTGCCTATGTGACATATCATTTAATGAGAATAAAACCCAAATAAAACTACCACTGAGATTGGCCTAAATGAAACACTTCTCTCCAATGCATACTTTCATTTTTATTGTTTCCTAGGTTAATTATAGTATTTAATTGTTACATAGTGATTGGTCAAAGTGCAAATGAAATGAAATAGTTGCTCTTAATGCTAATTTCATAACATTGAAAATAGTGTAAAATATGAAAACAATGTATACCCAGTTTTATCTAGATGAAACTGGTTTCTTCTCACTCTTCATAATTATCTTCATATTATAAAAAATGCTGATATAGCATGTCATTTATTGAAAATAAAACTCTCATTGGAAGTAGCTTTATGATAATTTCATTCATGAACAATGTAATAATAATATCCTTGTGCTGTCAACCATCATAAAAATTTTATTATGATTGGTTAAAGTTTAAGAAGTTTAACTTAAGACAAATCTAGAACTAACTATATTCTAGAACGGTGGGAGTAATCAACAACAGATTGACAACGCAGAAACTTTGTTGCCACGTTAATCAAACCCGCATGGACTGTACATCTTACCATATTTCAGGAAGTGCGATATGCTCATTAAGGCAAGAGGAGACTCTAGTCGCTCATAGTAAAAAAAATGTGGCTCAAAATGCAAGGGCATTAATATATGATGACCAAACCCAGCTAGCGATAAAACAAGACATTGCACATCCAAGTTCTAATACCATATTATAATGATTTAGGAGGTCCACAACATCAAAACTACGGAGAACTTCACAAAGGGTTCTCAAAGAAACAGTTTGGCTTGCTAACTCAATCTGAGACCACTCCTTACAAGGATAATCTTTTAGCTCAAAATAAAATCTAGCAGATAAGCACGATCCTCCTCCACCTTGAAATTATCTGCATTTCATGTGACACTGTTAACAACAAATCATGCAAAAAGTGCAAATAACAAAATACATTAAGCATCAGTGCATCACAACCTGAGCACCAATCATGCATCAGATCGTCAGACTAGGAACATTTTAAAGGCACTGCGACAACTTTGCATCAACTCAGACATCAAAACAACAAACGGGTAGCCAAAGTAACAAAGTAAGCTACCATTATTGTATTCAATCCATTCTGCTCAGATTGAGTGTGCTTCAATGAAACTAGATAGCATGCCACCCACAAATTATTAGATTTAGTAATGTGCTAATGTCAGTGACTCCCCTTCCCTTCAAAAATACTAGGTTTCAAAAGGACAATTCAATTTCATATAAACGCTTCCGGAATACCCAGAACTGCTGATAACTAGACCAAAGACAGAACGGTAAAGCACCGAACATGTTAAAAGCGTTCGTTCACTAATTCTAACACTAGGTACTTCGCTAGGAATTTGCTCATCTAATAGTAACCGACTAGTTAGTACTGTAATTAGCCTTAAACACTATGAGCATTCAGCTACTCATGCTAGGACAGAAGCCGCATACTCGATAACCTTCTGATAACAGTAAATTACGCAGGATGCAGTCGATACGAACCTTTAGATGCTGCTGGGGTACATGAAGACCCTCACCTTGCGACCCTGAACCATAGCAAACATGACAACAGATTAGCCAAAAACACAAAATACAGAGCTACGAATGGACAACGGAGAGGACAGCCCTGCTCACCATGGATTCCGCGGGCAGGTTGGACTTGAACTTGGCGCGGACGACACCGGAGTTGCCGTGAGGGCGGGTAACCTTGCCCCAGATGCAGCGGTAGTGCGTGCCGTTGCTCTTGGTCTTGGCCTTGTAGATGTATGCCATCCGCTTGCCGGCGTACCACGCCACGTCCTCCTTGGTGTTCACCCCCTCGATCTGAACCAGCGAGGTGTTCTCGTACTGGTTCGACTTGGACCTGCATCACGACCATCAACTTCCATTAGTGAATGCCGCGAATGAAGAACGCGCAAAGGGAACTTCCGCTGAATCCGATCGGGAGAGCGCGCTCACCTCTTGTATCCGAGGATGGTGCCCCGGACATAGAGCCTCACGCGCTGACCCGTGCGCCCCTTCACCATCTCGCTGCCGCTGCTTCTGCCGCCGGAGACGAGCTCGGAGATGGAGTCCAGACGAGGGGAGACGACGGCGCTACTAGAAAGGGGGAGAAACCCTAGCGGGTGGTGCTAGCGTACTTAAGTATTCCCCGGGCTGCGAAGGTAAACGGCCGTGATTGGGCATGTGCAACATGGGCGGTTAGGATTACTTTGAGTAGTGAAATGCCGTGGGCTAGGGTTTACGTCTATTTTGGACCAGAATTGCTTGGATGGGTCAGGTCGTGGGCTGAAACAAGCCATACGGCACCAAAACGACGAGGCCATCTGGCCCACTAATGTTTTTCTTTTTGAGGAATCTGGCCCACTAAATTTGTGATGCGTTGTTAGCTCGAGATAAAGATTCCTCTCCAAACAAAAGACAATATCGAGATGAAGATGGTAACTTCTGAATGCCTCCATCCCGAAAGAGAGAAGGACTTGTGAATGTCTCCCCTTCCTCGGATCCCACGCTAACCATTAAATGCAATTAAAGTTGGTCAGCTTTCAAGAAGAATATCGCTCCCAAATGAGCTGACCCGGCCTAATCTGATTGCAGCCATGTTATCGCTGCGATGCAGAACGCTGTACTATCTGACAAACCAAGACTTCGATGCGCATGCATGACTTATAAAAAGGTCAGAAATAGAAATCCCGCAGCTCGGTTGTGGGATTAGTTTAAAGCCCATCACTGCAAGTTTACAACAACAGTTGGATCACCGCCAGTACAAGTCCTGCTCTACTTAACCCATAGACTTCCTGAGCGTATAGAGGTCAGCACATAGCCACAACGATGACAGCTCGCCCGTTCCGTACCATCCCACTCCTCGTCATCTCCCTCCTTCTCCTCGCAATCATCTGCCTGGTGGTCATGGTCCCCAACAGTGACTTCAAGCTCCAGGATCTTTATGGATTTGGGTCGTCGTCGTCGTGCAGCAAAGACGACGCAACAACAGCGTCAGGTTCAGGCAAGCTCGCCAGCGACGACGCGGCGAAGCAACCCGTGGACCTGCGCGTGTTCCTCGGCGTGCTCACACGGCCGGACACGTACGAGCGGCGCGCGCTCCTACGACTCGCCTACTCGCTGCAGCCGCGTCCCTCCCGCGCGGTCATCGACGTGCGCTTCGTCTTCTGCAACCTGGACAAGGAGGAGGACCGCGTGCTGGTAGCCATGGAGATCATCGCGCACGGCGACGTCGTGGTGCTCAACTGCACGGAGAACATGGACGGCGGCAAGACCTACGACTACTTCTCCACTATCCCACATCTCTTCGCCGACGAGCCGTACGACTTCGTCGGCAAGACCGACGACGACACCTACTACCGGCTCGCGACGCTCGCGGACACGCTCCGCGACAAGCCGCGGGAGAACGTGTACCACGGGTTCCTGAACCCGTGCCACCAGAGCCTGGCGTGGCAGTACATGTCAGGGATGGGGTACATCGTGTCGTGGGACGTGGCGGCGTGGATCGCGTCCACGGAGGAGCTCCGGGGCGACGGCGGCGGCGGGTGGGAGGACAAGGTGTTCGCGGGGTGGCTGCGGAAGGGCGGCCGGTTCAGGAACGTGTACGGCGAGGAGCCCAGGATGTACGACTACTGGGACCGGGAGATGAACGTGGAGGTGAACTGCTTCCGGCACGAGCTCATGGCGGACACGGTGGCAGTGCACAAGCTCAAGGATCGCCTCAAGTGGGCGCGCACGCTCGGCTTCTTCAACGCCACGCAGGGGATCAAGCCGTCCAAGATGTACGACTTAGATCGATTGTTGAATTCCGGTAGTATGTACCATGTGTAGTGTAGACTTTGTAAATATAGTCATGTGCAAGCACGTTACATGTCCCTTCCCTTGATCGCCGCTGATTTACAATGGTGTGGATGCGAAAAGACATTTTGAATTGGATGGGAAGTGCGCACAAAACCCGTGCCTTTTTTGCAGGCGGCCGCCATAACTTCGTTAAGCATGACTTGTCAAAAAAAATAAAACTTTGTTAAGCACGTGTGGGAGAGGGTTTACTCAAAAGTGCACTGATTGGGCCGTAATATTTGAAAAGGGTCCCAGGGGCCCATTATTAACTGTAGCTTTGATGGGCTGATGAACATGGCTAACCGTAGGGATATGGACCCGGAAAAAGTTCACGTGCTACAGAAGCGACGGTGCCTTCTGGCCCAATAAATTTTGTGACGCACAGCACAAGTTGATCTGAGAATGGTCCTGTTACTGGTCAACTCGTCTCCAAAAAACACTTTCTGCCTGTAAAACAAAAACTTTATGAATGTCGGAATTCCTCAGATCCGGCCGGCCTGTTCTACTATGTACTATACCAGTAAATTGTACTTCCTCCGGTCACGAAATGTTATCGTTTTAGACAAGCCGAAAGACCTGGAAACAATCTGCGACTACTTGTCCAAATAACAACAACAGAAAAACAGAGAAGTAATTCAAGAGTTCTAAGTAGTTCAAAAGCTGACCGGCTAAAGCTACAGACTTATGATATGCAAGCAGAAATTGCAAAAGGGTACGAAAATTTTCTACCGAGAGCAGTAAAACCTGGCCATTGCTTCTGTTTAACAGATTGACCACACTTGGGTTCGTTTTCATTCAGTGAGCACAAGTTGCAGGAAGGATAGATCACTCAGCTCCCAAGAAGAAATATTGCAGGAAATGCAAATGAGCTGACTATGCTCAGTTATAAACCTTTCAAGAGGTCATGTTGCTGTAAAAGAATGGTTTATTTGTCCACCCAAGATTTCGATGTGCTCGCAGTACTTCAAAAAGAAAAAGTCAAAATGGAAGCGCGCAGTTAGCTCGTGGGAGTAGTTTAAGACCCACCAGTGCAATAAGTTTCCTTATTATGTTATACAGTGTTTAACCACACCCGGATCCCGGACCAGTAAGCTTATTAGCAAGTTCCATTATTAGTATATATATAGTAAGTGTGTTGTAGACGTCCTAATAAGTGAGCTTAGCACCAAACTAATCAGACTCTAGTGAGTGAGTAGCCGTTTCGGCAATAATGGAGTCTTCTCCTCCCATCAATGGAGCCCTCCCATCCCGTACCATCCCAGTCATCATCCTCTCCTCCCTTCTCCTCGCAGTCATCTACCTGGCCGTCTTCCCCAACAACTTCAATCTCCATGATGTGGTGTTTGCGTCGTCGTCATGCAGCAACGACTCAACAACTTCCGGCCACCTCTCCGACGCCGCGAAGCAGCATCAGCCCGTCGACGTGCGCGTGTTCCTCGGCGTGCTCACCACGCCGAACGCGTACGAGCGGCGCGCGCTTCTGCGCCTCGCCTACTCGCTCCAGCCGCGCCCCGCCCGCGCGGTGATCGACGTGCGCTTCGTCTTCTGCGACCTGGCCAAGGAGGAGGACCGCGTGCTGGTGGCCATGGAGATCATCGCGCACGGCGACGTCCTCATCCTCAACTGCACGGAGAACATGGACGAAGGGAAGACCTACGACTACTTCGCCGCCGTCCCGCGTCTCTTCGCCGACGAGCCCTACGACTACGTGGGCAAGACCGACGACGACACGCACTACCGCCTGGCGGCGCTTGCGGACACGCTGCGTGACAAGCCGAGGGACAGCTTGTACCACGGGTTCCTGAACCCGTGCCACGCGGACCGGAAGACGCAGTACATGTCGGGGATGGGGTACGTCGTGTCGTGGGACATCGCGGCGTGGATCTCGGCGACGGAGGAGCTCCGGCACGAGCGCGGGTACGAGGACAGCTTGTTCGGGTGGTGGGTGCGCAAGGCGGGCAAGTTCAAGAATGTGTATGGAGAGGAGCCCAGGATGTATGATTACTGGGATAGGGAGATGGCAGTGGAGGTGGCCTGCTTCCGGCACGAGCTCATGGCGGACACGGTGGCCGTGCACAAGCTCAAGGACCGCCTCAAGTGGGCGCGCACGCTCAACTTCTTCAACGCCACCCAGGGGCTCAGCCCGTCCAAGATGTATGACATAAATCGCTTGAAATCCAATATGTACCACGTATGATGAACTTGTAAATGTTATTGTTGTTGCTGCATCAAGGCAAAAGCTCTCACCCTTGGCCTTTGTGTAAAGAGGCAAGGCGAGGGCGAAAGGGAAACAGGACTGGGAAGAAGGACCAATCGGTGGTCCCTAATAAACAGTCTAAAGTATCCACTACTGGTATGCAAATGGTGATATACTGAATTGTTTGGACGTACCGAAACGTGCCCTTGAATCAGGTTGTCGGGGTGCCACATCGTGGACTTTGACGAGATCAAAGTCGTCGTTCGTTTTGTTCCCTACACTCTATACGATGATCGGAAGCTACTGGAGTGATTCGTGAGTCTATTGATTCCGTGAAACCCAAGCACACAGGCTTGATGTCATTTTGTGATCTCGGTGTCACATGGGTGATGCTGCTATGTGTTGGCTACCGTATCCAAATGCCCTAGTTAATGGCGGCCTATTTCAGATGGGAGCGGCTAACGCGCGACCCTCTCCGTTGCCCGCCACGCGTCCCGGTTCCGACTTCCGACCGCCGCGTTCGCCTGCCGTCGCCTCGCCCGTGTCTGCGCGCTCCCTCCGCCTCGCCCGCGAGCTCCCTCCGCTGCGTCCGTCGTACTCCCCGGCCGCCCGCCCGCTTGCCGCGCCGCCTTCCACCGCCAGTCCGGCCGCCGGCCCGCCAAATTCCTTCCATGGTCGTTAGAATTGAGTGCACCCCCGACAATCCGAACACCTTAAGCCGAACATCCGTTCAGGAGCAAAGATCATTGCTCACATGCACGCACTCAGCACGGCCGGAAAATGAATGTCTAACGCACGAGCGCGCGGCCTGGCCTGCCATAGCCTTGGACCGGCCTAGGAAGAAGGAACAGCGGCTGCGATGGAGCGCGGCAGCGGGGCGGGCGGAGCGACGCCGCGACACCAATCCGCGGTTATCGTCGGCGGTGAATTGGCGCGAGAGGGACGAAACGGTGACGGAGCGTGACGACGGGGCGGGTGGTGCGTCGCCGTGACGCCGATGACGGTTATCGCCAGCAGTGGAGACAGTGTCCAACGAGCTTGGTGGCGAAGCATGGCGGAACCTAGTGGCGGAGCGCGGGCGGTTGGGCGGACAGTGCGACGTGGGGGTGCCCGGTAGAGGTTATCGCCGGGGAGGGGGGGTTGATTTGCCGGGGGGCGAGGACATTCCGGCGGACAAAGAAGGTATGGCGGTTGGCACGTGCCGGCGTTGTCACACAGCGGGACGCGCGGCAGGTGCTGCAGGGGTTGTCGTGTGCGCGGCGACGGACGTGACACGGGAGGGCCGATCCATCGAGCGCGCAGGCATATACTTTCGCATCCATGCGTGTCACGGGCGCACGCCGGGTCTCGGGGAGCTAGTAGCCATCTTCGCATCCTATGCATATCCCGTCTCGTCTCAGAGTAGTCATGTACACCACCGGCAACTCTGTACAGTAGGTCGATGAGTTATGGCCATATATAGAGAGAAAAGTATATGCTAGTACTAGTTGTCAGTCCAGCGCGATTGACGTCGTTGCGTCTATGCGGTGCTACCAATATAATGTCGCTGTTATTACTGGCAAAGATGGCACGTGAAGTTGGAAATCTCCGGAAATTGCGTTGCACTTGTTTGCTCCTCAAGCAAGGTGTGTGATTTGGTCAAAGCTGTGGTCCGTTCAAGCGCTTTGGCAAATGGAGCTTACTCTTGGCTAAATGGAAATAAGTGAAGGAACAATGGAACAAATGGACGGAGTGGTAAAAATACTGCTTCGTGAGACTAAATGAGATCAGAGGATCCAAAGGAATTCAGCAAGCATTGATAATTGGGGAAGAGAAACCCGTTCTGTTCCTCGTCACTAGTGCTGCATTGGCACACACACCCATGCAATGCTGTAGTAAACGTTGACTCTGCCAGAACATGTGGTTGCGTTCCCCCAAAATCCGGTCTCGCATGTCGAGCCCACTGCACATTCCGCTGACTCCGCGCTCGCTCTCGCTCGCCTTTACGCAAAGCTGCCAGCCATTGCCGTACTTGCCAAGCTCCCCGCCGCGCACCGATCACACGGGGGAATCTTCACGAGCCGGCAAATCAACCGATGCCTCCTTTGCCTTAGCAAGCATCATATCAATCGCCGCCGTCCACTTGCAAAGTCGCTGCATGTTGTACGCTCTCCATGCAGCCCGAGAGATCAGAAAGAAACTCCGGTGAACTGGGTAGCTAGCTAGCAACTCCCCGAATCACAACCAGAGCAGCAGCCTCTGCAACGACTCTGTTTTGTTGCTTGTGGCATGCCGTCGTCGCCGCCGAGCAATTTGCTCAAGTCCACAGGCAAGGGCAAGCTCGCCGACCACTACTACCAAGCGGCCATGAAGAGACACCACGGCTCTGTTCCCAAGCTGTCGGCGTCCAGCAAGGCGCTGATCCTGCTTCCCCTGGTGCTCCTGGCCTTCATCTTCTTCTTCGTGTACCCCAGGGAGTTCGAGCTGCAGGCGATGATGAGCGCGTGCAGCTCGCCGCCGCCGGGGACGTACGCCGCCGCGCGCCTCGCTGAGCCCGCCGTGTCCCGGAAGCCCGACTTCCGCCTGCTCATCGGCGTGCTCACCCGCGCCGACCTATACGAGCGTCGGCACCTGCTGCGCATGGTGTACGGGCTGCAGCTCGCTTCCCCCAACAACAACAACCTGACGGCCCACGTGGACGTGCGCTTCGTCTTCTGCCGCCTGTACAAGGACGACCAGCGCGTGCTGGTCCCGCTGGAGATCCTCGTCCACGGCGACGTCATCGTGCTCGACGGGTGCGAGGAGAACCTCAACGGCGGCAAGACGTTCACGTTCCTCTCGGCCGCGGCGGAGATCTTCGCCGACGAGCCCTACGACTACGTGATGAAGGCCGACGACGACATCTTCGTGCGGCTGCCGCAGCTGGTGGAGTCGCTCAGCGGCATGCCGAGGGAGGACATGTACTACGGCGCCACCATCCCGTGCAGCAGCATGGACCCGTTCCACGAGTACATGGCCGGCATGGGCTACGTGCTGTCGTGGGACCTCGTGCAGTGGATCGCCACGTCCGACGTGGCGCGCACCCACAGCGTCGGCACGGAGGACATGCTCACCGGAAAGTGGCTGCATATCGGGGGAAAGGGGAAGAACCGGTTCAACGCCAAGCCGGCCATACACGACTACCTCAACCCCGTGCCGGTGGACCAGTGCGAGCACGCGTTCACGCCCAGCGACATCGCCGTGCACAGGCTCAAGAGCAACCCGCGGTGGGCGGAGACGCTCAAGTACTTCAACTTCACGGCTGCGCTCCAGTCGTCCAAGTTCTACAAGATCGATAGCTAGGGAGCGGGGAGGAGAGTTTGATTTGCTGCCCAGTTAATTATTGGACGGGCTTTTTATACATAAGAACATGTATTTTTTGTTAATTATTGCGGATAAAAACTGTCCTATTTTTTTTCTTTGTGTTTTGTACCGAGTAATTAACTTACAAATTTGTTGTCGATGCGCTTAAGTATATGTTGAGTCATATATAATGCGTTGGTTGTGTGAGCTGCTTGGGCGAGACATGAGCGTGCATAGGTAAGATTTCCCCTGATTTTCATCTAAACACGAGGGAAAAGCTCTTCTTGAAATGTAGTTTTAACCAACTCATATGAAACCTGGAAGATGTGTATAACCATTCTTTGTATTTTGCAATGACTGGAGCGTGCCGAGGTGCATTTCCCCGCTTCTGTGCTTCCGCTATCTCGTTGCTGCCGTGAGTATCATAGATAGCCCATACCAAGCGATTCCGCTACGACAGCTTAGTAGCTCCACGAGATTGCCCATGCAAGCCTGGCGATTCGGCATTTTTATTTGACGTCACACCTCAAAATATCTATTTTGGGATGTGAATAATTTTGAATTTTTTTTGAAGCATTTAAAATAATTTTCCAAAAGGCTTTTTTCTATTCCAAAATCTTTTATTATTTTGTTTAAACCAAATAATTTCTAATGTAATGTTTTATAAAACATTAGTATATGCTAAGAAAATTTTTGGTTGGATTAATCTTTGATATTCCTTTTTCTTTTTTTCTGAGGGGATGATATTCCTTCTTCTCCCTAATTCTTTGTCAGGAAATAAAATCCTATAAACTAATATGGGCCGAATCCATCCAATTCAACAGGTCAGCCCAGCGTCACCCCACCTTTCCTCTTCCTTACTCTCACTGACGTATGGGACCCGCTCGTCATCCCCAAACTCCGGATTTCTGCAACCGTAGCCACGCACGATCTCGACTCCGCGCCACTCCACTCCCGGTTACCGGAGAGTCCATCCGCGCAGTATCCTCTCTTGCGCTGCCATTCCAGGCTTCACACCCAAAGCTGTAACACCACTGCCGCCGCCATGAGCACTGCAGAGCGCCGCCGTATCGATCTACGCCATCAAGCCATTCCGGAGCACCCTTTGGACATCCTCTGCGTCTCGAGATCAAGCCGCATTCGTGGCGCCCTTTCATGCTGCAAAAACGTCGTCGTATCTTGTCTGCATCGACACAGACGAGTCATCGCTGGCTCTCCTCATCGCGAGTGCTCCTTAGACCATCTCCAAGTCCAAATCTACCCATGGCGAGGATCCCCTTGAATCTCTCTTCCATTTTATTCAGTTAGCCTCGAAATCCAAGCCGCGTAGGGCGAACTCCCACCACTCCGGCGAGGTCCTGCCATGGCACCACCTCGTCGAGAGCCTCCAAGACCGCCGGATTCCCCCTGGGCCGTGAGATTCAATCTGTACGGTCAGTATTAAATCACTTACATACCCCTTCGTTTAGTCCACGGTGAAATGTAGACCAGCCCCATGAACCAAGTCCATGCCTTTTCCCTGACAGAAACAAATCTTCAAAATCCCATAAAATGCACGTCTTACATATAGACCCTTGTATATTTTGTTCGTCAATGTATTTACAATTTAGTTCTTAAACCTTTGAATATCCATTCCTTCTTCTATTTATCTCCGATCTACGTGATTCTTACGCCTAAATATTTATTTCATCGCAACTTATCCAACCATAGTACTGTTACAAGTTGTTTAGTATATTTTATATACTGTTTTAGTTGTTTTCATTTATCTGTTGTGGATAGTTTGTACGAATAGGCATCTTCATATGAGAAATCATACGAGAAGATCAATGAGCGAGAATTAAAAATGACTGAGCACTATATATAAAAAGGCAAGTGTTCTCAATCACATTGACCCAAATTTAAAGATATGTCATTTTTATAAATTACATGCTTGTTTTAAATTAAATTCTATATTATGGGTTACTAGTTATTCTTTGTTTTTCCTCACGTCAGTTGGATAATGTCTATATTTTGAATAGATTCATGTTTAGTTGTGTTGTCATAGGTATGGGAACCGGTTATTAATTTGACTAATGATCTACTTACCAACGTTAGCATGGTAATGGTTTTATTAACAGCTTAGGCAATCTGAGCAGGATGGTTTGTTTGATATGGTGCATGCGTGCACGAGACTTTAGTGTGTGTTAGTATCTACCCTAGATTGTAAGGATCAATTCATGGAGTTAGTAAATCGGCTGCACAACACAACCATCAGAGCTATATGGGTATGACATGGCCGATTAATTATAAATTTATTTTTTATACATGCCATTTGGATGTTGAGTGGCATAAGAGGGGGTCTTCTTAGTGGAGGAAAAATAGAGTCAAAGTATGTTGCTAGCAGTGAAACCTTAGCGGGTGCCTACGGGGTAAGTGATGCTTTTGTAAAGACCTTATAGTGTGACTCTGGCTGCACACCACGGAAGTATGGAAAACACGACTTGTAGTGCATGTATATAAACCTTACAAGGATAAAACTATCATGACATCAATGCTCATAGTTAAAAGCAGGGTTGGACTTCTTCGTGATTAGCTGGACTTGGTTGGTTGGGCGGTTTGGTCAGTTGGTAGCCAGGCGTTGGTGAGCTTGGTAGTCGGGTTGGGGATCCGATAAGTTGTCTTTATTTGGAGCTTCAAGATTTCACCTAGTAAATATGTTGCTTTGGATAAACAAGTCTAGATTAGCTTTTGGCGTAGCACAGTAAATCATGAGTTAAGCTTTTTCTGATACTAACATACATATCATACTCTGCCACACTTGCTGAGTGAAGAAAAGAATCATAATTGAAGACGGTGCACAGAAGGTCCTGTTGGCGCTAGTCGATTTGCTTGTGGTGTGCCTTGCAGTTTCCTCTTCTACTGTTGTTCAAAACTCTGATATTCATTTTAAAGTATGATTAAACTGATCCTAGCATACATGTAGTTTGCGTCTGGTTTTGCATTTATAAAAACTGGGTGTAACATTTGATTATATACACCAACACTGGAGCTGTTCTTTGCCCTCGTTTTACAACATCATTTGGTATGTACAGACGCTATATCATGTACTATATACCTGCTATATCTAAATACAATTATGCAGTAGTAACTTGGAATAAATGGAGTAGTAACTTGGACTGCTCAAGTTTCCACTCTCTCCATCAGCTTGATTCCTGACGATTCCAGGATCTCGAGTGCTTCAGAGAGGCAAATACAGATTCATTACTGAGCACATTGCAGTACTTCCAAAAAAAAAAAAGTGTCAGATCACGGTCTACGTTGCACTCACCTGGAATATAGACTTCAGGTTCTAGAGGCCTGATCACTCCTTTCCTCTGGACCTTATTCTGGAGCAAGAGCTGCATCATGACGACACGCGAGTGAATGTTTTATGCTTTAGTCCATGTGAAAGTAAAAAACTCTGGTCAAGCTTCCTACCTGAGCTCCAATCGCCGCTGGTATCCCGACGGTGAGAGCCATGGCAGTGGTGGATCTGCCGTCTTCAACCTTTCCGAACTCCAAAAGAGTTGCTTGGTGCTTTTCTTTTGGTCGCCCGTCCGCGTATTCCACCTCAATTTCGTGGTGCAACAGTACCATATCCTGGATTACAAGAGCAGCAGATGCATCTCTCTTAGAAGTGATTGTTCAAGGAAGGCTAATGATTTATTTGATCTTTTCAACTGTGACACGAAAGCAGATTACAAGGTATGGATAGACCGCAGTCAGAAGAAGAACCTCAAACTCCAGAAATTCAGATTCATCACTGGATCGGTAATCTCGAACTAGTACAAATACTAACAATTCAATAATGTGTGTTTCTGAGTAAATGCCAGCCCTGTCAAGTTCATATTTATTTAAGGCAACGACGAAGAATGGAATCATTATTTTGGAGATCATTGCACCAACTCTTTATCTTATTTTTTACTGACAGTATAAACAGAGGTTTATTTCCAGCTCGTATAACAGCTAGATGCAATACATGAGGCATATGGAAGAGGTCCGATAGTAAGCCTCACCTGCTCATTGTCTTCATAGGCCATTTTCTGTTCCATTCGTTGGCAAATCACGTCAAATGCACTTGAACAATCCTTAGGTATCCGTGTCTCCTCATTTAGTCCCAAGAACCTAGCCAGTGTATGATTGTGCTTTGTCATTTCTAAAATAAAACTTTAGCATTGATTTAGTGTTGCGAATTTATTACATGATTTCCTAAACTATTTCTTGCACAAGGATTTTTGAATTCTGATACGCGTATCTTGATGGATTATTCATATAGCACTGTAGAAGTTCATAGAAAATGATAAATTTTATAACACAGGATCAGGAACTAACTTGATGGTTTTGACCGTCTTAATAGCTATTTCCTTCTCTTTGCAGTGTCCAAGGATCAATAGTCTGGAAATCAGATCATCATCATGCCCACCAGATGCTTCATCATTAGTAGCAGTTGTGGAGATATTGTTAAAGTTAAGGAGCTCATGGAGAAAACTCCTATATGTTGGGCGATTATTGCCTTGCAGCAATGGATGATCTACAGCATCAAACCACCCAATCTTTGAAAGGATAGCCATTATCTCACAAAATCCTGCGCAACCGCAACAAAATTATGAATTTGAAATGAAATTTGCAGTGAAAAATAATTAAAATAAGAGTGCATCAATTCTTACCTTCATAACGAAGAGTAGCTCTATATACAGTAGATGCTTCTTTGGAGATCCCATACAGCTCCCCATATATCAATGAATTCCGATTTGGTAAATGTTCCAGAGCAAAAGCCGGAAGCTCCGGTAGTCTGAGCCTCTTGGCTGAGTCAAATAATGTATTGCCTGTCGAGGTGGTAAGTAAATTAGCCATCTATTTTATGTGCAATAAATCATTTAAAGAGACATGTAACTATCTTACCATCCACATGGATGATCTCCCCAAGAAATTTGAAGACAGCAGGATTTTTCCCTGCTCGGATAGCCCCAGCTGGGCTCCAGCTAATAAAAGGGAAAGATAATAATCCATTAATTTCTCTAGGAAAACTTGCTGTATGAAATACTACTATGCTAAGAAAAATAATCATGTTGATAGGTTATCTGAAAGATTGAAAATATACCTGAACTTATAGGCCAGTGGGTTGTTTGCAGCGGCTGGAGATGGAAGTCCACCACAGAAAGATGTAAATGCCTTTATTTTTCCCTGTCGAGCATGTGCCTCATCAATCATCTTCATTGCCATCATGTGGTCTGCATAAAGTAGACGTATTTTTTGAGCTTGTTTTTGCATAAATAAAGAACTTCATTTGCAGTGAAAATTTTTAATATTTGCCTAAAATCTTGATGAATATCTATCCCATATGCAAACGAAGTATTTCCATCTTAATGTAAATGATTGCACACGATATGGAGGAAGCACCTATGCCAGGATCCAGGCCCATTTCACAGAGAATAGTGACACCGGCACATTTAGCAGCTTGGCTCAACTTTGACATAGACTCATCAACATAGCTTGCCGTGACCATGTGCTTCTTGAGCTGCACATTATAGAATTTGACTAAGCCAACTGATGGTGTTCATTGGAATATCACACCAGTAATCGCTTAATGCCTAAATAGTTTGAAAGATTTATATTCAGGGGCATGTAAGAAAGACTACCTCTATGCATACTCTTGCAATGGAAGCATGACAACTAGCAGGCAGCAAGCTAACTACAACCTCAACCTGCAAGAGATTTACACATGTAAAAGTTAAATATTTGACAGAAAGAAAGCAACATCTGTAACTGACGCGTTGTAACCGTAAATGCAAATGAAGTCAATGTTCACCCATTGTATTTTGGCAGCAGTGTCGTACATACTTCTTTTTCTTATTAATATTTTTCCCCGCAGCAGGGGTTTCCCTTGCTGTATTTAGTTACAGAAAATAAAATATTAGAACGAACTTACCTGTGAAACAAGGTCTGAAAGTCTTTCAGTATCAGTAACATCAAGCTGAGTAGCTGTTGCATTTTTTATTCCATCAACTGTCTGCATGAACAGATACAGAGACATGATAAATGTATAATCTAACAAATACTGCACACACCGTGACCAGAAGATACTGTTCACGCATTTCCGTATTGCATGTTAATAGCAAGTCGTGCAGGCAAACAAAAAGTACAAAGAAAGTGTCAATAGTTAGGGAATGCAACACTGACAATTACCTCCTCTGAATCTTTTTGATACAAAGATGCCACAATAACATGAACTTGACATGCGTTGTTGTCATTAGCACCACATGCAAAAGTGTTTGGAGAAGAAGCTAGAAACTCTGCAGCTGGTCGGCAAACTCTTCCAGCTCCAAGAATTAGAACCTTTGGTCCTCCTTTATCCATGGTGTCATCAGTTCTGCATCCATTGACTTTTCCTATCTCCAGAGATATTTCAGTTTCTTTTCTAGCGTTAGGATCTCCATCATGGTCTTTAGCCAGAGAAGTCAAGGTATCAATAATCCTATCCAAATTGTCAGCATCATCTGCTCCTACCTGGAAAAAAGGGTGTACCTTATGTTTCAATACAAAATCAAATTTAACTGTTGATCAAGAAAATCCCAGTAAAATGTTATGCTAAAGAATATAGAGCTCTGGTTTCAAGGTAAACAAAGAGATACAAATACAAGGAACATGAAAACAAAGATGATATGGTCCAGCAAAGATAATTATTATCTTTGCCTTCTATTATTTGTGTTTGCAGTCTGGTAAGTCAGGTAAAGTTATTACTTAACAGCATGCTATATATCATTAATCAGACATGCTAAACAAATGAAGAATCAAATTCCAACAATCTGGTAAGTAGCTACCACATTCAAATAACATAACATTGGATGGAAAACGAATGATAAACACATGCAATGTTATAATTGATTGTAGAGTTCCCAACAAAAAGAAAACCTTGTTTACATTTCTGTTGGGTTTATTAATATTTAATCATAGCTCAAAGAAGGGCGCCAGGAAAAAAAAAAGACTTGCATGCCAAAAACTTATGAGAAGAACATAACTGATTGAAAGTAATCCTCCATTTTTCCTATCACTCCGTGGTCTGGGCAGAAGATGGGAGAATGATGTATGTTCAGGAAGGGGAATGGAGATTGAATGATTGAACCTAATCAATGATTGAATGAAGAGTATCTAAAGGGCTAACTCTATCTGGTTTTGGCACAAAGGTCTCCATGTGTTGGTCCAAAGATATATCTTCTGTTGCATTTTTGTGACAGAGACGGACAGGACTGTGGGAGTGAGCCTGGAGCTTGTTTAGTATTTCTCTTTCCTTGTTTTCCGTGGAAGCAGAAAGGCAAAAGGAGTTTTTTATGGCATATTTTTAGTTCTAAATTTTTGATTATTTGGCACAAATTATATGAAAAATTTTGGTTTACAGATTAACTTTATTGGCAATTATCTTTTTATGGGATATTCATAATTCTGAATGCCAAGTCATCTCAATTTTTTAGCAGCAGTGCCAACCCCACTATAGTCACACTAAAAGAAAAAAAACGATTTTACTATGTGCCAGAAAAAGCTAAAGTTGCTCTAAAAAAATAAAATCGAATAAATGGTAGATTGCAATTGCTATTTTTTTCCTTCATTTTTCGAGGGAAATTTTCCTTCTTAGATGATTTATTCTGCACCAACACGAAACTCATTTCTTACCTCAAGCTCTGAATATGACATATCATCTATGCTTTGCCCAACGTCACACCTAACCAAGTGAAATGAACCTCCAGATTTTTCAATCACGTCCAATGCTTCATTTATAAGGAATTTATCAAAAAGGTGCCCACTCAGAGATACCTATTTAATTAATAGAAAACAAATCAAATATCATTGAGTAATTGTACTTCAGCATACATCATATGTAAGTTTCTAGTTTGATCACTATTATACTACAATACTAGAAAAAATATGTTCTAACCAGGGTGGTATACTGCCTATTAGGCAATGGATTTTCCTTGGCTGGGGCCATATCTCTGCGAGGAATCAAATATAATTTTCATAAGGACACTATGGACTACGGAAGATATACTGATAAGAATGCTAGTGAACATAACCGGGAAACTATGGCTATAAGACACTAAAGAGGATGCCAAAAACAATTATGCAACGTGTATTATCATGACAAAGAGTTTCCGGACAGATCCTATCCTTTCAGGGAATATCCAAAAGCAGTATAGTGGTGAAGATGAGAAAAGGTATTCGAAGCATACATAAGTGTCCTTCTCATCCTAGGAATATATTCATATAGAGAAGTGAGTCTGCCAGCATGTGCAATGCAGGCTCTTCTCAAGTAGGAAGGAAGTTCCACCAGTCCCTTAGCCGAGGCCAAGTTAGCCACAAATTTCGATAACATGTCTCCAAAATGCTGGGATGCCTACATGATTAAATACAGTGGATCAGTTAGAAAACTCTGTAGGGAGAACGTGCTTATAAAAAGTAGCTTTATTGTTCCAAAAGAAATTACTTGCCTCTTTAGAAAACTCTGTAGGGAGAATGTCAACAGCTAAGCAAATCACACCATCACCTTCCATATCATCATGGTACGAATTGGTAGAAGGATTATAGCTGCAGTTATATATTCAGAAATGAGTCAAAATGGTAACTGCTTCATGAACTACTAAAACTGGCAACCATGAAGAATCAAACACCATATGTACAGGGTAGTGTAAATAGCAAATATCTTTTTTATGGTAGTCACAGCAGGAAAGACTCCCTACTGTGAATAACAAAGATTGTTCCTTTCCCTAAAAAAAACAAAGATTGTTCGACTTAGTTACTAGGCAATGGTGGATGATCATAAGAAAACTGTCCTTCCTTTGATGAATATCCAAAAGAATAAGGAGGATAGATTAAGTAGTGCCTATGCAGCTTAGGGTATTACACTTGTGTCTCATTGGTTATTTAGTTTTCACCACTTTTAAATTATATGCAACAGAAAAAACATACTAATATATTACCGGAAGAAAGGCCTCTCTATTGAAGTACTCTTGTCCACAAATTCTATTGAACCTCCAACATCACATGTTATATCAGAAATACCGACCAAAGGGCAACCATTCTTCATCAGTTGTTTTAAGTGATCAATGCTTAATAGTCGTGGAAATCTCCTCTCCCAGTACATACAGTTTACTGCAGAAATCATCAAGATGTACATTTTAGGTTATCATGGATAAATGAGTCCAGAGTTTTTTTTTTTTTTTTGACAAATGTAGCAAGTTTTCTCCCAAATGTAGCAAGTTTTCTCCCATAATGTTTTTGACCATTGCAATTTGCAATATCAGATAAGACAATCATTCAAGAATATACCAATGACAGATGCATATGGAGCAATCCTTTCATGGAAAACGGGGCTGTAGTGTTCAGGATGAGCATAATAGTCAACCTGCAATTTAAGATTTCTATGTGAGGCAATTGGAAAGCTAAGGAATGGCTGATGAGATACTCGTCTATTGGAACAAAAACGAATGTTGAATGCTCTGTATGACAAGGTCAATGTAATGGTCACTTATTAACGAATGTCGTTAATAAGTAACAATTGTAACAAAGCGTTTTGTAGTAGAAACAACAAATCTTCTGCTAGTTCCAGAGATGTTCATTACTTTGTCAAATTGTCTAGTTGGATCCTTGTGAGAGACCATGTCTCTAGAAGTCACAATACATCCATATAGTTGGAATGTTCTCTTGGTTGATTGAGATTGTTTAGAGAGATTCCTGGCCTGTAAATTTAACAGTATAATGAAATATGTTAAGAAGCATATTCACAGATAAAATATCTACTTTTGCATGTAGAAAGGACTGGCAGGAATTGGATCATTTTACAAAAGAAATCATTAATGAAATAGAAAGTTGAACATATATCTCCTTAATACAAAGATACGCAGCCCTCCTGTTTATTCGAGAGAAAAAGTTGAGCATATGCGAAGAAAAGGAGCATTAGCGTATACCGCAGAAATTTCAGGAAGTTTCTCAGCCTCAATAAAGGTGTGGGGCAATAGCTTGAATATCTCTTGTGCACCCTGAGATACTGTCAGGGATGAAGTAGTATGTACGTCAGCAAAAAATTTCCATTACTAAGAGCACAGGACATAAAAAAATATGCATATGCCTAACAGAAAAAGGAAAACGTTAAGAGTAGAAATACCATTTCCATCTCCCGTGAATATAAACACTATCGGACAAATTCCGGATGGAAGTCCGAATGTTGCTATCTCTTCACCAACTGCAATTACTGCAGCCTTGGCTGCAGCAAGCGAAGGGTACATATGAGATTGCCCCAGGGAGAGAAATGGAGTCGAGTATCCAAGGCTCAAATATCCTGAAATTGTATGGGAAAACCTTGAGCTGCTTGAAAATAATCGACAGCATCAAATACAGTTTTTTTCAGTTTTAGGTCTATGTAGTATGAAGCTATGAATAATGTACTGGCTTCATAGTAAACAATTACTCATAACTCATAAGCATATAATTGTACTCTTGGTGCAAAAGGAAAAACTCATTCAGCATGTAATAAATATAGATAACAAACCGAAGCATCAAATGCGTAATATTAACTGGTGAATACATTAACTGACAGATAATAATAATTGTTCTTACGCTGTCCGAGACCATGCAAGAAGTCTATCAGCCCAGCTCTGCCAGCAAATTTCCCAAATGCTAGCAACCTCTTCCCATCATCCCCAACAATTAGCTCATAATCAAATAAGGACACCCTTTCTTCAAGGATCTGTGCAACATTAGTCAACACTTTATATTCCACGAGAATTCTGATCCACGTTGACTGAAAACATGAATGATAAACATATGACATGCACCTTATCTAAAAGTGGCATATTTTCTTTCTGAGCCTTGTGGGTGTGTGAAAAGAACGCATATGCTCGATCTGGAAGAATCATCTTCAACTGTCCAAGGGAAGACATCTCCAAACATTTCAGAACCAGCATGTTACTACAAGGCACAGTCGATTAGAGTGTATGCAGGTAATGAGAAATGTGACCTTTGGTTGTTTGATGCCTATAATAAGACCACAATCTGACAGGTCTTCTGAAATCTCGCATCCAGCATCCTCATACTGAGAATCATGATGGATCCTCTTTGTGCTTGGCTGAACGATAATTCGATTTACCCCACTTCTGTTCTTGCCTCCTCCGAGTAGAAGACGAGCACAATGTGAAGGAGTTAGTGGTGCCCTCCTTTCCCACATATTAACAGTCTCGGCGAGAATCCCAACAACTCCATTGCCCAGCAAAGTGTCATTGCTCTGTGAGTGCAAATGTAATCAACATAACTAACCTTTATTTTGAAGAATCAGTAATCAAATATCGCATGGTTTAAACAACAAAATGGTCAAATTATACACCTCAGTTACGGCTGAACCCATATAGCTACGAGTCTGATTGAGGAGCAGCCACGATCACGAGCCTGCAATGTGCAGTCATGAGAAATGAATGAGTTTAATTATGGCAGAAGTTTCCAATGAGTAGTTATACACTTATATTGTACTAGCTAACATCTGTGTCAGTGCAGGGTCCGAATGAAAATAACGTCTCCTTCAAACTATGTACTAATAATATTTATCTGCTGAAAATCACTAATTATACTTGCTAACTGCCAATGTTGGCTGGCAACAAATAAAATACCTTAACGATGCTAATGTGGAGGTGTGGAAGGATCAGGGTCCTCTATCGTGAACTGCACGTGCAGAACATGTCATTCATCACACTGAGTTCTTCATCCTGCGATCCTTTCCGCGGAACAATAAAGCAATCAAAGGGAAAATGCTACTAAATTACTAACATGATTGGACATAAATGATATTTTTTTGTAGAGAAAAATATAATAGAAGACTCTGCTCACACGCCCACAAACTCGGGGAGGCCCCAACAGCCCAGGATCAAATGACACGCATGTAGCCAGCAAACGAACCAAGCCAACAGCCTAGTGAAGCCAGACACTCGCGCCCACACTGTCCTAGCTACCTCGTCACGATCTGCCTGCTGCCGCTGCGTCTCTCTCATCCCCACACATGTTCTATTCAGCCGTTCGTTAACACGGTCCCGAGCTCCAGCTGGCCAAACAGCAGGTTCCTGAGAGCTGGCAATGGCAGTCCCTCCCTGTTCCCGCCCCCCCGGAGCCAATGCATATGTACGGAGACTCACCGATTGCCAGCGCCAGCACCAGCACAGCTAGCGGCAGAACCTGGACCCGACCACCGGAAATTCTCGTCGCGAACGCCCCCCACCACGAATGAGCTCGCGTACGCGCGTGGAGCTCCAGAAACCACAACAAACGACCTAGATTTTTGGACGGGGTACGCCCTGATACTTGAGGAAAAGGCAGCGGCATACCTGGACAGGGCCGCGGCAGAATGGGGAAGAGCGCGGAGCGGAGCAGGGACCGGGCGCGGCGGAATCAATGGAGGCGAGGGGAGACAGGCAGTGAGGATGCCGGCGCTGCAGGGCTGGCTCTGCTGCTTAATAAGGTGGCGCGCGCGGGGGTGAGAGGCGCACGGCACGAGGTCTTCGTCTTCGATTTGGACACGGTAGCGAATGATATATCGGCTGAATTTTGGTGAGGTTTTGGGGCGGCCGTGTGGATGGCGACGGCGACCAGGGGAGGAGCAGGGGTTTGGGTGGGGGAGCGCACGAGCAAAATGCCAGAACGGGGCGTGCGTGGGCCACGGCTATTCCTCCAGCTGCGATCGAGTACGCCCGGCAGTGAGTGCACCGCACACTGCTTGCCTGCGTGGCGCCCCTCGGGTTTATCCAGTTAAGGGCTTAAGGCGATTGTGCTGTTGTTGATCGATCGAGTGATGGAGCAGCCAGCGTGCACGAGGTGAGAGGGATCAACGAAGTCCGTCAGCCTGTAATTCTGACGTGCAAATGATAATATTGGATAGGCACGGACGACTAATTAACGAGTTCACTTCAACGTCAACACACGAGACTGAATCAGCTGTGTCGCTTTCTTTTCGCCCAAACAAAAGGGAAAACCAAAAAGGAAGAGGAGGCCCAAAAAAAGAGCTAGAAAAAGACGGGGGGCTTTGTACTGCACTGCCGCACCGTCCGCGTGCATGATCTTCCCGTGGACTGTTGCACAGCTCACCGAGCGATGACGCGGACCGTGGGCCCCAGTCCCTTTCTTCGATGGCAACCCGGCGTCGGCGCCAACGTGTCGTCGGTGTCGAACAAAAGCATTGAAGGTAGAGAGAAGAGACCGATGATCTTTTCTCTCTCTTTTTCCCCCCCTTATGGCGGGGGAAATAGACGGATAAACACTAGCGCACTTGCACAACAGCAGGCGTCATCTGGCTGCTCTACATCTACATATTACTATATAGATTATTATTATATTTTACTATAAGAAAATATATTCAGCTGTAGGTATCAAGCCACGTTTTCCCCGGTGCACCGTGATTCACGGGGAGTAAATAAAATCCAGGTGAACCGTTGCGTGTGGGCTTGGAAAGAAATTAACAATGGCTTATCATATCATTCTTCGTCTGGACAGAGAAACGAGCCAGCGAAGAGCCGTGCTTGGGTGCACAAAGGGTTGCTTGCTTCAATTTATTTGTCTGGATCACCCCCACTAGGTCGGAGAACATCGCACGGGACAGTATTCTTAGGTGAAATATGCAATAATTTATTCTTGCTGTGTTTGCTGAAATGCAGCTTTCATGCTGTCGACAGTATTTTTAGGTGAAATATGCAATAATTTATTCTTGCTGTGTTTGCTGAAATGCAGCTTTCATGCTGTCGATTCCTCTGTCATCGGTAGTGGACAGTATTCTTAGTAGCACGTGGCGAGAGTGAAACAGAAAACTAGTGTGGGCACATGACATCAGCTACTGATCACATTCAGAGACACAAAAAACACGCAACAAGTAGGTGACGTGCTGAAGAGGAAAAAAAGAGTATTTTCTGTTTTAGTTTGCGGGCCCAACTAGTACGAGTGAACAGAAGGCCCAGGAAATCCGCGACATTCCACAGCGGGAAATCCTAAGGAATCAGCCCAGGCAGACGCGCATTTCCGCACGGCCCAGAAGGACCATCCGCCGCCGAGACGAAACCCAAACCACTCTAATCCTCGCCGCCGCCAGTGCCGCTCCCGGCGCACCGCCGCAGCCATGCTCCCCCTCGCCCGCACCCTCCGGAGCCTCGGCTCTGCCGGGGCCACGCGCGACGGGGCCCTCCCGGCGCGGCTCCTCCTCTCCTATCTCTCCTCGAGACCGGCCTCGTCGTCCTCCTCCTCCGCGCCGCCGGAGTACGAGATGCCGTCGGTGACGTGGGGCGTGATCCAGGGGCGGAAGGAGCGCCTCGTATCACGCGTGCTGGCGCTCGACTTCCTCCGCTCCGCGGGGGTCTCCGACCCCGCCGGCGAGCTCGAGGCCGTCGAGCTCCCCTCCTCCCTCGACGTGCTCCAGGAGCGCCTCGACTTCCTCCTCCGCCTCGGCCTCTCCACCGACGACCTCTCCAACTACCCGCTCCTCCTCGCCTGCTCCCTCCGCAAGAACATCATCCCCGTCCTCTCCTACCTCGAGAAGCTCGGTGTCACGCGCGCACGCCTCGCCGCCTTCGTCCGTGCGTACCCGGCTTGCCTCCACGCCTCCGTCGCCGTCGATCTCGCCCCCGTCGTCAAGGCCCTACGAGGCCTTGACGTCGACCGCCAAGACATCCCTCGTGTTCTCGAGCGGTATCCTGATATCCTCGGCCTCAAGCCTGACGGCACAATCAGCACCTCCGTTGCCTACCTAGTCGGCATAGTTGGCGTCGCACCACGAGACATCGGTCCCATGGTGACGCACTTCCCTTTCTTCCTGGGAATGAGGGTTGGCACTATCATCAAGCCGCTCTGTGACTACATCACCTCTCTGGGGTTGCCCATGCGGATCCTTGCAAGGATCCTCGAGAAGCGGCCGTACATTCTCGGCTATGATCTTGAGGAGACGGTCAAACCAAACGTAGAAGCAATGCTGAGCTTTGGCATTCGGAAGGAGGTCCTGCCCTTAGTGATTGCACATTACCCACCTATCCTTGGGCTGCCAGTGAAAGCAAAGCTAGCGGCACAGCAGTATTTCTTCAACCTGAAGCTACAAATTGATCCGGATGGGTTTGCCCGTGCTGTTGAGAAGTTACCACAGCTTGTAAGCTTGAATCAGAATGTGATACTGAAACCTGTGGAGTTCCTCCGTGCACGGGGAATCTCCAACGAGGATGTTGCACGAATGGTGGTCCGGTGTCCACAGATTCTTTTGCAGCGGATTGAACTCATGAAGAACAGTGTGTACTTCTTCAAGAGTGAGATGAAGCGACCAATAAGTGAATTGGTGGAGTACCCGGAGTATTTTACGTACAGCTTGGAGTCAAGGATCAAGCCTAGGTACATGAGAGTTGCAAGTAAGGGTATTCGATGTAGCTTGGATTGGTTCCTGAATTGCAGTGATCAGAGGTTTGAGGAAAGGATGAGAGGGGATTTTATTGAAGGGGACGCACTGGGACCTTCGTTCACTATGGGTGGGAAGCTTCAAATGCCAGGCAGGCAGTTAGTTTCAGATGATGAGGAGGAGGATACTGATGATGAGGTGCTATATAGGCGGACAGTCATGCTCTGGTGAGTGTAATCTCTTCTTGTTGCTTCTTCTCAATAAGTCTTTAGAGAATAGCAGTTTGTGAGTGTGAAATTACAAACAATGGCAATCTTTATTTCAGATATGTTAGAGGAAAATTCGGATCCAAAGGTCTTCATGACGGTGTCCAACATCATGATGTAAACAGGTAACTTCTAATTCTGAGATTTTGCATGTAAAGAGCATCTGTTCTGGGCCTGATAATGAAAAGCAAGGAGAATGTATTCGTTAACAGTTGCTTGAAACAGAAATCTTGTAGCAGAAAGTAGATGGCAAAAGGGTTATGAGCTGTAGTCAGAAAATGTATAAGCAAGCATTGTTTATTACATGGTTAATTCATCATTGTTATGGAATGCTATGGAGAACAGGATGAAACTAATTGTCTTCTGTGAACACACTTAATGGGCAGCTGCATTTTGTTCAGTATAAAGTAGTATAGCTGAAATAAAAATTGAAGTAATTTATATATTTTTTTGGCATTTAACTATAGTTGATTGCTTAGTTTTGCTCTCAAGAGTATAGACTATCAGTGTCAGTCAGCACTCAGTGGCACCATTGGCTGATTGCATTTGAAATTGAATGTCATTTACTTGGCAGGCATCCTCACCTACATGGGAAGGCTGTGGTATGAGATGGAAATTTCCTTGGCATCAGTTGAGGTTGTCAGTCACTCAGTCGTCAGAGTTGGCCCATGTAACATCTCTAAAGGGATCATCAAGAACAACACCCAGAGGTATGCCCCTTCAGCAATGTATGAAAGAATTATGGAGGTACAGCCAGGAAGATGTGCTAGTGAAGATAATCTTGCTCCAATGATGAATTGCTGATTGTAGTTTGCTTTCTGGAATGGAAGACGTGATCATGAAATAGGATTCAGATTTTGGTAACTTTTACACTATTTACTGTTTGTAACGCAAACACTTCACACAACTTTTGCTTAACTTGCACGACATGTACAGCTTGCATTGTCTTCCACCAAACCATTATGCCATCCCATTATGTTTGTGGATGTATTACTAGTTTGTTGTTAGATAATTAAGGTAATCTATTATATGCTGTCTTGTTCGATATCACTCTAGTGCCTATTGTCTAGCTCCTGTTTAACTCTGAGTTTGTGGAAATCCATAATAGCAGGCAACATTGCTTGCTCGTGTACAGATTTCTAGGTAAGCATCGGTTCCCATGGCATCGTAGGCTCGTAGCATCAGGATGGACTTTAGGTTAGGGCTAGGCAGCCTCTTTTTCAACTCATATACTAGGTAGAGACTAGAGAGCTGCCCGTACTGGAGGTATTGCAGCCGTGTAATCTGTTTTTTGTTTGTCCATCTGTCATTTCATTGTAGTTCATATGTAGCCTCTGAATTTCTCTCTGTAATGAAAAGGCTTAGCCGCTTCGGTTGGTACCATCCGTCTGTATCTGCACCGACCAATCTGGACTGTAGCGTTATCTAGAGGTGCACCTGCACCAATGTTCAGTTCCATAGGACATGTTTTTCCAGAACTTAAACAAACCGGATCAGGGTTGGTGAAGGCTCTAATCATGACTCATTGTCGGATAACTCAGCCAGTTAATCACGTCATCAGATTAGAGTTGAGATCTCATGCAGAGCTGGAAATGAGCGGAACAAAATTTCCCATGAATAGGAATGCGAGGCAAGAGGATAGAGGCCATTCCTTGGTCCATATCAGAATGTGCTTTACATGCATTGCTCCAAAGTGATCTTATCCACTTCAGCAAGTCAAGCGAAAATTTTAGCAGTGTCATAAAAAGATAATCGGCGACTGGTCCTCTTCCTAGTAGTGATGAAATAGCAGAAGTTTCTGTGGAAACGGCGGTACTGCCAAATTCTGGTGTACCTGAATGAGCTAGTACTCCAATTTTAGCAGTATGCAAAATTTCTCCCCATAACTCTTCCGCTGCACTGAGCATTGATGCGACCAGCAAGTCACTTTTCCAAACTCTATAAACCCCCCTTTCCTTGTACCCAGTACCCATGCACCAAATCGGTCCATCAACTGCTAATTAAGTTTGTGCGTAGCACACGGCAGCTTGCTAGCTACAACAATGGAAAAGTTTGGTAGTGCAAGCTCGCGCGTACCACCACCGGCTCCTGCGTGGCGCTGCGCCGTGGCCTTGGTGCTAGCTCTTGCGACGGTGGTCGCTGTTGATGCCAGAAGTGGATACGAGGCGGCGTCGACGGGCAATAATAATGTGACCAGCGTCGTCTCCTCGAGGGTCGCCGCCTCCTCATCGACAAGGAAGAGCGTCACGTTGATCTGCCGGTCGACGCCGTACCCGGGTGCGTGCAAGACGGCGCTCGCGTCGGCGGAGGCCCACCGCCTTGTTACCGGCGGCGACCCGTTCGCGGCGTCGATGCACTTCACCATGTCCCGCGCCACGTCGGCGCGCGCCATGGCGCGGAGGCTCGCCGCGTCGGCGACCAGGAGCCTCCCGCCGTCGGGCTTCCACGACTGCGCCGAGCTGCTGGAGATGAGCGTGCGCCAGCTCCGCGACGCGCTGGCGGGGTCCGCGTCCGACGTGGAGGGCGCGACCACGTGGCTCAGCGCCGCGCTGACAAACCAGGACACGTGCACCGACAGCCTCGCCGCCGTGCCGCCGGCCTCCGCGACGACGGGGCGCGACGCGCTGCGGCGGCGGGTCGCCGCGCTCGCCAGGTTCATAAGCACCGCGCTGGCGCTGCACGTCGGCAAGGTCAAGGAGAGCATCCCGCCTTCCGCCGCGCCGGCGCCGTCGTCGACCACGTTCCCGTCGTGGGTGACCGAGCACGACAGGAGGCTGTTGGAGTCGCCGGCGGCGAACATCACGCCGGACGCCGTGGTGGCTCAGGACGGCAGCGGCACGCACAGGAGCATCGGCGAGGCGATCGCCGCCGTGACGACGGAGGCTGCGTCGGCGGCGGTGGGCGCCGAGGCGCGCGGAGGAGTTGCACAAGCTGCGAGGAAGGTGATCTACGTGAAGGCCGGGAAGTACGTGGAGCGCGTGAGCGTCACGTACCAGCAGGAGAACGTGATGCTGGTGGGCGAAGGCAAGGGGCGGACCATCATCGAGAGTCACAACAGCGTCGCGGGCGGCTACACCACATTGTCCTCCGCCACCATTGGTAAGTTGGGAATAATCTTGTGATTTACATACTGCGTTAAATTAAGAGTTATGACTACAAGTACAAAAGTGATTTGACAGAGCAGTTGCCCTACTATCTGTTATACGTACGGCACCATACCCACTTAATTTTTTTGGTATATTTGCAGTACCTCATCAAGTACAGAGGGCTGGGCAAGCAAAAAAGATGCTTGTTAGTTGGATTTGATCGTTAGACGCATAAATAAACCTTTATAAGTCATCAAGGTATCCCATCTACATGCAGTACACTAGCAGTACGACGATACATCAATGCATGGCATTTCCACGAAGGCATGCAAACTGCAACGACGACTGATGGCGATGCTGCACTTGCCAAGTCGCTCAGTTTTGACTTATTTCAGAGTTTCGGTTGGCGGCACACTCGTACCGTCCTCTACGTAGTACCAACGCCTTTGATCGCTTGATGCTAACGAGTCCATGTCCATGGTATTGTGGTGCAGCTGCGATGGGCGCGGGGTTCATGGCCAGGGGCCTGAGCATCGTCAACAGCGCTGGGCGGGACAAGGAGCAGGCCGTGGCGCTGCTGGTCACCGGCGACCGCTCCGTGGTGTACCAGTGCGAGATCAAGGCGTACCAGGACACGCTCTTCACGCACTCCAACCGCCAGTTCTACGCCGACACCGACATCGCCGGCACGGTCGACTTCATCTTCGGCAACTCCGCCGCCGTCTTCCAGGGCTGCAACATCCAGGCCCGCGGGCCCGTCCCGGGCCAGCAGGACGTCGTCACGGCCCAGGGCCGGGACGACCCCAACCAGAACACCGGCTTCTCCTTCCACAGGTGCCGGATCACCGGCGCGCCGGACCTCGGCAAGACGCCCGTGTATCTGGGCCGTCCGTGGCGGAAGTACGCGCGCGTGGTCGTGATGAAGAGCTACATGGACGGCTTGATCTCGCCGGCGGGGTGGCTGGCGTGGTCGGACCCGGCGGCGCTCAGCACGCTCTACTACGGGGAGTACGGTAACAGTGGGCCCGGCGCAGGGACGAACGGGCGGGTGGCGTGGAAGGGAGTGCACAGGTCGATGTCCGCCGCAGAAGCCAACGAGTTTACCGTGGCGAAGTTGATCTCGGGGGACTCGTGGTTGGAGAGCACTGGAGTTCGTTACACTTCCGGACTGTAAAAAGGATTGTCACATTCTTGTATTTGTTGTTTGGAACTGATTGGCATGTCGATCTCAGATTTCTTGTTTGAGTGATGAAAATCATTTTGCTCGTTACAAGTCAAAATGCAACCCAGTCGCAGTGTTTCGGTGGTACACGAAGTTCTACTTGATGCTCAGAAAGGCTCCTACCAGCCACAGATTTACCTGTGATCACAAGCTGGTAAACGGTACTCATGCTAATACTTTAAACTACAAACATAACATGAAAAATAAATGGCAAGCATGTACTATTATTTACGGCCCTCAAGTCAGCATAATTACAAGGACGGCCAAGTCAAAGTCTTTGTTCACCTCATAAAACGAATTGTGAGGTTTATATGGACAGGACCTAGTTAATTCACGTTAACTTAGTTCCTTGGGACAATATGATCTAACACTGGAAGTCGTCCAGGTTCACATTTGCAGGTCTCTTCTGCAGCAGGATTTCAGGCCACAGCATCTCATACCATCCACTGAAAAGTGCACCACCTCCTTGCTTACGTGTTTTCTAGCCGTTCCGTCACCTCTCGATCCAGAAGCCCAAGCAGAATACAGCGATTGTATGACCTCGTCCGACAAACCGTTCTGACTGAGATCAAGCACCTTCAGTTGCTTTGCTGAAACTAAGGCATGGACGAGTTCTTCAACAACCTGATAACATTGGTTTCTCTGCGATGAGCTTGCACAGCTCCCATGTGGACCTGCACGGTGGTTCTCATTATCTGCTTCATCTTCACTGTCTGGAACCTGCATGTTCTCAAAATCTATATTCTCTGGAGCAATATCATTGTTCACTGCAGAATTGTTATGTTGTTTTTGATCTGTAGTTGTTGATACTTCCTGCATGTCTTTGTCATACTGCAGTGCTCCCTGGGCAAAGTTAGCATTCCCAGCTACGCGTAGCTCCTCCAATTGGTCATTATCTGAGCAAAGTAGAAGATTTACTAGTTTGATGCAGAAACTGTTGTTGAATACAATTGTTTCTTACCTGATAGCGCCTGAATAATACGAACAATTCCCATGAGTCCAAGGTTGCATCTGTCAAGAGTGAGAGATCTGATACTACAATGGGGATTCACAAGCATTGCGTGAATAGCATCACATCCCTGCATTGTAAGATGTAACTCAAATGACCACACTACCAAGATATGAAAATGCATATTAACGAAGCATCTGAGCAAAGAAATTAAACCTCCAGGTTGATGGAGTTTCCTGCAATGTTTAAGTCAAGGATATTGATTCGAGAGAGATTTGTACAGATTTCTGTGAAATCTGGTGCTGTAAGCCCACAATTAGATAATTCCAACCTCAGCAATTCATGAGATGCACAAGACAGCACCTCGGTAAGCCTGATTGTTCCAACCTGCATAAATAGCAGCATATATAAGATGCCATGTTTGCATACAGGCCCAAGCAAAGACATTGTTTGAAAGAAAGAAAATGAAATGTAAATTTACCGGTCCAATGGAAGTTCCACCTAGCAGAAATCCTGATAGGCATGTGGATTGTGCAAGTGAACAGAGCTTATCAACCATTAACTTATTCAATTTAATACCAGTCAGGCTTAGTTCTGAAAACCTGCAAGGAGAAAAAAAAAATTGCATGTCTGGTCTATTATTCACAGCACATTTGTATCTATGGACAGATATGGAGGAAATTTGTGCTAACCTTGTCAGCGAAGCAAGTTTGGAGAAGAGGTTAAGCATTGCAGTGCCAGAAATTGGATTGTTCTTTCCTGTCAATTGCATGGAATTTGAGGATATGCATATGAATATTGTTAATAGAACGAATATAAAAGACACTAGAGCATCGTGTGGCATAAGTACCTAATGAGAGATGTGAAAGGACCGACCCTTCATGGAGTGCATCTGCCACCTTTTGAACAGTTCTTGATGTGATAGAACATTGCTCAATGTTCAAGCTATAGAGTGCTGTAACAAGTGTAAACAATACATACAGTGCATGACAAGCCCAAACAAGACAATCCAGGAAAACTTGTGAAGTCTACATCCTGGTTTTCTTCTTCTCTAAGATTTTATAGGTGTTCTTTATCGATATGTGGAGGGCTAAATACCTTTGCACTTTTGCAGGATTGTGAAGATGTAAGAACTGCAGGCATCTGTGAGGCGATTACCAGATAGATTAAGTACTTCTAATCGCTCAGTCATAACAGCACACTCACATATCTGTTAAACAGTAAATCAGGAAGCGAGTGACTTCATAATTGTACCTTAGAAAACAATATATATTGCAAAGTAAGATATAACTATTTGATTATTTCCACTCTAACCCACAAGGGATGATGAGAGCAGCACATTGTTTTACTTTGGTAAGTAGATTTACGGGAATGGCAAAGTACCTGAAATAAAGCAGTTGGACCAAAGCGATTACAGTGTAAGTCCAGAGTCAAGCCACCATATGTTTGACTAGATGAAGCAAATATATGCTGAAGGCTTTCAATAGTTTCGTTGCCTGCAATTTGAGAACAGAAATGCTTCATCATTATGGATATATAATAGGCAAATAACAAAAGAGCAAAGTAGAGCTTCCACACTCTTCAATTAAATTTCATGAAACATGCTCTGAAGTCAATGATTTGAACCTCTTGAAAGAGCATACAAGCAATACAAACAAGAAGATTTCTAGAATCTCTTCGGTGTTACAGGGCCCTATAGAAACAATCATTTAGCTGAACTGGTTTTCAACAGTGTTGTCGAAGTATGGTGCAAACGATAGAATGGAAGTGCTTAGAGTTATAATGGGTACCTAACAAGTTATGAGAAAGATCCAACACTGCTATTGTTTTATGGGATCTTAGAGCATTAAGAAAGGGCGTGATTGACAGATCCTGCAGTCCACAATCAGAAACAATGACTTCATCTTCAGAGACCTGTCAGCAGCAAACAGGAAATAGGTACATGTTTGGAAAAGTTATCTAGACATGCCTGGTGAAATTATAATTCTGACTATAGTCATACATATGGAACAAACTTACCTCAAGATTATACAGCTTTCTCAGCAGCTTCTTATTGGGTGCTTCTGATAGCTTCTTGCAGAAATCAACATATAGTTTCAGTAACCGCTTTGGCACCCAATCTTCAAAGAAATATGGTATGTCAGAACTAACTGATGGATAAAATATATGTAACATGTTTCAAAGTTGTTTTGTGAGAGAAAAATGTGCTCTTCTCCGCTAGAAGCTCTTTCTTGCCAAGTAGCGAGGCTAGGAAAGGGGGTTATGGGCATGCCCAATGCAATTTTCGTACATGTCAAAGCACCCGTATAGGAATAGTAGTCCTAGGAAGATAGTTTAGAACTTGGCATGTTCATTTTGAAAGACAATTTACATACCAGCAATAACAACATCAACACATTTCTGTTCAGAAGCAAGTTGATCAACATAATCTATTGATGGTGGTGCATCATCCAATACCTCTCCGCAGTACCTGAGTTCCCCGATGACAGGCAACAAACCTAGAAAGCAAAATAACCAGGAAATTCTCCATCAGCAAAACCGAGTAAAGATAAAATGCAAAGCTTCCAATAACAGGATAACCTGGCAAAGCAAGATAAATGCGAAGGAAAAGTAGAAGCTAATTTATGAGAAAGTATAACACAAACCTTTGACCTTCTTATCGTCAGAAATTTGAAGATAATATACACATGCCACTTCCACTTTGAGAGACTCGATGTCAAAAGCACCTTCATGTACACAAGCACGATCATCCAAGTAAACCAAATGCTCACCAATTCTGAAGGCCCAGAAATGCTGCATATTACAAAACATCCTACTTATTCAAACAATACAAGGCAACAACAACAATAAAGCCTTTTGGTCCCATCAAGTTGGGGTAGACTAGAGATGAAATCCACAACAGCCAAAACACAAGGACAAACAACAAAAAGGAAGAGAAAGAAAAGAAATATCAATAATAGAATGCCTTTCGAGGCCTCATCTAGGTCACCAGACATGTCCACAATGCCATAGGAGGCCACAAGGTGTGCAGTGTACGAAGCACCTAGTTGCTAAGCCATGTTCACAATGCTACAAAAGCCTCAAAATATGCACAATAGGAGCAACTAGGAAGAGTAGTGTGCTCCAGCAGCGCCGGTGTAGTCATGCCTGTCAACAAAGAAGGGAAAAAAGAAGAGAAAGTAACAAAATATGGTTTATTGGACTGTAATTGGTTACAACCATTCAACCATATCAATGCAACTTGTGTGTTTCTGTAACCCTTACACGATGCTCATAGCCATGCAGAAATCCTCTCCTCACACTGCTCACACTCCACACGGATGCCCTGCCGGCATCCATCATCTCACTGTGAGGAATAGCAAGATCGGAAGTCAGCGTCCTCTTCCCCAGTGGCAAAGCTTCGATCAGAAATCAGCAGGGCCAACAAAAAAAATATAGGCCACAGCAGGCCAAGTTGTGGGTTTTAGCAGGGCTGTAGCATGAAGCAAAGCTGGGAAAAGATAGTTCGCATAGTGGTTTAAGTATTTTTTGTTTTGCCGGTCAGTGGTCACAGTGAACACAACAAGCCCCCCCCCCCCTGGCACACACACCACCACCCCAACAACACACATACTTCTCTGTAATATTGGAAGCCATCTGTCCCCAGTGTAAAAAGGCTTGTCTCTTCTTTTTTGGGTTCCTTTGGGTTTCATCTCTAGCCTACCCCAACTTGCTTGGGATAAAAAGGCGTTGTTGTTGTTGTTGTATCTGTCTCCAGTGTAAGCCACCAGAAGCCACCAATTTAGAGAGGCCACTGCAAATCTCCATGTAACTTCGTCACCACTTCAATGGACGCCACCTCACGGCCAGAGTCACCTTCCATGTCAGTGATGTCCTGCCACCTGAAGTTGTCCTGATCCGCATGCCTCGATGCAACCTCAACTGGGGGCAACAACCTCTCTAGTGTATGCTGCAGGGAGGCCTGAAGTGGATAATTTACGGAATTGGTTCATGGAAGTGGATGATGTATGGTCTTCCAACTACAACCGATCTAAGCTGGGATAATCTATTCCAATTTTTAAAACTAAAACCAAGTTTACATTAATGGTGGACGTTAACCAAGTAATTAGCTGAATCAGGCAGAGCTCAAAGGAGCAAGGGAGAGCTCAAAGAAATAAATTAATAAACTTAAGAGTAAGGGGCACTGTCGATGTAGTTTTTACATGCTCACACTCAAAAGGAACTATAATTTGACAACCATGAGAAGATAAGTTTAAAAATAATACTTACATGATTAACATCTATGGAATGAAAACCAACAGCATTTTGGCTTTCATGATGACTGTTTAAAGCAGGAGTACTAAACTTGGAGCCAACTGCTTCTGATATGGATGCTGACACCTTGCCTATGCTGGAAACACCTAAATCTATACTTTCAAAAGCATGGCCAATAGGACTACTTGTTTTGAACGAACAGATACTCTCCTCAGCAGGGCAGGGTGCATCCCTGCTTTCATTAGGGTGTAAAGCAACCTGCAGATGGATAAGAGCTCTCAGTGACAGTGTCAAGGGACTTCAATAATATTATGATGAGAAAGTCAACAATCGACTCTTAAATTCTCATCATCATCTGCTGGAACCAATGAGAACCAGCAGGTGTCAAGGGACTTCAATAATATTATGATGGGAAGTCAACAATCAACTCTTAAATTCTCATCATCATCTGCTGGAACCAATGAGAACCAGCAGGTGCTATGGAAGTGTGAACAGTGTGGTATCTCAATTTCCTATCAAGAACATAAGAAGAAAGGATTGGGAGTGTTGTATTACCTTATTTCTGTTCATGTTTGCTCCATTATCTGTTGTCCATACATGAAAAGAAGTCAGTACAATCAGGATATAAATGTCAATCATCACAGCATCCAAGGATACAAGTACAGTTGCTAATAAACCTGTACCTGAGATGGACATACTATCTGCTGGACTAGTTGATGTCTTTTTTGACGGAAGAATTTCATGACTCTCTTCGACCTCGTCATCTGATAAGACAACACGAACACGCTTTCTACCAACAGAGTGGTTAGTACATGATCTACTTGAAACTGTTCTAGTGCCTTCAACGATATCACATAACTCAACAACATTCCTGGAGGGACTACGTATCTTGGGTGCCTTGATCTTGGATGAGCTCCTACTTTTTTGAACAAGTGAAGCAAGAGTAACATCATCATCATCATGTTCCTCAGAATATTTACTTGCAACCAGATCATTTTCCTCTTCAGGAAGCGTATTATCAGATGCATTGCCACCTTCTGTGTCAGTTTCTGAGCAATAATCACTAACATTGTCCCTTGCTTCAGGTTTATTTAAACTTTGTTTCAGGTTGACTATTTTTTCCCGCAGTTTGCTAGAAAACGAATCACTTTAGCAACAGGATCACATAACAACATTATATGCAGCACGTTTTCTTAACAACTTACTCGGTTTCCTCAATTTTATCAAATCTGACCATGTTGCTGTAATGCATATTCTCGAGGGCTTGAAGTTGCGTCCGAGGTCGGTCTGCTTCCACAGCAAACCTGAATATTATAGAAAAGTAAAGTATCATAAATAAAGGTGGATACATATGACAAAGCAGTTATATGCATGGACATACACAGAACATATATATAAATCTAAAACAGCAACGTGGGATTCAATAAACTCTTATGTCACGGATTGTACATATGTTGATAAAAGTAAAAAGGTTTGGGTATTAAAAATAGCTTTGCTCCTTTGATTTAAGTTGAGTGTGTCACCTTAGAAGGTTAGTGACAGTAAGCTGTATTCAAAATACAAGCACTCCAAATTTCTCAATTCTAATATACCATTTTTCATATATTCAAGAAATGAGAGCTTAGGTGCATTAAAAAAATGATAGTGACTGGACATCGCATGTTTCAATTTCTGGAACATCAAAGAACGTGTGTCTCAATATTTAAATTGACAGGAAGGAATGGAGATATTGCCTGTAGCCTTCTTCATAAGATTGCAATGCACTAGCCCAGTCACTATAAGAATCAAGAACATTCCCAATGTTCACTTTTGCTAATGCTTGCCCCTGAATTGTACATCCAATGTGAGCATGCTATGAAACTGGAAGCATGAATTAAAGGAGTAAAAATACAAGTAAAGACATGCAGACTCACCTCCAAGTTTCCAATTGAGCGATACATGTTCCAACTTTTATTCAACCATTTCCGAGCTTTGCTGAAATTTCTAAGATGTAGGTATGATTCTCCGATGTATAGAAGAGAATCACTCAGCTTTTCCTTGTCACAAAGTTCATTTGCTACCCGTTTTTTCATTTTTGAAAATTCCTTGTACTGGAGAACAAAATAATTTACATGAATGAGCCATGAGCCTATTATACAGCACCTTACTACCTTGTTTAATGTTACTGGAAATTCATGGCAGTAGCTAGTACAATGGAAAAGCAGGAAAATAATCTATGTGGTCCAAAACAGGTGCCGACACTAGCAATGTGTAGAGTTTGAGTAATGATATGGTGACAGATCATCTGATTGTAGTTCGAAACCAAATTCACTTGTTTGGTTACAGGACCAGCATGGCTTGATCCATCATTGTCTCATTCCTTACAAACAAATTTTAAGTGTAACAAATGGAATGGAATCATCCAATCAAAATTCATAGAATGATCCCATGGCAGACCATCTTATATGGGTAGATTCCTTAAACCAAACAGGCCGTAAAAGAACCAAAGAAATTCAGGATAGCTGAAACAGTTCAGTTGTGTAAATATTGATACACGCAGTTAAGCAGAACTGCAGAAGTTATAATCTCACGATATTTGTGTAACGAGGTTCCAAACAAAAGATCAATGTTTCTGACTACCAAAAAACATTGCAAGGAAACACTATGCCCTATCTCAGTAAAAGGTATGCTTGGTTGATCAATTGTCTTTCAGAGTCCAGGAGATGATATAGTTTCAGGACTGCAACTCAAAATATTGCACAGGAGTAACACTGCATGTTACTTCTCATGTGCAACCAAGAGGTAGGGGGCATGCATAAACTATAGTATGAAAATGCAAAATCCATTTTCTGGGGAAGATCCAAAAAGTAATGAAATAATTTCAAACAGATATAAGATTCAAGCTTACAGCTAAGTTACGTGCCTAAAGATCATAAAGTCAAATAACATTCAATTTACTTACTTTTTGCCATGCAGCTATCTTGTCTGCCTTTGTGGCAAGATTATCCAACCATTTGTACTGCTCAAGGAGGAGTTTTCTCTCATTGGATGTTCCACGAGCATTAGAAACATCTCTGATAAGTTTTTTTAGCTTCTGCTCATCTTTCTTCAACTCCTCAAGTACTATGGCTGCTTGTTCAACTGTTTCAATATTCCCTTGAATTTGTTCCATCAGTGCGTCCTCATCCTCTAAGCACTTTGCTATTTGAAGAGCTTTATTGTAACAAAGTTTTGCATCTTCATACTTTTGAACACGAGAATGCAACTCCCCCAGATTTACGAATCCCTTTGCCTCACCTTGAGGATGGCGTATTTTTCGACATATCTCTATGTCCTTCTCAATGTGGCCTTTGGCTTTATTCCAGTTGCGTAATGCCGTATAAACGTTCCCTAGATTATGATGGAGCCTGGTACGAGCTTCGTCATATGCATTTACCTCTTCATCATCACATAGCTTCAGACCCTGGATAAGTAGTTTCTCAGCGTCTTCATAGTTATCAAGTTCCAGCTCAAGCATGCCCATATTATTGTATGAATCAATAAGCTCCCTTAGAAAACCAGACTTTTCAGATGGCGATTTCTCCTTTAGATTCCTTGCCAGTTTCATTGACAATTTGAAATACTTCTTAGCATTCCTTACAGCGATGTGGTCATATTCATTTTTCCGAAGGATTTCATAGTATGTTCTCCCAAGCTGTGTGTTAGCTCGCTGCTGTTCCACAAGGTCATCAGACTCCTTTGCAAGCAGTAGGTGCTTCTTCTGTCAAACCAGCAAGCATCAAGGAAAAGGGTGCATGAGGTCACGAAGTATAAACAGTAAAATAGACAGCTTGAGTAACTTTTGAGTATTATTCAAGTACTGAACATCCTGATAAAATAATAAAGTTAGCACTTAACACCACAAGGGTGGTAATAAAACACCAACCAAAAGGGTAGCTTGATTATTCCAATCCCCCAAGTTATAATCATCTCAAACAAACTAAACCACCCAATGTGTCCCTAGCATATTACTGCCAACCTGAGATACAGCTGATTTATACAGTGCACATCACCAATACCAGTTAACATATAATATACTAGCCGTATCAAATTTTGATAAGATGCACCACTAGGTACCACAGTCACAGTGGGCATCCAAATGAGCGAGATTGCCCCAATGTTGAGACAAAAAAAAATGTTTCTAATACCATAATTTCAACAACCAAACATCGCACTTATCCATAGGCAGCCCAATTACATATCAAAGACATATGCTACGGAATGGTACAAATCACAGAACACATTAGTTCAACTGCACACGCAAATAAAACTCCATTCTAAAATTTCAACCTCCCAATGCAACCTCTGCTACTAAACAGACAAAGCTATGGTCAGCGATGACTGTAAGACAACTGAGGCAGTGGCGAGTGAGGAGTGACCTGGTAGGTGAGAGCCTCGGATAAGCGGTCGAGTCGGAGGTAGACCTCGCCGAGGGACTGGCATGAGGGGAGGACTTGACGCTGTGGGAGGTACTTGACGGAGATGTCGTAGTCAATCCGCAGCCATTTGAGCGCCTCGACGTACTCGCCGCGGCGCTTGTGGATGTCGCCGATGGTGTTGGCCCAGCGCGCCTCCTCCTCCCGGTTCCCCACCGACTTTGCCTCGCTGTAACCGCGCTTCGCATGCCGCAGCTCATCCTCCTCGTCCTTCTTAGTCCGCCCGCCGCCGCGCCCCATCGCCGCAGCTAGGGTTCCGGCCTTTTTTTCTTTTTCTTTTCTCCACCCAAAATTCCCTTGACCAGGAGGGAGGGAAGGAAATGACTGGATGGAGGGGATCTCCCGCCAAAATATTCATTCAGGGTGCTGCTGTGTTTCTGGGGGTTTTTTTTTTTTTTTTTTTGAGGGAATGCTGTGTTTCTGGTGGGCCTGATGAGAATGCACACAGATATGAGTCTGCCGACATAGGCCCATTCAAGATGGGCTTCAATGACGTTCGCCTTTTATGTAGTTTTGAGTTCATCAATTTCCTCTCGAGAAAAGGAGACGAAATATTTTCAT
The DNA here is from genome assembly GCA_030378355.1 of Eleusine indica. Classification (NCBI taxonomy): domain Eukaryota; kingdom Viridiplantae; phylum Streptophyta; class Magnoliopsida; order Poales; family Poaceae; genus Eleusine; species Eleusine indica. Next base: position 2,165,761 of record CM059495.1, read on the forward strand.
CAACTGTAATACTTTTTTTGCGAATTACTCGTTCCTTCTGATGAAAGTATTCTATCATTCTTTCAAAAAAGAAGTATGCTATCACTAAAACGTTGGTCGGAATTCTAAGAAAACTCTTTGCGGAAACAAAAAAATAATCCTAAAAACACGATAAAATCAAAGACTAGTGTCTTCCATAAGAATTGGTAGTACATTCCAGCTTGTCTAACCAACCAAACTGGTGAGTCGCGCCGAACATGCTGATCAGTGATTAGTCTAAGCTAGCCCCCCTACGACTCCAAAAAGCTTGGCTATAGCAGCCGGTGGACTGGACAAAGCCAAATCCAAGCATCTGGGCCCGTGTCTGCTCGGCCATGCTCCTCGCCTGGCGTGATCAAGCCGAGCGTTGGCGATCCGATATTCGGATTCGACACGGACCGCTGCGTGGTCGACACGATTATGTCGGCAGCCAGCACGCGCGTGCGTTCCCTATAGATTCCGCGAAGCCACGGGGAGGAGCACCTCGTGCTCGCTGGTTCACCGCTGCCTGTTCGCTGGTACGCTGCCTGCTCGCTGGCTCAAAAAAGAATGCAGCAGGTTGGATGGTTGCGTCGTGCGAGCGCTAGTAATCTACGACCGGTCATTTTTTTCCACAAGGAAATGGTGGCCTCCGCTTACGACGTGAGCATCAGAATGGGAGCCTTGCTTTGTTTTTTTTATAGTATATGCGTTGATGTGTGCGTTATCAAAATCAGAATGGGATTGTTGCTGCAGCGCTTCGATATACTTAGAGTGTGTTCGTTTTTTTATCTAAATTTTAGTATTATCATATCGAAGTTAAATATATGGATTAAATATAAACTAAATATAAAATTAACTATACAATTAAATGTTAATTTATGAGATAAATTTATTAAACTTAATTAAATTATTATTAAAAATATTTACTGTAATATTATATTATCTAATTATGATCTAATTAGTTTTAATAGATTTATCTCGTTATTTAGAGGATGAGTTATGGATTGGATTTTGTTAGTAATCTATATTTAATACATATAATTAGTATCTTAATATTAATTAGATTAATCTAAAAATTAGTGGTCAAATACACCCTTAGTTCGCGTCGTCGGAAACGAGAGAGGGATGCATCAGAAACAGGACACTTTTCCGCGGCCGCGTGCACCGACGTCTCCGCTCCGTACATGTACATCATATTGAGTCATGGAAAGACAGGGTCACATGGTTCCCTTTTTCTTCTCTCTGCTTCAAGTCCAAGGTTTTTGCTGATTGGAGTTGTTGTCCCCGATCATGAACGCTTCTCAATTAGTACTACTGTACCACCTAATGCGGTATCATGTACTGATTACGTCCAACGACGGCTTGATCGGTGTTGCAGACTTGCAGCGACTATTTCATCGTTCGTTAGAAAGCGCTGTGCGGGCAATATCAGGCGTAGAATTACTTCATTCGACACAATTATTAGGTTCTCAAAATACTCCATTAGGAGATTAGGACTGTACGTAGCAGCGAGTACCTGACCAGCATGACAAAGCACCCGTAGTTTTACGTCCCGCAGATAGCTGCTGTACAGGAGTGTACGCGTACTCGATGTCAGACCAGCCGGCAGGAAAGGTACTATCTCACGCATGATACAAGTTGCGAATAATTAATCGATCCTACTCAAGCTAGTGTGCCAAACGGCTGTTGTACCAAATTGGTGTCAAAGAATGGGAGGGTCCAAAGATGGCGGCCAACCCGGCGACGTTTTGTAGAAGAGTTCCGTTTGTAGAAAGAGGCAGAACGCTGGTCGTTAACCGCGACAAGCATGTTTTCCGTTCAGGCACTCGCACGTCGCACAGAGCAGAGTGGTCGGGCATGGACTATAGCGGCGCATCTAGATGTTCTGGAGCTGGACCTGGCTGCCTGGACAAACCTCGTGCCTCTCCTCTGCAGAGCGTAAGCACCCGTGTTGCCTTTCTGAAGTTTGACAGGCCGTGCAAGGCGACTGTTGAATGAGAATATGCTGTCTCCAGACTTACCTGACGACGAAGCTGCGATCGACTTGCGGAACTGGAATATATCTACCCTACAAATAGGGTCTGTGACATTGGCAAAGCGATGCTTGAAAATTTGGTGCGTCTACATGTTGGTCAGTCGGACTGCATCATACAGCCAAGATATACTGGTTAGAAATGTTCAGACGACACGTATATAGCCAACTTCAACGATTGACTGTCGAGTTTGATCAGATAAAAAAAAAGGAGGAGCCGTCGACTGGCTGGCCAGTCAAAAGTAATTAGTAGGTGACACAGTAAAGTAACAATAAACTAAAAAGTACGTACAACAAGTTGCACCCGCCGGCCGGCCACCTAGTCCAGCAATCACCATCACGGGTAATTTGGCTAATGCTCATGCTTTTAATCTCACAAGTCCAGGCGTCCAGCACCACCCCAGATGCCAATCACCTTCAATAATCAAAGTGAAAATGACAGTGCCAGAGGCTTTGGAAACGGCACAGTGAAAAAACGTGGTTCTCACTTATGACGACGGCTCCTCCAGATAGACGACGTCTCGTCGCGTGTGCAGCACAAGAAAGAGAGGAGATAAAAAGGTTCCGTGACCGGAGGCGTGTGCGTCACCTTTTGGTCTTTGCTGGGCCGCCGGAATCGGGGGCTTGTGCGTCGGCACGGGGTTGCTTTCGACCGACGACTCAGGAGAGACGACGGAGGCGGCGGTCTAGCGGTGGACTCGAGAGCGGAAACGTGCCGAAATCGATCGGAAAATGCCGGGGAGGAGATGTGGTTTCTTCGTCTTGGTCGATGCCCGTGTCATGGCGGCAACAGCAGCAGACTACCTAGGCGCATCATCAGTTTTGCATTTACGTTTACCTCAGCTTCTAACTACTGCCAGTTTTAGCACCCATTAACGGCAAGATCGCACTTAATGACAGCAATATTGAGTAGCAGCCTCAGAGACAGCAGGCACTGGCCATGCGATGCGGCCAGCCGGCTACGGCGTCGTTTGACCAAACCGTGCTACGACGGTAGTACGAGTAGCTAGCTGTACCAGAAACAAAAACAGGGGCGTTCAAAGGTATTTTCCGGCCCGTTCGTACTGTTCATGTCCTCTAAAGTTTGGTCATCAATTATCTTGCAAACTTCATTTGATCACCATTTACGAACGAATATCTTAGAGAATATTTTTAATAAAAAGGATACTGTATATACAACTGTTTAATACATTTCAGCTATTTAATAAAAACCGCAAGATCATAGCAATCATTTATAGCAAAGAATTAATAAAAGCATGCTAATAATATCGTACATCCAATTTCCACTCGTCTAGATCCAAAGCACACCGCCGTGGTACACCGTACACGACTCTCCTCTACGACCAAAATCGTGCAGATTTTTCGAAGACTACCCCCGTACTATCTGTACCTTTTTCCGTCGCGACCTCGTAGCTTTCGCGTCATCCCGTGCACGCGTCCTCTGTCTGACGTATGGACCCCACCACGCGTCCTGGCACCTACCAGCCTCAACCCACACCACACAGCCAGCCCATATAAAGGGCCCACCCCTGCCACGCTCCCCAAACGTTTCGCCCAGGTAAAACTCGTTTACCATTTCGCCTTCCTAAGCCACACCTGCTTTTCACTCCTCTCGATCCGGCGCGGCGGCGGCGGAGCACCCGGCGACGACCGAGCCATGTGCGGCGGCGCGATCCTCGCGAACCTCACCAAGCAGCCGGGGCCACGGAGGCTCACGGAGGGGGCCCTGTGGCCCGAGAAGAAGAAGCCCAAGAGGGGCGGGGGTGGCGGCAGGCGGTACCCCGCGGGGTTCGCGGAGGACGATGAGGACTTCGAGGCTGACTTCGAGGAGTTCGAGGTGAACTCCGGGGAGTCGGATTTGGAGCTGGGACAGGGGGAGGACGACGACGTCGTCGAGATCAAGCCCTTCGCCGCTAATAGGAATTTCTCTGGAGGTATTAGCGTAGCCTTGGCCTGGCAAAGTTTCTATACGTGTCTGCGGTTTTCGTGCTTGATTGATGTAGGCGATTGGAATCTAAGAGGGTTGATTGGGGAATTTTTGGAAGTTAGGTAGTTGGTGAGGGTTTGGTAGGTGGCTTGGTGGCTGGATTCGGAAGGAAGAGAAATTTTGTGGATTGTTGTTTAGAGGTTGCATTTTGGATTAGTTGGGAATTGAGAAATTAGTTGTATGTGCTTATGTTTTTGGGGATTCGTGAGCTAATGATCCGATTCGGGATGATTCTTAGGTCTTTTGTCTCAGGATTCTGTAGTGATGAGAAAAGGTTGTCTGTGTTTTGGTGATCCTGAAATTAACTGGCTGGGATTCGAGGAAGGCAACTTGATCGATAGATCTTGGGATCTCTACATTTGTAGGCTTCGATAGCGACTTCCATGATTATCAAATGTAGAAATGGATGCCTATTCAGAATTTAAATTGTCTAACTAATTGTATTATAAGACTAGTTCTCCTTGGGTGCTTATTCTGCCATAGTCTTGAACTTTTGGTATCACTTATGGCTGTAACTTTGTGTAAGAATAGGTTTGGACTCTGCTTTCAACTCTTAAGTGTACAGGATTTATGGTGTTGTGCTTAGCATCTGCCATGTTACATGCTCCTCATATGATTATATTATGTGCTAGTTTGATCGGCAGCTGTGGTAGAGCCGTTATCCCTGACTATTTGCTCAAGTGGTTATCCTTTTTTTTTTTGTTGACAAAACTGTTTCTTGCCCTGCTTTATTGAAAGCAAAATTAATTGATTAATTTTAGTCATTGTAAATCAAACTGCAGGTCATTGTAGTGACTTTATGGAAGCCAGCCTTTTGATCCCCTTATTACGAATAACTTTATCGTGCATTCGTGCTTGAATGTAGATTTTACAGCTTTCATTTTGACTAGAGAAAGAATTGTCCTGTCTGGTGCATGTGTAAAATGCTTCAGATACAATTGTATAGTGATATAATGGTACACAGTAACAAGGTTCATAAGATTGAACTGTCTTGTTGCAAACATTTAGCTATTTTTTTTGTGATGTTCCGTTAATGGGATGAATTTTCTGCTTTCGGATGGTGTGATTTCAACGTTGAGTACCTACTAAGAGTTCTTTCATCATTGAATAAATTTATATGATAAAAAGAGACAATGATACTTAGACAATTCAAATTTCCCTTCCTTTGCAGATGGCTTAAGCACCATGACTACTGCTAGTTTTGATGGTCCTGCAGCAAGGTCAGCCAAAAGGAAGAGAAAGAATCAGTACAGGGGTATCCGTCAGCGCCCCTGGGGTAAGTGGGCTGCTGAGATCAGAGATCCTCGCAAGGGTGTTCGTGTCTGGCTTGGTACTTACAATAGTCCTGAGGAAGCTGCAAGAGCCTATGATGCTGAAGCACGCAGGATTCGTGGGAAGAAGGCCAAGGTTAACTTTCCTGATACACCAACTGTTGCTCAGAAGCGCAGAGCTGGACCGGCTAGTGTCAGAGCACCTAAGTCAAGTTTTGAACAGAAACCTGCTGTGAAAGCAGCTGCGAACAATCCTATTAACACAAATGGCTCCTTCTACCCTTCTGCCGACTACACATCAAACAAGCAAGTTGTTCAGCTTGATAGCATGACATTCTCCCCTGCCAAAAACACTCCTGCTCCCATCGAGGATCCTATTGTGAATCTGCATTCTGACCAGGGGAGCAACTCCTTCAGCTGCTCAGATTTGGGCTGGGAAAATGATACCAAGACTCCAGACATAACATCCATCACTCCGGTTTCTGTCATAGCTGAAGGTGATGAATCCGAGTTTGTGAACAGCAATGCCAACCTCTCACTGGTTCCTCCTGTTATGGACAACAATTCTGTTGATTTCACTGATGGACTGACAGATTTAGAGCCGTACATGAGGTTTCTTCTGGATGGTGGTGCAAGTGAATCAATTGATAGTCTTCTGAACCTTGATGGATCACAGGATGCAGTCAGCAACATGGACCTCTGGAGCTTTGATGACATGCCCATCTCTGGTGATTTCTATTGAGGAATTTGAAGCCTGGCAAATAGAAATATGTACATAGGGACAAAGGTATGCATTGTTAATTTAAAGATGGGATTTTTTTTCTGGAGATCCATGCATTTTTCATTGTCCTGATGTTTTCCCTCTGTTTCAGGAATAAAGACTATGGGGGGATTGGGAAGCACCTGCTTGGCACCTTGGGGTGGCATATGCTTATGTCTAACTTCGATGCAAAAAGTTGCATTCTGAAACTCATCTGTTATGACCTGTTCCCTATTTGACTGCGTTTATATGACGCAATGAGACTGAGTTTTCTTTTTATCTTTGTCATTGATACCATTTATGGGTTTAAACATAACTATTAATCGGTGGTGTCTTATGCACTTAATGCCTGTTCATGCGATATTGTTTGTGGTATTGTTGTGCTGCAGTGATTGGTGGGTTCTGGCTGAATAAAACTACCATACCTCAGGATTTGGAGTTGAGTTTAGTTAGTGATCTGTATTGCTTTTGTTATAGGTGTACTAAATTTGATATTCTTTTGTACCTGTACGACTGCATCTTAGCACAGACTGGTTGTGCGTTCATGAAAAAAGTCGTGATCCTGATGAATGTTTTACTGTTATTCGGTGGGGTGACAAGGATTACTTCTGCTGCAGCTTGATTCCTCGATTTTTTTTTCTGGTGTGTATGTGTGTTGAAAAAAATTTGACTAGCTGTGCTTTCATGAAAAAGTCGGGATCCTGACCTGATGAGAGTTTTACTGTTATATTTCACTTATGGGGGTGATAAGGAGGATTGTCTTCAGCTGCAGCCTTGGTTCCAAGTTTTTTTTTTTTTGAAATCAGAGACGAGTCCAGGCACAGAGTTCTCTGTTTGAGATATTTTTTTAGACCTAGATGAATTCAAAGCAAAGATCTGCAAGCTTCAGCATAAGAATGTCTCTCTCATCTGTCTATTCTAGATGGTCTTGTGATATTATGATATGCTTGCTTCTCAGTTGAGTATATTCCAGTTGCTCCGTTCTTGATTTGATGCCGACATAGTGCATATCACCACCTTGATTTTGATGCCCACTCACGGATCTGGTTTCTCCATTCGTTGTCTCTCTTTCGGAGCAATCATGATAATCACATGGCGTCTAATAAACAGTCGTAGTGAAGTTATTGGACTTTGATTAAGACATCAAACACTGGTTGAGAGGAAACATATGTACCTGTGACGATTTTTGTGCTGTGTAAAATTCTGTATCGCCAATTAGGAAGACTGAACAAGAAAACTGTATCTGAAACTTGTACAGATTTCAGCGGGCATCTGCCGAAGAACCTTGACTACAGACACTGAAAATTTGTGACTGTTGATGTAATCCTTTCAACCTTGGCAATGCTGTGAGCCAAAGTAAACACCTCCGGCGCACAGGTTTTTGCTGTGATTTTGGGTGCATATTAGCACGGCATAACCTTTCGACAAAGAGGGACGCATGGATCTCATGTGGTTCTACACGATGACGGATAAGATGTCGATGCACTGTTCAGCAACTGGCTACGATATGCTCTTCGGTTGTCCCTCGATGGTGCTAGGCTACCACCTGCTGATAGCTTCCATTGGAACAATCTCAACAAATTTTTGTCTTGAAGTGTTTCAAGGTTTTTCCTAACGCATCCCAATCCTAGAAATGTGCCAAGGTTTTTGGCTCCCCTACCATTTCTCTTCATTTATCAAAACACTGGAACGGCTTGTTTTCACCAATTCTTGGAAAACTGTCTGGACTGTTGCAGTGAATTGGTTAGGTTTGGAGGATATATAGCCATACGTCCAAGTACATGCTCTGAAAAATCTCAATCCCTGGCCAACCTGCTACCCCTCATTCAATCTGACCAACCACAAGGCACGGAGGATACATATCACGTACTCACATTTGCATAGTCATTAAGAATTATATTAGAAACAAATATATTACTCCTCCGTTCATATTTACATGTTGTTTTTAAGTTGGACACGAAAAATAAAGAGAAGTAAAAAGATAAGTGCACTGAAAACGAAAAGGAGAGAGATAGAGATAAAGATGTAGTATAAAAAGAGAATATTGTATTAGAAAAAGAGAAATATGCTCTGAGAAGCAAAAATGACATATAATTAGAAAAAAATTGAAAACCTTAGAATAACATGTAAATGTGAACGGAGGAAAGTACATAGTCATTGCTATCTACTGCAGTCCTCACATGCTACTCCAGCAACTGACATCAAATCGCATATACATGGTGCAGCGAACTAGTATCTAAGATCACCATTTGCCTTATCTATGATTTGGGCAACTTTTTTATTCACCGGGACCGGGACGAAATCCAGGCAACCTATCAATTTGTCGAGATACTCCTCTTTTTTTTTCGTGCGAATACTGAAACTTTGGAGGCTATTTCGCATTTCACAATTCTGGACGCTCTCGATGCAAGTAAAAAAAAACAATGATTGCGTCTCATCTGATTTGGTCAGTACGATTAAAATCTCACCAACTCCAGTTGCTTGCTTTGTTCTTGATTCGACGTTGATAGTGCGTATCACCTTCACCTAGTTGATATGGATACCCACTCACGTCTCTGTTTTCTCCATATATTTGTCTCTCTTTCCGAGCGCTCATGATAAAGGCATGGCCTTCCACCGAAACCAAATAATCATGCACCTGTGGTGAAGAAATGCGCTTTGATTAAGACACCAAACCTTGAATGAGGAAATTCGATACGTGTAAGGATCTTTATGTCATGCAAGATTCTGGCTCGCCAGTCATCAACATGAAAGATCAATCAAACTCTGATTGTGAAACAGATCTAAACACTACAATAAAAAGGCTTAATAGCGGCGCTACATAATTTCGCGTAGCAACGGCCCAATAGAAATTCGCCGCTTACAACCAGAAAATCAATTGTAGCGGTGGCCCACTTAGTCACCCGTCGCTATTGTCAATTTTAGCGGCGACCCACTTTCTCACCCGCAGCTATTGCCTATTTTAGCGGCGGTCCAGATTATGCCCCGCCGCTAAGAAAACAGCCCAAGGCCCAGTATCCCTTCCCCGTATAAATAGCAGTGACAACCCTAAAGTCCTAACCCTTTCCTTTCCACGCCGCCTCTCTCTCTCTACCTGCGCGTCGGCCCCTCTACCTCCCTCCCACCCAGCCTCTCTCTCTCTACCACGCGCAGCCCAGATCCGACGCCTTCCTCCTACGATGGCGGAGACTCCGAGTGGCTCGGCCCCCCTCCTTTGGCGCCTTCCTCCTCTGGTGGCCTGCTGCTCTGAGCGGCGGCGGCGGCTCCAAGCTCTAGGCCGGCGAGGGCTCCGAGCGGCGGCGGTAGATCTGGGAGGCAGCGGCGGGGGAGGCTTCGAGCGGCCCGGCCCCCCTCCTTCGGCGCCCTCCTCCTTCGGTGACCTGCTGCTCCGAGCGGCGGCAGTGGCTCCAAGCTCTAGGCGGCGGGAGCTCCGAGCGGCGGACCTAGGAGACAACGGCGACGCCCCCTCTTCTCCCTCCACCTCCAGATGCGGCGGCGGCTCCGAGCGGCAGCGCCCCCTCTTCTCCCTCCTCCTCCAGATGCGACGGCGGCTCCGAGCGGCGGATCTGGGAGGCAGCGGCGGGGCCCCCTCTTCTCCCTCCTCCTCCAGATGTGGCGGCAGCTCTGAGCGGCGGATCTGGGAGGCAGCGGCGGCGCCCCCTCTTCTCCCTCCTCCTCGAGATGCGACGGCGGCCGGGGCTGCTCCGGATCTGGCGCTCAGAAGCGGCCATGTGTGGCGGGGCTGCTCCGGATCCGGCCTGCTCCCTCTTCGCGGCGGCGCGACGCAGCTGGGGCTGTTGACACGACGGCGTGGACGGAGGCGGACGAGCCTAGATGGGCTCGAACGTGGGCTTTTTTTTGTTTTCTTGGGTTGGAAGTAGCGACGGGTGACAATATCACCCGCCACTACTATTTGTGAGATAGCGGCGGTTTATTTCCTTCCAACGAAATCCGTCGCTACAAACTTTGTTTTTCAGCTGTGTTTGCATAGCGTCGGGCTGACCCGCTCGTCGTTACAGTGCATCTGCAACCGCCGCAATAGAGTGTTTTTGTTGTAGTGAAACCGCGATGAGATTAAAGTAGGGAGAGGTAAGCAGCGGTAATTTTGTAGTTCAAACCCTTCTTATTCTGCCTGCTTTTCAAGTGGATCGCTGAACAAACCTCGTGCTCATGCTGATGGCTGATTTATTTATTTATTTATTATTATTATTATTTTGAAAATCAACCTCTTTATTAGCTCAAAGAGAGATATGTACAAACGCCATCTGGCGGACTACCCAGCCATAGGTGGCGACCAGACGGCAAGGAAATTGTCCCTCTGACCAGCCTATGAGCTTCTACATTATATTGCCGATTTTCATGTGTAAACCTGACGTGAGCAAAGTCTGAGCTTCCCACTTTAATCTCTTGAACAATATGCCCGTAAGTCCCCTTCCCTGCACCATGGATGCTTCTGACCGCATTAGCACAGTCACTAGCCACCGCCACCTTCTGGAGGTGTAAATCCCCATCCAGGGCCAACGCCTCTTTGCATGTAATTGCTTCTACCTGTTCTGGCTCCGTCATTCCCTGAATAACCAGCGCCGACGCCCCCAGGAAATTCCCCTGTTCATCACGAGCGATTGCAGCAACCGAGGCCACTGGGTGATTTTTAGAGAGGGCCGCATAAACATTAATCTTCGCCATACCTGTGGGAGGTGCAATCCACCGCAGTGCGGGCGCATTCATCTTTTGTACTTCCTTAGCCTTGGGTCGTATCTGCTCCAGGTCTTGAATGAACCTGTTGATAAAGCAATGCGTAGATAGAGGGCTTTGGAAGAGACTCTTGTGGATTGGGTTCCGTCTCGCATGCCATATTGCCCACAGCGTAACAACCACTCGTGTTAGCTTTTCATGGGGCAACTCCGCCATAATCGCTGCTAGCCAGTTTCTGACACTCGCGCTCCCATTGCTCCTCAGGAACTCCACAAGCTCCTCATCTTCTAGCGCCCACACACATTTGAACATATTACAATCCAAGAGTGAATGGCGCCAAGAGTCCGGACTACCGCAGATCGCACATGAGCTTTGTGTAGCCATGTTCCTCCGATGCAATACATCTCCAGTTGGTATTGAGTGTCGCGCCAGTCTCTAAAGAAACACACGTAACTTGGATGACACTTTCACCTTCCAGAGTGTTGTCCACTCCTTCTCCACGGCCTTGACATCAGATTTACCAGCCGTGTTTTCTGTCCACACTATCCTTTTCTCTTTGTTGAGCACTAACATTCTATACGCCGAGCGGACAGGCTGATGGCTGATGACCAGGATAGACTATGGCGATGCTGCTAGGGCCCAGGGGGGGGGGGGCTGTGAAGCGCCGACTACGGGTGTGTTTGATAGCCTGCATATGATTGGACCTGATTGAAGGGTAGATACAGACCCAGTAGAGTCAGTATCTACACATGCAGTCACACGTGTTTGGTTGTCTGTTTTGGTCTCAGCCAGGCTTCTAGCAAGCTGGTGTTTGACTGCCTGCTTCTAGGCCTGTGTTGCATGCGCTGATGCACAAAGCTATGATTGGTAGCCTCCATGGGATAAGGGTCTCATGACCTTGGCCAAGAATAGTGAGGTTACCATGCTCGCACCAAGGCACATCTTACAACTGATCCAAAATCATTCAAGATTGTTATTATACAAAACTCTAACGTTTTGCAATACAAATCAAAACATGATACATCTCCAAACATTGATAATATTACATTAATTTGTAGCATAAATACATAATGGAAAACTGTGTTACAATGACTATTTTTTTTTTCAGAGACTAAATCTCATTCCACGGTGACCTTTAACCTTTTTCTTTGAGTTCAAGCTTTATTTTCTAACAATTGAAAGTTCCAATAAAAGCAACATACGCATCTTTGGCTTCTTGCAAGGAAGAAATAAAATGAACCAACATGCCAGACACAGTCTAAACTCAATCTAGAAATTTAATCCTATTTCACAACAATTCTCTCCGGGGACAGAGCATGAAATTCTCTCCAAGTTCAATTGTTGCATAAGCTCTTTCCTAGCACAAAGCAAACATGGAATTTCCCGGGGCTAGAGCATGAAATTCTCTCCAAGTCTTATACGTGTCTGTGCGGCGTCGCCCCGGCAACGGGGATCAGCCCCGCAGAGGAAGGCTCAGGATCCCCGCCCCGTTAAGATTCAGCCCCGCCCCGTTAGGCTTATCGGGAAAAAATTGAGCCCCATCCTCGTACCTAGCAGATCCCCGATCTCCGTCAGGGCCCCACGGAGGATGGCAGTTAGCTGGCGAGGGTGCTCCAATGACAGCTGAGAAGAGCACGACGGCGCGGAATGGAGGGACGACGTGATAGCAGTTGGCGGTGACGTACTGAAGCAAGGTCGCGGCTGCCGCGTACGCGAGCGAACGCGAGGCAAGTCATCGGCGGTGGCGTGCGCAACCATGTGAGCGAGGGTGGCGGCGGCGTACAAGAGCCTAAAAATACCGATGCTAGGTTTAGGAATAAGCTGAGATATTGTTGGGCAATTTTTGGGCCATATTTATCACATTTAAGAAATAGGCCAAATACTCTCATTTCGAGGCTCCGTGGGCCTCCACGGGGAAATTCCTGTCCCCATCCCCACCCCGTTCGCCCCGCAGGGCAATTCTCGCCTTCATCCCTGCCCCGCGGAGGCCCGTCCCCATCGGGGAAACTGCCGGGCCGAGTGCGACGCATGGTGTTTCTCTTGCAGTGAGCGGGGACGCCTGGGCCGAACTTTTGGAGGGCCGATGTGAGCCCTATTGGGGACGTCGCCGGCGTATACCGACATCCCTAGAGCCGTCCCCGGTACCACCCATGTCCCATCACGTGTTCTACGAATTCACTTTGTCTCTCGCCTTTGCATCACAAGAGCAAGTTCAGAAACAAACAATTGACAACAGTCAAACAATGTAACATTTCTGACTAAGTACAAGACATGATAAATTAAACCAAACTGCACATATATACTTTTTACCTTACTATATTGTATCAAGAGATTAAAATAACAAACACGTCGGGGACAAGAAATGGTGCTTTGAGCTCTACCTTCACCAAAGCGACCTCAAACAAATATTTACACGTATAAAACTGACACGTTCCATAAATAATGATACAATTTCAAAGGAAAACTAATAAGAACACATCTATATTTTGAAAAATATATATCTACTTCCCATGAAAACAACGAAAAAAGAAAGAGATGTCAAACTCCCCTAAAAGAGCCTTGTAATGACGCGGGAATATATCATGCAATAAATGACTGCCGATCCACCTCATTCTTGCCTCATAACATCATATGCAATGGATCTATCCACGGATAACGTAGTAAGGAGCATCTGGGTCTTCCAAGCAGACAAGGATCACATGACACCGTACCAGATGAACCTTAATACCAAAAGGTGTCTCCATGAGTAACCCACTGCACAAAATGCTCAGGTAAATTCCGAGCTTGGATTATTTCATCAATTTGGCTTTCCTGAAAAAAAAAAGGATTAGACAATTGGTTTAATCAATCAGGTCGATGACATTTCATAAATGCTATTACGAGTGGCTGTATATCCTGCCATTAAAAAAATGACAGCTTCCAAAAAAAAAAAGTCAACGGATCCCAATGACCACTGAACAGAAATTAGGTATTGTTTTATATATGGACAACAACTGGATAATGAGCTCACCATGGTATCAGGATTTATGCCGCTAATAACATTCTCTGTTGATGGGTTCACATCTGGCGTGCTAACTGCAGTAGACCTGTTAAGGTTGAGTTGACACATGCTATGAGAAGAATAATATTTTCTCCAAAGCAGCAGAACAGACGACACTACTTGATCGGAGTATTGGATGAATAAAAGGAGCATGGAAACAAAACATTCAAAATATATCTATGAGCGTGTCAAATGGTATCACATAAAAGCATACAGATATTTGTTTCATACTTCAGGTATAGTTATGTCATTGCAACAGCAGCAAATTTTATGCAGTATATGGATAGGCATAACAAACAAAGAATATCCATTCTATTTTTCTCTTTTTTTTCTATTCGTAATTTTTCATAGCCCAAGAAATATTGTTGTCATTTTCTTCAGTCGAAGAGCCATGATTGTATTGTGCGTAAGAGAAAACAATTACAGCAAAATATATATAAAAACAAAAGAGAAGCAAAACTCACCCCTCATCACTTGAGTTGCCTGAAGCAGAAAGCCATTCAAGATCCAAGAAGTTTGAATCACCAGAATCATTGCCATATTCAAGTTCATTGCTTGGGAAATAAAGTGTATGAGACACTATGGGAGTATACCTGAAAGAAATTTTGATAAGACAGAAGCTGTTACAAACAGTGAATATTTTTGAATTGCAACACTATCTAACCATCTTGTAGTAAATTATTCTGCCATTAACAAAGAAGATAAATTAAGGGAACCGACCTTAGGTTTGACACTCCACTTTCACAGGCTGATGAACTTTCATGTTCATAGATTGAATCAGGTTCTAAAGCACCGTTGATATCTGGCTGCGCTGCATTCAATAGTTCATTATGGAAATGACCAATGCCAGACATCGAAGTGTTGCTTTCATGAAGAATGCTGCCATCTGATCTAATTCTTTTCAACATACTGTGACATCAAAATGTTCAGTCAATGGTAAGAACGATAACAATGATTCAGAACATGCATGTTTGATAAAGATAAAAACTTTGATTCCATTACAGCATGAATAAATACTGACATCAACAATAAATAGCAACCTAAAGAAAGAAAAATGTATCTGGTTTCTCATGTTTCCTACTTACTAGACATCAATGTGTGCTGATATTCTAAAAAGTTAGTCAGGCAAGATAGTGAGGCATTGCCTAAACACCAATAAGAGCTACTTAATGGATCGCATACAATTACAATCACCAATAAGAACTACACTAAACCCGCTTATTCTTACAATTCAGTACTACAATAAGCTCATTACACATCAATGGATGCCCTTGAAATAATATCAAAACATGAAAAGATTAAACAATTAATGTTGGTTATATATCGTCTTAATTACCTAGTGCGATCATCAAAAAGTTCATTATTGTGCTCCCCAGAAGATGATTCTAGCTCCCAAAGTGCAGATTTTCCCTGTTGAGGCTGGAAGTATCCCAAAAATCTGTAAATCAAGAAGGGGACACACCAAATAGTAAATAGAACATAGTCATGGAAACATTACTAAATCCCAAAATATAAGGTACTGATTAAAGAAATGGAAATGTTCTCCCATCGAATATGGATAATCAGTAAAACATACAAGTTTATGGCTGCCTGTTTGTTAGGATCTATACAGGTGTTGCTGTAGTGTCGTTGTAGTGTCCTGAAAAACTCTTGTGACCGAATAAAAACCTTCAAGTGACCTCTCTTTGCAGAGAATATCTTCAGAGAAGATCACAAGAAAGGAAAATTAGAGCAATGCTGAAACACAACAAGCTAAAGATGAAACAAATCATGGCATACACAGGAAACAAAATATGATGGCGCAATAAATGCAGATACATTCTCCGCAAAATAATGATAGTTTTGCCCATTGGAATGTGCAAATTAATGGACGTGTTTCTGTTTTAGCATGATCATTGAACAACTATGTTATAGAGAATTTGATAGTAAAAAGATATTCATTTTGAGGGTGCTTGTTAACTTATGCCCTTGCATGCATAGTTAAGATCAGTGCCATGATTAGTGTTCATTGAGGTTCAACAATGATACATTTAGAAACAACAGCTCATATATATGTTTATTCAGTTTAGAGTTACTGTTCAAGTAAATTCTAGTTCAATATTTCTCATAGGGGAGCTGGCCTGAGGAATTGTTAGTGTGCCCGAACATCTTGGAAATCTAGTTTATGGTGCAAACTATTGATGTACCTTAAATAGAAAGAGCTGTAGGCTGGTTATTTGTCACACTGCAACTTAAATGTAATGAACAAATAGTAAAAAACATTACAACCAAAAACATACCACATATTACCTTGTTATGAGCAGCCGAGCCACTATACTGCACCGCAAGTGTGTCGCCCATCCTCTCATAAAAGTGCATCAAATGATGGGCCAAGGGAGATTCCAAACCAAGTTCTGGAGATTCTATAAAACCAAGAGCATGCAGCTGATGTCCAAAAGCAGCTAAACCATATGCATACTGAGCAACATTTGTACGATCCAAACAATCTATACAGTTAGTTCGCAAGACACCGTTTTGGAATTTAGGTGGCTTTAGCGGAGGTAATCCAATATTCTCAACTTTGTCTTCTGCAGTTGCATTACCAGAGGAGTCAGAGCTGCCAGATATATCCTCATGAGATATGTCACCAACAATGTCAGTGCATTCTGTGTTGTCACTATTGCTGTTGTTGTCGCATATATATGGATCGATAGAACTCCTATGAAGCACAAAAAGATCAGATATAATTCACAAAATAAATGATAATGTTTTTTGGGGTCATATACTCATATCCTCTTGTGGTAGTACACAACAGAAAGTGAACTGTACAGTCAGCAAGGCTTACAATAGCGCGGGCCAATGTTCAGCAGTCTCAGACCTAGGGGTAACTTGACAATAGAAGAACTCAGTCAAACTCAGAGCGCGAAACGCCACTTTCAGAAGAACATCAAGCACATTTGTAGGTTTCCTGAAAAAGATCAAGTTCAATAACATGTACTAAAAGACAATAATATGTAAGAAACAAGGAATGAGAATTATAAAAATGAATACCCTTGGGAGTTTTTATGAAGATCCCAATGTAAGAACTTCAGATGATTCTCCTCTGATAAATTCTTATTTATTATCCTGATTGCCTTATCAAATTCACGGCGAAGTATAGACTCTCGCCTCTCATGTGTCTTCCAAATAAACAAAAGGAGTAACCATAAAAGCAGGGTATAGCAGACTATTATTCATAAGCAGAGATAGTAAATAATAATATGTTACCACAACAAAATAGAAGAGTAAAGCTCACCTTAATAAGATTTAAGATAATGATAGGATCTCCATATCTTCCTCTAAGATTTTCAAAATGAAGTCTTGTAGCTTCATAATTGTTGTCCATCTCATGCACTGACAAAATAGAAATTTATTGCTTGTGAATTTGTTGAACAATGCTGGATACATTAGAGTTGGGTTTCAGATCTTACATATTATATTAGGTTTGATATTCAACTTCGATGTCTCTTGTGACCAGAATAGCGGGATTGAACCCCTGTTCTGCACCACAGAACTTACTTCCACAGGTCCAGGCACAGTTTCATATACAATTTGCTCAGTCTCGACATCGTTTGCTACTCTGCCCTTCTCATTCACTCCCCTCTTTAAGTATCTGCTCAGTATCAATTAAACTACATCAATCCAACCACATATCAAACTAGTAAGGAAGACAATATTTAACAAATAGTTCCCACAAGCACACACCTGGTCCCAGCATAATGCCTTGAGCGTCTAGAAATGAGTGTGAGCATAATATCCTTCCCTGATATTGAGAATTTATCCTAACATGACATCAGAAAATGTTTGAGATGCATATATAACAGGACACACAATGAAGAAGGATACGGGAGAGCTTGATCCATGGCTGATGTAAAAAGGTGCCTATTAACGAGCTTTTGTGAAATATTGGCAAGTTGGAGCGTTTCAAATCCAATCATGGGTTATTTCTGTAGTGCCTCCTTTATGCCCCCACCCCCAATAAAAACATTGCTATATTCCATTAAAAGTGACTTAAGGGAAGAACTTTCGTGAGCCTGTACCTGCTTAAAGAAACCATAGACTAAGGCGCAAGTCCACAACGTATTTCTAAGACAATTGCGTACTCGTCGGGTCAGAAACTCATTCCATACAAACATTGTCTCGTGTAAAGTCCATCCATCCTTTGGGTCACTCAAGTTCTTCTGAAGACTTCTCATAATAGGGTATGAGTAACTAAAAAAGAAATCCTTCCTAAGATCAAGCGTGTTAAAGATCTTCTTGTATCTGCACGGTTACACAAGGAGTTGTCATTATTAATAATTGTGCTGCTTTAGTGCTAGGAGGAAACAGGAAACGATTGTTGAAAATTCATCATCATAAATAATATCGCTACTATACTTAGCTGCTGATCTGGTGAGATTTTCAATAAAGGAAAATCCAAATTGGGATATATTACATGGCGTTGATTCTTAACACAGTGGTGCATTTTATGACATAACATAAACAATAGCAATGGGAGTTCATATAATTATTACGAGCGCTAGTACAAATTACCTACTGCTAGTCTGCCAATTTAAGTGAAAAAACATAATAGAAGAAAATAATGGCATCGTAAATGTATTTGCACCAACCGTAGAATTTTTCTCAGTCAGTACTAACATTTCAAGTTAATGAAGGAATAATAAGAAACATCAATTGTTTGATACTATACCTGTTTTCCTCCTTGGAGTTTTGAAAAGTCGATCGTGACTTAGAATTTCCTAATTCAACCATTGAGGTCCTAGCCACTTGGTACACTGGATGGCCTAATATTTCTCCAATTTTTTTGCACTCCGTAATAATAAGCATGTAATACGGACCTAGGAATTTAATGAAACCTGAAAAAAAATCCATCATCAAATGCATGTATGCAAATTAAATTGCTGTCGGCTTGCTAAAAAACAAGGGGACAGAAATTTACCAATTATTCCATAAAATTTTGTAACAAATTTTACCCCGCCAGTTGATCTATGGTCTTCGTTGAGACCTTCCAACAGGTCAGGGTATTCATTCTGTGTATACACCGTAGAACACTCATCTATGTCAAGTTCTGATGGCTCTGACCTATTAATCTTGAGCAATCTCCAAAATGTTTTGTCAGAGTTAGTACCAAGAATGTAAAGTCTCTGCAAACAAAGCAAAACATACTTAGCCAGTGTCAAAATTATGATCAGAAGGAAGTACATAAGTTATCAATTAATAAAAATCTCATCAAACTTCGAACACTGAACTGTTCTTAACACGTTTGCATAAGAATACAGGTTGTCTGGGTTTTATATGAATCCATTACAAACAACCAAGCAAAACAGTACTAATACAAAGTTCATGGTATTAGCTAAACGTTTCTAGAGCCTACGCAGATGCGACGAGTGAGAACTGGGAGTCCAAGTGAATTCACGTAGCAACAGATGATACGAAGTGAGAAATATAAATTCCTAATAACGTCTGCTCCGGCGTCTCCTGAGCCATCCGATCCGAAGGCCCGAATACTTCCCTCACCACGCAAACAGCAGCAGCAGCAGCAGCAAAAAAATAGGAAGATGAACTAGCGCATTGGGAGGCTTACCGACTCGCTCTCGTAGAGCTCGAAGCTCTGCAGGCAAGTCGCCTCCGCCTCGTGCTCCATGGCTGCCGCCATGACCGGCCCGGGGAGATCACCCGCTCGCGGCGCCACCTCAAGCCACGCCGCGGCTACCGGATTCCCTCCGCTCCGCTTCGCGCCGGGGCCCTAAATCCCCCGCCGGCAGCTTAAGGTAGAGCATTCCCGCCGATGCCGCGGCGAATCAGAGAAGCTCCCGCCACCCACGAGACCGAGGCCCGCCTCTTCACCAAGGATCCAGAGCTCGAATCGCGCGTCCCCAAGCTTCTCTATATTCGCAGGACGCGTGGGGAGGATGAGAATTTCGCGAGACAAAGGAATTCGCGAACCGGAGGCGGAGGAGGGAGGA
Source organism: Eleusine indica (assembly GCA_030378355.1). NCBI lineage: Eukaryota > Viridiplantae > Streptophyta > Magnoliopsida > Poales > Poaceae > Eleusine > Eleusine indica. Next base: position 2,185,530 of record CM059495.1, read on the forward strand.
GGCCTTCCGCGGCAAATACAGCTGCTGGCTGTAGCTGGCTACGCAGGTTGGTTGTTACGGCGTAACTCTCTCAATTCCCCGTTTAAATTTGTTTGGAATCCGTTTTCCCCTTTCCCTGCTGGGGACGGTAACCAGATAAGCACAACAGGCAGCGAGACGAGACCAGGTTCAAATAACCGAGATACCCGATCGGTTCGGTTCGGTGAAAAATCGACCAGTTAATCGGGATAATTGATCGGTTAACTGATTTACTACAGTAATAGAGTTGATTATTAACGGCTAACCAGCCGGCCGAGATGACCGAACCCGACCGGTTATGTAGTTAATTGAAAAAACCAGCCAGTTAACCGTGATTATTTAAATTGTGAACCAGTGTTTGAAGAACCGGCTGGAACCGGCCGATTATCCTGGTTAACCGGAGAACCGGTTCTGACCGATCGTCCTAACCGGCCGGTTCTGCCCAGCTAACCGTAGCTAGTTACTATAGCTAAATGGTTAGCCGGTCGGTTCCTCAGTTAACCGATTGGTTTTTAGTTAAATCGAGTCGGCCGGTTATAATAACTTTTTGAACCTTGTCATGGACTAGACATCTTAGAAGGGGACATTTTATATTAGGCAGAATAAGAAAATACCCCAATGGAGATGAAAATATGACTATATGAAGCCACCCTGTGGATATGGAAGTGCAATCCGTATGAATGAAGTAGTGCAACCCTGAAAACTTCCGAGTTCTGATAATGCTAGTACCCCTGTGGAGATGGAAAGACGACTCATCCGAATTTCAAATCCTGAAAAACTTCTGATTGGCGTTCTTTGAATCGGTATGCGTATTCTGTATGCTTATGAACCACACAGAAATTAAAGGTATGGACGGCCGTATACAGCTGTTCGGCTGTTCCGTGTGGTTAGTACTGTCATGCACGCCGTATACTTTTTCAACGTCCATTTCTTTTTTGATAGAGTAACCCCTAAATTAAAATACGAAGCAACACAGCACATTCAGATAATGGCTTGACAATATAATACGCAACAGTCTGCTCCAAGAAAAATAACCTTATCACTGTGCTTTGAAAATGCCCGTCGTCCAATAGACATGTCTCGGTATCGCGGATCGCCCAGGTTCACTAGTAGCATATGGTTGGCCGTAATTTGTTTTAAAAAAAAAATGACATCGATACACGTAACTTCCGCTTGCGCAGTGCCCGGTCCGGATCGGATAAAACTTCCGTTCGAACGTGGAAGAAGCAAAATTCTTACACCATGCACAAATCCATATATCGGTAGTCCTATGATTGGCCACCACGTACGAGGGATCGTCGGGGAAAAAAAAAACTTCACGACCATGATTGGTCCATGAACATGTAGCTTCGACTCCATCAACCTTTTTTTATATAAAATACTCAGGAGATTGAGAAAAGAAGCACTGATACAGGACGCTCTACCCATAACACTATCTGCTAATTAACTCCTACCCTCGCGACATGAAACGGCCTAAGTTCTTCGCCCTATGGCGTATGTAGTAGTAAAGTTGTACGGTGCCAAGAGGAGTGTAGAGTTCTTGGCACAACTCATCAGAAGGAGGTTCGTGCCGTTTCTGAAGGGTCAGTAAGACGGCACCAGCTGACAGCGAGATCAGGCTCTATAGATACCGCAGGGAAGTGGGCGACACGTACGTGAACGGTCAAGTCAGGCCATAGCGCGACGAATAAATGAGAAAACGAGTTGCGGATTCGAGCGCATGGCCTATAGAGAGACCGCTGCAGGAGGGCACGAGCAATGGACGCCATGGCTCCGTGCATCGTCCTCAGCCGGCCGGCCAAAGATCACGATCAGATCGAATCGGATCGGACCGGTTATCTGCTATGTTCTGGGAGAGTCGCCTCTGCATGCCATTATGAGCCGTCTGATTTCCAATCACGCATCGACCTCCTATACAGTACAAGCCAACAGACCGCCGAAGCAAGGCAAGCCCGTTGCCGATTACCTGCGAGGCAGAGGATTGGAGTAGAATGAACTGACGAAAGCGTACCTAATAAATATGACAAGTTCGTGCTATATTATGGATGATCATGAGGAGATGGCAATGGACCAATGGTAGTAGCTAGAAGCGAAAGGGACGGGGGCCAGCACGGCAGCAACCTATAGAGCTTAACAAAGACGTGCTCCTCATGCGTCCAAGTAACAGCCTTTGTGATTAAACCAGAACTAGCGGTGCCACTCTAAACTTGTTCGCCGTAGCGGTTGCGCTCGTCACGGTTATCGCTGCGTGTGACTGCGGCAAGCAAAACAAGCACAAGAAGGCGGCAACGTCCTTGGTCGGGTTGAGCTAGCTCGTTCGTGCCTGACTCCGCAGCACTGATGACTGCTTTACCCGGGCTCTGCCTCTGAACGCGCGTAGCTGCTCACGTTTCTACGTGAGCCATGTCGCCTAACCGATCAAACAGCGTCACGGCGGCGGGCAACTTCCAGATAGCTCGCGCCGGCCGTGAGACTCCGAGTCTCCGACCCATGGCTCGGCCATGCGACAAAGGACGAGCGCCGCCCGGAGTTGGCCCTCGGCTGTGGTGCGTGTGCGTCTGATGAACCCATGAGCTAGCTGCCATGAAAACGTTCGGATTTCGAAAAGCGGAGCAGTTTCGTCTCCGTGGATGGGGAGGCGCGGTGGCGGGCTGGCCGCGCCCGCGCGATGACCGCGTGGCGTGTATGCATGGCCGGGGTGGTCGTTGTTTCGTTTACCGACCACCCCGTGCTGGAATTTCGCCTTTTTATTTCTCAATCTGTAGATCGAGTCTGGTGCTAAAATTTTGTGACGAGGTGCGAGGATGTAATCCTAACTGCCATGATGTTTCGTAGAATTTTTACGCGTCTGTACAGCCATCGATTCGCGGATAGCCGTCTGGTCGGGGTGGTCGGTATTTCATTTACCGACCACCCGCTGAATTTTTCTCTTTTTTGTTTCTCCTTCTATAGATCATGTCTGACTTCAAAATTTTGTACCACGCTGCGAGTATGTAATCCAAACACCCATGATTTTTCGTAGAATTTTTGGGCGCCGATTCGTGGATGTCCGTATGGTCGGGGGTGGTCGCTGATTTTTTCTCGTTTTTGTTTCTTCTTCCATAGATCATGTCTGACTATCAAATTTTGCATACTGCTAGCTAGGAAGTTGAGTGAAGAATCTATAGCTCGTGCTTGTGGGCGGCTGCTTCGCCAACGTCGAGGCCTGGCGGGCTCTGCTCCGGGTGCGTGCGGCGTGCCCCGACGCGAGTGCGGACGGGATGCCGGGATGGTCCTTGTTTTGTTTCCCGGCCACCCCGTGCATGAATTTCGCTTTTTTTTTTTGTTTCTTTCACCGTCAATTGATCTAATCTGACGTCCAAACTTTGGGTGCTGCTGCGGACCGGTTATCTGCTATGTTCTATGAGTTTCTATGAGTGTCACTTCCGCTTGCCATTCTGAGCCGCCTGGCATGCTCCGCGTGGCGTGCGTATGGCCGGGGTGGTTGGTATTTCATTTGCCGACCACCCCGTGCAGGAATTTCACCTTTTTATTTCTCCGTCTGTAGATGGAGTCTGGTGCTCAAATTTTGTGACATGCTGTGAGGACATAATCCTAATAACTTCCATGATTTTTCGTAGAATTTTTGCGCGTCTATACAGCTGTCGATTTGCGGATATCCGTCTGGTCGGGGTGGTCGGTATTTCATTTACCGACCACCCCCGCTGATTTTTTTCTCATCTTTGTTTCTTTTTCCATGGATCATGTCTAACTCTAAAATTTTGCATACTGCTTGGTCGTTGAATAAAGAATCGATACCGTATTTTGTGCGTATTTACGAATCACGATTGCGATGTCAGATGGGATCTCAATTGGTTGCATTCAGTTCAGCCGTGAACACGCACACAGCTGCGAGCCTGCCGCATTTAGTTCAGTTCAGGGTTCATGCTGCCACTGAATACGACGCCGTCGCACTTCACAGTGCCGGGAGGTCGCCCTGTGGAAGTTCATGGTCGCCGATCGCCGCCGCCATCTCTGTCGTTTATCCCCTGCTTCTCCTCTCGATGCGGGGATTCCGGGCGGAGAAACTGGTGTTGTGTTTTAACTGGTGGACATGGGTGCAGGTGTTCGAGCACATCCGGCACCTCGGGCCTGCGCGGGTACTGGGCAGAACGCCATGGCTGCCACTGCCATGATGAAGCCGCGGCCGCGCACGGTTGTTATGTACTCAAACTGAATATTTACAAAAACTCACCAATGCGATGCGACGAGTCGTGACTAAAAATCTCGATCCAACTATTTGCATGGACCCTCTTGCCGTTTCAGAAAACCTCCTTGGTTATTCTTCTTCCTGTCTCGTCTGCTCCTCGTTGTCGAGTCGCGCGGCGGCGACGCCTGTGACGGTGTTCGTGGGCTAGGTCCCTTGCAATGGTGATGGGGAAGGGGAGTCTAAAAGACGTCGAGTGGGCTGACTGATGACCTGTCGGCTTTCCGCTTCAAAAAACTGGCCACAAGTACTAAGCCTTTCATAGAGAATTTCAATACAGGGCTCTATATTTGCTCAACGCTCAAATGTTTAATCATCGCACAAAACAAGTCACGAAGTGTATCAGTTGGTTGTCACCCAAAGTAACCTGAATTTTAGACAAAACTTGAACTGCGCTACTGAGGTTTCGTGCTCATTTTCGGACGGATTTTGCTGGTTGGTCCACCGCTGCGCCTGAAGCCCAAAGCATGGATGGAGGCGCGGCGACCGCTTGCAAGAACGGCGACACGAGCGTGAGGGAGCTCGTCCTTCTGGGCGGCTGCTTCGCCAACGTCGTGGCCTTGCGGGCTCTGCTTTGTGTGCGTGTCCCGACGCCAGGCGGACGGGGTGGTCGTTGTTTCGTTTACCGACCACCCCACGCATGAATTTGGTTTTTTACTTTCTCCGCCTATTGATCGAATCTGACGCTGAAACTTTGCGTGCTGCTCCGGATATGAATTCCTAACCTCCGCTGATTCACGGAGACCCGTTGATTCGCGGATCTTCAGATGGTCGGGGTGGTCGGTATTTCATTTACCGACCACACCCGCTGATTTTTTTCATTTTTGTTTCTCCCTCCACAGATCATATCCGAGTCTGGACTTTTGCGAAGTGCTTAATTAGTAGCTGCATGCCCTGTCTACATGAATTTTACTAGACTTTTTGTGTGGCTTCCCGATCGCTGCCATCAAATTGGGGGCTCAATTGGTTGGGATTCAGTTCACCGACCTTGCCCAGGCATGGACGCTCGTGCTCCGGCGCTAGGCAGCCCCGTGCGCGCGCCATCGGCAGAGCGCGCAATGCTCGCCACCTGCTACTGCTATGCTGCTCGTGCTCTACGTCTTGCGCGCCCAAGCGACCATTTCCAGGGGTGGTGAACGCGTGCCCACGGCTGCGTTCACTATCAGCTAGCTCCCGTGGCACCACCACAAGGTTTGCCAGCTGTCCCGTCTCTCGTGGACGCACAAAGCCGTGAGCCTGCGGACACAAGGTTTGCTAGGTGTCAAGTGGGTTGAGGGCCTGTCGAATTTCGGAGTGATGGTGATCAGAGATACCCCTGCTCGAACGAATAGTAAGGGGGGTCGTCGCTTGAATTGTTCAGGTAATCCGGCACACAGGTTCTGTGCCTATCATAGTGCATTTCAATCCGGGGCTCTTAACAATTGCTCCACGCTTAAATTTTTATTCGAACAGACCTCGCCGGCTGGTTGAAAATGGCCGCAAACAGAGCAAGGCGCAGCACGTCGTACGTCCTGAGTTCGTGCGTGCTCTACCGATGACGACCAGCCCCTCCACACCGCTGGGAGGAGACAGACAATCATTCACGAGTGACCAAAATCTAGTAGCATCGACGAATCATAGCGACATACTAGAACAATTTGGATCCCGAAGACGAGACGAAAAATACTGGAATTTTGCAAGTTCACTGATAGTAACTCCCGCACCAGATACTAGTTCCATTCCACAGAGACATTGACCAAAATAGCCACCACAACGACCACTTCCTACAACTTCATGAACATAGACAGAACACGGAACCTTCTACGGAAGTACGGACACTTCTACTGCTACTAGATAGGCTGCCACTACCGACAGACGGCTCCCCACACAACGGCCTCGGCCCTCAGGCGATGGTGACCTGCACGGACTTGGTCTTCTTCTCCGGCGGCGGCTGCTTCTTGACGGTGACCGTGAGCACGCCGTTCTCGCAGCGCGCCGCGATGGCGGCCGTGTCCGCGTCCTCCGGCAGGCGGAACTTGCGCTGGAACGACCGCGGCGCCGCGCGGCGCTCGAGGCGGATGTAGCGGCACCCCTCGCCTTCCTCCTCGTCCTCGCGCTTCCGCTTCCCGTTGCCGCCCTTCATCACCAGCACACGGTCCTCCTCCAGCGTCACCTGCACGCCCCAGGAAACAATGAAGCCGCCAATGTCAGACAAGTACGCGTGCTAACTCACTCCAAGAATCCAAACAAGAAGCTGGGCGCGACTGAGTCCTACCTGGATGTCGGACTTGGAGAAGCCGGGGACGTCGAGCACGAAGCTGTACTCGCCGGGCGTCTCCACGATATCCACCGGCGCGCCGCCACTTCCGCCGAGGCCATGGACGTGCGCGTGCCCTTGGGCGCCGTGGTGGGCGTGGCCTCCTGCCGAGCGGCGGTGGCTGTCCGCGGCGGCGATGCGGTCGAACACCTCCGGCAGGTGGAGGAGCGTGTCGAACAGCTCAGTCATGGCTTCCTCTTCCCTCTACGCGCCGATGCTAGACAGGAACAGGAAGAGTGAGTGGAAAGATCTCTTGCGTGTTGTTTGATTGCTCTGGAAGTCTGGAATTTGCAGCGGCGATAACGAGTGGAGTGAAGCAGGGGAAGGGGGTGGTATAAAGAGAGGGGAAACGAAAGTTCGGGATGCTTCAGAACGGTGGTGTGCTGTCGCCTCCAGAAGAACCACGAGACACTTGGAACACCGCTGTAGGGCCATGAGTCCGTTCAGCAGAAATGTTGCTTTCGGGCCTAGGCTTATTTATGCTGGGCCTGCTGGACTCATATTTTCTTTGGACGGGAACGGCAGTTGGGCTCTACAATTGAATTATGGTCCCGGCTCAATGAAAGAAAGGCTCGGTTAGCCAGTTCACCGACTCAAATCCTACAACTACACTCAGCAATAAAAATATGTCCAAACCAATCAGTTTTCAGCAGAAGCATCACTTTCTTATTATATCATCACGTACCAAGAGGTACCTACACAGGGCCGGCCCTGGAGGGGGGCAAAGGGGGCAGTCACCCTGGGCCCTCAAAACCGAGAGGCCCTGACCCATAGCATATACATATACATATATAAGAAAATTTGGTCTATATGTTGAGTTCAAGCGGAGCAGCCATCATAACTAGGTTCGAGTTTGACTGATTTCTTGTATAATTGGTTTAAAATTTATGATCAAACGAGAATGTTATTTGACTAATTATTTTTATAATTTTTATTCAGGTCATATCAACTAGAAAATATCCATCTGGACAAATCATGTCAACTATAAAATATCCCAATATTTCTACTGTATATCAAATCTTATTTACTGTGTTCGTAACTGTGGCATCAACTAAAAGAAGTTTTTCAAAATTGAAATTATTGAAGAACTATTTAAGGTTTACAATATCTTAAGAAAGATTGAATGGTTTGACCACTTTATACATGAAGAATAAATTATTAGACGAGATTGATAGCGACACAATCATTAGTGACTTTGCCGCTAGAAATATTCGCAGGAACTTTTAAGGTAATATACAATCATTTTTGTCTAAATTTAATTTTATTTTAATTAGTAATAATATTTTCAATATATTATTAAAATTTAAGTACATATGTAATATACATGTATATATGTATATATAAAGAGCCCGAGCTTTTAACTTCGCTCCGGGCTCCAAAATACACAGGATCGGCCCTGTACCTACAAATTTATTTTTGACGACAATTCCAGATGAGACACCTTGTGATTAAGCCATGCCCGTCTCTCTCTCCATTCATTCTGTAGTCCAGAACGTCCAACATGATATGACCAGCAAAAAAGTTCTACTACGACCTTCGTGCAGCAAGTTATCAATTCGTCTTTCATCGTCGGAAAGAAATAATGTGTGCATTCACAGACTAAATGTTAGAAATAACAACAATTTAATAATAATAAATCTTATTTCAGTAAATATAAATACTAAAGAAACTACACGCAATCTAGACATGCATATTATTATAGAAACTTCTATTCCAATTAGATATATTAATAAATCATAAGACATAAATAAAGGACAAACATTAATCATAGCGACTAGCAATAACCTAACGATAAAACTTATATCACCCGATCTAATAATCAGAAGATATTAAAAGATAACATACAGGAAAGCGCTCCGATGATCTGTCGATAAAGAAGATGATGCATATGTAGGTGATTGATTAATAAAAAGAAGATATGGATCATCAATGAGCAGCTACGACAACGCTTTTTAAAAATCTGATACATTCACTATCCCGTACAAAGACACGAGAAGAGGTAAGTTTCAGAGATTTACTCTCCCAACACCAATGACAAGTGATAACCCCAAACCAAACAGACACCTAATCTTTTTCAGATAAAATAATAAAAAATATTGCATTACATCCGATCTTGGTCTTTCAAAATGCTATAACCATTTTGGCCTAGATAGTCACCCAATCTAATAAGTTAGATTAACTAAAGAGTAAATAAACATGTTCGAAAATTACTGTAAACTACAACATGCTTCACGGCAGTGTCTCGTAATCAATCTCTGACATGGTTGTTGGTGATGAAATTTGGTATTGTTTGAGCAACAATAGTCCAGCCCACCAGAATGTTGCAATGGTTGAACCGACGACCTGCCACTTGACGAGGTAACACGAGCCCCGCATGAAACGATTAGATTATAATAAATCGCCATTAGACGCACGGAAGAGACAAAAATAAAATCATCGTATCATTTAGCATGCAGGCATTGCCAATTGAACGTGACACGGCACCAATTTTGTGGATAAAGGTTCTGGGTGATTCGAAAAGGTCGTTCGTCCCGTCGCCTCGCCTCGTCGCCATCGTCGGTTCTTTACCGGGACAAAGAAAGCTGCCTCGCTCCCCGTGCATTTGTTTCACGGTGAGCCGGCTCGTACCACTCCAACGGCCACCGCGTCAGCTCAGTGAGCCGGGTGCACGGCGGGAGTGGCATGACCGTAGTTTCACGAGAAGTCCGTGCCCTGACTGACACTCCCTTCGCTGACTGATGGACTCTATGGCCCATACGTCAGAGAACGCGGACGGCCTTCACCCACCCTGCGACTCGGTCAGGAAAGCGCACGGTCAGTCGTACGCACCGGGAACCTTCTGGAGCCGCGCCTCCGAAAATATCTCCGTCCCCTCGATCCAATTCGGCCGCCCGCCCTGCCTCATCCGCGCCAGACGGTCCGGATCATGCAGAGGCGTGTGGGGCAGAGCTGGTACTTTTTAACTGCCGTTGGGGGCCCACAGGCTCTCGAGAGTTCCTGTACGAACCACGAAAGCTCTGCCCTCTTGCTCGTGCGTTTTTCAGGAGGCTGCTGGCCCTGACTTGTTAATACGTTGTTGTTACGACCCATTAATCATCGGATTAAGACACGCCGGCGCCACAAATTTATAGAACCGCAGAATTGGAGAAACAAAGGGACCTTGCAGACGGTTGAGCGGCGAACCGTACCGAGGTTCTGGATCAGATCATCCTTTTACGTTGAAGAATCTGTAACGCCTGCAACAGAAGCAGTTGCAGGTGTACAGGATGGAGAGCGGTGATTGAGCGGCGCACCGGGGGTACGTCTTCGATTTGGACAAGTGATAAATATCTGTAAAACGAAAGACGTCTTCTGTAAACTGTATTAAAATTGAATGTAGCCTAATGGACCTAGTATATGTTAGCGTGTGTGTTTGGCTGACCTGTCGGTTGTACCGTTTGTATAAGACTCAAATCCAACGTGATGGGAAAGTAAAAAGATAATTTCCCAGAAAACTAACTCGTCTTCTTCCTTACGGAAAGGCAGAGCACGGCGACATCAGAGAGATCCTTACGCTGCCGGTTTGCCGCTGGTTAGCTACGGGGTATCACAGGTGATATCAGATTCAGCGATCCAGTAGATTTTAGGCTCGCGGCACCAGATCTCTTAACCCTTTTGATTCGCCATAAAATTCCGTTGGGGAGTTGGTTGAAATCGGGCAAAGTGAAATTATTTGTCGAGCTCGGTATCCCGTAAATCTCTCCTCATTGGCCAATCTTGAGAAGTGATCACCACGGCGCCTAAAACCAAAGCCAAATCTAAGCCGTCCCAACAAAGCCAGTTCATCCTTGACGCCATGACCGACGAGATGAAGAAGGAAGAGGAGCGATGGGCTAAGATGCAGGAGAGCATCGACCTATTGTACACACAAGTCGGTACGATTGACAGATCGCAACATCAACTCTCTGCTCAAATGGAGCTTACAGCGATGGCCTTCAATCAGTCGGCGCAGGATCAGCTGACGTTGTCCAAGCAGCTCGCATCTGTGGACGAGGCGGTGGCACGTCTCTCTCTGAATAAGATGCGTGATGATGATGGCGTTCCTGGGGGAACATCCGGAGCAAAACCATACTATAGAGAGAAAGGTATCCATGCGTCTGCTAGTAGTTTGATATTTGGCCCAAACTGAGACTCTGCACAGGCACGAGGAGACTCAATAGCTCGTGGCCGCATGCATCTACCCAAGTTATCATTCTCTAAATTTAGTGACACTAACCCTACGATCTGGATAGATAAATGTATTGATTACTTTAACATCTTTAATATTTCTGAGTGTATGTGGACATCAGCAGTGTCCTTGCATATGGAGGATAATACGGCAAGGTGGCTACAGATTTATAAAATGAAGCATGGGTTGGGAGACTGGAAGGATTTCACAGAGACGGTGCTAGACAAGTTCGGAGCATACGAGTACAGGAAGTCAGTCATAGACTTGTTGGCTCTACGCCAAGAAGATTCAGTGGAAGAATATACCACTGCATTTGAAGCTGCACAATTCCAAGTATTAATGCACAACAATGGTTTTGATGACACTTTCTTTACCTCCCATTATGTGAATGGTTAAAGGAGGACATCAGAGGGATGGTTCAAGCCCAGGTGCCTGATACTGTTGACAAAGCAAGTATGTTGGCTGGTATTCAACAACAACTGATGGGCAACAGTAAATATCGACAATACAAATCCTACTCCAGGTCATTTACAGAAGTGTCTCCAAAGGGCCCATTGTGGAAGGAAAGGCAATTGCAAGATTATAGAAAGGCCAATAATTTGTGTTACTTTTGTGGTGATAAGTTTGACAAAGATCATTTGCAGAAGTGTCTCAAAAGAGCCAAATCGTAGTTGAATGCATTGATGGTCAATGACCTGGATGTTGAACTCGGTGAGGAGACCCTCAAAAATTGGAGATTGAGGATATATTGGCACAAGAAATGTGTAACCTATCCCTTAATGCCATAGCAGGAACTGACAAAGGCGATGCTATGAGGATTAGAGCACTGATCAAAAATAAAGTTATGTTGACATTGGTGGATTCAGAGAGTTCTCATATCTTCATCAGTAAATCCTTTGTGGATACTCTAGGCATCGAGACAACACCTGTTTCTCCAGTTCAAGTGAAAGTGGCCAATGGAGAGTCTCTCACATCTTTTTCTGTAGCACACAAAATGGCTTGGTGGGCTCAGGGATATACATTTCATACTCACATGAAGGTCCTACCATTGGAGGCATATGATGCCATACTTAATTATGATTGACTTAAACAACATAATCCTATAGTGTGTCATTAGGAACACAAGACAATGGAATTCATCAACAACAAACAGACTGTTTATTTGCAAGGTATTATACAAGGATAGACCACCATTTCTGAATTACCAGCTGAACGATTTCTTAAGCTGTATCAAGGCAACGATATTTGGGCTCTAGCCGTGGTGCAACAAGTTGAACAACAAGCAACATAGACCATACACCATGCCATTATGGATTTGTTAAAAGAGTTTGCTGATGTTTTTGACAATCCTGACAAGCTTCCACCACATAGAGAATATGATCACATAATACCACTGTTGCCAACAGTAGTTCCAGTGAATGTTAAGCCATACAGATACTTCCCTCTACATAAAGATGAAATAGAAAGACAAGTTAAGGAATTGTTAGTAGCTGGATTGGTAATTCCCAGTACAAGGCCGTTTGCTTCCCTAGTCCTGTTAGTACAACAGAATGATTGCTCCTGGCGATTTTGTGTGAACTACAGGAAGTTGAATTCACTCATAATCAAAAATAAGTTCCCTATGCCTCTGATTGATGAAATCCTAGATGAGCTCACAGGATCGCACCTATTCTCTAGGCTTGACTTTAAAGCTGGCTTTCATCAAGTCAGAATAAATCCAGCCGATGAGCATAACACAACATTCAAAACACATCATGGACATTATCAGTTCAAGGTAATGTCATTCGTTCTCACCAATGCTCCAGCTACATTCTAGTGCATTATTAATTCCATTTTTGAACCATTCTTGAGAAAATTTGTCATTGTCTTTATGGATGACATTTTGATTTATAGTGCTACTATGTCTGATCATGTTGATCATTTAAGGCAAGTCCTTGCACTGTTAAGACAACATAGTTTCACTGTGAAGCAAAGCAAATGTGTCTTTGCTTAGGAAAAGTTGGAATATTTGGGACATTGTATTTCCAGGGAGGGGGTGGCCATAGACTCCAAGAAGACTGCTGCTATCCAGAGTTGGCCTAGACCAACAAATATGACTGAACTCAGAGGATTTCTTGGGCTGATTGGGTATTATAGAAAATTTGTTCAGCATTATGAGTCTCCAGCTAAACCTCTAACCACATTACTCTGGAAGAAACAGTTCCTATGGGACGAGACATCCCAACAAGCAGTTGATAGATTGAAACAAGTCATGTTATCCACACATGTCTTGGCACTATCTGACTTCACAAAACCATTCATAGTGGAGACGGATGCTTGTGATATAGGTTTGGGTGCAGTGTTGATGCACGATGATAGACCCATAGCATTTCTCAACAAACCTCTCAGTCCCTCACATAAGTATCTCTCTATCTATGAAAAGGAGTTTCTTGCATTAATTATGGCGGTAAAAAAATGAAGACCTTATCTGTAGCGCCATGAATTCCTCATCAGAACCGATCACAAGTCCCTTGCATATCTTAATGAACAACACCTTCATTCAGAACTACAAAGGAAAGTCATGACAAGGCTCATGGGGCTACAATTCAAAATTGTGTACCGAAAAGGGAAGGAGAATATTGCAATTGATGCTCTTTCTCGAATTCCAGCACTGTTAAACTTACAGGCCATCTCTGAGGTACAACCACTCTGGATCCAAGAAGTCATCAACTCATATGCCACTGATAAACATGCTCAAGACCTGCTCCAACAGCTAGCAGTTAGCAGTCCAAATGAACAAGGTCTAGCTCTGCATAAAGGGATAATCAGGCAAGGTGACCAGGTATGGGTGGGAGATAACTCTGTACTTCGGACAAAGCTCATATCTGCTTTCCATGATAGTGCTCTTGGTGGACACTTTAGAGTTCAGGCAACATATATAAGGATCAAAAAGACATTTGTGTGACATGGGCTAAAATCTGGTGCAGAAAATTTTATGAAACAATGCTCAATATGTCAACAGGCAAAACATGAGAGAATTCATCCCCCTGGGTTGTTACAACCTCTACCCATTCCTAAAGGTGCATGGCAAGATATTAGCATGGACTTAATTGAGGGTTTACCGAAATCAGAAGACTTCAATGCTATCTTAGTGGTGGTTGATAGATTTTCAAAGTATGCACATTTTCTCCCTCTGAGACATCCTTTTACTGCTAAACAGATTGCTCTGCTCCTACTGGACAATATAGTGAAGTTACACGGCATGCCAACATCGATATTGTCTGACAGGGATAAAATATTTGTTAGCAACTTGTGGAAAGAGTTGTTTACCCTGTCTAAGACCAAGCTTCACATGAGCACTGCTTACCACCCTCAGACGGACGGCCAGACCGAGAGGGTCAACCAATGCCTTAAGATGTATCTTTGGTGCAGTATCCATCATACACCAACAAAATAGAAATCATGGTTGTCTCTTGCTGAACTGTGGTACAACACATCATATCACTCCTCATTAGGTTGCACACCGTTCAAAGCTCTGTATGGATATGACCCTAACGTGGTGGCTGCGTCTTCCATTCTATCTACAGAGAATCAGTCTGTTCAAGAGATCCTGGAAGAACGACAAGCATACATGGTACTACTGTGACAAAACTTAGCAGCAACACAGAAAAGGATAAAGAACCAGGCCAACAAGAACAGGACTGACAGAGAGTTCCAGGTGGGTGATCAATTATTGCTCAAATTACAACCATATGCTCAGTCTTCTCTAGTCAACAGACCCTTCTCCAAGCTTGCATATAAGTATTTTGGACCATACTACATACTGGAACGTATTAGCAACGCTGCTTACGAGCTGGAGCTTCCTGATGACACTCAGATCCATTCCGTCTTTTATGTGTCGCAATTGAAGCAATTCACACTAGACTTCACACCCATATTCTCTGAATTGCCAGCATTGACAATTTTCTCCCAGACAGAACTGGTACCGGAAGCAATTGTAGAACGCCGGTTAGTGAAAAAAGGGAATGCAGCTATATCACAAGCTCGAGTCCTATGGAGCGGTCTACCAGCCACTTCAGCTACCTGAGAGGACTGGTATGTGTTGCCTCACTGTTTCACTTCTGTTGCAGCCTGGGGACAAGCTGGTTCTTCGGGAGGGGGAGGTGTAACGCCTGCAACAGGAGCAGTTATGGCGACACAGGATGGAGAGCGGTGATTGGACGGCATCGGAGTACGTCTTCGAGTTGGGCAAGCGACAAGTATGTGGGAAACAAAAGGTGTATTCTGTGAGCTATGTCAAAACTGAATATAGTCCAATGAACCTAGTATATGTTAGCGTGTGTGTTTGACCGACCCGTCGGTTATGCCGTTTATATAAGACTCGAATCCAACGTGATAGGAAAGTAATAAGATAAATTCTCAGAAAACTAACTCGTCTTCTTCCTCACGGAAACGCAGAGCACGGCGATGCCAGAGAGATCCTCACGCTGCAGGTTCGCCGCCGATTAGCTACGGGGTATGACAGAATCTAACGTTCGCTTTCGAAAAAGTTGTTTGCAATTAGTGCTGCTGCTAGAACACTAGGCCAAAAAAGGACCGGAACAACAGCACGAGCACTAGCATCAACATGCGATGATTGCAAACAAACATCTGGTTAATATATTTTTTCTAGTGCTCAAGAGCTAATTAAGCTATGCCCTTTTGTTTTCGATGCATCAAGCACCTAAAGCTCAATGGATTTATAAAGTTTTTTTTTTGGCTCTAAAGGTATAAAAAAAGCTAAGCAGCCCAAAAATGGGCTGGGCCATTTTAACCCAAAATAAGCTAAGCAGCTCGACGAAAAACTTAATCTCAAATTACTAAAACAAATATGGGAAAATAGTGACTCTCGTACCATTTCATGAAATTTTGCGTTAAATGTTTAGAATGGCAAAGGGAGCAATCGTGAAGATACCTCCATGCAACTCGATAAGACAATAATTCGAGTAAAAAAAAAAACTCGATAAGACAATAATTATCAATCCCGATCTAACAAAAATGCATATACGAAAACGATGTAAATGTTGAAAATGTTTAAACACTTTCGCAATCCACATGTGAAGGTTCTCATCCTGATTAAACACTTATAATTTGAACTAATTCGTGATTTCTTTTTATCTCAATTCCCTACCATCTACAACGGCAATTCGAAGGTTTTTGGAGCAAATTTGTCGGCACATTCTGTTCAGCAACAGTACCGTCTGGAAGCAGGACAAGTTGGCTCGTAGCCACGTCCAGCGGAGCACGCAAAAATAAACCCCAAAATTTCCGAGGAAGGCGAAAAAAATATTTAACAGGCAAGTGGGCATATGGCCGTGTTTCTGGAGGCTTCCTGCGGCGCGTGGTGACGAGCGACCTGAGGCAGAGAGAGGGGGGCAGAAAGAACAGGCGCCGTCCGCTTTCTTCCTCCTCTCTCCCTCCTCCGTCCGCCGTTGCCTCTCCGCCCGCCCGCGCGCTGCCAGGGGCCTCGCGGTCTGTGCTTCTACGTAGCCGGCGCTTGCTTGTGTGCGTTCGACGCTTTGTTGCTTCCCGGCGCCGACGGCATGGCCGCCGGGGGAGACAAGTGCGGTGACGCTGCGGCGGTCGGGGACGGTGGCAACAACCTCTACGCGGTCCTCGGGCTCAGGAAAGAGTGCTCCGACGCCGACCTCAAGCTCGCCTACCGGAAGCTCGCCATGGTGAGCAATTGGATTCCTCTGCCATCTGTTCGTTGATTGTTGTTGCACGTCGTTCTTGATTTCGCTCTCCTATTACCTGCATGCCATGTCGTCTGTATTATGTCAACGAAGAAACGTTTTCCACGGCTGATTTCGAGATTGGAGCCAGAAATATTGGCGCCAAATTTCACATGTCATCCTTCTGAATTCGTTGCCTACTTCTCTGTGCGGATAGCTTGATTCTCTGTCCCGTAGAACATGTAATTGATAGATAGTTAGCCACTGCGATCTATTAATGATCATTCGTTTAAAGATGTTTTTATTTACTTCTCAATTTCTAAGGTGAATTTACCCTGTGTTTGCTTCATTTATACTGTTAATCTTTTTTTTTGGTGATCGTCAGTACTCTATTTGATACTATTAAAACTCATCTGAATCCCCATGCATGCAAACACTTGCAGGCCTTTGCCATATTCCAGTTCTAGATTCTATCTATTTGATGAAAAAGATTCCCTTAATCCTGTTCAATTGCTCTGTAGCGATGGCACCCGGACAAATGTTCCTCCTCCGGCAGCGTGAAGCACATGGAGGAAGCCAAGGAGAAGTTCCAGGAGATCCAGAGCGCCTATTCCGGTCTCAATCTTCCTTCTTTCAGCCCCCACCCACCCCTTGCTCTGTTCCATATTTGCAAACCACCCCCACTGCACCTATTACAGTGGCTAACCAACAACTAATGAATTGAACATCACCGAATAGAACAATATAGCCTGTTGGTAAACTTATTTCATGGAGCCTTTGTGCTCCCATCCCATTGTTCTTGTGCAGTACTCTCTGACACCAGCAAGCGTTTCCTTTACGACGTTGGAGTCTATAACGACGACGATGATGAAGAAAGCGTAAGAATTCTAATGGTCCACGTGTTCCTTTATTCTGGTCATAATGGTGGAGTCATGTTTTCTTCTGTTGTTGCAGCTCAATGGGATGGGGGACTTCATTGGTGAGATGGCCCAGATGATGAGCCAAGCGCGTCCGACGGTGAGCTAACGACACTATGAATCTGCTTCTATAGTATTAACTTGGCAGGCTACATCAGGGTGACAATGTGACTGCAACGGGTGGTGTTAACCTGCAAATTTATGCTTAGATAGAGATTTTGTTTGCACATGCATGAGACATTTGCTTGGAACAGCAGGCAGCACATGTTGTCACATGCCAACATCAGCTTTCATCTCCAGCAAAATCACAAATTATTTATAATATACCTGTGCCTAGAAGCACAACATTCTTGGTCTTGCCACTCCCTATTTGCATATTCTTAACCTTTTTGTGTTGTGTGTTGCACTATAAATATTTTTTTCATCCTCTATTAATTGTCACAAACCTAACAGATTCCAGGTGATCTTATCTGTTTTACATTTACTTCCAGAAGTTCTTATTTACCTAAGTTTTGTTGCGATCAATTCTTAATATGTTCTGGTTTTGCTAAAGTTTTTAAGCAATTTTATGCTTAAAACATGCAAAATTTATTAGTGCGATGGGGTATATACAAGTTTTCAATCATGAAGTTGGTAGCCAATGAAGAATCAAACCTATTTACCTCACATATGACCATTCATATCCTAACTGTATTAGGTCAAGACCAACGTTATTAACCTAAGGCTTTTCTTTGGTTTGTCCACAAGAACAACTGTAAGCTTCAGTACACATAAATTTTTACTGGAGTTTGTATGTATGTTTCGTGTTCATATGTCCACAGGCCTTTAAAAGAAGGAATTGTTACCAAAGCTCCATATTTTTTCCATGGTTTTTAGTGGATACTAAAAGCTTATTGTTTTAGGTGATTTTTCCCGGAACCTAGCTGGAAACCGACATCTTTTTTCAGGACCTCATGTATCCAAAACAAATATAAAAAATACCAGCACTGTAACTGTGGAATTTTGCTTTTCAGAGGCAGGAAAGCTTTGAGGAGCTGCAGCAGCTGTTTGTTGACATGTTCCAGTCGGATCTTGATTCCGGATTTTGCAGTGGAGCTACTAAGAGCCACCAGGTTCGGGGCCAAGGCGGGAGTAGAACAGCCTCAACCTCACCTTCGTCATCACCATCTCCACCCCCTCCTCCAGCAACAGAGGCAGAGGTTCCATCATGGAATGACTTCAATAAACGGGGTTCATCAGCAATGGACTCAGGGAAGCCTCCAAGATCCGTTGAAACTGGTGCAAGAATTCAACAATGTAACGACTTCTGTTTTGGGGTAAGCATTCCTACAAACATCAGTTTTCCCTGTTGCTTGGAAACTATGCATCAGGTCAGGGATCATGGCTAATCATTAATAAACAATTATGGCTCGTTTCATTGTCGTTCTGTTATGGTTTTCTATGCTAGATCTCGTTTTGTGTTCGGTGGGTGTTTGTTTTGTTCAACAAACAGTTGAAGATGCTCATAGATTGGCTTGCAAGTTGAAATCTCTAGAAGTCATGTAAAAATTGGGCTATTATGTTATCACAAGCTAGACCTTACGAGTACCAACGTGAAGGGCAAGGGCTCTGAAACTTTTCTTATTGATGGAGATACCATCCAGTGGCTACAATTTCCACCATTGGATGCATTTCTTCATGAGGACTTTTATCAGCTATGACATGCCTTCTGGTATCAGCTATGATGTTTCTGAATAGGGCGTTTCACAGCTGGTACATTGTTGTTGTTATTGTTGGTCCATATCTAAAAAAGTCTGCACCCCATTTATAGCATGTGAATTTATGAGATCATCACAATTTGATATGTCTCATTTATGTCATGCTCGGAGGCAGAAAGGATTCAACGTAACCACAGACGGAGGATCCCACATCATTTTCTGCTTTATACATCTCTCTTTCTTGGATCTTCGGATTGTTATCACATTGACTTGTGCCGTTACTGACTTGTCCGCATGCCTTATTATTGGAACTTTGTTTGTGCTCCTAGTCATTCCTTACATTGACTGCCAGTTGGATGCTTTATGATAAGGCCGCATATATTCTCTGGTAGTCCATATTTGTTATTGCTTTAAGAATCTTCCAAGCTGCTGCCAGTTTGAGTGCTTGGTACTGATATTGAACGTTCCTGTGGACTGGAGTAAAATGGCATGATAGTTATACTTAAAGCTCCTACCTAGATTGACTGATTCACATGGATCATTTGCTTTTTGATGCCAAGCTAACGTTTCATCTTGTGCAGATGAGCGACACAAAGCAAGTTCCTAAAACGCGAGGCCAGAACACAAGCAAAAGAAGGAACGGCCGGAAACAGAAGCTGTCTTCCAAGCACGATGTTTCATCTGAAGATACCACAGGTTCGCAGCAACATATAGCCGTTTGACCCTTGTTGCCATTAATTGGTCCTTGCCGGTGTCAAGGGCCCTAGTGCACGTAGCAGGTAGATCACCATCTTGTCTCTGCCAGCTGCTGTGATCTGAAGAGGCGGTTAGCTCACGCATAGGCCTTGACTTATAGGCCTGTAATTGAGAAACTTGTTGTAGTTACGTAGTATTTAATTTTCCTGTGTCGTTTGTGTTGTACCAATATATTTGATCTCCAATTGATTAAGTTTTTATTAACATCTGGCATTGGCTGTAGCCTGTTGCTTTAAGTAAGGTGTCTGTGTTCTTCCATGCTCCTTGATCCGTAAGAAAAGTAGGATGGTCGCCAATTCATGTGAAATCAGTTGAACAAAAATATTTCATGGTAATACCGTAGTATCCACGGGGACGTAGCTCATATGGTAGAGCGCTCGCTTCGCATGCGAGAGGCACGGGGTTCGATTCCCCGCGTCTCCATTTACTTTTTGTGTTGTAACTCAAAAAATTAGATCGGCTTGCAAGTTGTCAACTACTCCTATGAGTTTTTTGTTTTAGAACAGTCAACTATGACCTACGTCCCGACGGAGTGTAATTTCTCCAAATGAGAGGGAAAAAAGGGCGTAGTGAGGGCGGTCCAGATGAAGCCCATTTTAATCCCCAGTTCTCGGCCCGGCCCATCTCAATTCCGCGGAGCAAAACCCAACCCACCTTCTCCTCGACGTTCTCCCCTCCGCTCCCCGTCGCCTTTCCGCGTCAGTTTTTTCTCCCTTCCCCTCAACACTCGACGTCGCCGACGGCATCCGTCTCCGCCTCTCTTGCCGCGCTCCATCTCTCTCGAACCCACCGCACGCCCTCGCTACCTTCGTCTCCGCCGCCGCCGTCGCTCTTGTCCTCATTTACTTCCCGCGTTGCAGGCGCGGGTTCCCCTCGGTGAGCAAGCCACACACCCGATTTTGCCCTAATTTCCTACCCGCCTTCGCCGTGATTCCGTTTCCATGCAACTCCCGTGCGTCCTCTCTGCTTCCTTAGATTGTATTATGCACTCCTCTTTCCGTCTGGCAACTGCTTGTGGAGTAGATTAAATTTCGCGTTCGCAGGAATTTTTCCTACCTCGCATCCTTTTGGGCGCGTCGAATTTTTAAGATCGGCGTGCAGGACGGACTCGACGGAGTGGAATTATTCTCGGGGTTCAGCAGTTCTGCCTTAAGAGTACTCTGCTGCTGACTTCTGTTGTTTTTTTTTCTTTTTCCGAGACCTGTGACTTGCTGTCAGGTTGTGCCGATCAGATTATTCTGGGATGTGCTATTCTGACTTCTGAGTCGTGTGCATGTTGATCTTTCGCTCTGTTTTAACTTGATGGAAATTTCTGTACTTTCACTTTATGCTGCCTGCTGACGATCCTTGATTTGTATATTGACTAGTCTGGTATGCTGGGCTCAGATTTTTTGTAATTTCTATAACCTTATGTGGCAATACTGCGATTTACCTTTTTCAATTATTCGTGTTGTTTGAACCGAATGGCTGTAGTTAACAATCTATTAAGGGATAAACTTGAGATTACTATTTACTAATTCATTCATGCAAGTGCAAAGGTTGCAGTTAGGCTTGAACTTTGTGGCTTCTTTCACTGATGTACTTACCAAGTGTTCTCTAACTTGTTAACATTTATTAAGCTGATTATACATGTTACTTACAAAAACATATCTGATTTCTGTTTCAGATTGGAAGATTTTTGTTGGAACATGCCATTTTGGTGGATAATCTTCATTTGCTCTTGAGTATCAACTCCATCTGTTGCCTTCACAATGTCAGGTTTACTGAATGTACGTACTACACAGTATCACTGCATCTGTATTATCTTGCTGTCATTATTTTTTCTGGTTGTTGATTTCTATCTGTTTATTTAATACCCTGAATGCAGAATAAATGTTATTCTAGAACGCATACTGTGAAAGTTCCAGAAATATAGTCATTATTATGCATGAATTTAAGTGTAGGTGCATGAAAGTTTTAATTGTAGACTCATCATTGGAAGTACTTCAGTGTCATGAAAAAATTATTTAGTTATGGTAACATAAAGTTGTTAAAATTGTTGCACAAATTTGTGTGTTGGATGTTGCATCAGCAAGTAGATTAGACAAGAGGCTATACTATGCTGCGGGTTTGGTGGGTCATCGTCTTGTTTGTTTATGCTCAGTTTTGTGTGGCCAACAGAATCTTGGTAGCTGTCTCCTCGTGAAACATTTTAGGGGCTCTTCTTGAATCAAACATACTCTGTTTTATCCCTTTTTTTAATAACTTGATTCCTCTTTCTTGACAGTCGAACATGAATAGTTCTGCATCAAATCTTCCAGACTCAACAGGAAGACAGTTTACGTCTTCCTTTTCCAGTCAATCTGGATCTATTCCAGGTTTCCACCATTCTGGTGAGCATATATAATGCAATTTTATTAGACTATTGATATTATTCATGGGCCATGAAGTAACATCATATTTTTGTGACATTTTAAAAGGTTTGCATAACATGCATGGAAATTACAACCTTCCAAACATGGCTGGATCACTTGCTCAAAGGAACGCTGGAATAAGTGGTCTTCCATCTTCTGGGATTCAACAGGCTGGAGGGGGCATGCCTGGGAGATTTGCTTCAAACAACCTTCCGGTTGCCATGTCTCAGGTTAATGCTCACCTTTATGCATATTCTATTTTTTATTGATTCTGCTAGAATACACATGCGTTCTACTGGGTCTCGGAATTGAAGGACCAATTTGTTGAAATGATAATGTACTCTTTCTGTGCATATATGTGGAGCAAGATGATTTATTATTTGATGCCTTTGCAGATTCCTCATGCACATTCTGGTGTTGGCGGTAGAGGGATGAATGTTGGTGCAGGTCCAGCATTTAGTAGCAGCATGAATATTGGTGGCACCATTCAAGGCTTATCTTCAAACCTGGGCTCTGGTGGGAGTCGCAATTCTGTTCCTGGGATGTCAGTGTCGCCAGGTTTAGGTAATTTGGGTCCCCGGATCACAGGTTCTGTAGGAAATATGGTAGGTGGAAGTAATATTGGAAGAAATATCAGCTCTGGTGGATTGTCAGTGCCAAGTATTGCATCACGGATGAATCTGAGTGGCAATGCTGGTAGTGGCAATCTAAATGTGCAGGGATCCAACAGGATGATGAATGGACTTCTTCAGCAAGGTACTTGATCTAGCACTCTTCATAAACACGTGGAATACAGTATTTTTCATATATTTAAAAATGTGCATCATGCCTATGTATCTCTTTTATGGTTGGTCGTGGATCTAAGTACTCCCTCCGTATCTTTTTACTTGTCGTTTTGGAGTTGGGCACGGAGATTAAGAGAGGGTGAAAAAGTTGGGTGCACTGAAAACGAGAAGGAGAGAGATAGAGATAGAGATGTATTGGGAAAGTAAAAAGGTGCATCGGGATGCGAGGATGACAAGTAAATTGGGAAAAGAGGAGGAGGCTAGGATGACAAGTAAATTGAAACGGAGGGAGTATTATTTTTCAACATGTTCTACTGTTGCTATGCTACTTATTTGTTGGCTTTCTGCTTACTACATTTCTGGTTTTATGCCGCATGATCAGCTTTCAACCTTTGATTTAATCAGCCAACAGCTGTTGATATATTTGATTTAAAATTGGAAATACTTTCTGTTGGAAATGTCATGCCATAACATGTTTTTTTAAACTGACCATAACATGTTTTTGATCATTACTAGCTTTCCAATTGTCATATTACCCCACGACTCAGGAAATTGTATGTAGTAACTGGTTTCCTGAAATAGCTTGGAAAGTTTTTACTTTGTACAGTAGTGACAACATGTGGTTAACATCTGAGTTGCTAAAGAAAGTATGCCATATGTTACTTCCTATCAAAATGCATGCCTCATCCAACCTGTTTGTATTTATTTTTTTCTTTCTTAAACCAGCATCTCCACAGCTGATGAGCATGCTTGGAAATTCGTACCCAACATCTGGGGGTTCCTTATCTCAGAACCAAATACAAGCAGGGAATAATTCTCTTAGTTCGATGGGGATGCTGCATGATGCCAGTGACACTGCTCCATTTGACATAAATGAATTTCCCCAATTGACTGGCCGGCCTAGTTCCGCCAGTGGTCCACAGGGACAATATGGTAAAAGTGCTGGAAACCTCCGGTATACTATATTAGGACATGGAGGATACTTTGACAATTCCTTTAAATTGTAGGGTCACTACGCAAGCAAGGAGTTGGTGTTAGTACCATCGTTCAGCAGAATCAAGAATTCAGCATTCAGAATGAAGATTTCCCGGCTTTGCCTGGATTCAAAGGTTGTTTCAGTCAAATTTGTTGCTATAACTTGTCTGTTGATATAGCAAGAGTGTTCTCACTATGCCTTCCATGGTCCATGATCTATTTACTTGTATTATCATACGATCTTGACTTTCCAATTTCAGCTGTGTGGCTATTATAATTCCTTGTCTCAACTGACCCTTGACACTATGTACTTGTTTTACTTTGCATTTGTACTGTTCATTTGCAACAACATTACCGTGTTGTTAACTTCTATGTTTTGAAGTCCATTATTTTAATCTGTTTGTCTTTCTTCGAAGGCTGATATCTTTCCCTCAAGTTAATCAAACATTTGTACTCTTTCAGATGCTTGCTGTGATATCCTTTTTACTGTTTCAGTGCAATTGGCCTTTTTTGTTACACCATTAAGGTCCGTTGGATTCTTTTGTAGCATAAAAAGGTGTATTATAGACTTTAGTGCCCAAAATTTGATAGAGGACCCCGACAAAGGTATGAAAGCACGTGAGTAGTATCCAAATGAGCAGTTACATGAGTCGAAAATGAGCCAAAAGCTCTAACGTGATGACGATGATGGTTTGCGCAAACCTGCTGCCTTGCCACCCGAAAAGTCGTGCCTCCCTTACTCCATTAGATTTTGAGGATGGAGATCAAGAATCCAGTAGAAGCTATTTAGCGAACATAGACATGTCACTTAGTGGAGTTCCGTGTGGGTTTATTACCTCTCAATTATGTGGTTGGTTTCCACCTTCTCGAGAAGTATCGGTGTAGCAATATTGTCTTCAGCTTTTCATCTTCTGCTCTCCAGCGAACTGCCCGACAACAATGTCGAGTACCAAGGTAGAAGATGGATATACCTTGTCCAAAGAAGAAACTTGGCAATTTGGCATCATGCTAACATGGAGCCTAAAGAAAGGTCCATGCTTAGCTTTTTCCAGCACAAGATCGGCGAGATGTGGTGCAGAGTGTTAGGGATTAGCGGGTAGGGATGTCGGTTCTATTCACAAGCCACTCAGAATTTTACAATGGTACTATGAGGCAACTGCTGGCAACAAACTAATAAGACAATAGAGTGACTGTAATTACCATGACTCGTCATTAACTACACTTGATCAATAAAGGAAAATGCGCCAAATCATTTGAAATAAAGGTTCAGTTACAATTTGTCTACATCTCCCTGAGCTAGCCAACCTGTTATCCTGCTGTAAGATTTTGGCTTATCATACCAGGTTTCCGATATACCGACTAGAAACATTTCAAAAAAAAAAAAACCCGACTAGAAACTGCATTTTGTACTATGGTACTTATGGTTGGCATTAATCAGAAAGCCGTTTTAGTTACTTTATGATGATGCTTGATTTAACATGTAGTAAATTTATAGCAACTAGAAACTGCATCTTGTATCATTGGACGATATGCTTGATTTAACATGTAGAAAATTTATCGTGTGCTTGTCGTGTTGTGGTTTTACACGTAAGCAACGTGAGTACGCCACTTTTTTTATATAAGATGTGAGATATAAGTGAGATCATGACAAGTTATGGCTAACTGAGCATAGCTTGGTTGGTTGAGGTTGGGAATGTACGCCTGGATCACCCAAGTTCAAAGTTCGACTCATCTTCAACATGAATTTGGGTGCTTATTTCTTCATATTTGTATTGCCACATAGTTCCTTTTAGGCTGATTTATATTCTTTTTCCTTTTTTGGGTGGGTGGGGAGTGGGGGTGGGGTGGGGTGCGGTCCATGAGCTGAAGCATCATGAGATAAATCAAGTCTGTTTGGAATTCTCTTGAGATCTAGTTGTTTCAATCAATATCAAAAGAAACTTCTAATGATGAGATGTGGTTGCTACTTACAGAATCTTGTTGCAATCCTTGTGGCTGGATATGCACACCTTCAGTTTATAGTGTATGAAGCGTCACAATCCTTTTGTTTCCTTCAAAATGTTGTGCTGCATGATGATAATACAGATGGAAAACAATATTTTGCGATGATGTCTTACTTTAGGTCGGCTTTCATGTTTGTTTTCTTTGTGATGGTTTTGGAATAATTCGATGGACAATTCATGAATTGGCATCTTTAATTGTATTACCTATCTTAAATGGTTGTTGACTTTTACCATTTCGGATGATCCTTTCCTCCCGAGGCATGTTTGAGCATCAATGCTTCATAAACCTGCATGAAATCAAATAAACCTTGTATATTGATGTTCAAAACTTCTTTCCTCACTGGCAATATTTTTGACAAGTGCATCTCGAGCAATACAATAACATTTTATTATATCAGGTAACTCTTCAGATTATGCTATGGAGTTGCATCATAAGGAGCAACTACATGAGAATATGCCTGCAATGCAAGCACAGCAATATCCTCCTGTGAGATCATGTTTCTGATTTTTGAATTTTTCGCCTGAATTTGTCTCTCTCTTGACGTAATATGCATGCATGTACAGATGGCGCGGTCAGTTGGCTTTAATTTAGGAGGCAGCTACCAGCCAAATCGTCAGCAGCACCAGCAAAGCACTAATTCAGTAAGTGATGCTTTGTTTTCCTTGAGAAAACTATTTTATCTTAAGCCACGCATCACGGTGATACATGATTCACCTCTATCGTTTATGTTGCTTTTTAATTCAACGATGATAGTAATCTCAACAATGCTCAACTATCAGGTCCAGAATGCCGGACTGAGACCACCAAGCCAAAATTCTAGTTTTGGATCATATGATCAACTTCTGCAGCATTACCAGCAGCCACAGACTCAAAATCCTTTCAGGCTGCAGCAGATCTCGTCAGCTACACATCCATATCGGGATCAAAGTCCAAAACCTGTTCACGGGGGGCCGACACCACCTGATCCATATGGCTTGATGGGGTTGATGGGAGTTATAAGGATGAATGATACTGAATTATGTTCTCTTGCTTTAGGACTAGATTTAACTACTTTGGGTTTGAATTTGAATTCACCAGACAATCTATACAAGACGTTTGGCTCACCTTGGTCAAATGAGCCAGCAATAGGGGATCCTGAGTTTCATATTCCATCTTGTTATTTTGCTGAGCCACCACCACCACTACAGGTAAGCCGAAGCTATTTTTTTTTTTTATTAATGCAATGTTTCAGACAGCATCATCCTATAGAAGCCCCATCGTTTTCTTTTGATGCACCTGGTACATGGTTTCTTGTAACGAATCTGTCTTGTTGCAGCCTGCCCTTTTCCAGAAGTTTCAGACACTGACACTGTTTTACATCTTCTATAGGTACTTCTACCATAAAATGTTTTATTTAACTGTATTTGGCTCATTATTAGCTGCTTCAATTAATTTGATTCTGTATTGCAGCATGCCGAAGGATGAAGCTCAGTTGTGTGCTGCCAATGAACTGTTAGTACATGATGGCCATTTCTTTTACATTTCTTTGGTGCCATGTAGATCTTTTCTTGTTAAATGTTTCTGAACATTTTCATAGTATGTTTAAGGAATGTTATTGGAATGCAATAAAATTTGTGGTGAAGATCAATATACTTCTAGATCATTATAAATGCTCCAAAACGTATTACAAAAATCACCTGCCAGCCTGCCACCATGTTACTGATTTAGTGGTGGTAGTTTTCACTGATATCAAGTATGTAACCTGTCAGAAACTGGGCCTTACCCAGTGTATGTTGGTTCCACCAGTCCATTTGATATAATTTAGCATATATATTTGGTTCCCTTTAAATATATTGTCACTCCTAGCCTGTACTAGAAACCTCCATTTCTTGTTTGGACAAAACATCAAAACTAAGATCAAGCAGTTTGGCCACCAGTAATTGGCAAGTGTTTTTACATTTTAGTTATTTCTCCTTTCAGTTAACTAAAAATTTTAATCTGTACAATGTCCTTTCTGAATATTACTTTGCTAAGTTTGCTCAATGCCTGTGTTCCCGAAAATCTTTCAAGCTAGCCAGTTTGGAAATCAGCAATGTTATTATCCGCCTTTTTCCTTGAATAGGCAATAGCATCTAACTATATTTGACAAAAATTACCTTGCTACATGGAACCTTGCCCAACAGCTTAACCAGTAACAGCTTAACCAGTTTTCTTTCTTCTCTGTCTATTATTTGCCTTACATAAACCATCCATATTTATAATCCAAATTTATTTTCTTTCTCAGGTATAATCGAGGATGGTTTTACCACAAAGAAGTGCGGTTATGGTTCACGAGATTTCCCAATGCAGAACCTCTTGTAAAAACTCCTATCTATGAACGTGGGTCATATGGGTGCTTTGATCCAAATAGCTGGGAGACAGTCCGTAAGGTTTGGTCATGTTGACTTACAGTGAAGGAATATTGAGCATCTTTTACACACTTGCACTTACAAATCAATGTCTTGCTACAGGACAACTTTGTTCTCCACTATGAGCTGATAGAGAAAAAGCCAGTCCTTCCTTCTGCAGCTCAAAGTCAAAATGTTAGGTGAAAATTTCTGGGTAAGACTCTTCCTAGTATAAACAAGATGCTGTTTACTTGTTTTGTTTTCCCTGTGTATCAGACAACCATTCAATTGTTATTTGCAATAATATTGTTTTCTTCAGGTACCTCCTGCGTCCTAACTCAATTGTTGGCCCTGTTGGATGGGACCAAGTGATAATCAGATTACAGTATCATTTTCTAACTTGATAGGTACGTTTTGGTAGACATATTGATATGTCGTTTGGACTGCACATTTATTGTTTTTCTGGAAAGTGAAAGCAAGTGCTTTCTGTATAAATATGAAAACTACTGATTACAGTTACAGGTCTTTGTTGCATGGCTAGTATATGGAAGAAA
Source organism: Eleusine indica (assembly GCA_030378355.1). Lineage (NCBI taxonomy): Eukaryota > Viridiplantae > Streptophyta > Magnoliopsida > Poales > Poaceae > Eleusine > Eleusine indica. Next base: position 2,214,437 of record CM059495.1, read on the forward strand.
ACAACACATGTACTTGTACTTGATAATCCTTTGTGACCCATATAGTTAAAGGAAATTGGGCCTTGCATTATACCATTGTTTCTCATTCAATGTTTCTTAAAAAGATGATAGCATGAGGTAGCATGTATTTTCTCCTCACCTATAACTGCATTTTGGTGCATCTAACAGTGACTGATAACCTCTATATTAGAGAAGAATAAGTTGATTTACCATTTATTTTGTGTGTAAATTTGAGCATAATTTGTGCCTTCGTTTCCCTTAAACAGGACAAAGGAGTACTCAGAAACTTAGGTAATGCTGATCTGCTGAGAGGAGGCTGCAGAACAGAAAGTTGGATTGTCCTGTTGGCAGCCCTTGTAATTATAGTAGAACAGTGCTAACAGCTGTTACATTTCCCATTTCATCATCCGGGGTCTGTATTCCTTGAAATATGCCCCTTAAATTTCCCAAATTTTCCATTAGTAGTTCTGCATATTTTGCTTTTCTCCTTGGTTGACTGCATAGTTGGCATGCCACAGACGTGCTTACATGACAAATGGTCTTCTCCAGACATATCAAATTGTCTCATGGCAATATAAAACTTTGCGTAGCCGTCTACAACCAGCACAATCATGATTTCTTTTTACTTTTTAGAAATATAGTTTCCCAGCTACATGGCTTGCAGTTATAGGACACAGCGGTGAATCGGTGATAGAAGCGCTTGCATTAGCATAATCGTACCGTCCAGATGGGCTTTACCTAGTGGCTGCGGGTTTTCCAAGCTTGGAAAGTATGCCTTTCGCGTGCGAATTTTTGGAATGGTGGAAACAGCGCCTCCGTTTTCTTTTGCTTTCAAAACAGCACTGTTGCTTGCTGATTTTGTCACATCATTACATCAACGTCGTAGAAACGGGCTGTAAAAAAAAACGTCGTAGCAACAGGGAGTGTCTCGTGATTCGTGAATCTAACATGAGGCGTTGACCTGTTGTGATGAACCTGCAGCACACAGTTTGCTGAGTTGAATTTTGCCGAACTGTAGCGCGCCGCAGACGATCATGCCGGATAGTATAACAGAGCAACTGAACAAGGACGCGTACGGATCGCCACTGGACTGCCTTATCCCACACGCTGTATCCTCATCGAGTCGCTTCTGCTTACTATCACAATGCATTTCAGAAGGAACAAAAATTCACTTCACTTTGGTCATTTATGCAAGCAGTGTTATCCCTTTTGACAATGTAGTTCAGGACCCTTGATATCCGTTACGAACGCCGTCTTCCCGAATGTTTTCCGTCGCGAAATGCATGGTTGCTTCCCATGACAGGCGGTCCGTGAACGCTGTCGGGCAGCAGGCCATAGTCCGTAACCGAATCGGCCGGGACATGCCCTGCCTGCCTAATCGACTCACGAGACGTCGACCACGAGTCCGACTAACGTGATACCACATCACCGAGTCGGAAGACCTATCGACGCAAGGCAAGCCGCCATAAAAGGCGACGCCAGCCCTGCGTTTCTTTCCATCGAACCAGAGCAAAGCCTACCTACGTCAAGCGTGTGTAGCCAACCAACAAGCAAAACCAAAGCAAAACCATGGCGATCGGCGCGGGGAACAAGTCTCTGATCCTCTCGTGTCTCGCCGTCGTGCTTCTGCTCCAGCCGTGCGCGGCACGCCCCGTTCAAGAAACGGGCACCATCGACGGCAGCCGGAGCCAGCACCTGAATCTGAAAGGGCCACTTCTGCGAGGCCCAGAGAGCGTCGCCTTCGACGGGAACGGCGACGGGCCCTACAGCGGCGTCTCCGACGGCCGCGTTCTCAAGTGGAACGGCGACGTGCGCGGCTGGTCCACCTACGCATACAGCCCGGGCTACAATCCCAAGGCCTGTACCCCGTCCAGGCTCCGGCCGGCGGAGCTCACCGAGAGCAAGTGCGGCAGGCCGCTGGGCCTAAGGTTCCACTACAAGTCCGGCAACCTGTACATCGCCGACGCGTACCAGGGGTTGATGCGCGTCGGGCCAGGCGGCGGGCAAGCGACCGTGCTGGTTAACAAGGCTGACGGCGTGCCGCTTCGCTTCACCAATGGAGTCGATGTTGACCAGGTCACCGGTGAAGTTTTCTTCACTGACAGCAGCATGAACTATCAACGATCGCAGCACGAGAGGGTGACGGCCACGAAGGATTCAACGGGGCGCCTCATGAAGTACGATCCGCAGACAAACCGTGTTACCGTGCTACAAAAGGATATCACGTACCCTAATGGCCTCGCCATAAGCTCTGACCGGACGCACCTCCTCGTCGCTCTGACAGGACCGTGTAAGCTGATGAGGCATTGGATCAAGGGGCCAAAGGCTGGAACGTCGGAGCCGCTCGCGGACTTACCGGGCTACCCCGACAATGTGAGGCAAGACGGAAGAGGCGGGTACTGGGTGGCATTGCACAGAGAGAAGATGGAGTTGCCATTTGGTCCAGATAGCCACATGCTCGCCGTAAGAATCAACGGAGACGGAAAGGTGGTCCAGGTGATGCGAGGTCCGAAGAGCGTGAGACCAACGGAGATAATGGAGAGGGAAAACGGCAAGTTATACATGGGTTCGGTGGAATTGCCATATGTCGCTGTCGTTAGCACGTAGGATGTAAACAATTATGTCTAGCTTTTGGTTTAGATATTAGCTTATGTTTATTATTACTTTCTTGTTATGAAGTATCATGTTGTTGAGGTTTAGATATTAGCCTGAAATCTGAAGCGTTTCGGAGTGGCTAAGACTCCGATCAGACGAGTGGATTAGCCTGCCCAAGACGGTACATAACAAGCCTCGCCAACCAAATCAGCTTCGCTGTACAAACTGATTGCAAAGGTTGATCGTTACAGTACCGCGCAAGATATCAAGACATCAATCAACCCCTGCAGTTGCAATCTGGAGTAATAGACAATGTCGATGTCGTCATGAAAACATCTTGCGACAATGAAACCATCAGGAACAGAACAATGAGAAAAAAAAATATGGCACGACTAAAAAAAGAAAACAGGCTTCGAAATTGTCGTGCTGCATACAGATCAAAATTTTGCTCCGGTATGGATCAGTCTGCTCATCTATACAATACAAAGCTACATGAAGACATCTCTCTACGGCTCAAATCTCACCTGTTCCTTAAAAAAAAATCTCATTTGTTCTTTTTGTGCTTCATTTTCCCCGTCCGCTTAGTAGAAAGAGCTGCAGCTGCGCTCTTGCCTTCAAACCTCTTGGCAACCTTCATGACGCTGGTCATGCCCTTGCGTGCAGACGCCTTGCGGTCAGACCTCCGGTTGAGCAGCTTACGATCAAGTGGCCAGTAAGCGTAAGGCTCCATCTTGTCTTTCTTCGTCAGGTCACCGCCAGCCTTCTTGCTGGTGTACTCGTGGCCAGTGTAGGCCCAGCCAGAGCTGGAAGTCTTTCTCTTCTTAACGGACTGGCTTCTAACAGAGGTCCTATCATCAATTTCATCATCACGAGAGATGGGTTTCTTTTTACGCTTGTCCCGTTCCTCACGCACAATGATACGGCCTTCAGGGTCCATCTCGAAATCCTCATCATCATCATCTGGTGCAGCCCTCTTTTTCCCTCCTGCTGATTTGAGTGCCAATCGCACCGTTTTCTGGTCGAGTAAGTCTAGTGGCTCACCGGTTGACTGGTCAATGAACTTCTCCAGTAAGTTCTTGTCTGCTTGGCGCTTCCTACTCATCCTAAAGAGGATAAATAAAGGAACATTATCCACTTGCTTCCAAGCATTCCATATATGGCACTGTCATCAGTTATCACACGTACCGTGTTGAAGCTTTCGATCCGGTGCGAGATGCAATAGTATGCCGGGTGATTCCATTGGATTCGTCATCATCACTCCCAAAATCCGAAAACATCTGTGTGTGATTCCATCTACTTTGCCTGTGGAAACATGACCAAGACAGTTGAGCAAACAAAAGCAGCAGTAACATATATTAGATAGACAATGTGTCACGTTAAGAATAATCAGCAGCATCTGCTTATTCGAGCTTAAAAAACTAGATGACACTTCCATCATCAACTGAAAAAGACACAATGACACCAATATACCTTGTAGCTCTTGAGGTCATAGACATGGCATCCCCATCTTCAGAAGATCCTGCCTTACGCATTTTTCGCTCATTAACCTACATTAACAAATATCACATGCGATCAAAAGTAACAAATAAAGGAGAAAAAACCATCCTTGCCACTGTGGTTTGTAAGGAGTGCAACGTAAAGCACTGGACATTACCTTCCTAATGTTGGTGAGCAACTTCATATGCTCTTCAGGCATCACAGCCTTCACGGCATCTAACCCACATTTGTTGACGAGAATTTCTATGAGTGACTTGACCTAACATAGTATGTGAGGTTAATAGCAAGCTCTAACAGAAATGACAGCAATACATATTTCTTTTCTCAGCTGCTTCTGACACGTAGGGAAAGTTTCTAATTTATCGACTTGTGTCACAAAAAAAACTGTAATACCAAAAGCAAGTAACAAATACCTTTGCTTTAAAGGAATTCTTTGTATCACTTTGCCAGCCCAACAAGCCTTCTACAACTCCCTTCAAGTGCTCATGCAACACATCAGCTTTAGATTTAGCCACTAGCGCTTTAACGAAACCCAAGTTTGCCTGCCCAAATTAGTAATGTCAGTGTAAGGAGTTTATAAAAACTTATAAAATGATCAGTAGGGTAGAGTAACAGCTAAAAATGTATTAGGTGCTTTACTTTGACTATTTCCCTGTTGTTCCTCTGCATAAGCAAAAACGCCTGAGGCAGGAGCTTGTAAGCAACTCCAATAAGCTCCGAGAATTCATAAGTTAACCGAGCTAACCCAGTTACAGCAGCACTAATCGCACAAGGAGTTTGACCATAGAGACCGCCAGCAACCTGAACATAAAATAATCCAGAATGAATCAAACTATAAATACATATTTCATGTCATCACAATTAAGACTATTAAGGAAGTACAGAGTTGTTTCGGTAGAGGCTGGGACAATTGACATAGACGTACCATGCCAAAGAACTGGTGCAAACTCTCTTTCCTCTCATCGCTGCCAGTATCTTCACATGCACGTGCAATTTCAATAAGCAAATCATAAGCTCTGTTTCTGGTTTTCTTGTTAGCCTGTTAATAAATATCAGACAATCACTGTTAATTACATGGCTTTCTTGGTATGAGACACACATACTTGCTTAAGCTGTCTTATCAGATAAATGAGTCATTTGCTCGAGTAAACAATGTAAAGCAATACGATTGTCCAATGTAACATAACACTTCTATAGAACAGAAACAAAAAATTATCAATACAAACCTTTCCAAATTCCGACTATATTGTACAGAGCAGAAAATGCATGAATAGACAAGCATTGCAAAAAGGCAATGATAAAAGTGTACAAACCAGAAAAACTAAAAAAAAAAGGTAAGGAATGAAAAAAAATGAGGGAAAGAAAAAGTAATTTGTTATTCCATATATGCATTCCTGGTTATAAATGAGATCGTGCAAAACAAATGTATTTAATTACCTCCTTCAGTGCAAAAAGTATTTCAGTGATGAATGAACTAACAATTTCCCTCTTTCTAACGTTCGATGAATCCTGCAGATAAAGACAAGCATAGTGTCCGTTACTGCTCTCCATACACAATTTTCAGGAACTACAATACCAATCTACTTTTCACTAACCTTCAGGATGTAAATAATAAGGTGATACAGGCATTCAAGACGGTAACGTTTCGAGGGGAATTGACAAGGCATCGATGACATCATCAATTCCAACAGGACATCCAAATTCTTTTCAATAAATTCAGGATCCTGAAATAATTAAACATTCATTCAAGATATTGGAAGATATTTTTTGTTGTGTGCTATAATCCATATGAAGAACAAACAGAACATATTAACAAACCTTAAGTAGCATAGAGAGAACCTTGTATGCTCTCTTTTGAATCAAAGAGTCACTGTCCTAAAAACAGAAAAATGGTAAATTAGAGTCTTGCTTACATCAAAAAGGCAGCAATAACTTGTGTTAAAGCATACCTTAATTGCAGGCTTCACATAACTGAATAACACATTAATGGACTTTGGAGATAAACCAGGCATTAATGAAGCTGCAAATTCCAATAGGAGAGCCCTGAAATTCGATCAAAGCTCAGATCAAAATCATAATTTAAGAAGAACCTACAAATAAAAAGCATAAAGTCTCTGGCAACCTCGTCATGCTATTTGTGTTGTCATCAGCTTCAATATCCATTGAACTACCATCCACTGGCTCTGCATTAACAGCTTTTGTGGCATGCAACAATTTGGTTATTGAGTCAATGAAGAATCTGCCAACAATGTCTTTGTCTGATATGGAGGCGATCTCGCTTATCGCAGGCTACAGGATCAATCAAGAGAGCAGAATAAGTGGTTTTACTTTCAGGCAACATAGCAGATATACAATCATATTTTCAATTCATATACAAGAGATTTCCTTATAGTAAAGAACTATGAACCCCACAAAAAAAAAGGTTTCAAGAACAGCATGCCAACTTATTGATTTCACTATGGGATTTCAACTAATTCTTTTGTGATGGAAACATGGAGGCTATTGTAGACTTAGGAAAACTAAGAGCTAGCAACCCTACCTAGGAAGTGCACTTTACAGACCAACTTCAAGGGGGGAAAAATATGCTCAATATTCATCGAGTAGGGAAGTATTTTAAAACAAGAATGCTAATCTCAAGAAAAACATAAATCGTAGAAGCGTGGACCAACATTAATCAAGGTAGCACATATAATACCTGTAATACTCCAATAGCCTCCTTCGACGATGCCAAGAATATAGAACAAAGTATTTCTAAAAACTTTGGAGAGAAAGCTTGTATCGCTTTCAAGTTTTCCTCAGCCAGCTCTTTAGTATAGCGCTCCTTCGCTCTTCTTTCAGATTTGCTTATTTCATCCTCGGCAAGAATGTCTTCTTCCCTAGACACTGACAACATTTCTTTATTTTGTTTAATCAAAACCTACAAAAAAACACAAGTTAAAAAAATATTGAAGACATTCAGAAGTACAAAGTTCATATAACATGAAGAAGCCAATGTGAAGAACCTGAATACTGGAGCAAACAATGCCACGCAAGTCAGGCTGGTTTTGGAGAGCGTCGCATAAAACATTTTGTAGAGCTCTAAAGTTGCTTGAAGTATCACATGGATAGTTGCAACAAGATGGTAACAAAGACCACAGAGAATACACATAACCTTCAGCTCTCTTGGCCGAGAAAAGCTTATCACCCTTTAAAAGCTGTTCCAATAACAGTAAGAGTACAGTTCAAGACAGAAGTCAATTTTTCTGTAAAGCACAAGGATTTTCAAATAAATGAATGCATATGTGGATATACCTTAGGAATGCTTTTCTCTACAGCTCTAACAATACCAAGGATGTCGCTTAAGAAAAACTGTAAACTGGCACCAACAGTGTACTTCTCTAAAATAGAGAGAATCCATTCATTTTCATCACATATTGACTGAATCTCAAGAATTTCAAGAACATTCTTTGGGCCCATGGCAGCAACTGCTGAACCTAGACATGTGTTGAGCTGCAAGATACAAGAAAATGAATGTGAACCAGGGATTGACTGATCATACAGAGAACAAAAAATTTTAGTTGTGTGGAATCGTATGTAAAGAATTAGGTGGTGTCATTCTTCCTACAAAATTGTTGTACCTGCTTCCGGAAAGGAAAGTCGTCATCTGACAAGTTTTGCATGTCTGCCAAGTTCTTGACTGCTTCAGGCAACAGGTCTGACGAAAATTCTCCTGTTTTTTAATGTTCATATATCAGCATGTCACTCATGACAATCAATAACAAGCAACTAACAAAAGCATAAACAATTAGCAAAAGTTGGGAGCAAATAGCTAGTCTGAATTTACAAGCAACAATGCCCAAGAACAAATAGAGTGAAAGTTACGAAGAACCATAATTCCTTTCTACGCAGATATAGATATAAATTAAGACTTTAAGATCTCTAATGTTGCTAAGCTATTCATAATGAAAATGATGTCTATGATCACCACAGCAGAATCCATAACATGATGCAGACACCAAGTTTAGTCTCCAACATAACCAAATGTTGAGCATACTAAAGAATGTGTACTAACCCATACATATGGATGAGGAAGGATATGCTGAAGTACTAAAATACATACCTAACTTGTCAAATACTGCTGAAATCACATGGAAAGATTTGTCCCATACTTCACTATAGCAGACATCTAGCAAGCCTACTATGATAGCACATATCTTCTCTATGACTGTAGGATCAGATTTTAGCCCTTGATGTCTAGCCTTGATCTGGGCAATGCCTTGTGACACCAAGGCTTCATCAATGCAATTATCTATTAAACCTTTCAAAGCTTCCACGGCTGAAAATCTTGATTCTTCGAATTCACTTGACAGTATATCTGACAAAAAATCGATGATAAAAAAATTAGGCAAAATCCACAATTATGATACAGAAGTATCAGAACTAAAGATGTCAAGCTTATGTGAAGAACTAACCTCCAAGCGAAGTAAATACCAATGGAAGTTTCACAACGCATATGTTCTTATTCTGAGAATAAACTTTTTTAGTACCAACATGTAAAAGCCGTGCTATTGAGGCCATTTCATCTCCTGATTTCCTTTCTGAAGAAACTGACAACCCCAATGAGCATAAGAGATCCAATAGCACATCAGATTTGAGTTGTAGAGTTGGACTGTCAGCAACAGCATGCAGAATCTCCAGTATGCACCTTGTCAAAATTGGTTGATGCAGGTCTAACAGTGCTTTAAAATATTTTAAGATGGTATTGGAAGGCTTCGACGCCATTAAAGGAAGACAGCATTTCAGGGCATTCAAAATATAGAGGACCTCTTTAGCCCCCTTGGGTCCTTCTTCCGCTGCAACTGTATTTACAGCACTTGATCCTCCAGCAAGCAGCAGAAGTCTCTCAAAACGTCTTGTTATTCCTTCGCTTGCTGGAACCAGAACTGCTTGCCTTTGAAAACTTACGAGGACATCTCGCAAGCATGAATGGGCTTGTTTTCTCACCTAGAAAACATCAAAGTTAGCTATGGGTGTAATGATAAACAAATACATTTTCCCAACTGCGAGTGATATAGTTGAGTAATTACTAAAAAAACGTTTGTAATAGTAAAACTGGAATGCTTCTAACTCGTCTGTACTACTATTTACTAGTACTGAATAATAGTCTATAAATGATAACTGTTTGTTTGCTTGACATATCCTGGTCAAATGAGAGGCAACAGCAAGACCTTCCAACATAGTAATGTAACCCAAGTGACCGGTATAACAACCAAGTAACAAAGGCGGCTGACAATGGCATTACCAATGACAGCGAGGAAAGACATTCCAAGTGGTAAGAAACAAAACGAAATTTGGAAGAACAAGTCTGAGAGCGTTCGCTTTGCCACTACCTTTGGCCGGTGATCAGTAGCGAGTCGTAGAATCACTGCATAAAGAGGCTCTACGGCTTCCCAGCTCGCCCTCTCCCCGGCGGAAATAAAATGTGCGATGCACCTCACACCCGCCCTGACGCCGGAGTCTGGGGTCGAAGAGAACTCGAGCACGCGCACCACGTCGTCGGCGACCTCGCGCCCACGCGCGCGCACCACCGCCGCGGGAAGGGCCGGCACCGCCGCGGAGAGGAACGCAAGTAGCGCGCCGGCGACGTGGCGATCAGCGCCCTCAGCTCCCGCCCGCGCAAGCGGAGCAAGCGCTGCGGCTGCCGCGGCGAAGTACGCGACGGAGGTGGCAGGGACGCCCTGGTCCCTCACGGCCTGCGCCATAGCGGCGGCGGTGGCGCACAGGTGCTGGTGATCCTCCCGTGGCGAGCTGCCGAGGCGCGAGAGGATGGCTGCGGCGAGGTCGGCCCCGTCCTCCAGTGAGGAGAAGTCATCATCGCCGGCGTTGGAGCGCGGGGTCTGCGGGAGCTCGCCCATGTCGACGTCGGCCATGGCGGGCGGGTGTGTGGGGAAGCCGCCCGTGCTGGAATGCTCGCTCTTGGTGCCCGGAAGCCGACGCGCTAGGGTTTTGGGGAAGACGGGCTTTGTTTCCTTGGCGCGATTCAGTACGGGCCTTATTGTCAGCTGAGCCTGGTTTAGTCCTCACTCGATGGATTGGCCCGTTGTTTGTTTGAGTGGGCTGAAGGAGAATTTGTTGGAGCCTCAGAGAAACCGGCCCGCATCTATTAGGTCGGACAGTTTGTCTTATGTGCGGAGTAACTCGATTACATGGGGATGGGTATATAAATATAAACTCCCTAAACTATTGACATTGGTTAGCGGAGGGAGTACAAGTTTCATTAAATTCTTTGTACTGTGGCCGAAAGTGACTTTTTTTTTCTGTGGAAAACACACCGGGCTCCTGATGAAAGACTTCGTTCAGGTCTTGGTTGTTGAGGAGAGTAACCAGACAGACAAACCTGATCGAACCTTCTAAGACTTACTTATGCACAAGTGCCTTGGAGCATAACATTTAGGTCGGATTGGGCTAGCTACACAAAAGAATTAATCATTGTTCTTTTTTTTCAGATGGGTAGGCTATCTGTACCAAAACTAAGTGCGACAGACAAAACGGAGCCCATTTGAAGCACGCCTGCATTGACCCCTGTCTTCCAACTCCAACAACCTCTGAAGAACAGTGACATAAAAAAAAAACTGACGAATGGATGAACGAACGAGCGCCCAACGGACGACAAGCGCGCGTGCATTTGTTTAGCCATTACATCGCTGTCTCGCGTACGTCAAGCTAGAGCGCATGCCATGCCACCGGCGCTGCAGCTTTGTCCGCACCTGGCTGCACTCGCATGGTTAGACGCTAGCACGGCCACGTAGATGCGTCAATTGTTACAGCACCAGCAAGGCATATGCATCTGATTCAGGCCTCTGATCGTCCCGTATTCTCCAGACTTGCTTCCTAATTTAAGGTCTCGTCAGGACACGCGCGGTGGAGAACAATCTTCACCGACTGACATCAACGTGAGGGCCGCCGACGGCAGCGTGGCGCGTGCGCATGTTTAGCGGTAACCACTGCTGTTTAGGCTGTCGGAAATTTGTCAGCCACTCATCGTCATCTTTCGGCAGCTGTTAGTTCAGTTGGTACTAGTTGGCACGGCCGTATGAGTGGATGAACATTATCGCACCAGTGCCGCCACCCCCCTGATCCATCTATGTATCTATACGGCCGGCGGCCTCCATCCTGTAACAAAGATAAGAGCTGTAGGTAAGCGGTTGAGTGATCAGATTAGCTTAAACATGTGGTTGCCGTTAAACAAAAACCATTGGTGGTCGGTTTGAACAAGTTGATCACCTGCGTGCCCGTGAGGATATATGCACCAAGCCGACGGTCGCCGTCAGAGGGCCGGGCCGACGGGCGGTTAAACTAGGATTGCTGCCGTCATCTCCGAGTAGAAGGAACAAGATTTTTTTCACTTAAACAAGAGTAAAAAGAGCAATCGAAGTAAAACTTGTGTCTGGTTAAAGAATCCAGCTGGACAGCGACTAACAGGCGAGGTTGGCTCCTTAAACTAACCCCGGTTTAGCTCGGGGCCATGGTTCCGATGGGGATCGATGGGGATCCCAGGTTTGGTGGTCTGCCATTCATCCATGGAAAGCAAGATGGCGGGACACCTACAGCTATAATCCGGGGCGGCAGGTCAGGCCTCCCTTTCACCGGAAAGCTTGATCCTTTTGGAGAGAGAGCTGATAGCCATGCCCATGACTTCCTACCAGGCTACCACACACCACTGGGCTTTGCTGCCTATATATACATGCTGCGCTGCTAGTGCCTAGCTCACCATGGCATGCGTCTCCTTCCCTGCCTGCTCATTGCTTTCTAGCTAGTAGATCCTAAGGAGGGGCGAGCAAACCGTGCTGGAGAAGCAGGGCACGTGCTCGACGGAGGACTGCGAGCGAACAGTTGCAGTTGCAGCACGTGCGCTCCTTCTCCATCATGGATTCTCGCCCCATCGGCTCGCGCTGTGGCGCTGCGCAATGCATGCAATGGAAAATCAGTCGATGAATCAACAGATTCGACGACACGGTAAGACACAGCTCCGTTTCTTGGTTAGGTAGGAAAAGTTGTAGCTGAAAAGATTTATCAGCGGGCAAAGGTGGTTGTAGAGGGTGCTCGACTGACTTGAAGCTTGAAAGGGGTTTGCCACTTGATGCTCGTGGAAATTCCATGAAATTTCTCATGAAATCTTTTAGCTTTATGTCGACAGAGGTTGTATGTTGAAAAGAATATTCTAGACTTTAATTAGACACATCGTTTTGAAACGGCGTTTCCCTCAAATTGACAAAATGGTACTGAAGTTTCTTCTAACACAGGTCATTCCTTTCTCTCTATATCCAATTTTTGTAGTAACATATTGAGTTTTCCGTAAAAGAAAGTTCATTCTACCATTTCATTGTCCTTCAAATTTCCAGTAGTCGAACGATTCCAACCAAGTATAACTCCCTGGCCAATGAAGTGTAATAGCTATAGTAGGGTTGTTAGGTAGCTAATTGTAGCTTTGCATGAAGATTTCCTGTTAATCGTGGGGTTTGTTAGAAGGAAAAACATGTTTGCATTACTGTTGGGCAGCTAAGTTATACTCTTAGCCCCAGCATATAGTTGCAGGTAAATTGCAAATTATATCTTAAGATAGTTCATCGAAAGTAGATATATTGCCAGCTTAGTGTTTCCTCCTTTCGCACACAAAACAGTTACATTTATATGGCAAGACCAGGATCAGCAGGTGCATCAATGCCTCTACCTGCAGCTTGTAAGATACAAGCACAAGACAACGATAAATGAACAGTGTTTAGTACACCATGGACTGTGATACGCAAGCAGCATTTCATGACAAGGTTAGCTGTTCCTCCATGATAGCATGACTGTGTACCAGATCCAGATGATTATTCCATAAAAAGCGTATTTGCTATACTTTTGAACTCTCTCCATTATAGCTTTGTTTATTATTTTGTTTGGAGGGAACATTGTTGAATTGGTGGTAAAAGAAATTTTCACATGTAGATGTTGAACATGTACTATCTAGAACATATGTTTTATATTAGGATTGATGAAATCTTGTCTTTATATATATTTTATCATGTGATCTTTGACATATAGTATATCTAACACGAATCTCAAAATAATATGAATGATATAGATAATACATGTTGATGAGCATATATATATGGTGATGACTTTCTCGGTTAGCTCCACTACAAGAACATCACATGTAATAAACTGTCAAGGTTCACAGACTCCTCCATCTTTATGTTGTAGTGATGGATCGATTAGACAATTACAAAGACTACAGTCAAGTTTACGCAGATCACAAGCTCATAGACATTTACCATTTCTTTCTCTCTTAAAAGCTCAAGTTCTTTCAGAGCTTGAGTAAATACATGGAGCACAAGGCACAAGGTACACAAAGACTTCAGAGGCAGGTACCTAATTAACTTACAAGCTCTTACAAAATTGCAGTAACTATATTCTTGGCTTCAATCAGCCCCGTCCGCAGTTGAGCGCTCGAAATGAGAAGAATGACCGCTGAGCTGCAATTGATTACAATTAGGAAATCATAAGGAAAGTGGCAAAATAGAATAAGAGTTATCTGAAATCTGCAACAAATATATGCCAATACTTCGTAAGTTTGTAGCATACACATTTTTGTTCTACCTTTTGTTGGTGATTTGACCTGAGGAACTATCTCGGCCAATTCAGACTTTGCAGGCGAAGCAGCTACAAGGCTTTGCAACGAGCAAGCTGCAGACAATACACGCCATGTTGTAAGTACCATAGTTCGATCAGGCACATAGTATGGAATTGTCGTGAATAGTCCTTAATTAGTACCAAACTAACCTCGCGGAGAGGTCGCGTGTCCAATATGGTCCGTGTCATCAGAGGCAGCATCCGAGGAAGCCATTCTAGGCTTGATGAAACCAGCGGACTGCCACCCTCCACTGTCGTCGTCGGCCACCGATGACACCGACGGCGACGTGCAGTCGATGACGGTGACTTCTCTGCCTCTGTTCTTCTTCCCAAAGCTCAGGAACCTCTTGAACCCTTTCGGCGTCTCTTTCGGCGACCGCGCCGTGCCAGCTGAGACCCTGCTCCGGGCACTGCCCGGCGTCTTCAGTGCGCTCTTCTCGGCGCGCTGCTTCTCGCGCTTCTTCCGCAGGAGCGCGGCGTCAGCTTCGAGCACCCTCTCAATGGACTGGTCCCGAGAGCTGCACGATGGCGCCGCGCTGCTGGGAGGAGACCGCCCTAACCTGCCGCTGCCGGAGAAAGAGGACTCGCCGGAGCTCTCCCTTGCTGCTGGTGCTTCTTCTGCTGCTTTCCTCGTCGTCGCGATTATTTCCGTGGCAGCGGCCCCGGCTGGTGCCGTCGTTGTTTCGGCATCATCTTCGTTGGTCTTCTTCAAACTGAAATCCGGCGCAGCGTGAGGTTCATCAGGAACGCTAGTGGCGTGCTCCTCGACGACGTCCTTGTTGATGTAGACGTAGCTCGACTCGACGTCCGAGTCACTAGTGATGTCTCCATTGGGATTGCCAAGCTTGTCTGTAGAACAGGAGTCGACCTCCTCGTTGCCACGCTTCTTCACGTCAGCGTTCTTCGCTTCGGGTTCTCCGTTGTCTGGCGCAGCGTCCACCACCTCGCTACGATCTGAACCCGGCGAATCGGTTTGCGCATTTGCCTGGCCAGTGCCGCGGCCTCCACCAACGGATGGCCTAGGCGGAGACGAATCCTTGGAAGTTTCCCCATGGGAATCCTGCTCGTATGATGAACAGCGCAGCGCGGCCGCGGCCGCGTCGGCGCTCGGCGGAACCGCTTCTCTGCTGCCGAGGTCCTCGAGCCCGCCGGAGCTAGCCCGTTGTGGCAGCGAGCGCGGAAGCAGCTTCGGCCCTGCTTGTTTCGCCCCGCCGTGCTGGTGCACTTTCACGGAGTTCTTGCGCCGCAACGCCGTCCTCGGTCTCGACGCCGCTGTCTTAGTTGTCGCCGCGCCGCCGGCCGGCCGCGCTCGGCTCTCCTTGCTGGTTTCACCGGCGGGTTGTCGTGGCTCTGACGGCGGCGGTTCTTGCGACTGTGCACGACGCCTCCCGACGACGTCCGGGCGGTTCCTGCCCGCCGTGTTGGTGGACGACGAGAAGCTTCTCGTGCGCGCGTGCTTCTTGCCGGTGATCCTCTTCTGGGCAAGAGCAGCGTCCGAGCTCCTTCCCTTGTCGTCGTCGTCGCGCTCGGTTTTCCCCTGCACGTGCCACGAGGACCAGGTTAAACTAATCTACAGACATACTAAGCGTAATCAAGAAATTAAGGTCATTCAATCAATGTATTATGTAAATCATTTCAGTCGGACCAGGGCAATGTTCCTTGTGACTTTGTGAGTGCTTAAAGCGAGAGTAAACGGTCAAAATAGCTGACCGGTAACAACAGCGACACGGCGTATTTCCACATGGCCACTCTGAACTTTCGGCGGCCGACACGACGCGGATAGGACGTGTCCATTTCCGAGAATTTTGAGGACTCCACTCGCATTGTTATAAAGTACCCGTGCGAGTATTCTCGTTCCGGACAGGTGCCACGGATGTGGTGACGTAGCTGACTAGCTGAGTGCACATCACGCAGGCCATTTTGTTTGTGCACACGTACCTGCGGACTCGTTCAATCATCACGTCGCGTACAACGTGACGATCACGATCTATCTACCGTCGAAAACGAAACATCTCAAGAGCATACGCGCGCAGAATGAACCAGGGGATAATTAATGAACGAGAAGGCCTTCACAACGAATGCAGAATGCTAAGAGTGATCTGTTTATTGAAGCACGGAATCTCGATGATGCCGCACAGTGCTGCCTGCATGGCCCTGCGCAGGGTAGGAGTAATGAACTCATCAGACACTCGCGGCACATTCCCTTGCGCGTGAGGTGCAATCTATCGTTTTCATCGCTGTTTACTTGTGTTGTTTTTCTCTGCGTGGGGGAGGGAGGATGCACACCCTATTCTGGCACGAATAGCAGAGCACCGCAAAGATAGCACAGCACGACCTGACGAAGGGTAGAACAAGAACGCACGGAAATGAACGGGATGTGTCATGTCAATTGTCAATTTGCCGCCCACCTTTAAAAGTCTATTTGGTCATCGCAAGGAACAGATAGAAACAATGGAAACCAGTCCCGTACGTCTCTGGGAGAAAGAGCCCATGGACATGGAATGGAAGGAAGAAGACGACTACCAACCGAAACCACCAAAAACATTCTAAAAACGAGATGGAACCGCTAAAAACTACCCGATGCTTAAAGAAAGAATGCTATCAGAAATGGACGGCAACGTGTCGTGGCAAACAACGACCGCAAAACCAGTAAGCAAGGACCGTGCGTGCAGCTTCGCACGTAACGGAACGGCGGCGTACCTCCTCGTCTCCGGCGGTCGCCGTGCCACCGCCGCCCGTCGCCCTCTCTCCGTTGCCGCTGCCGCCGCCTGCGCGGCCGGTGCTGAGCTCGAGCTGCGCCCAGAACGCCTTGACCTCGGCCTCCTTGCGCTCCATGCGGTCGCGCCACCCTTGCCGCAGCCGCTCGTCCCGCCGCCGCACGTACGCCTCGTACATCCTCCCCCTCACGTCGCCGTCTCCACCATCCGGCTCCGCTTCCTCGTCGCAAGAAGAAGCAGCGGCAGCGTCGTCGTCGACGTGCGCGCTGACGCCGCCGTCCCGCTCGGCGAGGCGCTGCTTGTACCCCGCGAACTGCCGCTCCAGCTCGGCGGCCATCGCCCACAGGTCCGCCACCTCGTCCGACCCGTCGCCCTCGCGCGGCATGGTCGGTCGTCGACGCGCTCCGGCCGGGGCGCGCTCTTTTCTATTTGGTGTCGTCGTCCCTGGACACGCGCGCGCGGGGAAACGGGACGTGGCCGGGGCTCTTTGTTGGCTTTGCGGTTGGATTTGACTTGGAGGATGAAAGGCGTCGTGGGGCGCACGAGCGAGCGGAGGTGGGGGATATATTTGGGGACAATTGTCTGGGGCTGGGCCGGTGCTTCGCAGACTCGGCGTGGGCCAGGTCGCCATGGATTCCGTTCTGCCAACCGCCGCGCGTACTCCTCCATTTCCACGCCAACCCTGAAGCAGCATCTAACGTTGAACTTAGGGCGCAGCGCAGCCAATGAGCCAAATGCCCAAATCCATAGCCACAGTAGTCCGGTAGTACAGGCCTAGGAATCAGCGTTCTCCGACTAAAGCTGTTCCTGAGAACCATTCATTCATTAACCGACGCCATCACAAGAAGCTGTGAGGAGACGTCAACATCTCGCATGGACACCAACACAAGCAACAACAGCATGATCCGCCGTGGACATGGTAGCGTGAGACCGAGACGTGTACTGTTGGGACACTACTACTACTAGTACATCGCTTCTACCAGCCCGCTACCTCGACCGCGATGCCAATCGACGCGTCGTCGTCAACCCAGACAAAGATCCGTATCTTTTGCTCGCGCCGGTGCGCTCTGTCCGAGAGAATGAGCGCTTGCTGCCGTCCAAACGCAGCAGAGCGTTGCATCTGCTTTCCGATGCTCATTTAAATCGTCCGCTCGATCAGGCCATCGGCACCCGATGCAGCCGGGAGGGCCAGGACTCGTACTACGTGCCGTGCGCTCACGCCTTCTGCTGCCGCACGCGTCTCGTTGGCTCGTTGCAAAGCAGGCAAGCCTGCCGCTGTTTCTGAACGCCATCGCGAGTTTATTCCCAGGGGCCGGGGGCGGCGCTGCGCTGATCTGCAGCCTGTGCTCCGGGCTTTCAAGTCGCTGATCTGATCACGGGAATGTAGTGGTGTGATTGGAATGGGAGCTAACTGGGGTTGACAGAGCAGTTAACCGATGGGGGCGCCGGCCATTATTCAGAAACCTGACCAGCTACTGGCGGCCTTGTTGGCCTCCGTCCTCCATTCCCTGCACCTGCGCAAGTAATCCGGCAACGGGTAGGGCCAACAGAGAGCCCCGTTGTGGTCAGTACGCTTCCAGAATGGGTATCTCATGTGGGTTTGAGTGATGGATGATCGGGCAGTAACACACACACACACAAAAACTCGACTTGCCGAGAAAGAAGCCACCCGACGGTATTAATTTAAGGAGAAGAGACTTCTCACGTTGGTCGAGAAAATCTCCGAATCTTCTCTCCAACCATACATAGAAATTCAGCTGGCCGTGTGAGCTATAATGCGAGTCTTTACATATGTTTTGGTCTAGAGAGGACGAGGCGCTAGACGACGCTAGACGCAGACGGACGCGGCAGGAAAATCCCACGCAGACCACCGCGCGAGCTAGCGCTCGAACGCGGGTGGCCACATAGGGACTCCCCTCCGCTAGCCAACCGAGCCACGGCTCGGTTCTCATCCGGGCAGTAACACATGTGCGTGAGTCAAGATGAAAATGTGTGCTAAACCAAAGGCTGCAATCGTTGCCGCCTCAAGTAAATCACACGACAAGACGTTTCGCACACCGGACAAATTGGTAACACTCACTGCACTTACCGCCGATGAAGAAACAAGCACTGAAAGTTAGCTGGTGCCCCGCAGCAGGGTTCACATAACCGGATTAACCGGTCGGCTCGGCTCGGTAAAAAACTGATCGGTTAACCGGAGAAATCGACCAGTTAACCGAATTGCTACAGTACTAGAGTCGGTTTTCTCAGACTAACCGGCCGGTTAGCGCGACCGGCCAGGACCGGTTTTCCGGTTAACCGGGATAACCGGCCGGTTATCACCGGTTATGTAAACCCTGTCCCGCAGAGACAATGCTGGAATCCAATGCTTTCTACGACAAGCTTTTTGCATCGTCCATGGTGGAATGGGAGATTCCACAATTTCTGGTCGAGAATATTTGTCATTCTTCGTTGTAGCAATATATTACTATTGAAAATAAAGAAATCAATAATAATGAAGATGATAGCATAATAGATTTTCAAAGGCTTGTCTTGTACCTCTGAGCTTAAGCAATATCGTAAACTCTACAACTGCCTTCCACAGAATGCTTCTTCATTATTTCTGTTCCCACAGGATTACAGGTGGATTAGAGGGAGATTGAATCTCTTTCTAAAGTCGGGTAGAGATCAAATCATTCTCGTTCTCCCTTAATCTCACCTTAACCAAACACATCCTTATTCTGTTAGATATTTGACAAAGGTCAACACATACAAACATTTCACTATTATTGCTATGCCAAATCTTCATTGTGTTATACTCCTTTCGTCTTAAAATATTTCATACTTTAACCAACTTTATTTGTCCCAAAATAATTGTCATTCTCACTTTCCGATACAACTTTCTTTATTTTTAATATATTTTTAGTTTTATCTCTCTCCTTCTTGTTTTCTGTGCACTTATCTTTTAAACATCAATGATTTCAAGATAAAGGAAGTAATATATTAGTAATTTACTGTAGCATGATCATTTTGCTAAGAGCAAAAAATATATATAAAAATACTTGACTTAGAGCACATGTTTTGTTACATGAGTAATTTAAAATAAATGCTGCTATGTCATAATAAAAATACACTCATAAATGTTAAAACACTTATTTGAAAGGACCTTGCTAATTTTCAACTAACTGAAAGTTTAAACAACTTTCAATTATCGATTTGAGTTATCAGATCTTAGATCCAACGATTTATAATTATTATATAGATAATCATAAAAAATCAAAATATAAAGTAATAAACTATCGATTAAAAAATTTTACTCGATTAAATGATAAAAAAATATGTATTTTAAAACGGTGATGTGTGATTTGGTGGCGGAGACTGATGTTCGTGAGGATGGTGTTCGACTGATTAACACCAGACAACCACAAAGAGTTGTGCTGAAAACTCTTAGGAGCTTCTGGGGTCGTGGAACTCGTGAAAACATCATCGATCGAAGATATCTATAATCCTAAGAGAGAACAATAAATTGTTAGAGAGTTCTCCTCCTTCACCACGATACATGTTAGGCGCTCTGCAAATGCAACAACACATGTCTGTGCTAAATATACTGCTGATCATAATACTGTTGTTTGTGTACATCACCCACCTAGCTTCTTGCTATGTTTTCTACGAGAAGATTGACCTGATTAATGAATGAAGAAACTATTTTCTAAAAAAGAACTTATCTCAAAACACATCTTATGGATAAATGAGCACCTCGTACTCGTAGCTTCTCTATTGAACCATGCATCAGATCTTGCATTATCCATAAAATATTGGTAAACCTAGCTCAAGGTCGAATTTGTTTGACTGATGACATGCATATGACCGATCTTTAGGTGCTGTCAGCTCTTATTCAGTGAAAATAATTTTACTATGTTTTTCTACATTAAAACAAGCACAGAACGCTCAAAAGCATATTTACCATATCTGCTTCTCTAGCACTTTTTAATACTGTATAAATATAAACATTTAGTTTTATTTCAACCTAGCAAGGTTTTTGATTCGTGGGCAGGGGTATGTGAAATTTGCTTCAACTCAGTCTCAGGCTCTCAGCTCAGCTGCCTCTTTCGGGGGAAAAGATAGCCCAAATTAGACATGCTGTAAACCGGGCTATTAACTCCTGCGATTCTTTGCTCGCCGTCGGTAATCCCCCGGATCGTCCTCCCGGCTCCCGGGTCCCGTCCCCGCCCCCGTCCGTGCCACCTCCCTTCCTCGCCACTCTCTCCTGCTCCCTCCCATGGCGCTTCCCGCCCCAAAACCCTAGTCTCATATCATCCCGGTCTCTTCCTCACCAGCTCGCCACCACCGGCTCCCACCACGCCGGCTGGGGGGCCAGGGCCAGGCCATGGAGCACCACCACCACAAGCCCGGCCTGCGCGTGCGCCTCCGCATCACCGCCGCGCGGCGACGCGCCTGGTTCTCCGCCGGACTGCACTCCACGTGCCGCAAGCCACCCCGCCGCGACCCTGCGGACTCTGTCCACAAGGTCGCGCGCCGCGAGATCGGTGGCGGCCACCGACGGCCTCCGCGACCGGCGGCGCCATCCTCCTCCGCCTTCTCCTGTCCCGAGAAATTCCGCAATTTCCAGCTCCAGGTTTGCGCTCCTTGTGTTTCCTCGTGGGCGTACGTTATACCCTTAGAAAATTTAATGGTGCTCTGGAAACTTCCTTCATCAGCTGATCCGGGAACACTGGTGTTGCTTAGAGATTGTTACTTTAGGGAATGTCCTATTCGGCTCGAGACTTGCGATGAAATACCGGTGCCTGTGGAGGTGATAGTATAATGGTTATCAGCTGATAATTTGATGAACTGAAGTTGCTATTGCGAAAGGTGTGGCTGAGGCTAGATCTGGGAGCCCCAGCTGAAACGTCAGGAATACCAGTTTAACGTCCTATCCTTTGTTATGCATGCAGTGTGTCATTACGGGATGTGTGTTTTCTGGGCGAGCTCAGCTTGTATCCGCATATGTAGGTTTATTGGGTCAAGCAATCTGAATTCTGCAGAGCATTGCTTGACATAACAGAGCTTGCAATTATTGAAAGCATCGATGTCATTAGAAACTGTGAGGGATGGAAATAATGTGATACATGAATACAATTTTATTCACTGCCTGGCGTTTCATGTCATAATCATTTCGCTAGGCAACATGGGCTGCAAGTAACAGCATGAAATTGTGATATCTGTATTGTAAATAAATAAATAACTACAAACGAATCATATTCCTAACTTCGTGTACAATTATCCATGAATGTATGAATACTGTTGTTTGCTAGGAGTCTGGAAGATTAAGTAAATATCATTTAAATTGCAGTCTGCATGATTTTGTCTCCTTCCATCCTTGTCCTGTAGCTGAATGGTTTTCTTCAGACAACATACTAGAAGTTAGTTCATTGTTAGGCAAAATCAATGCTTTATTTTTTGAATGAAAGGCAAAATCAATGCTTACCGGATGGTTCAATTTTTTCGGACAATAGAACTACTACTATATACACTAGTGAGCACGACACTCTGGCATTTCCGTCCATATAAATAGTAATTCTGACATATTCTGCTGCTCCTTTTGCAAACCTAGTATAGTCAGCATGCTGGTGTATGTGACAAACTTTGATATGTATGTTTTTTTGCTCCCATATCATGTTGTTGATTGTGTTGGGCATGGAAAGACATAATAAACTAATGGTGTTATAAAGTGTTGTGGCCACACAAGAATAGATTGTATCCGGAATGACGACATATGAGAGGTTGGGGGTGGCACCAGTTGATTTTTTTTTTTTTTTTTCAACATCGTTTGAGATGATTTGGACATATCCAATAGAGGCCTCAAGAGGCACCGGTGTGTAGTGGGATAATAAGACATCGTGATGATGTGAAGAGAGGCAAAGGAAGACCAAACTTGACATGGGAGGAGTCTGTGAAGAGAGACATGATGGATTGGAATATTGATAAGGAGCTTTCCATACATAGGAGAGCATGGAAACTAGCAACTACATGTGCTAGAATCATGATTTTTTGTTTTCACCCCCCTTTTTTACCTTATCTTTTTGGTCTATTGCTCCTTTCCTCTCCTCTTTCCTCTCTTTCTATTCCGTCTTCCTTCACTTTTATTCATCTTTTTGTGTTGGGTCTTGTGGTTTTTATCTCTATCCTACCCCAACTTGTTTGGGATTGAAAGACTTTGTTGTTATTGTGTAGAGTTTATTTTTTTCTGCCTGTTTTGAGCTTAAGTTAATGTAAGTTTCTATTAGATGATGAAAATCAAGGAGAAACACAATCTTACACTTTGATATCTGTTTGGATATGGATATATTGTTTCTGTCAGTCAAGACCTGTAGCCTGTAGGATGACATTTTCAAGTTGGAATTACATGTTCAAGATCAATGATAGATTCTACCACACATTTACAGTTTATAAACTTAAAAAGAACTTACTTAATCTCTATTATCTTACTGTATAATTTAATTATTGAGATGTAACTTATACTTTTACTTGTTGTGCAGGAAGAATATGATACCTACGATGATGAGGTTCAATTTCTTGTTCAGTTGCCATTTCTGTGGAGCAGAACTAAAATTATTGAGATTGTTGCAGCAAAAGATGTGATATTTGCACTTGCCCAATCAGGTCTATGTGCTGCATTTAATCGAAGTAAGCCTCATCGCCTCTGCAGTATTTTTCTTTGTTTTTCTCTGTTTATATTCCTGATTAACTTTCTTATGTTTGACAGCAACAAACAAGCGCATATGCTACCTGAATATAAGTCCTGATGAAGTTATACGGAGCCTTTTTTATAATAAGAACAACGAATCCCTTATCACTGTTTCAGTTTATGAATCAGATCGTTTTAGTTCGTTGAAGTGCAGAACCACTCCAATAGAGTAAGTGGTCTAATCCATTTCTTGTTAACTAGTCTCTGCATTTTGAGTTTTTCATTCTTTCAGTTTCATTGATATTCTTTGTTTCTGCAATTTTGTATATGATTGTTGCATATTTTTGTTAAAGACCTGATCAGTTTGGTAGCTATGTTTAATGTAGCATATTTCTTAATACTCCCTCCATTCTGAAAATGCTGTCGTTAGGACAGCAACTGCTGTCCTAACGACAGCATTTCTGGAATGGAGGGAGTATCAATTTATGCTGGTTGCAACTGCTTTCTAGGTACATCAGAAGAGGGCAGTTGAATAATGGATTTCCATTATTTGAAACTGAATCACTAAAATATCCTGGCTTTGTTGAGTTTGATGATGTTAATGGCAAAGTATTGACCTTTTCAGCCCAGGATAGGTAAGTGATAGTTTTGTTGTGGACATTTTGCCTACGGGCATGTATGCATTGTTTAATCATTTCTTCTTTGCAGTACTTATAAAGTATTTGATCTCAAGAACTACAACTTCCTGTATTCCATATGTGATAAGAACATCCAGGAGATAAAGATAAGGTTCAGTGTCTTTGATCACTGTCAAATTCATATTTGATTTGATAGTTCATACTATATTCTTACATGCTCATCTTCTTGTGCATCAGTCCTGGAATTATGCTTGTGATATACCAAAAGACAAACTGCAATGTTCCACTAAGAATATTGTCAATAGAGGATGGAACTACTCTGAAAACATTCACTCAACTGCTGCATCGAAATAGAAAGGTTGACTTCATTGAGCAGTTTAATGAGAAGCTTCTCGTGAAGCAAGACAAAGAAAATCTCCAGATCATTGATGTAAGCCACTATTTTTTCCTCTATAAACTCTTTCCTTGCTCATGAAAGCTGCAACTTGCATCTTATTTATGAACTGACTGGAGTCCCTGGCCAGGTTAGAAACTCCGATCTGATCGAGGTCAACAAAACGGAGTTCATGACTCCATCCGCATTTATCTTCCTCTACGAAAACAATCTATTCCTGACATTTTGCAATAGGACAGTTGCAGCATGGAATTTTCGTGGAGAGCTAGTGACATCATTTGATGACCATGAGCTGTGGCATCCTAACTGCAATACCAATAATATATACATCACTGCAGATCAGGACTTGATTATCTCATATTGCAAAGTTTTGAAGCAGGCCACAGATGGTTGTGACGAGACAGGAGAAGGTATTGTTAAATTCCAGTCATCATTGTCATTTCTTGATGATATTATTTTGGTCATAGCAGTAATATCTGGCTGAATTTCTCAGTTTCATCCATGGGATCAATTAACATGAGCAACATCTTTACGGGGAAGTGTGTTGCAAAGATCTCCCCCAGTGACCCAACCCTTACCATAGCTCCTCGAAGGAGAGGCGACACCAGCAGGTCTACTATCCGTAGTACCGTTCCCGAAGCACTTGAGGACATCACCGCCCTCTTCTATGATGAGGACCGTAATGAAATCTACACCGGAAACAGCAAAGGCCTGGTGCATGTCTGGTCAAATTAACTTTGACATCCACCACCGCTCTTGTACATACTCTTGTACCTGGATTTGTTTCCCCTTTACAGAACGAAAAAAGAATGTAATATCGATCCGGTCTGATTATAGTGGGATTGTAACCTCCTAGACATTATATCATTGGTAGAATAATCAGAATGTAGATTTGTTTACTGGTAAATTACCAAGGCAAAGGGCTCCTCACTTGTGGTAATCCTGTACAGCTTCTAGTCCCTGTTGCCCACCATGTCTGGTTCTACTGCTGCTATCGAGTTGTGCTTCACGCTTCGCAGCAGAAGATTGATTTGTCAAATACTTGCACATTTTGTTGCTTACAACCATTTAGTCACGCAAAAATACGGGGTCACACTCGTACCGTGACTCCGTGAGCTCTCTTCGTGTCTGCTCAAAAGTTTTACTAGGAATCTTCATCCACATCTTGTTCCCTTCAATGATGGCCGCGATTGTCTCTTACAGCCGATTAATGACCTACTTGGCGGCAGTAATCACCTTAATTTTATTATTCTCACTCACAAAGAATATTCCAGGAACCCGCACCTCCCTGACGTGTGGGGCATTCAGTACATGTCCCCACCTGTCAGTAGCACGAACCTTGCGCCGCGGGCAGGCAATGCCACCGCGTGGCGTGGCAACGAGCCAACGACACTTACCGGTGGCTTATCATGTCAACATGTCTCTTAACAAGTACTCCACGGGCGCAGCACGCAGCAGTAACAAGTCCGCCACGGATACAGCAAGCACACGTTTCCCCTCATCGCCGTCGGGTTGGGGAGCGAGGCAAGCCAGCCCCCGCCCCGTCGCGGGGCAACTACGGATTCGATGGAGCCGGCCTCTTCTTCGTCCACCCCGCCCACCGCGGAGGCGGCGGCATGGCGGAGACCGCCGGAGGAGCTGAAGCTGCGGCGGAAGACGCTGGAGACGGTGCTGGAGCAGTGCCAGCGCGCGCTCGAGATGATGCGCGAGGAGGATGGTCTGGTGGAGCCTGCCGACGCCGTGGATCCGCCGGAGGACGAAGGACGCGAGGCGGACGGGGATGGACGCGATGATGAGGGGGCGCAGCCGCCGCCCCCGTCGGACGCCGACTACGAGACCGATGAGGTGAGGGAGGAGATCTCGCCGTGTATGTTTCCAATTTGTGGCCGGCGCAGGAGATTGGGAATCTAGATTTTGGTATTGGCGGTTCGATTAATTGATAGATTCATATGTCAATTAGATACGTATATCATGACATCTTTACACGAGAAACTTTAGTTGGTTAGCTGGATCAGAGGTTGGTGCATTCTGGAATTAAGTAAACCTTACATGAAACTGGTCCATTTAGTGCAGCAACTCCACGATTTTATACCAGTATCATTTATTGCTATGCTGTTTCTATGGTGTCAGATCGTGAGTCAGCAAATAAGTTAATGGTGACAGTATGTGCCCGATATAGTCGCATTTTGGGTCACCGGTCATGGATGGTCTTTGCAGGGAGGAGTAAACTTGTCGAGGCTCTCATCTCCATGTGGTGCTGGGTAGAATCTGGAAGTGAAGCAGAGAGGTCTCTATTTCACTTTCAAATGCTTCAGACAGTTTGCATAGCAGATGATTTGCCTGAACCCATAGATTTTTGGTATAGTGGAGGGGTCATGTCTAGCTTCACATTTTCTCCACTTGTGTATTTATCAAATTCAGTCAGCAGATATGATGCCATAGATTTTGGGACTTTTGAATTATGACGAGTTTCTTGTAACTCAGGGGCCTAGTTGTTAACTGTGACCCTCATGGTGAACCAAATTAGTTTTCCTGTGTTCATTTTTTGCTAAACTAGTCTTCTGGCGATACAACTATGGGCTAGATCATTTTATGGAACATATACATATTATTGTTTCAGAATTAAACTAGATCAGGTTTCCACTGCAATTGTTATCTTTTGTTCCGAGACTGTCCTAGGTCTTAATGTCTTCGTTCATTTTTCAGCTTTGTGATCTTCTCCAATCAAGGGTTCAGTCACCAGAATTTCTCGAGAAGCTAGATAGCATTCAGAAGTCAGTATATCAACATGGTGCAGGTGCGCATTTGAAAACTGAAACATTACCCTTTGCTCTATTCATAATTTAACTGCAATTGTTTTCACAATGAATGCATACACTGAACTTTGCTACAGTTCACAAATTGCGATCTGTTTACTCACTGACAACTGATTAGTTCTACAATTATTCATGAACAGTAGATGAAACAATATCATGGGATATTGTAAGTGCGGCGGATATATGGGATGATAAGAGTATGAATGTTAGTGATGATTCAGAGGATGGATATGTTCTTGTTAAGCAAGAGGACATAGTTGATGGGATTGCCTGTTTCATGGCTGCATACTTGCTGTCACTGAAACAAACTAAGGTAGGCTAATCTTAGTTCACCTTTTTGTGTTCCTGTACCTTTTGTAAGCATATATTGTTTCAAAACTATATGACTAGAAATGATTGTGAATCCAACAACATAGTCTCTAATATTCATGCTAGGCTTGTATTTTATGTATTCTTCTATTTAAATTAATGTGAGAAGGTCTGTATCTATTTGTTTTTTCTATCTTCATGCTTCAAGTGCTTGATTATTGAGATAATTCATGCCATATTGCTCATTAATTTTGAAATCCTTGTATTTGTGATGACTAAAATTTAATGTTTTGCAGGACTTGACGCCGAATCAACTCCAACAAGGTTAATTAAAAAAACAATATGCTCCCTTATCTGAGATGTTTTTTTAGTAAGGAAAATCTTATGTTTAGATTCCCTCTTTTCATATTTTTTTTTATCAGCTCTTAGCAAGACATTTTCTGCTAAAAAGAGGAAAAGCAAGCTTCAGAAGGCATGGGATGGAACAAAAGTTGTTTATAATATAGCATCATGGAGCGCAACAGCTATTGGGTAAGTACTCGTGCTAATGAATAACTATGAATTCGACTCCCATGGATTTTCCCAGTGAAGTGATATCTCAGTCTCAGGCTATGCCTAGCAATGTTGAATTCCTTTGGCTACTTACTTAGCTTTGATTTATTCAGAACAGTACCAGGTAGCACTGTTGGGAAATGTGTAGCTTAGAACAGGTGCCATATAAGGTAGGATAGGACTTCAAGAGCTTTTCGAGGCAACTATATGAACTCAATACAAAGCTCACTCAATTCCTTTTCAGTAGAGTGCTGGTATTGTGCTTAAAGGAGCAACACGGTACCTTGGGATGGAATAGTTTTCTCTTCCCATTTCTTTTTTTTTTTTTCTGAAAATGAAACATGAACCTATACCAAACCTAATGGTCCGTAATCATTTTCCAATTTCTCTGTTGTGCCTGTTTTAGTTTCTGAATTGTTGGTGGAGACTATCTGGCTAGTCTCTTCAATTTCTGATAAGTTAGATCACATGGCATCAGTTGATAATAGATTCAAATTCATCCACTTATTCAGCACATGGAATGCCATTTTTTACCAACATTATTTACGTCATGAGGATATATTTGCTAGTAGATGTACTATTAAGGCAATGTTGCACATAGGGATGAGTAACAGCCATCCTTAACATAATCATGCCGGGTCTGTTTGCTTGAGACCCTGAGAATTCTGCCTGGCCCAGGCAGCAATCTCAGACGCTCATTTTTTAGTGTGCCTGGTGTTGAGATTGCTGGCTCATGCAGTTTGGGCCATGTAGTATTTTCCAGTGAACCTCAGTAGTTACTGATTCTAGCTGTATAACCTGCGCTAATTTATTTTCTACCACCCCTGTATGTGCAGTATCTACCAGAATCCAGCAATTGTACAAGCAGCGACTGCAGCCTTTTGGACATCCTGCCGTGTGATATCCAAGTTTCTGTGAAAAGTCCATGGCTTGATGGTGCAAACCTGCACACATTGTGTGGTCACAACAATGCTGGAACTCTTAGATCATGATGTGACAATTCCTCCACCAAGAAGATCATGTGGAACACATTATCTGCTCAAACCTCAAACTACATAGTGGCTGGTTGAATGCACCTTCAGTATTACTATTTGTACGCGATCTCCATTGTACATAACCCCATTGGTTGCATATCAGCCGTCCTACTCGACATTGGTGTATCGGTCTGAATGTAAATATCTCTATTCGTCTGAAGCTGAATAAATTTGTCCGTGTGATTCCTCTCTCCCTTACGGAAGTTAAAACAACCTGCCCTTTTCTTTATTATTTCTGAATGTGTGAAATGGTCACTACCTGAAAAAAGAGTGCGTGGCTAGATCGAGTCTTGTGCCTCAGTGCTGCAAGCTTAAGGATGCAAGATTTTGAAGTAGGGCATATAAAACTACCGAATCGAAGCAAGGATGCAAGAAGATTTTGAAGTGGGCCATATAACTCGACTTCTGTACATGCAATGTATAGTATAAGGCTTTAGAACAAATCTATTATTGCCGGAAGAAAATGCAATAGCAAAGAAAAGAACGAAAACTGTGTACACACTTGCAAGTACCGCGTGATCAAGAAAACCGTGAGCACAAAATGTACAGAGCCGCACAGACAAACTGTGTACACACTTGCAAGTACCGCGTGATCAAGAAAACCGTGAGCACAAAATGTACAGAGCCGCACAGAACGAGTCAGTTGCATTCCACAACAGATAGGCCCTCTAACTAACTAATGCCTACGTACTTTAATAACAATAACTAACTATTAGTCTGATCAGAGGTTTGTATTCCTGTAGCCTCTCGCCCTGAATGAAAAAACAATGGCGGTGTATACTGCAGTCATGGCTATGATGAATACTCCAACATATGTGCACACGGTTGCTGCACAGACATAAAGGTACCTGTACGAATTTAGGATCCGTTATAAACCGAACCATATGCAGCATAGAAAATATAAGTAGAATTTATCTTGTCAAGTTTATCCAGGAAAAACATTGCAACGAGTGGAAACATTCTGGTGACATTACTATTATCTGCTTTTGAAAAAGACTGGCAAAACAATAAGCAGATACTGTACACCAGTATGCTAAAAGATTAAAATTGCATGGATACTTACTTTGGCGAAAACACGCTCCAAACAAACAAGTGATTTCTCATGAGTAGCAAGACAATTGTATATGAAGTCAAGGCAACCGAATTAATGAGCAAAGGAAGCAAACATGGTAATGTGATCATTTTGTCCAGAATGCAGCTGCAACTTAATTGCTGTGGAGTAGAGATATCACCACCACCTTTTTTCACTGATATATAAACCACCATACTGAGATATAACAACAGCGGTGACCCATATGTAATAATAAACATCAGAATACCCGAAAGAACCGTGGAATAACTTGAAATACCCTGTTGCAATTAATCAGTCAAATCACAAGGAAATGATAATAACAAAAAGGTCGCTTGACAAGTCTAGGTTAAACCTACAATGAAAGCTCCAGCAACATCAATGCTGGCTAGAGTATTTGTATTCCCAAGACCGAAATGGCCCGCTGTTCCCAATAATTGCATCGCGACAACCTACACAAATTGTTGCTAACAGTTAGTCAAAGAAACATTAACATTCCTATGATGCCACGAGTTCGAGAAACAAAAACACCATCTTCATTGAATATTTAGAGTTTCCAGAAAACTAACCTGTACCCATTGCTTATGCAATGTTTTATCCAGAGAAAAATGAACTATACTCAAGATTGTTTGCAAGAAAACAAGTAAAAGAGGAATGGCATTGTTGGGTTGTTGCAGAAGTAACTGCAGAAGGCACCAAAACACTGTGTATGTTATTCCAGTCAGGAACATTGAATCATTGATGCAATGCGAATGTGTAGTCGTTTGAGGATTGTGGCCAGATGAGGATGCCGGTTCTGCTTCTCTAGAATGAATTGGAAATATCCAAGGAGAAGCAATAGCAGTGCTAGCTATTGAAACAATAACAACGACATAAAATATCTGAGCAATTGAAGTAGTGCTATGACCGACTGGTTGTGAAGTGTTGACCTGACTTTCCCAGATATGCACCAGAACCAAAAGTCCACAAGCAATATGACTCAACCAAATTCCTATAACATACTTTGACCTTGCTCTCAGTAGCACTAGTGAAACTGAATACAATGCCATGACTGCAAGAACTGAGATGATCTGAAGAGACTTTACGATAGAAGAGCCAGCTTGGGCTAGTAACTTGGAAATGTCAGGAAAATGAACCCAGTTGACCCCACCTTGATGCCAACCTCTTATAACTCTCCCAGCAACAAGAATAATAAGAAGAGTGCATATCTTGATACCATTTCCCTTGTCTGGAGTTAATTTATATCTGGTAGCATAAGAAAATTCATTTCTGTCAAAACTTTTTCCTGTTGCTCTATGAACTAGTGTTGAATTTGATTCCTTTAGCACTGAATGAACTGTCTTGACAAGGAATATTAAATACAGAGTAGAATTGAGAAAGTGCCATGTATACTGCTCTTCTTCCACAAAAGAGCTGGAGCTGAGACTGATGACATAGAGAAAAATCCCAGTAAGAACAAAAATCTCATCAAGGTGCCAATGTCTATCCAGATATGGATCAGAATGGTGAAGTTGACTCAGAGACTGTCCCTTAAATAGGCAAGAGACAATACCGATGAGGAAAAGGCAGGACATAATCATCAACGAAATTGCGGAGACGAGTAAATAAAATGGTTTCTGCAATCAAAGTGAAAAAAGGAAATAAACCATTCAGAATAAAGACACAAGGAACAAAAAGCTACTTGGAACTTGAGTACAAATATGCAAAGATAGTAAAATTACATCTGTCGCTCTGTGAGATAACCACTCACTCGCATTTCTTAAGAAGCCATCATAAGCTTTGGAAGCATTCCCAAAGAATCCAGCATCAATGGACCTGGAACACGAACTTTCTTGAGCAGGTGATGGATAGTGACACTCACAACTGTTGTATATGTCAGCAGAGACTCACTTGAAATCATAACCTCGATGAAGATGTGGGGATTCATGAAAAGCAAAAGCTTTAGAAAGCAAATGACATAACTTTTTCTCAGTAGATTCCGGAAGCACGTTAGTTCC
The DNA here is from genome assembly GCA_030378355.1 of Eleusine indica. Lineage (NCBI taxonomy): Eukaryota > Viridiplantae > Streptophyta > Magnoliopsida > Poales > Poaceae > Eleusine > Eleusine indica. The sequence continues at coordinate 2,246,376 of CM059495.1, forward strand.
TAAACTGTCCTCCAAATTTATGCAGTTTTCAAGGCAGAAAGCAGGTATTTGTGCTTGCAGCAATCTTAGGATTTGCCATGAGTTCAACTGCAAAGCCCGTAGTTTCTGCTCATCTGTAACAAGATGCACTCATTATTTGGAAAGCGAAAGATGAGAATACTGAATTATATTATTTGTAAATGATTTAGTAGTCTGATCAAATTAAGAATACAACAAAAGGCAACAGGTGACATATGAATGATTATAAAGCCCCCAAAGAACTAACTGAAATATTATTTAGATTCACAAATCAAACCTTAACACATCTAAATGGAAGTAAAAAATAAAATCACCTGTCAAAGAAATAAAAAGCTCAGGAAGCAAGACACCTATATTATTTTTCGGAATTGGTACGCCAAATAGAAGAGAAAGAGTTGGGGTAAGATCCACCTGAGAAAACAAGGTAACAGGTCAGACTTATGTCCCGGTTATGTGGAACTGTAGTTAGAATATTGCAATTATTCATTCAGCCAGAATTCTGAGAGCCTACTGAAGTATATAAAATTCACATCACATACAGCAAAAATAATTGCCATACCAAAAGAATATGCAAATCTTGTTAGCAGCACAAACAAAGATAAAAGAGAAGGCGCACAGAAATTTTGTAGTTAATAGAGGCTGTAGCTCACAAATAAACTGGACTTAACTTGAAGTACTTCATTCTGATCATATGGTGAGCAATCTGATCTCTCAGCACTGTGTCCTATGAAAAGGGCAAGTGAGTCAGTTTCTTCGTAAGAAGAACCTCCATGATTACCGCCTTCAGTCATGCCATGATCACTAACCACAACCTGAAACAAAGGATACAGCAAAAGGGATATCAGAGCTAATGTCAGCCATTTCATATTTTCAGCTGTGGCAGAAATTTGTCTGCAAACTACATGTTTCTTTTCGAGCAAACAAACTACTTCATGTGATGATATTTGTTGAACAAGATTTTTTTTAAATATATGATCAACTGCATACGGACCAGACAAGAAACAATAATTTTGTGATCGTCTCAACCTCTTTAAATAGCTCCCCCCCCCCCCCCTCCTGTATAATTTGCTGGAGTGAGATGCCTAAGGCATCACCTCATGTTCACTTCACTTTGTTATTTCCCTCTATTCAATAAAATGCACAACAGGGGTTTCCCTTGCTGTATTTAAGTTAAAAAAAAATTGTATACAGATCCAAATTCTTATGATGTAGTTAAGAAAACAAACCAAAAGAGTTTTGTCCGTTTTGTCCTGAATGCTTGCAGCATGAACCCTTCTAATGACATCATCCATCTCCTTCATCTTTTGACTCATCAAAACACTGCCATTTTGAAAGTAGTTTCTACTCAAACTCGAGACCATTCAAACCCCAAAAAAGCATGAAAAGTGATATGATGTTTACCTTTGGCGGCCACCTATATGGCCAACATGATCCAAGCCTAAATAATGAAGAATCTGGAATTATCAATAGAAAAAGGAATTGCTTACTACTCTTCAGATTACCTTTAAAAAAAACAAGAAAATGAAGTACATGTAAAAAATATTAACTGGACACCCGATGTTTGTGGTCCAATGAATTAGAGAACACAAGAACATACCAAGGCACTCCAGTCTTTTGCTGCAAGCTCAAATTCTAGATGGCGTGAAACATTTAAATCAACCTCAATTGTATCTCTCACCTGACAGATAGTTACATACTGAAGATAAGTTTTTTTTACTGATAAAGTAAGATATTGAACAGAACAAAAGAAGTACTGTTACTGGCAAACGACTTAAGACATAAACTTAAGTGCCTAATATGCAAATATCACAGCTCAAAGTAGCTAATATCCTCCTAAAAGAATGTTACATGGTCAGAAAGAGAATCTTTGGTTTTGCAATTTAGTAAAGAAAGCAAAATTCAGAAAGAAGTGAGTAATTTTGTCACACTTTTTTTAATAAACACAATGAAGCATCCTTGCTGGAAAGAAACTGGTTCATGAGACACTTGAAAGTTCAACTTTCTTTTGACTTGCAAAATAATTTCTTAACTTATCCTTCAGCCACAATCAATAGGGAATGCACACATGTGACGTATAAAATGCTTACATAAAAACTGCTAACTCCATCTTGTCTATAGAATAGTGTTGGAAACAACTTTATCCATGTCTCATCTCCTAGCATCACTAGTTTAGAACCAATCATATGAAGCTGATCTGCACAGGTGCACAAAATGATTAACATAGCGCACAGGCAATTTGTTGTCTTGCAAGATAGATACCCAAGGGGCACAAGGACACAGAGGGGCAACCCTTAGTTAACTTGAATATGACATCCAACTGACTGTTAAGCATACAAGCTGATGATTAGTAAGAGATGGGTCGAGCACAGGGAGAGGTTCTAACCAAGGAGATTGTCCTCTACAAAGGCTTGAGTATTGAAATTGAATGCTACATCTAAAAAGCCTCCAATTGCCCCAGACACCATAGCCTGAAACAGAACAATTAGAATAAGATACACCACATAGGAATCTACACGACTACATGCCCAAACAGCCTTACTTTCAATCGGGGCATAGTGACTGTTGGAGGTGCAGCCTTCGCATGATAACCTACTGCTTTGCAGCCAGCTAGCAATGACTGAGTGTATGGCATAGACTCCATCATTTCTCTGATTGGAGGTTTTCTGCCTCTCCCAAGCACAAATTCAGCAGGTAGCCCATCTATTACCTAAGTTACAATTCGAAAATAAGAAAATTAAGAAGATAATTGTCACAGAAACAATATTGGATTATGTTAACAAAAAGCACCAACATGCATATCAATTTAGGACATACCATCAATGCTAAACGGTCGTATAAAGGAGGGACCCCAGAGATTTCCTGGTGTAAATCATATACAAAACAAAGAGTCAATATCATAATTGATAATTTGATCTCTTCTATTGGTAATTTTCATCCACTATAGGAAGCACATGTCCAAGAACAATTACAAATAAGCTCAACATCTAATACAGTCATTTTCGGGGACCACGATGCAGTAAGAGTAGAATCTAATGAGAAATTGAAATGGAACCAACGCCTTACCCTGTACAGAGATCTGAGCTGATCTGGCGGAAGAGCCGGCTCCTCCTCCGCTCCACGGACGGAACCACATGATGGCATTTGAAAGCTCTCCGCTCCACTGCACTCCATCAGAAGCAACGCAATCAAAGTAATCAGTTCAAATTCTCAGCCACATTGAAACTAGAGCACGTGCGGAGAGAGGGAATACCTGAAGCCGCGCAGCGTGGGCTTGACGGGGAAAAATCCGTAGAGGAAGAGTGAGAGGCCGGCGACCTGCAGTAGCACCACGGCCATGGTCCACCCGGCCACCGCGGCGCGAGAAGGGGAGGCGGCGCTCATGGCTGCTCGACTTCCCTCCCGCGGTGGCGATCGCCGGCAGCAAGCAAGACGAGGAAACTTGGAGTAACTGGCACAGATGGAGAGAGATACGACTGGGCTGAAGTGGCCTGGGTCTAGGCTATTTGATATAAAAAAAAAGGGAGCCTGAGGAAGCCCAGCCCAAATCGTGCGCTGCACAGCGGGCCCACGAGAATCGCGGCTCCTCTTCCGTTCTGGGGGGATAAAACGAGCTCGTCCGCCTTCGCCGTTCGCTTCCGCTGCTCTTGCTCTTTGTATACTCTGTGCTATCCGCTCCTAGGGTTTATCTACTCGCAGAATGGCGACGGTGCAGCTCTCCGGCTCGGGTGCCAGCGCGGCAGCGTTCGCGGGAAAGGGGCCGGCATCCCTTGACGCGCTGCGACTTTCGTCAACGGGGGCCGTTGTCGGGGTCCGACCCGCGCGGCGGGCGTTTCGCGGCCTCGTCGTGAGGGCCGCCACCGTCGTGGCTCCCAAGGTGCGTCACGCCATCACCGCGCAATGTAGCTTGGTGACGTAGCGTTGTTGTGGTTTCCGCGAGGAATCGGGTAATGGGATTGGTTATGGGCTACTGCGCTCCGTTTTATATGCTTAGGCAGTAGCGGTGGAGTGAAGTCGATTATGACATTGCCGATTTACGCTGATTAGGTCCCTTGGTGATGGAATCGTTGGAATTTGGAAATGCTGATCAGTAAGATGACGGTTACAGAATCAGGAGGTTTCCATATCATGCTCAAAGTACCAAATGCTAGGCCAGGTGGCAGTTGAAACTTGGCCTATTCCATCAATAATTCGCAAGTAGCTTCAACAATTGAAATAGTAAGAATTATATAAAATATAGTAGAACATGCAGGCTACGTTTTCTTTTTGGATAAAGTGTGGTTAAGGCTGTGGTAACCTTGTTTGATGTCTCATGTCTGTGATTGCTTTTAATGCATATGTAAGGGCGAATTACGCTGGATTTATTGATCAGAATGTTTTGTTTGATGACTTGTGTGATAAATTGAATAATAAAAGGACTCTCATCAACCGTCTGAAAGTGGTTCTGCTAAAGTTTTGTGTGATTATAGAATTTTAATCTTGTGCTTGCTTATACTGTTTGATATGTTGTCTTTTGGGGGTATACATTGTGGTTGTTCTCTTGGAAAGAATCCTTTTATCTATTTACCATAAAGTATTACTTCCTTCAGACTCTTAGATATTGTATTAGGACGGCTTCTTCAGTTCAGAATTGAACTAGTGAGAGTCATTCTGACATTATGTAGACAAGTCTATGGAGTATTTTTTTTTACCCCTCTAGGATTATCAATAACTATGTCTTGTTATCCTGTTTCAGTATACAACACTCAAGCCATTAGCCGATAGAGTGCTTGTAAAGATCAAGTCGTCTGAGGAGGAGACAACTGGTGGAATTTTGCTTCCAACAACTGCTCAGTCTAAACCCCAGGGCGGTGAGGTTGTTGCTGTTGGAGAGGGAAGAACCATTGGAGATAATAAAGTGGATGTCAGCATCCAGGTATATTGTCTGTGCAACATCTATGACCTTACCGGTATGTAAGTTCAAGAGTAGATTAGCTTTACATGTAGATCACCCCAGATGGACAAGAGGAGGAGCATTTTTTTTACTGAGTAGTATTTTGTAGCACTTGATTCCACCTAAGATCTACCATTGTGCTGGTTATTAAATTCCATTAAACAGTTTTTGATTAAAGAAGGAAAATATTACTTCAAAGTCATGTCATATGCACCTTCTTTTAGTCGGATTATATGTTGGGTTGGAACATCAGTTGGTATAGTAACAGAATGAGTTATGTAGCTTTAGCACTTGGAAATTTAGCTCGTGCAGATCGATTCTTTTTATATATGTTCCTTTCTGTGATACTCTGAATCTTTCTATTATTGGCAAGAAAGAATATATTCTTGTCTATAAAAAATATTGTTTGCTAACATGTTTGTTTGTTATTACTTTAGGTTGGAGCTCAAGTTGTATACTCAAAGTATGCTGGAACTGAGGTGGAATTGAATGATTCCAACCATCTAGTTCTAAAAGAAGATGACATCATAGGTATTCTCGAAACTGATGATGTGAAAGACATGAAGCCTCTGAACGACTGTGTTCTAATCAAGGTACTAAACTCTAATATAGTTGTGTTTGACATCTGGCCACTTTTTTGAATTGTTGCTTGTGTTGATTCAATTTTCATGGCCATTCAGGTTAACTTATTTACAGTATTATAGTTAACATTACATTGCTTACCTCTTTCTCATCTGATAGGTTGCAGAAGCTGAAGATAAAACTCCGGGTGGTCTGTTGCTCACAGAAACTGCCAAGGAGAAGCCATCTATTGGAACGGTCAGTGATTCATCTGTGGGCATCCTTTTTTTTTTTTTCTGTTATGGTCTCTCATCTGTGTCACATGGGTTTGGATTGTGCTGTTCGATCCGTCATGTTAGAGCTATAACTGTCCCACTTTAGCCCAAATTAACTTATGCAAGTTAATGACAATTTGTTCATTGGAGGCAGGTCATGGCTGTTGGCCCAGGTCCCCTGGACGAGGAAGGCAAGAGGAGCTCGTTGTCCGTCTCTGCCGGCAGCACCGTTATGTACTCCAAATACTCTGGCAGCGAGTTCAAGGGTGCTGATGGTTCCAACTACATTGTGTTGAGGGCGTCGGATTTGATGGCCATCCTCTCATGAGCTGGTAGGGTATCACCATTTTACCAAATATGTTTCCTGGCAATCCAGTAGACTAGCAGTTTTTTGGTCATACCCATTATGTTTGAGGCATAAACATTGTGCAAGATTAGTTGCATGAGAGATTTTTGTTGGTAATAGCATTGAATATTTGATTCTATGTATATCAATAAAAAACCCCGCCTCACTTCTTTGTTATCTTTCTTGTGTTTGTTTGTTTTACTCTTGTGCTTGGGTTCTTCTGGTTTCATCTTTAGCCTATCCTAACTTACTTGGGATTAAATGTTTAGTTATTGTTGTTGTTGTTGTATATCAATAAAAAGAAACTAGAAGTCTTACAAAGCTGTAGCTAAAATCAAAAGGAAACCAAAATAAAAAACATCATACTCTGTTCTGGAATTATTGTCGTTTTGGACAGGACAAATGAGCTAAAAACAGGTCATTGATAATAAAAAAAAATGTAGAGGGAGTAAACGACAAGAGCAGTGTAAATAGAGACTCGCCATTTTCTGTTGGGGAACAGGGGAAGTTCTTTTCGTTGGTAATAGGCTAATATCACTCATGGATACCGTTCATACGGGCTCCGCCGAGAGAGATTGGTCCCGTTGATTTTCCCTTTGCGCTCGACAGCACAGCTTGGTCAACTGGATGAGACGCCAATATCCGGACGCCTCAGACTACAACACAAGTCGATCCTGGCGCCGCGTGCAACATGCCAACATACCGGCCGTGCAACGACTTCCATCGCTTCTAGCAAATTCCGGCTGTTCAGTCAGGCTTGCAAGCCTGGGGTTGAGGAGCTTGCCAGCCGTCCTGAGCTGCAACGAAAAGGAAAGTGTTTGCCAGCGGATCCTGTGGTGTAGCACTCATGAGTTCACTTCTGATGACCTGTTTGACTTGGCCGGATCAGCGTCAGTACAGTGTGAGAAAGTGCAAGCAGCAGCGGCTCCGACCTGCTTGCTTTTCTTCACGGTTGCTTTCCTGTAGATGGTGTGACAGAAAAAGGTAGTATATGCGAAATTGACGTTCGCAGATCGTACATGCCAACGATACCATGCGGAGAAGACTTCGTCATTTCTCCGGCCACCGCCGTTGTTGTTGTCACATTTCTCCGGCCAGATTCTCAGTCGGCCGCCGTTGCTGCCCGCTCTGATCGAACATCGCTCCATTATGTCTCTCACCCTGGCCACCTATATCGAATCGGTTGGCTGCTTTCAGAACATAGTCTACACTGACCACATAAAAGTCGTCTGGACATAAACTGATCTTGATTGCAGATCCAAAGACTGGAAAATGCACTATTTGTCTTTTTTTTCCTCCGACCAAGTGTATACACATTGTAACGAAAACTTTCAATATTTACTTCGTCTATATTTGTAATAATGCATATATTTCAAGATTGTAAATTTGCCGTAGACTAGCTAGCAGCAAATTTTCAATATTTACTTTGTCTATATTTGTAATAATGCATATATTTCAAGATTCTAAATTTGCCCTACACTAGCTATCAGCATCTTGTCTAGATTTTGAGCCAGATTGACTCTGTCTAACTCGTTAGGCTCAGCTTCTGGTCTTCAACAAGAAATGAAAAGAGAAAAAAAAACTTGGCTTGACTCAGATTGTTAAGTTTCATGAGCCAGGCATGAAAATAATTAAATGATTGTTCTGATGGGGATTTGTCAGCGAGGGAGCCAACATCGGACACTGCCACACAGAGACAAAAGGACAATGTAGTCGATCGACGAGGGAACAACTGACCATGTATAGTTGTTCAAACCTAACAATAGTAGGCTTGTTTCATTATAGGAGAAGGTTTTGAACAACACGATTGCTCTTGATATATACTATCTAGAAGTTAGTATAACTAAATTTATAGTTAAAAATAAAAACATTTATGATTTCAATTATTTATTACTATAATAATTGCTCGTCAGAAGCTTGTCCTGAGTAACTCAATTGCACTCATAAAAATAGATATATAGGTGGCGCAGTACCAAAAAGTAATGGATGGAAAACGATATATACTAGAGACATACACATGTACAAACAAAGAAGGGAGGACAATGTTTAGAAAAAAAAGAAGAAGGGAGGACAACAAAACACTGAACAATAAAGCCGCAAAAATGAAAGACAGCAACATTTACCAATTATGACTAAATTGCCAAGAGAGCAACTGAATGAAACCAAGAAAATGAGAGAACAAGTTTCCGAAACAGGACAAGATGTCATCTCCCACTCTTGGCTAGCTTCAAGACCACATCCGATTTGGCCCCACCGGCCGCCCAGCGCGGCTCGGCCCAGGAGCCGCGCACGCGCAACTAACTCGGTTGCTGCACGGGCCGCCATGTGGCTGGCACAAAGGCGACGTCGCCACAGTTCCCAAAAAAAAAAAAAGGCGAAGTCGCCGTCCGACGCGCCATTCTCGAAGTTGAATCTCCGGTCAACGCGCCGTGCTCGACCGCGGCTACGTATAAGTAGCCGATCCATCGAGCCGCCAAGATTCAGGTGGCATGAAGAACAAGTTCGACGACGTCCCCAGCAGCAGCAGCAGCTTTACTAGCTCCTCACACCATCATCACGCTGCGCTCGCTCGCCGATCATTATCTGTGGCAGCATGTCATCCTCGCCGGAGATGGAGGAGGCGGGCGGCAGGGACCGGGAGAGCAAGAAGTACAAGGGCGTGCGGCGGCGCAAGTGGGGCAAGTGGGTCTCTGAGATCAGGCTACCCAACAGCCGCGAGCGCATCTGGCTCGGCTCCTACGACGCGCCGGAGAAGGCGGCGCGCGCCTTCGACGCCGCCTTCGTCTGCCTCCGCGGCCGCGGCGCTGCCGGGTCTGAGCTCAACTTCCCCGACTCGCCGCCGCCGTGCCGCGCTGCTGGTGGCCGCAGCAGCGACCCGCAGGAGGTGCAGGCCGCCGCGCTCTCGCACGCCAACCGGGCCGCCGTCTCGGCGCTCATGGACGTCGATGATGACACGTCATCACCAGCGATGATGCTGTCGCGGGAAGAAGAAGCCATGGCGCACGGCGCGGGGTTTGTCGACGCCGGCAGTGGCATTGAAGTGGTGGCGCCCGTGCGCGCCGATGGCAGCATCGACTGGCGCCCCGTCATGGCCCACCCGCCGCCGCTCTTCTCCCCAACTGGGTGGGGAAGCAATGCGTATGACTTCCTACTACAGGTTCCGGCGGCGGCGGCGGCAGACGAGGACATGGAGGAGAGTATCCATGGCGCAAGCACGTCTCTCTGGAGCTTTGACTTGAGAGACTCCTACTTCAGATACTAACATCCCACAAACTTTAACAAGGCTACTACGCAATTCAGATGGCGTCCCTCACACATCTCTACACAGCTAGCTGCATCCTGCATATTGTTAATGAGGCACGCGTTAATTAATTGCATACTCACTGCTTCGAGCATGCTTCAACAGACTTTTTTTTTAACATAATTTTGATGATGCCGACTGGTGGTAAGAGAAAGTGTTGTTATATATACATAAATTTTGACTGGGAGTAGTAACATATTGAGGCCTCCTCCTTTTGATATAAGTCTTGTTTCAGAGGGGGGTTATGAAAGGTTGTAATTTTTGTGGCATATATTCTGACATTGATGCAGCAGGATATGTGTCCATTTCATGTTCATGCTTTGATCAGTTAAACCCGAGCTAGGCCTCGATATGTCATATGTACTATGTAGACGAGAGAATATGTTTCATGTATCGCTCGTGCATATTCATCCCCAATTATTTTCAGTACGACAGAGATCAGAACGGCACATCATTTTCACGCATGTGGCAAATAGAGTACAACGAATATATTTTATCCATTCTGTCATGACCCCACTATTGTCTAGTATAATTTCTCCTGTGGATTGTCTGTGCCACCATGCATATGCCGTGGCCTCCATTGATTAGCGTGGTACTGGATACTGACAACGTCTCAAAAACATCATCTTATTGATCAATCTTTTACGCTGCAAATTCAAGTAAATCTCTTTTGTCACATGAATGGAACAAATGGTGCATATATGATCTTGAGCTAATATTGAGCACGGAAGTGGCTTTGATTTATTTTGCAGTAAATTATGTACTTTCTGACTTTGTTTCAACTCAATTGTGTATATTTCTCTGTTTCCAAGTATCAATATTGAACATATGAAAGTAAATGATATTGTGGTGAAAGTAGCTAGTTACACAACATCATACTTATGTTGTGTTTTCAAATATAATATATAAATGGAATAGAAGGTTGTCAAGCACAAGAGCTGATCAACAATAGCATATTAATTGTAGATACAATATGTTGTGTGCCAAAGGACATAAAGATTGGTTGCAGAAAACCGAAGGCGTGACCTTATACAACTCATCTCTTTCATTGCCTTCTTGCCGTCGTCTTCCTTTCAACCAAATGCACTTTGGCTTTGAGCTTGACATTGCCATTTTCCTCATCCACGTGATTTTTATGCGCTTAATTTGAGTGGGACTCCCTGGTCGAGTCACCGGAATCACTATTCTATTACATTAGATATGAATACTGCTACCATGCACAATGATAAAGCCGGTACTCCCCAGCTTATAAACTTGTAGAGAGATAATAATACACTGATCAACAATTACTAAGTGAGAACATTATTACAATCCTTTTCTTTTGCCTCGCGCTAGTTAACTTAGGATTATCCTTTCTCTTTGTAGCAATTGCTGCCTTGCCGGATTCTTCCATCTAGAATTCTTGGCAGACAAACTATACTTGAACGAAAGTGAAAGAACGAACGCATTCCCGTGTTGAAAGTTCTACCGCCTGCGATTGTAGTCTAGCTCGAAGCGCGTTGACATCGAATACTGCAGAATTAGATGACGTGCACTACAATACGGCACATTTTCCCCCACTATGAACTGTTGGCAAAGGGTGTCAAAGCGGGAGTTGATACAGGAACCATTTGCGTCCCAGTTAAGAAGTGTGTTAATAAGCAATCACTACCTTCTTTTTCAGATATGTTAACTCGACACATAAGGACAAATAAAACAACTGAAGGACCAGGATACAGGAGGCATGCACTCGAGGACTGTGCATGCATCTGTATGCGTGTTCTTGCGCGTGCTTCTGGTCCATAGGGAGAAATAGAGCGAGGTAAGCACGCATAGACCAGTCTCAAAGAAACTTCTCTCTTATCGCGGGCGGACAGGCCAGTGGCCTGATGGGAAGGCGCTAGAGTGGCTGCCCCCAGGTTGGGGGTTCGAAACCCCGATCCCGCACGTCACTATAGTGGCGCTAGGTATTGTTGCGCATAGTGCTTTGCACTGTAGCTGCACGGTACTATAGCGTGTACAGTGTAGAACGGCCAGTTGAGTCCCTATGTATGGTTAGGGGAAGGGTTCGAGGGTTTTCTTGACCTACATGAGGAGCTCTTCTCCTTAACAAAAAGCCGTCGGGGGAGCTTCTTTCCCCGACAGATCGAGTTTTTATCGTGCCCGGAACAGATACAGAATAAAGCTTGTGGAAGCTGTTGACAATGTGTTTGGTCTGCTCCATAAGATCGTACGTTCCCTCTCCCTTAGTCCTCATCAACAGTGTTCTTGATATCGTTAAGAAATCAGTATCTTTTGCTGCTTCCCGCCCTCTAATTTTTTAGACCCGTCCCATCAAATATTGTGATACTAATTAGAAGTATTAAATAAAAATTACTGATAAAACTCAGTCCATAACCCATCCACTAAATGACGAGACGAATCTATTAAGCCTAATTAGGTCATGATTAGATAATATGATACTATAGTAAATATCTCCTAATGATGACTTAATTAAATTTAATAAATTTGTCTCACAAATTAGCATTCAACTATATTATTAGTTTTATATTTAATCATCATATCTAGCGTTCGAAAGATTAATATGACAGTACTAAAATTTAGTACATAGAAAACGAACACAACTGGAGAGCACAGAAAACGAACACACCTGAAGAGCAGCGAAAGGACTCTTACGAGACGCGATGCACCTCTCTCAAGTGTTCTGGAGCAGAAGAAGAAATATTTTAAGCTAGCGGCCCTGATCATGAAACTATAGAGCATTCTAATTATCGACTCCTAGTTGTTACGTACTCAGTAATAATTATCGAATTATTTTTTTAATCTAGAACTAGAAAAGGTCAGTAGGCTGCACGAACAAGCAACGGCAGGCAGTGCGTTAGCTATCAACATGATGACAAGTGCAGCGATTGACACAATAGTAACAAATAGAGCACGTGCCCGATGGATTAGAATGCGATGGGTGTGGTTGCTGATGCTTCGCAAGTAGCATCCAACAACGGCGACGTGCGCGCAGCGCAGGATCTTATCTGGCCTAGGGCTAAGATTCGTCCGCGAGCTAGACGCGACTCTCCCAACTACTGACGCCTATACTCTGAACCACAGAAACGGCTGGTATATATATATATCTGTCTTTTTATTGCAAACTTCTTTTCTGAATTAGTGCAAGCCTTGGTGTACTTGTTTCTCTGAGGTGAGATCGTACACTGCAGCAGATTAATGCACTTCACTGTCAAAAAAGTTTTGCTGAATGTATGACCATTCTTGGTATGGATTGCTTTCAAAATTTAACTTGGGAGCACTTGTACCTTCTGAGAGGTTAGGCCCGGCCCAACAGAGGGCAGAAAATATAGACCAGAGCCTTGCTGCTTTTTGGATATAATCATACAATCTTTAGCCTTGTTGACAAGCTATATTGACAACATTGAATTGTCTGCGGTCAGGCTGTGGCAAGAGCTAAAATGTTGATGGTGAAATCACAGGTGAGATGCAATAGGCCACTGTAAGCAAACCTATGAAGAGAAAATTCTCCTCTGTATTTACATTTCTAAAGGAAAGTGCAGAAAGGGAGGAATGTGTAGATTTCTGCAGTCAGGTGAGATGAAACAAGCCCTTGTTCTACGTGGCTCATATATCATAGTCAACTTCTGTGCTGTTCAGTGTCACTGCACGTTTGACAAGCTGCCCTTGCTCATCGTAGATGTCCAGGTTCTCACATGGTTTGGGAAAAACTGTCCCAATGACACGCCCCTCAACATAGGAGCACTGGAAAATATGCTTCTTCTTGTAGCTGATGCCTACTGACATGTCCTGGAAACTGATACCCTTGATGGGAATTATGTCGCTGCCATGAGCACGGACAGGCACACGAACACCCCGACCATGAATTTTGTTAAATGAAATGCCCGTGATGTCAGGAAAGGCACTCCGATCATATCCATCATCAGCATGCTCATTGTAGTCAACCTTTATCACAATCCCAGCACGGACATTGTCAAAAGTTATGTTGCGGTAGGAAATATTATGGATGAAGCCCCCTCGTCCAGCAGCAGTCTTTATCCTCACGCCTCTCCTTGATTCCCAGATGCGTACATTCTCCACTGTAACATTTGCAACTCCACCAGACATCTCACTGCCAATTGAAATTCCAGCACTGCACACAAAATTAGTAAATGGTGTAAGCTTCAACTACTACATATAAGCACAAAGAAGTTGCTTCTCTCAAGGTTTGACTGGAAAGGACTATGGCACACAGCAAAACAAATTGTAGACAAAGCAATGTGGCGAGATATCCACAATCCTCACCTCACAAGAGAACGAGCTGTCACATTGCGGATTAAAATGTTGGAAGATGGACGATCATATGCAATCCCATATTGATCCCACCCGCTCTTCACAGCAATTGCATCATCACCAACAGATATGTAGCAGTTCTCAATGAGCACATCCTGACAAGAATCTGTATATAGCTATATGTCAGAATCAAGAAAACTAGAGATGGTTGGCGATTACTGTAAGAGTCTAAACAGCATGCACTCTAAGAAAAGATTAAAAAAATCGGTATATCTGTTAATTCTCCTTCAAGTACTCATTACACTCCCTAAATGCTGCAAAAATGCGCTTTGTGGAAGTTCATTTTTAGTGGAAAGCCATTAAATACCTGGATCTATGCCATCTGTGTTTGGAGCACCAGAAACAGGGGATAAAATAGTGACATTTGAAACAGTTACATTTGTGCAGTCATATGGATGCAAGTGCCAGAAAGGTGAATTCCTCAGTGTTATGTTTGAAACAATAATGTCCTTGGACCACATCAGTTGCACTAGAGGAGGTCTCGTGTTATTCAGCATTCTTCTGCGATGCTTCAACCACCAAACTTCACCCTGGCCATTTATGGTGCCATTGTGTCCTATTTAACAGAGGAAGGAAACATACAAAGGTCATTATGTATCATTCAATGAGGTAGTGGATTCGACAGAAGATAATTACAAAAAAGAAGAAGAAGCAAGAATGGAAGATACCCTCATTGCTTTATTATACAAGATTGCAGATTAAATGGAAAGACCAGGTAAATCACTGAATTTGCAAAAGAAATGAAGTTGTTGGTGTCTGAATGGATTTGCCGATTTCATCATGTAAAATGTCTCTCAAGGAGATAACAGTTTAATCTCTAAATGATAGGCTTGATTTTAACGACGTGTAAGAAGTCCAAAAGTTCACAATGAAAACAGAAAGTATATTTAGACTGGCGGATCAAGAAGGTTCAAGTAGTTGCTCGTGCTTCATGTTACAAACAAATGATGCTATCGAGTAGCAACCATTAGACTACTTAGTATTATGCCTTCTGTCACTGCTGTTGTTTGAACCACAAATGCTGAAAAATGTTGTCTAGCACTATATATAGTTAAGTACCCAGTGTTTATTCAGAGGAACAACAAACCTGTAATGACTACATCTTTCAAATTCTGTCCATGAATGAGACTTCCAAAGCGAGGTCCTTTGCGCTCCCGCCCGTACCCATATGATGGCAATGCTGGCATCAATGGCCAATAATTCTCGTTCTGTCCAGATAAACATTAGACTGCCCGTCAGATAAATTTGCAAATCTGAACTATGCCTGGTCATGCAGGAAACCAGTACCATAGTCCATCGAATTCTATGAGTCTGATTAATCATTTCACCCATTCCAGAAAATGTTTACTCCAAAATTTTAGATCTTGAAATGGTAGACATGTTAAGATTCAAGCTCCCAACATGGAATTACATTGGCAACTAAGATGTGCAACTATTCACTCTTCCAAGATCTCGACAACATTGTCATAGTTTTAGTCTCAGGAAACATCAGACAGCAAATGTTCTGATGTTTGTTGATTGATATATTTTATCCATCAAATCAACTAGCCAAGCCATTGACATTGTACTATATGTTGACCAACTAAGATCCAAGCCACAGGAAAGTGGTCTTAACTATTCAGCCACAAAATGAATTATTAACTATTCAGCCTACAAAATGAATTTAAAGATCAACACGATTGCTTCAAGTTTTACAGCTATGTTTACGAACCGCAAGCTTCCTTACCGGAATGCCAAGGATCTCTGCGCCCTCAGCGAGGAACAGCGTCATGTAGCTGGTCAGGTTGAACGGCGCGGTAAGCCACCGCCCAGGTGGCACATTGAGTTGCCCTCCGCCGCGCTCCGCGAGCACCGCGATGGCCTCCACGGCGCGCTCGAACGCCTCGGTGTTCACCGCCCGCCCGTCCCCGACACCTCCGAAGTCTGTCAGGTTGTACGCCGTCGGGCGCAGCCGCGGCGCGGGGCGCGCCGGCGGCGGCGGCGCCAAGCGGAGCCTAAAGAATCCTCCGCCGCCTCCAGCTCCGGTGCCGCCGGATATCGACGCGCTCTGCCACAGGAACACAAGCGTGAACCCCACGACCCAGACTGCGGCGAGCAGTGTCTTGTTGGCCGCAACGAAGGCCGCTATGCCCCGCCGCTGGCCATGCGGGTGGAGCCTCCCGCTGGAAGTCTCCACCATCGGGCGGTGGATGAGATAGAGGGGAGAACAGCTCCGTTCCAAGAGGCACCTCTGAGATCCCACGCCCTAGAGCACGGCGCAAGGTGCGCCTTGGGTCAATCGACAGGGAAGGATGCGCCGAGTTCGAAATTCCCGGGGGTGGATGAGATCGAGGGGAGAAGAGTCGCGGGATCGATGGTTTCCTCCATGAGGGGACGGGTTGGTGCCGGGGGTTTATAAGATGGAAACCGTTTGAGTGAAGTGAACGCGAGGGGGCGCAGCGAAGAAGATGGTGAGAATTACTACGCTGCCACTGGGACTTCTTCCGTTTAACCGTTGGATTAAGATCGTACGGCGAGATATCGGTTCCTGTCGCAGGCGATTAGAGCTTTGGCTTCACACAGAAATCTAGATGCGTACTACTCATATTGCTGCCATACTTTCTACCATGCGGTTGAGATAGCATAGAGACACCAGTCAAGGTGTAGGCAGGTGGTCATGTCACTCACCATTTCTGATGTTCTGGAGTTGGGTTTGACGTAGCAGGTACTCCTTGCTGCTTAAGCAGTGTCTTGGTGAGCCGTCCTTTCGTTAGGCGAAAAAAGCTTGTTGGCAATCCGCATCGGAACATCTCAGAAATGAAATGTCTATCCTTTGGTTATCTGGCACACCAACCTGATTCGATCTTTTTTTTAGGAAGTCATCTGACGCTCTTTATTGATTAGAAAAAATAGTTACATCATTCACCAGATACTCAAAAATAAACCTAGCGGGTTCATCGACCCAATTACAATCTGATTTTGAAAAAAAGCTCCTGACCGGATAGATTTTCAGCAGGGTTTTATCAAACGTGTTGGGGATTTATTAAAGGGATTTTTGTCTGGCGGATATTCACAACGTGAATTTGTATGACAGACAGGAGCGTATTAGTGTCCGACTATGTCAATTAGCGGACGTCTTCCACCCACCCTCCCGGCACGTAGCAGGTCGCGTGTGAACAAACCGTGTAGTGGACTCACGCGCCGCTGTCTGGCGCGCGTAGCGCGCTATCGCTTTGACTTTTTTTTTAATGTTTTGACTCAGACTGACTGGCGTAGTAAATTCGGTTTGTCACCGATGTACAGCTCTTTTTCTGTATTTGTTCAATTATTCATATTAAATTTATGTTGTTTCATGGATTTATAATGGTCTTTTCACAGCCTTTTGCATTTGTTCAAAAATCTGTGTTTCTGTTCGACGTCATGTGTTCCATTTCGCAATGTTCTCACTTATTATATACAATGTTCTCTCTCACCATTTTTTTTTTGTTCCAGTCATTGTATTTGCAATGTTTTAGTGGACACTTCAGATTGTTCTATTCTTTACATTTTCTCACCATATTTACCTATGTTACGCAGAGTCATAACTCAAATAATTTGTGCAACCAAGTGCATCTCAAGTATAGCACCATTTGATTATTCATGACATACATGATTAATCTTCGTCATTACAAATATCACATGCTACATATAAGTGTTTATCATTTTATCTCACAAGTTTTGCCAACTTTTTCTTGATCTTTCTTCTTGCTCTGTCATCTTTTCATTTCTGCACCCTTCTCTGATGATCGCCGTAATCTATACACGACTATGCTGAAAATATAAAGAAGAATTAGTTTAATATTATGTTTACTCGGTCTATAGAACAAAATATTGGAAACTTACAGCTGTTCTGAAGAAGTTTTGAACTATTTCAGACTGAACTTCATTATGCCTGCTACTAAGGAGTTGGAACAAAAATTTTGCACGTAAACCCAATACATCAGCCTAACAAAAAGACCAAGAAAGTAAGATAAACATACATATTATAAAATTTATAAGTTCTGAAATAAGCTAAACAGTCAAGTTATGTAAAAGAAAACTTACATTAGAAAACTGCTGAACATCTGAACCATTAAATGTTTGTATAAACTGAAGAGTGAAAATGCCCGAGTCATATCTGAAAATATAGTTGGAACATGAGGTAATAACTTGAAGATGTAAAACATTAAAGTTCAGTAGTGAGAAAGAAAAAATGTTAGAATACCTGAATTTATGCTTTGGTACATTTATGCAGCGAACATTGAAGTCTCTAATATTAAATGCTGAGCAATTGAGGAAAGCCAATATGAAGAATACTCAAAGTTGTAGATGACAGAATTAGTTGTGGCCTTAGTAGCATCAGCATTATATTCTGAATTGAGAATGTCAAATGTTTTGTGCAAGAAGTTTACAATAACTAGGAACCACTGCTTATTATTGTAGCAAGGTACATGCAACTGCAAAAATAGAAAGAAATAAAAAAATTATTCATGAAGAAAGAATACATTTCAAAAAAAATAAACAATTGGCCTTGAAAGAAATATACCAGTCCTCCTTTTTGTAGAGAAAATCCAGCAAGTTCAAGATAATTGGTTTTGTAATCTTTATGTACCAAAGAAGGACTCATGAGAAGTTTCTAAAAAAAATAGAAAGAACAAAGAAATTTTTTGCAAATATTTTAATAATATGAACGTAGTATTTGGGTAAAAAAACATAGTATTGTAATAAACTCACCGCAGTATTGTAATCAAAGTACTGCTGATAGACATGGCCCTGTAGATGAGTTATAGTTTCCTGGTGACAAGCAAGCATTTTACAAAATGAATCCATAACATGAAAATGCATCCAACCACCATGATAAACTTATAATGAAGAAGAGATAGAACGAGAATTATAAGTCCACTAGTTATAATTCTAGTTCAATGAGATTATAGAAAAAGAAAAAGGAAAATGGCAATCATTTTATCTATGAGAATACAAAAAAGTTGCACCTAAAAACTCTAACTGAGTCGATAGCAAAAAATAATTTCTAAAGGCAAGAAGTATAATTTTATTGTTCCATCCATTTTTTTTGGCTAATGTTCCAGCAATATATTTTTATTGTTCTGAAAATCAGACTGAGGCAATTGTAAGAAATCATTTAACTGCTAATGAGGAAATGTGATTTGGTACAGGAAATGATTGCAAGACTAGATGAAGAAGTGCAAGAGATTACAAATACAGAAGACAACGAAGAGGAATGCACTGAAGTTGAAGACATTTCTGATCAGAAGTGCAAGAGGATGATGATTATTTTTTCCAACACCTCAAGAAATAAAAGCAGCAAGTGAACCTAAAATAGGGATGAGTTTCAGTTCAATTGATGAAGCACAGAGATTTGTCAATATATATGGAATACTCATAGGATTCTCAGTGATTAAGGGAAGAAACTACAAGAAGAGAAAGATAACTCTACAATGCAATAGATGCAGAAAAGAGAAAGAGGAAGACAATCCTAACAAGAAAAGGAAAAGATACATAATACAGAGGACAGACTGCAAAATAAAAGTTAGAGTTACATTCTTTGAGGGGAAATGGATCATAACAGCTTTGATAAATAAGCACAATCATGATTTGGTAAGCAGTCCCTCGCTGACTAAATTCTTTCTGAAACACAGATACTTGTTAGAAGTAGAAAAGGAATTTTCAAGAGTTCTTCAGGAGAGCAGAATATTTCCCAAAGAAATGACTAAGATATCAGTAACCATGGAACGAGTAAACTTAATAGATTTATTTCTATGCTTGAGCTGACAAACTTTTGAAATCATTTGCTCCATAAGCCACTCAAGAAGAGGAACTGGAACATGGAAAGGTTTGATGGCAAGAAGAGAACCAAATCCATGCTTGACAATATAGCCCTTCTGAATACCATTTAGTAACATACGAAATCATGAAGGCGCTTTGCAAAAAAACGTTGCTTAATCCTAAATGGTCCAACCTCAGATTGTGATTTAACTACATATTTAAAAACAATCACTTAAAATAAATACAGTAAAAACTTCTTATGACTAAAACAAAGAACACTAATATTATAGAGAGAACTAGACAAAGCTTGTGAGAGAACATTTCATAAAAATAAATAGAACATTTGAACAAGATCAAAGAACATTTAGCATATTACTTAAAAAAAGAATAATTCACTCGTGGAACATTGATAATAGGAAAATACAATAAATAACTCTAAAGATAAAACCAAGAAACACTAATATTTTGAAGACAAAACAATAAAAATCATCATAAAAGAACATTTATTAGGGAACATGAACCAAATATTAATGAACATTCCATAACACACCACAGAACACTTGAACAAGCCTCTAGAACATTAATAAAAAAAAAAAAAGAAGCATTCACTACTGGAACATTGATAATAAAAAAAGAATAGAGTAAACAACTCTCAAGAGTAAGACAAAGAACACTAATATTATTTAGACAAAAAAAAATCAGATGAAATGACATAAAATAGTGAATCATTTACCAATTGATAAGAGTGAAAAGAATATGTAATAGTGGAACAACAACCAATTTTTAAGGAACATTTCATAACATTATACAGAACAATTAAACAAGTCAGTAGAACATTTATGAATTAAGAAAAAATAAAAAATGTTCACTCCTGGAACATTGATAATTAAAAAATTGAATATAGTAAAAAAATGTGGCAATGGTAATACTTATTAAATTAGCAACTGATCATGTGTGAAAAGGAATTCAAAAATAGGATTTTCACAATTCAGTTGTTGAGAATCCAACTAACTAGAACTAGAAAAAATATGGGAGAGAACATTCCATAAAAATAAACAGAACATTTGAACAAGATCAAAAGACATTTAACATATTACTTAAAAAAAGAATGATTCATTCGCGGAACATTGATAATGAAAAAATAAAATAAATAACTCTAAAGATAAAACCAAGAAACACTAATATTTTGAAGACAAAACAATAAAAATCTTTTTAGAAGAACATTTATTAGGGAACATGAACCAATTATTAATGAACATTGCATAACATGTCACAGAACACTTGAACAAGCCCCTAGAACATTAATAAAATAGGAAAAATAAGAAGCATTCACTAGTGGAACATTGATAATAAAAAAAAAAAAAGAATAGAGTAAACAACTCTTAAGAGTAAGACAAAGAACAGTAATATTATTTAGACAAACAATACAAATCAGGTGAAATGATATGAAATAGTGGATCATTTACCAATTGATAATAGTGGAAAGAATATGTAATAGTGGAACAACAACGAATTTTTACGGAACATTTCTTAACATTATACAGAACAATTTAACAAGTCAGTAGAATATTTATGAATTAAGAAAAAAAATAAGACATGTTCAATACTGGAACATTGATAATTAAAAAATAGAGTGGAAAGAAGATGTAATAGTAGAACAACAACCAATAAGGAACATTTCATAACATTATACAGAACAAGTAAACAAGTCAGTACAATATTTATGAATTAAGAAAAAATAAAATTTGTGTGGTGACTATTTGTTCCTCTGATCCTCTCTAACTAAAAATTATTATATCCTAAATTACTGAGCAAAATTTGTGTGAAACATTATCTTGGAAGCATAAACAACTGACCTAAACAGTAAAACAGAGAAAGTATTCATGAAATCATTAACATACGAATGATACATTGAAGCCGTATATTTAATATTATTTAAAGTAAATAAGTGAAACCCTAACATAATTCGTAAAACGAAGAGAAACTTAAAACACTAGTGAACCAACAAAAACATCAATATCAACTAATAAAACCCTAACAGTAGAACAGATCAGATACAAAAGCATATCATGGGGATAACGAAAAAGAGGGGACAAGAGAAGGATGCAGACGCTAATCAACTTCGCTCTCCAACGAGCCGATAGCGGGAGCAACAACATTTGGATCATCGGCGCCACAAAATTTGCCCTCTCCGCCACCACCGGGGCCTGGAAGATCCTTCCGCCGGTCGCCACCATCGGGATCGGGACCTGGAAGATCCTTCCGCCGGTCGCCGCCACCATCGAGATCAGGACCTGGAAGATCCATCCGCCGGTCGCCGCCATAGCTCCGCCTCGTCGATACCGAAATGATAAGTCGCGTAAGGAAGAAAAGGAAGAGACGAGACGAAGAGAAAATGGAATGAAGAAAGAAACAGGCTGCTTAAGTGAAATAGTCAAAGCGGCCCAAGAAAGCCCAGTAACGAATCGGGGGAGGGTGGGCGGAGACCGACTTCATCTTACCTTGGGCGGAGGGGAAGACTGGCGTGACAGACACCTGACTCGACCGTTTTGTCTAGCAGACACCGCGAAAACTTGGTTTTGTCTGGTGGACACCGCACCCGATTAAATAATCTTTTTTGGCCAGAAGGGGAGGGGAAATGACCAATGTGCCCTTTTGACCAACTGTTTCTTCTTCCCCTCACTCTCAAATGCGCCGCCACTCTTCCTCCCCCACGCTGTCGGCCGCACACGCGCCTATGCTGTTGGCCGGACGCCCGCGTTGCCGCGTCGCCCATGTCGCCATGTCGGCCGCTTGCACTGTCTTCCTCTCCCGCGTCGGCCGGACCGAACCTACCTCCCTGCTGCCATGTCGGAGGGAACGACGCAAAGCTCCACGGAGTCCTCCGTGGCCTCCTTAGGGCTCGACTCCAACGACCCCATCACCACCCTCGGGCTCGGCCTCCCGAGCTCCTCCTCCGACCCTTGCCGCAAGCGCGCCTCCACCTCCGACCCCGACGGCGCCCGCTCCTCGCGCGCCGCCGCCGACGCTGCACTTGCGCTGTCAGCCGCACGCCCGCGCTACCGTGTCGCCCCATGCACAGCCGCCCGCTCGCGCATCCGCGCCACCGATCGCATGCGCGTCCGCGCCGCCGCCCGCTTCAGCTTGCACCGCAGCACCGCCCCGTCGAGAGGAAGAAGACAAGGGCAATATTGTCATTATAGAATTGTCCACTCTCCACTCAGATCACAAATAGTTTTTTAATCGGGTGCGGTGTCTGCTACACAAAAACCAAGTTTTCACGGTGTCTGCCAGAGAAAACGGCCAATTCAGGTGTCTGCCATATAAATTCGCGTTTTATGAGTGCCCGCCAGACAAAAATCCCTTTATTAAAGGGGATATCATGGAGTTATTCCATGAGTTTCATAATGGTAATCTGCCTCTATTTAGTCTTAATTTTGAAACAATAATTTTGTTACCAAGTGCAAAGAAGCAAATAAGATACAATAATACAGACCAATCTGTTTGTTAAATATGAGCTTTAAAATTTTCACTAAGATAACAACTAATAAAATAACTAGAGTGGCTCAAAAGATGATAAGTCCATCACAAACAGCTTTCATACCGGGTAGAAACATAATGGAGAGAGTAGTGATACTACATGAGATAATCCATAAAATGCATAGGAAAAAACAGAATGGGGTGATTTTAAAAATTGATTTTGAAAAGTCGTCTGATAAAATCAATTGGACATTTATACAACAAACTTAATGAAAGGCTTCTCAACCACTTGGTGCGAGTGGATAGCTTCTTTTATTTAAGGGGGACATGTTAGAATCAAAGTCAATGACCAGGTCGGTCCAAATTTTCAGACAAGAAAGAGTGTTAGACAAGGGGACCCGTTATCGCCTCTACTCTTTAATATAGTGGTTGACATGCTTGCTATTTTAATAAATAGAGCAAAAGAACATGGTCAAATAACAGGAGTCATTCCACATTTGATAGAGGAGGGACTATCCATTTTACAATATGCGGACGATACAATACTTTTTATGGATCATGACTTAGACCAAGCAAAAAACATGAAGCTACTTTTGAGTGCTTTTGAACAGTTATCTGGTCTTAAGATAAATTTTCATAAAAGTGAGCTATTTTGTTTTGGGGAAGCAAAAGAATATGAAACATAATATGCTGAACTATTTGGGTGTAAGAATGGAGCTTTCCCCTTTTGCTACTTGAGCATTCCTATGCATTATAGAAAGTTGAGTAATATAGATTGGAAAAATATAGAGGAAAGAATTGAGAAGAAGTTAAGTAGTTGGAAGGACAAACATTTATCAGTAGGGGGGAGATTGGTATTAATAAACTTCGTATTGACAAGCTTAACTATGTTTATGCTGTTCTTTTTTGAAGTATTAAAAGGAGTACTTGAAAAAATTGAGTATTACAGATCACGTTTCGTTTGACAAAGTGATAGCCATAAGAAGAAATATAGGTTAACTAAATAGAATGTGGTATGCCAGCCTAAGGATCAAGATGGGTTGGGGATTCAGAACATTGAACTACAGAATCAGTGTCTGCTAAGTAAGTGGTTATTCAAATTAATTAATGAGGAAGAAATGTGGTAAATAATTCTGAGAAATAAGTACCTCAAAAACCTAATGATAGGAAAAGTAGAAAGAAAACCAGAAGACTCTCATTTTTGGTTAGGAATAATGAAAGTCAAGACCTTATTCCTCAGATATGGATCATTTCAACTCAATAATGGTAAACAAATCCGATTCTGAGAAGACAAATGGCTTAGAAATACCATCTTCAAATAACAGTACCCATCATTATACAATATAGCAAGAAAGAAAAGTGATACTATGTTGGATATCCTTAGCACTATACCTTTAAATGTTTCTTTTCGTAGATCTTTGGATGATAACAATCTTAGATTATGGCATGATCTAGTGCTAAGGATTAGTCAAATTCAACTCACTGATAATGAAGATAGGTTCAAATGAAATTTGCATCAAAACGGCAAATTTTCAGTCAATTCTATGTATCTTGCTATGATAAATAATAGGGTTATTATAAGGAACAAATTATTGTGGAAACTAAAAATATCTTTAAAAATTAAGATTTTTGTATGGTATCTAGAAAAAGAGGTGATATTAACAAAGGATAATCTTGTTAGGAGAAATTGGAATGGGAGTAAACAATGTTGCTTTTGTCTAAAGACTGAAAGTATAGATCATTTTTTTTAAATGTCATTATGCACGATTTCTTTGGGGCCTGATACAGATTTGTTCTAGTCTTTTACCAACTCAAAACTTTGATCATATGTTTGGTGACTGATTAAATGGAATAGGGCCTAAGTCGAAACAACAACTACTAGTTGGAGCATCGACGTCTTGTTGTGCTGTTTAACTTAGTAGAAAGGATGTTGTTTTTGATAAATCTCCTATTAAAATTTACATGCAGGTACTTTACAGAGGAACCCGTTAGCTACGTTTCTGGGGCAGCTGGAGAGGCATGAAGAAGACAAGGAGAAAATAAAGGCCGCATGTCAAATATTGGAGACGGTGGCAATGCAAATTTTCGTCGATCATGGATGGAGATTTAACAATAAGATTTGCTTCTAATATCTTATCATCCGAACTGTTTTGGGTCGATGTAATTTTATTTCTAGGCAAACGGAGGTGCTACATAAGTTGTAATAATGGGCTGTAGCTTGTTGTCAAGCAAAAGCCGATACTTATTTCCATTATCTAAAAAAAAAGCTAGCTCATGAGCAACCTAATTTGCTTTACTATTACAGTGTTGTATACAAATATCGTCGAAGTCAAACCACATCTATCCTGCTTTCGTCATAGATTGGAGCTCATGCTGATGCCGAAAAACCTCCATTATTCATTGTTTGGACTACTTTCGCACAGTCCGTTTGCACAATCAGCTTATTACATCCAATATTTTGTGCTAGCAGTAGACTATCCCGCAATACGTAGGCCTCCGCCGAAGGGGCATCTAGAGCACATGCGTCAGAAACCTGTTACATGCCGCTATGTAATCGCCAGTGAAGTCTCTTATAACACAACTGTGCTTCCTGAATCTGAATCAATATCAAAGCTAGCATCGACATTAACCATGATTTTACCTTCAAGCGGCTTCTTCCATCCTTCGTTCCTTCTTATTGTCTTCTTCGTCGAACGTATATAGTTGGTTGTGAGTGTTGCAATTGACATTGCAAATCGAGCAGGGCTTTAAATAGTTTCTCCATGAACTGAATAGTTCCACCATAAATACCATCCTCCGGTGAGTATAAGTTTAGGGAAACCCACACCGTTGCAGGACACAACATTGCCTCCCATTTTGATTACCTCCTCTAGCAGGAAAGAACCCGATCTGTCAATGTCCAGGAATCTTGCTATTTTATCTGAAATTCCCATCTATGACCACACCTCTCGTGCTCTTCGACAAGTAAAGATTAGATGTTTGATATCCTCGCACCCTTCTGGACACCTGATTGGATCTTTGTCTGCCGTGCACTAACGCAATTGCAACATCGATGAGCATTTCACCCGTACCATGACGGACCGTGCACAGATGATTTGGCAAGTGATCACGATGCCGGGGCGCGACAGGCCGGGCCTTCGCATGATCGGGCTTATCTCGTCATGTTCGCGCCAAAATTGGGCCCAGTCCGAAGCCCAGCTTGCCAAGCATTCGTTCGGACGGCACACCCTCTTGCGGCGCCTCCGGACCCCGGGCTCCAGTATCGTCCCGCCGGAGTACGGCAGGCGGAAATCCCCTATCGTCGTCATCGTCGTAGCTTCCACTCATTCGGGATCGTGTGGAGAAAAATTCAGCCGGACTTGGGGCTGCCTTCTATTTTAGCGGTATGGAACCCTACCTTGCTTCGATGGTCATCCATTGTCTGGTACTCTGGTTCGATTTATTTCTTCTTGCACATAGCGCGCAAGATCGAGCATTGATGCGGTAAGTTTGGGACGCAAGGAAATTGGGATTCAACTGAACCCCAACGCGTACTGGTAATTTTATACAGTCACTGCAGTGCGTTTTACCATGGAGTCATCTCATTCCTTCTTATTCATTGTGTTGTTCAGATCAGAATGAAGGGACTACTTCCCATCAAGGGTAGGTCAGCAGCCTCGGGGCGCGAAAAGAGATCTCCAAAAGAGCTCGAGAATGTCTTGAACCAGTCTTTTGGGTATTCAGGTTTTCGAGGAAAACAACTCGAAGCTATAGAAGCTGTTCTATCAGGTCCCTTTCCTTACCCAGATATTTTCCCCTTTTTGCTTGACATCTCTATGCTGAGATATTTTCAACATCGTGAGCTTTGATTTAATAATTGATATGTTGATCTGTTGAGTGCTGATTTGCAGGAAGGGATTGCTTTTGTTTGATGCCAACTGGAGGGGGAAAGTCAATGTGCTATCAGATTCCTGCTCTAGTTAAGACAGGCGTTGTGCTTGTTATTTCACCTTTGATAGGTGAATTTGATCCATCAATTTTCTTTAATATGAGAACATTTGGTGTTTGAAAACTTATACTAACAGTTCCTATATTTGGTTGAAATTTTGCCGATCAGCGCTGATGGTAAGATCAATTATCCCTTGTTTTCCTTTCCCTTTTTTTTTTTTTGATGCCATGGGACATCATGTGGTCTTCATATGAATTTTGCAGGAAAATCAGGTTGCCAGCTTGAAAAATAAAGGAATCACAGCTGAATTTCTTTGTTCAACGCAGACATCTCAGAGTAAACAAAGGGTAAGGAGTCGGGTTTTATACTTTTAGCATTTAACTTGGCTGCTGTTCTAAGGTCAAGATAATGAACATGACGATCATACTTACTCTTCCTTATGGATTTAAGAATTTTATTGCACTTATGCCATTTCCTCAGATACATGAGGACCTTGATTCTGGCAGTCCTTCTTTGAAGTTGCTATACGTCACTCCCGAGCTGGTTGCAACATCTGGCTTTATGTCAAAGCTAACGAAGCTCCACGACAGAGGGCTTCTGGGTCTTGTTGCTATAGATGAGGTTCAATAAAAAAACGCGCCTTTATCAACAATTTGGTATCTTTGATCTATTATTAATGACATATATTGTTTCTGCCATCTTTTTCTACAGGCTCACTGTATTTCAACCTGGGGCCATGACTTCAGGTATGCAGCGATCTGTGTGATTGTTATGAATAATTGTTATCAATCTTCAAATTAGTACGGTTCTTCAGGAAAGTAATGTTAAATGAAATGCAGACCTAGTTACCGCAAGCTTTCATCATTAAGGAGGAAGTTCCCTGATATCCCTTTGTTGGCTTTGACTGCCACCGCCGTCCCAAAGTAATGCAACCTGCTGCCCTCAAGTTTTATTTCTCGGGTTTTTTTCCTTGTCATATTAATGTTTTCTCATTTATTCATTCTTTCCCTGCTCTAGGGTTCAGAAAGATGTTATATCATCATTGTGCCTACAAAATCCAGTAATTCTTAGAGCATCATTTAATCGACCTAACATATTCTATGAAGGTAAGTTCGACCTGTTGACGATATGTTTTCCCTGCTCTGGTGGTATAGATATTGTCATCATTTCTGTAGTTGCTTTGCTTGAATGCACAGATACCCTTATTGTTATGTTCCCTTCAATTTATGACTTATGTGGTGTTACTAAATTTGCAGTTCATTACTTGGATCTCCTTAATGATATTTATTTTGATATAGCAAATTTACTGCACTTATTTTTCTAAATTTCTTTACTTTCATAGATATTAACTTCCTTTTGACCTTTTTATTGCTGTGTTCATCGTAGCTGCATTATCTTATTGTTATGTTTCCTTCAAGTTATGACTTATATGATGTTACTAAATTTGCAGTTCGTTACAAGGATCTCCTTAATGATGTTTATTCTGATATAGCAAATTTACTGAAGTCCAGTGGAAATGTTTGCTCAATTATATATTGTCTTGAACGGGCAGCTTGTGATGATCTAAGCACGCATTTGTCACAGAAGGGTATCTCTTCGGCTGGTAAGTCATAAATTATAATCTACAACTTCAAAACTTTGTAGGATTGCTAAGTCAAGAATTTTCTTATATTTCTACTTGCTTCTCCTTACCAGCTTATCATGCTGGCCTAAATAGCAAAGTGCGAAGTGCTGTTCTTGATGACTGGCTTTCCTCAAGAACTCAAGTTGTTGTTGCAACTGTAGCTTTTGGGTATTGATCCTCTTCATTTCTTTATGACAATTTCTGTCATTGATCATGCTGATTCCTTGCTCACAAGTTTCGGAGCACATATGCCATCATCTGACTACATTATCTTTACGCATTCCAACCTTTGTTTTGCTTGTGTCATTATTCTACTTAATCCATAATACTCTGCCATATTTCATGTTTTTGCCTCTTCAATATGGGGACTTTGGCTAAATTGGTTTGTGATGCTGCTCCCACAGAATGGTACGTAATACTCCCATGGCATATTATGACATTCCTGTCATAATTGCTTGGTAATATATTGACACTATGATCTTTTTCAGGGTATTGATAGACAAGATGTCCGTATTGTATGCCACTTTAACTTACCTAAGTCAATGGAGTCCTTCTATCAGGAGTCAGGACGAGCTGGCCGTGACCAACAGCCTTCCAAGAGTGTTTTGTATTACGGACTAGATGACCGGAGGAGAATGGTAACTAGGTTTGAAATGATATATTAGGCGATCTTAAACAGTAGAACTAATAGATATGTGGTTTAACAGGAATTTATTTTGAGAAATACCAAAGCTAAGAAATCACAGTCATCTTCCTCTTCGACTGAGCTTTCAGAGAAGGCCCTAGCTGACTTCAGTCAGGTTCTTACCACCAAACATGCATTGGTTTACTAGACCATGAAATCGATTGCAATACCATTATTTTTTTCTCTGTTGTTGCAGATTGTTGACTACTGTGAAAGTTCTAGCTGCCGACGAAAAAAGATAATTGAGAGCTTTGGAGAGAAAGTGCGAGAATGATCCTGGCCTTGTTGATTTCTTTTTACTGTTTCGTGTTACTGAATGACATCTTTGAAATGGTGTAGGTACAACCAACTTTATGCCAACGCTCATGTGATGCTTGCAAGCACCCAAATCTAGTATCCTCACGCCTGGCAGAACTTCGTTGTGTGCCCAACTGTCACTATAATAAGATCTCTCCAGTCTTCAAAACGTATGTGGCAAGGCTTTTCTTTCTTCAGAATTTTATCTGCTTGATTATACTAGCGGATTTATCTCATTTATTGGGACCCTTCTATCTGCATGACAGATCAATAGTCAATCCAGATCACATGGATACAGAATTCTGGAATCGTGAGGATGAGGCGAGTATATCAGCTGAAGATATATCTGATTCTGATGGTACAAGAGTCGAATATTACTCTCTTTTTCTATTATTCGCATAGACTGTAGTGCACTGATGTCTGCAGGTGTTAATGGCAGATGGAAAGGAGGTAGTGAGCAAAATTGCCATTTCAAATATTTCAACAAAAACTTGCTTGGATGCGAAATTCAAAGCCCTGGAGCGTGCTGAAAATGCTTTTTATGAAGCCAAAGGTCAGATGAAGCAGCAGGTGAATTCAGAAGTTCCCTTTTGTTATTGTTTGCTTACAGATACAGATGAGTTAAATCCGTTTATGATTTTTTTGATAAAAAAGGTAGATTTTTACTCGTAACAAAGCTCCCTTCTTGCTCAAACTTCTATGTCATAATGACCAGTTTCAAACTTCAAATGTTGATATAAAACAGGGAGGTAGCCTTACTGACAAGAAGAGCATATCTCAGGCGCTAAGAGATGCATGCATGAAAAGATTGTTGGATTCCCTTGGACAAGCAAAACTGCGACTTGGGAATCTACCGTAAGTCAGAGTCAAGTTTGGTATTGTTAGAAATGTAGTTTCACTCTTCACATGGCGGCAAATCAAATTCATCCCAAATTCAATCATGTCATATATGAAACTTACAGAAAAAGTGCTTCAATTTTCAAATACCTCTTTTGTCTTTCAGCTGTGACGCAGAGGCTTCTGCCATTCACCTTGAAACAGAGTGCTTCAAAAAGTACGAGAAAGTTGGGAAGACGTTCTATAACTCACAGATAGCAGCCACAATTCGGTGGCTCTCGTCTGCAACATTCAACCAGATGCATGATCGCCTTAGCACTCTCGTCGACCAAACTACAGATCATGGTGCACCGAGCTCCCCCTGCTTCGTCCCGGAGTCGCCTCCAGACACTCCTGAAGCCATCGGCAAAGGATCAAGAGAAGCCAGTAATGATGAAACCAAGGACAAATCCCAGTCGGCGTGCAGTGATGGACTGGGAAAGAGGAAGCATTCTAATGAGTCAGAAAAAACCACAG
The DNA here is from genome assembly GCA_030378355.1 of Eleusine indica. NCBI lineage: Eukaryota > Viridiplantae > Streptophyta > Magnoliopsida > Poales > Poaceae > Eleusine > Eleusine indica. The sequence continues at coordinate 2,277,287 of CM059495.1, forward strand.
CTTCAGCTGAAAACATGGAGCTCCCTGCGATACCGTCATTCAGAGAATTCTTGAACCAAAAGAGAAGGGATGGAACAATGACTTCTTTCAGTTCTACAGCGGAGAGCCACCTGTCTGGAACACGTAGAAACTAGAAAGTCGAATGGCGTGACTCAGAAGCAAGAAACAATCAAGAAGATGAAACCATGAACCTCTGGTAACCGTAGGAAGTTTATAATGTGACTAGAACCAACAAACAGGTCTTTGACTTATCTATAGTACAATTTTAACCTTAGTCACTTGCGGTTCTTTCTTTGCAATTTTACGCAGAATCATTCTCTAAACCCGACGATACTTTTCCACTCACCATTAATTAGTTTGTATTTCAAAAGAAAAAATTCTCAGGTTCTCGTATGGGTTGGGTAATTTTAGCTATAATAAGCAAATCAACGTTGCGTAGGAAAACAGACATGCCCCTTGAGATTTGTGGCAGGCGATGTAACAAAACTCAAATAATGTTAGATACATTTTGTCAAACTAGCATTCTATTTCATCAGCTTTTACAACAGTTATAAGTTAAAACTACATTGGAGTATCTGTATTGAACTATGATGACGTATTGTTAATGCTATCACCCACAGGAGAAGAGGAATCGTTCTCGAGCTCAGCAATCAGCTGTTCGATGTTTCTTCTATAAATAGGCATGTAATGATCATTGATCATCATTTTTGAAAGCCTCAGCTTGCCATATAAAGATCTTGGCGTCAAGAATATCCCCATACTGCTATGGGGCTCACCAATCGTATCATCATCATGAATATCTGACTCCTCATCAATTGTCTCTTCTCTGCTGGAAGTCAATATATGCATGATTTTACCTGGGGGGTAAAATCTATGCACTTCTTTTGTCTCCTTGAGCACATCTTCAGATGTGCTGCCCACCTCCTCAGCGATAGTGCTTTCAGTGATCTCTTCCACAATTTCATCTTCTCCCTCCCTCTTCCGGTACAACTCATTTTCAAGTTGCTGCCATAACTCTACATCAGTCATCCTGTCCTCATCCCCATGGTGATCTGTGATGTCTTCATCACTATCTACCTTGTCATCCAACATACCAACAGCATCAGCTGCCACAGCAATGGAACTCTGAACCTCTTCTGATGGATACTGAATAGTTTCGGATGCATCTATCTCTGTGGTTTCAGTCAACAGTGAAGTGGACTCAGACCCACTGCTTGTAGTTCTTAATCCTTCTGAAGTGACAGTTGAGGTAGATGATGCATTATTTCGCCGCCTTGGCCCTATACATGTCCATGAGGATAGTTGCAGTGCTGGTCTAGTCCATGCTGCCTGTGCTACACTGCGAGCTCTCCTCATAACAACCTGTAAGAATATAATACCAACATTGTTAGTCGTGGGCAATGTAGATGTACCAAGGATCTATGATGTGAAGCTTAACAGTGACCTGTGTCCCAGTAGATACAGGTCTTAGGATGGCACCAGCGCCGGCTACTCTTGCTTTAGCATTTGCCATAGAAGGAAGACGTGATCCCAAGGCAGATGCAGATCGATAGAAAGTGCTTAGAATTCTGGTCTGTTCGATTTGGTGACGGAGATCATTTAGCCAAGCAGATGCAGTCACCTGTTATGAAGAGGAACATTTGCCTCATTTTGAGTTATTTTGTCAAAGTCGAAATCTTTAGCCACAAACAACTATCATACATGATTGAAAAACTCAAGGCAATGTTAAGAACCTCTGAACGAAGATCATCTACTGAAGCAGCTGAAAATGTTGGGACCAAATCAGCTCCATTGATGACTGTAGTGATAAAATGCTCTCCTGACTCTGCCAGCTCCCATGTCATACAGGCAGCTGTACATAATATGCAAGGACTAAATCACATATGTATTTGAAAAGGTCAACATTTGTCTAAGCTTATCCAAAATTCCAGTATGATACTAACAAATTTAGGACATAAACTAGAAGACACTACCAATCAAGAACAGTGTCAGACTTGTCTACATCACAATTCCAGCGAAGCATGATCATCACAATTTGCAGATGCAAGAAAAATACACAAAATAGCAGAAGGGAGACAGCCAATGGTCCCATGAAGTGAGAACTTATGTGCATCTCATTTTTGTACTTGATTGACACGATAATATTTAAGGAGGAAAGCATCATAACATGCAAACCTGGAGCGAATGCCACGCATGTGGTAGAGGCAAACTCCTGCTGCTCCCTCAGGATGTATGTCAAGAGAGCAGCCGTACCACCCCCAAGGGAATGTCCAACAACCTACACAGAGTCACCACGGACATAGACAATCAGAGATGATTTTGTATGTCCTAAAATGGCCATTTGTGGTGGGCTAGACCAGGAATGAAGACAATGACCTACAAAACAAAAAATACAATATATTCTGCAGTACCTTTATTTTAAAATCTGGATGCGTATGTAATGCTTCAGCCAGACAAGGAGCTGCAAGCTTTGCAATCCATCTAGCAGCTGCAACCATCCCAAAATGTGCATACCCTAATACTAAGTCGCTAACACCACCTTCCTGTACAATTGTATGGTGGAATGGAACTACAGCACCAGTAGCAGCAGTTAAGGTATCTCTGATGCTATGTGTTCCCCTAATTAATAGAAGTATACATTGTTTATCTCTATCAAGCAAAATGGTGAAAGCTGGCTTCAAAATCTGCAAGGATGCCATGAAATATTCTGAATCAATGTAAAGTAGATAGTGTTCTTAAGCATACTTATAGTACTATAAAATCAGAAACAGAATGGTTACCCATAAGAAAATGATAGGTAGTTTGCACTCACTCCTGCTTTAGGTTCTTGCATAAGAACATCCTCTGCAGAGTAGCCAGTCGCCTCTAAAAACAGCGGGAATGGCTTTTTCGAAAAATGCCAACATAGTGTCAACAAATTCAAAAGGTACTTCAAGTCAGCAATTACTTCAGTTCCTTTGAGCTCCACGCTCTCGTCTCCAGCATATATGCTTGCTACAGATAAGTTTCCCTGGAACACATGTCAAAGGCAATGCCATTAGGGACTTTGGTCAAGTCATTGACACGCAAAGGCCTTGTTTCTATCTATTAATAGAACGAGCCCAATATTTGGAATGATAGTACTGTGGCTGGTAATTACAGGAACTGGAAGGAGGTTTAAAGAATAAATGAACTATTTTCTTCTTCTAATATCTCTTATATAGCAAAGGGGCTCAAAACGCAGTGGCAAAGGCCACTGGCTGGAGTGCTCCCGCCCAGGGTTCGAACCCTGGGTGCTGCACCTGCACCTCAGGGGTCTCCCTTGGGGTATTCCTTTCAAAAAAATCTCTTATATAATTTTTGTTCGCACTGAAAAATGAATACACTCCACCCAGTTACATCAGAAAAGAAAGTTAAAAATTTACTGCAGAATTCAAGTTGGTCACGAAAAAAAAAAATCTGTTGAGCTGCTCTAAGATGTTCAGGGAAATCAAGTAGGAGTACATTAACCATACGCAAATGAACAAAAATGCAACTCACTTAGGACAAGCCAGTCAGCAAGCTAAGACAAGGTTGAGATATTAAGTAAAAAACTCTGTTTCAAACATTATTTTCACTTTCTCAATGAAATAAAAAACTAGTTATAAAGTAAGATAATGGTATGACAAATATGCTTTACAAATTAAATTTCTCATGCTACATTAAACTCTTGTGGAGAAGTAACTTCTAACAGACCAGAGCTAGCATGAATACATCCCCGATCAAGTTATAATCATAGGATCAACAGCCATAATTCAAATGTAAAGAAATTCCTAGCAGTACCAACCTGCCTCTTGAGGAGGAAGCTGATCCCGAAGGCAAGGTCCCCAATGGGCCACTTCCCAAGGGTCTCTGAGTAAGTGAACCTTAGTGTCTCAGACAGGGTCGAGATCGTCTCAAGCCATGTGGCAGGGGCACGCACGTCCCTCCGTGAAACTCTGCTCCGGCTGGGAGAATCTGGCACACCCCTGGACGCTGCATCCCTACCACTGCCGCATTCCCCTCCCTCATTCAGCCTCTCTGTCTGTAGGCGGCGGTTCAGTGTGTAGTACAGCAGCGCAGCAGCCCCAGCCGCAGTCGCCATTGTTGCCGTCGCCATATCACGGCCTTATCAGGTTCACACCACCCCACTTGCTCAGTTGTCAGTTGGTCACAGCCTCCACTCTGGTTGGAACCGAGGTATTAATGATGCAGCCAAAGCAGCGTTATTTTAATTTAATCGTCCAGCCTTCCACTGGCGATGCGATCTTGGTTCTTGGGGCCAGTACAAAGTCAAACCTGGTACCACAGACAGGAAAATCAACTTGTTATTTCAGCAAGGCCATCGATTGGGCATAGGGATGTACTGATCAACAAATACACTAATTTGTCCGGTGGAATGAACAGTAGCAGCGTCATACAACAGCACGTCGAGCGCCGAAGTAATTCACAGAAACAACCAATAGTTCCGCTTCCAACGCAAGTGAACTAAGAGAGTATCTACGAAGACTACCTCCTGAGCACCGAACAATATATCCAGAAAAAAAAAAACACTACCAGTTCGGCAATCAGCCAAAAGAGAGATGTCCGATTGCAGATGTTACCTCAGATAAATGTGGAGCGGCGAGGGCGCAGCCGATCGGATACTCAGATTAGGCTGGAAAGGCCGGAGCCGCTAGGGTTTTGGGAGGGGAGCCGGATTCCGGGCGGCGATTTCGTGGGGAAGTGGGAGAGGGACAAATAGGGCGAGGGAAGGGATAGGTAGGGGACGGTGGCCGAATTCGCGTCGTATCTTGCGGGGGAGGAGGCGCGTTTCCGTTTGCCTTTTCCGGGAAGCAGTTGCGCTGCCGCCGCTGAAGGCTGACTGAAGCGGAGGATTGTGCTTGTGCTTTGCGGTGCGGCAAGGCAAGGTGGTGACCCAGCACGCGACTTTCAACAGAGTCTGCGCACTGGCAGGTTGCTTCGAGGCAAAGCGGGTTCTGGGGTTTCCCTCTGGTCACTGGACCAGGCCATATTTTATTTATTTTTATAATAATATAGTACTTACTAGTAAAACGCAAGCAAATTTAGACCTGATACAAAGTCCGGATCAGATGTCTAATTCCTGATCATACGGACATGCTATAACTATAAACAATTGTATACCATGGGTGATGGGCGAACGACTCTCACATCTTCAAACAACAAAGGGATCAAATCTGATAAATCAAAATGAAAACTTAGGCATTTTAGTTGCATTTTGGAAATTGCAAATTCCATCGATCAATTTTATGCTAAATGCTAGAATCAATATGTTGTATTTTTGCGGAAGTAAATAAGATTAACGAATACGATAAGTTATCAAGTACATGGGTGAGGTGAGGTAGATTGGGCTAGCCATCGGGTCCCCACTCAGACATTCATATAATTCCGTGTAATTATCTTGTTGTATGCTATCGGTTCTGATAGATCAAACTTTTGTTTTCTTAATTCCGTAGGCTCTCCGTTAAGGGAGAACGATCCTATAATAATGAACAGTATCAATCTATACAAATGCTGAAATTAATAAATTTTCTTTTCTAAAAAAATCCAGGCATCCAACCAAATCCACTATCCAACTCAATCTAATTTTACAATTAAGTTCACTGCACCACGTGCTCATACCTCAAATAATCTCCTTGAGGAATAATAATTGTAGAATGATATCATTCATTGTTTATACATGAATGAAAGGAGGCCCATAAAATCATTTACCGCTCTAACTAGTGAACTTTCCTCCAAATTAGATTCAGTCTCACATGGTGAGCAAGTATAAAAGTATAAGAATGCATTCAGACACATTTCTCAAATTAGGGTTTGAGGTTTTCGATCATAAAGATTCTCTATCTTCTTTCTTGTGTTTGTTTGTTTTGCTTTTGTGTTAGGGTTTTTCAGTGTTTCATCTCTACCCTGTACCAACTTGCTTGGGATTATTGTTGTTGTTGTAGAGATATTTTGCTAAAAATAACAACCCATTTAAAAGGTTATATTTAAAAAATAACCCAAATTGTATACAATCGATTAAACATGTATCCATTTGTTTCAAACAATTGATGGTGTATTTATCAGACTTAAAAAAAATCAGGAGTATACTCTTCACATTTTTAGGGATTTTGCAAAAAGAAAAGACCAACTAACGTTTTATATTTGGATACTTTTTTCTATAAAAGTAAGATGACTAAGTCATTCAAATATTTTAACAATGTTAAACTTAGTTAATTTAGTTTTTTTAAATTTATATCGTTCAAGACATATAAAATCGTTTATATATGTATAGCTGGGGTAATTTTTACAATACAATAGAAAGGTGAGCATTTATAATAAAAGAAAGGCTTTATGGATGAAAATCTCGAAATCTAAGTGACATGAGGTTGTTTATGCAACTTTTTCCCATTTGAAAATGGTTTATATACATATATTAGTGTCAACACGATGAAACTAATTGAGATAATTACAACTGTGGAAATTCTAGTTAACGAAAGGATTACGATATAATCCTACCAAATTGCATAAAACTGACTAACTGATTGATGGATCAGAATTACTCTCCCATGTTGTCACGAGTTCGGAGTAGGCAAGCAACTGGTGGCGGCACAACGCTGTTTTATTTCAATCTTTTTGGTGAGCGTACAGAGCGAACGGGCCATATACAAACAACGCAACCATGCCGTCTTGCAGGCAGCCTCTGTTTCCAATAACAATGAACCCCTGTTCCAATCGGCAGCCAAAAAGAAATCCCTCGGAGTCTCCAATTTTAGCAGGCATCGTTCTAAAGCCACCGATATTGGAATTTTCATCTGAGGTGTCTTCACATTGCCAGTTTTATAGGTATTGGGCCAAATATGTACATCCCAGCAGCATTCATCTTAGCAACCAGCATGTGTGAGGAACTGGTCATAGGGGCTCAACACTGGAAGTTTACAGAAACTGGTGTGACATTGTTCGTCAGCTGTGCACAAAAAGCTATCTATTTGAGAACCCTGCTCACATGACTCAAGGGTCGTCATGAATATTTTACCATCCTGAAATCAAGAATCTTGTGAGCATAGTATAGATGAGGATGACCAAAGAGATATGATATCACAATAAATTTCATTTGATGCCTAAATAAGAGGTACCATGATAGCACCAAGTTCAAAAAGCATGAGCATATGAAGAAACTAAAAATAAAATCCTAAGATTTTGTTTCTTAGATTAAAATTGATTCGGATCACCAATCAAAATGGTTGAAACCGGAGTTTGAGCGTAGAAAATGTTTGAATGCAAAAGTCAGTATATATCAAGGTAGAGAGCTTGTGTCGCTTCGTGAGATTCCAAGATGTTAAATATTTTTCAGGATATTTAGTGGACTTGGATGATGTCGCCTAGTTAACCAGGGATTTGGCTCTCACCTCCATCCTATCGATGATAGGATGAATGACCCTTCCCTTGTTGACTGTTCAGTGAGATTGCAAAATGTACTCTCGTTGACATATTGCTAAATTGTCCATTAATAACTTATTTTATTATTCTCAGATGCTTAACTCTAGAGAGTGCACAACTCATGATAACTAACCTCTTTTTGGTGGCCACTCATGCAGACAGATAGTTTTTGCTGCTTTTCCAACGAAAGTTCCTCACATTGGTTGGCTAACTCCTTGAAAGGCAAATCATGGTTATTTGACGCTGATGATCTTCCAACATGGCGAGATGTGTCTGAAACCTACAGAAATTACAGCTCTTCTCAAAATGTGCCTTATAATTTTACTTTTGTGCAAGAGTATGGGATTTTTTCTAACAATTGCAATATGCACAAAACAGCTGATGAATTAAATGTGCATAAAAATATGTTTGATTTTGCAGCCAAGTTTAAACAGTGTGCAAGAACCAGAAGAGAAATACATACTGATTCAAGAAGTTGACTGACATCAAGAAGGCTGCTATCTAATTTATGTTGTGACTGAGGTTCTCCTAAACTGTCTGGTTCGATGAGGGTATCATCTTCAAAAACAAATCCCATTGGAATAACCTGTGCAGAAGTACCATAGTAATATTAAGAAAAATATAATGAAAAGTTCACAGCTGTTTATTCTGTCTGCATATGCATAGTAAAAACAAAGCCGATCACCTCCAATGATTTTTGGTGCAGCTTCCCAGCTTGTGCTGCCGATATTGAAGGTGTTTCAGTGAAATGAGATCCCAAAGGACAGACGTCTTCGGCTGAGAACTCCTCAAGCAACTGTTTCCTTATAGTGGACAATTCTAACTGCAGACAAACATCAGAATATTGTCAAATAAGCAGTCCGCAACAAAAAGAATATTCAGACATAAGTATATCAAAATATTTCTATGTTTTACCTCTGATAGATTTTCCAAGCTATTAAGTATAAGGGATACTGATGTTTCTTTGGACTGATCTTCATTCATGCTAATGTTGGAGAGGGATTTCAAAGCAAGATCATCATCTTCTTTTGAGCCATAAACTCTCGAGCGAGGTTCAGCTTGTCTATCAAGAGCCTGCAGCCTGCAGTCTTCAACTAAATGAAGAAATGGATCGACCTGGCAAAAAGTTTGGCTGTCAAATTATAGTTAAACTTGATTTACAAACAAAAGACATGTACAAACAAAGGTTCAAGCTTGGGAACAGGTTCAAGGCCCAAAGCAAATCAGACTTTTCCAGGCCTGGCCTGAGCCCGTACTGCCTCACATCTATTGGATCCCCACCATTGTTTGGGGATGTGCATATGTGCATTTAGTTGGCTTCGCATAGTATAAAAAAAACACTCCAGGAACTTTGTAGTCTTTTTTTTTCTTTGACAGAAAGAACTTTCTAGTCTTATGAATGATTTGCAGTTTCCAGACATGAACTAACCACACAATTCATAAAAAGCAAGGTAGTGTAATTTCACTTACTGTACTTTCTGTCAACACATGTTTGACAATGGGAATGAGAGATGGAACGTTAAAAGCTTTTGAGAAAAACACAAGCATAGAAGTTGCCAGAGTAAAAAGTGAGCGCCTGCGCGATGGTGGAAGAAAACCTACAGACCATGTTACAGATTATTAAATTATAAATATATATAAATGCCCAAAGGGAAATGTTTGCAAGAAAGAAAAAAAATTACTATGTATAATGCAACAATAACGCTAGAGGCTATTGTTTGAGGTAAAACTGGTAGAAGTTATAAAAGTGGTGTTCCATTCAATATTTATTTAGTTCCCAAAAAAGACTGAAATAAGCAACTACTTAAATGACCCTTTGATTCTCAATCCATTTTGGTCAGGCCAACATGTCAGCAACATCCCTTTTGCATAAGAGCATGACATTGAGGCAATTTAGGTTCAATCTTATATGAAGGAATATTTATCCTCAGCTGTCAAATAATACATTACCATTATACCACAATTTTCTTTAATCAGAATTGTGTTTCTTTGTAATATAGATAGAAGAGAAACAGGTCCATGATTAAAAAGCCCATAAAGGCAAAGTAAAATACAGAAGAAAGAGGCGAACGAACGAAGACAAGGAAAAAAAAGGCAGCAGACCTCAGCTAATTCTCAACTAATAAATGGCAGGTACATTATATCGTGGAAAAACATAAACAGTGCTAATTTTGTATGGTGGTTGAATTACCCTTTTCGAGAGTAATAAATTCTTTGGCCCATTTCATCACCTACTGGCCACAAGAGGTCTTCGGAGATATCAGGAATGGAACTAGGGGCACCCATGTAGCCTGGTGATAGAGAAATGTTTCTGTTGTTTTAGCTATATATCAGTCTATGCCCACTCAGTATTTCTGCTCAATAGTTTTGAATCAACTCGGACTTCCCAAATTAGTGTTGAAATTATGCATCAAGGCTGGATCTTCCTTTAGACGTCATAATATTGAAATTCTGCATGAAGGCAGACTCCTTTCATATCTCACCTCCCTTCAATTATGTTTGCATTCCACAATACACATGATTTTTTTTTCTTTTGAGGTTCACAGGTCCCTTCTCTGGACAGCAGATAGATACTATAATGCATTTCACTGCTATTATTTCCCAAGCATCATGAGAACTGTGAAGAAGCATTACTAATATGCATGTTTCATGAAATCCCTCCATTGTCCTAAAACATTTTTGACGCTGAAATCGTCCTAACACTTCAATAAGTATGGAGATTGCACTTCTCTTGTAGATTTAATGAATCCACAGGCTACTATTATAGCTACAGTTGCCTCTACTGCCTATCAATAAAAAAATTCAATTATCTACACACAATTGAATGCCTCTACCATCTCCATGATGGAAAATAACTGAACAACCACAAGCTAAAGATGCTAAAAGACTTGTTGCTTTTCAGAAGCAGAATCCACTAGATAGGTAGGATTGAAAATGTACCTACCTGCTTGTAATGAGATGCCTCTTAATGAAAAAGCAAGCTGAAAGCTACCAACCAATACTTCCATAATTGAGCCCTGCAAGTAAGAGGTAAGTTATTTACAGATCAACAAATCAAATCACAAACCAGCATTAATCTTAACAGTACATATTTGTATATGTTTTTTTAGGGAAATACAGTAGGGGAAACCCCTACTATTACTCATTTTCATTAATAAAGAGAAGAACCCAAATAGGAGCTGTACAAGAAAAGAAAAAGGACTAAAAACCACAGACCCCTAAGGAGGGTCAAGAATAAAAGAAATGTTTGTATATGTTCAGGTTTTCAATCTGACAAATCATACTAATTGAAATGAGAGAAAAGGTGAAGACTTCAGTCCATGCAAGAGAATACCTTATTCATGTAATTGGCAATGCGGTAAATCCCAAATTATGGTGGGTGCTATTACATGACGTTTCATCCATGTAAACAGATTCTTCTGTTGTGTGGATCTTTCACAAATGGTGTTTAATGCGAAAAGGTAAATGGGATTCCAAGAATTATGCAATAATATAGAAATCAATGACAGTTTGACATGTTTCAGATATAAACAGAGTTATGTGTCCTCACCTTAACTCCGGAAAACAGTAGCATCAAGCTGTAAGTATGAGAAATTGCTTCATAGTTTCGAGGAATATTTTCAGGTGACAATGCCTGAGTCCATAAGGAAGAAAGTAGAAGATTTGCCTGACGAGCGCTTAGCATGAGGGTGACAGTGTCCTGCATGCAAGAGAAGACATAGTTACTAAAAGGAGCATGTAAGCCACCAAAAAAAAGGAAAATCTAACACAGACCTTTTCCTGATTAGGTTCAATCGAGGAACTAGTATCAGAAGAAGAGGGAAATGAAGTATCTTTTGTACTAGCCATCCTTTGAAGAGTCTGCGACTTGAACAATTTTGCATCATTTGCATTGATGTGGTCTGCATTCTCACCAATAGGCATAAGCTTCGTGTTATCCAGGAGGGGACTTTCACGGAATGAAAGCATGTCTCTTTTTAGTTTCCCAAACAAAGCAGCAGATGATGAAAACACTGACGTTGTTCTAGATAATGTCCTTCGAAGATCAATCTTGTTTGTCTGTGATGTGCCTGAAAATGAGCATGGAGAGACAGAAGAGGGAACAAGAACTACAGAGAAAATCCGATGGGCTCCTAAATGTGTCTCACAGTCCGGGTAGATCATTGCTAAAAGCAATTGATGAAACAACGCCTCAGGAAATGCCTACAATGTGTATATCACTGTTTAAGATCCAGTACTAGTAAAATGGAAAGAATATATTGTTAATAACCTCACTTTGCTCTGATGTGACAAGTTTGGCAATGATGCGACTATTTGAGCTGTGCGATATGCTGCAGAGATAGTTGACCGTGCAACAGCTGTAGAACTTGAAATGTTCTCCAGAACCACAGCTAATGTATCAAGAATAGGGCCAGCATCGCCAACCTGAGGAGAATGAAAACAGTACAAATCAACAATAGCATACATTTATAGGGCTATAAGACAAACAAACAAAATAACCCATCCTAAGATATTTCTAGAAAAAAAATGACCTTTTTAGACAACTGGACAAGACATTCATCTACAGCTTTCCCATATCTGTTATTCCAATTGGCCATGTTGTCTCCAGAACCTGAATCACCGACCAAGGACTGCATGCTTTTACCCAAATGCCTGACCATATCACTTATCGCAGCCATTAGTGCTGTAGACGACTGAGCTTTGGAGTGCTCAGCAAGGCGTGCTGTAACCTCAGTGACATCTAAAATCATATCTGGTTGCTTCAATACATTCTTGTGTTCAAGGTGCTTGACTAACATAGACAACAATATATGTGCGTTCTGTCCTGGCATACAATGATTTAAATTGTATCAGCATTAGCCATGAGGAAAAAAAGCATTCCTATATAGATTATATAATATCATAAATATGTGAAATATACACTACTAATAAAATAAGAGTAATAAGGAAATAATGAATACCAGATTTCTCCATTACAATTTGTATATCCAGAAGGACACACAGGGCAAATCCTTTAGAAGGTGACCACAGGTTGTTTGTGTCAAAATAACGAAATATAGCTTCCAGAACTCGCCGAACTGTTGTTGCTTCCCTGGATATTCTGGCAAGGTTGTGTAGACAAATCCCTGACCAAAAGTTTGGACTTTCTGATTCTTCTCTGTGTTGGAAAAAATGATTTAAAAGAGATAAGATATTAGAGAAACCTAGTACAACATCAACTTTCTAACTATTCCATGCCTTAACTTATTTACATTGTCAATTTTAGTTCACCGTGGGCAGCTCTAATATCTTTCCATGAGGGGACCCTTGTCAAAATGGTTACAGCAGGAGGTTCATGACCTTCAGTTTTGAGAACTTCACTCACCCACCGAATTCGTCTATCCTCAACAGTAGTGTCATTATCATCAGAATTTGCATATGGGCTTTCATAATTTTCCATAACTGCAGAGACAACCTGTGAAACCATTAAACAACACGGATCAAGACAAATGAAAAGTGACAGTGATATAGGATAGATCACTGTGATTTTTTGCTTATTTTACTTTTTACAAAAAAAAAATGACTGATCGGTTAAATGGAGAAGGAATATACAAAACTTACATTATCAAGTTCTGCTGAAATGTGGGAGTGCTCACCCATAAACCAAATCTGAAGGCCATATAAATCAACATGAGACATGGAAATTTCAGATAAACAGAACGAAAAGAAGATGTAGCAGAGTAGAGTAGGAAAGAGGATAATATTATGGGTTTTGAAGGAATAATAGTGTCGTGTTCGAAAAAGGTGCTGGAGATCGGAGTCCAAATTCTTTTTTAAGGGGAAGATTAGGATCCAAATCCTTAAGATTTGGTTCAACTTTGGACCAAACATAAGCACTCCAAGGGAGATCTCACTCTTCCAAACTTGACCAGAGGGGGAATATAGGGCCCATTTGTTTGCCTAGATGATTCCATCCACTGATGGGACAATACAGGATCCTTTGTCTGACTGAAGGGTTTGAATTTATGAATCTTGTATGGTATGGTTCGTGAAATAAATAAAATTTAAAATTAGATCAAATTATGAATATTTCCATTCACAAAATCACTATGCATGACAAGCTACTCATGAACCAAACAGCTAAAGCCCCAGACAGCATGGTATAATAAGATAAAGAAGTACCATGGATGAAAGAGCTTGGAGCCCAGCGGCATGAAGAATACATATCTTCTCCTTATCACCCATCTCTTGGGAAAGATGACATAGTCTAGGAATTTGGCTCTCCAAATTGAACATGTAAGTACTGTCAATCTGTAAGAAGAAGATGATTACGCACAAGTCAAAATGGCCTGAAAAGAGAGGACGAATACATGATACGTTCATCTTGAAATTGAGTCCTAAAAGGATGTTTAAATACCTGATTGTTCACAAAATCAAAAAGTGTTTGACACGCTATTTTCCGCAAGTCATCCTGCCTATTTTGCTCCAATAAGGTCTCTACAATTGTTAGCAAGCTAGTGGCAAAAAGTGGCCTACAAAACAGTGTCTTCTCTCATTAAACAAATTGTTCACACTAATAGGGCAACTAAAATTCAACTATTGATGTCAGGGTTTCTTATTAATGTGGAAAATTAATTCTTATTCTTGAACAAGAAAAGGTGAACTTGGATTTGACTACTATAAAAAGCATACATGATCGATATAATTGGATCATGATGTTTCAGGTTCAAGTTCAAGCAAGAAAAGATAAGAATAATCAAGAACATGAATACTATAGTAGCAAAGAAGTATAGGTAAATTTGGATTTGACCATGAGTTGTAAAAATGAAGTTGCTAGCTAGCATTTAGTCCTAGCTAGCTGTTAGGACACTTTAATATATCCATGCATGTTATCCATGCATATACCCCATATGTGATTGTAACCTTTGTGAATTGAATACAAAGCAATATGTTAGCTACACTCTTGGTTGCTCTCCTCTAGTTAGAGCTAAGTTAGTTGTTAGATTTTCAACAATTATACTCAACAGAACCTGAGTAAGATTCTGTATTCTGAGAAAAGGAACTAAATTATAATATGTTCCAACATTAAACTCAAATGCTCCTAGGAAAATAAAGTCCACATGGAATGATCAATCAAGATAAAATAATAACAAAAGTGATGATAATATAATGAACTGGTCAGATATATAGACTTCAAACTTGTAATTCATTTGGAATAACAAAATGGTGATACTATAATGAACAGGTTAGGCATATATACTAGAAACCTTCAATTCTTTTTCTCTAAACCAAACTAAATCCAGTTATCTAACACTAAAACCTTAATCAGTGTATTCAAGGGGTAAATGCAACAATATTTGTAAGAAAAAAAAACTTACAATTGCTCCTGACAAGAACATATCACCTTTCGATAGATTGCCATGACAACTTTCACTGAGCCATAACGCTCAGCTCTCATTTCCTTGTAGCACTTTTGCTCTAAATAAACTGTAATCTGAAAAAGAACAGAAGCATTAAATTTTCATGTGCAAAGGCACAAATCCAAACGGGCAACACTGGGTTTTTTATAATAGTGACTAGTTGTTCATCGAATATTAATTGGTATCTTGGTTTCATTGCTCATATACCAGAGGAATAGATATTGTTCAGTTTGCACAGAATAAAAAACCGAGATTGGCATATTCTGTATGACAAGTAAGCTGTTTCAAATGAAAAAATCAGTGTGGTAGCATATATGAAGGGAACACACCTTTGGAACACGCATCGGATTCTTTGAAATATATTCGCACAATTTCCCTATCTTGCGGTCATTTGGTCCTTCATCCTGAAAGGTACAGACAAACATTTTTGCAGCGAGCACATCCAAAACAACCTTTGAGTAGATGACCTAGAATACATATCGACTACCAAATCTATTTATAAATATAAAAATGAAAAAGACATCAACTGTTGTGAGCAACCTCAAAACATGAACCATTTCCCCTGGTGTCGAACTTAAAATAGGCAGGCTATTGATATAGACAAACAAAATTCATCTGCGATCACAAATTTTCAGCGTTCACAACAGATTCACCTGCGACCGAGGGAAGATTTCCACAAGCAACTTCTTGTACCGCTTAACCGGATGGCGGGACCTTGTGCGCAGGGACGGGCAGAGAAAGCAGAGTCTCTCGCATGCCGGCAACACCTCCCTCGAGACCACGCCCATCGTCATCAGTATCGCTCAGGCTTCTTCAGCAGCGCGCGTCCGCACTGCATGTGTGCCAACGAAAATCTAACGTATAGAACAGAACGTTAACCGAACAGCCCAATAAGTAGGAAAAATAATTCACCGCATTGCACAACAAATGCCTCTCAAAATCCAAATCGACACGAATTTATAAAATGACGCGATCTCCTGTAACCGGGGCGCACCTGGGAGGGAAATGTGGATTGGCCCGACGGTACTCTGCAGCGGATGGTGGGGGAGTGGGGAGAGAGAGAAGGGAGGGGGAAGGCGAGGGCGCGGGGGTGTCCGGCTCTTCCTCCTCTTCCTCTCCTCCTTCCTCTCCGCGTCGCCTACTCTCGCGCGGCCTTTGATGTTGCCTGCCTAACCCTCCTGCGCTCCTGGCGCTGCTTTTCTATATCTGGGAGCGGGAATACCAGCGTTTTCCGGTGAAGCGCGCGCTTTATATACATGGCCGCCGTGCTGCGCTGTGCCCCTCCCGCCTCGGGTGCCCGAGAGGCTGGGTGGTGGGCCAGTTGTGGCAGAAGCCGCGCCCTTGGAGCAGCGGAAGGAGCCGAGAGGAGGTATAGCTGAGGTGATCATGCGGCGGAGCGGTGTGGTCGCGGCGGAGCGGACGACAGCCGAGGTAGCCGGAAAGACGGCGGATAAATGGACTGGGTCTTTAATACACCTTCAGGCCTTATTTTCGACTGGCCTGCCAAGCTATTTATCAGGCCCACATCGTACTCAGGAGGAGCAGAATTGGGCTTGGCCTCAGTCGGCTGGCTGGCACTGTTGATCCGTTGGGATTTTGCTGGAGATGCCATTGCCATCAGGTCAAATTAAATGTGCTCAAAAGAAATTTAGGTCAAATTCAAACTTTTTTTGCGATTCAAAATTCAAACCTCACGTTGTTTGTATATTTGAGAATTGAGACAGACCTGGAACAATCAAGAAGATTCATGCACTTTTGTTGGAAGATATTAGGCTAGCTACCGGGTGGCTGCTAGAACCTGTGTTATGTCTTTTAAGCTGTGAAGAGCATCCTCTCTTCTCTGTCTGTAATTCCTTTTCCATGGTAGAAATATGCTATTATGCTTCGTCGAATTTGCAATGGTTCACTACTATAATAAGAGCCTTTAATATCACTTCATTTTTTACTATAATAGCAGACATCATGAGAGACGCTATTGCAGTACACATATGCTGATGTCAGCAGCTAAAAACGCTATTACAGTGCACCTAACAATATCGGACATCGATGATATCAGCGAAGACGACACTATTGCTGTCTGGGCTAGACATCAATATCGGTCAGGTGCTGATGTCAGCATTGTCCGATATTGGAGTGGTCAACTATAATATCGGTCAGGTGATGATGTTTGTGTTGTCCGATATTACAGTGGTCAACTATAACATCGGTTGGATGATGATGTCAGTATTGTCCGATATTGATGTTTAAATGAACTAGCTCAATACAAGAGCCATTTTTTGGCTCATGTGTCCATAGTATATAAACCCCTAACCCTAACACTCTCCTCACCTTCCCCCTCTCTCCCTTAGAGCCGCCGCTGGCCTTCTCTCTCTTTCTCTCTCTCCCTCTCTCTCACTCTCTCTCTCTCTCTCGATCCAGATCCAGATCCACCCTCCTCTCTCTTCGGCAACCATGGCTGACCCTCTCGTCGGCGCGCGCGTGCGATGAGGTCGTGCGCGGCTCCGTCGAGGGGCTCCACCACAGTGCCTTCTCTCCCCCAAGCGCCTGCCTTTCACGGTTCTTCGACGAGGTAGCGTGGCTCCGAGCGCCTCTTCCTACAAGCGCAGAGCCTACCTGGATCCGGCAGCTTCAGGTGTGGCGGCGCAGATGGCTACGGGTGACAGCGACCCCATGTGGGGGCTCAACTGAGGTAGCGGCCTAGAGCTCCCATGTAGGAAAGGCATCCTCAGGCAGTGGCACTCGGGCGGACGGCTCTTTCCGCCCCCATGCACGAGGCGGCAGCATCGTCTCCAAGCACGGGCGGAGCGTCGGGCAGCGACAATGAAAGATCTAGGTCTCTAGCCTTGAATCAATGATGAGTTTTGGTGATAAATGACAATGCATGTTGGAACTAACCTTTTATATAAGTTTATGAGTTTAATGTTAGGTTATGTTCCGACATCAAGCAAAGGTCAAGAATAATATTTTTATAAAGGCTATGGACCCATTGCAAGATGATTGATTGATCGTATGTTGGAAATTCTCATATGATGAAGATGTTGGACAAAGGATGATGGTAATCAATGTGTTGATAAAGATGCTGGACAAAGGATGATGGTAATCAATGTGTTGGTAAAGGTGTCGGTGGACATAATCAACACACGTGCTTAAAGATGAAGACACATCATATGTTCAAATGTCAAACACAACATATTATTGATTCATAGCAAGGGTTTTATATTGATGATAGTTTTGATTGTTGATACAAGCAATACGTATATATAAAGAAGATCAAAGCACTTCATGAAGGAAAATTAGACATCCCTATAGTTGATGATGTCAAAATGGTTATGTTAATACTTGGTATTAAATGAAATATCAATACAAGTATTAGTTGAAATTCCTGAGTTAATAAGTGATGATGGTCAAAGCAAGAACGTTATTATAAAATTAGAACATGGATTTCTAGTGACCATTTACAAGAAGATAAAAGTCATGAATTTGAAAATATCATCTTGGAGATCAAATTGACAAAGTGGATACATTATTGATATTGGATACAAAGTAGTGTTGCATGGAAAGGCGGTGAAGGTTAGGCAAGACTCGGCTACGATAGACCATGTGCGAGGATAAAGGGCAAGCAAGAGGCTTGGCTCCGAAGGACCAAAGGCAATGATGAAGAGTGAGTTAAGGCTTAGCGCGATGAACCGTGCAAGGCCATGTGAAGCTATGGATTATCCACATCACTTATTTAACGGAACAAGAAGATGATATTGATATATCACAACGAGTGTAATTGATAAAAAGAGCTAAAGATGAATATACAATATCAAAAGAAGACCAAATGGCTTGAATATAGGAAGTTATGAAACTTCATAAGTGGATGAACATCAAGCCTATCTCATATGGACATTGCTCAAGTCAAAGGTATAATATTAGATATATATGTTTATTGATGGTTAATCAAATAAATATCCAAAATAATCAATTGCTTATGGAGTTGGCGATCCTCAAAAAGAAGAATGAAGATGATATTAAGGCGTTCCTCTTGACATAGATTTTCTGTTGCTATTGAGTCTAGGAACGTCGTACTATAAAGAGGGATGCAACTTTGATGGCTTTGCTCTTGTCTCGGTGCTCAAATTGATCCAATAATCTTTGGGGGAGTGTTTAGCAAACCTATATGTGATTTTGGATCTTGGTAATAGTTGGGTTGGATATCCCTTTAAATTATCTTTCCGTAGAGTCCAAGATCACTTAAATCGGCTTCCAGAGTCAAAAGTTATGGGCATTTCTTTATTGGTTGTATGTCTGTTTTTTTCCAATCGGCAGTGCCGATCTGGAACTCAACAGAACATATTTTTCTTGCCCTTTATGACTTCCTCATCGGCAGTGCCGATCCGGGGATCGGCAGTGCTGATGCGGGACGTCTAGAATCCCAACGGCTAGTTTTTGAGCCTATCCTATCGGCAGTGCCGATCCGGGCATCAGTAGTGTCGATGCGGGACATCCAGAGCCTCAAACGGTTAGTTTTTGAGCCTCTCTATCGGCAGTGCCGATCCGGGTATCGGTAGTACCGATGTGGTGCGTCCAGAGCCCCAACGGCCAGTTTTTGAGCCTCCCCTATTTATACCCCCTTCGGTCCTAACGTTGGGGGTGCCGAAAACACATCAAAGAAACATCCATTTGGGCCAAAAATTACCTCTTCACTCTCTAGTGATTAGTGCTATACCTGGTGGGTGAGATTGGGTGAGAGATTGAGAGAGAAAGAGCAAAACTCCTTTGTTGAGCACTTGAGCAAGCAAGCAATCGTTGTGGCATTTGTTACTCTTGAGGATTAATCCCCTAGACGACAAGGTGTTGCCCGATGAGCTCCCAAGCTTGTGGTGAGTCGCGAGAAGTTTGTGAAGGTTTCGATTGACCTCCGAAAGGAAAGAAATCAAGAGAAGGAAATTCGAGTAAAAGGGTTGAAAGAGACCCGGCTCAAGTGTGACCGAGCCCCTCAACGGAGACGTAGGACTCATTTGAGGAGTCCAAACTTCAGTAAACAAATATTGTGTCTTCGTGTGCTCCTTTATTTACTTGTTACTTTTTCATGCTCTAGGGTTTGCTCTTATATTTGCTTAAATTACTAGATCTACTTGTGTAGCTTGTGTCTAGTAGTTGCTATATTGTTATAGTGCTTCATATTAACTGTTGTAGTCTTTTCATCAACCTAGTAACTGTGAAACCAACTAAGATTTATATTTGGCCGACTTTCTGTACCACTATCGGCACTGTCGATTGAGCATCGGTAGTGGCCATCGACACTGCCGATTGAGCATCGACAGTGGCCATCGGTACTGTCAGTTGGTCCTATCGGCACTGTCGATCGTACTGATTTTTTTGTTAAGTCAAATTTCGCAGAAAGTTATAGTTTCGCCTATTCACCCCCCCCCCCTCTAGGCGACATCAAGGTCCTTTCAATTGGTATCAGAGCCTAATCTCCTCATTAAGGTTAATCGCTTGGAGAGTTGATGATGTCGCAAGGTAAAATGTGTCAAATTCTCTATGGTTGTTCTAGCGCCTCGTTTTCTATCATTTCATAACCTTCATACGAGGCACCATATTTTGATGGCATAAATTATGCTTGTTGGAGATCACAAATGATTTCATATTTTCGGGAGATGAGTCCCAAAATTTGGTGGGTTGTAGATGTGGGCTTTTCTCATGCCTTGGATCGTGATTCTCCAACACAAGAGCAAGAGAAATGCCTACATCTCGAGGCCCAAGCTACTAATGCTTTATTTGGTGCTTTGAGTAGGAATGTTTTCAATGAGACATACAAGTTGAAGAGTGCTCATGTTATGTGGATTCGAATTCAAGAAATATATGAAGAATTCAACATGACAAGTGATATTTCCAACAATGAATTGGTAATTAAGGATGATTGCTCCACCTCGAGCTTACATGATATTGATGATCATTCTCTTTCAAATGATTATATTAATGAAGTATCAACTCCATCGACATCACCATGTTGCCTTATGGCCAAAGGTAACATGCAAGTAAAATTTCATGAAATTCATAGTGATCATGATGATGTTGTTGATGTTGACGGTGATGATAATGATAATAGCGATAATGATGGTGATAATGATCATGAGTATACATATGATGAGCTTGTTGCATTGTTGCACAGCATTGGAAGGTATATGAAATTAGAGGAGTCTAAAATGAAAAATCTACATGATGAAAATTCTTCTTTAAAACACTCATTAGAGGAGCTAAAGCGGTCTCATGAGAATCTTAGTGAAACTCATGAGAAGCTCAAAGATGCTTATGAGTCACTTGCTTCTAATGTTTTGGAAAGTGCAAAAGTAGATATAAGCATTACACATGATTTAATTGATAATGTATCTACTTATCGCAATGATTTATGTGATAACCCTTGTCACTCCTAAACAAATATTTCCCCGAGCACTACATGTGACTTGGATTGCATAGGTGAAAAGGTGAAGCATAAAGGTCATGAAGTCAACAAAAATCACAAGAAGAACTTCAAGTCTAACATGAGCAATAATCAACAAAAAAAAAAGAAGTTAGCTCATGTTAAGTGTTTCAAGTGTTCAAACATGGGACACTACGCCTCTATGTGTTCCATGAAGATTGATGATGAAACCACACTTCTAAAGAAGAAGACAAGAAGAAGTAAAAGGAAGTGTTATAGATGTCATGAGAAGGATCATGAAATTGTTTCATGCCCTAACATGAGAAATGGTGACCTTGTGTCATCCAAGAAGTGGCTCACCGGCAAGGAAGCAACAATTAAGAAGCAAGATAAGAAAGTGACTTGCATGAATAAGAAACATATTTGCTACACTTGCCGAGAAAAGGGACATATTGGTAAAAGTTGTCCCATGGGTAACATTTCTAACCCTATTCCTTCCAACGATCATCATGTACTTAAGAAAGCTAGAAGTGGTAATATTGTTGCAAATCTTGTTAGTTCACACAATGCTAATGCAAAGCCATTTGGGTGCCTAAACCTCTTGTGACTAACATCCTAGGACCCAATATCACTTGGGTACCACGAAATGCTTGGTTTGCTTAATAGGTACTTGGAGATGCATTGAAAACTTGACACACTTGATATGATTTATGTTCTTATGTCAAGGTCCTTTCAAATTGGTATTCCTCATCCCTTATGGAAAGGATTTCAAGTATGAATATTAATGGTCTACAACCCCAACCAATATCATCTCGGTAACAAGTATTTACATTAAAAGTATCTATGCTCTAGCCTTGTGTAGGCTTAATTTATTGTTCATGCATATCATCCATGTATGTTGCTTGCACACTTCATTTGTATAAATTTGAGAAAAGTGATGGTTGCCACATTTCGGGAGGTATTATATCATTCCATATATATTGCAACCCAAAATGATAATGAATTCTTATTGATGCTATAATAGTTTTTGAAAAGCATTTTAAGTAAACTTCAAAATATTTAGAACGGTTTGCAAAATTGCTAAATAGTGTTTAAACATATTCACTTGTGAAAACAAAAATGTGATTTGCAAACAATTTTTTTTTCAAAACAAACCGTTTATAGAAAACCTTTCAAAATAAATTAGTTTGCAAATTTCTCTAATTAGTCATGGTCAATCTTTCGGTACTTAAAATTGTTTTACGAGATCAATTGTTTTGAAAATTGTATTTGATTTGAAAAATTGCTCGAAAAACTATCTTGACCAACCTCGGCCCTATTCTAGCATCAAGTGAGTCTTGTCACTAGTGCCACATATTTTGTATATGTTGGCTCATGGTGGTATTTGTGACTCATAAAAGGGTAAATTCAAGTGACTCATCACCTTACTTAAATTTCTATTAATGGAGTTTTGGTTTAATTATGAGCATTCTTTTGATCATCCTTGAGACAATGAGATACTCATGCTTCTTTTATTACTAAGTGTAAAGAGTTCGTCTTTTCAATATTGTTTGATTAAGAAGCATGAGGAACCTATTTGTCTTCTTTTTGCAATGAACATATTGTTGTTAAGACTAACCATGTGCAAAGGAATTGAGGAGATCAAACATGAATAGTACAACTCAAAAAGGACTTGGTTGAATAAAATTTGAAGCAATGTCGAACCTCTTCAAGATATTGGTAGACATGGGCAAGAACTTGAGCCGATGGTATTGGATTGCTCAAGGCAAGATGGCGGGTCTACCATGAATAAGCTTGTGGAGGGATCAAATATGACTTGCTATATTATAATGATGATGACTAAGTCCTATTAGTGCAAGCTCAACATGAATGATGATTGTTTGACAATAAAGAGGAAATCCAACTATAACCATGCATGAAAAATTTTATAACATTGAAGATTTTATATCTATTCTTGTTAATGGTTGACTTGGATATCATGGAGGGATTTCGAGTTTGGTATATATTCTTGATGGTTTGCATATACAAAAGATTCCAAGCTCTCGAATTGTTGAGCACATTGAGGTAACCATCTCTATGTCTTTATATAAGTTCTCTCTTTTCTAATAATAAAGAGCAACTAGATTTTATTCTATGTTATTGCATGTTGCTCTATATCACCAATCATGTCTTGACACATGCACTAGTTGTTCTTTGTGATTATTCCTTTGTGGTCTTGGATGAATTTTTTATATGCTCATCATGATTGTCTTGTTATATATTAGGATTTGCTTATATGGTAGATTGCTATGCTTTATGTTGTCTTCTTTTTAAGCAATCTACATGATTTAATGTTTTTCTTCATATAGAGGGGAACAAATTACCTGTTTTGGCAAAGTCAAATGCTCAATATCCCAACTAATTTTATTCTATCGACCTCTCTATTTTGCACTCATCGACAGTGCCGGTGATCTTCATCGGCAGTGCCGATCCTACTATACAGAGGCGCTGTAGAGCACAGACATCTCTCTCTTTCTGTCTTGCTAGCATTGGCAGTGCCGATGGCTCTATCGGTAGTGCCGGTCATGACATCCAGAGAGCACCTTTTCTATCTAATTTCCATCGGCAGTGCCGATCCCCCTACAGAGAGTTAAAAAAAAAGAGGGTTAAAATTGTTTTTCTTCATATGGCTTATGGCATGTTATTTCTCTCAAATTTATTTACTTTGCCTTAACCCAAGATATGGGATTTGTTCCCTCCCGGGTTGTTTTGACTATGTGCATGTTTGTCAAAGTAATTCAAATACTTGTATACACAAATTTAGGGGGAGAATATATTATGTCATTGGTACATGAGACTAATATGTCTATCAAGTATCTTGGTAGTTTCTTTGTTCTCTCTCCATGTTTTAGAAAATTTGCCTATGTGGTGGATGAAGACCAAGAAAAACAAAATGTACCAAATGAATTGAATATCAAAAGGAGCAAAGGCAACATATACTTGAGGAGAATAATATTGTGAAGATGATTTCTTACAAGATCAAAATAGCAAGTGATGAAGAGGAATTACAATCTATTTGGATGCCCATGAACCGTCATGGAGAATCTTAGAAAAGGCTTCAAAATGTTTATTTTTCCACCATGAGCATATCGGCTTTGAGAGGATTTGAAGATTTCACTTAAAAAGGAATTAAAGCAATGAGGAACAAAGTCCTCCAAGGATATCCATCTTATAAGCGGTATTTCTTAATCATCTATCCTATGCTCAAATCCTTCTCTTAAATGTTGAATAGACGAGAATCACTTTCATGTATTTGTTGCATTGTGCCTCTCTATGTACGATTAAGATTGCATGAGTTTGTTGAATCTATTTTATGTCTTGTTCTTGTATGTGAATCTAAGGTACATTTTTGGGGGGATGGATTGTGTTGTTTTTTACTTGTGAATTATTTCTTATTTAACCATGTTTAAAATATTTCATATCATGTCATCTTAAATCTTTATCTTTTATCATGATATGTTTGCTTAGTCGGCTCATGTCTTATCTATTCATATCTTTTTAAGCCATCACACATGTTATGTGTTTCTCAGTTTATATATCTTATCATGACATGTTGAAAACTAGCTATGTGCTTTTATATCCCTTTATGACATGGAAATAAAATGCATATGTGCTTATGAACATACCTTGACATGCATCAAGTATTGAATAATATTATTTATGACATATGCATGTTATTCCCTATCATATGCTTTTATGGCCATGAACACTTGAATTGTAGGATATTCTTCTCAATTGTCATCAATAACAAGTGCATGCCTCACACAAGTAATTCAAATACTTGTATGAACAAATCTTGGAGGAGTTTATCCTTTGTTTTAAAGTTGAGACTAACATTTTGGCAAGCTTATCCTTTTATTTAGTCTCATCAAGGAGAAGTGATGGATTAAGGGAGAGCCTTATATTCATATTTATTATGAAAGGAACAAAGAATGGTGAAAATATCCTACAATCATTCAAAGATATCATTTTCATAGCATCGTGAGTAAATGAGTTGTTTCTATGCCTACCTATCTATTACTCATGTATATCATGTTGTATAGTGTAGCTTTTTGTGATCTACCAACTTATATTCTCTTTGGTTCATGAAAATATGCTTTCATATAATTTGCACTTCATGAAAAATCTTTTGTAATATATTTACCTTCTTGTACCAAACGATATAGTGTAAATTTCTTTCTTGTTTGTTACATTATTGATGCATATGTGCATGTTGAATATTCTACTATGCATAGTTTAAGGAGGAGTTACACTATGCTCTATGAGACAAATGAGGTTGCTAAGTTTTTACATGGATACATAGTTATTTTTGTTAAGATGGAAATTTCAAGGTATGTATTCATGTTCTTGTTTTATCTTGTTGAATTGTTTTCGTTTGTTATTAAGCGCATATCAGGGGATGTATTTCCTTCTTGCCTTTTTTAATTATTATGTGCATATAATTTTATTGAATATCTATGTATGCCCATCATATGAAGGAAATCATTCTATATTTTTAGTATTGAGACCACCTTTACTTCGAGCTTTATATGATTTAGTCTCAAAGTGTGATAAAAGAGTGACTCTAAAGGTATGCTTCCTATTATTTCTCATTATTTGAAGATACATTCTTTGGATTGTACTTTCATGTGATGAACTCCCTATGATCATATCGCTCTCACATGTGCTCATAGTCTTTGTCATGAGATTCTTGCCCTTTTCGGTGCTTGATGCCAAAGGGGGAGAGAAAATGGAGGATATACAAGGAGGGAGAGATGAATGAAGAAAGAGCAAAGAGAATATCTCTTATGTGCATATTGTTTTCCATTATCATTATTTAATAGTGTTATCATCAATCACCAAAAAGGGGGAGATTGAAAGGTCTAGGTCTCTAGCCTTGAATCAATGATGAGTTTTGGTGATAAATGACAATGCATGTTGGAACTAAACTTTTATATAAGTTTGTGAGTTTAATGTTAGGTTATGTTCCGGCATCAAGCAAAGGTCAAGAATAATATCTTCATAAAGGCTATGGACCCATTACAAGATGATTGATTGATCGTATGTCAGAAATTCTCATATGATGAAGATGCTGGACAAAGGATGATGGTAATCAATATGTTGATAAAGATGCTGGACAAAGGATGATGGTAATCAATGTGTTGATAAAGGTGTAGATGGACATAATCAACACACGTGCTTAAAGATGAAGACACATCATATGTTCAAATGTCAAACACAACATATTATTGATTCATAGCAAGGGATTATATTGATAATAATGTTGATTGTTGATACAAGCAACACGTATACATAAAGAAGATCAAGGCACTTCACGAAGGAGAATTAGACATCCCTATAGTTGATGATGTCAAAATGGTTATGTTAATACTTGGTACTAAATGAAAATATCAATACAAGTATTAGTTGGAATCCATGAGTTAATAAGTGATGATGGTCAAAGCAAGGATGTTATTATAAAATTGGAACATGAATTTCTAGTGACCATTTACAAGAAGATAAAAGTCATAAATTTGGAAATATCATCTTGGAGATCAAATTGACAAAGTGGATACATTATTAATGTTGGATACAAAGTAGTATTGCATGGAAAGGCGGTGAAGGTTAGGCAAGACTCGGCTGCGATAGACCATGTGCGAGGGTGAAGGGCAAGCAAGAGGCTTGGCTCCGAAGGACCAAAGGCAATGGTGAAGAGTGAGTTAAGGCTTAGCGCGATAAACCGTGCAAGGCCATGTGAAGCTATGGATTATTCACATCACTCATTTAACGGAACAAGAAGATGATGTTGATACGTTACAACGAGTGCAATTGATAAAAAGAGCTAAAGGTGAATATACAATATCAAAAGAAGACCAAGTGACTTGAATATAGGAAGTTGTAAAACTTCATAAGTGGATGAACATCAAGCCTATCTCATATGGACATTGCTCAAGCCAAAGATATAATATTGGATATATATGTTTATTGATGGTTAATCAAATAAATATCCAAAATGATCAATTGCTTATGAAGTTGGCGACCCTCAAAAAGAAGAATGAAGATGATATCAAGGTGTTCCTCTTGACAAAGATTTTCTGTTGCTATTGAGTATAGGAACGTTGTACTATAAAGAGGGATGCAACTTTGATGGCTTTGCTCTTGTCTCGGTGCTCAAATTGATCCAATAACCTTTGGGAGAGTGTTTAGCAAATCTACGTATGATTTTGGAGCTTGGTAATAGTTGGTATGGATAACCCTTTAAATTATCTTTCCGTAGAGTCCAAGATCACCTAAATCGGCCTCCAGAGTCAAAAGTTATGGGTATTTCTCTATTGGTTGTCTGTCTGTTTTTTTCAATCAGCAGTGTCGATCTGGAACTCAACAGAACGTATTTTTCTTGCCCTCTGTGACTTCCTCATCGGCAGTGCCGATTCGAGGATCGGCAGTGCCGATGCGGGACGTACAGAACCCCGACGGCTAGTTTTTTAGCCTATCCTATCGGCAGTGCCGATCTGGGCATCAGCAGTGCCGATGCGGGACATCCAGAGCTCCAAACGGTTAGTTTTTGAGCCTCTCTATCGGTAATGCCGATCCGGATATGGACAGTGCCAATGCGGGGCGTCCAGAGCCCCAATGGCCAGTTTTTGGGCCTTCCTTATTTATACCCCCTTCGGTCCTAACGTTGGGGGTGCCGAAAATACATCAAAGAAACATCCATTTGAGCCAAAAATTACCTCTTCACTCTCTAGTGATTAGTGCTATACCTTGTGGGTGAGATTGGGTGAGAGATTGAGAGAGAAAGAGCAAAACTCCTTTGTTGAGCACTTGAGCAAGCAAGCAATCGTTGTGACATTTGTTACTCTTAGGGATTCATCCCCTAGACGATAAGGTATTGCCCGGTGAGCTCCCAAGCTTGTGGTGAGCCGCGGGAAGTTTGTGAAGGTTTCGATTGACCTCCGAAAGGAAAGGAATCAAGAGAAGAAAATTCGAGGAAAAGGGTTGAAAGAGACCCGGCTCAAGTGTGACCGAGCCCCTCAACGAAGACGTAGGACTCATTTGAGGAGTCCGAACTTCGGTAAACAAATATTATATCTCCGTGTGCTCCTTTATTTACTTGTTACTTTTTCATGCTCTAGGGTTTACTCTTATATTTGCTTAAATTAATAGATCTACTTGTGTAGTTTGTGTCTAGTAGTTGCTATATTGTTATAGTGCTTTATATTAACTGTTGTAGTCTTTTCATTAATCTAGTAAGTACGAAACCAACTCAAATTTATATTTGGGCGACTTTTTGTACCACTATCGGCACTACCGATTGAGCATCGGCAGTGGCCATCGGCACTGCCGGTTGGTTCTATCGGCACTACCAATCGTATTGATTTTTTTGTTAAATTAAATCTCACAGAAATTTATAGTTTCGTCTATTCAGCCGCCTCTGGTCAACATCAAGCTCCTTTCAGTCAGCAACATCTCCAAGCGCGACCTGCGTTAGCAGCCAGCGACTCGATCCGCGGTATTGTTGCCCCCTCCTCGTTTTCCTTTTTGCGATTTACAGTTGACGTGCTAATCGCTACTGTACCAGCTAATATCATCACAGCAGATCATCAAGAACGAGCGAATACATTTTTATTCGTTCCCGCAAGAACGGAATGGATGGTGAGAGCAAAAGAATTGCAACTGGAGGCAGTAAGAAGATCGAGAAAGAAAGTAAGAGTCATCGGAGTCTATACAATCCAAGCAGAACTCTCACCCAGCTGCACAAGGATCTACACGAGCTCGAGTACTCGTACCGCAGTAGCTAGCACGCACGCAGACGCGTCTACATCCCGACGGTGACCACAGGCGCGAACGCGGTGCCGAAGGAGCAGTCAGCGCCGGCCTGCCCGCGCAGTTGGCCCATGACCGCGGCGCCCTCGAGGAGGTCCACGAGCGCCTTGGTGTAGAACGCGCGCAGCCGCCGCAGCGTGCGCCTGTACAGCGCGGCCAGCCACCGCACCCGCAGCCGCCGGATCGCGCCGAAGAACCTCCGTTTCCCGCCCAGCCTCGCCACCGCCATCTTCCTCTTCCTCCTCCCTCCACCCGGCACCAGCGGCGCGGCTCCTGCCGCTCTGGCGACCGGTGACCGCCGCGGCAACCGGAACAGCATGGTCTTCCGCGGGACGCGGCCTGTCGCCTGCTGCAGCTCCCCCATCTTCTCTTCGGCCGGATCTTCTCCTGCTTTCCCTGGCAAGCAAGCTATCAGACTTATGATGTGCTAAGCCCGTGATTTGTATGTGATAGTTTATAGGATACTGTTAAGCTTCCAGTATTGTATAGTATAGCGTTGGAGACTAGCGGTGGATATATGGCTACTAGGTACTAGCTCATGGGAAATGGTGAAGCTGGCGTGCTCTCTACACATGTGTGGCCAGCAAGTCTGCAGCCTCGCATGCATCAGTACCCATACTAAAGTTATTACCAGCTTAAGCAAGGAGAACATCTTGCTTAAACAAACAGGAGTAGCCTTTTTACAGAGAATCTACCCGTAACGGAAGGTAAAGAACACTCGTAAGTTAGAATCAGATAGTGAAAACACATGTTGTTCGTGCTGCGTGTGGGAGAGGGAAGAAGAATTTTGTCCTCTGTACCAAGCAGCAGTACGTTTACGTTGACAGATAGATGGCGACCGGTTGTGGACTGACGGATTAAAATTCATTGACGGAAAAATGCATGGTTGGAGTATAGATATTGGTTGAACATCAGCCACGCCCACCCGCCTGACAGTGACATATCCCAATTCTGAATTCTGATGAATGGTAAGGAGTCGAGGTCGAGTGATGCTGCTAGCTACCTCGGCCATTCGCCATACAAATTCAATAATTATCAAAAGAGTCGTTCGAAGAGCGCAGAGACACACAAAAAAAAACATACAACGTTCAAACATGTTATACGGTATAGGACGATCGAGAAGCCGCTGAAATGAGATTCCGTGTTATCTGTGTGTATTCTTGTATGATGATGAGTCATGGCACATGGCTTCATATAGTGCATATATAACTTGAGCGGCAAGCACGGATGGGAGATGGAGGATTTTATAGAACTGCTAAGCATGCGTCAGAGCTTACATCAGTCAGCATGCTTGGCACCAGTACACCAACTAGCATGATGCTGCAATCGTACTAGTAGTTTAGTTGTTTATATGGGGGGTATCAACCACTCATCTCTATGGGTCAAAGCTTACTATAGTACTAGTATAGTACACAAGAAACATGGTGAGGATATTCTGTCTTTATCGATACGAATTATAATTAATAATATATTTTATCCTATTCTGAAACATGTGAGATTACCAACTATTGCTTGTTTTTTTTAAAAAAAAATCGAACCAAATCACTGTGACCTACCCATCTCGTCACGAGGCCCAGAAGCAATTGCCACGACAAGCCCAGAGAAACAAGCCACGACAGGCCCACTAGCTCCATTCAAAACAGCGAGGCAGTCGACGGCCCACTAGCCACCAACTGGAGTTGCAGCACTCTAGCCCATCGAGTCGATTGGTGGAATTGTGGATTAACACAGTCCTGCGCGTGAATAACTTCTCCTTTTTCTCACCCGTCACTGTTACGTGTTACTCCTGGTATCCGCTCCAAGCCGTCCACGTACATCCGGTACATCACCTACTTCGAAGCCATGCATAAGTTAATTCCTACACTACGCTCTCTCAATTTCGGTTTCGGTCCTGTCTTAATCCCAAAGTTGGGATGCGTCACACAATCGCTCAAGTATCACCGTAACAAATGTGCAATTGCTCGGTGAAGGAGCGGAGTGGCGTGGCCATATGCCGATATGCGGACGAGCGACAAAAGAGTGGAGGCGCAGAGGACCGGCCTCGAAAAAAAAAAACGTGAGAAGCAATTGTGGCGCGGAGCAAGCTCCGATGATCGGACCAAACTTGCTCGATGGCAAGAACCAAAAACTAAAAAAAAAATCTGTTAAATTAAGGGTGTGTTCGTTTTTTGAGATCTAAATTTTAGTATTGTCACATCAAATCCTTCGAATGCTAAATATATAGATTAAAAATAAATTAAATATAAAACTAATTACATAATTGGATATTAATTTGCGAGATAAATCTATTAAAATTAATTAAGTCATCATTAAAAGATGTTTACTGTAGCATCATGTTATCTAATCATGGTCGAATTAGTTTTAATAGATTCATCTCGTCATTTAAAAGGTGGGTTATAAACTGAGTTTTATCAGTAACTATATTTAGTATTTTTAATTAGTATTTTAATATTTGATAAGACGATTTTAAAAATTATATGGCAGGAAACGAACATACACTAAGTATTGTAGCTGCATTATTGTGTATCGTAAGAGTCCTCGTTGAGCACTACTGGTAGGTGGTAGTAGCGTGTGCTGTAAACGTGCTGAACGCAGTACGTGGGTCCGATCACGAATCTGCCTGGGCGACGTAGGCGACGAGTATCGTGATGTCGTCAGGCTTCCCCTGCGTTTTTTTCTTCGACCCGGGCTGCCTGGACCTCTCGTACGCGACGCCGGCGATGAT
Organism: Eleusine indica; assembly: GCA_030378355.1. Lineage (NCBI taxonomy): Eukaryota > Viridiplantae > Streptophyta > Magnoliopsida > Poales > Poaceae > Eleusine > Eleusine indica. The sequence continues at coordinate 2,309,103 of CM059495.1, forward strand.
GTCCGCCAAGTTCTTGGGCGAGAACCCGAGCCCGGTGCCCGTCTGCACGACGCGCTCGATCTGCTCGTCGTTCACGTTGTCGAACAGCCCGTCCATCCCGAGCACCACCACGTCGCTCGCCCGCACCGCCACGCGGCCGACCACTGGTCGCTCTTCGTGGGCACGGCGTTGAGCTGGAACGGCGGGTCCTGGAAGGTGAAGAGTTTCTGTTTCCGCCGGGCGGGCGAAGGCGTGAAGTGGAGTTTCGATCGGTAGGTGCGGCGGAGGTGCTGTTGCGGCGACGAGAGGAACGCCATCTTCCCGTCGCGGAGCACGGCGAACGAGCTGTCGCCGAGGTACGCCCACTCGAGAGCGTTGTCGATGAGCGACAGGATGGCCATCGTCGACGCTCCCGACGCGCCCGATGCGGCCGTCTTGTGGAGATGGCGGGCTTCTTGTTGCCTGACTCCAACGTCAATTCAGCGGAGGCGCTCGACATGAGGCCGCGAGAGAAGGCGCCGGCGTCCACGCCGTAATACATGTAACTGCCGAAGACGCCGGCATCGGCGTTGCCGAAGTGCGCGTCGTGGTCGTGCAACGGCAGGTAGCATGACCCCAGATCGATCTTCAGAGACGGCGCCGCCGCGACGTCCGGTTCTTCCGCGGTGTCGTCGTTGCCATCGTCATCACCGTCCTCCGTTGTTTCCAGCGGTGGCGGCAATAGGCAGGCGACGAAGTCGGCAATGTCGTCGACGTCGCCCGCATCAGGCGTGGGAGACACTCGGTTGCCGAGGCCCAGGGCGACACGGAAGGCGTCAGGGACTTTACCGTCGACGGCGCTTAGGGTTTGCTGGATCTGGGCCAGCTTCTCCATTGTTGCGATCTTTTTTTTTTTTTGGCCCGCCTTGATGTTTCCGTATGTTTCCCGTCTGGCTTAAATCAGATTTTCAAGAGGCCATACATGCGTTGCCACGTTTTCGGCGGCTGTCATGCACAAAATTCGGGGCAGAGTTGGTCTTGCACTCGGATTCCGCTCGGCCTTGTTGGTGCTTGCTGGAGCTGGGACGAGAATTTTTTTTTTTCTATCCAAGATTCCAAGTACGTGCCAATTGCCAGTAGTCTTCCCCTGAAAAAAAAAAACCGTTCTCCAAGTCGGAACGGAATCTCAACATCCGCCTTATCTTCTACACTACGACTGATATTATTGTACTGAGATGTAAAGATTCCTTGCAACTGACACAGTGGTCGTGCAATTGCACCTCGTCTCATCCTAAATAAAGAAGAAAATATCGCTTCTGGGATGCATAAGCATAACGCGCCGCGAAAATGTTGAAGTACCCTGTGTAGGTGTAGCGGTTGCTTGCAAAGATTGTTTTGCATTGATTCAGTACGTGGACACATTAATCCGTCATCCCGTACTCAAAACTCGCACGAAGGTATCGCTGAAGTCGCTGAAGAAATCATCCCGCTCCTTGTTGCTATACTAAAGAAAGTGACCAATCCAAAGTCGCTGAAGAAATTATCAGAGCCGGAGGAAGCCGGGGGACTTCCTTTTGCTCCCGTCAGATCCAACGACCACAAGACACCGTGGCGAATCCAAGATCCACACCTTGCACGGGCCCCACCACTCGTTACAATTATCTCCAGCCCCATCAGCTGCTGCCTGGACCAATCGGCTTCCGGCGCCATGGCGAGCACTAGTGTCCCCCGTCTCGCCGTCCTCCTCCTCGCTCTCGTCCTCGCCGCCGTCGCGGCGAAGGCCGCTGCCAACGAGGCGCACGTGCAGTCCACATACATCATCCACCTCCCGCCCAACCACCCGGCGCTCTCCGCTTCGCGCGGCGGCGGCGTCAACGCCGGCACGGCGGTCCTCGGCAGCCTCCTCCCGCGCCATCTGCACGCGCCCCGTCCGCGCGTGCTCTACGCGTACGCGCACGCGGCCACGGGCCTCGCCGCGCGCCTCACGGCCGAGCAGGCGGATCACCTCGCCGCGGCAGACGGCGTCCTGGCGGTCCACCCGGACCAGGCGCGGCAGCTGCACACGACCCACACCCCGGCGTTCCTCCACCTGACCGAGGCCTCCGGGCTGCTTCCGGCCGCCACCGGCGCGGCGTCCTCCGTCGTAATCGGCGTGCTCGACACCGGGCTCTACCCCATCTCCCGCGGCTCGTTCAAGCCCGCCGATGGGATGGGCCCAGCGCCGTCGTCCTTCTCGGGCGGATGCATCTCCACCAGCTCGTTCAACGCCTCCATCTACTGCAACAACAAGCTCGTCGGCGCCAAATTCTTCTACAAGGGGTACGAATCTGCGCTCGGTCACGCCATCGACGAGACCAAGGAGTCCAAGTCACCGTTGGACACCGAGGGCCACGGGACCCACACCGCCTCCACGGCGGCGGGGTCGGCGGTGACCGGCGCAGGGTACTTCGACTACGCGAAAGGCCAGGCCGTGGGCATGGCACCAGGAGCGCGCGTCGCGGCATACAAGATCTGCTGGAAGTCCGGCTGCTACGACTCCGACATCCTCGCCGCCATGGACGAGGCCGTCGCCGACGGCGTCGACGTTATCTCCCTCTCCGTCGGGGCCAGCGGGTACGCCCCCACCTTCTCCCGCGACTCCATCGCCATCGGCGCATTCCACGCCGTGAGCAAGGGCGTCGTCGTGTCCTGCTCCGCGGGGAACTCCGGTCCGGGTGAGTACACCGCCACCAACATCGCGCCGTGGATACTCACCGTCGGCGCGTCCACCATCGACCGCGAGTTCCCCGCCGACGTGGTCCTCGGCGACGGCCGCGTCTTCGGCGGCGTGTCGCTGTACGCCGGCGAGCCTCTGAACTCCACGCAGCTGCTTCCCGTGGTGTACGGCGGGGACTGCGGCTCCCGGCTCTGCATCCAGGGCGAGCTCGACGCGACCAAGGTGGCCGGGAAGATCGTGCTCTGCGAGCGCGGGAGCAACGCCCGTGTCGCCAAGGGCGCGGCGGTGAAGCAGGCCGGAGGGGCGGGCATGATCCTCGCCAACACTGAGGAGAGCGGCGAGGAGCTTATCGCGGACTCCCATCTCGTGCCGGCGACGATGGTCGGCCAGGCGTTCGGGGATAAGATCAAGCACTACGTCAAGACCGACGCGTCCCCCACCGCGACCATCCTGTTCCGCGGCACGGTCATCGCGGGCTCGCCGTCCGCGCCGCGAGTGGCGGCGTTCTCGAGCCGGGGACCCAACTACCGCGCGCCGGAGATCCTCAAGCCCGACGTCATCGCGCCCGGGGTCAACATACTCGCGGCCTGGACCGGCGCCGCTTCGCCCACTGACCTCGACATCGACCCGAGACGCGTCGAGTTCAACATCATCTCCGGGACGTCCATGTCGTGCCCGCACGTGAGCGGCCTCGCCGCGCTGCTCAACCAGGCGCACCCGGAATGGAGCCCGGCGGCGATCAAGTCGGCGCTCATGACCACGGCGTACAACGTCGACAACGCTGGAGAGACCATCAAGGACCTCGCCACCGGCGCTGAGTCGACGCCGTTCGTCCGTGGCGCCGGCCACGTCGACCCCAACAGCGCGCTCGACCCTGGCCTGGTGTACGACGCCGGCGTCGATGATTATGTCGCGTTCCTCTGCACGCTCGGCTACCCTTCGTCCGTGATCTCCATCTTCACAAAGGACAGCTCGATCGCCGACTGCTCCAAGAAATTCGCGCGTTCCGGCGACCTCAACTACCCCGCCTTCGCGGCCGTCTTCTCCTCATACAAAGACTCTGTCACTTACCACAGAGTGGTGCGCAATGTGGGCAGCAACGCCAGCGCCGTCTACGACGCCAAGGTCCACGCCCCGTCCGGCGTGGATGTCACGGTGAGCCCCAGCAAGCTTGTGTTCGACGACGAGCACCCGAGCCTGGCCTACGAGATCAATCTTGCGGTATCCGGCAACCCGGTGATCGTCGACGCAAAGTACTCGTTTGGGTCGATCACGTGGAGCGACGGCGTGCACAACGTCACGAGTCCCATCGCCGTGACATGGCCGTCGAATGGCGAAGCAGCGGCCATGTAAGGCGAATACAATGTCGGGAGTGCGTGTTCCAACTTAACCATGTTACTGGACGCTCATATCTCCGACGCTGCTGCTGCTGTGATTTATCTGATGATCCAGAGAGATTTGATGTAAGATTGTGCCACGTGTCGTTCACTTGATTGAATGTCTGTATTTAACGCAGAAGTATCGAATATCTTACCTTTCTCTGCAGCATTCCTTTGCCACTTTCCACTATTGTTCTCTATCGGTGAGGACCGTGTACAACAGCCATTCACTTTTTTTTTTTCATTTAGTTGGTAGTACTAGTATAATTGCAGCTTGTAAGAAGCAACAGCCATTACAAGATCAAAGTTGGTTAGTTTGTGCATAAGCTGATTAGCTAGAGACACTGCCGAAACCAGGTTATCTTCCCTACTGCAAAAAAATTGTCAATAGTGTATGCTTAGATGAACATTAGCCTAATGTATGTGTGGATTGGGCCTGGGTAAGAGAAGGTTATGATCCTGATGTCAACAATGGGTTTTTTTGTGCTTATTGTGTAAATTATTATCCCTAACGTAACTATTTTGCTCTCTATGAAAAGCATAACCACTTAAGACTAAAAAAAATACATCATTGTAATCATGGAGAACGACAAGAAAAACTCCATGAGGAAACCAAATGATCAAGCAATGATACTAAATAAAAAAAAGGTAAAATTGTAGAAAATATTGAAGATATATTAGGTAAAAAAATGATTTCAATAGTTATGTTAGTGATAGACCTTATCAACAAGTTTTTTAGACCCGCTGGCAAACTAGACTGAAACACATTTATAGCTCATTAAGTTTTTTATGACCCTAGAATAATTTAGATGTGAGGCCTATTAAATTCATATGACATTACAAATTATCAAAAGCAACATTACTCAAAAGATTGAGATGTACTTTATCTTCCTATCTTGTGGTTTTGTCATATTATTTTCCTCCCTTGCAATCTCCCAGTACCTCATGCGCTTTGGATAACCATTTTTCCAATCTTATCATGATTTCTTCCTTGTAAATAACTCGTCATTCTATTCCTTGCCTAGTTGTCTCTAAGTGAGCCTTATCAAACTTATAACTAGTGTTGCTTGTATAAAGTTAATCTCATTACGCAAAAGTCAGTTTGCTCTAAGTTTTGTAGCAATGACTATACTGATACAACCAAACACACTTAGAAAGCAGCACCCACAAAGCTTTAACAACTACACAATCAAAGATAAATGCTCAGTAGACTCCTTTTTATAACAAGAAACATATTCTTCAGGTTTATGAATGTTCCACTCTTTCATACTGTCGACACCCATAAGATTATTTTAGATAAAATCCACAAAAATAATTGGATCCTAGGTGGTATCTTTACCTTCCACACTCTTTCATATTCTTGTCTTTAAGTTTAATAGAGAAAAAAAAAATGGTGCAGAATATAAGATTGAGCATCTCAGCATGCCAACTGAATAAGTATGCGTCTCGCGATCAACTAAATTTAAAGAGGAGAAGTACCTATAATACGAAAGAAGTACAAAATGTCTACAACCGTTGCTTCAGATTAGAGATCATTCTTGAAAACCTCAGCATGGTGGTGAAAATGGCGCTGAATGGGGACAGCTTATTTCTAAACTACTAATCTGTAAATTCGAAGTTCCAGCAATAGCTACATCGCAGCAACTTGGCTCCCCGGCCAGGTGATGGCAATAGGGCTCGTTACATTGTGTTCTCCGTCGCCCCAGACGATGGATCCGAACGTGTACTTCTCGGCAACACTTCCCACTCCGTGCGCCGCAAAGATGATCTCGTACTCTTGTTTCTTCTGCGTCGCGCTGAACTGCAGCTTCTGGGGCTTCACCGTGACACTCACTCCGGCCGGGCTGGTGACGCTGGCCGTGTAGGTAGCCCTAACATTGCTTCCGACATTGCGCACGACGCGATGCTGCTTGACCTCGCCGCTGGGGGAGTTGAACACCACCGAGAACGCCGGGTAGTTGAGGTCGCCAACGGAGGTCGTACGCGTCGAGCAGTCGACCGGTGGATCCTCCTTCGTCGTGAACAGAGCAATCTGCTCAGGTGTGTACCCAAGCGCGCACAGGAAGGAGATGTAGCCGTCAGCGCTGGCGTCGTACACCAGGCCAGGGTCGGCGGCGCGGTTGGGGTCCACGTGTCCGGCGCCGCGGACGAACGGCGTGGATTCCTTTCCGGTGGACATGTCCTTGATGACGTCGCCCTTGTTGTCGACGTTGTACGCTGTGGTCATCAGGGCGGACTTGATGGCGGCGGGGCTCCAGTCGGGCCGCACCTCCCGCAGCAGCGCGGCGATGCCGCTCACGTGCGGGCACGCCATTGACGTGCCGGAGATGATGTTGAACTCCACCCTCCTCGCGTCGCCGTCGAGCTGCGTGGGCGAGTTGTCTCCCGTCCACGCGGCAAGGATGTCCACGCCGGGGGCGGTGAGGTCCGGTTTGAGAATCTCCTGGGCGCGGAGGTTGGGGCCACGGCTCGAGAAGGAAGCCATTCTCGGGAAGGATGGCATCTTGCTCTTGTCGACGACAGTGCCGTGGAACACGATCGTGGCAACTGGGTTTGCCTCCTTGGCCATGTACTTCTTGATCTTCTCGGCGGCGGCGAACGTGACGGCCGTCGCGGGAAGGACGTGGGGAGTAGTGACAGCCTGCTCGCCGAAATCTTCCGTCCCGGTGATGATTGCTCCCGCGCCGCCGGCGAGCTTGACCGCCGCTCCTTTCGCTGCTCGGCCGTTCACGCCGGGATCGCACAGAACAATCTTCCCGGCAACCAAGCCGGCGTTCAGCTTCCCAGATTCGCAGACGTTGGACCCCACGTCCCCGCCGTACACCAGAGGTAGTTTCTCCGGACCGAGCGGCGCGCCGGCGTAGAGCGAAGTGCCGGTGAATGTCTTGCCGCTGCCGAGGACGACGCTCGCCGGGTACCAGCGGTCGATGCTTGACGCGGCGACGGTCAAGATCCATGGCGCGATGTTGACGGCGGTGAACTCGCCGGGGCCGAAGTTCCCCGCGGAGGCGGAGACGACGATCCCCTTGCGCACGGCTCTGAGCGCGGCCATGGCCAGCGTGTCCTTGTAGAACTTGGGCGCCTTGCCGACGGCCCCGAGCGAGATGGAGAGGACGTCGACGCCGTCGGCCACGGCCTCGTCGAACGCCGCCAGGATGTCGGCGCTCGTGCACCCCTTTCTCGAGCACGCCTTGTACGAGGCAATGCGCGCGCCAGGCGCCATCCCGACGGCGTCGCCTTTCCCGTAGTTGTAAAAGGCGGCGCCTGGGACAGAGGCGCCCGCCGCAGTGGACGCCGCGTGCGTGCCGTGGCCGTTGTCGTCTAGCGGCGACCTGGTGGAGTCATCCGTCGCGTCTAGCTGGCTGCCATATGCAGCCTCGATGATGCCGTGGTGGAAGAACTTGGCGCCGACGAGTTTGTTGTTGCAGTAGGCCGATGCGTTGAACGACGGCGCGGACACGCAGCCGCCGCAGAACCTGGTCGGCGGCGGCGGGAGCGTCGGGTCGGCGGCGAAGGAGGTGCGGCCGTCAGGGTAGATGCCGCTGTCGATGACGCCGATGACGACGTCCGCGGCGCCGCGCGACGCCTTGAGGAGCCCCGACGACGACGAGAGGCGGAGGAAGGAGGGCGTCAGCGTGGTGTGCAGCTGCAGCGTCTCATCGGGGAGGACGGCCAGCACGGACGGCTGTGACTCAAGGTGAGCGGCCTGGAGCTCCGTCAGCCGTGCCGCGAAACCCGTCGCGGCGTGCGCGTAAGAGTAGAACACCCGCGGCGCCGGGCGCGCGATGCTCTCGGGGAGGGTGTCGCGCACGAAGGAGGCGTAGTACGCGCGGGCGAGCAGGCGCCGGCGAGACGGACGTGGCGCGTGGGAGTGCGCGACGTGCACGATGTAGGAGGATTGTGCCTCTGTCTCGGCCTCCACCGCCGCAACGGCGACGGCGAGAAGGGCGCAGCACAAGATCCATGGTAGCCTGGTCATCGATGTGTGTCCGGTCTGTGCGAGAATGGTGCAGCCTTCGTGGTGAGCGTGAGCTCGGGAGGTGCCCACTGTAAAGGATCTCGACCGAGGCAGTTCCGGTAGCAGTGCAGAATCACGTGGATGAATGGGATCGCTACGGTACATTTGGTTTGCAGCCAACGTGAGCCACGCAAGTTCATCTCAAAAGTGGTCTACTTGTCTTTCGATAAACAAAACAAATCTGAAAAAGGTGTGCGCATGAGACAAGTTCAGATTGTTGTACATGTAAAAATCTCAATTTCCCGACTGGTCTGACCACCTAGCCACGCTTCAATACTCTGTTTTTTTCTTCTTCTTTTTTTGTGCCTCGTAAATGACTTTCCGAAAAGGCAAAACAGCGTTTGTGCCGGCGAATCAACGTGACTGGGACGTGGTTTACCTGCACAGCTGCATTGGAGCACAAGGTGTATATATGAATCTCTGAGCACGTTAGGCGTGATTTTGCCCGCAAAACATCATTGATTTTTTTTTTGAACGAATCAGCACGAGATGGTGCCCGTTTCATTGATAAAGCAGAATAAACATCAGTGATTGGAATGAAGGTACAAGATGCCATAGTAGTGCTTTCAGACCAGAACGAGCTCCAATGACATCTAAAAGGTGAAGATGAACGGTATCTTGGATCAACAAAGATGGCAACAAATGACTGAATTATTGGCAAATGATGGAAGCATGTCGGTACACTTCTGAAAGACGGGCAAAAAAGCATGACGGGAACAGTTAGGGTAACATGACAGTACAGAGAAAATACATTTGAACACTTACAAGTTAATCAGTAAGCAATGGATGCGCCCAAATGATCACTCCTGAGATCAATCTGTCACGTTGCAAGTTTCTCATCACACAAGGCAAGTCTCAGCTCTATGAGGATGACTCCGTTCCACCTTGCAAATGCAAAGACCAAACACCAGTGTCTTCAACGGTCTGGAATGGGATCAGATCACACATGGGCGAATGAGGACAGAGGACATAGTAGTTCCATACCGGAAGATCATGCACTATGCACATTGCCATGATCCGGATCACTTCACGCAAAAATCTCATTCTCTAACTGCCAGTAGCACATGGTCCTGGTCCTGGTAACTGCACGCATAAACCTCATTATCTAACTGCCTATAGCACATGGTCCTCGTTCCATAGTGGCGTATCCTTTGTTTTTTGGCCAAGTTGCTGGCTTGTTGCTGTTTGCTCCTTGTTTTCTGGGAAAGAAGAGGTGGTCAATGCCTGTTACAAAAGGAAAATCAACTTGCGGACTCATCCAAGATGGTGCTTCAGAGGCAGCGACATGCTTCACGTGTCGTGATTTTTTTTTAATAGAAACCGGCATGAGATTGTGCCGTTTTATTAATTAAAGAAGGAATTACAGAGTTGCCACGAAGGACGTAGAATTACAAGAGCTTAGTCGCTCACGTCTCAGAAAGAATTCGTCGGATAAAACTCAACTCTGTGGTAACATTTGTGATAGATACTTAGCTCATGCAAGACACTAGATTCTCGCTTCTAGTATACGGATTGAGATTTGTTCTAGCAGCAAGTATTTCTGAACAAGTATGGTTTAAAAACGCACACACATGCTTTTACTCGGTATACAAATTGATTGATGGTAACGAATATGCTCAGTCATAATTAAGTTCACAAAGTTGTCCTGACACCTACACATGAAGTGCAGATGTGAAAGAGTACCGCATAGGTGAGAGGTTTACAAACCAGACTAAGCTACAATGACACCATGGTAACCCATGTATAACAAAAGGAGGCTAACCGAGGCTCCGTTTGGATTGAAGGATTTTCATAGCAAAATAGTAAAGGAATCGTTTTCAGAGGAAAAGAAACGAACTGAGAGTTTAAACCCAAGGAATCAGTGATTCCTTTCTTCCGAAACGATGCAGTCTACCCATCGTTTCATGGAAAAGGAAAAATCCATTGCGAGCTCTGGTTTCTCTTCTTTTGCTGAAGCCCGAGTTGGTCTGTGTGATTAAACTCAACAATTGAGGATCATTAGTCATTGCCTGTAGACAGCGTTCATTCCTTGCTGCTACCTTTCTCCAATCCAATAGTGAGTTATGAACAATAGGGCCCAAATAATATAATATAAAATGCATCCACAGTAATTTATTTTTGTAGTTTTTTCTTTTTTTTTAAAATACACAGAAGAACTACGTATCTTTATATTAAGAAAGAAAAAGGTCGATGACCGAGATACAAGGCGACTTGTCCTATGACAGACGCTGGTAGCCGTTACATCATATTCATCATACACCCCGCGAAGGCTACCAAAGAGAAACATTACATCCCTGTTAAGCTATACTCTCGCGGTAATATACTACCCAACGCTATTGCTCCGGCTTTTACCCGTAGCCTGCTTTTCTCCTTGATTTCGCACGTTATCGTCGTGGTCGCCGCCCGTGCGTTCTGAAACACCCGGTTGTTCCGCTCCTTCCAGAGTTGCCAAGCAACGAGCAGGAACAAGGAGTCCAGCCCTTTCTGCATTTCCTTTGGCAGGCCGCCACGCATCCGACTCCAGGCGTTCGCGATGGTCAGATCCTTGGTGACAATCCGTCCCTGTAGGCCTGTCCAAGACAGGATCTCCCACCATACCTGCTTTGCTGTAGGGCATTGCAAGATAAGGTGTTCCACTGTCTCAGGCATTTGATCACACAATGCGCATGAGTCATCATTTTGCAGACCATGGCGCTTCCTTCTCTCGGCCGTCCAAGTTCGTCGGTGTAGCGCCATGAAGAGGAAGAATTTGATTTTTGGGGGTGCCCCCCCCTCCCCCCCCCAGCTCGCCAGAGAAGGTTCGTACCAGCCAGCTTAGTAGCACCGCAAAAAAAAAAATGTTGTAAGCGGATTTTGCCGTGTACTGAGTCGAAGCCGTCCAACGCCAGCATATCCGATCGTCTTCCGAAAACAATTATACCTGTTCAATGCGCGTCCAGAGATGTAGATATTGGACGATTGCCAGCACTGGCAAAGGACCGGTGATGTCCTTGATCCATTGTTTGTCCCGGAGCACGTCGTGCACCGTCCGCTGTCGCTGTGTTCTGTTGTTTACAGCCCGAACTAAGTCCAATGCCCACGACTCAATGGAGCGACCATGGAGCCATCTGTCGGTCCAGAAAAAAAAAAACAGCGGTTTCCCGAGCCCACCTGCACCTCCAGCGACGCCTCAAACATTTGCTTGACCACTTAGTCAGCCTCAATGTCAAGGTTGCTCCATGGGCGGGAGGTGTCTGTCCGCTTGAGCCACATCCATCGAAGACGAAGTGCGAAACACATGATTCGCAGGTCAGGGATGCCCAATCCGCCTAGATGTTTGGAACGAGTTACCTTTGGCCAAGACAAGGTGCATTTGCCTCCCGGTGCGCTTGCTTCACCCGCCCAGAAAAAGCCTCTTCTACACTAGTCAATAGCTTCGATCATCCAGCCCGGCAGCTTTATGGATATGAGAGGGTAGATCAGGATAACAGAGAGAGTAGATTTTACTAGGGCCAGGTGCCCTGTTTCGTTGAGGAGCTTTGCCTTCCAAGTCGGCAGGCCCTGTAGTTTTCTTACGTTTTCGTTTCCTGTGTTTTCTCCATTTCTACATCTTTTTCTGTTCCTGCGTTCTTCATCCCTCTATTCCAAACAGGCTCTCAATTATACTACAAAAAACAAGAAGGCAATTGTCCAGCAGCGTTCTTGCAGAATGCACATAAAAAAAAGTTACTTCAACCGTTCAACGGATGAGGACAACCAGCAGCTTTAGAGAATTTGAGAGACCGGACATGGGTGCCAACAGACGAGGGTCCAGCCAAAACCACGCCAACTAGTCCTCCGGAAGCAAATGAAAACGGTCGTGTTATTAGTTCAAGCAAATAAACGACAGAAGCCCACTTGAAATAAAGCCTAACCAATAAGAACACAGTTCACCAACTTTATCGTGGAAGGGAAGAGTGCTGAAATGAACAAGCTTATTGTAATCCACAATTTACATCTAACGATACAAGCACACGCAAGTAGGGAAGTTAGCCAGCAGATCACATCACCGCCACTTGGCTTGCCGCCGGCAAGATGATGGCGATGGGGCTCGTCACCATGTGTTCACCGTCGCTCCACACGACGGAACCAAAGCTGTACTTCTGCGTCACGCTCGCCACCCGTTGCGTCGCGAAGGTGACCTCGTACTCCTGCGTCTGCTGCGTTGCGGTGAACTGCAGCTTCTGCGGCTTCACCGTGACACGCACACCGGCGGGAACGGTGATGTTCGCCGTGTACGTGACCCCGACGTTGCTGCCAACGTTACGCACGACACGGCGTTGTGTAATCTGTTCATTGGTGGATCTGAACACGACCGAGAAGGCCGGATAGTTGAGGTCACCGGCGGAGACCCTGCGCTTCGAACAGTCTGCCGCCAAGCCATCTGTAGCGAATACGGAGATTTGCTCGGTGGTGAAACCGAGCGCGCACAGGAAGGAGATGTAGTCATCCACGCCGGCGTCATAAACTAGCCCCGGGTCGAGAGTCCGGTTGGGATCCACATGGCCGGCGCCACGCATGAACGGCGTGGACGCCTTGCCGGTGGACATGTCCTTGATGACATCTCTAAAGTTGTCCAAGTTGTACGCCGTGGTCATGAGCGCCGACTTGATCGCGGCGGGGCTCCAGTCCGGATGCGCCTGTCGGAGCAACGCGGCGATGCCGCTCACGTGCGGGCACGACATGGACGTGCCGGAAATGATGTTGTACTGCACTCGTCTCTTGTCGCTGTCGAGCCCTGAGGGTGAGCTCTCCCCTGTCCATGCCGCAAGGATATCCACGCCAGGAGCGGTTACGTCCGGCTTGAGGATCATGGGTGCGTGGAGGTTCGGGCCGCGGCTCGAGAAGGATGCCATTCTTGGTGACGACGGCGCCTTGCCGATGACGGTCCCGTCGAACACAATAGTCGCGACGGGCCGTGTCTGCGTGCTAATGTACCTCTTGACCCTGTCGGCATCAGGAAACGTGATGGCTGTCGCTGGGAGGACGTGAGCACTGGTCAGGGCCTGTTCACCAAACTCTTTAGTACCCGCCAGGATCGCTCCGGCCCCGCCGGCGAGTTTCACGGCCTCTCCTTTCCCCGCTCGGGCATTCACGCCGGGCTCACACAGCACGATCCTCCCGGCAACCAAGCGGGCGTTCAGCCTCCCGACTTCACAAAATCTCGAACCCACGTCACCGCCATACACCAGCGGTATCTTGGATTCAGGGAGGGGCACGCCGCCGGCGTAGATCGACGTGCCCGTGTACGTCTCACCGTTGCCTAGAACAACAGTTGCCGGGAACTGGCGGTTGACGGTCGACGCGCCAACCGTCAAGATCCACGGCGCGATGTTGACGGCGGTGAACTCGCCGGGCCCGGCGTTCCCCGCGGAGGCAGACACGACGATGCCCTTACGCACGGCTCGAAACGTGCCGATTGCCGTGTTATCTCTGTAAAACTTGGGCGCCTGCCCATTGGCGCCGATCGAGAAGGAGATGACGTCGACTCGGTCGGCGATGGCCGCGTCGAACGCCGCTAGGATGTCAGAGTCAGTGCACCCGTTTTTCCAGCACGCCTTGTACGCCGCGATGCGCGCGCCCGGAGCCATGCCGGTTGCTTTGCCTTTGGCGTAGCTGAAGAAGGAGGCGTCGGGCACGGCAGAGCCTGCCGCGGTGGAAGAGGTGTGCGTACCGTGTCCTTCGGTGTCCAGCGGCGACCTGGACTCTTGGGTCTCATCAAGGGGCCCGGTCGCTGCCTCGTACCCGTCGACGAAGTACTTGGCGCCGACGAGCTTGTTGTTGCAGTACACGGAGGCGTTGAACGACGGGTTGGTGACGCAGATACCTCGAAATTTGCTCGGCGGTTGCCCGAGAGACGGGTCCGCGGCGAAGGACGCGCGGTTCTTGGGGTACACGCCGCTGTCGATGAGGCCGATCACGACGTCCTTGGCGCCGCTTGACGCCGGGAGGAGCCCCGACGAGTCCGAGAGGCCGAGGAACGATGGCGTCAGCGTGGTGTGCGGCTGCAGCATCTCGTCCGGCACGACGGCGAGCACGGACGGCTGGGATTCTAGGTGACCTGCCTGGACCTCCGTCAGCCGCGCCGCGAAGCCTGTCGCGGCGTGCGTGTACGAGTACAGGACCTTCGGTGCAGGGTGCGATATGCTCGCGGGGAGCGTGTCGCGCAGGAAGGAGGTGTACGCCGCGCGGGCAAGCAAGCGTGGGCGCGACGACCGTGACGCGTGCGCCGGCGCGACATGCACAATATACGACGACTGCCCCTGCGTCTCGGCCCCCACAGTGACCACGGAGAGGATGAGGCAGCAGAACACCCCTGCAATCCTACTCATCGTTGCAATTGTGAGATATTGGGCTTCCTGTGGAGTTGTGACGAGCCGGAGGCGCCAATAAATAGGGGAACCTATCAGCGCGTTTAGGATGATGTTTGCACTGCCCTACGGCTCGGATAAAAATGTCAGCGTGATGCAAATAATGTTCGTGGATGGAGAGCTACATTGAACGTAACAACTATGAGCTGACTTTGTTGGCGTTATTTTACAGTCCCATCGGGGCAAGTTGGCAATGGCAATAGGCCGCTTCCTACTGCCATATTCTCTGTTTTCCGGCCTGCTTTCAGGGAAGTACAACCAGCAACCTCGCTCAAGCAAACCGACGTTATTACTTCTTAGAGGACTAATCTTCATAGCAACGTATAAAAGAAATGCACGGTTACTTATTGGAGAGCTGTCAGCCTTCTAAGAATTTTATACGCCAAGTGTTACCGGTGCTGCTTCCGTTGATGAGCTAGTCAGCCTTCCTATTGATGTAAAGTGGTTGGCTCGTTGCTGTCAGGGAGGCACCACTCGCCACGACGCCATTTCGTTCAACAGAATCCACATGATTCGATTTGTATTAAAGGACTAATCATCATAGCAATGAATAAAGACTGCATGATTACTTGTTTTTATTTCGGAAGCTGTCAAACTACCAAGAATTTGCAAAGCCAACACAGCTCAAGCTGTAAATCTCAAACTTATCTTCAAGTATACGTAGGGTGTGCGTCTGCATGTCTCATGGGGGTGGGGTGGGGTTGGGGGGGGGGGAGGGTATTTCATTAAAAAAACTTTCATAATTTTATATGTCAATTTGCTAATCATGCCACATTCTTTAATACAAGAACATGTGGAGAATAAACTAAGTAGTTGCAACGGTAAATAATTATCTTATGAAGCACTTTTGTATGTCTGCAGTAGTTTAGTCTTTTTATGTTATCCTTTTTGAGATTCTTAGAGTTTTTTTATATCTTATTATAGGTTAAGATTTTTCCAGCGATTAATTTGACATGGATTAACAAAATTACAAATAATTTGATTAAAAGTATCACAAAAATACAAATTGCGATATTATATCACAAACTACTGATTTTGTTTAATCTGGTGTTATAAAACTATGTACTTAAAAAGTTGCATCACAAAACTCTAGCCCGTGATGTTACAATAGTTGGAGATCGCATGACCCTGTCCCCAAGTAGGATCCGACTTGATGTCGCATCCCTAGAGCGACTAGCTGCCAAAATGTGGCGTCACTGGCAAGTTGTATTTTTTTATAAAATGAAAATATATTAGATATATTAAATTACTCATAGTTGTCATTATGAAAAAAGTAAACTAAAATACTTCTTCATGTGTATTTTAAATTACTTACCATTATCATCATAAAAATCTATTTATTATAAAAATATAAATTACAATTCACTATGATTATAAGAATTAGACTAATAATACTCTGCTATATGTATTTCAAATTATTCATTATTACTATTACAAAATACATAATTAAAATACTTAAAGATAAGTTTGTAAAATACCGGCTATTTGGAAGATAGATGAGGACCCAGCCTTCTACGCCTTCTGACGGCTCGATTCAAGCACAAAAACAACCGAAGAAGTCCACTCAAAATGGACAACCCGTGCAAAAGGCTGACTGGCCAAGTATAGCAACTTGATCATAAACGGAAGAGTCCTGAAATGAGGAAGCTCATTGTAATCTGCAATCTACAACATTGAGACAAGCGCACGCAAGTAGGCTGGCTGCACCCGCACATGCCCGCTAGTTTGGAGGCATATGAGGGTCCAGCCTTCCAACTTTCCATGGCTGGCTGCTCAATTCAATGAAGCACTAAATGACAAAAACAAACGGAACCCTACCCAGCACAAAAGGCAACAAAAGTCTTACCCTAATAAATATATTTTTTTCGTGTGTGTGACTATGAAAAAACCTAATATACGATTTGTAGAGATCCGAATGGCAAATATGTTGATGTCGTAGACGTCACTGGTAGCAGCTTGTACAAGTTGATGAAGACGGGTCACATTAAGTCACCAAACTCCAGCTCTGATGGATCAAGGCACGCCCTATGGCGCTGTCTTCAAGGAGAATCACGTCCCGCCTAGGTGCACCGGGTTGACAGCAGCTCTCCTCCAAGATACAATGATCACCTATCTTCGATTGTGCACTCAATCAAAGATGAACCAGCGAGTTCTGATGAAAACGTAGCGCTCTCAAAGCATATACTATCAGATGTATTTTGTAAAGGACTTTCTTAAAAAAATCTGTCTTTTCGGAGCAGCCGTATGTGAACTTATACAACCTCCTGACCAGGCTCGTATCAGCATCAGATATGAATTTGAATAGCTAAAAGCTTTGTTTGTTGCCCAAGTTTCCAGGAGATATAAGTCACTACGTGCAACTTCAAGCCTTGAATAAAACGAACCAAAAGAAATCAAAGGAAAGTACATCTGTTCACAGGCGTCCCAAGTGAACGTATGTAGATCAAACATCAAAAGAAATTCGTTTATAACTTTTATTCAGAAACCAAAAGATATACTGAAAATCCAACAATTCCCCACAAAGTTACAAATGAAATATTGGCTATTGAGAGTTTGATATACTGTGTTTTCGACAAATGGTGTCTTTCGGACTTGAACCAGTCATCTATCAGATACTAACATCAATCTACACAGGAGCACAGTGGAGATGGCCTTGAACTTTACTCCTTGATGTGCAAACTTCAGTTCAGTAGGCGCACAACACATGGCTACAATCATACAGAACTCTTCAGTTTGGTACCTTTCGATCATGCACAAGTATCTTGGATCTCACGAGAGCTCTAACAAGCAGCCGGCATCAGCTTCCATAGATTGCGACCACACAATCACACTCACGTAGGTGGATTCTCCAAGGATATCTAGCAAGGTGTTTATCCTGTCATATAGACTTGAACCCATTAAAAGCCATGCTCAACCTCCTCCTTGCAATAAAGCACTACTGTAGTCCAAGAACAGGGCAAGCAAAATATATTTTGTTAGTACTTTCCAGTTGCTGAACAAATTGTTTCCCATTGAACCTGAATCATGGGATTACCAATCAAGCAGGTTGGGTTGCTATTGTCAGCAACTAATCAGGAGGTCTCATTCCCATTCCTTTAGACAATTCTTTTGTGAAGGTATAGTCCAATTTTTTCATCTCATCTGAATCAGTGATCCAATTAGCGTCACTGTAACCTTCCACAACTGCTGGGAAACCAGTGTAGAATAAATCTTCATTAATAGTTCCTTTCAAATATTTCATAACACGCTCCAAAACGAGCCAATAATCTGCATTTGGTCTGTTAGAATACCTGCTCAGTCTACTAACTGCAAAAGAAATGTCAGGACAAGTAGTATTTGCAAGGCACATCAAAGAACCTATTATTTGAGAGAATTTGACTTGGTCATAACCCCGACCTTGACTCTTATGCAATTTAAGACATGGATCATAAGGAGTAGCAGCGGGTTTACAATTGAAATGACCAAATCGATGCAACAACTTCTCAACATAATGTGACTGATTAAGTTCTATCCCATTGTCCTTTTTTCATAACCTTAAAATTCAGAATAGCATTAACTGGGCCTAAAACTTTCATGTCGAATTTGGTTGATAAAAAACATTTTATTTCAGATATAACATCAACATTAGTACCCAGAATTAAAATATCATCAGCATATAAACAAAGAATTACTCCAACATTACCTCTGAACCTAGAATACACATATTTGTCAGCATCATTGACAGAGAAACCAGCAGAAACTAAAGTTTTGTCAAATTTTTCATGCCATTGCATTGGGGCTTGTTTCAATCCATACAAGGACTTAACAAGTTTAAACACTTTTCTTTCTTGTCCGGGAATCACAAACCCATCCGGTTGCTGCATGTAAATTTCTTCTTCTAACTCTCCATTGAGGAATGCAGTTTTAACATCTATTTGATGGATTTCATAGCCATATGCAGCTGCTAGTGTGACCAGCACACGAATTGTTGGCATGAGGGCCACAAGAAAGTACGTATCAAAATAATCTTCTCCATGCTTCTATGTGTACCCGTTAGCTACCAACCTGGCTTTATATTTTTCTATGGTTCCATCCGGTTTTAGCTTTCTTTTGAAAATCCACTTACACCCTATAGTTTTGCAACCATGGAGCAAATCAGTGATTTCCCAAGTACCATTAGAGAGGATAGAATCAATCTCACTCTGTATAGCTTCCTTCCAGTATGCAGCATCAGGTGATGCATAAACTTCTGAAAAAGTAATTGGCGTATCATCTGCTAAGTAAATGACAAAATTATCTCCGAACGATTTTTCAGTTCGGGCTCTCTTGCTTCTCCTTAACTTAGGGGAATCATCTGGTATATTACTGATTCTAGGAAGGACAGAGATAGAATCAACACTAAAAACATGTATCTTCATTGGAAAAATGTCTTAAAAAAACGTATATAAGCAGAGTTTCTTGAGAAACAATTATTTATGGTTGACAAGTAAAGTGTAGTCCTTTATTTATTTTTAAATTACTGTTGTTATTGATTTTTAAAATTATGTTTGACTATTTATCTTATTTATTTTTAAAAAATATCATATATGTTTTATAGTTTATTTTATCAAAAAAACATTTAACAGAATTTATAATTTTGTATATTTAAACATAATATTTTAAATAACGTGAATAGTTAAATTTAACTAAAACAATTCATGATCATAACAATTTAAAAATAAAAGGAATAACTTTTATTGGGTGGTCAGCTTATAAGATTTACCATCTTCTCTAATTATCTAGTGATTTCAGAAGTGAAAACAAGACATAGGGTATGTTTGGTTAGGTTTTTTCTGGCTTTGACTTTTCAGAAAAGTAAAAAGTCAACCAAAGGGGTTGGCTACCAGGAAAAGCCAAAGCCAAAAGTAGGTTAAGAGGTGCTTTTTGTGACTTTGGCTTCCACAAGTTTAAAGAAATTACCCTCATACATATATACATACACATAGAAATATATATACATGTAAAATATATATTCACACACATACACACACACACATATACATATATATACACGACAGCGCTAAATGACACGCTGCACGCTGAATATTATTCAGCGCATCGGGCGTTTAACCATCAGGCGGGTCACGGTTTGCTGCATGCACGCTGTTGAAGCAATAGAGCAAGCGGTGGCACCCAAGCCGTGTCTTTGGTCCTCTACTTTTGTGTCAGGAGCTACATGCAAGAAATCTTTTGTGTCCCATACTTTTTGTGTCAGTAACTGCATGAGTGCTTGGTCCATCACCAACTGGTCAAACCAACCTCCGCAATCGTATATATACTATAAGAGTAATATACTTTCAGTCCCTTAAAAAACAGAGTAGTATACTTTCAAAAATAGTATATGTAATACAGTCGGCCTTATTTTTGTGTGAGCAGCTGCATGTGCATATGTTTGACCTATCCACATGCTGGTAAAACCTACCTCCGTGATAATATATCACGGTAGTATATCATGATAGTATATGTATAATCATGGTCATATATTTTTAAGTCAACAATCATATATTATCTATTGAGGTCATGTATTTTTTTAGTCGATATTTTTTTTTACCAACAATTAGTCAAACCAACCTCCATGATTGTATATCACAGTAGTATATGTATAACCGTGATCGTATATTTTCAGATCAATAATCCAATAATTTCTATCGAGGTAATATGTCTTTGAAAAATCTTATATGATAAGTACATAGAATGTCTTCGAAATCTTATATGATCATATATCTTTCACATCTTATATATATACTCATAAATATATATACTCATAGAATGTCATCGTATACACTTCAAAAAATATAGAACACATATATAAATATATATCATAAGTACATAGATTTACACATAGAGATATATATTTGTGATAAAAAAATATACACTTCAAAAATACATGCACAAATATATAAATAAATACTCACAAGTAGAGATATATATATACTATCATTGTGTCCATAACACCATCAGGAATAGAGATATACTATCACCAGGAGGAGATATACTAACAACAAGAGTAGAGATATACTATCACCAGGTCGATATTTTTTTGACCACTAGCTGGTCAAACTATCCTCCGCGATCGTATATCATGGTAGGATATGTACAACTATGATAATGTATTTTCAATATCTTTGAAATCTTATATAATCATATATTTTTAAGATCTTATATATACTCATAAAATACCATTGTATACAATGTCACAAGTATATAAATATATACTCATAAGTACATAGATCTACAGAGATAGAGATATACATTTGTGATAAAATACTATCCTAAAATCTCATCTAGTATATATACTACCTTACAATGCACATTCTAGTATGAATTTAGAGAGAACAAAAGTTAAAATACTATCCTAAAATACTATGAGAGCTTCAACTGAACAAGATCTGTGAGCTACACGCAAACAAAATCTGGTAGAAAAGAGAAAGAAAATGATTAGTATATATATTCCTTTATCCCGCATATTGTTAGTCTTAAATTAGATTATAAGAGATAATACATATACTACATGAGGTAAGTATATATACAACTTAAGATTAAAAGAAAATGGATTCTTTATAAAATACATTAACATGAACAATTCGTATACTATCATGAATGTACTATTACATTAAAAAAAATATTATTCTGTAACAAGTGCAATAGTATATATACACTTACGTAGTTTGTTTATAAGAGCTATAAAATACTGATCTCAAACAATAGTATACCAATTCAGTAGTATATGATCTAAATCTGAAAACAAAATTGAAATACAATCTACAACAAAGCAAAAAAATCAAATGGTTGTCAAAGGCAGCATACAAAATCTGAATATAAACGGGTGAAGCAAAAAATAAAGAAAATATACGACTATTCATACCAATCGTTTAGCAAACACAACCAATAGCGATTATTTGTGTATTGTGAGGTAGTATATATACTACATGAGATTACAGAACAATCATAAATATACTATCATAAAATACAAAAAAGTGGATTACAAGAGGTAGTATATATACTATGTGAGATAGTATATATACTATTTGAGATTATTATAAAATAGATTCTTTATAAAATACAACAACATCAACAGAGATGTAGTATTGCATTGAAAAAAATACTATTCTATTACAAGTGCAATAGTATATCTACATGTATCTGGTTGGTTCATTTACAGGAGCTATAAAATACTGCTCTCAAACAATAGTATACTAATTAAGTAGTATAAATACAATTTCTATAATCTTCTATGTTGTCATATACTATTAATATATATCATATACTATTAATATATATGACTTAAATCAATTTTCCCACAGAGGGACATGTTCTCACCATTCAACACCCTAGAAATAGCAAACACAACGAAGAGGCAGACAGAGGAGCACATTATCTCAGCTACCAGCATGAGCAAGGGTTCGGGATGATCTAAATCTGAAAAACTAAATTGGGAGAAATTTTGCTTGGCTTTAAGTCCAACAAAAACCAAACTGATGAATGCTGAACAAAACCAGTCAACACAGCAGGTCACCGACACCATAGCAGCAAGCAAATGCAGAGCCAATCTAGGAAACAAAATGACATCAAGACAGAGTAACGCCCTGCTGCTCCTTCGATGAAGCTGCGACATGGCTGTTAGCAACGAAGAAGAACATGCAGCCTTCCACGCATCTGCGGTGCTTCAAGAAGCAGCTCCTCCGATCTACACAGAAAAAAAAGGAAAGAAAAATCAGTGCTTCACAAGGCATCAATCACAAGGTCAAAATTGAAGAAGATCAGCACAGGGTGGATACGAGCCCCAATTCACACGATTCACACCATACATGCTGCTCCGTCAAAGTCCATTAATCCAAGAACAAAAAACAAAACCAAATTGAAGTGAAAATCGAATTCAAATCATGGCATGGGCATCAGAGGAGACATGCACTCTCACCGTAGGAGCATCCAAGGAGAAGGCCTCCCCACGCCTGTAGCTGCTGCTTGAAGACGAGCTGCTGCCACAGAGCTTCAACGATGGACCATGGACCCACATCTAGCCGCGGCCCTAACGCCCATCGATCCAGCTGTGTGAGGAAGACGATGCGGGGCCCCTACCCTCCCTGGTGCCCGTTTGGTCACCACATCCTTGCAAGCTCGCCCGCCTGCTCGCCTAGCGGGCCCAATGTCAAGGAGCCCGCACAGGAGCAGCCGGCGTCCTTGTCCTCGCCGGGGAGCGGCTCTGTGATGAGCGTCCGCATATGATGGTCCAGCGACGGTGTTGGGGATGATCTCGCGACGGGCGAAGTGGTGGGCGCAGTCGCATCTCCAATCGACGGAGCGGCTGTAGGAGCCCTGCCGCTAGATCCAGCCGTGGACGATGTGGACGACGACGGATCTGTCGACCTGCATGCCGCACTGCCACCTCCCTATGCCTACGAGCTGCAGCCTCGTACTGCTCCAAGGCAGAGCTCGAGGAGGCGAACAGACAGATCTGCTGGAGGATCCGCGAGCGGCGAGGTGCTGCTTGCTCGAGGAGATGGCGACGGGGCTCTGGCCCTTGGAGACGCTTCCCTCGCCGTGAAGAAGTGGGGACCGCCAATCCGTCCGCACAGCCGTGGACGTCGCCCTCCAGCTCGTCGGACAGCCGCGCTCTCGGTCGCCATCGACGCCGCCGCCACGAGCTCGCCTGCCTACGAGGATCTGGTGGTCGGTGAGAGGATGAGGAGAGAGAGGGGAGAGATTCAAATGAATTGGGAGATAGAGACAAATAACAAACACATATTTAAAGTGTTTGATATACTATTAAATGGTCAAATATACTATTAATAGAGGTTTATATACGACCACAGACTCACCTGGTCTGGTTGGATCAAACGACCGGCACGCTGAATTCGGTTTGATCAGATTGTGTTCTACAACATGCACACTGTTGATAGGCTGACCAAGCGGTGGCACCCAAACCATCTGCTTTTATGTCAGCAGCTGCATGCAAGAAATCTTGCCATGATTTTGTATCAACAGCTGCATGTGACCTTGGTTTACCAACAGTTGTCAAAGTAATCTCCGCAATTGTATATATACTATAAGAATAATATATTTTTAATGTGTTGAGTCAAACCCACCTCTGTAATAGTATATCGCGGTAGTATAACATCGTTATTGAATATTTTTAGGTCAACAGTTGTATATTTTCTACCGAGGTTGTATATTTTCAGATTGACATTTTTTTGACCACCAGCTAGTCAAACTAGCCTCCGCGGTTGTATGTCATGATAGTATATGTATAATCGCAATCATATATTTTCAGATCAATAGTCAGATATTTTTAATCGAGGTCGTATATTTTCATGTCGATATTTTTTTAACAACCAGTTGGTCAAACCAACATCTGCGATCGTATGTCATGGTAGTATATGTACAACTATGGTAGTATATTTTTATGTTAATAGTTGAATATTTTCTAGTGAGGTCGTATATTTTATGGTTGATATTTTTATGATCACCAGTTGGTCAAATCAACCTTCCAATCACGGTAGTATATATACAACTATGGTACTATATTTTTAGGTTAATAGTCGTATATTTTCTACCGAGGTCGTATATTTAAGGTTAATATTTTTTTAACCATCAGCTAATCAAACCAACCTCCCGATCACAGTAGTATATATATAATTGTGGTTGTATATTTTCAACCGAGGTCATAGATGTGCTGTCGTAAAATAAAAGAAAATAGATTACAAAAGGTAGTATATATACTATATAAGATAATATATATACTACTTGAGATTATAATAAAATAAATTATTTATAAAATATATCAACATCAAGAAAGATATACTATTGCATTGAAAAATACTATTCTACAATAAGTGCAATAGTATATCTACACTTATTTGATTCGTTTACAGGAGCCATAAAATACTGCTCTTAAATAATAGTATACTAATTCAATAGTATAAATATGATTTCTATAATCTTCTATATTATAAGGTAAAAAATACTGATAATAAAATTCTATATCAACCTAACGATAACTAAACAAATGATCTGTATATACTACTAATATAAACTACAACCATATACTATTAATCTATATGTATACTATACACTGAGAGATAGTATATATATCACTGAGAGATGATATATATACCAGTAAGAGATAGTATATATACCACCGAGAATAAACGAAAACTCACTGAAGGCACATCGGTGCGTCTCATGGCCCGCCACGAGCTGCAAAAAACTGACGCGCATCAAAATATGGTAGAAAAGAGGAAAAAAAAATTCTTCCGCAGATCAAAATATACTATAGAATACTATCAAGGTCATATATATATTAGAGAAATAGTATATATACTTCTACTTTAAATTTTATTGTATATATACTATAGAAATAATGCTTGTGGTGAAGACTGCTCATCGCTGTTAGTATAGTCGTATATATACTTCTTTTTTATCCATGGATATAGTCATATATTTTTTCAAATATTATATCATAACGATATATGATCTCTAATATATGGATATACTACCTGCTAAAATACTCTATCAAAAAACGGAAATTACACTTATACATAAAAATCTGATAGAAAAGGAAAAAAAACTGATTTTTAGAGAAAGAAGCCAGAAAAGTCAGATCCGGCGGGAGGAGAGCCATCACGTGAATGAAAAGATGATTTCAAAGTAATCTGGCATCATGAAATCCAGAAAAAAAAAAGAAAAAAAGGCGTCAAACAACCAAGGAAAAAAGATGTCGGGTCCTCATCTCCTCACGCCGCCGAGGATCTGTGCCGCGAGTCAGCCACTATACTTCACGAATCAGCCTCTCACGGTCTACAAGGAAAAAAAAGAAAGAAGATAAAAATCAGATCCAATGATGGGGGAAGAAAAAAGAGAACCTGAGGTGCTTTAGAAGGTCCGTCAACCAGCTCCAAATGAAGAGAAAATACTAGCAGACAGATACCTCACCTTTTAGCATAGAGGTGGGCGGAGCTGGTGGAGGCTGCGCTTGGGCTAGTCATTGGCGAAGAGGGCGAATCGGAGGCGAAGCTGAAGAGAAGGATATGGGAGGAGGTGGTCCACGACACTGCAGATGGAGCTCGTAAATCTCGTCCCCAGCTTGCTCGGCGTGCTCCTCTGTCCGGATTTGCTGCCTGCTGGTGGAGACAACCCCGGAGCTCGAGCAGACGACCACGACGTCGGGAGACCTGCCGTCGATGAGCAAACAAGGATCTGCACGGTTGCGGTCTGTGGATCTGGTAGTACGAGAGCAAACAAGGAGAGAGAAGACGAGATTCAAAATAAGGATGGAGAGATAGAAACCAGATTACTTAATATATATTGTCCTCGGATATTACTTTGGAGCAAGATATATTACCGCGGATCAAAATATACTATTACGGGCTGAGTTGATTGGGCTAGATCAACCGACCAACGTGCGCAAGACAAAAAAAATACTGATCGATATTATTTGTGGCATTAACATGCATGTCAGAACAAATATCTTGTGTTGCTTGATATATGTAATAAATTTTTCAAGACTTAGCAAGAAAAGATAACAGAATATCATCATGAAAGGAAGACAATGCCAATTGAAGGGTGTTGTATATGACACCAGGTGCCCTTGCTACAGGAAGATGAAAGCTACGTGTGCTAAATAAATAGGAAGGGAGTACCGCTCGTTCTACTATAAAAGAAGGACATGACTTCAGAAAGGAGACACCCATCACTCATCGTCCAGCGTTCTGAGCTCACTTCTCAAGAGCGCCTCCCACCTCCACCACTAAGTAGCAATATTAGTAGTCCACTTGTAAAATAGAGAGCGTGAGTCCACTGTAAGATATCATCTCCAAGTAATTCTTCCTTATGTGTTTAAGTGTTTGGGGGTTCCTGAAAGGGAAAACCATATGTAAGCTATATTTATGAAAATGAAGTAATGTCGTTTTTGAAAATCCCTTGATATGATCCAGTTCGTGCATATGAATTAAGTTTTTATGCTACGGACTCTATAGGAGAAACCTCTACGGCGTAGTCCTCGGTTTAGCCTAGTTAAGGCGTTCGAGAAGACGCTGTGTTGCTGCAAAGAAATGTTCCCTTCGGGTGGAACTGCCTCGGGAGACGATAAAAACTTTCTGCATATGTTTGTGACTGGCTTATATAGAGAAAGACTTCGTTACTTCTGAAATAAATTAGCGATAAATATGGTGAGTAACGAGTAGGATTTTTACAACAGAAAACTTATACCGTCCGGGAGTCTGTTTGGGCTCGCTAACCGCCGAAAGAACGATCCTAAAAGAAAAAGATTAAGATCAACCATAATTAATACTCTAAGTTAATTAATATATTTAAAGTGCTCAAAATAGTTTCAAAGCACTAAGTAAGTGCACACTCCACCTGGATAGTGGAATAATACTGTAGAATTTCAGAATTTGAATAGTAACAGAGCAATTTAAATAGTGTCTCGAATTTGAATAATGTTCTGAATATTAATAAGTAACCATAGCTATTGTTCTATAAATAAGATATATATTTGTATATATATATATATATATATTAAAAATATTATATATGTACTATATAATATATATATAATATTCACATACATATATGAATATTATATATATATATGAATATATTATATATGTATTATTTACAATATTTATATATTTATATATATTATCAAATATAAATATAATATAATAAAAATGGTTTTCAATTGTTTTATTAATTAAAATCTTTTTGAATTTGTAAAAACATTTTTAAAGTTTAAATAACTTCTAAATAAAATTTCTAACTTTCCAAAAAAAATTAAATTTTTGAAAACTTTAAAACTTTTTAAAAATTTTTTAAGTATAGAAAATATGTAATAGAATGAAAATTTTAAACAAATTAAAATTGAGCTTTTAAATTGCATGTAAATTTAAATGAATAACACATTATTTTACAGTTATCAGCTCAGAGTCACTTTTTCATAGTCGTTTTCACCAAACGGCTTTTAGTTTTTTCATAGCTCTTATCTCATGGTAGTTTTTTTCACAACCCACAGCCCACAATAGCTTTTTTTATAGCCACAACCTAACCAAACACACACATAAGGTGTTATAAGGTGCGTTAGAATTAGAATTTGGTACGGAACCCTTTCCCCTCTTTTTGTGAAATATCGATCATTTTTTCTTCTAAATTTCCTAAAAGATCCCTCCATAAGCATTCATCATTTCATTTTTCCGAGTAAAGCATTTGTTATTTCATTTCCCCCAAATACTACGTCAGATGGGCCCCGCCAGCAGCAGCACAGAAGCAAATTTCATTTCCCCCGACCCCCGCCTGCCAGTACATAAGCAAAGGAGGCACCGATTGGGCGGCCGTTCAAAATTCAAACCAAAAAATAGGGTATGCGCTCGCCAGCGCCAGGCGTGGCAGCCGGCGCCGGGGCCAGTGCTCTCGTCCACGCCTCCGCCACCGCACGACCCCACGCCTCCGTCACCGCTCTCATCATCTCCTCCGCCTCCACCACCGCTGCTGTTGACTCCTCCACCCCTGAACTCGCCGACGCCATCTTCAACTCCTCCTACCTCGCCTTCTCTGCCCTCGTCGTCGACTCCTCCGCCCTCGCCTTCTCTGTCCCCGTCCTTGACTCCTTCCTTGCCTTCTCTGCCCCCGTCGTTGACTCCTCCTCCCTCGCCTTCTCTGCCCCCATCGTCGACTCCTCCCTCGCCTTCTCTGGCCCCATCGTCGACTCCTCCGCCCTCGTCTTCTCTGCCGCGTGGCAAGTACTTCAACAACGCATCTGATCTTCTCCCATGGGCGCCTACGCCAGCGAATGCCTCGCCTACCCCAAGTGGCGCCCCTCCTCCAGCAGCTAAGCAGAAGAAAGTAACATCTCAGGCCTCGCTCAGCATAGCTGAAACATTCGAATTCTGATGCCCCTTATTACTTGAAAATTGTTGTGACTGTTAGCTGTTGGGGAACGGGTAGGCTACGATAGCATATAATAGTTTCTACCATTCATCCAGGAAACCTTGCAAGATAGGATCATGGATCGTTACCACTAGACGCGCAGGCGGAGCGGAAGCGAATGTTAGAGCAGCTCGATCCAACGTAGTCGCGCGTCGGTGTAGAGGAAGTAGTCGATCACGTCAATCGTCTCCTTCTAGTCCAGCCGTCGGCATCGCAGCAATAGCAGCGCCTCCTCGGGGTATCCACACATACGGGATTGGAGCACCGTGCGCGACGTGCTAGCACCGGCAACACGGTTAGGGTTTTGTGGGCAAGAAAGAGGAGCATGGCGGCTAGGGTTAAGAACTGGTGGAATCACCTGCGCCTTAAGCCCCTCCTCCACTTAAATAGACCCTTTTAATGGGCCTCGACTAGTTGGTCCATTAGTGGACTAATTCCTCACGGATCAATATCCGTATGACCCTCACATACGGATCAAATCCGTATTGTCTCTTGGGCATATCTCCAACAATCTCCCACTTGCACTAGAGACAATCACATAGGCAAGCGATGTTCCAACCCGTTAAGTGTGTGACCCGTTAGGTTCACATGTACACGACAATGATGTGAAAACCATTTTTCAAATCATAAATCAATAGCGGCACCTAGCAGCACATACTGATTCTCGTGTACACATAAAGATCGTATCGGCTGAACCTTTGACATACGCAGTCAGCAATCCCTTTGCCTCACGATATCAGTCAAGCTTAAGGCGAGATACGTGTCATCCCTATAATAGCTCGGTCATTCACTCGAACGTCTAGTGGATTTATCATGACTAATTTTTAGTCATTATAATTAACTTTTAATCACATTGGCATGGCCATGCACTTCTAAATCCATCTAACTCGAGCGGCCCAGAGATATCTCTCCTGTTATTAGGAGGGGTAAATTCCATCTTGACCGCTCACACCCCATGACATGTTTCATAGCATACCCGAAAATTACCTTTATAACTACCCAGTTACGGAATAGCGTTTGTTAATCCCTAAATATGCTATTACACATTCTGGGAATCAATGACAATCTCAGGTCTAAGGATCCCAAAGGTACATCATACAACACAACAACTGATGGCACAACAATAACATCTCAGCAAAGTGTATTAGTGGGTCAGTCCAACACTATGTTCTCCAACATGTGTCCACATTATTGATTTGATATCTCCATATCAATGATCTGTGAAACATGATCATCAATCAATACATGTGCTAGTACATGAATTATTATTGTCTAACACAATGATAAGGAACTAGGGATCATTTAGGATAATATTATGAAAGAACAATGAGTTTTACAAACAAGTCACGCACTTGTCAATCAATGCAATAATTATTATCCATAAAACAGAATAAACATAGACATTACACAATCTCTCATACATTAATCGTGCAGATATCTAATACCCATGGATCTCATATGTGCCTCATGCTTGGGCTGAGAGAGAGGTTTTGTCAACGGACCAGCGATGTTTGAGTCCGTGTGCACCTTGCATATCTTTACATCACCTCGAGCGACGATGTCTCGAATAAGGTGATAACGCCGTAGTACGTGTTTGTTCTTTTGATGCGCTCTAGGCTCCTTGGCTTGCGCAATGGCACCACTGTTATCACAATAGAGGTCCATTGGACTCGATGCACTAGGAACCACACCCAACTCAGAAACAAATTTTCTGATCCAAACTGCTTCCTTTGCAGCTTCTGAAGCGGCAAGGTACTCAGCCTCCGTTGTTGAGTCAGCAACCGTATCTTGCTTGGAACTCTTCCAGCTCACCGCGCCTCCATTGAGGCAAAACACATATCCAGATTGCGATCTTGAATCGTCTTTGTCGGTTTGGAAGCTAGCATCAGTGTAACCATTTACAACGAGCTCTTCCTCACCTCCATAGACTAGGAACATACCCATAGTCCTTCTCAAGTACTTTAGGATATTCTTATTAGCTCCCCAATGAGATTCTCCTGGATTTGACTGGTATCTGCTCACAACACTAAGAGCGTAGGCTACATCTGGGCGAGTACTTATCATGGCATACATGATGGACCCAACAGCCGAAGCATATAGAATCGCTCTCATTTTCTCTTGCTCATCTGGTGTCGAGGGACACTGAGTCTTGCTAAGAGAAACCCCATGTAACATGGACAATAAACCTTTCTTGGAATCCTGCATATTGAACTGTTTCAATACCTTGTCAATGTACGTGTCCTGGCTTAATCCAATTAGCCTCTTTGATCTATCTCTATAGATCTTAATGCCCAAAATGTAAGCTGCCTCTCCTAAGTCCTTCATTGAGAAACTCTTTCTCAAAGAAGTCTTAACAGCTTCAAGCATTGGAATATCATTACCGATCAGTAATATGTCATCCACATAAAGGACCAGAAAGACAAGCGCGCTCCCACTAGCCCTTTTGTAAACACAAGGCTCATCTTCGTTTTTAATGAAGCCAAACCCTTTGACTACCTCATCAAAGCGAAGATTCCAACTCCGAGATGCTTGCTTTATTCCATAAATGGACTTTTGAAGCTTGCCTATCTTCCTAGCATTTTGTGGATCGACAAAACCTTCAGGCTGTGTCATGTACACATCCTCACTTAGGTTTCCATTAAGGAAAGCCGTTTTACATCCATTTGCCATATCTCATAATCATAAAATGCGGCAATTGCTAGAAGGATCCGTATAGACTTTAGCATAGCAACGGGAGAGAAGGTCTCATCATAATCAACCCCTTGAATTTGCTTAAAACCTTTCGCCACCAATCGTGCCTTATAGATGTGAACATTTCCATCCATGTCTATCTTTTTCTTAAAAACCCATTTACACTCAATGGTTTTTACACCATCAGGCGGATCTATCAAGTTCCAAACTTGATTTTCTCTCATGGATTCTAATTCGGATCTCATGACTCCAAGCCATTTCTCAGAGTCCGGTCCCATCATTGCTTCACTGTAAGTCTTAGGCTCATCATTGTCTAACAATAATATGTCTCGCTGCCCCGTGGTTAGGAGCGTGAACTTTTCAGGAGCGTGATGTGCCCTTTCTGACCTACGCGGGGCTGGTGTTTCAACAACTGGTTCAACAACAATTTGTTCATCCAATTGTGGTATAGCGGAAGAAGAAACATTTTCTGGAGCTTCTTGAACTTCTTCAAGTTGCACCGTTCTCCCACTTACCCTTTTGGAGAGAAACTCTTTCTCTAAAAAAACACCATTACGAGCGACAAATATTTTGCCCTCTTCCCTGTTGTAGAAATAATAACCTTTGGTTTCCCTAGGGTATCCTACAAAGAAGCATTTATCAGACTTGGAAGAAAGCTTATCAGACGTCATACGTTTTACATAAGCCTCACATCCCCAAATCTTAAGAAAAGACAACCCGGGACGCTTCCCAATCCATATCTCATATGGTGTCCTTTCCACGGATTTAGATGGAACCCTATTAAGTGTGAAAGCGGTAGTTTCTAGAGCGTATCCCCAGAAGGACAATGGAAGATCACTTTGGCTCATCATAGACCTAACCATGTCTAACAAGGTTCGGTTCCTTCGTTCGGATACTCCATTCCACTGGGGCGTTCCTGGCAGAGTCCATTATGGAACAATTCCACATTGCTTTAGATGTTCACCAAATTCATGGCTCAAATATTCACCACCACGATCAGATCGTAGGAGTTTAATAGTCTTGCCCAATTGATTTTGTACTTCATTTTGAAATTCTTTGAACTTTTCAAAGGATTCAGACTTATGCCTCATTAAGTAGATGTAACCATATCTACTAAAGTCGTCGGTAAAAGTTATGAAGTACTGAATACCACCTCTGGCGTGCAACTTATTGGTTCACATACATCCGTATGTACAAGTCCTAATAGTTCACTCGCCCTCTCACTATTTCCTGTGAAAGGCGACTTAGTCATTTTGCCAAGTAAACAATACTCACATGTATCAATTGATTCAAAATCAAAAGAACTTAGAAGACCATCTGTATGGAGCTTCTTTATGCGCTTCTCATTTATATGACCTAAACGACAATGCCAAGTATACGTGGGATTCAAATCATTAGGCTTGAGCCTTTTCGCATCAATGTTATAAATAGGCTTATTCTCAAGATCTAAGTAATATAACCCATTCACCAATGGACAATTACCATAGAGAATATTATTCAAATAAATGGAACAACACTTGTTCCTTATTATGATCTCATAACCATCATCTTCCTCCAAACACTTTGAAGAAATAATGTTTTTACCTAAGGCGGGAATATAATAACAATTATTTAACTCCAAAACTAATCCTGATAAGTTTCAACGGCCAACGCAGCAATCTTTGCACCATTGCCGACGCGAGCATCCACCTGTGGCCAAAATGAAAGGCTCATAGCTTGCAAGAAGCGACTGGAGAATCACATTTATGGCAAAATCAGGGTGTAGAGCAGCACCAAGTTTCTCTAGATTCTCAATATAACCAATCATCTTGATCACATGAGAACTGACAGAACCGTTTTCAGCTAACCTGCATGCAAACAAGGACTTTGAGATGTTGTACCTCTCAGACCTTGCTTGGTTCTCAAACATGCCACGAAGTCCCTCAATCATATTGTGGGCATCCGCGTTCTCATATTGCTTCTGAAGCTCAGAGGACATAGTGGCAAGCATGAGACAGCTAACATCAACTGCATCATTGGTATGTTTCTCATACTCCCTTTTCTGAGTGGCAGTAGCATTTTCTGGCAGATCATCAGGATAGGGAAGCTCTAGAACATATTCCTTTTTCTCTTGCTTGAGAACAATTCTCAAGTTGCGATACCAATCAATAAAGTTTGTTTCACTAAACTTTTCTTTTTCAAGAATTGAGCGCAAATTGAAAGTGTTACTAGTGGTTGGTGCCATGATCTACAACAGAAAATATGCAAATATAAGCACTATGTAAATATAAAACTCTTATAAATATTTTAACAAAAGTTCATTATTCCACTATATGCTTGGAACCGTTTTCCCTCAAAATGACATATAGTGGTTCAAGATCCATATTCAACTTAGATCCTAGTGAGCTTTAGCATCACCGCTAGAAATCTAGTGACATAGGTAAGCAACACTTTGCTAATCACATCCCTATGTGACTCTTGTTTGTTGGGTGGCATCACATGCCCCGGCGCCAACACCATGCCCCAAAGCCCAAAACCGTTTTGATAGCTTTGTTAATTAAACCAATGTTATGCATGTAAATGTCCGACATTTATCCTAATAATTAAGATAGTTGAGGTACTCTACTTTGGCAGACCTACCATACAACGATCATAATTTAATAGGTGCAGCTATTGGAAGGGCATATAATTTAATTTTTTCTTGAGGGAACCTATTCTAGCATGTTAATCATATCTAATATAAATAACACATGAAAGAATAGGATGATAGAAACATCATCACAGGTAATCATATTAACTGTGAAATAGTATGGCCCCTTTCAATTGGTGATCTCCATCTCCATTGTCATCGCCATGTCTCCCGTCCCTTCAACCATCATGCTTGAGACCTCCATGAACTAACACTTAGCTACTACAACTAATAGCTAGTAATAAATTACATGAGAATATCAAGGATCACAGATCGACACGCAGGCCGTTATACAATAATATGACAGCCTCAACCCAGCTGTAATTAATCATGACACGCAGGCCATGCAAATCACATATATACATCACATGCATCTTTTGGGCCATACCATTCACAACATTCTCTGCAAAAATAAGTTAGGCGAGAAGCGAATGCTAACATGTGGCCAAAAAGGGTTGTAACAATCTAGGCGTGTCCGTACGGCGGTCCCGCTTTTGAGTCACAGGATTTCACAGATCGTATCTATAAAATCGCAATGGAAATCCTATCGGGAAAATCATATTTGCCCGATTTTGAGTCATTCACAATGACTTAGTTTTACATTAGGTTTTTATGAGTAGACTGCGGTACATGATTATGATACTATTGGCTCCTCTACTGGCGCACGCAGTTAGTCCCGATGGTGATTTCAGCCGGTAGGGACAAGTCGCGCGCGCATGGAGAAGGAACACAAATAAATCAATGATGCATGTATCGCTATCCGCCCATTACCTTGTGAACCTCCCTATCATCATTGATCTAATCAATCTGAACACAAAACCATGTAATAGATTTCATCTAGTACATCAACATATCAACTATATGCATAAGATCTAGATCACAAACTACACAACCTGGCTCTGATACCACTGTTGCGGAACGGGTAGGCTACGATAGCATATAATAATTTCTATCGTTCAATCAGAAAACCTTGCAAGAGAGGATCATGGATCGTTATCACTAGACGCGCAGGCGGAGCGGAAGCGAATGTTGGAGCAGCTCGATCCAACGTAGTCGCGCGTCGGTGTAGAGGAAGTAGTCGATCACGTCAATCGTCTCCTTCTAGTCCAGCCGTCGGCATCGCAGCAATAGCAGCGCCTCCTCGGGGTATCCACACATACGGGATTGGAGCACCGTGCGCGACGTGCTAGCACCGGCAACACGGTTAGGGTTTTGTGGGCGAGAAAGAGGAGCACGACGGCTAGGGTTAAGAACTGGTGGAATCACCTGCGCCTTAAGCCCCTCCTCCACTTAAATAGACCCTTCTAATGGGCCTCGACTAGTTGTCCCATTAGTGGACTAATTCCTCACGGATCAATATCCGTATGACCCTCACATACGGATCAAATCCGTATTGTCTCTTAGACATATCTCTAACATTAGCACCATATCGCCTTTAAACCTCTGATTATGACCCATTATTTAGCAATTAACAGACCAGGCCACATTATTTAGCTTCAGAGATCCAGCCGCTAAATGCCTAAATCTTCTGTTGAAATCGTATTGAAAGCATTAGAGTTTCGGCTTATGGGTGGGTGCCTCGGTGGAATACCGGCAGAGTAGTTGAGGACCCCTTGTTTGCAGTAAATAGACTACTAGGAGGCATAAGAATTATGAGTACTAAGAAGGAGGATGTATTGCATCTGACAAAATAATTCTGTGGCTAATGTTGTACTTGTATTGCTTATTCTCTCATTCTGTTGCATATTTCTTATTATGAGTTATATGTACAAAGGTAAAAAACTCTGACTGCTTGTATGCAAGCAGTGACTCACGTCCACACAGGACGTTTCATACACCCCCTAATCACTACATATGCAAGTGGTATAGTAATGACATGCTTATGTGAGAATTAAACGAATAGATTAAAAAAGCTCAACATATCTCTTGTATTCAGCGTTGTGTGTGTGTATGTGAGAGAGAGAGAGAGAGAGAGATTTCTTTTATGCATAATTCTGATTATGAATTATTAGTCTGATGCGAAAACTATACACTTGTTACTGCATCTGTTTTAGTTTTTGAGTTGTCATCACATTAATTTTTGTTATCACTTATCAGGCATATGTGAAGATAAATTCGTTCTTTGGGTCCCTGCTTCCGGTGGTGTTCCATATGGTGCTAGCTCTTTATTATTTACACGCTGGAAGTCTTGAACAGACATTACGGTACTTTGGCACACCGGCTATGTGGGCTGGTTTGATTAGCAGTATGTTTTGGGTATTTTACTGCATTACTATAATCAGGCGTGACCAGGATATAGCGATGTTAATGTCAAATGCATTACATTGCATGGCAAGTTTCAATCATCTTATATCTGTGTACACACAGAAGCGAGCAACCAAAATGGTAAGCTATGGTTTGCTTATCCTATCACATATTTAACTTATTTGAGTGACTGACATATTTTATTTTTCAAGGGGTACATGCTTTGTGGTTTGTTCACAATGGGGATATCAATCATCTTCCTTTTTATACAATGGGAGAGCAATCCCTCTGAATGGGTGATAAATATGTCTAGCTATCTTGCCCTGCTTGGTGTTGGTTTCTGCCATATGGTTCAGATATTTGATATACTGGTAGGTTTAAGTATTCTGTGATTTGAACTTATGCAGGGACGTTGATATATTCTGCTCTCAGTTTCCCCTTCATTTTTGTAGTTTCGAACAACTGAGAGTGCACAACAGCTAGCAACTGCTGCTAATCTGGTCCCAAGCTTTGTTGTAAACTTTGCAACATTAATCATAACATCTGGACAATATCCTGAGCATTATGTTGTCATGGTACAAACTGTACTTCATTTTTTTCTTCTTCTAACAGGAAGAAACCTGCATTTATAAATATGTTGGTTCTTCAGATTTCTTCACTAATGGGAGTTGCTGCCAACATAATTGAGATAGTGCTGCTCATTATTGTTGCACTTATTGGTAAGAAATTTCCATAAAATGCTTAAGAATTACCTGATATATATGTACATATTTATATAATATATGTGTTTCTATTGTTAGCCTACTTCTTGAGATCAAAGAATACGCCAGCAGATATTGAAACAGGAACAGGAGGACTGCCCTCAGTCAACGGTTCTCCAGGTTGCACATAGACTATCAACTCATTGATTCTCTTGTTTTTGAGGAATTTTTGTTGCACAACCAACATGCTTATTGATATTCATCTTTTTGTCGGTAGGTACAACGTCGGAGTGGAATGAGATTGTGCCCTATCAGGGTATTCAGGGACAAGGACCAGTGCAACAATGTAAACATTCTTCACTATATTCTTGCAAATAAAAAAACTCTGCAAATTGATTCTCATAGATAATGTAATCTGCTGTCTCTCATGATACAGCGGCAGAACTTGGAACCACAGCTAGTGATGGATACCAGGTGGTGTTCCCTGACCCTAAATATACTTCGGGTTCTGTTTTTTTGGCTGCTAATTATGTTGCCTTTCCCCACAGGAAAATGCTGCGTTTCTTTTGTTTTGTACAGTAATACTTCTGGCATTTTTCCCGGCATCTTTTACTGCTAACCATGCGGCCTTTCTCCACAGGATGAGAATACATATGTCATAATTTTGAAATGGACATCAGGAAGTGAAATCATCACTACTCGGATCACAGTGCATCTAAATGCTGCCACGCGAGGTATTTCTTTAACTATTTTGTTGAATAGTTTTGGTTGATGATGTGGTTCAGTTCAAGTTTCTCCATTGTACAGCGCTGTTTGAAGAAATCATTCGACGGGCAAGGGTGACGATGCTGAGAGTAACTGACACCCCTATGGCTCTGTTATCTGGTACGAATGGTAATTTAATTCCTTGCTAAGCAGTAGGGCTGTTTTTGTGTTTTTCGTGGGTGACATTGTTGTTAACTAAATGAGCATGTACTGCACAGTTTCTGGGCAACACGTTTTCAATATCAGATTACTTTGGCCCCCACTGCGACAGTCAAGCCTATGGGTTTCAGCAGATAATTTTGATCAAAGTAGGTTGTTTGCTCTTATTTATTATGGATGCGGTCACATTGATTAAAGAATTAAATGATCGTAATCTTAACACAGATCATGAAATTTCAGGTAGATTTGTCATACAGGATGCTACCACCAGGAGAAAGAATCTGGAAACAAAGAGGGTTAGTCAACAGGTACATCTTCACCCCCCCCCCCCCCCCCCACCCACCTCTGCAAATTTCCGAATACCGAATTATTTAGTGAGTTTTGTACTGATAACAAACATCTGCCCACAGATTCAACTGAAGAGAGTAAAGATATTGCATCTTCCCAGCAAATTTTCATGGGAGCAGAGGAGTCCTAGGAAGAGCAACAGGAAGCTGCGAATGGAACTGGTGATGCCCCCACTCACCCTCCGCAACTCCTTGTTTCAGGATATAATGCTAACTTTGCATTCTTCTGTCCACAGGTTGCACCATACACATTGAGGAGGCACGGCCCGAGAAACAAGATGGTGGAATGAAAAGAGAGAGACGGGCTATTCTTGATTCAAGGGGTTGCAGTTTTCTATCATCTTGATGTGATAAATAGAGAGAGAGAGAGAGAGAGAGAGAGAGAGAGAGAGTCAGGTGGATATATAGCTTACATGAGAAGTTTAGCTCGCCTACTAACCTTCTATAAAGCATCCGTGTATAAAGCTTGAGTACATGTTTGTACATGTATGGAATGATTACCATGGTGAAATATGAAGTTTGTTACTATGATTTGTTTTTGTCTACAAATTTGCATTCATTACTTCGATGGCCCCTTATGTTAGTTCAATTTTTTTCCTTTGAGAAATAATTGTATGTTCAGTTTATTAGATGCTCAATTGTGAAACTCTGTAGTATGAACAGCTACTCTGTTTATAATAGAAGAAAATGATTCATGGCTTAGTTCTCTAAGTTCTACCTATCATACTGAATTCCTTTATTTCAAACAAACCATACATGCTAATGTTTTCTTAGTCTTCATTCAGCTTTGGAAGAGACCTGTTCTTTATTTACCAAGAGACGATTGCTAGAGTTTTGACTGTGTACATCGGATCGCAGACGTTTGTGCGTGATGGCGTTGGATTGTAGCGGAGGTGGACAAATGAAACGTAGTCGATGATGTAACATGCCAAATCCTAATGACATGTTACTGAGCATGATCATTCATCATAAGAATCATAAGCATTTTCATTACATAAGCATTTCATTCAAGTTTGAATTGAGTTCAAATTTTGGCCAAAAATTCATGCTTTGTGAAGGGACTCAAAATTTTTGAATGCAACCTTATGCCAAACAAAATTTCTGGGTGAACCTCACATGATGGCTTGAATTTACATGATTTTTATCGAATTTTTAGGCAATGTCTTGATGCCTTAAAAATTCAACCTATCCTTGAAATGTGTCAACTTTGAAGAATTTAAATTCTTTTTCTACAAGTCCTTATCATGAGTTTTCAATCAAAAGGGATGCTTTGATCCTTGATCTTTTATCACAAAAATCGGCATGGTTTTTGGAAGCCCATAGGTGTGGTTAATTCTTGATCAAAGTTGAGAGGAACAAAAATCAGAATAAAGAAAAAGTAACATGACCCCACCTGTCATCCTCTCTCCTCTCTTCTTATACCTCCATACAGGAGGCTGTGACGCGTGGCCATGGGCGTGGCACCGCCTCCCCAGCCCCATCCGTCACTATGAGGTGCCGTGAGAGCTCCCTCTCACTGTCCTAAGGCCCTCACAACCGTTTTCATCTATTTTTCTATCGGATTAAAGATCAAAACCACTCCTTTTCCTTGCTTCTCTCTCTTCTATCTCTTTTGTTTTTTCCCCATTAAAGACAAGAGAAGAGAGCAAACCTCGTCGTTCCTGTCATCGGAAATCGAAGGAGAAGGCCTCCCCAAACTCACCCACGACCTCCCCGAGTCTCCTCGATGGACGAAGGGTGAGGCATTCCGCTCATCTCCTTCAACTCCGGTGAACTTTCTCCATTGATGAGCTCAACATCAATAACCCTAGGTCAAGCCATCCCCAACCTTGTTGAATCCGTCCGGGATATTCTTGCAACAAAGTAAGGCTTCTTAACCTATTCCCTTCCATTTTCTTGTAATATTTAATCTTTATTGCATCCCTCGCCGTCGAGAACTCCATTTTTGAGCATGGTCACGACCTTCCATCGGACATGTCCTATGATCATCAGACTTATCCTATCCATCGGACATGTCCTACGCCATCGGACAAGTCCGACAATCCAGATTGTCAAGCTCTATGGAGTCCGACGAAATCATCGGACTTGTCCTATACATCGGACAAGTACTGTCCTGTTTTTCAATCAACTTCCAAAATTCATAGAAAAATCATTCGAACTCCGTTTTCAATGAAACTTGTTTCTTTAGCTTCATATGGAAGTCATCTATTAAGAAACAAATACTAATCATCATCATCATCATCTTATTCTATAAAATTAATTTATTAATTATCTTTGATTAGTGTTCAGATTTGAGTACACTGGACCTAATTAATTTTAGCCGGAGCTTTTCTAATCCAATGACCATGACTATTGTTGCATTGCAATCCTAACTCACTGCACTACATGTCTAATATTTTTCATAGCATTTGCACCTCATTTAGTCACCATTTCATGTCATTCGTTCGGTGCATTATGTTTTTACTAGGAGTTGAGGAATCAGAGGGTGACGCTGGTGGTGTTGAGAGTGGTGCTGAAACGAAGATCGTGAGTGAGATACCTGCAGCTTAAGACAAGCATCTATGTATATCTTAAACTATTTTGGATGAGTCTAAATGATTGTGCTTGAGTCAATTGACCTATTGCATTAGTTGGGCACTAAGTTAATTGTCGAATCCTACTTGTTGTATTACCTTCCTTGTTTATTGAATTACCTCTTATTCTTATAACCAAGTTAGGTAGGTTCCGATGTTGGGATAATCGTTAATTGCTTAGTGATGTCTTATATTAATGCGGTAGAAGTCGAACGGTGGAAGGTTAACGTTCGCATGACATAGGTGGGTACTTGAGATCATTGACCATGTCATGCTGAATATGTTAATGATGGTTACAAACTAGATAGATGGAAAATCCTTGATTATTTGTATATAAACCTTGGCACGTAATCGTACATACCACATGCTGACATATGGGTAAGCAAGCCTCACTCCTTATCTAGCTGTGACTATTTGGCTTGCGAGTTCGGGGGCTGAAGAAGGTGTTAGGGATGACCCTCGAGGGTCTAGTGCAACCAACTCGCCTTAACCGGACGTCTGGCAAATGGTCGAAGCGTATTTAGAAGGGTTGTCACAATGAATTACTCCTTATGACCGACGGGTCGTATGGGCGGTGGTCTTTGTGACGTGTGGATAAAGTTGTACAATCCCTACAGGATGTAAAATCAATTCGAATTGCCGTGGTCTCGGTTATGATCATGTCTTGGAGCGTCTTCATTCATCATGATTATTTTCCCATAGGATATGGTTTGGGAGATGGAAAGAAATAAGAACTACTAGTACTTTTACTTATGCAATGGGATTATTTTTTATAGGTGTTGCCCTTAGATTCACTTATGTTATATAGGATTGTAAGTATTCACTTGAAAAATATTAATGGCTTTTATGCACTTGTCATTCTACTTGCTTATTTTCTTGTCCAAGGCCAAATGCATATTCCATTGGTTGTGAGCTATATGACTTTCCGTGTAAGTTTTGTTGAGTACCATCGTACTCACGATGTTATTTATTGAGTTTTACAGGTAAGGACGAGTATGTTTATGGCTACTTCTATCCCGCTACCGGTGGGGGTGAGGGACATGAGTAGTTGATAGTCGGGCTTGTGATGCGGATGGTGTTCATAGTGGAACATTGTCGTCTTTTGTTTTTTAGTTCCGCTGTGTAAAACTCTTAAACAAGGATCAAACCCTTATAACTATGTTCTTATTCATGCTAAGGTTGTTGTACACTTAGCATGTGAGTTCTAAACTTTCTTTTGATGTAAATAGGACTAATGAAGAAGACTTATTTTGTAATGTATTACTTTTGTTCTTTTGTTAATTCATGTGATGAAGATGGTTACAAATGTGGCTTAACGGTATGCACATTGATCTTGAGCATTGTTGTACATGCCGGGAAATACCGGAGCTACACCTATTATAATTGAATATTGTTATGTTAGTTGCTTAGAATAGGCTGCGACACATGATGTGTCGAGTGGTCGACACGTGTCAATATTCATCCTAAAGTTAACCAATATATTTAATCATAATATATGTAATTTGAGAGGCTCTACACAGATGGCTCGATGTCCTGGACTGGTTCTTCGATGGACAACGAAGGGCAGTGCAGGCGTAAACGTAGTGGGCAGGGACAGACGTAGAGGGCGACACCACCACGGATTACAAGGAACATATATATATATATATATATATATATATATATATATATATATATATATATATATGACACCACCACGGATACAAGTAACAAGACTTCGCATCTAATTTTGCCAGATTATTAAGATGTGCAAGGGCCGCCGAAGCAATGACGACGACACCGGCACCGGCGTTATTGACGGTGGGGGATCTGAACGCCCAGTCGAACGTACCGCGTGCGTTGATGTGGGTAGTGGCAGTCTACATGCCATGTCCGTGCATCGCCACAGCAGCGGCCTCGGCCTACTGCATCTACCATAGCAGTGGCTCCGTCGTCCCCGTCATCACCATAGCGTACTGGCTGCCGCCGCTGATGCTATGGGCTGTCTACATGGCGCTGGTCTCGGATCTCATCATGTACATGCACCTCTTCCTGCCGCGAGCCCCCCTCTTCGTGCGGCAAGCACTCGTCGAGGTCGGCATGTGCTGGGTCGGCTTCCCTCTCTCGTGTGTGGCCATCTTTATCACCTTCCTTGGTCAGCCGTGGATGGCCGTCGCCTTGTCTTGCCTTATGGTACTGCTCATCGCCGGTGTCATCGCTCTCTGGGTGCGGCTTGCTCGCACGTACAGAACCGTTCCGTCGGCTGATTGTACATTAGATTAGATTAGATTAGGTTGTTCAGTTATTAGATTATCAATCCTTAATTATTTCTTTCATCTCGATACCTCTTTACCTCGTGTGTGTTCCCCTAACAGCTGCAGGTCGCATCGAAATAATAAATTTATTAATTTCCAGTTCTTCTTGATAGATGAACTTGAATACTTATGATCGTTATCTTCTTCACGATGTACTACTCTACGATGGTGAAGTAGCTGCCGTTCCAAAAGTGGTTTGTTTATTCACATCTTCAGTTTATCTGTTGCAGCAGGGATTCAGTTAGGAGTATTGCTTCACACCTGCAAAAGGCGTGAAAGGGATTTGACCAGAACAGAGCATTGGTGGCTCGATTCATCTTCAAACACAAAAACACCTCAATCGACAAATTTAGTAACTTGATCATGAAACGTAAGAGTGAGTTATGAAATGAGGAAATTCATTGTGACCCGCAGTCTACAATACAGAGACAAGCCCACGCAAGTAGGCTGGCTGCAGGAGCGCATCACATCGCCGCCACTTGGCTCGCCGCCGGCCATGTGATGGCGATGGGGCTCCTCACCATGTGCTCACCGTCGCTCCACACGACGGATCCGAAGCTGTACTTCTCCGTCACGTTCTCCGCCCCTCGCGGCGCGAAGGTGATCTCGTACTCTTGCGTCTGCTGCGTCGCCCTGAACCGCAGCTTCCGCGGCTTCACCGTGACATGCACGCCCGCGGGACAGGCGACGCGGGCCTTGTACGTGGCCCTGACACGGCTCCCAACGTTACGCACGACGCGGCGCTGCGTGATCTGGTCACTGGTGGAGTTAAACACCACCGCGAAGGCAGGGTAGTTGAGGTCGCCGGCAGAGGCCGTACGCGTCGAACAGTCAGCCGCCAAGCCATCCGTAGCAAACACGGCGATCTGCTCGGCAGTGTAGCCGAGCGCGCAGAGGAAGGAGATGTAGTCATCGGCGCCGGCGTCGTACACGAGGCCAGGGTCAGCGGCGCGGTTGGGGTCCACATGGCCGGCGCCACGCACGAAGGGCGTGGACGCGTTGCCGGTGGACATGTCCCTGATCACGTCGCCCTCGTTGTCCTCGTTGTACGCGGTGGTCATCAGCGCAGACTTGATCGCGGCAGGGCTCCAGTCCGGCCGCGCCTCCCGGAGCAGCGCGGCGATGCCGCTCACGTGCGGGCACGACATGGACGTGCCGGAGATGATGTTGTACTTGACTCTCCTCGTGTCGCTATCGAGCCCGGAGG
The DNA here is from genome assembly GCA_030378355.1 of Eleusine indica. NCBI lineage: Eukaryota > Viridiplantae > Streptophyta > Magnoliopsida > Poales > Poaceae > Eleusine > Eleusine indica. Next base: position 2,353,150 of record CM059495.1, read on the forward strand.
GCGAGCTTTCCCCTGTCCACGCCGCGAGGATGTCCACCCCCGGAGCGGTGACGTCCGGCTTGAGGATTTCAGGCGCGCGGATGTTGGGGCCGCGGCTCGAGAAGGACGCCATTCTCGGGGACGACGGCGTCTCCCCGACGACGGTGCCGCGGAACACTATCTTCGCGACGGGCTGAGCCTCCGTGCTACTAATGTACTTCTTGATCTTCTCGGCCGCAGCGAACGTGATGGCCGCCGCTGGGAGGACGTGAGCACCGGCCATGGCCATCTCACCGAACTCTTTGGTGCTGGACAGGATCGCTCCGGCGCCGCCAGCGAGTTTGACGGCCTCCCCTTTCGCTGCCCGCGGGTTCAAGCCGGGGTCACACAGAACGATCTTCCCGGCAACCAAGCTGGCGTTCAGCTTCCCGGCTTGACAGACATTCGAGCCCGCGTCCCCACCGTATACCAACGGTATCTTCTCGGACGCGTTGAGAGGCTTTCCGGCGTAGAGAGACACGCCAGTGATTCTCTTGCCGTTGCCGAGAACAACCTTGGCCGGGTACCGGCGGTTGACCGTTGACGCGCCGACCGTCAAGATCCACGGCGCGGTGTTGACGACGGTGAACTCGTCGGGTCCGGAGTTCCCGGCCGAGGCAGAGACGACGATGCCCTTGCGCACGGCTCTGAACGCGCCGATGGCCGTAGTATCATTGTAAAACTCGGGGGCCTCGCCGACGGCGCCGATGGAGAAGGAGATGACGTCGACGCCGTCCGCGATGGCCGCGTCGAACGCCGCCAGGATGTCAGAGTCAGTGCACCCGTTCTTCCAGCACGCCTTGTACGCGGCGATGCGCGCGCCCGGAGCCATGCCGACGGCCTCGCCTCTGCCGTAGTTGAAGAAGGCAGCGCCCGACACGGCGGAGCCGGCCGCCGTGGAGGCGGTGTGCGTGCCGTGGCCGTGGGTGTCCAGCGGCGACTTGGACTCCTCCGTCTCGTTGAACCCACCGCTCTCTGCCTCGTACCCCTCGGAGAAGAACTTGGCGCCGACGAGCTTGTTGTTGCAGTAGGCGGAGGCGTTGAAAGCCGGCGTCGAGACGCAGCTGCCACGGAATTTCGTCGGCGGTGGCGAAAGGTACTGGTCGGCGGCGGCGAAGGACGCGCGGTCGATGGGGTAGATGCCGGTGTCGATGACGCCGATCACGACGTCCTCGGCGCCGTTCGATGCGGGCAGGAGCCCGTACGACCCCGAGAGGCCGAGGAAGGATGGCGTCAGGGTGGTGTGCAGCTGCAGCATCTTGTCGGGCACGACGGCGAGCACGGAGCTCTGTGACTCGAGGTGCGCGGCCTGGAGCTTCGTCAGCCGCGCCGCGAAACCCGTCGCGGCGTGCGCGTACGAGTACAGCATCGTTGGCTCAGGGTGCGACATGCTCGCGGGGAGGGTATCGCGCAGGAAGGAGGTGTACGCGCGGGCAAGCAAGCGTGGGCGAGATGACCGTGGCGCGTGCGCCGGCGCCACGTGCACAATGTATGAGGACTGGGCCTGCGTCTCGGCCGCCGCTGCTGCCGTAGCGACGGCGGCGAGCATGAGGCAGCAGAACACCCTTGCAAACCTACTCATCGTTGCAATGCGGGTACTAGATATGACTGTGAGTTGTGGGGAGCTCGTCGGAAGGCAGAGGCGCCAATAAGTAGAAGAGCTCATCAGCGCGCTATTAGGATGGTGTCAGCACACGGACCCAAAAAAAAAATTCCTTGGCAGCGTGGTGCATGTGCGGGTGCAAATCATGTGCGTGAATGGGACCTAGATTCAAATCGGGAAAGTGTGCTCAGCTGACTTTGTTCAGATTAGAGATTACTTTACTGTTGCATCTTGCCAAGTTGGCAACTGGGCAAGCTTCGCTGTTGCTTTTATCCTCTTGTCTTTTGGCCTGATCGTTGCGTTCAGGGAAACAATGTCGCTTCTATTACTATTATAGAGAGGACATGGATCAGCAATGCAGGAATACTTATTGGAGAGCTGTCAGTCGAACAGAAAAAAATTTATATGGCAAGTTGTTTTTTCTTGTTTGCCTCTAAATATCCCCTTCTCCTAGAAAAAAAAATGCCAAGTTATTATCAAATGGCAAGTGTACCGCTTCCTTTGATGAGATAGTGTTAGGGCAGCAGATATGTCTGAAAAAAAATCTGGCTTAAACGCCCGTTCAGGGAAACAATGTCGTTTCTATTACTATTATAGAGAGGACATGGATCACGAGTGCAGGAATACTTATTGGAAAGCTGTCAGTCGAAGAGAAATTTTATATGGCAAGTTGCTTTTTCTTGTATGCCTCTAAATATCCCCTTTTCCTAAAACAAAAAAGGCCAAGTTATCAAATGGCAAGTGTGCCGCTTCCTTTGATGGGATAGTGTCAGCAGATATGTCTGAAAAAAAAAATCTGGCTTAAACGCGCGGTAATGCGTTTGACATTGACATGCCGGAAATTATGTTGTAGCGTGGATCGCTGGGTGTTGGGCCCTCGGCTGGAGAAGGACGCCATTCTCGATCGGGGACGAATAAGGCGTCGAGCCGACGACCGTTCCTTGGAACTCGATCGTCGCGACGGGGCGTACGCGTCTGCGTCCAGATGTACTTCATCATCTTCTCGGCGTCGGCAAATGAGGTCGCGCGTCCAGAGCTCGGCCAGTTCTCATGTGTGCGCAGGTGTCCTCGCAGTCGTGTGCTTGAGGGAAGCTCGATGGTGCACCGCGAGGCCCGGGACGCGGGGATCGTGCGAGAGATGGCCGGGCAGTCTGTAGTAGGCGGAGGCAGAGCTCCCTGACGTGTTCCTGGTCCTATAAGGGTCGCTGTACCCCTGCGTTGCTGATTGAGTCGAGTCAATCAAAGGAAAGGAAAACTACGGCGTCGTGTTGCCGTGGGCGTCGAATCGCCATTGCCGGTGTTCGAGCTCTTGTCGAGGTCGTGTGCGTGAGCGTTCCTGGGTCCAAAACAATCTGTGCGGCGGAACATACGCGCGCGTGACCTCAACAGACATCCTGCACCGCCGAAGGGATCGGTCGCCGGCGGCCATCCGGGGCCGGGTCGGTCGGCGTTTGATTCCCCGACCAGAGGGGCTGGGGCGGAGGGTGGTCGGTATTTCATTTACCGACCACCCCTCGGGTCAGGACATCCGTCCAATCGAGAACGAACGGCAGGATCCGAGCGGGCGAAAGTGATCTGAAGCCCGCGTGGGTCGAGCGCGGCCGATCAAAACAGCCCGGCCCACTTGTTGATGAGCCCCGACGAAGTGAAATCCCTTGGTGAGAAGTCACGGCCCACCGGACCTTAAGGTCTACTCAGAAGTCAGAACATGAGTAACGCCGGCCATACGCCACCACGCTCCTCGGGCGCCGCCTGGTGCCGCGGTGGACGGCGGGGAGGAGAAGGTAAGCATGCACTGGTGACAGCCTGCTCGCCAAAATTTCTGGAGTTCGCGAGGATTGCTCCGGCGCCGCCAGCAAGTTTCACCGCGTCCCTCTTTCACTTCCCGTCCATTCACGCCGGGGTCGCACAGAACGATCTTCCCGGCAGCCAAGCTGGCTTCCATCCTCTCCCGGCTTCACAGACGCCGTCAAATGAAGAAATCGGGCATTCGGGCTGTTGCTCTTACCGTTTCTTTTTTCTATCAGATGTGCCATTACCATTACTCAGTTTTTCTTCCAGATATAGATATACCTGCTTCTTCCTTCTCTCTTGCAGCTTGTCGGCCCAAAGAAAAGGACTGGGGAAATCAAGTCCCCAAGTTTTCTTTATAATGGCAAGTCTCAAACAAATGCGAACTGTAATGTACCATCCCACCTTTGACCTTATTAGTAGCATTTCTTTTTCAAGATGGAAAAATCGTGAAGGAATGGATCACGAACGCCACAAGAAACCACCGCCATCCATAACGTGATGCGACACTTTAACAAAAGAACTTTCATCGTTGAGCTAGTAAACGGATCAGCCCAACCGATTCAACTAAGAACAACAGTTCAATAGCACAGAGGCAACAGATGTCAAATTCAGAAAAGACTCAAAGGAAGGCATTAGAGAACAGGACGCGCAACATGATTGAATTAAGAGACAAAGCAGAATTCAGCATTTACATTTGATCAGTAACCGATGCATGGCACCAGCTTGTCTCTGTAAGTTTCTCATCACATCAGGTACAAGGAGAATACCAGCTACCCTCATGGCCACTTGTTCCGCGATATAAAATGGACACCAGTGGTTGGACTGACAATGTTCCAAGATTCAGGTTTTGTTAATTCCCCATGCGCTTGTCCTGGAAGGATTCAGGTTTTGCTAACTCTTCATGCACTTTTCCCTGGGAATAACCAAGATTCAGGTCTTCCTAATTCTTCATGCGCTTGTCCCTGGGAGTAACCAAGGCAGTCGAGTCTGTCACATCTTGAAGCTCAAGCATTGACTGGGATCTCATATGAACTGGGTTTAGCTGAGGTGGACGAGGCGCAGGAGGAGAAGCAAAGACATCCATGGCTTTGCTGGGCCTTCTGTGTGAGCGACGAGAGGACGGTTTCTGAGAGACGTAATGTTCATCATCGCTGCCACTGTTGCTTCCTGAGCTGCTTGAGGCAACAGATGATAATGTCATCCTCCTGCAATTTGTGGGGCTGTCGACGATGTCTTCAGGGAATACCTCCTCCTTGTGCTGCAGTTTGCCCCACTTGAAAGTGAATGGAAGAAGACCTTTACGCTTCCTTGGGGATGGGGTTTCTGGCTTTGGAAGATTCTTCTGGGGTGGGGATGGAATTACTGTATCTGGAAGCCGCCCAAAAGATCCAGACTTCCCATTGTAGAACTTGCATACCTCCTTCCTGCCATATGCAAGATCATATTGCTCAGTGAAACATTAGATTGGCAAGACATCGAACATGCCAGGACTCAGTAAAATGAGCGCACAGTTAACAAGCAGACAAAAATAAGTTGCAGAGTCCAAAACAAATACTATCTTAATATTTAATGTTGTAGATCAACAAGTACATTGTAGCTGCTATAAGATACCGAACAAAACCATGTGAAAGAGGAGAGGTGCTGTCCATTTGACCCTGTCCTTATGCTAATCACATGTCGCATGCATCAAATTACATTAATGTCCACATAAACAAATCTCTCCTTCCATTGAGTGAATGTAATTCAAGGTTATAGAAAACCATGAGCATCAAGAGCTAACAAGTAGATCAAGCTACAGAGTTTTCTGTTCTACAACCATAGGTCAAGGATATCTACATACCATTACATATGACAATTCTCAATGTGTTCTACTGTCCTACAGACTTAGCAGCACAAATATTATCAACAATCTGCTCAATCAGATTATTGCATCCAGGTGATTCCACACACAAATCAAGAAGCAATTCATGACATCAAGATATACAAAAGAACAATAGCTTCCAATCAAATAAATTCATATCCTTCAATCAGAATCCAAAACTACTTCAACATCATATTGACTTTTAACCCATAATGACCTATTTGCATACTGCTTGCATTACTTCTTTGATTGCAAGACTTTTATCTGCCACAACTGTAAACATTTGCAATGCCTAACAGATATTTCTTTACTAGCCAACAGAAGAGATTTCATCTTTAATTAATTGTATACATTTGCAATGCATAGCAGATGTTGCCTTACTGGCTAACAGAAGAAACTTCATCATTAACTCTCGCATATGTTTTGGAGATAAAAGTTTCAGTAATATAGGGAGAGGGACAGCACAATACTATCACATAGCATATAGTACTAGGTGTCAATATACAAACATATTACAACAGTTTTTCCACTTAAGTAGGATTCTACCTACAGCAAGCCTAACCACACAAAAAATTAGTAAAACCACAGTGGTATGTAAATAGCAACAGCAAATAGTATCACAATATTTATGCAGCGTTATTCAACCTAGTCCATAGGAATAAACATTCCTATCACATCTAAATATAGATGGTGAAAAATCAATCTCATGGTTACTATAGAAAGTCAGAAACCTTCTAGAATATGACTCATAAAAAATGGCCTTATAGAAGAAGTAGTAGAGTAATTACTGACGGCTACTCTCGTTGAAACCAATTGAAAAACTCCTTAAAAATCATAAACAAACTATCTCATGCTTAACTTTTTAGCATCCCACATGTTGTGCATATCGCCAAGCAATTCAAGGACAAGGTCATGGTTTTCATATTCTTCCATATTATGCCCTCTAAGCAACAAGTACTGAATCGTACACAGCATCTAGTACACTAAATTATTCCAATCCAAATTGTCCCATGTTATTGTCACAATTCACAAATAACTTATTAGCACTATATGAGAGCCAATGACAAAATTCTGGACTTTAGATGCCAACTGAAGTGGAGCTGTTCTAGGACCAACTTTTCCTAAGATAATAGAATCTAGTGTGCCTATTAAATAATGAACGTTATAGTAAGAAAGCCTAATCTTCCAACCACAACTAATGCAAGGCACCACTGATAGTCGCCTAGAATCCTAAATCGTCACAATTTAGCAATCTGATCACTCCGGTCCAGCCAAGAAAGTTATGAAACCGCGAAATTTCGCAGCAAAAGCAACAATCAGCACCAAGAACCGAGCTAGTCCACTCGAATCACTCTGAGATCACCCAGCTTTAAAGTAGAACAAAAAACCTGCACACATTCCCCAACCAAAACCGATCAAGAAACAGTCTGTTTAGCTGCATTCGTCCAGAGAACGCAAGAAATCCCCAACCATTTCCGGGAGAAACGCACGCCCTGGGACCAAGAAGAGCCGCTCGCAGCTACATTGCCTGAATCCCCAACAAGGAGTCGCGAAAAAGAACACACCAAGGTCAATCAAGATCCGTTCTCTGTGGCGAAGCGGGCGCTCACCTGAAGGGCAGTGCCTCCTGGAGCGCGTCCAAGGTGTCGAAGGGCGAGCCCTTGTACGAGCTCTGCACCTCGCTGTCGCCGTCCTCAACCTCCTCGCCGTCCCACTCCCACTTGGCCGCCGCCGCGGGGCTGTCGCTGTCCCGCCCCACCGACGAAGAGCCGCGCCCCGCGGACGCCGGCGGCGAGGCCGAGAAGCCGCAGCGGCCTACGCGGCCGAACCGAGGCCCGCCGCCCAGCCCGCGCCCGCTCTCCAGTGCGATCGACATGGCAGGCGCTCCTCTCGTGGTCACGCCTCACATGCAAAGGGAGCACCCGCCGCCGCCGCTCCTCTTGTTTCTTTCGCTCTCGCTCGCCTTCACACGCGCACGCGCACGCGCACCGAGAGACTAGCGAGTAAAAAGAGCAGGGGAGGAGAGTAGGAGCAGTTTTTTTTAGGAGGCACGGGTTGGGTTCGCGTGGTATTTATGCCCGGAAGAGGCTTTTCCCCGTTCCTTTTCCCCTTTTGTCCTTGAAATTACCAATGTTTATAAAAAAAACAGCAAGATAATATAAATATATAAAAAACAACAATAAATCGGTCACTTTTCGTACCTTTGGAACTTGATTAAGACACTGGTTTCCTATAAACTTGGATTTTGAGGTATGTAGTATCATTGATGAACCATCCTTGAGAGAGGTGATCATTAGCAACAAAGGACAAATAGATTAAGAGACAATCAGATGCAGTGAGGAACCTGACAAAGATACGTGTTGAACGAAGAGACAGAGGTAACATGACGCAGGGGAGGAAGGTCCTCCAAATGAAGAGGATCATGGGGGGCGACAGTGGTGACTGGCAAGAGAGAAATCATGGCAAGGAGAGGTGATCATAAATGCTTAAAATGTACACATAAATGAGATAAAAAATACAAGTAATAAAATACATTTTGGTGCCGTCTGGCTTCTGATCCAGCGTGATTAATTAATTAATTAATCTTTTGAAGTGTGTTTAATGTAACATATACAGTACTACGCAGTATATAAAAGGCATGCATCATTTCCCCCTTATTAGTACTATGATGGTTCTTCTTGTATGCCAAGTTTGGTCTGATGACGAAGGCTCAGTTGAGAGCGGCGAGCATGTGCTGCGTATGACACAGGAGCGTGCAACCGTACGTGTGCGTCGCACCTGATCCCATAATAGCGTGGAAAAGATTGTGGTCCAGTCCAACACCCCACACGGCCGGTTCCCGTCCAACCAGTTCACCCTAACAGCCAACCGAGACCTGCCCCACCAACTGGCGCGACGCTTTGTGCCGAGAACGTTATTGTCCTCGTCTTGATCGAAACCACTCATCACTCGTCCAGTACGAAACTCGGGAAAAGAAGAGGCACTCCGAAAGCCTCACGTGCAATCTTTCTTCTTAAATCAAAAGGGGAGAAAAACAAGCAAACAGAAGTAGTCGATTGTAAGTCAATAGATTTGTTCATTTGAATCCTCAATATAGTACTTTGAACAGGGATAATGATACACCTAATAATGAACAGAACAAATCAATTAGCAGTCGGAGGAAACAAGATGGAGCTATAGTATTTGGCAAGTTGAGAGCCAGCCAGCAGCAGCGAGCGAGCGAGCGATCCATCCATCCATCCATAGTCTGATAGTCTGATATAGTACGGAGTAGTAGTCAGTGCGTCGCGATGAGGTTGGCGCCGCGGATGGCGAGCGCGGCGAGCGGTCCGATTGCGAGCGAGTTGATGTAGGTGCATGGCTCGGTGTAGGACGAGTTGGCCCGCTTGTCGACGAAGTTGTCGTTCTTGTCTGGGCCGCCCATGACCGCGCCGGTGAGCTCGTTCGGGTTAGGCCGGTCGGGCGCGAACCACTCGCCGAAGCTCATCCCGCAGTTGACGTCGTACCCGGGCGGCAGCACGGGCGTGGACGCGCCGCGGTGGTGCGGCTGCGTGGGCGAGTTGGCGCCGAAGCCCACCACGTAGGACTGGCCTCGCGGGTTAGCGCCCAGGAGGTAGTCCATCTGCTGTCGCGCGAACTCCCTTAGCCGGGCCGGGCTGACCGGCGTGTTCCCGCACAGCACGTGCTGGCCCGTGCGCAGCAGCACGTCGCTGTAGGCGACGAAGAGGAAGGCCGTGCTGGTGACGTACTGCGTGTTGGCGCCGTCACGGAGGTGGATCATGCCGCCCGGGGTGATGAACACCTGCGTGTTGTCAGTATGCGTGAGGTGGATTAATTAGGACCTTATTATGTAATAAGCTGGTAACCCCAGCACCAACTCTCTTTATTTTGGCTTCCTGATGAAAGCCGAGTAAAATCTCCTCTTCCAAAAAAAAAAAAAAAAGAAAGAAACACCTGGTGGAACGCCGTGTCGGGGAGCACGGCGCACACGTAGTTGTCGGCCTGGGTCTTGAAGCTCTGCGCGCCGCCGCTGGAGGTCATGTTGAACTCGGCAAGGAGCACCTGCGCGCCAGGGTACTTGAGGTCCCAGCTGAACTCGGCCACACTGGACGAGATGGCCTCATGGGAGATGAAGTCCGCGTACACCTGACGCTTCGTCGCCATGTACAGCCACGTCGCAGCCCACAGAAGCTCGTCATTGAACCCGGAGTAGGAGCAGTAGAAGGGGCACTCGCCGTCGTAGCTGCCGCGGTGGTTCTTGGCGAACAGGAACAGCATCTTGGCCTTGTTGAGCAGGCTGCGAGAGTACTTCTTGTCGTGGCCCCGGAACACCATGGACGAGGCGGCCATGGCGGCGGCGGTCTCGGCGGCGATCTCCGTCCCGGGCGTCTTCTCGTTGATCTCGTACAGCGTGCGCGGCGACTTCATGTTCTCTGGCCGCACCCAGCACTGGTGGTCCAGGTTCGGGTCGCCCACCTGATCATCATCCACAACCGAACCAACGACGGGGGCATCAGATCGAGTTCAACAAAAAAAGATTGAGGACAAAACAAACAAAACATGCATGCCATTATTATTCCTATCACCTGCACCCACAGCTTGTTCTTCCTCGTGGCGCATTTGAGCAAGTAATCGGTGCCCCACTTGATCGCCGCGTGCACGTTGTCCAGCTCCCCGGCCGCCTGCAGCTCCGGCTTGAACGACAGCGCAGTCCACGCGAGCGTAGTCACCGTGAACGCCAGGGGGAGCCCGTACTTGACGTTGTCGCCGGCGTCGTAGTATCCACCGGTGAGATCTACCTGTTGTTCCATTGCCCACACACGTTAAGCTCTGCCAGTTGCAATCTGCATGCGTCCTAATAGTTTCAATCAATTTATTTCCCCCCTTTTTTTCTGCAATGTCCATTCATTCAGCATTACTATTGATCATTATTTCAGTAGGCTGAATTTCAGTTTCACATCTGCATTATGCGTGAAGGAATCTGCATGCTTGACCATTCCTAATCCTAGCTATCAACACACAAAAACTAACGAAGAAATGGAGAAAGAAGAAGAGAAACGATCAATACATTTGAGAGCTTGCCGTCGTCGAGCGCGGAGTCGCCGCGCCACTTGATGCGGTTGTTCGGCGGCAGCTTCCCGGATCGCTGCGCCTCGAGGAACATGATCGACTTGGTCAGCGCGTCCTTGTAGTTGAAGCCTCCTGCCAGCGCCGGCCGCATGGCGTCGCCGGCGAGCACCAGAGCCACGAGGGCCAAGGCGACGTGGGCGCGCATCGTCCCGTGCTTCATGGCGCGCATGGCGTGCGGTGCGAGAGGCGCGCCCGGGGGAATATGGAGACACAGGGACATGGAGCCGAGGGAAAAGGAAGGGATGCGCTTTTATTCAGGAGGCAAAACGAGGCTGTTGCAAGGTGTTCGGCCCAGAATGTTTCGGTCCCCAGGTCAGGAGAGGTCTTTCAACTGTCAATGCATGGATTCCCTCAAAAAAAAAAAAAAATGTCAATGCATGGATGACAAAAAAACCAGCAGCTGTGATGGTTTCACGGTTACACCACCTGCTGGTTTTGGTGTGTTTGTTCATACTGACACTGGCAGGCAGGCGTATGTGGGATGCAGACTAGGTGAACATTTGTATGTGAGATCAGGGAGTAAAATCTTCACATGATGGCAACGTTAATGCGTCGTGAACTGTAAACAGTTTCCATTTTTCATGCTTATTACTGCCCTCACTAATATAACTCGAGTTTGACTGCAAAATGTGTTATGCATGGTGACAATTTAATGCCATGCAGAGACAGCCATGTAGTCTGTTGCTGTCAACAACCACTCGCTCGTTAAAACTGCTGCCCACCGTTTTCACGTCAAGCCCTGTCACGGTGCTTGGCGTGGCGTTGTAGGCTTCTAGCATGGTGCATTTCGACCCAAGACATGCTCATAGTCACGACTCGTGCAGTCATGCCCCGTTTCTGATCTCTGGCTTAATAATCTTCTGTTAGCAATGAACTGGCTTAGTGAACCTTTTACCTTTTTTGCCCGTTTGTAGAAACTCGCATGAACTTATGTTGGAGAACATGAGACTTTGCCGGAAGAGAGATGACGATCTGTCACAGATAGGATCATACGAGAAAAATAGAACATTCTGAAAAAGATGATCCAAATGGGACGAATGGTCGCAAAGCGGCGCCTATCAGTCTATTTTTCCTATACTTAACAAAATAGGAAAATTCACTGACCGAAGTATATAAAAAGGACTCCGTTTCGGCAACCAAAACTGCGGGATAGCGTGCGACTACGCCCGAGTATGACAGTAACGCAAGAGAATTATCCGGAGCGTGTCAGCAACGCTAGAGATTTTCGTGCAGCCAACTCGCTGTAGTATGTTTGTAGTAACTTGTGTCCTCAAATTCCCAGTCACATCAGACGTACACGCAAGGAACCCCCTCTATGGATCTCATGAGCAGTGACACACGCCACATAACATTCAGTTTTGCTAAATGGGAATAGGCAAATCAGTGAAAAATTAAAACCATAAATGTAAAAAGAGAGAAGGTAAGCTGCGATCCTTCATTTGTTTTCTGAGGGCGAGAAGCATTTTGTGACAATTCTTAACTGGAGTCATTGTACATGATACAGTGGCTATGAAACGGCGAAATGCCAAACCATATGAAAAGCACGGAGGCATCTGCCCAGAAGGATTCTAATCTACGTTTGTGTTTTTTTATAGTTTACAAGTTACATATCTGTCACTATACATACAACTGATCTTATCCTGGTTTCCTGTCTACATATGCTCCTCTACCCTAGTGTCAATGAATGAAATAATTCCAACCTGTCTTCTGTTTGGTTCTCCTTTGTCCTTAGCATCTTCTTATGAGTCCAGCCACATTCTGTGCAATGTCTTGTTTGGTCTCCACAGAAACAGGCGGGTCACCAATATACATATCGAAGAAAGCCTCTGTCATAGAACAAAACTTAGTAACGAGCATAGCTCAGTACTTTGCTTTCTATAAAATTTTTTTATTTATATTTCTTGGACAAACTTAAATTTCTTTGATGTACTTTTCTACCCCTTTATAAATGAAAATTGCACTGTGGGAACTCCCCCACAGTTTTGAAGTCATAGCTCAAGCAACTTTTGGGCACACATAGTTAATGATCTTCAACTCCACAGAAAAAATAGAAATCAAAATAGGTGCATAATGGTGGTATCTTGACTTACTGCAAAGATCTTTGCTCTGGACAGTGCCAATCTGTTTGCCATCAACTGCACATGGATATTCTTTGTCAAGACATTGTAATGAAAACAGGGAGAAGAAAAGGGTTAAAAAAAAAAGCATACTGAAAGAAAAGCCCAAATTGTACTTACTTTCAGTTATCAGGTGGCCATCAGATGTTTGCCGGAAATCAATCTTTGTACCCTGCAGTTGTATCGACTTTTAACAGCTCATCCAGAAATACCAAGTTATGTAGACCAGATGTAGCAATATGGAAACTTACGGCAGGTATATGAATGTCTTCAGTGAAATATGAACCAAATGTCTTCAAGCAATGATAATCAGTACTAGGATTCATCTGGTTCAAGAAAATGTACAAAAAACATCAGTTAAAATCTATTTGGAAAGCAATAAATAAATAATTTTTGAATGAGAAATGAATACCTTCTGCAATCGGAAGCACAGAGACTTCTCAAATGCACTGAAAGTATGTTACAACAAATGATTAACTTTGATCTCGCATCAATTATTTTGAACCAAATATAAAGGTATAGATGTATCATTGTCAGCAATTAAAATAACTTACTCTCGAACTGTGCTGATGCTGAGGCCATTGTAGCTTACAACTAGCCTGACTGTCATGTCAATATTTTCCCTGCACAAGGATTGTAATTTTATTAGCATCAGAGGCAAATGGGTGAAAATGAAGGTCATCATTGCAGCCTCAGATTAAAAATAAAAATCTTTTTAGAGGATTAAAAGGCCAGAAATACATAGTCCTATAAATAATATTAGACATGTGGAGGATAAACAAATACAGAAAATCATCTATATGTAGCACATATGTTTATTGGGGATCCATGAACTCAGTAGTTTACTCAAAGAGAACGAGCTCACACAGTTTTACATGTATTGAGACCATGCAAGGGCCAGAACTTGGTGAGGAACTGTAATGAAAGAATTTTGCAAACACAAGGGATAGAGAAAGCATTGCACACCTCAGAAGGTCTTCATAGAAATCTGGGTGATCCTTCAGGTTAGCATCTGGGATCGAAGCATACTTCGGGCCCAGCTTCTTGCAAACAGAATCTGGCTGTATATCTGAGAGTATGTCAATAAAACATTAGAGCATCTCCAATAGAATTGCTAAAACTGGAGACCTAAAATTTGTTTTAGGTACAGGAGAGAGAAGATATAGGTATTCATTCTGTGCTGCTCTCCAGTAGAGTTGCTAAAACAGGATACCTATACCTAAATTAGAAAGGAACAGCACTAAGCAGTATCTACCTGTCAGCAGTTCATAAAAGCAGAAAAATGGAAATTTTTTACTTTTACTCACATAATCCAAAGGCATAAAGATTCAGATTCTTGACCCTCATTATTCGCATGCTTCTGAAACCCATCCCAACAAGCACCTATCAATTGAACATCAATTGCAAGTATCAAATGGAGTGGCCACAACCTAGAAAGTTTCAGCAACAACAAGAAGAAGAAGAACAAGCCTTTGTCCCAAGTAAATTGGATGGAACCCACATGAGCTTAGCAAGAAAAGTTAAAAGGATAAAAAAAGGAAAGCATAAACAAAAGCAATAGAGTAGAGTTTAACATGGGGATACAAAAAGGAAAAAAGTATGGAAGAGTTAAAGAAAATTAACCTCTGCAGTCATATTAGAGTTGTCCTCAAGAAGTGTAGGGAACTTGATCCCAGTTTTCGGTTCCGTTGCATCTTCTGACAAGCTGCTTCTTGGCACAGCAACACAAGCACAACCTTGACGTTTTTCATCCAAATAAGGTTGATCTACAGGTTCTCGGATATGTCCAACATCTTTTCCTAATGCCATTGACTCAGCAAGCATCTTCGGAGATCTTAGCATGAATGAAATAAACAGTCAACATGGCAAAAGTAATAAGACTTTTTGTGTGTGGAAAAGGTAAGCTCTATGAACCCAAGAAAACAGAATGTGACAAATTCATACATGTTTTCAAATGGTGGTATAACAGTAGCAGCAGCTAGCATAAGAACATTGCAAGCATGGCGCTCCTCCACCTCATTCCACAATCTTCCAAGAGTTGCACTTGCAAGCCTTGCTAGAAGAACCTGTATAGCATGCTCTTCTCTTCCTTGCGAACCAAATCGCAATCCAGGAAAATGCTGCAGGCAAGATGTCACTTGCTTTATATGTGACCGGCAAGCTCTTGAGCTTGAGCCTGCAACAGATGACAGCTTGTGGAGCAAATTGGGATTGGAAGCTCTAGAAAACCAGAAATAGAAAGCTCCAGCAAACTTGTTGAAGCAGCTGAATGCTTCCTGAACTGCTCCATTTCCAGTAGCACATATATGCCTTGGATGTTGAAAGGAACACTGAACTAAGTTTCCAACTTGTGATATCAATCCTATCCCAATATCATGGGATATTGGAGAGTCTATTGGGAGCTTATGGAGGTAACCTCCACCTCCATGTTGGTCAAGCTTGGAGAAAATTGACAAGTCAGGTTTCATCGTGAAGGCACTTGTTAATAAACTATGGTAACACTAGATGTCCTTTAAACTGTTGCTGAGTATATCCGGTGGAAATCTTGGTGAAACTGTCAATCAGAACAAAAAACTAGATCAGAACACACAGTGATAACAACATATAAATTACATGCGTGCCCACAACAAAAAATTCATGCCAGCATGTTCTAACCAATGACTTCAAAAATATCCAGATCAGCTCACAGAGTGAATGTAATACTGAAAACAGTCATATCAAAATAGCGTTTAAAGCTTCCCAAAGTAGTGACCCCATAATTTCACATAAATACTACTGAAAACTCACGCATTAGTGCTGAAACTTCCTCCAGGACCA
The DNA here is from genome assembly GCA_030378355.1 of Eleusine indica. Classification (NCBI taxonomy): domain Eukaryota; kingdom Viridiplantae; phylum Streptophyta; class Magnoliopsida; order Poales; family Poaceae; genus Eleusine; species Eleusine indica. Next base: position 2,368,490 of record CM059495.1, read on the forward strand.
AATCAGGCAAAAAGTGAAGAAGCATGTTCTGATGATTCTGGTGGATCAAAATCCAACATCACAGGACAAGTTCCACCAATCCTCTGTAGATTATAACAGAACTCCACAAACTCCCTTATCAAAAATACACATGTTCACCATGATGTCCAGATTTCCGTCGCATGCACTCAGACGCCTATCCCAATTTCCCCCACTATCACCTCGAAGCACCAACTAAATCCTCCCCACCTTCCCCTCACACACCCGCCAACAGATCACCCACCACGACCACCCACATTCGTTGCAGAACCGTGATTCCTCGAATGTAAAAGCTCAGAACAGAGATGCCGAACCTGTCCCAGACGCCCCTACGGATCGCGCGGTGGAGTGGAACCGTGGCCGATGTGACCGCCGCACGAGACTATGCCTAGGGTTGCGTGGCTTCCTGCGCCGGGCAGCGTTGCGTGGTAGCGCTTCCTCCTTCGGATTCAGGCGGTCGGAGGAAGGCGAGAATCCAAAGTCCGGGAGAATGGGGGAGGCGGTGGTGAAGCCAGGCCGGATGATGGAAGCAAGCGGGCGGGTGACGGTTTCGTGTTAAAAAGCTCGCGGCCTCCCAGCGCGCCGGTTCGACGCTCCGTCCGTGCGACGGTGCGAGCCGAACAACACGTGCGCTCTTATTATCCTGCTTTCCACCGTCCGCTCTGATTTATCACGGCTTTTAAACTGGGCAATAATTACGCAGTCCTTTTTTGCGAGAAAAAAGAAAGAAAGAGAGAAAGTTACTCTAGCCGCTCGGGGTGCAAATTGACCAAATTGTTGGGCGACGCGCATGTAAATCGGGGAATCACGGAATGGATATGCCGCCGCGGTGGTGGGAAGTTGCTTGACCTGGGTCGTCGATCCGACGGATTCCAGGAATCGTCCGGCCGGGGATGCTCTCGGCGCCGGCCACGGAACGGGACGTTGACGCACGCCCTCCGCCAGCGGCCAGACACCTACCCACCCTTTTTCCAACCGTGTCTCTATAAAATCGAAGTGTAACTTTCAACCGTTTCATGTTCCCGGTCAAATCTACGAGTAATTAATCGGAGCACTGAGAGAAGGGATCTAATACGTCAACACCTGATGTAACCGTACCAAAGCTTATAACTTTAGAAAAGCACAGCAGACTCCACTGAGAGGGCTCTATCAAGATCAACCATGAAAGAAATGTTTAGATTTGGTCCACAAGGCAATGACTCGGCCAACCTAGAACAGTCTCTCTTGCGCTGGTGTCCGCCGGTGGTGTGGGGGCACCGGCAAACTGACTGAACACCATGCATGTCGAAGCGTACGTCCCCACCCTGTTGCCACGTTACCCGCATCAGCTCGCGTATCTTCTTGGTCGCAGGACGCGTGCATGCCCATTTCTCGGGCCGGCCGACCACGGATTCACGCACCGCGTTCACGTCTTCCTATACAGTAACAGTATGGGTTTTACGTTCTCGGTAGCCTGGCCAGCATAACCAGTGGCCGGTGTTACCAGGCGTAGTCGTCGTCGTAGCACCAGCCAATCGCTCCCGAAGAAATGATATACTAGCATTGTGGCGGCACCGGCCCGAGCGGCGCGAAAACAGTGAAAGCGATGGTGCGAGTGTTGACAGGTCGTGTTGGTTGCTTGCTGCCCACATGGATTGCTCGCTCACCATCTCGCAGTGCCACATGCCTACCAACTTTGCAAAAAGCTACGACCGATATGATGCGCATATATATGATACGATCTCCGCTCCTGCACGGACCAAATTGGAAAGCTAAGAAAAGATGCAATGGACCGATATGATGGGGCATGAAATTGTGGCGTTCTATACTTCTATGGTTCGGATTAAATGCAATTTAAAGAGCAGCGTAAATTTGCCTTTCACCACAACTTATTTTATTTTAAATGCTTCGCAATCTCTTGCAAAGGGTGAAATAAGAATATTCTTGCGAAGGGCGTGGACCACGGTATTTGGCCATTTTGCTGGCTCCATTCATTTGATGTGCCTGCCTGAATTCGAAGTTTCAGATGTATTCCCTCCGCCTCAAAATAATTAACGTTTTAAATTTAGGTACGAGAATTAAGAAAAAGTATAAAAGATAGATGTATAGAAAACGAGGAGAGAGATAGAGATAGTGATGTATTAAAAAGAGAGAAAGTTACATCGAAAAGTAAGAATGACAATTATTTTAGAATAAATAGAGTTAACTAAAGTGTCAAATATTTTGGAACGGACGAAGTACGAGTAGAAGAGAGCCCACGAGTTGTATGGTTTTCATTTCTCAGATAGTAAGGGCAACGTTCAATGAACCTGGTCCAAAATCCTGAAAAGCGGGAAGGTGGAACGAGCATACTTACAAAATCGCAGAATCGGTCGAGTTCATTGATTTGGGGAACTTACCTGGTGCTCCAGTGAGCTTACGAATGGTCCAAAAAGTTTCAGAGGTGAGCCATCAACCCATTGGCAACGATTCAGAGGTGAGAAAAGAATGTCCCCACATGCCACAACGAACTAATCTTAGAGAAGGATTTGTTACTATGCTGGCATGCTTCATGATTTGCCTCAAAAACTTCCAACAAGGAGAGTGCAGCGCATCAGGTTATAAGATATTACTAACAGTATAAAATACTCAACAATACAGGGTTTGTAAAGGAAAATATTTGCTGCCGCCAGGGTGCCATATCACAAGTGGATCAAACGTAAGTTCAGTGTAAGGATGCAATACCAAGGCCTTCAAGAATAATCAATCAATTACAAAGAATATGAAAGCAGTTTTACTTTCCATAATGCCACCAGAGTTGGTGGGAGGGAACAACGTTTGATCATACAAGCTGTAAATTACACATTGGTACAACAATACAAAGGATACACCAACAATGGTAAACGTTACTCTAGCAGGAATATTGTGGATCAGATCTACTTATTGCTGGTAACAAATTGAATTGCCTACTGATAATGCTGGTACTCATGTAAGCCAAAAATTTTCTTCTATATAAAGGATTCATAATCACAAATATGTAGTCACACTTGAACAGCACCTGCAAAAGGTAATAGGAAGATTTAATGAGTATCTCATGGCACCATGAACAAAATCATATTATTAAGGCAAAGCACATAATCGAGGCCTCGAGGGTATACCTATGGCATCATGTATTATCCTTACGGTGTCCCTCAGTTCTTTATTCAGTCTGATGGAAAATAATAAAATGTGATGAGAAAACATATTGATAATGCATACATTTGTGTGGCATTTTGTCATATGCAAACATAATGGACAAAATAATATTGCAAATTGCAAGAAGAAAAAATCTACCCAGAGGGAAGCAGGAGTTTGAAAATTCATCCAAAAGGGCTACATGTGCAAAAAGAACAGACAAAAAACATGCACAACCAATAAGTTACCTTTGGAGCATATGGGGCAAAAATAGCTTTAACATCTTCAAAAACCTCAGGAATTGGTTTTGCAGCATCGATCTGAACAAATGACAAGTTAGAATAGGCAAAGATAGTACCTAATTCCAAAGAAGTACCAGCAATTATTTAGTGTGCAAACAAAATGATGGTCATTAACTCAAAAGAACCACTACTACCTCTATCTCGCCATTGAAATACAGTATTTGTAATCATATATTTATGCTGATGCGTATCTTATTCCAATGTGTGCTTCAAAGTAAAAAAGAGTGCATCAATACCTTTTTAACCTTGTCCTTTGAGTTGTAGTGCTCAATGACAGGCAAACTTGATTCAACAAAAACTTTGAATCTTTTCCTGATAGTTTCGATGTTATCATCAACTCTTCCCTGCAACAGAGTAAGAAATGTTAAAAACAAGAACTAGTGACTCGTCCATAAAAAAAAGATGGTTAATGACAAAGCAAAACCTGATTGCGCCCAAGAAGGCGTCTTTCCATCTCTTCCTCAGAACAATCAAAGAATAGCACAAAAGCCGGAGAGATTTTTGTCTGAAACAATGATATCAAAATCAATTAACAGTCGAGTACATTTATACAAGACACAAATGAAGAGCATAGAACCTGCCTTTATCTAAATACATAAATGGATGGACATAGAATTCGTTGAACTATAACAAGTTCTGGATAGAACCACAGTTTGTGCACGAAAAAAGGGCCTTACGACATTCTCAAATGCAGCACGGTTCTCTTCATTCCTTGGAAATCCATCAATCAGGAATTTGTCATTTTCATTTTTTATCATGGCCTCCTGCAACAGCTTTATTGTGACCTCTGAGGGAACAATCTTTCCCTCCTTTATCATGTTTTCAATCATGGTTCTGTGAAATATTAACAAAATTATGAATATATCGATATGTAATGTAAAATCAATAAGTCAACAAGACAAATCTAAGTGTTGCAAAAATCTTGTTCAAAAGGGAAAAAGAAATTAAAAGGTAAAACAGTTGACATTCTTATGAGGGAAACAACGATACCCATTCTCAGAACCAGACTTGATTTCTGCACGCAAAAGATCTCCAGCACTAAGATGGGTGAATCCAAAGTGCTCCACAATGTTGGCACACTGCGTGCCTTTTCCACTTCCAGGACCGCCTGTGCATAAATTCTTGGTCAGAAACAAAATGAAAAGACATCTTGCACTACTCATTTTCATTTTTTCCAAATTGTTGTAAGCTCATTACATCCTACAAGATACGACATACCATAATTACCAAACATAACAGCTAAGGATAGAGCAGCTACCTAGAACAAATACAACTGTAACTTTCTTGCCACCCAACATGTTGTCAGTGACCTGCACATAGAGCACATTTCCAAGATGAACCACAGTTTTAGTATAGCACTATTCTATGAAGGAAATTTCCATAGCGACATTATGCAGAAAACATAAGTTATGACTCATGCAGGAATGTTGATGCTGAGAAAATAAATGCTGAGCATTGTCAATGAATTTAGGCTTTACATCAGTATGAGTGATTAATCTAATATGAACAGCATCAGTGGCTTCAAATGATGAAACATACCTCCTGAGCGGCAATTTCTGTAGCATCCATAACTGTGCCCATAGCTCAGAGTTACTCTGTAGTTCAGTTTTAACAAGTAATTATAAGGATATTTGCATGGAAAAGTCTGAGCTTTACATAAGGCAAATGCAAAAGGCATTATCAAGACTTAAAGAGCAAAAACAATAGTTTTTATCTATTGAGAACAGGCAATGTGACATACTTGGGATATCCAATAGTATTGACTAGGCTGTAAGGACAGGACAACTTTAAACCTTCTACTGATCGTCTTATTCTTCCAGGTTCACACCATCACATGGTGTATATGCAGTATTGAGTTTTCAAAAGAAAACCATTCAACATTTATGCATACTTATCATACACATCAATGAAGAAGGCGTCCTAAACACGACCAAACTATATGACATGTCTTCCCTCCCCATTTTGTCCTCTGACTACTATGCAAACAAACAGATCACTGATCCAACTCCCTGATCCCGCCAGTTTTATCTTATATTGAGATATTCCCGCCACAAAATTGGCACCAGGAAACGAAACGCGACAAAGATCACAACAACTAAGCACCTGACCCACCTTCCAAGAATGGAATTACGAACTTCCTACAACCAACCACCCCCTAGATCCGGCTGGTTGGGCACAATCCCATGATCCCTCATCTTCATATATGCTACCTATACCGCAAAATCAATCCATTCGAGACGAGAGATCCCTCCCCTCACTCGACAAACAAGAGCAACCAAGATTCCACCCGCAGAAAGAAGTTCAAAACAATCAAGCAACAATTCACGAGGGCAGATCCGAGGGTCAAGCATACGGGAGAATGGTCACGAGGTCCGTACCTTAAGAGGGGCACGCGAGATCTGGGAGCACGGCGAGGGAAGCGGCGTGGAACGAATCTGCGCTAGTCGCTAGGCGCGTGTGCTTCGGGGCGGGGGAGAGCGGGAGGTGGCCGTTATTAATACGCGCGCGCGCGGGTTTTCGGGTCCGGGTGAGCTGGTTGGTGGAGGATCCAGGAACGTGGTGACTGGTCGGTGGCGGTGACCGGAGGCGTCGGCGCGGAGGGGGGAGGCCGGAGGCGGGACGCGGGAGTGAAGCTTCGCCTTCCGAGCAATTGGAGGGAGGCGAGAAGGAAAAGTGACACGTTTCGTGATTTGTACGACTGCCAGTGGGCCCATTTCAAACAGATTTGTTGTCCATATAAGAATTCTAGCCAGGCTAAAACTTTTGGATCACGCAAAAAATTACTCCAAAAACTTGTATTATCAAATAACTCAACTTTGGTGTCATTTCAACTGATACTCCCTTCAAATATTCCTGACAATCCATACAGTTCAGATACCATAGTTCATCTTCTTCTTGTTCTGGTTACCATATGTTAACATTTGTTGTGCTAATGCAAGCAGTCCCCCTTTTTTTTTGTTAGGAAAAACAGGTGCTTTGATTTTAGGCCTGGTCGCCTTGCCAAACTAAATTCATGACATTTTGCCAAATATTAGGTATTTGTTGACTCGGTGATCCTTTCTTCCTTTTATTCCGAGCGGATCTCGTACTCTTGATTTCTTACCATGCACTCATTGCGTAAAGCGAAGACATGTTGTCACAATCACATAACCACTGAAGGGTCCTAAATCGTTTAATACTCTAACTCACATTTTGCAAGTCCATTAGCGGGGATATGGTGGGAGAATATTAGCTAAAATATTCTCAAGGAGATTCCTCAGTTGCTGACTTTCTGTAATGACTTGTCACTGATAGCTTTATCATTCGACCAGGGTGGCAAATGTAACCAGCAACTGGCGAGTATCAATTCTCCCAGTACCAAAACTATACTAGTACCACATAGTAGTAAGTAGATAGGCGAAAGATTTCCAGGTCTCTGGTTAATTTCGCTATCGTGGCCACCTTCGACTTTCACCACGTCATTTTGGTTCACCGTCTTCGTTTTCTACGGCAGTAGCTTTTTCCTTTCTCACTCGTGCGTTTCCTGTCCGGCCCATGTGCGGCCCTGTCTTTCCTGCCCTGTGGTTCGTTTCGCGAACAGCCCAGGCCATGCACATGCTTCGCTCTGGTGAACACAACCTGCCACGTCGCACAAACAGCACACAGAATTATGAAAAAAAATAATACAAAAGACCACTGCAAAGAAAACAAATCAGGCGCACAGCTTAAAAGATCCCTCATCAGCGCGGCGAAGCGCGCGACCTTGCCTAGTACTAGTATACACATAAAAGAAGCGGCCTGTTCAGCGGGTGTTCTCCTGGAGTCCAATTCTATTTGGTAACTTGAATGGTCTAAGCATACGGTCAACATCTTGTCATCACCATGGGCTGCGGCGAAGACGCGTGGTTCTTTAGACCTGGTCGTTGCAAATTCATCCTTTGTCACTATTCATGAGACAAACAACCGCAGTAATATTTCTTTGACCACAGTAATCCCATGCTCCAGTCCATAGTCAAACGCATTAATATTTCGTTTTCTTTTTCATGCGTAGGCGTCATTGAAAAATCATGCGCGGATCTTGTACTCATCCATATCGAGTCTTTCTATACAAAAACATGTGCCAATCTTCTGAATTTCAATATTTCACATATGATTAGCTTGAGTCAGCTGTCATGAGAAAATTGCGGAACCAGCGAAAATACACCAAAGATCTATCTATCTATTCCTAAAACAAAGGAAATCAAGTCTCTTGCTCTTTATACAAATGGCCTCTAAATTTTGCAATATTCTTCCGCAGTTCAATGTTTGACACACGCTCTGCCTCCAGCGCTCGTTCAAGCTGTAAAATGTACCCAAAGCTGTAAGTGTACACATGTCAACGACTATAAAGCTAAACTGATACAAACCACAATGGGTACTTCACACGATTACCTTTGCTGCTCGAGCACTCCATTCACCAAGAATAGCTCTGAGTCTGTCGTTTTCTTCAATATACTGCATTTAATATGTTCAATAACCCACCAATCAATAATTTCAAAGCAAATATTAGAAATCAATCTGACACCACTGTGGATCCTTTGATTGCTAAATAACACACCTGATTGTTGCTCACACGAATACGCTGTATCTCTGAGTCCTTTTCATCAATCAAACCACGGGCAAGTTGAAGTTCGGAGTGCACTTGATTCATCTGCAAATTTCATGAGAAAGATTAATTAACAATTTCTGATCATGACATTTTCACTAGTCACTCTCAGTATCGAGAGACACTTAAGTGAAAATTTCAACTTGAACGTAGATAGAATTAAACAAACTGTCATTGGACATGTCAATGAACATGTGCATCTTAAGAAGCATGTTGCTTGGCAGCTAAAAGTACTTAATGTACTCTACATACATATATTAGAATAGTTGTTGTGATAACGTAGGGAGAGATACATAATGTTAAGATCTTTAGAAAGTAGATAGAAACCTTCATTCCCAGTTTACAAAACATGGCCTCATCTAAAATATATTTCAACCCAAACCACAAGGTATACGTAATTTGTACATTGTTTTATATGGAAAATAGAGTAAAATATGTTTCAGGACATATAGTTACCTCAGCTGTGAGTGCTCGAAGTTCTTGATCGCGAGATGCTAAAAGATGAGCCAGATCAACCTGAAGAAATTAAAGGTAGTCCACTATTTTATAAATATAACATGGAACTATTTTATCTAAATCTGAAGGCATGGAAGTTCTAAAAAATAGATGCAGCATTATCAGTGTTGTAATGCATATACACAGGGGACGAATACCTGAGGACTGATCCCAGCATCAGTTCTCTGGTATTTGCTTAAGCATTCTTGCAAGCGGAGCACCTTCCAAGAAACAAACAATTGGTCAATCAACAAAAATGAAGAATCTCCTGTATCTTTGTGGTTTCATCGAAAGAAACTGGGGTTACCCTGAGCTTGCAGTGTTATGTAAAATTAAAATAATAACATGATTAATTCGATCTTAGAGTTTCTGTATATCCCAAACTTCGTCCTGTTCCTCCTTCCATGAAGTACTAAAGTTAGTCTACTTGCTCCTCTGCTTGTTTTGATTCAATACTAATCATTGCAGTCTAAATATTATAATTATAGAAGTGCAGATTCCAGCATCGTAGTATTCTTAAACTATTTTGGAGTAATGTATAGAAAAGATACATGGAAATTTAGTAATAAGTTATAAAATATTGCAATTCCCAACAGGAATCATCTTTCGAGTACCTCCTCGCTCAGATAATGAATATTCTCCCGCTGGTACTGAAGTAATGCCATCTGCTGGTCAGAAAGACGGCCATCATAATATCTGGAGACAGCAGGGGGAAATAACATGAGCCAGTCAGTTTTATGGGTATTATTTCAAGTGAACTACTCAACAACATATGCTTATGGTTGTCACAATTTTGAAGTAAAGATTTTCCAGCCAGACATTAGTTCAAACCATTCTCATACATTTCTGATGGACATGGGCAAGATTACCATTCTTGCTAAAAAAACATTACAACCTATAAAAAATAGAAATTATTTTGTGTGCAGAGAAATTAATAAGTTAAACACTTGTTAAGTTCAAATATAGGGCATAAACATTTGGAATGCCCCAATTACTGTTGTACCTTCTATCTTCCGAGGTGCTAGATGGCTGGAGTGCTGAATATAATGAACGCAAAATATCAGGCTGCCCATCCAACGAGTTGTATTTGTGGATGTGCCCTGTAAGAACAAAGTGTACACATGTCACACATTCAGAGCCTGAAACATGCATTTTCTAAAGTAGCAAACACAGGTGACAACTAAAAACTGACATACGTATAGCAACCAAAAATGCAAACCACATACATATTATTGGATATGAAGATAATATAGACATAAACTTACATATGTACAAACTCATAAAACATCCAGCACATGCAACTTCAATGACAATAGAGATCCTGCATTGATGCAATTGGAGTTAAGAAAACAAAAATGGGAATGGATATAGCAAACAGTTTCATGTCATGTGTGCAAGTTAAATTAAACGCACTATCATTAGACGGTTTCAACTTTTGAGGTTCCCTGAGTTTAGGCCAAAAATACAGCACTGACTAAGTAGAGCAGGTAAAAGAAAACAGAAAAAATCAGTAGCAGTACACATTATGGCATTGATAACTGAGATAAAAGCCATCACTTGTAGGCTTGGAGCTTTCTTCCATCTTAACATGACAACAACAACATGCTGAGCTTATACGAACATTTCATATGCTTTTTAAGAAAACAACCAAAACTCCACAATTTGAACAATATAAATCTAGAGACTTAAAAGGCCTTATAACTTCTTTGATGAATACATACATTTAACTTTACCGAGCAGCATAAAAAAATCAAACAGTTGAAATGAAAGATAAAACTGCAAGATGCACCTTAGCAGCAAAGAAATTGATAATATATGTAAAAGAGGCTGCCAGACCATGATTAAAAGCATCAAAGCAGTGCCTGTGAAAACAATAAACATAAATTAATGGTCATTTAACACTTTGTGAACAAATTAAAGGCATGGAAAAACAAAATAAACACTAGCGTTGATCAGAATATAATTTATTTATCATAAAAAGGTCCTTAAATTAGCAACAAAAATATTAAAAATTAGAACTGCACTCCAGAGATAGAACCAATCGAGTACATATAGGTATCAAATTAAACAAATGACAGCCTATATTTGCATCAAAATAAAGTTGAAGTTCATAGCATCGAACTGCAACCAAATTACAATGTCTACATTGAGGACACACAAATTTGACTGGTGTTTCTCACCGTAAGCAATAGTGGCAAACGGAAGTCGAGCAATATGCTTAAGCTTCTGGCTAAAGTCATAATATCCCTGCATGTCAAAACAACAAAGTATATAAAATTAAACTAGAACAAACACTAAACTTTCAAAATGAAACTAATGAAAATAATTCAGTATGGGTGATTGAGCACTGTCAGATGGAAGTAACTAAATTTTGTTAAACCAAAAGCTCAATGATATCCTGTTGACCAACTTGTCTAGTGAAGTTCATGCTTAACAGTCTGACAACTCACAGTTCACAATGATGTGTTTTAATATATACTAGTTCATAACATGTGCATCTATTAAAAAAAAACTCAGAAATGTAATACCTGCAATCTCACTTTCCTAACCTGGTGAACCCAATATTGTTGAAAAACACCTAAATTGAGTTTCGTGTGAATCAAAGTTAGAATAAATAGTGGTTAAATATCATCAAAATATAGCTACAGAAACAGTAGCCCAGCTGATCTAATAGGAAACCTGTTAGAACAAGAAGGATAACATTGGCGCTGCATAATAATGGAGGAAGGAAAGGTATCATGTCTGGTACGAAGAGAAATATCCATGGAGCTGAAATGGCAACAGCAGCAAAACCTGCCTGCAGAATAAGAAACATGATGTGGCTATCATAAATGGACAAAAGAAAGATGAAACAATGTCCTGTCGACAAATAAGAGTCCTAACTCCCAAGGCACAAAGGAAGTGTAACAGTGTAGATATATCATGCACATAAGTTGATCTCATATTAGGTACTTACCAACAGGATACAGTATAAGGTGCCACCAACTACACTTCTAGGCTCCCGATGACCAGACAGGGGGGCTTCATGAAGTAAATCGATAAATCTGGATAACATAAACATTTAATTAGCCCCAAAAAAGTTATATTAGAATCCTAAAATGCTCAGAAATCAGAACCATGTATAGCAATGCTGTTAACATTTGTTAGTAAATTCATGTTGCATATAAGTTTTCACAATATCTAGCTAGACTCTACCAGTAACCATTTTTCCCCCTATCACTTTTACGAATTCAAACCAAGTCTAGCACACCGATGAATTACTAGCAAAAAATATGCAGACAAGTTAGACCAATCAAGTTAGCCAAATTAACATCCAGTGAAATGCACAAACAACCAAACCAAATAGACGTTTTTCTCTTCAGACATATATGAATTAACAAACCCATTTGCTGGTTTTGGATCACTTTTTGCATATATTGAAATCGATCAAATGGCGAAAAGCCTAGAAGATTGTCAAAATGTAAACAATCTGAACCCCCACGCACAAGCACTAAACATCCCAAAGCTAGCACGAGAACACCAATTCAGATTCCGAACACTAAGTCCATGCTTTCCTTTCACGCTAGGAGAATTCACATAACATAGAAAGGCAGCACACTCCACTTAAGTCATAGCCACAACTACCACACGAAAGCCACTCCAGTGGCACAACATTCCGACGAAATTTGCAGTTCATTGGGAGAGACAGCGCGGGCACGGCAAAGCCCCGGGGAACCACCAATGCTCCGATCTCGCGGCATGCACAGAACAGACAACATCAGGAAACCTAATTGTCCCGCCAAATGGACAGAAATTTAGCTGACATTTGCGGCGTGCGTCAGATCAAACATCACCAAACGCGCAATCGCATAGGTCCAGAGCCCAGTGGCACGCGTAATAAGACCTAGGGAATGGGGAAACAGACTCACAGTGCATCCTCCTCGGATGTTGGAGCCGCGGCAGCGGAAGACGCCATCGCCACCTACGGCGCCGCCGCAGGGGAGCCCCTCGATGGTGTCGCCTTCGCGCCCTTCTTTTCTTCCTCTAACCTTCGGATCCGACGGGCAGGAGCGTTAAGCTTAGCTCGCGACTCTCGTGCGTTTACAGCGTGTCGGGTGAACTGGAAGAATTGACCCGCGCGGCTGGTAACTTCAGTTTTTGTTCGGCCTTCCTTTTTTTTTTTTTTTTGAAAGCTCGGCCTTCCTCCCCGTGGAGGAAGACGACGAGGAGTGCCCGGTGCGTGGACGCGTGGTTATGTAAGGCCCCACCTTGTAAGGTTTCTTGTGACTCAGCAAGTGGGTCATACGTTTGCTTCTCATCGACGCCCACCAGTTCTGCAGGCTGGCGCAAGCCATCTGTTATCCTGAGACGTTGGAGTATTAATGGATAAGAGAGTTAATAATCTCTTGGCGCCCCGCCCAGCAAATCGAAACACGGAGATTATATTCATTTGGGACTAGGCAGAGAGAAGTCTATTGTAGCTATGCAGTCGGACACCATAATCGGATGCACAGCCTTTTCCAGTTAGAAAAAGATCAGCGAGAGCAAAACACTTGCTATGAAATATTCAACACTAAACATGCGATGTTGAGCAGAATCACCTGAGGTGCGTTGAAAATTGTTTAATATACAAAACCATGGTGCCTTTGTATTCCGCTAGTACTTTGTTATTGCAACTGCACCAGCAATCGTGAATTTGATATACTGATACCAATTTATAGAGCTAACTTGCAGCCGTTGAGGTTCTATGTTCACAGCGGTTTGAGTCCCACAGTAGAATTACATAAAGGTAAGCTCCAAACAGTACTCTTCGTAACCTTGGGAAATTCATGTACAACTTTTTTACAGGCAAAATTTGAGGTGCGAACTTAAGTTCTAGACAACCTCCCCTCAACATCTTTCTAGATATATTTTTTAAGTAAAATTGTTGTAGTGGTGGTGTAAAACTTCTCTCCTAATCAATGAACTCCACCAATGATCGTACTGAACGACGAACGAGAAGTCAATGGTTCAATCAGGGTAACACTAATTTTCATCCTTAACTGACAGCTGCAGCAGCAGGTTGTTGTAGCTGCAAATCTATGACACCATAACACCGTGCACATAGAGTGGGATGATCATGGAAGGATCCCACCTCCAAGGTGTAATTCCAACACCTCTCACATTTTGCACCATCAGCACGAGTCACGCCAATCCATATATCTCCCGTGCGTGGGTCACTGAACTTTCCTGTGTAAGATATAGATGATATAGTTTCTTCATTTAGGGACGGGAGAACCTCCACCTGCAGAGAGGAAGGAATGTTAAACATATTGCATGCAGACAGAGGGGAGTGGTTTTATAAACACCGTGTCCTTTACCTGTGATGTAATGAATAAGCGGTGCAGCGCATCTGCGTCATTAGAAGAAGATAACTCCTTTAGCTTTGACACTGTTTCCGTGCTTTCAGTATGGAGATAAACCTTTGCATCTAAGCTAGAACCTATCAGCTTTCCTGTGCGAGCATTCTCCAGAATTTTGTTCACCTCTGACCTCAACTACCAACACAAATTGATACAATAAGATATCAATCCCCAAGAGAGGAACCCAAGTAATAAAAAGAACATTCATGAAATAAAGAATAACAATTAAGGTGTAACTTGAATAAAGTATGGGCACCCTCTAACACACTTTAGTTAAATGAAAATTACGAATACATCAAAGATATGTAGAAACTTGGGTACCTCAAGGATAATACTCATAAAATCAACATCGTCCTTTGGAACTGAGAGCCATTCTTCATTCTTTTCTGGCCATTTTAGGTCAAAAACAAACTTTGCAGGGGATCCATCTTGCAAGGTATACTGAAAGGGTAGATTCTGCCAGACATCTTCAGCTAAATGGGGCATTATTGGCGCAATGGCCCTAACAAGGTAGAGTAAATGTGCATTGAGGACTGTTTGACAACTTTTCCTTGTGAAGCTAACCCTGCATAAGACAGAAATAACATTACATCACAAGGATGTTTACAACATAAACTAACTTTTTTATCTAATAAAATAAGATCAGGCAGCAAAATGGATATGACATACCCAACATAAAGTCGATCCTTCGCAACATCAAAATAGAAGTTGGACAAATCAACAATAGCAAATCTTTGAAGCATCTGAAAACAGGAAGAAAAAGAAGTAAATAATCCAATCATGACTAAGACCCTAAAACCTGAACACTGTATATAAAAGAAAATGAAATAAAAAGAAAAGGAGAACGAACAAATAGCCAAAGCTGTAAAACTGGTATGATTAAGAGAAATGTTGACACACCTGATATATTTTGTAGAATTGGTAATTCTCATAACTATCCATCATTGAAGCGACAACATTTTCCAGTTGGAAAAGCGCATACTTGTCTATTTTTGGTAGATCGTTGTAGGCAACAGAATTTTCAGGCTGTGACAAGGAAAAAGAAAAGAATAAAGTTATATGGATAATAAGTACAGATCAAAATGGAGTCGGTAACAAAAATCATTAAAAATAAAAAACAACAGTTGAGAAATATTTAAAATATGATGATTCAACTCGGAAGCCAAGGCCATCAAAAAACATAGAGCAGTTCTTATTAACCATGTGGACATCTACTGAAGTAGCATTAGAAAAGATATATTCCTAAACACAGGTCTAGATCTTGATAACTGGTGCACATTTTTTTAATCAGAAAATGAAACGATAATAAATGTTTGATCGCCTGGACATACTTTCCAATCATGGAGATTTGCCAGCAGAAATCGCATTGTGCCTCGCAGTTTTCTGTACATGTCCGACATCTGGCGCAAGATTTGTGGACCAATCAACACATCACCAGCATAATCAACACTAGAAACCCATAGACGGAGGACATCTGCTCCATAACCAGGTTCTTCCTGCACAAGGGGGGTGAGGGTTATATTTGGCAAAACCAGAAAAGGAATAATCTCAAGGAACATACCTTTTGGTTCTTCCCACCAACAATCATTTTCTCCGGGTCAACAACATTGCCAAGAGATTTGCTCATTTTGAAACCCTTTTCATCCAATACAAAACCATGTGTGATAACACTACGGTATGGAGCCTTGCCTTTTTTTTTTGCATGGAAAAATGAAGAAAAAAACTGTGTCAGTCAAATGCACTTCTTTCAAACTATGGTGCGATCATAGTAAAGTACAAAATATGAGGGTATATCTTCAGTTTTGAAGAATAAAATATTAAATTGTTGTGTCTTTTCAAAAGGCTCATAATGCACTTCTAAGGTAAGCTATGATGATGGATGAAATCAGAAACAACCCATCTTCTAAAAGAAGTAATTATTCCTCAGAAATACGAACTTGTGATACCAAAGAAACAATTAAGAAAAAGAAGAAACTTAAGAAGCTTCAGGTTGCACGCCAGAAACAAGTATCAGATTTACGTGATATGAGAGAAATTACCTGTAGTAGCAATGCTGGTCAACAATGAACTCTGAAACCATCCTCGGTGTTGGTCTGAACCTTCCAGATATATATCTGCTGGAAAGTTGAGACCATCTCTTTTTGCTAAAACAGCAGCCCATGATGAACCTGCATCATCAATCAAGAAGAGATGAAGATATGATGAAAAGTTTACCCAGTTTTTTCCATAATTCTATGCGTTGAAAGACATTAAAACTGTTCAATTGAGGAACAATGAAGATAGAATGCTACCAGAGTCAAACCAAACATCCATTGTATCAGTTCCCTTACGATACTCTGATGCTTTGTCCCTATACTTTTCTGGAAGAAGCTCCTCAGTTGTCATGTACCACCATGCATCACTCCCTTTCTTTGACACAATAGCTGCACAACACGCAACATATATTTATCAGTAGGTACATTAATGCAATTCTAGATCTGACTATGGTACACTCATGCCATAAAGGATGAATATTGGGATATAAGAAATGTCACAGAGCATAAATATTCTAAAGTGGGCTCCATAGGAATGTCAACAACATTTAGAAGAAATGATTGTAGACAACAAAATGTCAAGAACTTTAAACAAATGAAAAGATATATATGTGCATAAAAACCCTAATTTATAGGTTAACTGTCCAGAACTTGGCACACCACGGATGCCAGCAAATATGGAACTTAAGTGTGCAGCTTCTTGATTATGATCATGTTTGAATCGTGTCAGGAACCTGACAAAGAAATACAAGGGGAAAAAATAGCATACCCTTGATATGTTCAATAGTTTCTTCAGTTATAAGAGGTTCTTGTGAGTCCACATCGTAAAATACTGGGATAGGAACACCCCAAGTTCTCTGCCGTGAAATGCACCAATCAGAACGGCTGGAGGTCATGGCAACAATCCTGTTTTCACCCTGGGAAGGTAAAACCATCAACATGGTCAGCTTATTGAACAGCAGAACATGGCACCAGTTAAAGAATAATGTAACAAGCAGTAGGATTTGGTCATTGCAGGTTAGCATGGAAGATATCGATGGAAAGGGTATACAAAAGAAAACAAACCCAATCATATTACTGAACCAAGCATGTGATTGGTCTGTCACAATGGAACTAAGCATCACTTCCATGACACAAAGACACCACTCGAGATAAGCATAAATTACTTTGATCCTCTTTTAGCAGTAAAGACAAGAGATAAGTGAAGCACTTCTGCAATTACTGGTATTCTAGTGAGCATTGTCCCTACCACTACCATCTGGAACGAAATTTCAGATAAAGAATTTGATAAAATAATAAACCAATAAAACTAAGCACAGGTCCGGCGTTAAACATAGGCTGCCCATGGGGAAAAAAAAACAAAATACCTGAGGAGGAACCCAAGTTACTCGTCCAATTGCATCCATTGCAGCATTACGAAAACCATCCACAGATGCAAACCACTGTTCAGTTGCTCGGAATATTGTTGGTTCTTTAGATCTCCAGTCATAGGGGTACTTGTGTTCTGACAACCAAGGGAAACAATACTCAGGAGAACTTCTAGATTAAGTTTATGTTTATCATAACAACTGAAATCAAAAGAGTAAGCAGGATTGTGTCAAGTAACTAACTGTAAGACTCTTCTAAAATAAGTAAATGTTGCTCATCCAGATACTTGACAACTGCAGCATTGCCAGCTCCCAGGACAGACAGACCACTGAATTGTCCAGCTTCAGCAGTGAAGTTTCCATCATCATCCACCGGAGAAATGATAGGAAGCCCATATTTCAGACCTGTTTGGTAATCTTCCTGACCATGGCCAGGGGCAGTATGGACAAGACCCGTTCCAGATTCAGTTGTTATATAATCTCCTCCAAGAACAACAGAACATTCATTGTCATTCACAGGATGGATATACCTGAGCATACGAAGCATAGCATGAAATGCATGTCAAACAACAGCAACCAAGCAATAATGAAGTGAGAGCTGGAAAACAATTAAACAAACCTGCAGTGCTCCAAGGCTGATCCCGGAAATGACTTCTGGACTACAAGCTTCACGCCCCATTTGGTCTCAAGAGTTGAGACAAGATCAGAAGCCACAACAACAAAGAGTTTGTTTTCAGAGTTGAGAATATTCCCAACTTTCCGTAGTTTACCACCAGATGCTGACTCACTTTCCAGTACAGACTGTACCTCAACCACTGCATAACTAAGCTCTGGGTTCACAGCAACGGCTGTAGAACAAAATTATAGCAACATTAGTATATTTTACAAAAAAATGTCCAAGCAAACTTAAAAGAGGATAACAAGCAGGAGAAACTGCTGATGAACTAAGTTCAAAGAAGCAAAGTGAATTTATTACATGACTGGTGTTTCTTCCTTTTTTTTTCATCTTTCTCTATACAGATCTATGTAGCTTGAAAACCAATCAAAGATACACGGCTGGCATACCCAAAAGCAAATTTTGAGATAATTTACAAAAGCTCTTGTGAGATTGTATTTCAAGGGGACTATCAATGGATATTTTCCTCACAATAAAGAAAACAAGGCATCACCTCACCAGCATTAGCCGGAATAGTCCATGGGGTAGTGGTCCATATGACTAAACGTACATTTGGAAGAAATTCATCTAGCAACCCAGGATTAGATGAATTGGTAATCTTGAAAGCAGCATATATGCTTCTGGAAATGTGATTTTCTGAATACTGAAAAAGATAAACAGGCCATTCATGAAGCAGAAAAAGACAATGGGCAAAATTAGCAAAACAAAAATGTAAAGCTTAAAGTTCAACTATCTCTAAAAAGCTACAAACAAGAAAATAATACATGAGTTACCAGAATTCCAATATTATAATCCAAAACAAGTCTATCTTGATAGTTGTTGGTATGTGCAAAGTATTTATATTACACAGCTTTGTATAAATATAACACAAATTAGGTGAGGATGAATCTTTTGCATAATGTAGATTGTGCCATTACGTAATAAGGGATGTAGAACGTAATACAGTTTGTTAGTAAATGGTACAGTGCATGGATTTTGTTAGAGTTGCTCTAGAAATATTTAGGGTTTTAGCCCAAAACTCCCTTACCGTAACAAATCATTAAGAATTTAGATTTCACAAAACCATTGTTAACCAAATGTCTTTTCAATAAAATTAGAAAGGCACTATGTGTCTATGTCACTAAATGAATTTAAACATTTCTCTAATTTCTTTCTTTCAACATCTGTAAACCAGAAATTTATGTACTCAAACCGAACTGGTCCTCAATTCTTTCATTCAAAACAACATATGGTCTGCTTACTGTTACCAACAAAAATTAATATTGATTTCAGCACACCTTACTACATACTGCCAGGATTTACATGTTGTAGTGTGGTTAATTCCTTAATTCATTGACATCTTCACTTGTTTAAAACACATGATACTACGAAAGAAGATCAACTACATAACAGTATATTCTCATCATACCTCCAGTTCAGCTTCTGCTAAAGCTGTACGTGATGACGGACTCCAATGGACAGGCTTTCGTCCTCTATAGATATACCCTCTCATGACCATTTGACCAAACACTTCCAACTAGCATAGCAAAATGGAGTAAGACAATGTTGCTATGTTTGCAAGAGCAGAATGGTTAGAATGGCGACGATGGTAACAGTAATAATTTTCAACATTGGATCATTGATCCTATAGTTCACACTTCACAGTTACACTTAACCATACTGTACATTAATATCTGCTGTTCTCCCAGAACAGAATAGAAGAATAAGTATAGATTGATCTAATTTTATCAAGAATAAAGATACTGACAAGCTAGCTCAAGTCAACCACCAAGTCATCATCAACAACAACAACAACAACACAGCCTTTTTATCCCAAGCAAGTTGGGGTAGGCTAGAAATGAAACCCATGAGAACCCAAAAAAGGAGAGACAAAGAAACAAAAGCCAAAAGAAAGAAAAGAAACCCAAAAAAGGGACAAAAACAAAAGGAACAAAAGCCAAAAGAAGGAAAAAACGAGTAAGCAAGAAAAAAAAAATCACGGTTCCGGCACGTCTATTGCTAGTCTCCAAGCGCTCCTATCCATAGCTAGCTCCTTAGGGATATCCCACTCCTTCAAGTCTCTCTTAACTGACTCGTTCCAAGTTAAGTTAGGTCGGCCTCTAACTCTCTTAACATTAGCATCTCTCTTTAGAACCCCACTACGCACCGGCGCCTCCGGAGGCCTCCGTTGAACATGTCCGAACCATCTCAACCGATGTTGAACCAATTTCTCTTCGATAGGTGCCACTCCTATCCTGTCCCGAATATCTTCATTCCGTATTCGATCTCTTCTTGTATGCCCGCAAAACCAACGCAACATACGCATCTCTGCTACACCAAGTCCTCATTCACGTAAAATAAACAATACTATAATGGCATCATTCCTATATAGTTAGTAAGTAACAGTGGTACCTGAGCAGCTTCATATTCCGGTGACAGAGTTAAGTAAGGGTTATCCCAATCTGCCCATACACCAAAACGCTGCAAAAATAGTATTTTAAGTCAATACAATATATTAAACGCTAAAAGTTTGAAAAGACATTGCGATTAATAGAGCCAGAGCCTCCACATGAGTTTGTGCTGTGTTTACAAAGCAACAAGTGCACCATAAACATCTAGCCGCCAAGATCAGCTTGCCACTAAAAAAAATCAGAAGGAAGAAAGAATTATTACCTTGAAAGATTTCATCTGTGCATCGACTGTTGCTTTAGCAAATTTTGCAGCTTTTTGCCTTAATTTTATGGGTGTCAGGGCACTCAAAGTTTCCTTATCCATTGACTTCAGAACTGCAGAAAATAGTTAGAAGTTACTACCTCCGGCTGTTAATTGTTGATCATTCAGACAACAGATTGAACTGGAAATGAACTAGCTATTATTGTCTGAACGTCAAGAATTAAACTACGGAGGGAGTACTTTATTTTGCAATTACTACCAGTTAATTGGTTAGTCTCATAAATGCATGCAAGTTTGTCGCAAACTTGCAATTATTCCATCAGTCCAATATATGGTCATAATCGGATGAGCTTAGAAAATGTGAGCATTTGCTAATGCCTTTCTGTAAGATGAACTTGCCTTTTAATTCTATTGGAAGGCCATGGCAGTCCCACCCAGGAACAAAAGACACCTTGTGATTCTGAAGCAACTGCACAAAGAAGAGATGGAAGGAGAGCTATTACTCTGAAACATTGATATACAGTAAGATGAACAACAGCCAAATACCTTGTAGCGATTGATAATATCTTTGAGGATCTTATTCAGAGCATGTCCCATATGAAGATCACCATTAGCATAAGGAGGGCCATCGTGGAGAACAAACGTAGCCTGATCAAACAGCCCTCAGAAACAAACTATATTAGATAAACTGTTCAATTAAAACATTTAGATTTCCTTGAAAAAATCGACTCACCCCAGTGTTTCTTTCAGATACCCTTTTCAGAACTTGATTTTCCTCCCATAATTTCTGGAGTTCCGGCTCCCTTACAATCGAATTCGCCCTCAACCCAAATGTTGTTTTGGGGAGATCCACAGTGTGCTTATATTTTCCATCCTCTTGTTTCGTACCTAGCAAGAATAAGACAAACTTATTAACTAATGCTTGGTCTCGACATGGAAAACAGGATTTCTTGCCAAAGTGGATTTCAAACTGATTGTATTGAAGCACCTGTGAGCTCATGCTCATGGTGAAGAAATAAGGCAAGTATGCGTAGTCACTCCAAATAACCAAAGCTGTGCAAGTTGCAAAAGTTGAGAAAAATTTCAACGCAATCAAGTCAAACCAACCAGATTCCGCTTAGTTACAGGCATCCCTCATCTATGTGATCACATAAACCGAAATGTAACCAAAGCCCAACACCTAGTAGCTCACCAAGCTTAGTGGCCTGCACGGTACAAACAGGAACTAAACACGGAATGCATCAAGCGCATCGCCGCAGACACAATTCAATCAAATCCCCCATACATTCGTACCAAAGCTAGCGAAATCCAGACCCCAGGTGAGGCGTACTCCACCTCCAAAACTCGTATTACAGCATACCAAACAAATGTGCACCAATTCCTCATGGAAACCCCTCTAACAACAAGAGCGAGGCGAGACTCACCCTCCGCGGCCTTCTTCGCTGCCATGACGGGACCCCTGGACCGCCGCTTCGAGATCAACGGGGCGGCGAGCCCGCCCGACTCGGTGCAGAACGGCCGCGGCGCCGCCGCCAACCTGCGAAGCGGGAAGCGGCATCGCTGCGTGGAGAAGACCTGCGACGGAGCACGGGAAAGCAGCGGGAATCCGTGAGCTCAGCCATCCAGAAAGGAAGGGAGGAGAGGGAGTGGGTGCGGCGGGCGCTTACGCGGCAGCATGAGGCGGCGTCCATTCTGCGCCCTCCCGCCGGCCGCGACCGCGGGGAGGGAGCGGGCGGATGGAGAAGACAGACGGAGGAGGGGCGGTGGGTCCCGCCCCGTCAGCGGCGAGGGGGTTTTATAGGGTACGGAGTGGTGGCCGAGCACCGGCCAACGGCGGATAAGGGGATTGCCGAGGGAGAAGCGAAGGTGGCCGGAGAACGGAGGGGTGGACCGGTAGTCTGCAGGGCCGGGCCCAGTGGTGGTTTCCGTCAGTGGCGCCCCCTTTGTTCAGTGATTTGCGGCTGGGTTTGTTCAGTGATTTGCGGCTGGGCTGTGAACACTTGGCGAATCGGTGCCCAGGCTATATGAGATGCAGCTCGGCCCAGTCTGGTGGACAAGTTGGGCCGCCTAGCGATCCACGCGGCGCTTCCGACCAGCCAGCTCGGGTCGGGATCCACCGTTCGTTCTGAATCCGACGGGTTTTAGGACCCCAGAGGTGGTCGGTAAATCAAATACCGACCACCCCCTCGGCCCTCGCCCCGCCGCTGGCCGCTGGCCTTCGGCTTTTCTCCTCGCTTAGTCCTCTCCGGCAGAACTGCACGGGGTCAGCTGAGTCGTGCTGCTCGCCGTCTTCGCGTCTGTGCGTTCTGGGAGCACAATGTTAGTGAGCCGTGGTTGAGGTTTTGGAAGCGTCGATTGGCACGCCGTCGTCCGTGCCGCGTTCCCTGCGACTGCGAGCGAGGCTCCAACCATGGAGACGGCTGGGTCATCTTGCGTCTGCCCGGCTGGATGTCATCTCATCTACGCACATGTGATCGAGGCTCCAAGTCATGCCGACCTGGCGTACGCGGAGACTACACGTCTGGTCGGACGTCGTTCAGACCCAGTTCACCGCGCACTCGGCTGATGAACCGCCAAGGATGCGTCTGAACGACCTGCTGTAACACCATCGTACCAAAAACGTACTATATATCGACTTGTCAATAATTATTCCTCATACTGTATTTTCCCTCCCAATTGCTGGCCAAATGGCCAGGGCGCGTTCGGTCAGATAAAGAGGGCAAGGGCAAGTCCACCCACCACACCGACAGTTTCCAGTTTCGTGACGTTGCGAGCTCAGCGTTTCAATCTGAACGGCCTGAAGTAATACTACCATACCAAAAACGTATACTCCCAATTATATTGCTGACCAGGGTGTTCAGATATAAGATGGCGAGCCAACATCAGGTTCAAGTTTCGTGACGTCGCGAACTCGGCGTTTCAACCATCCTCTCAGACTAATCGATCATCACCAAATCACGCGTAGATGTCAGCCTGCCGTCTACGTATCTGTTGGCTTGCAAACCACGACGCTGAAGTCTACTGATAGTGTGAAGCTAACTGGAGCTAGCAGCGGGCGAAAGAGATTAAATGACGTGTCCATCGCAGAAGACATTGCAGGCCTGTTTTGACGACCTAACGGTTGACGGCTACGTCCGAACCGCTTTGTTTCCTGAACCTACGTGTAATTCGTGGCTAGCATCATGCTCATGTTTCTCTCTTTTCCACGTGATACGCGTTTGTTTTTAGTATACTTGACTATCTACTATTGGTTCTCTAATTGTCGCATTCTTAATATAGGAAATAATTAATATGATGTCAACTGTCATTTCGATCTTATGACCCGGAACAGAGACCGCTTGACTTTTAGCAATGGATAATCATCCAATATGACGATATGGCCACGCTCTAGCCAGTGTATAGTGCTTCGCTTGAAATGTGAAACGGAATCGTGGTGCGTACTGCTGCGACCACCAGTGGCTCGGCAACAGGCTTACACTTGAAAAACTCGCAGTCGCCAGTAGGGCGAGCCCCAATCAATCGACTTGCTGATTTTTTTTAACTCAATCGACTTGCTGATTGGTTGATCGTGCCATGACACCCTTATCTGATCCCGAACAATTAATAAAAATGACCTCCAGAGCGACGCACTGCCACATGCAGTGCATTGTGGACCTGATAACGTTTTCCATATGGAGAAAAACGTGCGCGCGTGTTTTCAGAGCTCAATTTTCCTCGCCGGATACGATCGGTTGCCGTCGTCCAGGTGTGACCAACACACTGAAACCCAACACACGACGCGCGCGCCAGCAGTTGGCACTTCGCTTTCGATCGCCGGGCTGCAATTCGCACTTGTTTCTTTCTTCGTCCACACGGCCGGGCCCGGGCGGCGCGCGACGTGAAGGCGTCGCAGATAAGATAATCGAGTCCACAATGCTTCGGAAGCGGAAAACTAGCTATTGTAGGCAGCAGGGCGAATGTCATTGCCCTTTCCGTTTACACGTACACGGAAATGGCCAGACGCAAATACCCATGCAATTGCTGCGCTAATATAATACTGCTACTTGTCCGTGGCTTCGGCGCTGACAACCCTGAGACTTGTGGGTTTTGACTTTTGACATGGTGAGAAACGAAGAACAGTTCTTGCCTTGGGAGCGAGAGAGTTGACAATGGACAATTAAAAGCGTGTGAAGATAACACGGAGGATGTTGCGTGGGGCTGATCTACGTGTGACTGTTGCTAGAAATAAACGTCCGAAGATGACACCCATGAAAAGGTTCGCACTCTGTTGTCAAACCTGAGAAGCTTTTATTCAACGGAGGTTCGAGTTTGGGAGCGTGCTGAATGAAAATCTGCATCCTCATGACAGAAAAGGCAAATCTTCACCAGGCGTCCAGGCCTAACATTGGATTTGGCGCCGAAATTCGGAGGCTGCGGAAACCATGGCACGTCGACAGTAGCACATGTTTCGGAATAAAAAGTACAGTAGAAGTGGATCGGTTTCACAAGCGAGGGAAGGAAGAAAGCTTTTTATGTTGCACCTTTTTGTCGACAAGTCTAGTACAGGCGTCCAAACGCTGGTCATCCAAGTTGAACACACTTTGCATGCAAGAGAGGGAGCAGAAAGTTAGCATATGAAATCAACCTGGACTGATGAATAAAACCGAAAAGACATCAGCGCCGGAAAACTTTTCAGATCGATCGGCAGCAGAATGATTTGACTTTTGACCAATATCCATTGTCCAAAAGGGAGGGAATTGTTGCCGCTTTTTTCGAGTCAGTCAATACGGTCCTGGTAGCCCACAGAAACTACTCTGCGGCGTTGCAAAACACCCCCTTGCGACGTCATACACGCGTGATGTATATAACGTGTTTGTTGTTTCCTGAGGGAAAAGTCAAATGCGACGTAAATTTCTTCACTGCTGTGATGTGGCAAATGCAGCTGGTATAGTAGACGACTAGTCGGAAGAAGCATGTACGTCGACGTCATCCGGTAGCACACGTGTCAACGAGAAGTTGTCCATCTTTTCGCTTGTGGTGTTCTCCTTTTACAGCACCGTTGCCCATGCCGTTACGGAAACACATCGACGGCGCCTAGTCACATCACTACGGGCAAGTTTGCCGTGTGCCCACTCGGCAAAAGAATAAATACCTACGATCAAGTTTTTATCGTGACCTACACACGATAAAGCACACATGATAAAATATTCGTTAGTAAAGTCGACTTTGTCGTGTGTCTTCTATCTATCGGGCACACGACAAAGACTTTACCGTGTGTCAAAAATATACACGGCAAAATCGATAAAATATAAATTATATAAAATCTAAAAAAATAGCAAAAAAATTGTGTCCAAGAACCCCGCCCGCCTGTCCTCGTCACAAGTCGAGATGTTTTTTCACGCGCTACGTGTAAAGTGCACCCGCTAAGAATCTAACTCGCAACCTCACTTTCGCGCGTAGCCTCCCCTAACACTGCATTACATACTCAATTATGACTATAAATCGCGTTCACTTTTGTTTATAGTGTGTCAACTTTTTTTACATACGACAAAGAGTTGCCATGTGTTTTAATTTAGCACACGACAAACACCCACCTTTGCCGTATGTTAACTTTTTTTATACACAGCAAAAATTTATCATGTGTTTTAATTTAGCACACGACAAACAACCACCTTTATCATATGACCGAAATAAAACACATGACAAAATTTTAAACACATGATAAAGATTGATTTTTCCATAGTACATCTTCGCTGCGAGCAGAGAGAAGGGAGTCCAAGAAAGCAAACAGGATACTGCTATGATATGATCTCGGCCGTATCTTTTGCTTGGAGCCCGACGTCACGTAGATTTTGTTTGGTAGGACCTCAATACAGGTGGACGTGCTCCGCCAAGTACGTAACAGACTGTGTGGACTGACCTGTACCGCTAGCTAGGCAGTCGTATGGAATCATCTCAGGCTCAGCGCGGTACACGTCCCACATCCCGGATGAGAGGTCCGGTGACTCACGTCAGGTACCGGGAAGCATTCTAGTTTTATCATGTGACACGTCAGCGAACAAAATCGGAAGAACTACACGCTTTGGCCGATTGGACGTCACAAGATGTCCTTCCTTACCTTATTTGCTTATACTACTTGATGTGCAAAGCGAAATTTTCACATATACAGTAGATGTTGAATAGGTACTATCTAAACCATATGTTTTATATTAGAATTAGTAAAATATGATCCTCATATGTATTTTATTATGTGATTTTTGACATATAATATATATGACATGAATCTTAATGCAATATGAATGATGTAGATCATATATGCTAAGAATATATATGCGATGATGACTTTCTCACTTGATGTGTAAACCCATGCTGCACTCGCGTGCAGTAACAAAAGTCACACGGGGTAGGTCAAAAAATATGTTCCTTTTCTCCAAAAAAAATGTCGGTATGTACGTACTAGTAGGTTGGTTCATCAGCATGTAACCATTCGTAAGCACTTCATAATTCTTTTTTTCCTACTACTTGAACACTAGGCGTATTTTGTCCGCGTTTGGGATACCCAAATATCTTTTCAGTAATTTTCTACCGCCAATTGCAGCATCGTACACCTCACATCTGCTGACCCAAATAGCCGATCCGTTTTTAAGAAACGAACAAGCTGGTACAGTAGCTGCTAATCGAGCAGTGGTCCCCTAAATAGCATCGGTAGTTAAGCGAATCACTAAACTCCTTTTCTAGTCGAAACACAGTACAGTACAGGACAGCATGCAGTTCCAAGATGTCCGACGATACGACGATACCTTAGCTTCTCTAAGCTCTAGCTCGTGCAGGGGTTGGTTGAGGAACGTGCTCTCGTTGTTAATCCACAGAGATTATGTCTGCGAATCTCGTATTATCGTCGATCCATTATTATTGATTCGCCAGGTTTGGA
This sequence comes from Eleusine indica, assembly GCA_030378355.1. Classification (NCBI taxonomy): domain Eukaryota; kingdom Viridiplantae; phylum Streptophyta; class Magnoliopsida; order Poales; family Poaceae; genus Eleusine; species Eleusine indica. The sequence goes on from CM059495.1 coordinate 2,396,080, forward strand.
GTCGTACGTCTTGACCCGTCCGGTTTCGTTGGAAGAATACAGACACCGTGTTGTCAGAGCACACGCCGCCGGTTTTATATTAGCGAATACAAACGAAATGGTTGGAGAATAATGGAAATTTGTATGCCCGGTGGATCGGATCCGTACGGTCAAGAGAGCCAATGCTGTTCAGCCCGTTGTGGTTGCTCTTTGAGTCATGGACGGAGTTACCATGATTCCTGGGTATTCCCAGGAATACCCAATTTCTTGGCCAGATAAGTTATTTTCATTTAATTTTAGTACAAAAACAGAGAATTTTGTTCATGCTATTACAATCTGAACTGAACAAAATTTCCTGTTTCATGGAACGGAAATACCCAACTTTTGGTACCTAGCTCCGTGTTCGAGTTTGGATACCATGAATTGTTGGAGTCAAGAGTCAAGCTAGAAATTATGGCTTAATTTCAGATGAGATGTATAATTAACTATATTTGTATTAGTCAACAAAACTGGAACAGGGATTGAAAATAAGCTGGCTTGCAATCCATTTTGTTTCATTCCTGTTTGGCGCGTGTACAAAACAGAGTGAAAGTGATAGCAGTAAGAAAATTTTACTTCCACACATTTCTTTTTATCTTTATCTTGTTTCCACTTTAGGTAGCCGTAGCCTCCAATTAATTATGAGCTGTCATTCCACATTAACTCTGCTACAGTATGGATTATCGTCCAACTAATTCATACTCCAGGACAAAAGGGAGCCAATCAGTGCGTCTCATTCCACACCAACGATTCCAAAATTCCGTGGAACAGCATGTGCACCAGAATTCCCGGGAGATTACATCGTACGAGCTCAAACACTAGTTTAGCCCAGGCTCGCAGCTAATTATCCGTGCGTGCGCTTGCGGCTTGTCCGCTTCCCGGGCCAGCAGTCTTCGCGGCTGCTGATTGCACGATCCAGGTAGGCGAATCCAACAGGAGCGAGGAAGCGAAACAGCAGCTGATGATCATCGCTTGCCAAATGCATGATATGGGGTTGGTTCTGAAATGATGAAGCTTGGCCTACTCCCACGTCCTTCTTCCCGTCTTCCTGGATTCCTCGTTCCTTGATTTGGCGACGAGTGCATGTGCTCGTGGATCCTGTCGCTGATTGCATCGCGAGCACGAGGGCCAGTAGTTTAGTCACATTAGCGGATCGGTAAAGAAGAAGAAGAAGATGGATATCTGCTGCGCCATGACCACGTGAATTGGTTTCTGACACTTTCCAAGTTTTAACGTATTTGGAGAAAATTGTCGGGATTATGAGGGTGCTCGCGATTTTTGTAGCTGACCAACAAGCGGATCTATATTACTACTATTAGACGACGTGATCAGCATGGCACCTTGTGGGGGCAAGACGCGGTCATGTCATGTGTTCCCCCTATGCTAAACCAAAATAGAGGAATGTTTGCTGAAATATAAGAACCATGAGAACCGGTCTGCAGAAAGAAAAGAAGCTTCTTCGGGATGGTGGGGTGTCACCATCGGTATTACCGTCGGATGCCATCTTTTTTTTTTTTTTATAGAATACCGTCGGATGCCATCATCCGGTGCATAATAATAAACATAACTAAGCGCAGCCATCCCCAGTCCCGTCATTTCAAAGTCCAAATACCGTACCACCCGTCCAAAAATTCTGATCAATGTTTTTTGTTCTACTTTGTTATTATAAACTTTGTTAAATCAATCCCTAAAGAACGCAAAAACCTTGAGGTTTGAATTTCCTTATGATATACATACCCCATCCAATTTTTAAATTTCTGTTGTTAGAGAAGGAATTCTAGTTTAAATTAGAGTTTGTCCTAACAATGATAATTTTAGAATAGAGAAAGTAGTATATATGCATGAACTGCGATTAGATGTAAAAACATGCGAAATAGCCTTTCTCTTTTCAGGTAAGGTCGCATTCACCGTTAGCACACACGAATGACCTCACTGTTAGCCTAGTCCTTCTGGACACGAGATCACAAAAAGCGTTGGCGGCGTCGCTACATCGATCGTCCAGGCGCGTCCGGTCAAAACGACCGTTTCAGACGCCGCCCTGCCGCAACCAACCACCCCCAACCCCAACCGCGCCGCGCCGCGGCGAGCCCACTCGTCTCGGCTCCCCTTCCGTGCGCGCGGCCGGCCGAGCCCGCCCTTTAAATACCCCAACACAGATCGTGTCAAACCAAACCAAAAAGGCATCCAATCCATCTAGTCCAGCCAAACCCCCTGAGCTAACAAATCCAGCGGGAGAAACAAATCATCATCATCATCAGCAGTTGCACTCGCGCACAAGAACGGCAATTAAGCAACCACACCACACCACACCACCGGCGAAATAAATAAAGGCGATGAGGATGCTGTTCGGGTGCTTCGGCCTCGGCGGCGAGGCGGCGGCGGTGGCGGAGGGAGGAGGAGGAAGCAGCAGCAGCGAGAGCGGGAGGAAGAAGAAGGCGGTGCGGCGGATGCAGAGCGCGACGGCGCGGCTGCGGTCGCTGTCGCTGGACGACCTGTCACGGACGCTGGCCACCTCGGGTCTGCACGCGTTCACGCTGGGCGAGCTCAAGGCCGCCACGCGCGGGTTCTCGAGCACCCACTTCATCGGCGAGGGCGGGTTCGGGCCCGTCTACAAGGGCTTCCTCGACGACAGGCTCCGGCCCGGGGAGATCGAGCCGCAGCACGTCGCCGTCAAGTACCTCGACGCCGACGGGCCGCAGGGCCACCGCGAGTGGCTGGTACGCACGTACATATATATATATATACATATATGCATATATAGATATGATGTGCACGGTTTCATTTGGTTTGGTGATTAGTCAAGTAAATTAATCGACTGTGATGGATGGATGTGCGTGCACGAACTGCAGGCTGAGGTGGTGTACCTGGGGATGTTGAGCCATCCGCATCTGGTGAAGCTGATCGGCTACTGCTGTCAGGACGAGCAGAGGATGCTGGTGTACGAGTACATGGCCAGGGGCAGCCTCGAGCACCACCTCTTCAAGAGTACGACGGCTTCCTATAGTTCCTATTCAGTCATCGTCTCGATCGCGCGTGATTACATGCATCTGATGTTATTACACGAGCTGAGTGTAGTGACTGATCAAATCAAAATGGATCGGTTTTTGCAGATCTGCTGTCGAGCTTGCCGTGGTCGACGCGGCTCAAGATCGCGGTGGGCGCGGCCAAGGGGCTGGCGTTCCTGCACGGGGCCGAGACGCCGGTGATCTACCGCGACTTCAAGGCATCCAACATCCTGCTTGACTCGGTGAGTCGCCCTGCCTCGCTTGTTCTTACCAAGTCCTATTCACCTCGTGTGGAGATGGTGTCTTCCAAGCGCGGTAACTACGGTCCTTTTTCTAGATCAATTACCACAATTTTAATAATTCACATAAATTCTTGTCATTACACCGACGCAAGGAACTAGCTATGACTACTTGCCACCACGTTTTAAACTAGTATAGCTACTTGCCCACTCTATATGTCAATGAGTCATATCCGTATATTAGCTACAAGAAGTTCAATAATAATGCTCATCATGTCTTAGTTGTGGCGGCAAATTTATATTAATAATTAAAAGTAATACTATATCTTAGTACTAGCAAAGCAAGAAATTGGACATCGTCCTTTCTGATTAGTTTACTTCTCCTACTGATTCTGGCAACAATTAATATTCCTGTTCTTTTTCGAAGCACACAAGGAACGTACTTGTCCAGTTAGTTGGTGCATCCGGACGATACGAAATTGGTTTGTCTTAGCTATAGGCCGGTAGTACTAGAGAGAGAGGCCAATGCAAGACACGTCAAGCGATCATCCCAAATCCTAATAGTAGTATTGATGACCAGTCTTCTAGACGACCATCGGGACGGTACGGGAGAGAGCCACAGAATCCGACAATATAAAAGATCGATCACTACTCTTCCAAATCTAGTAAACAAGCTCAAGCATCTAACTTTGACACGAAATCAACTGCAGTATATATACTTGCAGACACGCATAGACCTGACACGTACGGGGAGTAACAGTCCACGCAAAAATGCACGACCGGTATTTTCCAGTAACAACATTGCGGCTGAACTGACCGACCAAAACTATTTGCGTTTCAGGATTACACGGCAAAGCTCTCCGACTTCGGCCTGGCCAAGGAGGGCCCACAGGGCGACGACACCCACGTCACCACCCGCGTCATGGGCACCCACGGCTACGCCGCCCCGGAGTACATACTCACCGGTAAGTTCCGTCTCATCTCAGCCTTGCAAGCACGTATTTGCCGCGCGCAGTAATTACCTCCGTAGCTAGATTAATTATTGACGATCATTAGTGACTGACCACGTGTTGATGCGCGCGTGCAGGTCACTTGACGGCGAAGAGCGACGTGTATAGCTTCGGCGTGGTGCTGCTGGAGCTTCTCAGCGGGCGGCGGAGCGTCGACAAGCGGCGGCGCGGACGGGAGCAGCACCTGGTGGAGTGGGCCCGGCCGTACCTGCGTCGGCCGGAGCGGCTGCACCGCGTGATGGACCCGAGCCTGGACGGGCAGTACTCAACCAAGGCCGCGCACAAGGCAGCCATGGTCGCCTACCACTGCCTGCACAGCGTGCCCAAGTCGCGCCCCACCATGCGCGACGTCGTTGACGCGCTTGAGTCGCTGCTTCACATGTGCAGCGACGTTCCCGCGGGCCCGTTCGTTTACACGGTCCCTTCGGCGCCGGCAGATGACGGAAAGGCAACAGAGGAGGAGGTGGCCAAGAAGAGCCATGTCGCGTCGTCGGCCGTGGACGCCGAGGGTAAGCTGCGGACGAGGAACCAACGGTACGCGAGCTCGGTGACGGGGCACAAGAGCTCCTCTCCGACGCAGAGCAGGGACAGAGGAGCCTAATGAGACAGCTAAAGCAACATACCAAAGATTCATTCGTGACCTGTTTTTGTCAAGCGTTGATTATTTCTGACGAAGTTATGAAGTGTATATATCGGTAGTGTCAGCAATGGTTGTGAATTGTACACCTAATTTATTCGTTCATTATTTTTCCTCGGTGTTATTTTCCATTAATCTTGCTTCCGAGAATAAAAGGGAGATGATTTAAGTGCAGCTGATAATTACCCACTTGTGTGGATAATTACAAATTTTAACCTTTTCGACTGAAAAATCATGTATTACGATAGTCTATTTCACCGGAAATCTAGTAAAATTAATTTTATAAAAAGAAGTTTGAATTTGGTCAAACCGCAGTTTGAATTTGATCCAACTGCAGATGGATTCAGTAACAAACGTTTGCTCCAGAGAGTCGATTCATCCTTTGATAAAACATCGCTCCAGCATCCACAGATATATTCATTTTGGGCCAGAGTTAACAGATCCTACAACAATTCACTGTACAACGAAAATATAGGCCAAGGCGGATGCACGACATGGCATCTAGCAACAATTGTTGCTTTCAACTCTACCCTTTGCTAATCTAGGAACCTAACAACAATACAACATGGCAGAAGGATGTACCCTTGGAAAAGTCCTAGGGTCAATAAATCATTCTATTGTACAGGCTGTGGATCCTGCTGCCTGAGTAGAAACTGTACCGATGGATAGTGATTAAGAGATCCCGGAAGATCCACATCAGCATAATCTATTGCCGGGATTGCCATCGACAAATCCTCAGTAGAGAATGGTATACTGCACCAAACAAACAATGTAAGTGCAAAACTTCAATCAAACCTATGATCTATGAAATAGTCTTCACCCTAGCAAATATCATGTGTAAAGCAAATCTCATTCTAAGGAAGCATACTATCCACTTTATGGTACTATTGAGAAGCAGATATTGTTTTGCATACCTTAAGTCATCATCCAGTAAAAAGGAATTTGACACGAGATTTTGCGTGTCTTTGTTTACCATCTCCCGCATTGTAGCAACCACCTGTTAAACCTTAATCTTTTTAGAAAAGAAAGAAAAAGATCCCTGAAAAGTGAACGCTTCCAGGTTCCAAGGCAAAAGCACCTACCTCAGTTGATATACCAAGGGTGTTGTACTTGTCATCCCAATACATCGAGCATATTCTATAGATTTGACGAACACTCAAGGCCTGGACGAAACAACAAGAAGAAACAATCAATGATTATCTGCTCAGGATGAGGGCAACTGCAGAAGCAGACATTTAACATGTTGCCATACCGGGCAAAGATCTTGCCTGATCTCCTCAAACGTCTTCTTTCTTTTTTGGTGTATAACCTGCATTGTGTAAATCATCAATGAGAACTGCACAACCAAACTACAATATAAAAAAAAAAGATTGTATGTAAGGGTTGCAAAAATAATTACCAAAAACCCTACAGCTTGTCTGATATAATTTAGCTCATGCCACGATGTTCCTGCAAACTGAAAAGATAACATACTTGTAAAGAAAACTGGAAAGACTTAAACCCAACAAAACAATGTTATCCAATATCAGACATGAAGCGTCATCAGTGACATTTTTTCCTTGAACCACGAAATTGATAATTACCTCTTCTGTAACATCAGTAATCCACTTCTCCAACAATGACAGCCCAGCTTTCACATATTCTCCATTGGAAAACGTACAACATTCACGCCGTAGAAGAAGGCTGACAGAACAGAGCAAATAGTAGAATGCCATTTTTAGTTTATATTCTAATTTCATCCCAGTCATATCAACAAGCATTTTTCTGGAAGTTTACCCATCACACCACCACATAGTATTCAATCACAATAGCTACATTACTTGACTAAAAAATATAGACTATTTTTCTAAAAAAATAATACTGCAATGATCTAACCACAAACTTGGCAGAGACAAAATTCTATTATCCATTTAAATTTTTTTGTTGTTATAAAGACCAATCCCTAGAAATTACTGGGTAGCATAGGCACATTGTTTTGCATGTTTGCATACACCAACCAAGTAGAAACTTTCTCAAATGAAAAAACTACCTGTTAAACAGCTGTATATTGATGAATGAGAATAACTGAGTGATAAGTTTACGAATAAAGAAGGCTGGCACCTGCAGCAAACATAGACATAACTCATGTTAGACTCACTTGGACAAGGCTTTAGAGGCAAATGATGCCTCTTTGATGAAGGTAGCAAAAATGTTACAATTCTTTCTCAGAATAAAGTAACTTGAAGTCTTACATAATTATCACGCAGTGTATCCATAAGCAGGTCAAGGAAATTGACAATGTTGTCCCAATTGGAGTTCGATGCCGATTGAGCACCAACCCCTGGTGACTTGGATGCTTTTCCTGGTTGCCCACGTGTTGATTTGGGAGCCTGCAAGTGAATCAGTGAATCTCAGTGGGTTAAAAAAAAGCTCCAGCTATCCAATCAGAATTTAATAACTGCTGCCAGGATTATGGGGGCAACTATGTACCTGAATGCAAACAGTAAGAAGAGGTGATATTTCTTTTTTCAGATTATCTCTAAGCTGCCCAAAGATCTTTTCAACGCATGCAGTAAGCTGCTGTTTGAATAATATGGCTGGATACCGTGCATCCACTTGTGGTAGAGCATCACCCCGCCCTAGAAGCTTTGACGGCGACCTAAAAGTCTGAATGAAATATGTAACAATTGTTATGCGGTTACCAAAATAAAAGCAAAAATAATGAATGACAATAAATAATAACAATTGTTATGCGGAGTACATTAAAGACAAAGCATTCAAGCATTTTTAGTCCCAAGCAAGTTTGGGTAGGCCTCATGAACGGAGATAATAAAGCAAAAATAAAAGCATTTTAAGCAAGGATGTATGTTGTTCTTTTAATGTTTTGGCTTTAAAACCATTCTAAAGACTTTCATAATATCTCCCTCAGTCACACAAGGGACGCTATGGGCTCAGAGTCAAACCATCTAGGCCCCGTTTGGGACAGCTACTCAGGAAATCATGATTTTTGTGGAAGCCGCTTGCAAGGGAATCGTGTCCAGGAGAAGCTTCCCGTTTGGCTCCCTCGACAGAATCGCTTCCGCTGCCGGCATACACGCCACTCCAGCCTTAGAAGACGAGTTCCTCGCTGCCCTCCGCGACGACGGAGGGCGGCACCGGGGGGGGGGGGGGGGGGGGGGGGGGCTCGTTTTGCTAAAGCAGGAAGACGAGGCCACGCGAAGGAGGCAGAATCACTTGCATTGGCCAGTATCCAAGGGTAGAGCCGACTCCGCGTCGTAGGCAAAAAAAAAAATGCTTCGGGGAAAATCGCTTGTGTTGGAAGCGCGTCGCATTTGGAATCGAGGCATTTGGCTCCCTAGGCGGCTTAAATCCAATGGAATCGGGCCATAATCTGTCCCTAACAGGGCCCTAGTTCCTTTTTATCTAGTGAAACTAACTGAATTTTAGCCATAAATTATTTTGGTATGTGCACTGAGCATTTTAAACTGGTATGAATATATTTGCTTTAATAAGTACTTGCTGTAAAACAACAATGTAATTTTACCCTCTTTCAACAAAAATACTGCCATAGATTGGTGGTCTAAGATTCAAAGTCATCTTCTACAAGTACCAGATCCGTTCCAAAATTGTTGTCGGTATTGACTCTTTTAGGTATGTTGAGCCATTCATTTTATTCAAAATATTAGTTCAAATATGAAAAATTATAGGTTGTTTCAATTTTCTCTAGTGATAAACAAATGATAAAAAATATATGATAAATTTTAAAGATTTTGAATAAGTAAACGACGATGACAATTTTGGAATGGAGGGAGTATATTTTTTTAGGGGCAATGCAGATGGTAAAACAGTACTTGTGACCAAAGGAAGTACTGGATATGAATTGACACAAATAGAGACAATGGCCATCTTTATCAGATTCCTTACTTGCACTATCTTCCCACCTAGGCCTTGAGTTCCACCAGATCGACGAGATGGCGTAGCAAATAATCCATTTGAACGCAGATTCTTCTGTAGAAGGCACAGCAGTGCAGAGGTATTGGATAGCCAATAAGGCAATATACCATCAGCTTCCTGTCCCTGTAACGAGAAAAACAGAATACCCAAAACAATTAAATTCCACAAATGAAACACCATGTGTAAAGAGAAAAACAGGTGAGCCAAAATGATCTTACCTTGAGAACATCATTTATGGCTTCAATTACATGATCAAAAATAGCTGTTCTATCTGATTCAAAAGCACGCCAGTGCAAAAAACATTTATAAATTATACAAGCTGCGACTGGTTTGCCGTCCTTGAATCCTAAATTTTCCTTTATACATCTTGACAAAATTTCATGATTTTCCTGCAAGAAACAATAGCAAATACCAAAGATTCTTCAAATTATTTATAAACACCAATAGTCCTTAATAAAATTAGCAACCTCGTATGAGAAGAAAACATTTGAATTAGAACATATGAGAAAGAAAAAAGACAAGAAATACATAATAACTGCATTTACCTCATGCCTCTCAACAGGCAACCTCGTTCTCCTCGATCCAGTCAAATTTTGTGGAATAGGAGCCAGATATTTGGTTGGTGTTGGAGTTTCCTACAATTATAGTTTCTTTTCATAATTATGCATTCCAACAGAATATAAATCATAAGAGCTACACAAAGTGAATGAAAAGAATAGGCTTACATAAACATGCTTTGGCTCATTGTTCGGAAGTCCAATTGAAGCAGAAAATTTCTGTATTAAAAAATCATTTCAGTTGTTAATAAGAACAACGGTAAGATCTGGAACCCAACATGTTACTTCTAATTAAAGTGGTGGCACAAACAAAAGCACAAAATAAGTAAAGTAAGAAAGAAAACTACCTCTGATAATGTCTTTGGACCTGCTGGTAGATTGTTTATTGAAAATGCCTTCTGTCTTAGAATATGATTTTCATTTTCCATGTTTGTAAGTTTCTCCTGCAATCTGAAATAAGGAAAGTGTTAGACATTACTTATTCCATATCAGGCAGCCGGTAACATTGAGACACCACATATCATTCCAGCATCCTGCAGATTTATATTTAAATACAAATAGGAACACATACTTGTCCAAATTTTGTTGTAGATGATTGCATTTTCCTTCCACATCCTTCAATTTTTTCATTGTATCATCACTACTTTTACGAGCCACAGTAAGTTCATTTTCCAGTACTGAATTCTTTGTTGATAATGACTCAACTAAGTTCTGTAAAAAGCAAAAAGTGAGTGCTTCAAGACCAGTACAGTAAACAGATATGTCAAAGCTTGTATCTTTCAACAATTCCGAAACAGCTGTAATCGATGTGAAGCAAAAACAGGAACAGAGTATACTGCAAGTATATTGCCCACTGAAAAACAATAATGTTAGAACTGAAGATGTCATCCAACCTTTAGGTTGATGTTTTCTTTCTCTGCTTCCGCTGTCATGACTCTTTTACTCTGCAACATAGTAATTTCATGCAATGAATCATCCAACTTCTTCTGGAGTAATAAATTTTTGTCATGTTCATTTTGAGCATCTGATTTAGCTTTAGCACATTCTGCACTTAAGGATTCAATTATTTTATCTCGCTTCGATATTTCTGCCACCTTTGACTCCTCACTGGCAGCCTACATCAGAAAGTTTGTGCAACAGTTAAGAAAAAGAAACAGTGACAAACAGAATCAGAAAATATTACTCCATTCAAATTATATGATGCTTTTGACATCACGTTTGATCATTTGTCTTGTTCAATTTTTTGCAAATATAAAACACGCCAGTCCCACTTAAAAGTATCTCTAATGATAAAACAAGTCACAACAAAATATATGATATATTCATAATTTTTTAAACAAGACAAATGGTCAAGCATGGTGTCTAAAAGTCAAAGACGTCATATAATTTGGAACGGAGGGAGTACGAGGATAACAGCTGCAGCACCCTGATGTTTCTATTATGCAGCAAAAGGTCTCAGATAGAGTTTTTGAAAATCTTAATGGAGGTAATTTCAGTCCTAGAGTGATATGGCTGATTTATTGAAGTAGAGAATGGATTACAGCAGAGGAGATCTTCCTACTCGCCCTCACGCAGGAGGCTCTGAGTTTGGGATAAACTCTGCTTAAAAAATCCTAACACACCCGGAGGTTGGTTTATATAACACCTTCCTCCCAAATCTAAACAACCAAAGGGATAAGATTAGGCCGACTAAGAGAATATCTATTTGGCCAATTATCAGCCTTAATTACTAGTAGATGTCTTTGGCTTATTGCGGCGCTGGTAACGCCTTCTGAAGAATGTGTCCACAACATAGAGTACAATACTTAAGCTTAAACTGTATCTTGACAACAAACTCCAAGCATTGAGGGCTTTTTCAGACATTCAAACCAGGATTCTAATTCTAGCTTTGACTGTTTGGTAATTATTACTTTATGGTTTCCATCTTTCATCTTTTAACAATAAAATTTCAAACATCGAATATGGAGCAATGACTAGAATTAAGTCAAAGATAACCCATAGTCTCTTTCACTACTTGTATACTTTCCAGCTTTACACATGCATAGGCATTAATATGTGTGGCAAGAAATAGCAAACAAAAAACTGTGATGAAAAAATGGCCAAGTACCAGCTGGAACAACACAATAATATCAGGTACAAACACGCGAATGCAAAGAAACAATAGCAGAATATGAATGCAATAAAACTGGCAGAAAATAGTTACCCGTAGTCTCCTTTCAAGTGTGAGTCTTAAAGCAAGATCATCCATCTTCTTCTCAAGCTTATTCTTTGCCTCCCGCAATGCACCAGCTTCATTTGCAGCCTATAACATCAACAACAGCATGAATATTCCCAGGATGCGACAATAGCTGGAGAGAAGGGAAGATTCCATCCAGGCTATCAAATTATAATGAGAATGATATATAGAGAACAAACAAGAGAAACTAGCTAATTGACAGGATAATATAGAATGCACGCTTCACTCAGAATCAGCCTAAGAGAAAACTTTGCACTATATAGACAACAAAATTACCATTTTTAGTTTCCTTAGCTGCCGTCTTGCAAGCTTCTGTCTCCAAGCACACTGAATCATCACAGTGGCTTGCCTGTAATGCTGGAAGAGCATAACCACCTTTCGTTTTCTCCACATGGACTGCAGTGAAAATTACAGATCAACAGTGCCTTATTTAACTGGATTTATTTTTTTAATACTCCCTCCGTATTTTTATTGTTGACATTCGGTAGTTCAAATTTGAACTGCCGGACGTCAACAAAAAAAATACAGAGGGAGTACATGAATACATGGTGACATCACAGCATGTTGTACAATATAACTTTTCATGTCTGCCAAATATTATACACCATCCAAATTTACATGAATGGCAAATTTCCAAAATCAAAACTTTATGACACTTGACCAACAATTAGGCTATCTATGACTTTTAATGATATAAACACAGTACACATAGATTTGTATTTCAATGTACCTTCCCAATGTCATGATTTCATTGGGAAGAATATATTTGAAAAGAATTTGTGGCAAAAATTCTTAGATGGTCACGCCGAGTAAAATAGCTCCTTATAGCAGATAGAGATTTCAGCCCATGCCTGTTTCACATATCAATGTTCGACAGCACAATGGATTGAAAGTGATGACTTCATTTCTTGCAGTTTCAAGGGTTCATACATCCAAGGAAGGGAGATGCACCTGTATCAATAAAGCAGCTCTATGCTCTCTGATGGCTGAGAAATAGCGTCGAGCAATAAACCCTCGTATATAAGACTGAATAAACAGGGCTGCAAAGTATGCTTGATGGTAAGCTCGACGTAACAGCCATCTTCGGACATACTTCTGAACAATTATTGCTGCTGCAGTTTCTCTTCTGATTGTGAACATCTTCCTTGCCAAACAGCCTAATTAGCAAACATAATGTATTAGAAATTTAGCATCCGAAAGAGAATGAAATTACAACTAATGCAGGATCCTTACAAGAACCAAAGGCAACATTTTGCAATTTGCGAGTCAAGTGAGAGAGCAGGCATGTGAGTACAAAAAAAAATGTGATTATTCATCAACAATTGACACACAGAAATTATGATCCAAATAGGAAATGTTAAGGGAGTAAATGGCACCCTGAGCAGCTAAGTTCCTTTAGAATGCCTTCAGCTTTCTACCATCCTACAACAGCGTAATAATCACTCAAACCCCATTAAACAAGTACTCCCCCTGCTAGTCGAAGACTGCAAATTTCTCCAGCATGCAGTGTGGTCCACTCACATGTGAAACATGAAAATTCAACCCCACAAATCATGTGCAATAGACAGGGAATCTGGAACCAAGTATTAGAGGAGCACGAAGGATACACAAAATTTTCTGGATCAGCAGACACCCTAGATTCGAAGGGACATGTAGCTGACTAAGATGTGCATAATAGTAGTAAACTTCCTAATTAGTTAAATTGATATCTCTGGTTCCTGGTTTTTTTCTTGTTTTGCAAGTTAGTTTGACATCTAATATAAAATGGCTCAATCAGAGCCACTTGGCTATGGGAGAAACCTGGTGATTTTGCAGTGTTCCTTCAATACCACGGTAGAAAGCTGTAAGATGTAGAATAAGTATAGTAACAATAAGCATAAAAGTTTGGGAACTGCTAATTTTTAGCTGACTGAAAGTTTGGGTAACTTTCAATCACCGATTTGAGCCATCAGATCTAGATCCAACAGTTTATAATTATTATACAGATAATCCTATAAAAGAAAAATCAAAACACAAAGTAACAAACCATCGACTGAAAGCTTTCAGTTGATTGAAAGCTAGGAAAGATGTAAAGGTTTACCTCTGCAACATGCTTGTATAGAAATCGAAGCCTCCTTTACTTTCATAAACTCTTTGCGGGTTATAAAAGTTCTGAAACGGCCTTGAATGTGACGTGCGGCATTGTCCAAAACCTCAGCACGACGCATATCTAATATTGCAATTTGGCCAGCCCTAAGGAACACCTTCGTTCTACCAAGCTAGCATGTAAAACAATATGTCATTTCACTTTGTCCCACAACCGATTAAAGTATGGCATCAACTATCAGCCACTTCAATTTCAAATATAAAAAGGTGAAGGCTCAAGGAGTTCATGTTAAAAATATGGTAAACCTTAAACAACTGCAATTACAAATGGAGGATATAAACAGGGGTGAGATATCTATATCATCTAATGCCATGAATGCTTAGTAAATTGAATCATTAACATTGGTTAAGCAGATTACTTGAAAATTATCAAGCTTCATTTTTTCAAGAATTCCCTTCGTCAATGTTCTTTCGTCATAACTGCATAATTTACAAAAGTATAATGTCAAATGAGGCAATACAAATTAACAAAAAAAGAGATGAATAAACCAACTATTTCTTTGTTTATATTACAAAAGAAATAATCCAATAATGCAGCAGATTCAGAATGTAGAAATCAATAATACTTGCAAACAGTTGTCTATACGTAACAGGATTCCCACAAACTATTACTCCCCCCGTTCCAAAATTGTTGCCGGCATCGATTGTTTTCATTACTTTTGACCATTCATCTTATTCAAAAAATTTCAAAAATATCATGTATTTTCTCATGATTTGTTTTATCACTAGATAAAATTTAAATATAACTTGTAACTTTTTAATTTGAACAAATATTTTGAATAAGACGGATAGTCAAAGTTAATGAAAAAAATCAATGGTGATAACAATTTTGGAACAAAGGGAGTATATGTTAAATCTTCTCTACGACTTCTGCCAGATATTAGTTTCATCAAGAATAACAGGATATATTAGGTACCTTCCAATCATCAACTCAGGAACTAGAACAGCAAATCGGTCAACAAATTCAGCATAGGTCCTTCTGGTAGGGTAGCCAGCAAGACTAATACGGACAGCCTCTAAAACACCCTGTCATACCAACAGGTTTAGATTTTATAGAGAATAATCAATTAGAACAAATGCTTCAAACAAAAATATGGAAACAAAAAAAAGTTGAACCATAGACAGTCTCTAGAACACCTTGTCAACATCTAGTTTAAATTTGGTGCAAAATATCAACTAAAAACTACTTCTAGCAGGTTATGGAAACAAAAAACAATGAAGCATCTGTAAGTATTTATCCCTCCAGCCTCTATCCGAGAAACCATGCAAATGTTTACCAAATATGCTTATGATTATCCAGATTTGCAATGCCACATTAGTAAAAGAAACTGGTAATTCAATTTTGCTGTGGTGATCACATTTATTGCAACTGCAGTAGTATAGTATAGCTTCCAGAACTTTTCTAGACATATACAGCAGGAAAGTAATCTCATAAATGTGATAATGTTACAACAAAAAAAAATAGTCCAATGTAGTACGCCCACTAAAATTAAATGCTGCTACTATATGCACTTAGACCAGTAGGACACCACGGCTTGAACTTGACCAAGTTGCAAGAGTCGTAAAATCATTCCACACAAGCTTATTGGTCTATTGGATGAACATATGACTTGGAGCAGAAATAATCAACTAAGATCCATTGTTTCGTACGGCCAACAAATGAGACGATCAACAATATAAATTGTAACATACGCAAATGTGCTGATTAATAAATGCTAAGATGAAATATAATATTATGTATTATGTATTCAGAATAAAGTTCTTACTCCACAACGCAGCTGGTGCAAGACACTTTGATTTTCGAAAAGTTGAGGCCGATTGGCTGAGTTAGGCTTCACGCAGCGCACATAGTGAGGTTCAGTTGAGTTCAGAGTTTCCATGAGGGCCTGGAGTTGTTGCTACAGAGCAATAAAGATGACAAAAGAGTCAGAAGATCAGAGAAATGAGAATACAATAAAATCAACATCTTTACATGCATAATCTAAGACCTAAAGCATGGTACAATTCACACTGGGGTACAAGTGCAAACAAACTTCACAAAAAGCATCAAATATCTGAAGTGGGTAACAATGCTATAAACATTGCAGATATGAAACAATAGTTCATTTTCGTTATGTCCCACTTTCAGCCATAAAGATTGGTTCAAAAATACACAATTACATTTTCAGCCATTTTTTCCATTTCAGTTACTTTTTTTTTTTTGAAACTGTATTTCAGTTACATTACTCAATATTCATTAGCACATAAATTGTCGATGTGAGTGTAGCTACAATAAAGTAATTCATATTCATCCCATGTAAATAAACACAGAATATCAAAGAAACAACAAATGAAAGAAACAAATATATTTTCCTTAAAAAAAAGAAACAAATATCTCAAATGTAAAAAACTGAAAAGTAGCATGCACAGTGAATTATTGAACTTTATATTGATTGATACCTTAAATCTGGAAGCAACAGACGAGAACTTGTACGAGGATCTAATAGATTCTTCTGGCAACGAAGTGAAAAGTCCAGAAACAAATGGGCACCTTGAAGATGACAAAAGATTACAGTGCTCCGCAACAATATAATCTCGATTTTTTTCTAGAAACGAATTTGTTTGATATGTCACCTGCATATAGGTGGGTGTTATTATCATTATAAATACATGAGAACTAAATGACAATATGTGGAAATCGTAACTAACCTTCCCGGCATAGTGAGAGATAGTAAAATCTGTTTCTGAAAATTTTGTTTTCTCAAGCCTATGATGTGAAGAGAAGTTTCTGAACATCTTCGTTGCGAAGGTCTCATGAGTAGATTTTGGAAACATACTGTAAAATGAACAGATGATTGAAGACAGGGATACATTTAAGAGAAAAGGTGCAGTCTTTTGGAGGAACAAAACCAGCAGCTTACCAGGCTTCATCGAGCAGTGCAATAATTCCCATCGGTTTCTGTTTTGAGAACATTAGATAAATTAATTTCAATTTGCACGGTGTTTCTCAGGAAAAATTAAAGATAGGAAAATGAAGGAAAAGATGTCACCCCCCCCCCCAACGCGCGCGCGCGCGCACACACACACACACTGTGTTTGAACCCGTGTGCTAAGGGGTGCAGTCATGTTGAAAACGTTAGTCACAAACAGTGCTTAAGCTTACAGTTGTGCATCTCAGAAAGTAGGTAGGTAAGAGGCATGGAGATAGACATGACCGACCTTATAATTACACATGAAATTAAATCTAATACACCTACAAACCTATTCCATCAAATGACCAGAAACAACCAAAAAATATACCACAAATAGAGTAGGCATTGTGGGACAAAACACATTAGATTATTATTCACCACACTTGCCAACTATGCACAAGGCCAGAAAAGGGGCGCCTTTAGTGGGGGAGAACACTACTGGCATTTAATCGGCACTACAATCAAAGAGCATGTTGCCAACTACTATCAACATATGGCAATTTGGTCATCTAGTAAATGCCTATGGGAGCAGCACATTGATCCAAGCGCTACTGGGGCAAGACAAGGTCATAGAGCAGAAATAGCTCAGTCTATCACAAAAACTAATGGCAAGAATGACCTTTTCAATCAAATCCAGCACATCTTGGTTGTCAATGAACTCGATGTAACTCCAATTAATTTCCTCGCTTTTATACTCCTCCTGTTCCATCTTGAATACATGCTGAGGGAAGATATTTGGAGCATTAAACATTAAGTGAAGTGTGTAAACTAAAATTCAAAACAACATGATATCACTGCCAAATTGAAGAGAATGTCTTCTAAATTACTAAACTAGGCAAGCAAATTTAATAAATACCTCATTAAAGTGCTGCTGAAGCTTTTCATTAGCGAAGTTAATGCAGAACTGCTCAAAACTGCAACATTAAATCATGGATTTGCGGTGGATCAGTACAAACAAGGTATGCAACACAAACACAAACAGCAACATATTGAGAGAAATGTGCAACAGACAAACACACAATAACAACAACAAAGCATTTAATCCTAGGCAAGTTGGGGTTGGCTAGAGATGAAACCCCGAAGAACCAAAAACACAAGGACGAACAAACAAAAAAAGGTTAATACTGTAAGGTGGTGCAATAAACAAAGAGATAGCATATATTCTAGATAGTTCAAGTCAGTATATTGTCATTAAAATACAGTAAGATAATGGTCAATCAGGCATTTTCACCAATGGCATCATTCACTTGATCAAAGTAAATTCAAAATACTTTGTTACGAGACATTGATACATTGTTAGACCTGTTGTTTTTGAAGCTTTCAAAGCCGTAGATATCCAAGACCCCAATTTGTACCTTGGAATCAACATCTTGACCAATTGACTTATTAATGTTCTCGACAAGCCTGCAAAATTTTAAAAAATTAATAATAATCATATCGAATATAAACATATAGAATTAGCAAAATATAGAGACGAAAATACCAGTCAAATAATCTTGCGTATACAGTCTTTGCTAGAGCATCACGGTTAGCAGCTGCAGCAGCACAATCCAACGCCTTGATAATTATTCCTTCATGAGTATGTATAGATCGGCTACATAATGTTGAGACCAATAGATCTGGCTCACACCTGTATATACAATGAACAAAAATGAAACTAGATGCAGCAAATTCAATCAAGGTACAGAACAGTATTATCTGCCACTTCAGAAATATCTGCCGCAAGAAAAACAGTAGTCCAAATAAACTAGTGCATGGACAATTATTTTGCCCGAACAAAATGAATAATGCATACAACAGCATTCATTAATGAAGAATTTCAACACGTTCACCAAATTCAGAGGTTTCTTTAACCTCGTATGTGTTATTAGTAATCCTAGTCTCTTTTGGTTTAGCTAGTATTTAGTAGAAACTAATATATTCAGGAAGTACTGTGGCAACCTGATCTACTGCATCAGGTACTGTAGCAGCCATTCCCTATGTATTATATTTTATAGCACCCTGTGTGCAATGGAATGTATAAGCCTATGCAATACAATTCAGAACTACTAGCTTCTTTGCCTTCTCTGTTCTAGCTCTACTCTAGTTGCTAGCTGAATTTCAGCAGCCTCTAAACCCAACAGTACGCCAATAAATAGACAACATCAAAATAACCATAGAAACTGTACTTTAATTGTCACACATTGAAGTTAACTAATATTGGGTAAAGAGGGTTATCACTAGCTTTTCTGCAACAAATCAAGCATCAATCTCATGTACAGCCTTTGCATCAATGGTTCACAGGAACCATAGCTACAAAGGGACGAAGATCATGAAAAAACAGTGGATCGAAAAGTACATACAGAAATAAATTAGCAGCTGTTTGGAGATGAAAACTTGATGTTGAATCCTTAATTATTGAAGAATCAGGTTCTTTTCCAGGAGAAAACTCAATATTGCCAAGATGAAGAATGGCTGCCAACGTCCGAAATATAGCATCCTGAAGGAAATATGAAATATACATCAGTTTCCAAATAAATATATCAAACTACAGAGTACAGGTATAGATGCAATGATTGACTGTTCTGAATCCTTTTTCTATATGATACATGGATGAATTTGTATCATGTTAGAAACCTGATCTTTTCTGCTAATTCCAACAATATCCATTGCCCTTTTCGTTTTCCAGTACTCATCTTCATTGTTTGTCCCATCCAGTTCATATGTCTTGCTTTGATTCAAGTAATGGAAACTGCTCGCGCTCCCAAGCTTGTATAGCTCTGCGTCCTTTAAAGAAATAATGTAGAGTTCAATATATATATATATATATATATATATATATATATATATATATATATATATATATATATATATATATATATATATATATATATATATATATTGTACAGTTCAATATATAATTAAATGTATTTTTGGACAACAATACATCACAAATAGGACACAGAAATATAGAATTAATGGACTATTCATATCCCTAAATAAGTTCAGATCTGCATGAACAGTAAAAAATAAGGAAACTTTGAACATCAATTAAAATAACAGGATGGTCACATAGATTCTGTGCCACTAGAATTATTTCCATAATGTCACACTTTTATTCTTTTGTTAAGCAAGGAATTGTCATAAAGGGCAAGAAAGTAACATCAAGCTTTACTGAAACAAGTTACAATTAATCCGTTCCTTTTTCTGTGAGGTATATCCATACCAAGCTATAAAGTTTTATAGAAATGTCTGCATTGATCTATCAATACGCTTGCAAAAATGGTGTACCACCAAAATCCATACAGATCAACCGAAATGATTTAGCAGAAATTAAGCAATATACTGATTTCCCTCACTAAAATAATACAACAACAAAATAATACACAAATATTTCAGCAACACTGGACACTCAGATCACATACTGAAGAATTTGCAAGTCGTGATTGTTGTGATAGAAAACAATTTCATCATATGTGCAAGCAAATTAAAACTAATAGCTAGACGACTGGGAATTCATAGAGCTAATTAATTTCAACATTGTCATTTAAACAATTCATTTCAACACTACCAACAGCACAGGAAAATGTCAGTCATGTCATGTATGTGGAACACAAACAGCGAATAGTCGTAACACAAATGGTCCTGCCAAAATAGTTGGCAGTTGGAATACATACCTTACCAGAAGCACACAATTGGTAAAAGCAATGGAAATTCCTTTCAGGGTCTGTAATTTGCACAACACGAGACCTCTCCAGAAGATAGGTCCTGATGGCAGCTCCGGATATTCTACCACTTGCATCAAACTGTATTTCCACAAATTTTCCAAACCGGCTACAACCAAGAAAGCGCTAAAGTAAATAATGGACAAAAGGAGGTATGAAAGGTTTGGCTCCAAGATTGACCTAATAATAAGAGTGAAACCTAACCTTGAGTTGTCGTTCCGAACTGTTTTTGCATTGCCAAATGCCTCCAAAAGAGGATTAGACTGGAGGAGGGCAAAAACGAAATTGTAAGATAAAGAATCTTCAAAAAACAAAACAACAAATATATACTTTTTGGAAACATAGAATTAGAAATACTCTTATTGCACTACAGTTGAGAAAACAGTGGTAAAAATTACTTCGAGAACTTGTTGCTCAACTGTCCGGTCATCGAGTGCAGCTCTACCACCAACAAAGGTGAGATACTGCATAATAAGCTTTGTTGTTTCTGTTTTGCCAGCACCACTTTCACCACTAACAAGAATCGACTGGCTTCGGGATTCATTCACCATAGCCCTAATCAATCAAACAATGTTAGTAAAAAATAACATTATACAGTAATAGCCTTCAAAGATCAAACTGTAGCCCCTACCTGTATGATGCATCAGCTACTGCAAAAACATGTGGACTCAACTCCCCTAACCGAACACCCTTGTATTGCTCCATCATGTACTCATTGTACAAGTGAGGCAGCCTTGTAAAGGGATTGACAGCAATCAAGATGCTTCCAGTGTACGTCTATCTCAACAAAGACATGTGAAAAGCTGTTGTAAAAGGCAGTCCAGAACTAAAGCTCCAAAACAAAAGTACATGTGTTTATATCTAAGTTATGCAAACCGATGGTTATGAGCTCATCAGTGGTAATTTATCATGTTCAATATGAGGGGCTAAGAACCTTCCCCTGGATCCATACACACACTGATCGCATAAAATAGGCAAGTAAACACCATACGAGGAAAAAGAAATATGGAGAATCATCATTGATTATTTCATGATCATATAGAATCAAAAGCACTTCATAGAGAATCATTCTGCTCTATGAGCTGCAAAAGGCATAGTTCAGTCTTGCAATAATTTGCCTTAATGGAGTTGATATTGAATTGCAGATACTTTTTGTTTGATTCCTACAGGTTAAGCAGAACTTCTAACAAAGCATCAGAAGTCCCAACAGAGTATAAGAGCATCAGATGAGAATGTGCCAATAAAAGAAGTCTGTCAAATCAAAAAGATAGCAGCAGAAATCATCATCAGTAGAACGTAAACATGTGATATATTCATGTCTGTAAAGTTTGGAAAGAGCATGCTACTTTGAATTTCTGGGGAAACAATCTATACTTCACCTACATTTTGATTAGATTTGAATGTAATTTTACAAGTCACCCCAGAAAATATAAACAGTGCAGGTCATTACTTACATATATTTCATTCAATGCATATCTTTTCTTTAGATTGTAAAGAACCCCAGGTTCATTCAGATATGTCAATTTTGTCATGTCATCCACATGACCTCCACCAAGATCTTCATCTGTGTCCCTAGGCAACAATTTTTCTGGCAAAACTGCAACCTGAAAATGGAGACGGGGAAGCTTCAGTTATTTCTGGCAAAACTGCAACCTGAAAACATATTTTCCTCATGAAATGAAATAACACTCGGTAATGTTTTCACTTTTCAGCATTAGCTCTAACAGGCAAGAAATCAAGTATTCTGGCTCCAAAAAAATGGCCCAAGTATAGAAGTACTTCAAC
Source organism: Eleusine indica (assembly GCA_030378355.1). NCBI lineage: Eukaryota > Viridiplantae > Streptophyta > Magnoliopsida > Poales > Poaceae > Eleusine > Eleusine indica. The sequence continues at coordinate 2,418,300 of CM059495.1, forward strand.
ATTATCGGCAAATTTATGCAATATAAGTCAAGAGGGGTCTCAAAGGATGTGACTAGAAATAAGAAGGTCTACATATTTATCTTCAAAGAAAGGCAACGGTTGTCCATGATTGAAACCCATTTCCAACTATAACAAATCGTAATGTCAAACTAGATGAGCAAACAAACACATGTAGCATGAACAGTAATAACACTCATATTAATGGTACCAGGATTACTTAGATTAAATGGAATCATTCGGTCCTCGGTTATTACCCCTATCATTGTAGGTTAAATTGCACAGCAAGGGCAATATAAGGCAACTTAGAGACACGCATGGTGGAGTAAAAAGTTCATGGAATGGAAGTAGCCAAATGTAGTACAATTAAAGCTAAGCAGGTGAGGAATTCTTACGGTCATATACAAATCAAAAACAACTAAGCTGAAAGAAAACTAAGCAGGTGAGGAATTCAGAGTTTGGTTGAATCAGTGACATGAATACTTATGTAAACGGATATCATTCTCTGCAGTATCTTTTTTCCCCGCAAGCAAATCAGAGATTGTATTAAACTAAGCAGATGCTTCCACTAATTTGAGCAGATTGTCCATTAACAAGCGAAGCAATTGTAACAAATCAACTCCACACTTCTTCAAAGAAAACAGTAAGACAAGCAAAATTTGAACAGCTACGGGTCACTCGGGCCAAACTACAATCAAAGCTGAACACTAGAACACAAAATCCGATCCCAAGTTAAACTAAATCAAGATAAAATAAGCATTGCGTTCACATTCCCATCGCCAGCAATCATAAACGGCATAAGGGGAACTTAAACCACACGGAAAGGAGCGACAGCGACGGAGGCGGAGAGGAAGAGAATGATGCACCTTCTTTCGCTGGCTCGTGAGAACGATAACGGCACGGTCCTTGGACTCCACCACCTCCGCCTCCACCCATCCCTCCCCCTTCTCCTCCACCCAGACCTTCGAGCCCTTCCGGTAGCTCATCCCGCCAAAACCCTAGCTTCCCCAGTCCTCTCCCAACCCTAGCCTCGCCGCAGAAATCGGCGGCGGCAAGCACGAGACGAGCGCGGCGCGCTCGGACGCCGAGCGGACCGGCGGGGTCTTATCGGAGGTCCGATTAGAGCAGGACGGCCGCTGCTTCGAGTTGCGGCGGACTCATGGTGAAATTTTTGCTTTGGATTGGCGCTTCTTCTCCCGTGCGCTTTTCAGTGGCCCGAAGGAATCGCGTGGGGGGTAAAGAGGAAAACGTTAGATTACGTGGGGTGTCAGTACAAAATTTCCCCGCAGAGACGGCACGGGAATTTGAACGGTCGAAGGGCGGATTGCGTCAGTTCCGCCTGCGTGGCGTGGAATGGGCCCGCATATCAGGGCGGTGTCCAGATGGCCGGTTTGAGAGGACTTCGTTGGTAGGAGAAGGAATTGCCATAGGACCCAGTGACCCACCAAGAATCAGCCGATGGCGATCTGTAATACTTTAATCGTTTTGAATATGGAATGCATTGCTCACTTTGGTCCCTAATGTGGTCTCTATTTCCAAACGCGCCATGACCAAAAGAATCTGGGGAAGTTTCTGAGGAAGGTCTTTTTTATCCGTATCTTTTTTTTTAAAACGGTAAAATTTATTATTGAATCTACAGTATCTTTCCATTTCTCAAACATGTTTCATCCATTCCTGTTTGATGAGTAACAATGAGCTAGAATAAGGCGTGTAATATTACTCGCAGAAAAAGGTGTGTAGTAGTATAATCCAAAAGACTAATGGCAACTCGTTATTTTGTTATAAGACATTAGTGGATATAAGTATATTCTACTCTATTTTTTTATTGCTGACGTTAAGACAAGTCACCGAAGTTCATTTGTAGTTTTTTATCCCTATCTGAAATAATAGTATTCTGATAATCTCAGTCCTATGTAACTCGTCAGTGACCTTAGAGTGCTGGACAAACAAAAAAGGGTCTTCTATATTTGAGTTAAGAGCTATAGAAATGTAACAACGTCCATCTACTTGATCACAGCTCTAGATCGCTATATCATAACACAAGGTGCATCCTTTTCACAAATATTAGATATCGTAAAGATCATGTAGTTGTAAAATACCATCGTATGTGTCATGTGTCATTGACATGTGGATCCAAGTCCTATATGTTATTCTCACGTAGATAATATATAGGTTTAAAACTTTAGATGCAATTAGAGACCACCTCGTTGAATGATAATAAGATTGTGCTATCTTTTATACTAAACATATTACAAATATGCACACTCAAATTGTGTAGTCATGTAGTCATCACGGATGTATTGTTGTCGATGGAGGCTTGATCTAACACTTGTCTTAAGTTTATAACTTAAATCCGTATGGACAAATTCCACCACAAGTATGCTCATTTTTGTAATACTGTATCATCTTCACCATGCTTTGATGGTAAACTATAGCAAAAGGCTTATATCTTCAAATATTCATTGATCACAATTTTATGACAATGATATGTATGTAAAAACGTTAAGCTCTTTTTTTCTCAAAATGAGGATTTAATCAGATGGGTTTTGCGACTTTGATTCCCATCATTGTGTGTATGGTTTGAACTCCCCTTGTGAAGTCTTCTTCACAAAAGGGCCCTCCAAAGGAATTTTCTCAGTAAGCACAAAAAAAAATTATATTTGACTAGTATATAATTATATGAGATACTTGTCACTAAGAACAGTTCACCAAGAACACAACAAACGTTTCCTAGCGGTGTTGGAAAAGTCTGGAAGCATTCCCATATGTTAAAGAAATCAATAATTTTGTATTGTTTTTCTTTGGAGCAAATGTGTCAGAGAAAAAAGTGATATTTTAACATTATAGACAAGGTTGCACTCAGTTCAAACTATACAATATGGGTTAGTTTAGTAATTCACTATATGAGATAAGGAACACAATACGAAAAAGACCCCCTCGTGTTAGACTTGTTTTTTTTTAATGGCTCGACAGATAGCTTTGAAGCTACTCCGGGAGGACCAAGCGCGGTCCTTAACTTATAACACCGACATCAAAATACTGAATAGAGGCTCGTTCAAATTTGAAACAGAACGTCACGTGGTGCTGTAGTACAGCAAAAGGCACGTGCTTCGCACGGCCGTCTTAACACTCTGAGGCCCGGGTGCACCCAACGGTCGAGTTCAAAACCCTGGCCCAGCGAACGCGCCGCGATTCTCTCCGAGTCACTTGGCCACGGTTTTTACGAGGCCTACGACAATTACCTTATTGCCCTTTGGTCCTTTCCGGCGAGCGGCTGGCCACGTCAGGCGAACGGGTCTCGGCCGCGGGCGGCGCAAGGGGATGTGCGGTTTCACCGGCCCCACATGCAGACAAGGACCGCCTTCATGGCAGACGAAAGATGATGTTGCTTGCGCGCCGTGGAAGGGGGTATTCTGAGGAAGATGTGTACGCTAAGAAAACCTTTTCCTTGTTACACTGCGATTTCTTCACTTGCTGGTAACCATTTCTTATGTAAGCGTTTCGCACGGACCATTACACCACCAAGTAAAAATCTCCAGCTTCGATCAAAGCAGCTGGATTAGGATATACAATATTCTTTTGCATAAATTCCAGGTCGTAAGAAGAATCGCTCTTATTTCTGTTTCCTACACTGCAAAATGTGTGGCATAATAGAAACAACAACTGGTTAGGGATAGGATTCAGTCTTGTGACCAAATCGCTCTTATTTCTATTTCCTACATTGTTTGTATAGAAAATTGACATCACGATGATAGAGATTTGGAAAACGAAAATCCCCACAAAGATAAAGATTTTCCTCTGGCAACTGTTTGGAGATAGAATTCAGTCTTATGATCAATTTGCTGCAAAAATTTGGAAATGAGACACACTACAAAATGTGTGGTGCAATAGAAACAACAAATCATATTATGTTCAAGTACCCAATGACCTCTGTCGGTGTAAGGGGATCAGGGGTCCCATAACCGCCTACGGGCCGACTAGGATGGCCCATGAAGGTCGGGGTGCGGCGGCAGCCCGGTAGAGGCCCAGGTGGGACGAAAGGGAGCGGTTCCCGGCGCGCTCGTCCACGCTCAACCGCCAACCACCTGAGTAAATGCAAACACTCGAGTGGCTGCAGCCAGGGTGGCTGGATGGGACGCGACACGCCCGGGCCCCCCTGCGCCACTTGGCAGATTAGCCTGGGGAAGGCGCAAGTGGGCCGAGTACCGATGGAAGATACACCTTAACGCCTCAAATGCTACTACAATCGACTCTGGGCCCGGATACCAAGGCCGACAGAACGGGATTCGGACAGATCCTATCCCGTCTCCCCTTTGTCGAGTCCTCAACTTGTCCGGGGCCCGAGTTATGTAACCCCCTACCCCTTGGCCTATAAAAGGGGGAGGTGCACACCATATGAAAGGAGAAGAAATTCAGACAAATAGAACGTAGGGTATTACGCCTCCGAACGGTCCGAACCTGGGCAATCCTTTGTGCATGCCTCCTTCGTCCTAGAACAACCATACGAGTCCCATAGATCCGTGCTCCCCGCAACCTATCTCAAGGGCGGTATTGCAGGCCCCCATTTGGAGGTGCTCATACACCGACAACCTCTTCATCTGGTCTTTGTGTAGAGATGCTTTAAACTGGGAGAAATCCCCGCTCAATCTCAACCAATTCATGACTTACCGAAATGGCAATAAGAAACAAAAAACATTCTAACCATTTGTCTTGCAGCAATCACTTGGTCCCTCTGGACCTCAAGAAACAATATGATCTTTCGCAACCAAATACCAACAAACCCTGCCGAGATTGCTTATGAGACAATTTCTATGTTGCAGAGATAGAGTGTGCTTAGCAAGGGAGAAGAACAAGATAAGATAGCAGAAGTAATCTCAAGCATAAGAAAGAAGTTGATAGAGACCAACAATGCCACCCTAGTACCAGAGTAGGATAATCTAGTCGCCTCTGCCTCTGTCTTCTGACAGAGTGATATTTTGCTTTTGTTCGTAGATTTAGTAGATATTATGTTGTATTCGTATGGCAACAACCGAGTGCTGATACTCTGTGCTCTCATATAAGCTGAGAACCCCAGCAAAACAATCTATGCTTTCTATAAAATTAGGGTCTAAGGCCTATGTTCTATTTTTTTTTTGTTTCCTACGAGTCGTTCTTATTTTGCCTTTTCCACTGGCTGAATACGTATGGACTATGGTTGAGTTACGTTCAGATGACCTTTTTTTTTTTGAGAGGAGATGACTATATTGTTGAATTTTTTTGTTTTGAGAAACGACCAGATTATTGGTGTCATAGAAAAGTAAAAGGAAAAAGTCTATTTTACCTCCCTGAACTTTCATCCGAGTTTGATTTTCCTATCTTCGAGACGAAACCGGGTACAACGCCTCCCCGAACTTTCGAAACCATTCATTTTACCTCCCTGGGCTGTTTTGACAGCGGTTTAATCCCAGTCAGTACCGTGAGCCCCATGTCGGCGTGGCACGTAGCGCTGAGTCAGCACCACGTCGTAGGCACGTAGCGCTTGAGGCGAGCAGGCGCCGGCGTGGAGGTGAGCAGGCGCCGCCGCACCCATGGTCGTCCTCGTCTGGCGTGGCGACGTCCTAGGCGGCGGAGCCCGTGAAGAGGACGAGCTCTCTTACGGTTGTCCTCGTACGAGCCCGGTGCTTGCCCGAGGTGGAGGTCGCGCCTATCGATCCGGAGCCCTAGGCTCCCGCCGACAGCCATGCTAAGCCTGATGTTTGAGCTCTCGCCACGCCCGCCTTCCCCTGCTCTCCGCTGCGCCCGCCGGATCTGAGGTCGATTTGGCCGGATTTAGAGCTAGGTATGGAGAAGAGGAAGAGAAGGAGGAGGCCTGTGCCTCCACGCCACCGCCTGCCCGTCTCCCCCCGTTCCTCGCCGGCCCGCGCCAGCCTCTCTGTCGGCGCCTGCCTGCCTCCACGCCGATGCTTGCTCGCCTCCACGCCGTCACCTGCTCGGCTCAAGCGCTACGTGCCTACGACGTGGTGCTGACTCAGCGCTACATGCCACGTCGACATGGGGCCTATAGTGCTGACTGGGATTAAACCGCTATCAAAATAGGCCAGGAGAGATAAAATGAACGGTTTCGAAAGTTCAGGGAGACGTTATACCCGGTTTCATCTTGAGAGAGGAAAATCAAACTCGGGTGAACGTTGATGGACATTTTCCAAAGTAAAAAGGACCCTCGATGGGCAACCGATTTGTTTGCTCAGCCTTAGACCCGGAAGTCAGGCCCATTAAAGAATGCAGCCGTGTTGGGCTGTCATGCAGCCCAGTTTCAAATAGAAGTCGCACTCGCACCTACTAAACTCATGGCCCGTTCTCAAAAAAAAAAAAAAAAACTAAACTCATGGCCCACGCGTTATTCCGGAAGCTTTCCTTGACTTCTTGAAGAGTTTTGATTCATCCTAACCCATGCCCATGCAGCCATGCTTACCGAGAGATCGATCATTACAGTTCGCAAAATAAAAAAAGATCGATCATTACAGTTTTCTTCTACACGAACTATCGTAAGGAACAATGAGAGGAGCGGTTTGCAAGTTCCAGGCTTTGGCGGTTTGGCCGGGACCTGGGCTCGGCGACGTGACGGTGCCACGCCACGCAGCAGGAAGCAAAAGCCTCTGCACGGGCGTGTCACAATCGCTGATGCCTGCCGTTCCTCACCGGTCACCGTACCACTCACACCACGACCCCGACCACCATCAAAATCACCACGAAAACGCATGAAAAACTGCGCCGCACGCCAGGTTCGTTTCGACAGGGCAGCGCAACCCGCTCACCCGCGCTCCCGGCTCCGTCCATCGCGGCAGTGTGGCGTCCGCGCCGAGCCTGCGGGTCACGAGGAACTCGCCCGCCCGCACGCCGCATCGCGCCAGGCTAGTAGGCAGAAGAGGGCTTTGGCCCATGCATGTCGCCGTGCCATCGCCGGTGTCCCCCACCCCATCAATCACTCACTCATTCGCCCAGAGACACGGGGCCCCTACCGGAGTAAGTTTTGTACCAATCCTCTGACAACTCCATGAGACAGACAGGACTCCGTGGCCCGGTCCCCTTGGATTCAATAGAGAGCCCGGGATGCACCAGAAAACTTACCGCAACAGCAGCAGCAGTTACTGGTAACGTGTTACGTAACTAACCCGCGCAGTAGGCAGCTTAGTTGCCAGCACTATTACAAGCAGCAGTGCAGGCGTAGCAGTCACCGGAGAATCACATCGGCATGATTCAGGGGATAGAATTAGAAAGACCAGGATAGTGTAGCAGCAACACTACACAGAACAATGATTCTCTCAGCCTTAAACAGTTCTCTGATTGGGAAGAGCAGAATTTCCCAGCTGAACAGAACAAGTCATAAGATGGTACAAACAACTGCACCTAACTCCATCTCCATTCCTTTAGTTGCACTTCAATTTCTCAACAGAGGATCCTATATTTTAGTACACTACTCACACGGTCCCAGCCGACAAGAAAATAGATTATGAAATTTTGGAGAAAACACATATATACAGACTCTCAGAGAACTCAATGGCCTGGACTTACTTCAGGATCGGGACTCCAAAAATTAATCAGATACAAGATTGATCTATTCCGTGCCCCGTGATATCACCTCGCCAAACTTCATAAAGAGTTCTGCGTCTGACGTGCTTGATGAATTGGCGCAGGATAGCGAGCTGCCGCCTCGTAGGCTAACATATTCACTGACGTAGCTCGGAGTTGTGGATGACTGCTGTGATGCCGGTGGTTTTGCCGACTTCGGGAGCGGGTCCGGGGAGACCAGGCTGTCCAAAACACGAACGACCTCATGCATTGTTGGCCGATCCGAAGGTTGCCGCTTGCTGCAAAGGAGCGCCAATTGGAAAACCTTCTTGACCTCGCCGAGGTCTTTGCACGTGTCAGAGATCTCTGGATCAACCATCTCCATGACCGTGTTGTCTGCGGCTTTGGTTAGCATCTGGAGGTAAGCAGATCAACCAATGAGGATAACAATTTCAATACAAACCAGTAATTTAGAACACAGATAACGTGACGAGATGTCCTAGAAGATCAGTTTAATTCAAATCTGATATTTTCTTTCAAAAAGGTCTAATGGTAAAAGAAGTTGCCGACGTATCAATGATCCTCAGAAAAGTACTACTAGTAATAGTTGCCTAAAGTTTTGATTCTAGTGTGCCAGATGTAAATTTTCAGACATATGATTGAAGGCAGGGAACAAATATGGCAGGCTTTATGGGACACTGGCAGGTTATAATGGAGCTTTCACCAGTCATACAATGAATCACACAACCACAGTGCAGTCAGATCTGTCCACATGATGGGTTTCATGATGCTGGTCCCCACGAAGGAGCCCAGATCTGGTGCCCATGATTGTGCACATAATGAACTGAAAAATCTAAGGTGGTTGAACGAAAAAAAGTTTTAAGTAAACTATCGCCAGCAAGTCAAAAATAGTTACCAAGTGATGAAGATTGCACTCGTCATCAACAGGCTTCTTGCCAGTCAGCAACTCCAGCAAGACAATGCCATAGCTGTATACGTCGGATTTCTCATTGAGCCGGGATGTGCGGGCATACTCAGGGTCAATGTAGCCAATGGTGCCCATCACGTAGGTTGATGTGTGTGTCTTTGAGACGCACAAGCTCTTGGCGATGCCGAAGTCAGCAATATGTGCCTCATTGTCATTGTCTAGAAGAATATTCTTTGATTTTACATCCCTGTGAATTATTCGTGGGTTGCATTCATGGTGAAGGTAAGCCAGGCCTTGAGCAGCACCAAGTGCAATCCGGAGGCGAGCCTTCCAATCAAGCTTCTCCTTCTTGGAGGAACCTGCTGAATCAATGAAGATCACCATTTAGGAAATAAATGCAAAAGATTTACCAAGTTTTCCTTAGCCGTGGAAATACCCAAATCAGAAATAACATAAAAGCATCCAGACATCTAATAAGAAAAGTTACCAACAGATGCTTTCTGACGGATGAATAGGTGAAGGGTAACACAAACAAAAGTAGTGGATCTAACTGCTAGGCACAATGAACTAAATTTTTTGTCACACTCCTCCCAAATACTTTATGTGAAATATCTCAGCAATCTGCACTCACCATGCAAAACATCCCAGAGGCTGCCATTTTCCATGTAATCATAGAAGAGAAGATTCCCAGCAGGTGATAAGGAGTACCCCTGAAGGCTGACAAGATTCCGGTGTTTGATACTACCAACAGTCTCAAGTTCAGTCTCAAATTCCTTCAAGCTCTGCGGGTAGTGAGCATAAAGCTTTTTTATTGCAACTGGCTTGGAGTTCTTCAGAATGCATTTGTAGACTGTGCTCGATGCTCCATATCCTATAATATATTTTTCACTCAAATTTTCAGTCATCCTCATTATATCATCGTATCCATGGAGGGACATGTTCATGTGGAGGATCACAAGCTTGGGAGGAACAATGCTTGATGCTGAGGCAAAGGTATCTGTCACAGTAAATAAGTAATATTATCAGTCTAGTACATGAAACATCAGAACATTTGCACTGGTTAGCAAAGATTAAATATTATTTCAGATAGGCACTAATCATTCGAGCTGTGCAGTATGGCAACATAACATCTGCCAAATAGCTATTGAAATTGATATGTAAAAGCATCAGATGTATCACCTGGTTTGCTTACAGAGACATCTTTGGAAGCTGGTGGACTGTGTGGCCAGCATGCAGCTACTAGGATAATGAGCAGGATAACAAGTCCACCAATAGCAATACCGAGAATTGCAGCCTTTGATATTAACGCTGAAAATTTTGGATGTTTGTCAGTGGTAAATTTGTGCTTCAGAGAATCTTAATAAAAATAACAATATTCTTACATCTCCGCGCGTGACTTGACGAGTAGCATGAAGAACCGAGCCAATAGCCACAAAGTCCAGGGTTACCCAAGAAGCTGAAATTATCACATTATAAATTAGGATCACTCAAAATTTACATCCTCAAGGAATCATTCAAGCCCAGAGCACCCCACCTGTCCGGTGAAAATCGAGAAAAGTTATTGTCTGTAGGTACAATACCAGCAAGGTTGTTGAACGATACATTTCTGCAGCATTGCTCAAGAATAAAGGCACTATAAGTGAAACCCACACATGCAAACAATTAAATAGCTTTTGTGCTGTTATCTTACAAGGCATTGAGACTGAAGCAGTTAGTGAGTGAAGAGACATTCCCGGTAATATTGTTACTTTCTAATCTTCTGTAATGACAAATGAAATTACATAAATCAGCTTGTACAGGACCAGAATACAGAATTACCATGCAGTCCAATTTAGAACTGCACGTTATAAATTTGTTTCTGAGAGGATACAGGAGAAAACATGTAGACCAGACTTACAATAGTATCAGATTTTGTAGCATTCCGACCTCTTGAGGAATCAAGCCACCCAGGTGGTTGTTGGATAAATCACTGAAATAAAGCAGAAAAATGTTGAACTTAATGGTTTATTCACATTGGAGGACCGAGGACATCAATACAGTAAGAACTCTGAGCGTTAATAGTTCAGAAATCAGAAGGCAATTACATCTCCATGATACTCCTCAAGTTTCCAAACTCAGCAGGAATGTGTCCAACCAGATTATTATTGCTCAAGTTACTACAGGGATAAGAGCAACTAAATTATCATTATGTCAAACAAGCATTCTTATGAAAATGATAGGTTATAAGACTTACAGTCTCAAAAGATGTTCTAGTTTCCCGAAAGCTGAGGGAATCAAACCAGACATCTTGTTACATGATAGGTCCCTACAGACATCGTGTAAGATATCAAATCATCAAGCAATTATCTAAGAGCCATTACTATTAACTGTTCGGACTTACAATGTGTCTAAATTTCTCATTCTTGCTACCTCAGTTGGAATTGCTCCACTGAGATGATTTGATGACAGATTCCTAAAAGGTACAGATGGAGATAAATCATCAAGGAGCATGATCAGATTGTTTTCTTCAAACATCATGGTGAGAGCTAAATAAATAAGCAGGAATTATCAAACACTTACAAATAAGTAAGGCTCTCAAGCTTGTGAAATGAACGTGGAATTGTCCCATTTAATTTATTGCCATAAGAATTGCTGTTACAAGAGCTACGAGTTTAAGTATATGGTCAATAGAGAAGCCAAAATTTAGGGAAAATATATGGGACATACAAGCTAATGAGATTTATGCATGAGCTTATATTCTCAGGGATAGGTCCTCCAAGGTGGTTGTTTGCAAGGTTCCTGTGACAGCAAGCGACATAAGCCACATCTAAATTAATCTGTCAGGAAGCAACGGGATTGCACATCCATACTTACAAGTCAAACAACTCTGTGAGTTTTCCAAGATCGGGCGGAATAGACCCAGTCAGCTGGTTGTCATTCAGTTCCCTGAAAGCATATGGTGAGTAAAAATGAAACCAACCTGAATTAATAAACTATCAGTAAGAAAAGTGGCACAAACCCTTACAAGTAATGCAGTGTCGACATATTACCAAGCTCTGGCGGTATTGACCCAGTTAGACTATTGCCTTGAAGGTATCTATCAATACAAGATAGAACATACTGTGAATTATCCTTATTTTTTATGGTTTTATGAAAGCTTATAAATTTCTATCAGTGCAACTATGCAAGTAAGACGGAAAGAGCATCAGAGATCAATTAATAATTTAAGTATTCAAAAACATATATGCAAAAATTAATAAGCTTACAATTTTTCAGTGTATGTTAAATTGCCCAGTATAGATGGTATAGTGCCAGATAACTCGTTGAAACTCAGATCCCTGGAAAATGGGAATAAACATCTTAATTCAAAACATTGACCTTTCCCCACATTTGCTGAGGTAATACATCTGTTTTATAATGGAAGGAACCTCGGCAGTAATAATTCAACTTACAGCACTGCAAGTGCTTGCATTAGTCCAATCACAGATGGTATAGGGCCAGAGAACTTGTTCCCTTGTAAAGATCTGGTAAGATAGTTTAGCTATTCAAGTCACTAATTCAATGATTAAGCCAAATTAAGATTGTTTTCACAAATAGAATTACTGTTACATACAATGTTGCCACTTGCAGGAAACCAATATTGAATGGGATTCCTCCAGTAAGCTGATTGTTTGACAAATCCCTGAAAAATCGAAAGGTCAGCCATACTCTCGCTTTATAAGTTAAAGTATGAGCATCATTGTTCAAAAGGAATAGAATGTATATACATACAAGACCTGAAAGCTCGTACAGTTCCCTATGGTATCTGGTATTGTACCCGTCAAGCTATTATTCTTCACATCACTGATACGGATAATAAAGAGCTTATGAGCATAATCAAGGGCTTGAAGTATTATACTGGTGATAGGTGGAGGGTAGTGAAGCACTCACAAATACCACAGACCGGTCAGCTGGCACATATCCGGAGAGAGGCTTCCTTGTAAATTATTGCTTCGCAATCCTCTGGTGCACATGAGAAATTTAGATGCTAATAATTGAACATAAACAAAATACGGCTTACTTGCCCTCGATGTTAACAACTGATCCAATTTCTAAATGTCTCATAAAGTTCAGTTTGGCATATAATTAAAGAAGCTATTGGACTAGGGAGCTGAATTGCTAATCACAACAATGGCCTTCTTCATAGTAAGGAACTACTTACATGTATTGAAGAACCTCATTCCAATATATTAGATTTGGAATTTCACCACTCAGCTTGTTTTGAGCCAAGTCCCTATGGAGCATATCACATTAGAACTAACCCAATTAAAACAACACAACAGCTTATAAGTAACTTACAATATCTTCAGATTTGGAAGTTGAGAGAGAGTCGATGGTATTACACCCACCAGCTGGTTGTTCTTCAAGATCCTATAGATATGGGAAAAGGCAGGGCATGTGATGAACAAAATACTGTGGATCACTTTGGTGTACTAAGATCTGGCACAAGAATAAAACTTACAAATTCTCAAGGTGCTTCAGCTTAGATATGGAAAATGGTATGTCTCCTTCTAGAATGTTAGAGGATAAGTCCCTATATCAAAAGAAGAGGTACCATTAGAAAAAGGGTCACAGTTTTAACATGGAACACTTGCAGGCCAAAAAAAAAAAAAATCTCCATTGAGATAAGTGTGTAAGCAACAAGCGTTATAATGATACAACAAGCATCCCATATTCCCATTCAGCTTCTAGTAGACTAGTAAGAGTGTGTATATAAAGAGGTAAAGAAATGACTTTGAAGTAAAACTTACAGAGTTTGAAGGAACGAACAATCCCCAATCTCATCAGGTATCTGTCCGGAAAGTCCATTCGACTTCAGATCACTAAATATGTAAAAGATATAGGCGGGCAAAAGGTTAAGCTAAGCTGGGCATCTGAAAATATTTTCATTTCAGGAAATCATGCACCGCCGTACATTGAGAGAACGCTCTTCAAACTACCGATGGCCGGGGAGATTTCGCCCTCGAGATTGAGCCCCGATAGGTTGCTACATTTCACAAACTAACGCGCATTAGTAACTGCACGCAGCAGGCAGCAGAGAGGATAGAAGTTTAGGTACAGGAAAGGAGGAAACTTCATACAGCGCCGCAACAGCGAAGGTGACATTGTCGCATAGCACGCCGCGCCACGAGCAGTAGCCCGGCGACGCGCCGTCGCCGGACCAATCGTGCAGTGCGCTGTCGCCGTTGCGGAACGACTTCTTGATCTCAAGCAGCGTCGCCCCTGGATCAGTAAAACAGCAGCAGCAGAAGAAGAAGAGTCAACACCAAAACGTACTATCAGGAGTTGGCTGTGCAAGCCAAATGAACATCATCAATAAAAAAAAATCAGATAACACAAAAAACGAAGATGAAATCTTCCAGCTTGAGAAATGATGCAAAGGGCAAACTAAAAAAAAACATCTCCGACATAAAACGAAGCAGATAGTAAACACGAAATGAAAAATCGAATCGAAATAAGCGGCATTCTAGAATAGGGACGGTGTGGCAGCTAGTTCGCTTTGCGGCCACACCAGACTATGAACTGCTCCCTCGAACAGGAGTTGCATAGAACAGGAACCCCGGATTAGATTAATCAACTAGCATTCCACACTCGCTTAGTCGCTGCCAATAGGGGAGGGAGCAAGCTATAAACAAAGACCACGCCCCCTAAAAGCCAGCGCTAATAAAATACGAGCAACACCTGAATCTCCCTGCTCCGAGCGAGGGAGCAGCGCAAAACCTCAGCGAAACTCGAGCAAGAGGGGAGAGGGGGGGCACCCACCGTCGTCGGCGACGGCGACGGCCGCGAGGAGGAGGAGGTAGAGGGCGGCGAGGGCCGGGAGGAGGAGGCGGGCCATGTCCGGTGCGGAGCCGCGGAGGAGCTGCATTTCGGCAGCGTCCGCGAGGCGAGGTGGTGCGGTTTAATGGCCTCGGGTTTTTGGTTGGTTTCTCGGGTTGTGCTGTGCAGCCGCGGCCTCGCCCGCCTGCGCAGGACGGGATGGAGCAATGGGAACTGGAGCAGCGGCGGCACGTTGGATTTCCTGCGGCGAGGGGAGGGAGGGAGGGGGGACACGTCCATGTGGCGCACTGCCGCGTTCGCAACCACGGGTGTCACGGTAACTGGTTCCTCTCTTTGGCCCATTTCGGACTTCTGAATTTACCACTGGTTGGTCGGACATAATCACAAGGATTCACCTTCACCGAAGAAGCGAGGAACGTTAAACAAATCGGGTTTCAGGCAATGCAGTAGAACAAGACAGCATGTGAGCGACGTGGCGTGACTGGGAACGAGAGAACAAACTGGGTATTCAGAAGAGAGATCTGAACCATTTCGCAGATTGGGCTACAGTACAGGTCTGATCAATTTTTTTCATATTTTCTAGCTTTCAATTGATTAAAAGCTTTTAATCAATAATTTATTATTTTAAGTTTTGATTTTTCTTTTATAAGATTTTTTATATAATAATTATAAACAATTGAATCTAGATCCAATGACTCAAAAAATTTAGTAACTCCCTTTTTTTTTCTCCTATGATGAGGAAAGATTATCATGTACTAGTACTTCGGATGACATAAGATATTTTTTTCAGAGATCATTCATGCGCCTGTGCTAAAACTGTTGCCTCGTGTCATGGTGGGCTCATGTTGTTGCAATGCAACTAGTACTAGTACTTCCCAAAACCCAAAATCCTTTTATTTCAATGCAAGCACCTGAGTTTCCGGAGAAATGAATGATTTCGGGTCCGTTCAAACGCGTCCGGAAATGAACGTTCCACACTTTTTATTTTTCTTTTCGTTGCCGGGGCCCCATTCAGATCTGAGCATGGATAACGTTGTGGCGTGCGTCGATCGTGGGCCACGCCCGAACGCTTCCGAAGGCACACCAGGAAATGCGCCGAGGCAACGAAACCAGCCCGATTCGAGCTGTTTTCACTGCATGGTCCATGCCTCGCTCGCTGACATCTCCCACTCCCACCTTGCGCGCAACAATACTGTGCGAGTGTCACTCGGCGCCAGGCAGGCCATCTGGCCATGCCTCCCCGGACCAGTGATTCTCCACGCTTCACACCTAGCGGCACCACCTGCGGCCGACCGTACCGTGCAGCAGGACTGCCTTGGCACGGTTCCGTTTGAAAATCAAGGCACCAATAAGCAAAAGATCTGGTTTCTTTTTTATCGCATTAACCGATACACTAGCGAAGAGGTAACTGTATCCAGAGGCCCTTCTGCCGTGGCGTGTCATGCCAGCTGCGGCCTGCGGCATGGATGATTCTGCATTGACGCAGGCGGTAGTAGCATACGCGATTCTGCGTTCCATTAACACTCGCGTGCCTGTAAGATTAGCAACAAAAGGCCGGGAGTATGATAAGCTTTCAAATGTCTGACGGCAGAGCACCATGCAGCCTTTTGCATTAGCACGTGGACACTGAAAAAAACCTAGCTTATCCCCTCAAGCATACGGGTCTTAAAAAGACTCGCTGCGCAAATGTTCCAAGGGTTAATGATACCGTGTTTGAAAGGCCGCGTTGACCGCGAAATGGTTTGCACAGCTTGTTCGGTTAGTTTTCGGGGGTCATCTTTGCTGCAGTGAACACTAAGAAACTTGTCTGATGTATCCTGAACCTATATAAGCACCTTATCTGAAATTAACCGAACCGTGTTCAGATGGCGCGACTCATCAGCCGGAAAGGCGCGACACTGCTTGAACTTGGGATAAGGTAGAGGTGGACCTGAGTCCTGAGAGGATGGCCCGCGTCAGGGCAGGCGTACGCCAGTGGGGGATCAAGGTGGCATGTGATTAGACTGAGCAAAAAGAGCAGGCGTACGGCGTATTCGGTATAAAGATCTCCTGCAAGACGTCCCGTACGTTACCCATCGTAGCACTACAGTATACTGTATATAGTACATGCCACACCGAGACAACGCATTAATACACGCCCTTAAAAAAACCAAAGATTCCGGTTCCCGGTCAAAGTAAAGCAATTTTCCCACGGCAAACAAGTGTCAATCAAGGCTAACAAATCATCGGGCCGTACTTTGACCATAGGTGCGTCCGCGACCAGAACAAAGACGACTGGTGGCTCCGCCGTGCAAACTCTCAACAATCCATACAAACTCTCGCCAAGCAGCAGTACAAGTGCCATTTCCGCACCTTTCAAGCTACCGAGAAACTAGAAAGGACGCGCGGCCGGGTAATGGAGGAGGAATCAACAAAACAAACCTGCGCATGCAGCGAGAGCCACATTTGTTTGCGCACGCCAAGAAGCAAGCCGCCCACGCCGAAACGTCATGCCACGCCACGTCCGTCCGCGCCGGCACGAGCAGGAACACACAGCGGAACCCGATGGTCGAAACAGGTGAGTAACTTTCATCAAAAAGAAAGAGGTATGGGCTGCGTCCTCGCAAAGGGCATTGGCGCAGCAGGATGGGTTCGAAACCCATGCCCATCCCTGCACAGCTCCATAAAAAAGCATGGCGCTGTTGTGGAGTACGTACGCAGTACACTGTACACCATCATGGCAACAAGCCGGTGACTGGTCGACGTGAAGAAACGTGGCCATACGGAAAGGAGACGGACGACAGACGACCCATTTGGAAAGCACTCGGGGACTCGGACGTCTTGGGCCGGGACAGGGAAGGAAATTGATGCCTGCGACCGACCTGGGTTATGCTGATTTCGCAAGTTTGCAAAGCCTTTGGGCCGGAAGTACGGACGGCGTCTATTGGGCTGATTCGATGTAGTCATGGACCTGACCTCTGTGACTGGGCTGACACATACGTGGGCTTTTCTCTTTCTTTTCTTCGAGGGAACCGCTTTCTCGTTTTCGTTGTTCTCACATTCAGGTTCTGCTGAAATTTTAGAAGCTGCGTCGAAATTAATCAAATCAGAGGCTGGATCGTATGATAGGTGTGCTGTGTGCAGCTGCAACTATAAATAAGGGTCCTGTATTATTTTTTATAAAAGTATTCCGAAGTACTCCACCTAGCGGTCAAGGCCTATAATCTAGTACGACATAACTGACTGCATCATTCCGTAGCGCAAAAGATCCGAGGCGCAAGGCTTTCTCGCCGATGCGATCCTCTCCGGTTTCGTCGTTGAACGTCTGTCGTCTGCTAGCTACAACACAGGAAACGTCTTTCCTGCCCGTCTCTATCGACCATACAATTCGATATCATCCAAATATATATCCACTCTACATCGAGCGGGATAACCTGCTACCACTAATATCTCTCTCTTCTTCGATTAGCATACCAGCGCCTTTATTTTGGCGCCGGAAGTTGTTGGACGTTGAACCTTGAAAACCACAAGAGAACAAGGCAAGAAGGAGTGGGAGTATTCAGAGAATCGTAGTTCCAAATGTTCAACTGCGGGTGATGCGGGCGCTGAATTGATGATAATTGGGGCAGCTGGTTGGTAGAGCGTCAGTGTCTGACATCACGATTGAACAGGAACCTGATGAAGGCCTGGATTAAGTTGTCCGTATTCTTGCTTTGCCAAAACGGTTGACAAAAACAGACATGATTTTTTAAGGCCGAGCATGCCTAACAGGGAGTTGGTGCAATACTGTAGCCTTCAGCATGGTACGTGTATCTTAGGAATTGGATTGTGGCTCGAAGAGAAAAATGGGCTGGGTGACAGGGGCATGATGTCATACTATTGAATCCTGCAGACGAAATAATTAGCTGCATATACCGGTACTACTAGACCTAAAATCCGAATCAAGTAGTCTCTACACTAAGAATAGACATCGGTTCGGTTAACGAAATAAAGCGTTGAACCGAACATAGTTGCAAAGGCTGCTAGCTATACAAATGGATCAAAGTTAGGAAGCGGTCATGTATTTGCATCCGGTAGGACGCATGGGCCAAAGCAATGATATCAGCAAATGGACGATGACACGGCACGCTTTATCACTCTGCTGGCGAGCCAAACTTGATAAGGCAACGTCTGATTTGGGGACACACGCAGGCCGAACGAGATATCGACTACAAATCCAAGACTGTGGTTGACAGCTATGCCAGGTCATCGATAATCATGACACTAACCATTCGTGACGAATAATAAAATCAGCTCCTTTTCCTGAGAAAAAGCCCCGCCGATAATTTTAATCGGAAAAGCTTGGCGTGACTCTCGAAGCATTGAGCCGTATCCAATTATTTGGCCAGGCACCGTCCTTATCCCTCTTTTTTTTTTTTGCTACAAATGAAAATTTTCTTTTGCTTTGCCATTGTGTGCCGTGTAAAGGAGAAACTCTCTTTTTCTCTGCCTTGTCACGCATGTGGCGACAGATATCTATTGAGAAAAAAATATCTATTCGCCTCGGTGTTTTTTCTTCTGAAGCTGCACGTGCTAGAAGCAAACATACATCATGTCGACGACAGAAGTGCACTTTGTCCACGAGCAGTTTGCTCAGTACCAGTTCATGAAATGCAGCTCTTGCTCTGAACAGCTGAGCTCGGGACGGTGTGCAGCGACCTGCCGACCTGCCGTGCGCACGATCACCGCTTACGAACTGGGCCGGCAAACTGCACCGGGAATCAGAATGTGGAAGGGGACGCAAAGACATGTCGTTTTCTCACATGTTCCCCATGTCCGGTATGGGCTGTTGGCACTGACATCCCATGTCCTCCGTTAACATACGACAACGGTTAACCCACGAGTTCACGCCGTCGCGGATTAAAAAGAAAATCCTGGGTAGATGCAATGATCGCAGACATACCATTATATTACATACAAGAAATGTCAAGTTCGTGAAGAAAATGCTGTTTCAAAATAGTCAGAGCTGTTCAATATGATGACTGTTTCAAAATAGTAGTACTATATTACCGATGAATGTTCCGGCTTCTATATATGCTCGTTTCTTTGACTTGTACTGATGGACGAATTGTATTATGGTTCAGATTAATGTAGAGAAAAAAAGAGCGTGCGATAGTCAATAAGTACGTTCTTTGGAGCTAATCATTTTGAGGTAGGTCGGATTAGAAATGGCATGGGAGTTAGGCTCAGAGTGGACCCGCGTGTCAAAGGCGGACCTAGAGGAAAGGAGAAGAAAGCGAGATGAGAGAGGACATCCTCATCGCCGTCCGCCGTCCATGCTACAACTTTTTGTGCCATCTTGTCCCTCTTAAAACAAAAGAAAAACTTCACACACCATTTTCATGCCCACATGCATGTGCACACAGCATGCGCGCGCCGTTCATGTCATGTGAATCTAAACTTGGCATGGTCCTACTAGTATCAGCTCTCGGCTCTCTCTTTTCTTTTCTTCTTTCTCAGCCAAGGAAGCCCAGCAGTAAATGAGCTTTGAGGCTCGGCTTCTGAGAACAGGGCCATGCATGGCTGTACGCATTGGCTACTCCAGCTTACCAGAACAAATAACTCTGACAAACGAAGATCCAGCCTCGTACCTAGTGTTATAATGAAAACCAACAAGTACGTTCATCTTCCGAAAATGCGCGTGTTAGTAGGTCAATACTCAAAAGTTTCCACATGACGTATGGCTCAATCTTCAGAAAGGTGGTGGGTTCATAACTACAGTCAATCCGTCTGCTTGTGAAACAACGACATCCGTGACACGGTTTCAGTTTTCAGCAACCGGGTTCCATTGGCTCATCACCTGGACTTTGCATGCAGCATAACACGAGGTCTTGCTCGGACGACTTAAACTACTGTACCTTGTGCAGAATTCTATTAGCAAAGCGGCAGTAGTTAGTACTCCGTACCGTACTTTGGATTGGTCGAGAGTAATCAAAGTTTCATTGATGGTTGCCGGAACCAAGCTTCCCGGTACTGGTACTACCGGAACTGCTCCAGTGCCTTTTGCACACCGTCGATCGAGCTGAATGAAGATGAACTTTTGAACGTACGGAGAGGCGTCCCCTGTTCTTTCATGAGCAGATAAGAATAGCTAGTGGAGGGTGCTAGGCGCCACAATATTGATTGGTCCGTATACGGTATAGTACCAGACGCTGATGGATCTATCGATGTTGCCATCAGCTCTATTTTCAGTGGACAGTTTCTTCGGACTGGATTGACCGTTTTATTTTCCTCTGTTTCACCGGTCTTTGACGCGACCGAAATAAAGCATGGGAGGCTTCAAAAAAAAATAAAATAATAAAATAAAAACAAAGCATGGGAGGATTCAAAAATAAAAATAAAAATAAAAATAAAATAAAGCATGGGACTGTATTGTGACCTTAAGCGACGTTTAAATATTTCTTGATATATAAGCTAGACAAGATAGCTGACAGGTGGGTCCCGCTCATAAGAGAAAAAATAAATCTTCTTTTGAGCAGTGCTGCTAGAGTTGGTAAAAATATTAGACAATTAAAAATAAGAACTAATTCTCAAATATAAAAGTAGGAGGTCTAATTTAATAGCCACTGTTTGAGATGCTCTTACAGAGTAGCTAAGTGCTGACTGCTGATCAACATAGTTGCAAGTTTCTGTAGGCCACTTTTTATACTAAGGATCGTTACCAGGAAAAAAAAAGAACGAAACAATTTCAGCAGCGAACACATAAATTGCCTTCTTAAGAATACCCACAAGAAAACATTCTCAAATTCCAAACGGCAAATGCTCGGTAGGAACCAAGCAGAAAACGACTCGAAACCAACATCACATGCTTATCTTAATCAAGTTGATTGCATGATCTAAACTAATTGGACTCTTCCTGGGTATTTCTATACTACAGAACCACACAATTATGAGCATCGGACGCACAAATATTCAATTTTTCTACGTGTGCCTGCCTGCTTTTGGCCTGCATCGTGTGCATATTCTGGTGAAGAAAGAAGTGTAGAGAGAGTGAGGGCGCTGGCTCTGCTCAGAGTTGTCCACGCGTCGCAAGACGTGGCGGGCGAGGCACCCAGCCACACAAGAGGCCACACGGCTCGGGTCAACTCAACCAGAAGAACACCCTTCTTCCTCATAGGTGGGACCACACCCCAGCGGGCGTGACTACTTGGTCCCACACGCAGCTGCAGATCGAGTCCCAGCCAGTTTCCAGCAGAGACCCCGGCCACGAAAAACTCGCTTTCGGAAATCTCTTCTCTTGTTTTCCAGTGTCCAAACCGAACCAAATCACACCACTTAAGTCTGCGCGATTCATAACGAATCGCCACACTTAATCGAACGGATCCAAGCATTAGAAACCAAGAAAAAAAAGGAGAGAAAAAAGGGGAGGAGCAGAGGTGAGGAGAAGCGGAGAGAAGTGGAAGACCGTCCCATTCGCGGGCTGTTCGGGTCCATTTGGGCGGCCGCCGCACGCTGCAGGAAGAAATCAGCGACGGGCAAAGCGTCAAACCCTTTCCGCCGCCGCGGCAACCACAGGTGAGCGATTTGTTCCGGTATTTTTTCTCCGGGGAGTTTCGTTCTGCTGATTCGTCGATCGGCGGTGTCTATTAATCGCTGCTCCGACGGCCTGGTGATGTTAATTCCTGGAGGCATCTGGCGGAGTGGAGGACGTGGATTTTCCTTTCCCCGCCTGTGCACATCGATTGATGGATTTTGGAGGAGTCAGCAATTTAGACCGAGACTGCTTTGTGTGGATTTTTGTTAGATTTTCTCCCCTAAATACGGTTCCTACTACTGTTTGAGCGGCGAATGCAATAATAGCCTCCGACTATGTGATTCTGTCTGATTTTAGTATTGCTTTTGAGATTCCACCATGCGCTCTTCAGTGATTCTCCCGGAAAAGTGCGTGAGAACTCTGTGGGGGTCTTTTAGTTATGTAAAGTACGTGCAGTTAGTTGTTAGGTGCCTGTCTGGTTGGATATTAGGGTGAGATATAAGCTTGTTTCATGCAATTCTGTACCGGCTTAGCTGCCACCACGTTGCTGTTTTAGAAGTGCAAATCTCAAAGGTCGTGTTGATGGCAGGTTTCTGTTCTGTCTGATTGAAATTCAGCGATCCTACACCAGCCTCACCTTTAGATTTCTTTCAAGATAATTCCACCTCCAGTTCCTGTATGACTGATTTGTACGCTGCCACAGCTACTGAAACAGTGATTCCTTGCTTGCACGACTAGCAGGCATTTGGGATGGTGGACAAGAACGATGGGTCTGAAAGTCTTAAATTCAACACGTCGCACTTGATCCAAACAACTGAAGAGGTTGCGAGAGCGTTTATTGCTGCGGCTTCAGCTGCCACTGCACAGTCTGCGCGGCCATCTGTCATGAATTCATCCAAAGATGAGAGTGGCAGCCCGATGCAGAAGCTTCAGCAGCAATTTTCCAAAATCCTTAAGGGGTTTTCGACCTCACCTGATGTCTCTGGGCCTTACAATCCTGAAGTGCTCACAACACAAAAGCGGCAGTGGTCGAGGTTCCAGCTGAAGTCATTGGTGTGTATCTCTTTCCCTGGCATCCTATTTCTGTTTGATGTGATTTGCTTGTTGTTGGACTTACTTCGCTATTTTACTAAGGTTTTAGTTAGAACTGTAATCTGCAAATGATTTTTATGAAACCCTGCTATTTTGACCACTAATAAGGACTGCAAGAAAATTCGATTGAACTACATTTTGAATTACTTCTTTAAGTGACCCAGATTTTGGAATTTGTTCAATCCCTATTTTTATAATGAAGCATGCAACATACACAAGCACACTGAGTTCATATAGGATAGTAATAGGTACAGAATACAACAAAATTTTCTAGGATGCCCATGTTTTCTAGTGAAAGCATACATCACTAAAATTCTTTTCTTGGAACAGGGTAATAGGTGCATCAGAGAACCTACACATCTGTTTGAGAGCATTGTGATTGTTGGGCTTCCACCTCAGGCAGATATCCAGGAGCTGGAAAACATTGCACTAGGGAGAAATGACGATGATGGAAAGAGAACAAGAAATATATTCAGCAACAACCACCACCAAGTTCATGCAATATCAAATTTGGAACCTCAGGTTATTCCGTTATTGACCTTTTGTCGCTTATCATTTAGCATTTGCTCAAATGAGTAATGCATTCCGTTAGGGCTTTACATATCATTGTCTATCAAAAAGGAAGGCCTTTTGTTGATTATTTTGTTTTTCCATAGGTTCTATTTGCATATCCTCCAGAGAAGCCTCTACCACTCAAGTACAAGGATACCCTTTCTTTTTGCCTTCCTGAAGGTGTACAGGTCTGCCATATTCAAGCCTTATATAATTTTATTTTCACTCCTTAATAGTAACAGAGTGTCATCGGTATTCAAGTCTTATTAAGTCTTGTTTGTCGGAATACAATGAACTGTGTCATACCATGGAGTTCTGCTTATGTTTATCCTTCACTATGCATTGTGTTTTTTGACACTTTATACAACTTTTCTTTACTCCTTGTACTTTGCATGCTGTTCACCAACTTTGTTTTGGGCGTAATTTTTAGCATTGGCAGCTGCTTGTCATGACTTATTGATAGTTTCCTGAAACAACATTTATTCAGTATTTTTGAATATTTTTGTTTCCAGTAGTAATTTTGTTCAGTTCGTAATATTGGGATCTGCCAGCCGGTTACAGTTTTTTTTTTTTGTAATAACCTGGTGCAAACAAATGCATGACATAATAGCAGCCATTTACATATCAGGTCTTATGGGAGGAAATGAAGGAGGCAAATTGTGCGCTTATATAAAAATGTGAAAACTTCTTTAGGATATAAGGGTTAATTAACAAGCATAAATAGGAACATATATGGTAACAAAGTCCTCATAGGATTTTCAGAATTTATGGAACGCAATAGATGGATTCATGTCCTCAGGCTTCTTTCTATGCTATGATGGAAATTTAAATAATGTTATTTCATGTAACTATGCTATCAAACCACTAATACCAGGAACTAGTCAACAATTCAATGAGTCTATTTAGCTTCCTGTCCTCCATTCAACATGCTTTTTTTCTTCTTCTTGAAATAAGACCTTTTGTGTTAAGTAATCAAACAGTTTACCTATGTTTATTTTCCCCTTAGGTTCATGCTGTTGAACGGACTCCATCATTCAGCGAGCTGAATGAGATTCTCCTGGGACAGGTAACTGTTCTTACATATGTGTGCGACTTTTATTCGCTTTAATCAATGGATATCTCTACACATGGAATGCCATGAACTTCTTTTGAGGCCACAGTAAACTAAATTCTCAGTGACTCAGTCGCCGGACCATTCTTTTTTTGCTAATTCTACTTACAAGTAACCCCTATATAGTCTTATGATCTGTATTTCTTATTTCAGGAACAGCTTAAAGAAAGCAACCAATCTTTTGTGTTCCGTCTACAGGTATATCTAAATGTTCCTCCACTGCACGTCTGTGCCCTTTTGATGTACTGGATGGCTGATCCTTGAGTGATTGTAGGTTGCTGATGACTCAACATTATATGGATGCTGTGTGTTGGTTGAAGAGATTGTACAGAGACCATCAAATCTGGTTTCAATGCTCACAAACGAGAAACCCGTCCGTCCACGTAGGAGTCGTTACGTGATTACCACACCCCGGTGTTATTGCATCCTCTCCAGGCTTCCGTTCTTTGAATTGCATTTCGGGGTATTGCAGAGGTAGGCTGTTGTGAAATCATCATATATTTATCTTGTTGTTTGAATCTTCTACTTTGCGGTTGTACTTATTTTTTTGGTTAGTTTCCTTCTTTATGCACTGATTTCGTATCCTTACAATTCTTTTAGCTGCATAGCAATAATAATGCTAATCAGAACGTTTTGATACTATAACTCTAAATATTCATGTTCTACTTGATGTTACTTCTTTTGCATCTGCCTTTCATAAGTAGCTGCCGTATTTCTTATGCAGTATTCTTATGGAAGAACGGCTTGAGTGGCTCACTGATGGTGTGAGCATGCTAGCTTCATTATCACTTGAGGACACCTGTGAGGGAAATGACACATATGATGAAGTTACTACAGAGAAACAATATTCTGATGACGGAAACACAGCTGATGTGGATAGATCATCTCAATCAAGCACAGGAATTTCATCCGAGGAAATGCCTGACACTGACAGCAGTTCTGGGAGTAGAGACAATCATCTTGACTTTGTTTCTAAAGAAGTCCAACAGCTAAAAAGTTCTTGTGCCGTCGAAGAACAGAGTGACCTTGTAACAGATCCGATCACTCAATGTGATTCCTCTGAAGGGTCCAATCATTGTGTTCCAGAAGATACATCATTGGATCAATCTGGAGTTAAAAATCATGAAGTTGATTCTGTGCCTCAAATTCATAATGATCCTGGTGTGAAGAATTGTGACGACTCTTCACAAGGAAATGTGGACGATGAGCAGCTTGATCTCTTTATGAATGATACTATTTTGCCTCTTATACGGTCTCGCCTTTGTGAAGATTGTGAATCATCTCCAAGGTATGTGTATGCCCACCTAATTTGATCACTTGCATACTGTTAACCTCAGCAGTAGTGTAAAACGAGTCTTATCAGCATTACTGGTTTATTTATTTATTGTCATTCATCTGACCTCATTCCTAGATTTTGTACCCTGCTGTGTGGGATTGTTCTGTTTTTTCTTAAAGAAAGGCAAAACACTTTGTAGTCATAATATAGAGGTTGAATCCTAGAGAAGATCGTGTTCGAGAAATGTCGATGAAGATTATCAGAGGACTATTATTGTGCTCCTTGATCTTTAATTTTCAATTCCTAATTGAGATCAACCTTGTACCCCACTGTTGACAGCTAACAGTTAACATGATCTACTTTCAATGTGTTGGAGAAAATCAGAGTTGTATATCTCCAAACTCTAAAAGGGTGGGTATATATATCCCTATACATGGGCCTCTATGGGCTAAATACATATAACACTACCCCCTCCCCCCCCCCCCCCCCCCCCCCCCCCCGCGTAGTCAGAACTACCGGCGTAGCGGAGTTCAAGACTGGACAAGAAAAGCCTACACAACCCTCCCGCAGTCACAACTAGCCATCGACGATGTTGAGACTGGATCGGAACTCCGAGAATGTCGAGGAGGGGAGACCCTTGGTGAAGATGTCGGCGAACTGGGAGGTGGTCGGCACATGTAGCACCCGAACATGGCCAATAGCGACCCGATCGCGAACGAAGTGAAGATCGATCTCCACATGCTTCATCCGCTGATGCTGTACCGGGTTGGTGGAGAGGTACGGCGCTAACGTTGTCGTAGTAGACGAGCGTGCTCCTGGTTAGCGGGCTGTGAAGCTCTGCCAAGAGCTGTCGTAGCCAGGACGCCTCAGCCACGCCGTTGGCAACAGCCCGGTACTCCGCCTCGGCACTGGAGCAGGAGACCACCCGCTGCCTCATGGACGACCAGGAGACCAGGTTGCCGCCGAGGAAGGGCACCCAGTCGAGTCGGCGTCGGTGTAGACGATGAGCTCGGTGGAGGGAGCCCGGTGAAGAACCAAGCCGTAGTCAACAGTACCTCTAATGTAGCGCAGCAGGCGCTTTAGAGCAGTGAGATGTGACTCGTGAGGATCATGCATATGAAGACAGATCTGCTGGATGACATAAGTGATGTTCGGCCTGGTGAAGGTGAGGTACTGAAGAGCCCCAGCAAGGCTGCGGTAAGCAGTCGAGTCAGCAATCGGGGCACCAACGTCCTCAGAGAGCTTCTCTTGAGTGTCAACCGGGGTGGAGCAGGGCTTGCAGTCAGTCATCTCTGCCCGCTCCAGAATATCAAGCATACTGCCACTGGTGAAGAAAGAGGCCCGAGGGACGAGGCTCCACAGTGACACCCAGGAAGTGGTGGAGCACACCTAGATCCTTCATGGCAAACTCACGCTGCAGTGACGGAATGGTACTCTGAAGGAAGGCCTGACTCGAAGTTGTGAGAATGATATCATCAACATAGAGCAGCAGGTACGCAGCCTCAGAACCTCGGCGCTAGACAAACAGAGAGGTGTCAGACTTGCACTCAGTGAATCCCAAGGTGGTCAATAATGAGGCAAACTGAGAGTACCACACCCGAGGAGCCTGCTTCAGGCCATAGAGGGACTTGTTGAGGCGGTAGACAAGATCCGGATGACTGGAACCCATAAATCTCGCAGGCTGATTGTAGTAGACTGTCGCTGTCAGAGTGCCATGAAGAAAGACATTCTTCACATCGAGCTGGTGCACGGGCCAGGAGCGGGAGAGAGCCAGTGAGAACCATACGCACTGTGGCCGACTTCACCACCGGACTGAAAGTATCATCATAGTCCATTCCAGGCCGCTGGGTGAAGCCCCGAAGAACCCAGCGAGCCTTGTAGCGCTCCAGAGAACCGTCCGTTCGACGCTTATGCGTCCAGATCCTCTTGCCGGTGACCACATTGCAACCAGACGGACACGGCACGAGGTCCCACGTCTGGTTGGCAAGAAGAGCCGCGTACTCCTCCACGGCCCGAGGCTAGTGAGGATCCGTCAGGACATCGTGGACGGAGGATGGCATGGGTGACACCCCCGACTCGGCCTCGACGGCAGAGAGGACGCCCGCCGCTCGTCAAGTCACTATGGGATGAGTGTGCCCAGGATCTCGATGGACGACAGACGAGTGGTATACGTCCGGGTCGAGCCGAGAGCGAGCCCGAGAGCGCACTGCCGGCTCAGACGGAGGCGGTGGTGGCGTTGAGACCATCGGCTCCGGTACCGGTGCCGCACGATGCCTGTAGACCTGTACCAGCTCGGCGAAGCGGGCAGTGAAACCCGGAGGCTCCCGCGGCGCAGGAAGTGGCGACAGGGCTGCACGTGGCACAGGCGAAGGCTCCGGGGTCGTGCGTGGCACAGGCGAAGGCTCCGGGGCCGCGTGGCGCGGTAGAGGACTCTTGGGCCGCGCGTGGCGTGGTGGAAGACTCTGATGCCACGCGTGGCGCAGCTGAGATCGCTGAGGAACCTGCTGGAAAGGGGTAAACAGAAGCAGGAGACTGGACCACCGGGTCAGTCGGAAAAACGGACTCGAGGTTAGGAGCAGGTGAGGGCGTAGTGGAGGTGGAGTACGGAAAGTCCGACTCGTCAAACACAACGTGCCGGGAGATGAGGACGCGGCGGGAGGTGAGATCGAAGCAACGGTACACCTTGTGGTCAGGGGAGTAGCCAAGGAATATACACCGAGTCGATCGAGGTGCTAGCTTGTGAGGAGCAGTGGCGGAGGTGTTAGGATAGCAGGCGCACCCGAAGACCCGAAGGTGATCATACCGAGGAGGAGGGTGTGGTGAGGGGTGGGGGCAGGCGAGGCAGTGGAAGGGAAGCGGTTGAGAAGGTAGGTGGCTATGTGTAGGCTCTCGGCCGAGAAACGGGCAGAAGGGAGGCCTCGAGGAGAAGGGTGCGTACGACATCATTCGTGGTGCGAATCATCCGCTTAGCCTTGTCGTTCTGAGGCGAGGTATACGGGCACGACATGCGCAGTTGGGTACCGCAAGAGAGGAAGAAGTCACGGGAGACGTGATTGTCGAACTCACGGCCGTTGTCACACTGGACGGCCTTGATGGTGAGGCCGAACTGAGTGGAAACCCAGGCAAAGAAGTGGAGGAGGGTGGGGAAGGTGTCAGACTTGGCACGCAACGGAAAATATCAAGAATCACCAAGTAATACTTATAGCCAGACATACTGATGACAGGAGAAGTCCACAAAGCACAGTGAACAAGATCAAAGGCATGACTCGCATGCGAACAAGAAGAAGAAAAAGGAAGTCTAACATGACGACTAACTGACACGCATGACAAAGATGCTCATCAAGAGCCCTAGTACAATGAAGATCTGCACTATGACTGAGACGGGCCAAAACGTCGCGGCCGGGGTGCCCAAGCCGGCGGTGCAAAGTCGTGGATGACGGGGTGGTCGCAAAAGCCGATGAAGGAGGCGACGACGAAGAAGCGAAAGCAGGAAGGCGAAGGGTGTAAAGGGGCCCCGTGCTGTCACATCGGAGGATAGGACGCCGGGAAGCCGAATTCTTCATAGTAAGACTAGAAGAGTCAAATTCAACAGTGCAGGAATTATGAGCAGTAAATCGGCGAATGTAAAGAAGGTTATGAACCATCTGCGGGACAATAAGAACATTCGAAAGGCGAAAAGAACCAGGAGCAGATCTCACAGAGGTGACTGGAAGACAAGTGTCATCACCAACCATGATAGAGGAAGGGCACGAGGGAGGAGGAGGGTGGACAGAGCATAAAATACCAATATCCGGCGTGGTGTGGAACGAGGCGCCCGAGTCGGTGACCCACTCCGTGTTGACCGGCGGGGTCAGTCCCAAGGTGCTGAAGGACTAAGCCAGAGCCGCCTGGTCTTATCCCCTGGGCCAGGTCGGTGGCTGGCTGGGGTGCACAGGCGGAGTCCACCCCCTCGGCCAGGTCGGTGGCTGACTCAGCGGAGCAGGGGCAGTCCAGGTCCCTAGACCCAGGGGAGCAGGGCCAGTAAACATGGCCGCGGGCAGGTGCTGAGGACACGGCCCACCCCCCTGAGCCTGGAAGGGCCACATGGAGAGCCGCCCTGACCATGGGTTGTTGAAGGATAGCCAGGGTGCACCACCAGGGGTAGGAGTCGAGGTCGCAGCAGCCGGAGCAAGAGTACCCCCATATGACCCCCCCCCCCCCCCCCCCCGACGGGCGCCGGTGTAGTAGCATCGAGGAGGGAGGTGGCCGAAGGGGTAGTGGAGGTCGGCGGGGTAGCAGCGAGCGCAGCAGGGGGCGGTCCCGGCACGAGCCCGCGGGTGATCTCGTCCAGGACGAGGTCGTTCCGAACCTGCAGGAAGGAGGGGAAGGATCGCTGTCGAGGGATCCATATCCGTCGAAGGTCGAAGTTGCAGCTGAGACCCCGCAGGACATTGAGGACCAGGATCCGGTCGCTCACCGAGCAGCCGAGGTCGTGAAGGGCATCCGCCATGCCCTTCATCCTCGTGCAGTACTCACCAACGGAGAGGTCGTCTTGCTGGAAGGTGCGGAACGTGGCGTCGACGTGGAGCGCACGGGCCTCGGCGTTGCCAAGGAACTGGGCCTCGAGAGCCAGCCAGGTCACGCGCGCGGTGCCGCCGGGGGACCTAACGATGTCCTGGAGATCTAGGGAGGGTCCCAAAGATCCAGGACATGGCGATGTTGTCGAGGCGCAGCCAGAATGTGTCCCGCGCCGCAGTAGGTGTGTCGGCAAGGACGTGGTCGTCGAGGGCGTAGCGGCGGAGGGCGAGGAGGACCTGGTCACGCCAGCGCTCGTAGGAGGAGGACCCGGGGTCGAGGACGATGGAGACCAGGGCCTGGATGTTCTGGACGCCAATGGCTTGGAGGTGTAGCTGCTGGACCATCGGATCGGTTGCATCATGGCGGAGGGTAGATCCATCTGGTGGAGGCGGGTGAGACGAGGACGTGGCAGTGTCGGTGATGTGGGCGACGGGCTGGTGGGCGGCGGCAACGTCGAGGTAGTGCTGAACCTCAGCAGCCCGGCGATAGAGGGCGTCCGCTGCGGCAAGCTCGCGCTCCCAAGCGAGTGCAGCCACGCGGACACGCTCCACGGCCGCGGCGGCCTCGATCTGGATGGTGTGGAGGGCAGCGGCGGCAAGGGCGGCGTCGGTCTCGGGGGCCACCTGCTTGCCCTTGTCGGCGGCAGTGAGGAAACGCTGAGCCCCGGCGGCGGTCAAACCCACGGTGGCGGCGGTGGCCGGGCCCACGGTACTGGCTAGATCTGGGCCACCATCGGCGAGATCTGCCAGCCCAGCGGCGGCCGGCGGGGACGCCGCCGGCTGCCAGATCTGCCCGCGCGGCGGCGGTGGCGGGCAGTCCGCGGCGGCGCGCGCGGCCGCGGGGGCCGGAGCGGCGGCGGCGGCGGCTGCGGCATAGGAGGTGGGGAGAGGGGGGAAAGAGGAAGGGGGGAGAGGGGGGAAAGAGGAAGGGGGGAGAGGAGGCCGGCCGGCCATGGTGGCGGGAGGGTGGGAGGAGGGAGAGGAGAGAGAAAGAAACCCTAGCTCTATACCATGTTGGAGAAAATCAGAGTTATATATCTTCAATCCTTAAAAGGATAAATACATATAACACTAACACCCCCCCGCAGTCAGAACTACCGGTGCAGCAGAGTTCAAGACTGGACAAGAAAAGCCTACACAACCCCCCCCCCCCCTCCGGCAGTCACAACAGTGCTGTGTATATTTGGCCCATAGAGGCCCATGTATACACAGCACTATGGGCTAAACACATATAACACTAACACAATAGCGTCACCAGTGGTTATTATAGCCATAAAATAGTTGCCATCATTTATTGCAGTTCCCAGGATTCCCCTTCGATAGGCAGGCATTTTGGAAGTGACACCCATGAAGTGGATTCAGAGGAGCCATCTTCGATTGGCCATGGAGACTTAGTGAGACACAACAGGATACTGCAATGGGCAAAGGTTTATGCATGAACTCAGGCAAATTTATGTTTATTATCCTCCCTCTGTGTATCTGTTTATTTGTTAACTTAAAGTTTCCTCCAGGCTAAAAAGTATGGTTCCCTGCAAGTTGTCTGTCAGTACTACCAGCTGCAATGTCCTGCTAGGGGCTCTTCACTTACTTTTCATCCTTTGGAGCACTTGCATCCTTTGAGTTTTCACCGACCAGGTGAAACAGTTCTTCACATTGCTGGTTCTACTATCGAGCTTAGGTCACGTGATACAAGCTTAGAGGTTGCTGAGGTAAGCTGATGCATTGCCATATTATGCATTTCGGATTGACCTATTTTGGGTTGATGAAGCTATGTTTGATATCTATTATTAGTGTGACTGAATCCCGTACCTGTTCTAGATGCGCAATGCACTCTTTGCTGAGGAGGAATCAACTGCTTTGTCCATATGGGCTGTGGCCTCTATATGTGGATGCCTCAGGTTGGAACATGTAAGTATCAACTTAGTCCGAGATTATATAATTCTTTCTTGGCATGCCATTTGTCTTTTGTCGCTGTAGCCATATACTGTTGTTAGAAGATGAATATCATCTTCCGAAATGTGCAAGTGTTCCTTTACAGTAAACCAACAGCTTCATTTGATAAGCTTTGAGCTCTACAATATACATATATATTTTTAATGTTCTCTACAATAAATTTTTGATAGTGTATTTGCACATTTGATGTACAAGTTTGTCAAAAAGCACTTCGATACAATACTTTGATAAAAGCCTACAATATACATATATATTTTTAATGTTCTCTACAATAAATTTTTGATAGTGTATTTGCACATTTGATTTACAAGTTTGTCAAAAAGCACTTCGATACAATACTTTGATAAAAGCTTAGCGCTGCAGTAAAGGTTTATTGTACTCTAAGAATGTGCGGGTAACCTTGTTACCTCGTAATCATCTTTTTTTTTCTTTTGTTGTACT
This sequence comes from Eleusine indica, assembly GCA_030378355.1. Classification (NCBI taxonomy): domain Eukaryota; kingdom Viridiplantae; phylum Streptophyta; class Magnoliopsida; order Poales; family Poaceae; genus Eleusine; species Eleusine indica. Next base: position 2,451,045 of record CM059495.1, read on the forward strand.
CTCTTAACTGAGGTAGTGAGGCATATTCAAATAGGCTGCTGTTTATCTGTCGTGTGTATGTTGTGTTATGCAATTTATTTGCATTGCCTTTGTTAGTCATTGACTGCAATTATGTGATAAAATACATGCTAGTGCCTTGACCTAGATTTGTTCTTAAAAAAAACCATGATCTGACATAAAGTGCATAACGTTTACCTGTATATATATTTATAAAAAATATTTTTTGGCAGGTAATGACCCTATTTGCTGCTGCTCTCCTGGAGAAACAGATAGTTATTGTCTGTTCTAACCTGGTATTGTTTCAGGCCTTGCAATCTATTGGCAATTCATTCACTTCAGCTTTATTGCTTCTCCTCTATACCTTATAATTCTGATTAGAATATGATGCTTCATCTGAGAATAATGTAAGCATCGTATGTGCATCTTATACAATTTCCAAACTCCCAAGTAGCTTCAATGTATTCATCTTATTCCTGCATATCATGGATCATTGCTGGGTCCACAGAAGTTTTTGGTTGCCTCCGCTATTCAAATACTATTGAAAATTGACACTAACTTGTTCTGTCACTTTCTAATGACCAGGGAATGCTTTCGGCTTCGGTTCTGTCCATTGTACCTCTAATACGCCCATATCAGTGGCAGAGCCTTCTCATGCCGGTACTTCCATTTTGTGCCTTCTTTCAGACTTGACCATCTGGGTGGATATACAATTACTGTTAGTCATATACTGTGTTGTATGATTTCCAGGTTTTGCCTGCTGACATGATGGATTTTCTGGATGCACCAGTTCCATACATAGTGAGCTCCTGAGCTTGCCATTATTTTATTTTGACCAAAGTAGTAGCTTGTCATATACTGGTGTTTTAGTTGAACATTTGATATTTGATTCTGATTTTGCGCATCGCTGTCCATTTGAAATGAGCTTTGAATTGGATTTGTGTAGTTGTCATCCGAAGAATTAACAGCCATTGTCATCTTTAGGTTGGTGTGCAGAACAAGACATCAGATGTACTGAACAGACTAGCAAATGCCGTGGTCATTGATGCTAACAGAAATCAGGTACCTGAAAACACTCTTACCTGCTTATGATTCTATTGCTTTCCGGATTTCAGTTGTCCTCATAACTGTTTTATGTTTCTGATTGTTAAGTTGTGTGAAGAAATAAGTAATCTGTTGACTTTGTATGAAAATGGAGACATGGCTTGACAGTATTATTATGGTTCTAATGTTCAAAAAAGTTTTTATAGCGTTGAGATAGTGCTTAGAAGTTAGAAGTTCTGATGCACCCATTCTGAGTAGCACTTATGTTTACAAAACTACTTTGAGGCCTCTTTGTGACTATGTATTCTCAGCCAATTTTCCTTGGATAATACTCATCAATGTAGTTTGTTTTGTGACTGGATCAATGTGGATATGCAAATGGATGTTGCTTATAAATGAATTCCTTGTGGCATTCAGATTAAGTCTGCTTCAGTCCCGCAACTGCCGCAGCAAAAGGAGTTGCTTTCTGCCTTGCGCCCATATCATTCCAGACTTGTGGGAGAAAGTTATCTTGCAAGGAAGCGGCCCGTTTACGAGTGCACAGATGCGCAGGTAGTGTCTTGGTTATACCTTTATAATTGTCTGGTTTTCATGATATTTTTTCATATGCTTTTTTTTTTTGGTCTAAGCTTGCAACTATCGAATCCTGGAACATAAGTTCACTTGTTTTCCAACAAATCTAGAGTTGTTCAGAGCAGTCATCCCTGCACTTTTTTATGTTTTTACTTTGGTAAAGTGTTTTGGGTGTGTATTTTTTATTGAAGTCTTTGTAGTTTCTACTCTGCTGTTTTTTTTTTATATATCTTCATGTATTTGATCTATTTATCATACAGGTGGAAGCGGCCAAAGGTTTCTTGGCGGTGCTTAGGGACTACCTGGATACTCTCTGTTCGAACTTAAGATCTCATACAATTACGAATGTTCAATCTAACAATGACAAGGTTTTTTCTCCTGACCTTTCTGAAATCTGGATACTTATTGTAGCTGTTTTGGTTACACAAGTAAAACATATCTTGTGATACAGTATGAGTAGGAAGGTTTTTTTTTGGCATACTTATACAGTCGTAGGGTTTTGGCTCCTAACAATCTTTTTTTTTTTTCCTTTCATAGGTTTCCTTGCTTTTAAAAGAAAGCTTTATTGGTTCTTTCCCAAGCCGGGATAGGCCCTTTATGAAGGTATTAAATTGCATTGGCCCCTTCCTCTTTTCCTTTGATAGAAGTTTTGTGCTCGGCGGTATTATATAGAAGAAGAATAATGCTAAATTCGTTTCTTTGTTATACTTCCATTAAAATGAATGCTGATGGAATAGCATGTCCACACCCAATCATGTAATACTTGGACGTCATTTTCAAGCTTGAAATCCAACTTAGACTTTGCCAAATACACCTATAGTTTTGCTCTATCAGTTCTTTGGGGATCATATTTTGCCATGTTCAAAGCCTGTAGCTTTATAACCCCACTGCCCGGACTAATATGCATTGTTTTTTTTATTGACAGCTTTTTGTGGACACACAATTGTTCTCAGTACATACAGACCTAGTTCTCTCTTTTTATCAGAAGGACTAAGTGTCTGTTAAGGACTTGAATGTCTACATTATCTTGCCAAGGTGAGGCCCTACATACCCCTGTATTGTTTATGTTGACAGTTACAATGACGATTCTTGGAATTAGGTATAACTCTAGTCACGTGTTTGCAATAATAACAACGCTCCAAGCAGCTGCACCCTGCAAGCTCTAAACTCACTGCTACGAGTTATTGACCCTGGGCCCTGGGCACAGGACAATGACTTTATGCGAGGTTCATGGCTTTGATTGTATATTGTTATATTCTCCAGAAACACATATTGTTGTTATCTGAATGTCCGATAGCTCATATAAACAGACTTTTGTTATCTTTAATGCCATTTTAAAAAATGGCAATCGGTGGGACTCCCCACCATTTCCATTTGGGGCCATTTCAATAAAACGGAAGCCTAAGATGGCTCAAAAGTTATTTACAGCAAATTACACGTATGGGAAAAGAAACTATGATTTACATATTTGAAGAGAGACCTTTGTTTTTTCCCCATTTCATCTTTAGTTAGCTCTTTTATCAGAGCTAATGAGTTTACTGCATGCACGATACAAGTTCTGATGTGTCTATTTGTGCTGCAGCCTTTCAGGGCTGAGATCAACTGTACATACCGATCTGGAAAGGATGAACTGCCTTGGCAGCTCAGAGTTGGGTCAAAAGCGGCAAGGGACAACCCATATACTGTCAGGAAAATGTTAGATTATGGTGATCAAGATATGGATATTGAGCAAGAATGCCCGGACAGCTGTTGTAAATTATGGTTTGATGTGGCTAATTGCCATCTAAGATTTTGTAGGCAATAGTAGGCGTCCTTAAGACATTAAGAAGCCTTCATGGATTGCTTCTAGTTTCTGTAACTCTGGCTTTTGGAAAAAAGAATCCTGTAATTCTAATTGAACCTGATTGTGTCTGCAGCAAAATCTCCAGACACGGAAATGTGTCGTTTATCAACTATAATTAATTTGTAACGTGACATTTAAGAAGTTAATACTGTAATTTGTGGGACGTCCAGAGTTGCTGACATATTGCCAAAGTGCAGCTTGGTCTCATTTTGTTGGATGTGAGATGTACATCTTCTGCATTCTAAACGTTTTTGTTTTCATCTAAGCATTACTGGCAATGTGCGCTGACGCAGTGCCAAGGCTTTTTATTTGCTTTGATCTGACTATCTGAGCATGTCATTATATATTTAGATACCGTCCGTGTTTCAGTTTCTATCATCATTACTGCTCCGTTTCATGCTTTCGGATGTGCAAAATCAATGACGTGGACGTGAGCAGGGAAGATAAGAGACGCTGTGTTAGCAGTGTCTTTCTTCCGGCAAGTCTAGCTAGTGATGGTTGCTGTTGGGGGCGTATCTGCGTCCTTTGTTGTAGCCTACCTAATGGTCTTGTTCACGTTGGGATACTAGCCAGGTTGACCAAAAATTGTCATGTGTGACTGAAAGTGAGGCAGCATATAAAGAAGAGTTCAGGCCTCTAAGGCTTAGCTTGGGCCATGATATACTTGTGTTCGTTCCATGCAAACGCTAGAGGCAAAGGCCTCCAAGTGTACGTGTCCATAAAGCGAGGCCTTCTCTTCCATGACAGCGCCTTATCCTCCAAAGCCTGCCGTATCATCAGCTGCATCCGTGCTTTAGTAGTAGCGCTTTTGACCGGGAGATTTGAGGAATCTGCGGCGCAGGAGAGGTGAGAAGAAACGGTAGGGCGCGTGCGTGCGCACAGGGAAAGGACTTTGCCCGTGGGGCGGTGGCAGGGGTGTGGCGCAGACGAGCAGTGAATGTGCCTGCCACAAGTACCAGCACCACCAAGCCACTGCAGTCTTTCTGACCGCCCCTTCCCGCTCAGCCGCTGCATGTGCCGCTCGCCATGCCGCAGACCGCGCTGCAACTGCTACTAGTACTCCCCTGCAAAGCATGGGGACGTCGTCGCCGGCCGCACGGAGAGTCAGAGAGAGACACGGAGGAGAGATGCCATCAGCTATAGCTGCGCTTGGAAAGGCGCTGGTGGGTGATGCCCTGACTTGCCTTGCCTCCTCATGATGCTGCCACGCTGCTGCCCGCTCCCCTCTCACCGGCCAGCGTAAAGCCTCTGGCCAGCAGCGCGCCGTTGGCAGACGACGAAGACCACGGATCTTCTTCATCTTCTGCGGGCTCTGGACTGTGGAGTGTGGACTTTGGTAGGGCTGCGCGGGCATTGGCTGTTCTTGACCGTGGATGGTCCCTGACCCTGAGTGAGAGGAGTAGTCACCGCGTAATCGATGGCGATCAGGCTATCGATACATGGCTGATACGGCGAGCGTTGGTCCTTTTTCTTTTTCTTTTTTTTTGAACTGGTGCATGGATGGTCCTTCCTGCCCCTATGTTGCCGGCAGGAACCCGTTCTAGGTGACCAGAAAGTCATTGGCACCACCAGTCACCAGACCTGTGGTTGCACTCGATCGCACTGCTCCCCCTGCACGCCGTGGTGCTCTCTCTGGTCCCGCGAGCTGCTTGTGCTAGTAGTCGAACCGAGTGGTAAAGCCGAGACCTAACCTTAACCATGGCATCTTTATTTACCACAGCCCCTCACGGTACGGGTGTGCAGCAGCGAGAATGGAGGAATGGGGGAGCCTCCCTGAGACGAGAAGATGCTGACGTAGTGACGTCCTTCCATGGTCCATCGATCCACCCGTGCATGGCAAGCAGCACACTTGCGACGGCCGACCTGCCTGGAAGCATGCAGTGCAGCGATCCAGTGACCAGCAGTCCTTGTTGATGATCAGTGATTTGTGCAGCGAGCAGGGTGTGGCAGGGGGAGAGGACGGGCAAGGATGGGCGCGGCAGCAGCAGCACTGAACATATGCCATGCACCTGTGGATCAGACGGGAAGGCCTGCGCCCTATCTGACTGACCGCTTCTTTGACCCTTCATCATGGAAGGGAGAGGCAGAGGGGAGCGCCTCTCGCCTCCCTCCAGCGTTCACTCTCCTGACACGCGCGTACCGTCCCCGGGGGACAAAACATGTGCTCTGCGAGCCTGTGACGGCGAGTGATTATGGTGTACTGAAGTTTATGTCGCTTCTGCGTTACTACAACCATATGACTCGTGCGTGGTTTTTTCTTTTCTTCTTGCTCTCGTTTGATCACCTGCTGAGTGAAGGGGGAAACTTCCGGTGAATACGAGAAAACTCTAGGACTGGACAGGCACGTATCGTGGATCTGATGATAGTTTGTGATTTTGTGCCAGGAAGAGAGATTTTGTTTCCAAGAGCAAAGAGTAGTGGATGCTTTTTGGTACCATAATGCGTTCAGGCATGCTTGAATCATACGGTGGCAGACACACGAAGAAAACTGTTGCCTGGAGAGTCAACTAGCGGGCTGAGCAATCAGCAGTAGTACTCCTACAAATACATAACATGCCGATGCTTCACACAAAATGAAAGAAGTTGCAGTCTTGCAAGAGTAGCTTACTACTACTGCATGAATGAAGCATCATAAGCTAGTACTAGTTCTGATTACCGTGGAAGAGTATGTTACAAAAGACCAAAAGTTTAAATTTCAAATATTTTTTTTTATGGTTTGACACATAGTCAAAGCAGCAGAAAAGGCTGAGATCGAGCATCGTACTAGTTCTGATTACCGTGGATGCGAGGGTGACCCAAAAGAGTGCCCTGCAAGTCTCATCCATGCTGTGCATGCCCCTTGCCTGCCCCCTGTGTTTCTCTCATTGTCACAGCCGAAAGAAAGAGGCCCCGTCAGCCTTTTTGCATCAGTTGCCCCAGTTTCACTGTTCACCATACTCCGCAGAAAAGAGGCAAGAAGAGCGATATGCTTGGAGAGAGAAAAAAAAATACAGTATTTGCCACTGTACTTACAGCCTCCGATCAGTAGTAACCTAACACATCAGTATACATAAGAAAGGCAAGGCACAAAAACAAACTATTCTTTTCTGTTAACTTTCTGTGATGGTCTGATGGTCAAGGCACATCATGATTATGGCAGAGTAACTAGTGTTTCCCTGCGTGTGCTGTCTGTCTGAACGGCGTTGGCCATTGATGGTTGGCTTATCCGAGCCCAGAACTGGCCCACGAAACAGGCCCATGGGGCCTGTTTGCTGGTGTCAGTGAGCACGCCTCCCTTTCTCCCGACTTTGACCGGCTAAGTACAGTTGGCGATCAAGTGTATTTGATGCATATAATTATTTGACCGTGCGGGGACACTGCTTTTTGTTTGCAAAATCACTGCTTCCGTGCGTCATTGTGCTGCTAATTGAGGTGGTGGTCAGCATTATTGCAGCTAGTGTTTCAATCTTTTGTGATGCGCTTTTTACTCAAAGCTTCAAAATCTTTTCAGGGCAACGGAGTGGCCCTACTATAAGCCCAGTATGAACACAAATATCTTTGGCACACTATACCTGACAGATCCGTCACATCAGAAGTCAGGGAACGTGGGCAACGGCATACCGTTGTTTGTGTGTCTTCCAATATGGATTGAAATGGAGATGGAGCAGCCATTCTATTTCTCGTCCAAGGAAAATGAATCCCATTCACATTGCCTGGAACTCCATATGATATCACTGTCTCCTCTAGCAGGGCAATGGAAAAGGAAAAGTATCATGACTGCAACGAGCCATGAGCCATCACATCTGTCGACGAAAGAAAGCGCGCAGTGAGTGAGCATGCTGCGTCTTTCACCTGGCGGAGATGAACCTGGAAAAGCTCGTAACCTATCCTCTGCCCCCCTGCCTGTTACCAGCACTTTCGGCTTTGCTTTTATCAGCTGCCAAACTGACTTCGAAATGATATAAAATATCTCCATCATAGACACCGTATAAGCACCAGCTTAACCAATACCGAAAGAGTTCTGAATACTTTCGTTGCGGATAATCTCTCGTCAACAAAAACATGCACACGTAACTTGCAAGTCAGGCTGGTAGGCGAGCATAGATGAGAGCAAAACCACCGGGAGCATGTACCAACAGTGAGAGAAAGCCTGAGAGCAACGTGTGTTCAAGCGACAAGCGTAAGGTGTAAGTTGCGCTCGGATCGCTTGCCATCTTTACGTCTCCCCTCTCTTTCTCTGTGTAAACATGCTGCGGCGTCAGTACTTGCACGCATACGCAGGGTTACCGCTTGCTTTGGCAGAACCGCAGAAGCCGGACAGGGCAGGAAGCCTTTGAATCGAAAAGACACACATGTGTGAACAGTGGAAGTCGCAGAAGCCGGCCTTTGTTTATGAGTTTCCGTAAAGCTGTGTGGTCAGAGACAGCAGCAACAAAAGGCAGAAGAGCACAGCAGCGATGCCTGCAGGCTTCAGAGACATGGTCCCGTCCCCTACGCTGATCTACCCTAGCCATACCTAAAGAGCGCAGCCCTGAATCTCAAAAAATACAAACAGTCTAGACATTGCGATCGGTTAATTGAAGCAGATGTCTACGAGCGGAATACAAACCGGAGCAACTCGAAATGAATGGTGGTGGGGTGGAATACAATCAGGACTATATTCAGGCAGGTTAACAATGCAGTGGATACGTACTACTGTAGCACGATATACTTTGCATAAGTACGCGCGACCCGCAGAGATTCAACAGCAGGTTTTTGCACGATGGTTACACAGTACTGGTACTTCTACTTGCGTACAGCGTCAGGGAGCAACATTACAAGATTCAGAGTACACGTACACAGGGAGTACACGTATCGGTGTCCGAGTGCGAGTTAAGAGAGAGAAATTGGTGGTGGGGTGGGTGGCTGCAGGCTATCTGCGTGGGGTGTCAGAGTCTGCCTGTCTCCGTCTCTCTGCTGCCACTGCAACCTGCAGCGTTGCAGTCAATAATAATGTTAACAACAATATTATATTCAAGTAGGGTCGGATTGGGTCATTGCGGTGGCACCATGGCGCAACACCACCTAAAGCATTGCCCTATTCAACTGAGAGAAACCGAAACTTGAATTGTTTCTGATAATAAGCTCGAGAGAATGTAGCAACGAGTTGTTAGGATAACTAGAATGATATTGTCTCATAAATCATCTTATACATGTTATATAATCTTGAGATAGATTATGAGATGACTTATATAATAGATGGTCTTATTAGTTGTCTTCTGTTAATTATATGATTTATTAATTTATGAATATAAAAATGAATATTTATAGATTAAAATACTACTAGAACTCGTACAATGGTGTAAGAGCCGTCTCATATTCCTAAATTTTAGCGTATAATGTGGTTGCTACGCAAAATAACCATCTCTTTCTCTCATCACTCTCTCTCTGTTCCACATCATCAAAAATCCTATATGACAATATATGAGACGACCTGTAAAACCATTTACGTGTAGCATTGTATAGACAAGTTGCATTAATGGTGCCTGGATTATTACAGCTTGTAAGATGCATCAACAAACTGGCGGGCCCTCCTTTACTTCCGGCTATAGCAACCATTCACACGGGGTAGTAGTTGCACAGCATAACAATCATGGTCGCTCGGGGGATCTGTTATCTGTAGATAAACAGTCATAGAAGAAAAGCTATGCATAGTGAGAATGCTGAGTTCGCTAGTTTTGGTGGTACGGGCGACAACGTTTGGCCGAGCTACAATAACACATGCATGGATCGGCTGCGACAAGGTAATGAAAAAGTGTAATGTTTTGCCATATTATTACTGTAACTTGAAGCAACAACAGCAAGCTCACCTGCTAACGCGGTGATGCTTCATCACTTCAGGCCTCGCAGGAGAAAATGCCACTACAAACGGCTACTCCGTTTCCGGTGCCGCGCGGGTGAAAATCTTGGGGTCGCCGCGTCCCCGTATACCATGGCGGTACAGAGAGAAGCGACCGAGCGGCTGCTGCTCGGCTGCGCAACGGCAGATTCCGCTGCGCGCACTCTGCATCTTGACTGAATGACCGCGCGCTGTACCTCTACCTTAAATTATGGCGGAAGCAGCCAAGAAACTGACGGGTCACGTAGCACGCCAGCCCTTTTGCTTCGGTCACACGTACGGATGCACGCGCAGCGACTGCCCTCACTGAAGACCTGAACGAGGGGCACGTCCCATCTGCTCCGGCCTCCCATGACGTACTTGATCCCTCCCGTATTAGGCTAAACCCACTAACTTTCAAGCTGATTTGTCAGGGACAAATTACACGGATGTCTCTGTTTGAATCGTATCTCAATTGCAGCCGTCGAAAGACGATCCGATGGCTTTGATTAGTTGAGGAGCGTACCCAAAATAAAATCTCCGCGCCGACGCTCGAACCTCGAGGGAACCCCACACACACCCGCACCACCTCGAGCGATCCCCTACAAAACCCCATCCTGCGTGACCTCAGGGAGCGCCCTCCTCACTCCACTCGCCTCCTCGCCATTCCCCACATCGCCGCCACTCTCCGCCGCAACCACCAAACCAACACCAACCAGATCGTTTCGTGTGCCTCGGCACCGCCACTTCTTTCTGCGTAGGCTTGCAGATCGGGTAAAAGCTCTTGGATCAAGACAGATCGATAGGAGGTGATCGCATCGAAGATGATGATGATGACGAACCGCGCGGGCGGCTGTGCTGGCACGGGGCGGTTCCCGTTCACGGCGACGCAGTGGCAGGAGCTGGAGCACCAGGCGCTCATCTACAAGTGCCTGGCCTCCGGAAGGCCCATCCCGTCGCACCTCATGCCGCCGCTCCGCCGCATCCTCGACTCCGCCATCGCTACCTCCCCCTCCCTCGCCTTCCCGCCGCAGCCATCATGTACGGATCACTCTTCCTTTCGTTGTCACTCGCTTTCTCTTGTTTCCATTGATTGGCATAATAGTATTACTAACTGATCAAGAAGCAACCTGATGGATGGTTCTCTTTGCGTGCAGTGGGATGGGGCTGCTACGGGATGGGGTTCGGCCGGAAAGCCGACGAGGACCCGGAGCCCGGTCGCTGCCGCCGCACCGACGGCAAGAAGTGGCGCTGCTCCAAGGAAGCCTACCCGGACTCCAAGTACTGCGAGAAGCACATGCACCGCGGGAAGAACCGTTCAAGAAAGACTGTGGAAATGTCCCTTGCCACGCCTGCGCCCTCCTCCTCCACCACCACCACCACCGCCATATCCGCCGCCACCGCCACCTCCTCCCCCGCGCCGTCCTACCACCACCACCGCCCCGCGCACGAGCCGGCAGCCTCGCCGTACAACGCGCTGTACGGCGGCGGCGGCGGTGGCAGCCCGTACTCGGTGTCCGCCGCCACGCGTCCGGCCACCGGCTTGTACCACCACCACACGGCGCCGCAGCAGGCAAGCCCGTTCCACCTCCACCTCGACACAACGCACCCGCACGCGCCGGCGTCCTACTACTCCGTGGACCAGCGGGCGGACTACGCGTACGGCCACGCCGCGGGCAACAGGGAGGTGGTCGGCGAGCACGCCTTCTTCTCCGACGGCGGCGCCGGCGAGCGGGATCGCCATCCCTCTTCGGGCCAGCATCAGTGGCAGTTCAAGCAGCTGGGCGTGGAGCAGAAAACGCACACCGCCACGCCGCTGTTCCGCGACGGCGGCAACGGGTACGGCGCCAACGGGTACGCCGCCGCCGTCGACATGAACATGGGCAAGGAGGACGACGAGGAGGAGCGGCGGCGCCAGCAGCAGCAGCACTGCTTCGTGCTCGGTGCTGATCTGAGGCTGGAGAGGCCGTCGTCGACGAACCACGACGACCAGAAGCCGCTTCGGCCTTTCTTCGACGAGTGGCCGCACGAGAAGAGCGGCAAGGGGTCGTGGATGGGCTTGGGCGGCGAGACGCAGCTCTCCATGTCCATCCCCATGGCTGCTGCCAACAACGACGTCACCGTCGCTTCGCGCTATCGTAATGGTGTTTCTTTTTACCGCTTTCGTTTCTGTTAACCTTATTGGATTTCATGGTCTTGGATACTGATCATCGCTTTGTTAAATGTTTCTGCAGATGAGTGAGTGGTTCTTGAGGCTGGTGTTCGCCATGAGACGAGGCTAGGTGGACTTCGAAGGAAACAACGACTGCTTCGTGTAACTGGGGCTGATCCGGAGAGACCCTACAAAAACAGTTTAAGGAGATAGCTAGTAGTATTTCGTTCCACCGATTCTCTTTTGCAATGTTAGTTTTTTAATGTTAATTTTCCGTGTAATTGCTTCGGGTCAGGTGGTAGTTAGGTTATTAGCAGAGAGAGCGAGAACTTCCTGATAATATCTCCGTAATATCTTGTGCCCTTTTTCTGTGTCGCTCGGATTCCTCTGCCTGTGATGGTTTGTCACATCTGTTGATTCTACACCAAAGCTCACCTGCTACACTGTTTCTTTATCATACTTTCGCAGAGGCTATATATAATAGAGAACAGTAACTGCCATGCTTCAGTATACACCCTGCTGACTAGGTTTACCGTAATGACAGTGCAAGGTCGTTTTTCCGTATCTTTGACCGTCCCTAGAGGCTACTCTAGGATTACAAAAGGAAAACATGGGAAGTTAATCACATTGGCATGGGTCTGTCTGAACGGTTCAGGCTTTCTCAGTGCAAACGCCAAACCAGAACTCGGGTGTTGACCATTGACCCTAGTGCCTGACCGTTCCCAGGAGGCTCCCACGGCAGGATTTCAGTCGGCACAGACTGGCACTGATGCATTTCATTGCTGCTGTACGCACAACGCAGCCCCCCTGAGACACTGTAAAAGTGTCAGCTGTTGTGCCCATGCAGTTGGACTGTCACGCCGATTCAGACTGCTGACTGGTTTCACGGCAGCGTCGCTGTTCCCCTACGCCGTTCATGCACGCAGTGGTCTCAGTTGCAGGCGAGCTAGCAGTAGGTAGTGTTGCAGCCTGGACTCCTACTGGCAGCAAGCCTTCAAAGCCTGCCCCTGCTGTCTGCCCGGCACCGTGACAGTCTCACGAGTCATGGGCGCAAGTACCGGTAGGAGTGCCACTGACACTTTGGTCAGGCTGCGTCCAAAGCATAGGCCTCAGGAGTACCACTGCTAGCAGGCGTGCAGAGGTCCAAAACCTGGTCTTGTCCCCTGACCAGCGTCACAAACAAATCACAAATGGTTTAACAGCGACGATAAAAACCTCTTCGTTCGGTGCGAAATCTGATGGTGATGGAAATGAAGCGCCGCGCACGGATGGAAATCTACCGAGAAAACCACCACGCCACCAGATATCCCCGCCCTCATCGGCGAAATGATGGCGGATTGCGGGTCGCACGCGCGATCGGGAAGCTGCTCGCGCAAAGACGAACGCGCCTCTGGCGACTCGCACGTGAGAGTACACGGTCGTGGACTGCAAGCTCCTCCTCGGCGCCACGTACGGGTGATCGTGTTCCGTTTTGCTTTCGTCCCGTCGTGCCTGCATTATTGTGGATGAAAAGGTTTGTTGGCCGCCTATAGCAGTTGCCACGGCTGATGAAGGTAAGGTGAGGGCATTATTCTACTGACACCGTCTCCCTGCTTGCCTGCTGATGAGTGCTGGCCTGACCTGACCTGACCTGACCTGCCCATTTTCGTGTAAGCACGCATGTGCCGCCTGATCGTCTGGCACGTTGCGGCAGTGAATATCTAGCGACATTTTACTTGATTTGAACTGGGGGTCATCGAGTTCAATGCCGTGGGCCGGCACGTATTTCCTGCAGCGGCCAAAGCGAGGACGATCGGAAAGCATGTCTCCGTGTAGTTTCCAAACATAGTTATCTCGCTGGACGGGGTAAGTTTAGCGAGGAAGCGGTAACCGAGAGCACTCTCTGGGGGCTCGCTCTGCCTTGGTTGGAACATGGGTATGGGCAAGTGATGACAGCCAGAGAGACGATCATCGGCAGCGAAGAAAACCAAACAACACAGCAACAACGGAGCTCATCATGCGTGTTCATATGCTCGACGACACGCAGACGGCACGTGCGCGGCCTAGGAGTTCGATACCTCCGTAGTGGCAAGTGCTTAAACTAGTGTCATGCGCAGCCGGCGCGACATGTTAATTACCCGATTATTCGGTTCGGTTGCTTTGTGGCTTTGACGGTTCAGTGCTTTGCTCTGACAGGCGCCTCGGGATAAGAGGCCCTGCAACGTGGCCGCGGGCGTACGAGCAGCGGTAAAGAAATCGGGGGCGTGAGGTCGGTGTAGATTATTCGAGCTGCGGCGCCGTTGAGTTTGTTTAAGAGCCATTTGTGCCTGGATTAGTCCTGTTTTCTTTTTGGGTTTGGAAGGGGATCCGATGCAGGGGTGTGACCTGGTTTTCTGTGTTTGGCAATTGTCAGAGCTCGCGACAGCATTTCTCGTGTCAGCTGCTTAACTAACCTCGCAATCTACGGGGTGGCAACAGCGGAGAGGAGCAGATCTGGACGCAGCAGTATCTACCGGTTCTGTTGCATGCTCAGCAGTTCAGGTCAGGTGATGCGTCGTGTCAGCACTGCCACTACGTCAGTGATGCACACGCTTCAGTTCGCTGAAAGATTCCGCTCACGTCCAGTCGATACGACGAACTGAATCATAACTGATCGATATCATGATCTGTACAGTTGGCCACCTCTGACTCTCAACACTGTCGCTGGATACTGTAGTGAGAAGTGGAGAACAGAAAATCGCTTTATATGGGCCTTCTCAGCCCACCGCAGGATAATGAATTTGCAGGTCGCCATCTTGGGTTTCATACGACGGCCCGAGTCCGAACCCGTCCTAGTCTTTGGGCCCATAACTCCACCCAGAGTTCTAATCAGTTACCTTGTTCACCGAGCTTTTCCGCGATTCCGGAGCTGTGCTCCTGCGACTCTGTGTCGCCGTCAAAGCAACTGCCTCCGATCTCGTCGTCGAGGCTCCGATGGCCGCGGAGGTTGATCAGAAAGGTTAATGCGACTTCCGCCACTGCTCTACTCTTTGCTATTTGCTGTCTTCTTCCTTCCCTCCTTCTCAATACTGACTTTCTGTTTCCACGGAATTGCAGTGGTGGTGCACGTGCGCTCGACGGGTGATGCGCCGATTCTGAAGCAATCCAAATTCAAGGCGCGTGTCGTTTGATTCCCAGCTGCCCTATCATTTTCTGTCGCTTGCAGTTGAATTATTTTGCCTGTATAGCAGCTCCATCTTGAGTTTACTCTTGCTGTAGCCGGCAGGGTAGGTTTTGGTGATTTGATCTAGGTTGTGCTGTGCGAAATCAGATTTAGTGGGCTCTGCTAACAATTCGACACTTAGACATGGACTTTGGGGGGATTTGCCAAGCATTGCTGCATTTTTCTATGAAACGCTTGTGCTTGTGGCGAACCCTTGAATTTGGGGACTAAAACATGACCTTGCATTGTGGAAAAGTTTATTAAGACGGAAACTACTGATTTTCCTGCTCATTTTGTTTCAAATTGGAGGTGGTTCTCCAAGAAGTAAAGAGTTTAGACTGAATTGTTAATGATAAATAACACAGCCTATTTGTTAGCTGCTAGCATATTGGTCTGCATGCAGCCATAAAAGGGTACAGAATATGTGCACGGGGGTATGTACAGGGTCAAAATATTTAATTACGAAGCAGTTGGAAACTAAAATCATATGAGTTTCTTGTCTATGCTGCAATAATTTAGGTGATATCGTTGTCCTTTCCGTCTAAAAGAATTTCTTGCCGAACCAGCTGCTTCATGAATATTCAGCCTACTTGGTGGTGTCATTGTTTTTTCTCTATTTGTAGTTCTCAAATATATCACTAGCATCAGTCAAAATATTGTGCAACCATAATTTGTCACCTAGATAACTTTGTTCCGTTACTGTTCAATTTGTAGAATTCATTGATATGCTATTGCTATTGGTTCTAGTTGTAGTATGTTGCTAAAATTGAATTAGGAGAAGTTTGTCATGTGTTGTTTACCATGGACTTAGTTAACCTGTTGCTTGTGTATCTCCTATCAGATTTCAGGAAGAGATAAATTTCTTAAGGTCATAGAATTTCTTCGCCGACAACTTCATCAGGATACACTGGTAGAAACATACTTTTCATTTTGATCGAAATTTAATCTGTGATATGACAGGACCTTTACTGACAATTCTTTATATTGCCAACAGTTTGTTTATATAAACAGTGCATTCTCACCAAACCCAGACGAATTGGTGATTGACTTGTATAATGTAAGATTCTAACTCAAATTTACACATGCTATTGATTCTAGAATATCAGAAAACCTTTTAATTCTCATCTTGGCATGCATTTAATTTGAATGCCATGTCCACATATACTACCAGTCTCTTACAACATTGAATTGTTCTTGAATGTTTGCCAGCAATTCATTTCTTGCAATTCAGATGCATTCTCAGTATTATATGCTACACACAACATACAGGGGGTCAGTTATTAAAAACAAAAGAAAAGGGTTCATGGGATTATGTATCTCATCTCTGCCAATCAGATTGACATTTATCACAGCGCTAAATTGTTTCATGATTTGCATTTGTTTTCTCTGGGAACAATAACCGCGTTGGAGTTTTATCATTGATTTTTTACATTGGTTCCAGATATTTACCTGACATATGGCCAAAAAGAAGAAGTCTAAGAATCTTATCGTGTTTAACAATGCAGAACTTCGGTATTGATGGGAAGCTGGTGGTAAACTATGCTTTATCAGCAGCATGGGGCTGACCTGCAGAAAAGAATTAAAATGGAGCAAAAAGGCTTTGGAAATTCTGAATGTAAATGAGTTCAAATATTAGATTTAGTAAATGTAAAGCCCTTTAACATTCATTGTTGACAGAAGGTAGAAATGGTTCATGCTGATTCAATCCTTCACATCCATTCTGACGGAATGGTAGAAATGGTTCATGCTTATTTTATCTTCCAGATATTGACCCAAATGGTTCAATTGTTGCTATACTAGAATTATTGATGTTTTTTTTTGGGTGTCTAGGTATTTCATGAATCGGAGGTTGTTCAAGCTTCTTATATACATTGATCTGTGTTTACCTCACTGTGAAATATCAAAGAGTTTTTAGTTGCAAATTACTGATATCGTAGACTAGCAGAGCAGCTGTTTAGAAACAGGAATCCGTGAATGGTACAAGGAGAGAAGGAAATCGACTAGGTGCCGAGGTTTATGTATTTGCTAGACGCGATTAGCATCGTGTTCTCCTCTAAAGATCCGCGACACATGCAATACTCAGCTTAGCATATGCATACATGCTTAGCAATTTTGGTGTCCCTAGCTCAGTCTTAATGATATTTTCATCAGCATTAAATAAGATATCACATCAGCAAAAGGATAATATGGCAAAGTAACTAAGATGAAAGAGAAGAATACCATGAGAGTGAAAGGCATTTGACACTTTTTTCATATGGATGAACTCTATTGAAATCATCGTTGAGACCATAACCTTTTGTCTTAATATGTCTTTGATCAATCTCAATACAATAATTAATATGATTTGTCTATGAAACCATGGGATAAAACTATATACATTAATTAATTATAAGAGAAACTATATTTTATTTTTTAAATTAAGATTCTAGAGATGATGTGTCGCTCTTAAAAAATGTGAAATAAAAGTATGTGGTAACACCGAGAAGAGTATTGGAAGTTGCAACAGGATTACAGGACACCATGACCATGGTTCCAGCCAGAGCCAAGATTTTTTTTTTTTTTTTTAAGAAACAGCCAGAGCCAATATGTGCCCGCTGCTACCGTACAGGCTTCTTTCTGGGGAAGATATCACATGAACCATGACCCAGGCCCAGAGGCCCAGACCATACAGTCACTCACTGGACCCAGGCCCAGGCCGGCTAACGAGCATGCGGCCCGCGCACACGTGACGCGACTGCACTTGAAGCCGTCCGATATAGCCCCCGCCCCCGATCCGACGGCCACTTCATTCGAAGCATGAGAGCTTCACCAAAACTTGTTGTCTTCCCCAGGAAGAAGCCTCATCGTCATCAATGATCAAACCGCCTTCGCTAATCGCCCCCCTTCACCATTCCTACCCCGGTGTCCCCACTTCTCGAACACTAGAACGTTCAAAATCCATTTCCTCCTTGTCTCGCACACTTCCATTCCAACCCGCTCCTCCTGCAGATAGAGGCGGGAAAGGAGCGTGCGGGAGAGGAAAAGGCGGAGGAGGAGCCCTCCTCTAGGTTCGCTGCGAGCCCGCGATGGCGGCGGTGAGGCTGACGCCGAACGGCGTGACGGCGACACTGGCAGGGGACCTCGACCTCAAGCCGGTGGTGCAGGTCCTTGATATCAAGAGCATCTCGGTCAATGGTCCCCCCGGCGCGGCGCCCAGGTTCCGGATCCTCGTCTCCGATGGCGCCGCCACGACGTCCACACTGCTGGCGTCGCAGATGTGCGACCTCGCGCGCTCCGGCCTCGTCCGCCGCGGCGCGATCGTGCAGCTCACCCAGTACATCGTCAACAACGTCAACGGCAGGAGGTCTGTCTATCCCCCGCCTCCGTTCCCCCGCTCCTGGATCGATGGATTGCGCGTAGTTTGGTGGGGGTTGTGCTAGGGTTCGGGCGTGTTATCGCGTTTATTAATGGGTCATATTTTTTTGCTTAGCTGGTTTGCCTTTTTGTGATTAGTTTCTTCTAACTGTTCCTTGCGAGCTGCATTTGATTCCACTGTTGAGTTTTTTTCTCTGCAGTTCTGATTGGTAACACTAATTCGGAAAATTGGTATTCATGGACCAAACGTGAATTGTCTAGTTTATTTGGCCTATTTGCGCCACCATTTTGATTTGGTGCTCATTAACCATGCTGTTGATTGAATTGAGGTGAAAATCTGGAATATATAAACAGTAATATCCTCTCCGGCTTGCGCAAGTTGGTTTAGTCTGATTGTGCTTGCAAGCTGCTTTCAGCTGAATACAGTACGTTTTAGCTCTCAATGTTGATCGGTACTTGCTACTCTCTCTGGTTTTAAAATGATATTTGCACTAGCCGGCGACATCATTTAAAACCGGAGGGAGTACTTACCACTAGTTCGGAAATTGCTTTTGCTGGTGTATGTATTCACGCACAACGTTAAATGTCTCGTTTATCTGTCCTGTCTGCGCTACATTGGTGCACATGAATCATGCCCCTGATTTGAACTGAGTCTGTGCTCTTAATTTGGATTTATGGTCCAGATAAGCCTCAGAGTGAATCTGGGTCATATAGTAGTTGTGTTCCAAAGCAAATTAGTACCTGCCAGACAGGAACTGGAATTTTGTCAAAATTAGCATGAACCGTGCTTTTGTAGACCTTGCTGTACAGCTGATTGTTAGTGGCCTCCGATGAGGCGATGATTCAATGATAGGTTAAATAGTGCTTGAGATATTGTGGTATACATTTACATTTTCCATCATTTTGTTGTGCATAGAATTTCTGTGTTGCTCTTAGGTCTTGGAATTTGTTAGGGTTCGTGTTATTAATTAGTTCTGTCATGAGACAAGATTTGATCAAGTCACTTCTTACTTTGTGGCTGTGCAGAGAGCTTCAAAAATTTTTAGCTGATTGGAATACTTTGTAGTCTGTGCCTTTCAGTTTATCTGTTTTTTCTTTTCAGCTGCCTTTTCTCCCATGATGACCATGTTAATTTATTTCGTGTTATTTGTAAATTAAATTTATACAATATATATCTTTTTTTTTCTGATTATGGATGGTCGATTGTAGGGCTGTTGTCATCCTGAACATGGAAGTTCTTATCCCAGAGTGTGACATTATTGGAAATCCTGTCGTAGCTCCTGAATCTGGTGTTTCTAATCCAAATTCCATGAAAGTTAACCAGAGTAATGGAGCGCCCCAAATTGGTTCTATGCAAGGGAATACAATAAATTCTGGGATAACACATACTGGCAATGCTCCAGTAATCCAGCGTTCGATGGGAGGGAACTCTTCAAACTTGGTTGTTAGGCCAAGCGACAGTGCACCGGTCTTCCAGCCAACAGTACAGCCACCCTATCGCCCTGCACCCAATTACAAAAACCATGGCACAATCATGAAAAATGAGGCCCCTGCCAGAATAATCCCCATATCTCAACTAAATCCTTATCAGGGTCGCTTTGCCATCAAGGCTCGAGTTACTGCCAAGGGAGAGATCCGCCGGTACCATAATGCAAAAGGTGATGGCAAAGTGTTCTCTTTTGACCTGCTTGATTCTGATGGTGGTGAAATAAGGGTGACATGTTTTAATGCTCTTGTCGATCGCTTCTATGAAGCTGTGGAAGTAGGTAAAGTCTATGTGGTATCGAGAGGAAACTTGAAACCTGCAAAGAAGGGCTACAACCATCTTAACAGTGAGTGGGAGATGTTCTTGGAAAACCAATCAACTGTCGAATTTTGTCCTGATGAGGACTGCTCCATTCCTGCCCAGAGGTTTAGCTTCACAATGATTGATAGAATTGAAGATTCAGAAAACAATGCTATCCTTGATGTCATAGGTGTTGTTACATCTGTCAATCCTACTACCACAATACAGAGGAAAAATGGAATGGAAACTCAGAAAAGGGCTATTACCCTGAAGGATATGTCTGGTCGAAGTGTTGAGGTTACCATGTGGGGTGATTTCTGCAACAGAGAAGGCTCGCAGCTGCAACAGATGGTTGAATCTGGGGTCTTTCCTGTTCTGGCTGTCAAAGCTGGAAAAGTGAATGATTACAGTGGCAAATCTGTTGGCACAATTTCTTCATCTCAACTCCTCATAAACCCTGATCTTGCTGAAGCGCATTGTCTCAGGCAGTGGTTTGATTGCGGAGGCAGAGATGCTTCTACTCAGTCCATATCCAGAGATTTCACTCCTGCAGCATCGAGGAATGAGATCCGGAAGACAGTAACACAAATTAAGGATGATGGTCTTGGACAGGGGGACAAACCTGATTGGGTTACGGTGAAGGCTGCACTTACATTCTTGAAGACCGACTCTTTCTGTTACACAGCTTGCCCTAACATGATTGGCGACAGGCAATGCAATAAGAAGGTGACGAAGTCTGACTCAGGCAATTGGCTCTGTGACAAGTGCAACCAAGAGTTTCCAGAGTGTGATTACAGGTATCTTCTGCAGTTACAGATTCAGGATCACACCGGAACTACCTGGGCGACAGCATTTCAGGAATCTGGGCAGGAGCTACTTGGATGCTCGGCGCGAGACCTCTACATGTTTAAAGAGAATGATGATCCTCGCTTTTCAGAAACTTTGATTCAATGTTTGCACCAGGATTATTTGCTTAGGCTGAAAGTCAAAGAAGAAACTTATGGTGATGATCGACGTATCAAGAACACTGTGGCCAAGGTGGAGAGAATTAATCCTGTTGTTGAGAGTAGGTTACTGCTTGATGGCATTTCAAGGCTGTTAGCATCATATTAAGAGCTTTGCAATATGCATCTAGTGACTGCTGGTCCCATGTGTTGCAACCCTGAGAAATTTAGTAGTCTCAATAGCTCACTCTACCAACTGTATGCTCGAAGCTTTGATTGCCTAATTAGTGATTTTCTTCATTCAGTAGATTTATTATATTTTTGGTAGGTACCAGATAAGGACACCTCAAAACTGTAATGCTGAAGCTGCTTATGGCATTTCCTTTCTGCTTAACTGAACAATCTGCTTGTAGCTGTAGTTTTATGGAAGTCTTTTTTGTACGACACCTTAAAGATACTCTGGCTCAGTGCTCCATGCGTGTATTGCAGTCATCTGTTTAATACAGTTCTTTAATCTTGTTTTTTCCCTATAGGTTGGATTTTCTCTATATTTTTACGATGATACACTCGCAGTATCTTATACCCTGTTCACTTGTTACCCGAAAACCCATTAGAGGAAGAGCCAAGCATAGAGTTCAACGAGTTGAAATGAAAACCTGCCTATTACGCAATGAGACTGCTTGTCTCCTCATAGTACGTAGTAAGCACAGCGGTTTTCTGAACAATAACTACAAGAACCAGCTCGATTTCACAAGAGAGGGAATCGGAAATGTGCATTACATTTCTGTACACAACGTTTTCCCGAACAACAGGGCCACAGTACCGTGTTACTAATATGTACTAGGAGTACTACCCAACGTCCAAAAGCGTACTGCTACCTTTACTAGTACACGGGTCAACAAAATCCTGATCCTTCTCCCTGTACAACCTTGCTGTTCGGCCCAGAGAACTTGACTGGCGCCGTGAAGCCGCCCCCTTGCGACTGCAGCTCATTGAGTTCTTTTACTCGTAACAAGATGGATGGTGGAATTGGTACGATAGCAGGATTACTCTTTCGCGGACAATCACCCTGCTCAGAAGAGGAGTGAGCAAAAATATATTACTTTTTGGATATCGAACAAAGTGAATCATCAGGAAGCAAACTAAGCAAAGAGACTGCTGGATAAAAATACAAATGTAGAAGAGATTACATCTTCTAGTGCAGGAAGCTGTGTCTTGCAGGCCCTGATCAGATTCCGCCACTTATCCTGAATAAGAAACATGTTTAAGTGGAAAAAGATGTTGCAATGAGTCAAGTTTCAAGACATACAGTCAAACGCACCTTAAGATCCACTGAAGTACGGTATGAATACGAGGAAAAAGCCAGTTTTCTGATCTCAGACCATTTGCCAGCTCCATATAGAGCAACACCATCAACCAGCTTCATGACCTCACACAGTGTCCAAGCTCGATGATGCTTCCGCGTGAAGGCCCGGTTTGTTTTGGGCTTGGCAGCAGCATTGTAAGCGTTTCCTTGTAGCTTGTGAACCCCCTTGTTGTCAACTGCTTCTATATGACCTCCTTTCACAGCATTTACCTGGCAGCAGGTTGAAGAGAAGAAGGTATTTCAGTTCATGTACTAGAAAATATGTAAAATTACAAATAAGTCAACGTGTTTTGAGCTATAAGGTGTTTCAAAATTACAGTTAATCATATAGGTTCTCCAGTTTGGATTTATTAAGTTGCCTGATGTGAGAAGAGGCATTACCATTGGTGGATCTTTGAATGCTTTCATCGCGTGGTCCCCCTCTTCAATATCGTTTTCCAACATCGCCCCAACTGTTGTTTGAGCCTCTTTAAATTGCACCAAAGGTTTATTACCCTGTTATATAGAATGAAACAAAAACTTCAGCAAGCTATGAGCTTATGACAAAACAAACAAACAAGTATAATGACATATGCTACAATTTACTCCATTCCATTCTTTTAGGCCATTACCTAAAAAAATCAGTTAGGCACCATGACAGGTTGCATTGGCTATCTGATGCCTGACAATTAGCTTGCTCTGCTAGATATTTTCATTTAGGCAATCCACTTGAATTATTAGCATATATGATTATATTCTTATAAACACTGGATATGTTGACTGAAATATGGCACAGCAAGATTTTGTTTCAACTTTGATTAAATGGAATGGTTAAACAGAAGTTGTATCCTTGTATAAAAGTCAAAAACCAGCAGCTCTCTTCAAAATACAACGTATATGAATCACTAAAATATTTCAAAGATTTGACACATTGATTAAAAATGCCACAAGAGCTTGAAGGGGTATCAAAGTGGGATATAAGATACCCAATTGAAACCAAGGGAAGAATCACAACAACTAAGCCTTTAATCCCAAGCAAGTTGGAGTAGGCTAAAACTAAGGCAAGAATATTGAAAGGAAAAAAAATCAATTGAAGTGCATTTTCGTACATTTTTTTGGTCTTATTTGGGTTTCATTGAAAATTATTGGTGAAACAAAATGCTCTGTGAAAATCTTTATTGTTATAAGAGCAAAGCTGTGCTAAGATGCAGTATTAGCAGAACAAAAAGTACTTCGGTGGAACACCCTTAAATAGTGTGATTCAAGGATTTTCTTTTGTTTATTGCTGCAATACTAAAGAGCAGGCAAATGGGCCGGATCTGTTAAAAAAATTAATGCACGGGTAGGTTATTACCACAAACCATATGAAGCGCTTCCTAGGACGCCCCCTTCTCATCCTTGAAACATAAGGAACATGTACACTAAATCCTCCAAGAGTATCCTTTCTAGTAGGATAACTCGTCCTTGTTGAATCAACCTCTTGGAAAGGTGTTACCGGCGGTTTCAGCATCACCTCATCATGTGCAACCCTTTTTGCTGGTGAAGAAAGTTTTTCAGGGGAGTCTCGAGCCTCATTATCTGAAAGCTCCTCAATGAATCTTTTTGTTGGCTTTCTAACTCTCTTAATCGTGCAATGTTCATCCAGGAGATTTCTTTGTGGTTCATCATTAGTTACTGGTACTCTTTTAAGCCTCTTGGAAGATCCTTGCTGCTCCTCACTCTGATAATAAGAGCTAGACGGTGAGCTTCTTTCATTTACAGGATTTATGACTTGATCCTTAACCAAAGAAATAGCTTGAGGAACATCCAATTGTTTACCATCCTTGCCAAATACTCTATAGTCTTTAACTACACAGCCTGAACTTGGAACATCACATGAATTGGCCAAGCCCATTGTAATCCGTCTTTTGAGCCATATCTTGTCCTTGACAGTAGTCTGGCGCCCAAATGTGGCTCTAAATGCTTCCTGAAGTTCTCGAATAGTTAGATCATCCAAACAGACTTCTCCTCGTAAAATGGAAAAATCAGGCACAGAACTTGCAACTGGAGAATCATTTTCTCTTGTACATGAATCATCTACAGGTCTTGAACAGGCATCACCGTTGTCTTTTTCTGCAATGAAAGAGTCATTTAACACTGCCGATTTTGCAGTCTCAGTTGAAGCATTTGGCCGATGGGCGATGTTGTTGTCCCCTTGTTCTGGGTGCAATTTATCTGGTTGTTGATCATGAACAACAGTACACTTCAAGGGAGAACTATCATCCAATGATTGTAACCTGTTTTCCTGCAAAATGATAATTTTATTAAAGTTGTGTCAACTTGAACATGAACAAAGGTAATCCAACTAAAGTTTAGATTAGTATATACTATAAAATTTAGCCAAACAATGGGTTATGGAACTCTTAATGAGAAATAAATCCGTACTCTGACAGGTTTTTGCTTTAAAAATATTAACAACATAACCATTCAATGTACAGAAACTACTATTTAGCAGAATCAGCGTATATCCGGTAATAGAACTAAAAAACCTACTCCCATGCCACATAATATTTATATCGCACAAGAGACAAACAATATACCTCTAAGCTAGCACACAATTTTTCTGTTCCCACATCTGCAGTCTCCAACTTGGAAGAGTCATCTGCACAAGTTAAAAGGAAAATCTGAGCATAAAACAAGAAAAACAGTTAAACTAATTCAGGAACATTCTAGTTTCTACTTTCTAGCTTAGAAGGCTGAATTGCGGAACATTGTAGTTTCTAGCTAGAAGGTTGTGTTCCGAAGAGATAGTACTAGGTCTTCTAGTGAGGTACGGTTACCCAAAAGGAAAGAATCCACCAAAGTGGTGGTTCAGACTGAACAAGTTTATTGACATCACCTTCAGAGTCAGATTTCTTCAGTAACATGCAATCATTGCTGAACAATTCATCCCCATGCCTTACATCTTCAATAGAAGGAAGATCAACTTTCTCATCATGAAGGAAGTGCTCGAACTGCAAAACCTCGTCCTCTGTAGCAGGAACAAGTGTTCCATCACCTTCAACCTGAACAAATTTAAAGTATTGATTCTCAAAGAACTCAAGTAAGCATGTAAAAACATTATGCTGACTTTTGAACCTTGACATATAATCAATAGAAGATGTAGCTAAGTAAACAATTTACCCGAACTAGCTGGTAAACCACAGGATCAGAACTGCCTTTCTTCTCGAAGCCATTCTCTTCACATTTGTTATCTAGAGCATTGTGTGAGTCATCCACTTCCATAGAGTTGTACAAACTTCATACAATGTCAGTAGCAAATTAAAGATACCAGGATGGAAGTCTGCATCCAGCAAGTGAGTTCAAAATTATAATTCACGTGACATGTGTTATAGTATCAGTTCAGCAAAATGAGTAATGAAAAATGTAATGATAACTTAAAAGGAGACAAAAAGAAAGGATCTCGGTGAATTCATACAAGCCTCCTCAATTAGTACATACACATTTGGGATTATATGTCAAGGACCATATAAACATAGTATACTTCTTAGTTAATGAAACTCTTCCCTAGGAAGTAACAAAAGGAATCACGTCATAAGCAATGCCTTTACAGTCACGTTTCCAAGTGATCACAGCAAGATCCTTCTCAAAAATAGTCCTTCACACAGTTCAGCCACACTTGAAATTCTGTTACTCCTATGCACTCGTGTTGTGTGTAAGAGCTCATCGATTGACCAGAGATTCCCCATGTATTTACAACATAGCAATTATAAAATCCAGTTATGCAAAAATATGAATAGAATTCCCCACAAAAGGCACCCAAGCAAGCTAAACTCTAAACGACCGGTGCGATCATACCAACTCAGCTCCATTTAGACCTACGAGGAAATGCTCGATTAAAGCCGCCAGAACAGCAATTCCAGTACACGGTTAGGCAGAATCGAACCTCACACGAAGAAAATATCACGTGCACAAGTTCTATTAGAACAAAAATACTGAATACTCCATCATAACATGGAAGCTCTGAGGCAAATTGCCCTCTCCGCAGCTCCCATCACACCCAGAAATTCGAGCGCGAAAACGCACCAAGTATAATCCAACATGTCTAACCACGTAGAACTCTAATTGGGTGACAAAGCACCGATTCGCACCAAACAAGACGGAAACAAACAGAACAAAAAGCCCGCAATCGAGCGGATCCGAGCGGGCGGGCTCACCGTGAGCAGCAGCAGCTCGATCTGCGCAGCATTGCTCCGATCCTCAGAACAGCAGGGGACGATCAGATCGCGCGACGGCGACGGATTCCTCGGTCCGCTTCGGTCTGGCGGAAGGGGAGCTCGGTTTCGGTGCGATCTAGGGGCGGGGGGAAATGGTCGGAAGCCTCCTCCTCCTTGTTGTATTTGGCATTGGAAGGAGGAGCCGAGGCAGTGGTTTCGAAAAGGTGAGGGGAAGGGGATTCCGAGAGGGCCAGCGGCTGGGATCGCGTCCGGATGTGGATCCGACGGCTGAGGGACGAGTTGTGGGTTGGGGACGGTTGGGCCAACGGGGAAAGGAAAGCCTTATCGAGCACGCAAAGATTAGCAAGAGTGAACCGAGCAAGCAGCGAGATATCAGTGCTCTCACTTCCGGGAAAAGGTGGAAGACGTGTAACGCGTGGCGCCGTATTGTTGCTTCTCGACTCCAGACTCCAGTGGCTCGGCACTCGAACCACTTGCACTGGCAGTACGAGATTGCATCGGATCGCTGCCGGCCTGCCGTTCATTTTCGTTTCCAACTAGTACTTTTTTTCTTTTTTTGCTTTACGGCTTGTTTGTTTTTTAGACAGATTAATTAATTTGAATTATAGTATTAGATTATTTAATTTAAATTATTTAAGTTGGATTAATTAATTTGAAGGAGGTGTTTGTTTTTTTCTAGATTATTTAAACTAGATCAAGTTGTTTTTTTATGTAAAATGACTAACTTAGCATGGATAATGAGTCTTTCTCTAAAATAATCTAAAATAAACATCTATTAAAGAGATTATTGGATTATAATAATCTATCCTCTAGATTAATTAATCTACTCTTTTAATCTGTACTGTTTGTTTTTTTAGTGGATTAATTTATCTAATGGATATACTGTAAGTTGTCCGTGGCGGTAGCGAGCTAACCCGCACTCAAGTGTGGAAGACCGAAGACCGGTAGGCAGTGCTCTTGCTTCGTCTGTTTCTTCTTCTGGGCACGAAAAGCGTGGCTATCCAGCCCCAATAGTCAGGAGTTTGTCGTCATTCGTGGACATTGAAAACACAAGAAATTAAGAAAAGCAGACTACGCATTATGGGCCATGTAGAAATCAATGATGGGCTCGGCCGGTAACATGGACCCTCTGCGGAACAGGCCTCGCGGAGGCAGCCCAACTTGGAAGGGTGGACTCTGGGCCGTGGAACTGTGTGTCGGGCAAGACTTTGGTGCGCCGACTCCCGCGGCTCGACCTCGACCACAAAGTGGCAAGGTGGCCTCGTAGTCGCGGTGGTGGGGAAGGGGATCTCGCGGCGCCGGCGCATGTAATCTATGGCACCGGGCCCCTCGGCGGTGGGGAAGCTGCGGCGGCATGTTTGGACCGGCAGATTCTCGACGCACCCACAGCCGTCGACGGGGTTATGGTATGGTGGCCCCGCACGTGTACACAGCGCGGGCCTGCCAACCTGTCTTGTTAATTCGACTTGGACACTACCTTAATTCCAACAGTATCCTCGTAACCCGTTGTCGTCACTGCTGCAAGTGCCAACACCGGGGGCACAAGGGACTGATGATGCTTCGGCCGACGGCCTTATGTGATTCTGTCAAGCGAGATCGAGCCCTGCTTTTGGTTGGTTGACCAAAGCCGGGGGCAAAGATCATGGCGAGGTTATGATCAGAAAGAACCAGTATGCGGCCTAGTTTCGCCGTTCAGCAGTCTCCTGTCTCCACATTCAGGTCTCAGAGGAGTCACTAGTCAGGACTTTGTTTAATGTCTATTCAGTCCCCTGCTCGCCCATATCAGTTCCCTAGCTTTTGTAGGATTCAGGGGTATGATAAAACACATGTCACCGGTCCTTTATGCTCTGATATTGGGCTACACCATCATGAACCCTTATTTAGACAAAAGCGCGATTTTGTTGGGGGTATCTTGAAAAGAAAGTGATTGTTCATTGCACCGCCCGGGGAGGGCTTTGGACTTTGGTGGCGTCGTCCCCAGACGGAAAAGCTGATGAAATGTTTTCAGCAGGCGAGTGCCGTGCGTGTGTGCGGGATGTCACACTACCTCTGCAAACACGCACGGTCAGGCTCAGGCGTCGTGTGATGATCTCGCGGCATCGTTTACTTTTTCCACGTATGTCAGCGGCGCAGAAAGCGGAACGCTCTCCCGGCCCTGTGGCTAGGCCTTTCCCAACAAACAGCCTCTCCGTCGTGGCGAACCCGAGAGAAAAAAGTATTCGGAACTCGAGTGCGGACAGTGCCACCCACCTCCATTTCATTTCCACTTCCCGCAGAGGCAGAGGCGAACACCCCCGCACGAACTCGCCACCACCAGCAGCAGCAGAGAGTCTTCGAGCTCTCTCATCTCCCGACCAGAGAGGTCCACGCCGATCAGCGATCACCCACCACCGCACCGCACACGCGCGCAAACCATGTCTCCACACGGCAGCGCCCGCATCGTCCCGCCGCCGCGGCTCACCCGTGGCCACCAGCCGTCCTTCTCCGCCGCGCTCCTCGACGCAATCTACCACTCCCTCGAAGCCGACGCGGCCGCCGATGACGCACATTCGCCAACCGGTGGTGCCGATCGAACGGCGCCGGCGTCCCCGGCGCAGCGCACGCCGGTCTCGAGTCGTCACCGTCCTACCACGCCGTCCCTGTCACGGTCGGGTTCCTGTTCATCATCAACCCGATCCCCGCGGCTGCAGAGGCCGCCGCGCCCGTGCCGCGTGCGACCGGACCCGCAGCCGCCTAACAACTCCCTTCTCCTCCTCCCACCACCGCTGCCGCCGCCTCACGAGCCAGCAACGGGGTGCTACCGTCCACCGGAGAAGACGAAGACGATGTGCAGGAAGAAGAGCAGGAACAGGAAAACCAAGGTGGCCCCGCTCGCGTGCATCATGAACGCGCTCCTCTGCAACAGGAGCTCGGCTAAGACGTCATCATCGGCGCCCACCACGCCGCGGGCGGCCCCACCGGCACCGGCACTGGCGCTGGAGCCGCCGGCGTCGGCGCGGTCGATCCTCTCGTCACGCGCGTCGCGGCGGGAGTCCGCGGCGGCGGCAGCGGGTGGGGGGATCCTGACGCCGGCGCGGCGGGCGGTGCGGTTCTCGCCCGTGGCGGTGGTGGTGGACGATGGGCACGGCCGCGGGGTCGCGAGGCTGCGGGACGCGGTGGCGGACGGGAAGGAGTCGGCGGCCGAGGCGGAGCGGCGCGTGGAGGAGCTGCTGCGCGCGCTCGGGGTCGCCGAGGAGAGGGAGAGGGCCAAGGAGAGCAGCGAGTCCAGCTCTGACCTCTTCGAGCTCGACGGATTCCCGCCGGCGGTGGTCGAGGACGGCGAGCAGCTTCCGCCGCGCGTCAGAGTCAGGTCTGCCGTCGCCGGCGGCGCCGGGATGGAACGGCCGCGGCCGCGGGTTTAATTCATAAGGAGAGAGTTTAGTGATCGTTAGCTGTATAAATCGTGAACCACCTGCTTGGCGTGGTTTGTTCGTCTGATCTGAATGCAAACTCGTGCGTTTCTTTTTTATGATGGTATGAATTGAACTTGGAATTATAGAGGCTACTGTATCTATTGAGCGCAATGCTACAAATGGCACGGCAAAAGGTTGGCGTTTTGCTTGGTTCTTACTCTACTATGTCTATCACCCAACGATGGTGATGATGAGTCTACGGGTTGAGGAGCATCTTCCACGAGCCCCGTCACGAAAATCAAAAGGAGGCGCATCGAAAGATCTGCATTCCATTTGTTTGTTTAGGAACTTTTTCCCCCCTTTTTGGGCTCGTTGTGGAATAAGTACGTGACATCCACTGGGCCACTGTTCTGTCGTTTATGCAGTGAGGCCTTCTTTCGACCGGATTATTGGGCCGCTCAAACATTTCTGAACCGAACATAGGATATACCGGGCCGGGCCGTTTGTTGAGCTGCGGAGCTAACGAACCAGAAGAAGGAGCCCGGCAAGAAACCGTGAGGCCATGTACTGTACTGGCCCAGTACTCCCCCTCGACGTGCCGGGCTCCCCAATCACTACGATGGGCCTGGAATATGAGTTTCGGCTTCACCTTCACTGAAAAATTGAAGTAACGATGGTGCGTTCTGGAGTCATGCGTCTTCCCCTCATTACATGGCTTACGTAATAATGTTGAATTATCACCGACAAATAAGCTGACTGCCTGCCTGATTGCCTCAAACGTGTAGAAAAGGATCCAGCTTCACTACCACAGTACCACGGCATTTTACAACGGGAAAACTGGCTTTTTTGGCTTTACTTTTCTGTGTGTACAAACAAGGGAGAAAGTACAGATCGGAGACCACTCTCTATTCACAAGTGGGACCTCCTGTTTATGCTTTGTGACACGGTACACTGTTCTCTATCACTCTCTGGTGACATGAAAAAACAGCTTTGAAATTACAGATCAAAAGCAGGGACAATACGATAGGCAAGCAAGTCTGCAACTGTACTGTCGCACAGGAGTTCCGATGTCCTTTTATTTGGAACTGAAGCATCTTCCATCATGGTTTCTGGTGACCGCTGACTATTCTTCACGGAGAAAAGCACCTTGATCCAATCGCCGCTGGACTGCATCATGAAAGCTAGTAGCAGAGCATCTCTAACCTTTGGCAAAAATAGGAAGCGATCGATGGGGAGAATAATGCCGCTTTTGTAATCCTGGAGCCCCCAAAGTGGATAGTATGATCGCTTGCCTGCAGGGCGTTCTTGGTGCTTCCGTGGTCCACGAATGCCCAATTTGGCGTTCTATATTCACACAGGTTCTAATGGCTGCTGCGTGCACGAGCACACGCACACGCACACGCCCACGCACACGCCGCTGCTTTTTCATGGGGACCCGTTCCTCGTGAGCGTGCTGCTACTGCAAGAGGGTATTTCTTCCCTGCCGCGACTTGGTAAATACTGAGGATATTGGGGCACAAAGTTAATCCGCGACGCTTTGTTCCTGTTTTTGCGAGGTCGGCGCTGTAGGGAAACTGGGGAACTGGTCAAAATTCGCACTGTAATTGCCAAACCTGTGGGCACCCATGTATGGATAAACTATAGTCCATTTGGTTAATATTTTTAATAGGCGTAGCTATAGATAGTAACCCCAAGAATAAATTACTGAACCTACCCATCTCCGCTCATCGAACCAACTCCACTTCCTGCTGCATTGGATATTTGGACCATTGGGTGCTTCCCCCCAACAAACCATCACTGACCTCAGGGATCGGCCGTTGCCTTACGTTGAAGGGCTTTAGTTCCATTTTCGCTTTTTTTTTTTTAGTTACCAAAATGTGTCATGTTTGCTATGCATACACCAGCGTGTGATGTCGGCTTCATTTTGTTGTCTTCTGTCGGTAATAAGAGTTGAGACACTAGAGTTGGTTATTAGGATTTCTGCTTAAATTAGTAAAAAAAGACATAAATAAGGCTATATCTTACTATACAGAATACATGATGATGACAACTAATCAGTTTATATTCATTTATCAAGTTTATTACAAATATTAATGCTCATGTAGCATGGAAATAAAGTCAATAGTGACTGTTTATTCTTGAAAAATATACCAAACTCTACAAAGTCATAGTACTTCTTCTCTTAATATTGCTACGACATTTGTAATAACTTTTGATCATTTCTTTGTGACATATATAGTAATCGTTATTTAAATTATCTACAACTGTACGGGAGAAAACAAGCTTGTATCCTTAAAGAAAACTCATACATACATGCCGCAATAAAAAGAACATGTCCTCATTCTCTTACAGGAGTTTGAGATTGGATATAGGCTTTTCTCCTGCATTATAAGAAAAAATAAATTTGATGTTATTTAGTAAAATGTAATAATAATTTTTATCCTAAAGTGTAAAAATTATATTATAACATTCAGACAATAAAAAAACAAATTATAATATTTTTCTCAACTTGTTAATACACATATTTATCATGATAGTTATCATATTCACATGCAAGTGTAATAAACAAATATTATTTAAAAAAGTATACTGAACTATTGAAAAATGTATGCTTGTATTATGTGCATGAGCACGCGCTATTAATCTATTACCTATTGTCGTTCCATTCGAGACTGCATAATTATTATTGTAACGATCGAAAATCATGTCGATAAGGTCACAGTTATGTCGGTTTCTATTCATTCCTCGCACATAGTAACAAATGTTTATTGTATCAAGAATCTTGACATGAATTTGTTCCTCGCTATATCCATCAATAGTGGAAAGAAAACCTGTTTTGGAGCAAGCAAAACAATTCATGCGAAACCTGTAGCTCAACCATCGTTGAATAGCAAAGCATGTCCTGTAGCTTTGCTTTGGGGAACCAAACCATTGCACTTTTTTCTTCCTAATTTAATTTTCCTCCTGCCCCCACTTGCCGTAAAATAGCAGTGGCACCGGATGTAAACATACAAAATTGCAATAATTAAAAGCTGTGGGGGCTCTCGGAACAAGATGGGGATAAATGAACAGCACAAGTTGGAGTGACGCAGTCGAGGGGGCCAGGACAGAGGAAGGGACGGCGGGGAGCTGGGGAGAGGGAGGCTTCGCTTGGCGGACGCACCGAGGGAGGCGCGTGGGAGCCATGCTTCTCCCGTCTTCATCTTCCTCTTCCGCTTCCAAAGGTTTTCTTCTTCTTCCATTACTGACTAGCGCATCCCTCCATCTTGTGCTGATCTCTCATGTGTATTGGGTCCTTGGACTGCTGCGCTGGTATTATTGCTTTCTTGAGGCGTGATCTTTCTCGCGTGCGTTCGTGACCTTCTGAATCTTTTAATTTTGGAATCTGGTGTTGTTCATGGAGCATTTGTTTTGATGTGGAGGTCTGGGTGCGGGGATTTGGTTGCATGTCCCTTTGACAGAAAGATCGATGGCGTACGGAGGTAGTTGACTAGTCTACTGGACATGAGACACTGCTATTGGATGTCTGTAGACTTTCTACTGGTACTGGAGGATAAATGCGTTAACTAGATGACCGAATTTCTTTACCGTGAACCAGTAGTTTGGATTAGTTCTCAACTTTGTAGCCTTCCTCTTCGCTTCGTCATCTATGTATGCATGTTCAGCGAATCAGCCAACCATCAATCAGGATCATATAATTATATATTATTTTGTTAGCTGTTATCTAGTGGTATTTGTTTCTTTGACCCATGTTCTATGGATTATCATTCATGGTTACTCTTTTTAATTTCACGATGTTTTTCTTTGGGTTTTTCTTTGACTTATCTGCTCGTGGTTCAGTGATACGATGAACTGTGTTAGTCTTGTTTTGTTGGATGAAGATTTTGTTTGTTGTCCCTTAATATTGCTCAAAACATAAATAAGCCCAGCCATACTCATCTGAAGCTAGCATAGTTATTACAGATAACCTGTATTTGGAGGTTAGACCTGAAAGCCTAGATCGTTGAGTGTGCATGTAGTGATGCTCCATGTTTGGAAATGTTTTTCCTCATTATATTTTAATAAGATTTAAATCTTAGATTCCAGAGGACCATGTTTAACGATCGGGTCTCAGCCCCATAGCCACAACGAACTTTCAAACTAGCCATGCACAAGTCTTTCTTGAGAGCTGACAATTTTTTTTGGGCTCGTACCTTGGAGTGATTAACGAACAAGCATAAGGAATTAAGGAAGAAAATGTTGGATTGTTTTCCATTTTTTTCTAAGCAAACATAGTTGGTGCATATTCCATACAAAAAAACCAGGTGAGTATAACACAAGATGCACGACACCTGCTGTTGAACAAATAATATTCTAGTCTTGCTGATTAACTAACTGTAGGATGTACTTAAAAACGCCAACTGATTAACACGCAATCTTCTCTTACGGATTGTCAAACCACATTGTAGTATTCTCATTCCTGTAACAAAGTACTAAGTGTCAATATGAATACTGATGTGATCTCTAAAATTACGAATTTACTAGGTCAGTCAACTAACACACCAAGGGTGTGACCGTGTAAGTTACGATCATAAGAGGTTGATTTGGTCCTTTAATGACTAGGTTAGCATAAGGATATAATTTGACATTGTACAATATGCCCTTTTTTATTGTCAGGTCACCACTTCAAGACGATGGTTGATGATCATATGGGCACAACTTTGACGTTTTGTAATAAGCAATCTTTATTTGTGAGCCAAAGTATTGACTACAGCCAATCAATTGTAAGACTTATGGTGAATTTTTTTTCCAACTCTGATAAATTCCAGAGTCTGGTTTGTGCACTGGATGTTAATTTTCCGCCATGTATATCCAGGTCCCCATTTCATACGCACACAATGATTCTGGCTCAGGAGGAGTTTGGGCGGCATATAGGCCACGGACCAGCACCGTGGTATGCCCTTCTGAGTTTTTATAAGCTGCTGTGCTAAAATCTCTCTAGGTTCCCTTTAGTTCATTTGGTGCTCTAACCAACGATCATACAACTTTTCTTTTTGCGAGGACAACAATAATACAACTTATTATATATGTATATTATTTTTTATCATTTTTATCGGTCTTGTGTGACCTCTAGTTGTACTGAAAACAGTCCCATCCCCAAATTATGGGAGGCAGCATAGCTGGGAGGGTCCCCTTGCCTCTGGACTTAGCAGAGGATGAGCCCATATATGTCAATCCCAAACAATATCGTGGTATTCTTCGTAGAAGACAGCTACGTGCTAAGTTGGAGGCTCAGAATAAGCTTGCCAAAGTCCGAAAGGTCTGTACCATTTCTCCTTTACTCATCCGTTCAATATTCAATAACTTCTCTCAATTCGTTTTTTCTTTGCACCGGAAATGCTTTACGTTCGACCGGATATTCTGACCTGGCTGTATGACTACTCACTAGCCCCTTAGATGGTAATCTGCTTTGCTGATCACTGATCGCTACTTGCCTATGGGTGCTGGTCGGACGGCCAGGTCTGATGACCCACATAGAAAAGAAGTGTTTTTACACATGATTGTAGAAATGAAGTGTATTTTTTTGTGCCTGTAAGCTGTAACCTCTACAGGCTTTTAATACTGAATAATATCCATTGCAGCCTTATCTTCATGAGTCTCGACATCTTCATGCCATGAAGAGGGCAAGAGGTTCTGGTGGACGTTTCCTTAATACCAAGCAACTCCAGCAACAGCAGCCTGCCAGGCCCAATAAAGATAGCACAAATTTCTCCGGTTCAACTCATCTTAGACTTGGTGGGAGCGCATCTGTGCCCAAAACAATGGTCGCACAAGAGAATAGCAAAACGGCTTGTTCTTCGGCCCCTGACTTGTTTCAGTTCCCTGGCCAGCATCTCAGCTTCTCTGACTATTTTGGCCAGGCAAGCGCACAAACTGGTGTTGCAGTACTGCATAATGGGACCCAGCAAAAGGTTCCGGTTATGAGATGACGGTTTGCGATTAGCTGGTGATCCAGGCTTCTAGTGGCCTCGTGTCCGGTGTGGTCTTGGTTTCTCAGGCAATTCATCCTTGGCTTAATTTCCTGGTGTGTTAAAAACTACGAAATGTTTCATACTGTTGTGGCTTGCAGAGCCCATAAATAAGGGCTTCATGTTGACACTGTTGTATAAGTCTTGTTGTGGTGTGTAACAAACACTTATTTGCTGTTTTAGTAGTCCCCTTACATTGTGATGCAGAATTTGAGCCATTTTATTTGTATGTTACTACAGTATGTTTGTCATTCCTTGGTCTCTCGCCAGAGTTTGTAATAATGGACAGCTTCATGTATCAATCAGAATTTTAATATACTCTGTTATCTTAAAAAACAGTATGTTCTGCTAATTAAAAAGTTTGTGGGTTTTCTAAGGTCGCGATGCAGCCAAGTTTATGACGGTCAGTGCCAGTTTTGCCTCTCTTGCTTTTTGGTAGTATATGTATCGAGGAGGATGTAGTTATTGTAGACTGTTGGATATGTAGCATTATAATTTAGCAATCATTAAAAGTCTCAGGAATAGTTTAGCAAGCATTAAAATTCTCTGTTGATCTTGATCATATACAATTGTGAAGCTACTCCAAACTAGATCCTCCAAACTCAGGATCTAGTGTTATTGCCTTCCCGCTCACATTCGCTCTGTAATTTTGGATCCAGCTACGGGAAAACGCTAGACGGTGCCAATTCACGAGCAGCTCCCAGGGGGCGGCCAGAATCGTACTCACTGTATTTCGCCATTGCGCATCCCGACGCGTCGGCAGTCGGCACTTCCGAGGGATCATCTCCGTGAGGACCTCAGGTCCACAGCGGTGGGCGGAGGGGCGGAGGTAGCAGGAGGGCGCCTGAATTAGACGGAGGCACCCGCGGATTTCATGGCGGCAGGTTGTGGACGGCTGCAAACGACCTCGCCGGCGGCCATGGCGTCGGCTGGAAGTTTACAAATTACCCTAATCGCGATCCAACTATTTACACATAGGACCCTATCTCTGTTAATAATTTCGAACAAGTTCCTAATTTGATCGCGGTTAATAATCGCGATCTAACTATTTACACATAGGCCTCTAATTTAGTTAATAATTCCAAAGAAGATCCTAATTTAGATCGCGAATAATAATCATGATCCACTTATTTACAAAGAGACCTTTGAGGTAATGATAATTTCTTTAAGGCCTCCTTTGGCAGTAAGGGACAGAAAACTCAGGGAAGGAGTCCCCGACGGGGATCTTCCCTGACACCCCCGTCCCTTGTTGTACGCTCCCCCGCAGGTGGTCGGATGCTCTGCTGCTGTTTGGAAAACAGAGAAATTTGGTCGGGTGCCCTTCTGCTGTTTCAAAAAATGCTTTGAAAATTCAGAAATAAAAAATGCCCAGATTCATATGAGTAAATTACAGAAAAATGCTAGAGTTAGAATAAAAAAAATCGTTCAGATTCATTTCAGCTAGAGATCATGTTTATAATCGGTGCACACCTCATCCACATGTGCCTCAATTGAGCACAAACTACTAAATAGCAGAACGTGTCATTCAGTCAAAAAAAAATCAAATGAAAAAAGGAGCAAACGATGCACATGCTAGTGATAAACAAAGAAACTAGTGCAGCAAGAATCATTGAGAAAATAGGGATCGAGAGAGAGCACATTAGCATCGGGCGCCTCGTGAGAGCCCATGATGACAAGCGTCACCGCTTCAATAACGACAAGCTTGGCATCGAGGCAGAGGTCTGCTTTCGGATGAAGAGACGAGGCGCCATGGACGACCCGCAACTAGATCTTCAACACAGCATGGATCATCCATGCCACCAAATCTAGTGACCGTGACCCAGCTCCATCGGGAGGCGGCGTGGTGGCCGGGCATGCACAGAGGAGTGGAGGCATGGGCTATTAAGGCCCCGGACATTGTCCATTCGTCAGCGCTGAGTTATATCCTCACGACAGCGATGACGGAACGGCCAGATCTAGCCGTCGTAGACCAAGACCGGGATGATTCCGGTGGAGGTCGAAGGAAAGGAGGCGACGTCGTGAGGTCGAGGGAAAGGAGAAGGCGGCATCGCTCAGTCGGGGGAGGAGAAGCGGCGGCGGCGCAAGATCTGCGTGGCGGCACCGTCGCTCGGTCGGGGGAGGAGAACGGCGGCATCACGAGGTCGGGAGAGAAGAGTGGCAGCGTCACAAGGTCGGGGGAGAAAAACGGCGACGGCGCTCGGCCGGGGCAGGAGAGGCGTCGACGTTGTGAGGTTTGGCGAGGAAAGCGGCGGTGGCGGCGCTCGGTCAGGAGAGAGAATCGAGCGAGAGAGCAAGACGCAAGGGTTTACTTTCCCTATGATCTGAGATGATTTTTTTTTCTCGGGAAAATGGACCGAAACCAGGACACGCCTTACCCTCACAATGGGCTCTCAAAAACCATCAAAGATCTCCCTGAGCTGTTTTTCCGGCGGGCGGACTTCCCTGGGATTGGGCCGGAATCCCCGCAGGGAAGGCCGTTCCCGAAGAAGGCCTAACAGGTCCCTTTTCCCGCTCCGCCTCGGTCTCGCTGGCCCGTCCTGACGGGCCGCCGCCGCCGTCCTCCGCCCGCGTCTTCCGTTCCTGGAGGAAGCATCAAGCCCCGTCTCGCTCAGCACGCTGTGTTTGGGACCAGTTCTCCGCTGCTTTAATTTGCCATCCGCAGCTAGGTCCGGAAGCGCTCGATTCGTCGCCATCCAAGCCGACCAAGGAGTCACGCGCTTGATCTCGCGCGGCCGGGCATGGTGGTTCCATCCGTGGCGAGAACCTCCCTCCTGTGCGGCAACCACGATCGCAATGCGAGCGCGCTGGTGGTTTGTTTGTGGTCTTTTCCCTCTTGCTCGACGGCACGTCGTCCTTGAAGATGCACATGAACGGGAGAAGCAGTGCTTGTTTGATCGAGGCTCTTCACCAAGGTCCGTAGTTCTACTCGCTGCTCAGGATAAATTTCTCTTCGGCTTTGGACCTTGGAGCTCGGCGGCGAAAGATCCTGAGAATTGAGAAAGCTGGGCTGCTTCTCTGTAGGGAAGAAAAATGTTGGATCTAATTTTATTCGAAGCTTTACCCATTTCAAATGGACTTTTCTCTCACGTGGGCTGAGCCAATGTGGGCTGGGTTGGGCTTGCATGGGCTAGAATTAGAGATATGACATAAAACGAGCCTGCAACTGCAAGGTTCCATCTCACCTCAACTTCTCCCCTTCAACTCGTCGCCGCCGCCGGCGGCGCTCACAGAGTTTCACTTCATCCTTCGCCGGTGATATTCATCCAACATTCAACAAGACGAGTAATTAAGCTATACTTCTTCCGTCTTGTATATTGCAATGTTTATGGATCACTGCTTGTCAATTCACTTTTGTTGCTAATATAAACACCTATGATGCATCTGCTGCAGGCTGGATTATAAATTCGGTTCCGGGGACGACGATGACTCCCCGGTTCGTTCACCTGGTGGCGAGCAGCGCGATCGGCATCCGTCGCGCGTACACGCTTCACGTGATCGACCCCTCGATTTTTTTCCACCCCACAATAAGACCAAGCCACGGATCGACAGACTATCTCAACGCGCTGGAGGAATTCCAGCTGCCCCCGGCCGCCATGACCTTGCAGGGCCCGAGCCAACCGGGCGGCTACGGCGCCATGGATTTCATGCGCCTAGGCGAAGGCCGCAACAAGCGCGTCGTCGCCGTGGACCACAAGCGCCGCGCCATCCTCTTCGACACGGCCTCGCACGCCGTCAGCACGCTGCACGCGCCCAAGATCAGCCCCGTCTCCGTCCCCGTCGGCGACAGCGTCTACGTCCTCAAGACGAACCCGGCGCCGAACGAGGCGCACTGCTTCGAGGCCCTTATCCACGGCCGCGGACCCGAGAACCGGTGCAGGCCGGACTGGTACTGGCACTCCCTGCCGCGCGCCGCCTCCCTACGCTATCAGGCACCCGGCAGCTACGATCAAGATGACCCCGTCTTCGAAGACATCTTCGGCCACGCATTGGTCGGCGGCGCGCACATCTGGGTGGCTACCCGGCACGCCGGCACCTACTCGTTCAACACGGTGGTCGGCACGTGGAGCAAGGTCGGGAACTGAGACATGCCGTTCGGCGGGTTCGCGCAGTACCTACCCGAGCTCAACGTCCATCTCGGCTTCGCGTCAAAGGACAACCTGCTGTGCGCTTCGGACCTCGCCGGCGTTTCCCTGCCGCACCCGCCCAAGGTCGTCGGCAAGTGGGAGGACGTCGCGCAGGGAGTCTCAATTATTTTTAGTTCCATATTTTTTATTCTCGAAAGGAAAATAAGACATCAGTATTGCGGAAAAGTCATAAACAAAATTTATGAAAAAATGAGCCTAAAAAAATAGGAAGAGATAAGCAGGCTGATTAGTTAGCTATACTCAAGGTACTCAAAATGAAAATTACCGTGTTAAAACAGAAATATTTAGAGATTTAACAGTCAGGGGGATTTAGAAAAGTCAACGTGCGTACTCCATCCTGCCTTGATATATTCAGTATGCAATAAAGTAGTGCTAATTAACATGATGCCAGAAATGCGTAGGGCTACTTCCCTATAAAACCCACCCATATCAATTGAGTAATTATAAGCAAATCCCATCCAGGAATAGCAGCAGCGACGACGCCAAAGATGAAGATCGGCAATGCGGCACTGCTCCTCGCCATCGTCCTAGTTTTTTCGTTGTTAGGTACCTATCTACCCCTTCAGACTTTCAGAGATCATAGTAGCAACTCGGATGGAGTTGATTTTTCTTACATCTCGACCAGTGACGAGTTTGGTTGTCTCGTTGCAGATGGCATCGCTGCCAGGTCTGGTATCGACTACTTTCAGGACGCCTGCGCGGTGACGATCTCTCCAGGGAATGCGTGCAACGCCAGCAACTGCGCCGCCGTCTGCGCGAGCCGCTTCAAGGGCGGGGTGGGCGGCTGCGAGCCTGCCGGGTGCAGGTGCGTCTACACCTGCGGACGCTCGTCCCGGCCGGTCGTCGGCGCCGAGAAGCGGTGATGTTCTGATCTGTATCAGGTCAGGCATCGACCGACCAATCAAATAAACTTCCATTTCGATGTACATGTTGGGCATGCATGTCTAATAAAATAAAATGATTTTGAAAACGTATCATGATACTGATTGACGTTTATGTTAATCGTATATGCGGTGTATGCGAGCTGGAATTCCCAGATCAAGTGACAGCTGATTCGGCAGCAGTAGTACTACAAGCAGCAATTGATCCAGCAAACTAACAAAGCAATACATGTTCATGCAAATAAAACGACCCACGAATCTGGAAGCAATCATAATGATCCTAGAAATCAATCCTTTTTATACAAATTAATTTAATGCCAGAAATAGCAAGAACCATGCCGTTGTCATTTTTGCGTCATCCTCAGGTGTACAAGTACACGCTCAAGCACCTTCAGATCACAGATCACTGCCTACTGCAAGAGACGTGATGGTCTGTGTGTTTGTTGTAACCCATGGGTTGGTTTTCAAAAAATATAAAACTTGTTTCACCATTGATCGCTTCTGTCAACAATAAGAATTCGCCAGTTTGGTTCTCCTCATGTCATGCCAGATTTATTTCCCTGCTTCACGGTTTGAAAATATAAGAACTTCTTGATGGGTCAGAGGTAGTACGAGATAGCATCCAGAAGGCCCATAAATAAAATCCATTGATGCCAAATGAATGAGACAGTGCATCATATTCGAATGCACATTAAGGTTAATAATTTAGTACTAAATGTAGTGCTACTGGCTCACACCTCCCTCTATCTAATACTTAGCCTTACAGCACATTGCCTACAGAAGCGAGGCAAATCATCCATAGAACCATCTTACACACACACCATCAGTCCTCTAACCTCCAACGATCCATTTGGAATAAAAAGGAGATGAGGCCTAGTCGCTTGTTTCTTGCTGCCCTTGCTCTCCTTGTGCTGTGTTCAGGTACTTGTTAACCTCAAATTTTCTATGCTGTGTGCTACCAACTATAGCATATATATATATATATCGTCCCCTAACATTTTATAA
The DNA here is from genome assembly GCA_030378355.1 of Eleusine indica. Taxonomy (NCBI): domain Eukaryota; kingdom Viridiplantae; phylum Streptophyta; class Magnoliopsida; order Poales; family Poaceae; genus Eleusine; species Eleusine indica. The sequence continues at coordinate 2,492,748 of CM059495.1, forward strand.
GACTTTTAAGAATTCGGTTTCTTTTTTTTTCCTTTTTCTTTTCTATGTACAGATATGCATGAGACGGTGTCGGCTTTGGTTCCAGGCAAGTGTCAGCAGAGATCAATAATTCTGGGTCCAGGCAAGAAGTGCGACTCCCGGGGGTGCCAAATGGATTGCTTCAGGCAGTTCAAGGGCAGAGGCACATGCTTCACTCCTAGAATCGGTTGTGACTGCGAGTACTGTGGGTCGTCTCCCATGTAATAGCCGTAGCAGCAATGCAATCGTAGATCATGTTGTTCTCATTGAGTTCATGTATGATACGAGGAGAGATTAATGGTGTAATATTGCTCTTTTCCTGGAATAATTATGGATGAACTCAGATTGGGAGAATCTTGATCGGTCCCACCTTGTTATTTCTATACATGTACTTCGACATTGCCATAATCCAATAGGCAATAAGCCAATGGCTATCTCTATCTCCCTTGCTTCTATAACAACTCACATTGGCGTTTTATTTGCATGAGGCGCTTTAGACTCTGTTTAGATTCATCATAGTTTTTTAAAAATTACTTTTAAAATAAAAATTAGATGAGATGTTTGGATCCTAGTTTTTATAATCTATAAATTAGCTTTTTGATAGTTAATTGTATTAGAATAAAGTAAAAACTATAGCTAGGTTAAGTCTATATGTGGGCGTTTGGGCCGTGCCAAATGGGCCGGCACGAGGCCCGGTCGTTTTGGCTCGGCACAGACACGACACGACCCGACCACCAGCGGGCCCGTGCTGGCAAGGCCCGGTCCACTGTGCCGGGCTTGGGCCAACCCCTAGGCACGGGGCACGACATGGGGCACAGCCCGAAAGGAAAGCAGCTCGGTAGCCAAAGCAGGTCGCCAAAGCCGCACCAGCCCAACCCCAACCCCGCTCTGCTCCCGCTCCTCTCCCCCGGTCCCCGTCCCCCCCCCCCCCCCACTCTATTTCCTCTTCCTCGGTCCTCCCCCACTCGGCAGCTCCTCTCTAGAACCCTAGAGCGCCGCCGTTCTCCTCGCTCACGCGCGTCGGCGCCGCTCCTCTCCCAGCTCTGAACCCTAGCGCGCCACCATCGCCGCTCTCCTTGCTCGTGCGCCGCCGCTGCTGTCCTCTCTCCTCGCGCGCCACCATCGCTCTCTTCTCTCCTCGCGCATTGCCGCCACTCTCTCTTCACGCGTCGCTGCCATTCTCCTTCTCTATCCTCGCACAAGCCGACGTGGTTCTCCCTCTCTCTCCTCGCACGCGCCGGTGCGACTCTTCCTCTCTCTCCTCGCACACGCCCTGACACCGCTCTCCTTGTGCGCACTGCGCAGGCACCAACGATGGGCTTCAACGGGCTGTCGTGCTTGTCGTGCTACTGGGCTCACGGGCCATTCGGGCCGGCATGACACGGTGAACTACGTTCCGTGCCATGCCACTGGCCGAACCCTGAGTCCGTCGTGTCGGGCCACCCGAATACCCAGATATAGTTGAGTCGGATTTTTGTTTTCTTAAAAACTCATAATCTGATTTATAAAAAATAACATAAAAACTAGTCTATTTGGAGGACCTTTAGTTCTAGAAACCAGATTCTTAAAAACTAAAGGTATCCAAACATGATCTTAAACAATTGATTCAGTAGAAAAACAAAAAGGCACTACATATTCATAAAAATATAACGCAACTGAGAACGACACTAGCAAAATACTCATGCCCTACGGACTTAAAAAGATAAACTTATTTTTATGCAAAATATTTATAAACTTCTACTACACTTTTGTTTGACTCTCAGTAGCCCCGCATTATTCATTCAACAAAGGGCTAGCGACATCGACAGGCAACGCATGGCAGCCAGGCAGCGACACGAGCAACCATGTCATGTGTGAAGCAGGGTGGCATCGACATAGACATGCAAAAAAGGACACACAACCCACGACACATGCGGCCGTAAGGCGGGTTGACGGCGTCGCATCCGGGATAGGGCAAGTGTCAGACTAATAGTAAAACGCATATAGAGACATAGAGAAGGACGAGGGGACACACGCGGAGAAGTTTGAGGTTGGTGGGTTGTTTCCTAGAAAATTCCATGTGGACGCCCAGGCAGATATGAACCAAACTCACGCGAGTCAACATCGTACTAAGTCAACCCTAAACCAAATAAACGAGCTCACCTAAATTATTATGGAGTAGAGATAGAGATTCCAAAAATCAATATGTTCTACGAAAATTATTTTTGACCAAAAATAGCAAGAACCATGACAATGTTATGTAAGCCCACCTTGGTAACGCCGTAGGAGCCAAACATGGATGGAAATCTCGATAATTTTCTAAAAATATTGGCACCAAAAGGAAGAACCTAATATGGATGACACGTTAGGAAGGCTAGGACATCATAACTAACATCACATAATAAATAAACATTTTTGTGACGGTAAATATAGGTCTATGTAAAATCCCAATGGCTAGTACTAGGATAAACCTTATTCTTAGCCAATTTCTTATAAGCCATTTGCAATTTTTCATAATCCTAAAACTGCCACCCAAAAGCAATTTCTTACTATTTCATGCCAAGGTTCACTATTTTTCATTAGTCTTCACAGAATGAAGCACAAAAAAGGACATTTACTCCTAGTGTTGAGTGGAGATTTGAATATCTATCCTCTTTAACTCGTCAAATTTATATTACCTCTCATATTGTAACCAGAAGATATATTAATAGTTCATTGAGCATTGAAAAAAATCCTTAGTTATTAATAATACATCATATATTGTTTTCATAGTGATCAATGATGCATCACACACCACATATTATTATAAGAACTATAGAAATAATATTTCATAATTATGAACTTTCAAGTCCTCGAGACATCAATAATATTTTTATTTTTGAGGGTATCTCTTTTGGTCAGATAACAATGATTTAACTTAAGCTATTTTTGTGCTAAAAAATCATGAAAATTATTTTTCTGGAATACTATATGCACAAAACAAAATTTCAATAAATCCCAGATTTAATTTTGTCTTCAATGTAAATCAGATATTATTTTTGTAATTTTATAATATGGATTATGTTTATAATCTCAAATTACATATTATTATTTTATTATTTTTAAAATCCAAATCAACCCGATCTTCATAATCCTTCATTTCGTATGATCATTTGTTTGATTCAACGTCATTATTTATATTTAGAAAACTAATGACGAGCTAATTAATTTTGATGGGTGTATGACCAGGGAAAATACTGAATACTAATAATTTTTTGCAACAAGTGATGTATACATGATTAGAGGTTTTGTGTTGGCAAATAAGAGAACTGAGTAAATAACAATGCCTTACAACGAATTATTTCCTAATTTATTTCCTTCTACAATCATGCCTAATAATACAAAAAAAAATTATATTTTGGACCTCATCACATTTTTTTATTTTCGGTAATTACTGATTTCTGAATTTAAAATATTTTTAGAGATTAAAATTCTTGTCAAACTAAAATAGAAAGCCTTAAGAGATTATATTAATTAATAGTTACTGAATTTTTATTAATTATGAATTTCCAAAATAAATGGCACATCAATGTCTGAGAGCCACAACAGCTTATCCTAGGAGGAGAATCCAAAGTAGAAATAGTAGAGTTTCAATGACAAATAAGGAAAGGGTATAACTTTTAATGACATTTAAGAAATTCCCTCACTATGACACTGTCATGATGAATGAAATTTATCCATTAATTTGCTCCAAGAGTCTCAATTCAAATTAAAAGTTATGAATTTAAATCCATTGAAAATATATATGATGATATAATACCAACAAGCATAAGACTCATTAATGGCATTCCTTAAGAATGGATGTGCCAGTGCATTATATTTATAGACACATTAAATTTAATCAATTAGTACTAAATATAGTGTAACTGCTTCTTCTATATAATATTTGGTCGTATAGTATGTCACCTTCAGAAGCCAAGCAGACAAATCACCGATATTTGTCGTGCACATACACAAAACTCCTTTGACCTTCCACAATTATTTTGTAACACACAGATATGAGGCCTAGTCGCTTGTTCGTTGTTCTCCTTGTGCTATGTTCAGGTATTTTACATGTTAAGCTCAAATTTTCTATGTTTTATGTGATATCAACTAGCGAATATTATTTAGAATTTGTAAGAATTCAGTTTTTTTCAACACCCCCCCCCCCCTCCCCATATAGGTATGCAGCAGATAGTCTCGGCCTCGAGTCCAAGGAAGTGTCAAAAGAGATCAGTGGTTCTATTTCGAGGTCAGACATGCAATCCACAGAACTGCCAAGTCGCTTGCTCTAGGTGGTACAAGGGTCAAGGCAGATGCTTCACTCCTGAAATTGGTTGTGACTGCCAATACTGTGGAACCCCTTCCTCCTCAATGCTAGGAAACCAGATGGATTAGGTTACTCGATCGTGTAATAGCAGCAATATGATCCTTCATGTTGTTGTATTGGTCATGAACCATTCCAGGATATCAATGATGCAAGGTTCTTTTTTGAAATAATGTGGATCTAATTCAGTTTGAGAATTAGATCCACATTTTCAAAGAGAACAAGAAAATAATTCAGATTAAGAGAATTTTAATCAATCCTTCTCGTTGTTTCTATGCACTGATTCATAATTTTTATTTTTCACGTGTAATGCATTTATGTGTTCTACAATATGTTTTGGTAGGGATCGAAGTCAGGATTCATAAAACCACAAATCACTCTTTTTTTCTTACGGATAGAAAAACAAGCATTAAACCGATAAAATTGAGAAAAAAATATTTTTGCTATAATACATACGCTTGATTTTATTAAAAAATTTATAGATTTTGGTAACCAAGACCACTTTTGGCAAAAACCAACCAGTTTCTCTCCTAAATAACCAAGACGTTATGCGAATGTCATGGCTGCCGCAAGATGAATTTTCATGTGCGATCCTACCATGGAGGTACGATCCAGACCGATTGATCTACACGTATGGATCTGAATTGGAAGATGACGATGGAGCTACCTACTGGCATGTTGCTGAGGCTCCATAGTGGCAAGGAGGCTATTGACCACTGTCGCAAGCCTCTAGTGATTTAGATCACGGAAACCTTTCTTATGAACCAATGCAACAAGACACTTCTACCCATGAACAACGATAATTTCGTCTTCCTGATTATGCTGTTTGACGCGTTCCACAACGTCACCGTCGTGCTTCCTCCATTGGAGTCTAGCCTCATGCTCGACAGCAAGGTCCAAATTGCCAGCTCATCCACTAGGACAACTTGAAGCTGGCCACCCTTGCCCCATCAACTTTGACATAAGGCCCACTTGTCGTCGAGCACGAGGGTGGACTCCGATGGAGGAAGCACAATAGTGACGTTATGGGACGCATCAGACAGTGTGATGTGAAAGACGAAATTGTCATTGTTCATGGGAAGAAGGGTCTTGCTGCTTTGGTTCACGGGGAATATTTCCATGATCTATAGCACGGGAGGCTTCCGACAGTGGTCAATGGCCTCCTCGCCACTAAGCAGCTTCAACAACAACGGTAGGTAGCTCTGTCGCCATCTCCCAATTCTGATCGGTACGTTGTTGTCGCCAAAACACAAAAAAAACAGATAAAGGAAACGAGAAATCGATGTACCAAATTGACCAGTTGTGGAACTGAGATGGAAGTCGAAAGCAACGGAAGGGAATTTGCTTACTGGCAAAATCGAAGGCGAAGTGAGAGATGAGATAATTAGCTTGCCCTTGGTGTCCATTGCCCCTAACTGGATCGTGTCGCTGTGGTGTTGCCTACAACCTGTTGCAACACAAATCAAGAATACAAAACTTATAGATGACAAAAGCAATAATCATCGTACACTAGAGGTGACTAGGGTGTATTTGTTTTGATGGGTTGGATTGGATAGGATTAGACAAGATCATCTAGTTCAGTGTTTGATTCACGGTCAGAGTGGATAGAGGTGGACTGGAATAAGAATATTCCTTTAAGATCCTGAATGAGTCTATCCTACAAAAATGGCCGGATGAGCCTATCCAACTTATGTAACGATGATGATTACTAATATAATTAGAAATTATTAATATGATTTGATATAATATTTTTATTGATAAGTAATAAGATATTGATTAATATATAATGAGAGCTTAATCATATTAGAATTAATGATAATGTTTTTATTACTAATTAAAAATTATTAAGATATGATTAAGACCAATAAATATTAGATCATATTAATTAGTGTATAATTAATTATTGTTATTTAATAATAAGATATATAATTTTATTATTTTACCTTATCCTATTCATTCTTATCCATCCAACCAAACATAAAACTGGATCATCCCATCCACCCAATCAAACACATAACTTGGATCATCTTATTCAAAAAAAATATGGATGACCATATACAATCTAACCTTGCCCTTGAAACAAACACATCCTAGAACTTGAAGCTTGTCTGTGGGCGTTCAAAACGGAATCGGGAACTTGTTGGTGTTGTCCAGCACTGCTACACTCTCAAACTCACTCAATGGACGAACATCCGAGCGATAACTTCGCTGGACTTTGTTTTATTTTTCTCTGCACTCAGAAAGTTACAATGGTCGAGTACAACAGCCTTTTATAAAGTATAGGGCGACACACACTTAGAGCACAATCTCCGCACCCAGCAAATGCGCCGAAGATCCGTGCGACTCAGTCATCTACGCACAGATCACGTCGTGGACTCCCAACCAATCCGCATAGACTCTAACCCGGTGCCATAGCTATCCTGCACACCAACGCCCTCCGATCCAATTGTTCCTGTTCCAAATCCTGACGTCGCTAGCGTCCTCCGATCCGAAGTTAACCGTTTCAAATCTACCTCGACCGCGGAATCACACCTTTCTATATGGCACTGATACGGATACGTGTATGAATATCGAACCAATATAGATATATTATTTCTAAAAAAAATCCAATACAGTTATGTTTCATAAAATTTTTTAAGATAACTAAGAAATTCAAAGTCAGCTTCAAATTCTGCTACAACAGAGAAGCACACGAGTCTCTAAAATTCAGAAAATGATAAAAATAAAGTTTATATATATATATATATATATATATATATATATATATATATATGAGACCTTTTTTCTACTTCCAGAAGTAGCTAATCCCACGTGTATATCTCACAATCTAGAAAGTATTATTACATACTTGAGGAGGTTTGTAAATTAAATATATAGTCATAGTAGAGGGTATGTGGATATACTCACTTTTTTTAGTTGGGATACATAAAGTATGAAAACATACTTCATGTATCCCAACAAGCAAGCTCGTAGGTACTTGAGCGGCGAGACAACGTCGTGGACAGGACATATATATATATATATATATAAGACCTTTTTCCTACCTCCAGAAGTAGCTAATCCCACGTGTATATCTCACAATCTAGAAAGTATTATTACATACTTGAGGAGGTTTGTAAATTAAATATATAATCATAGTAGAGGATATATGGATATACTTACTTTTTTTTAGTTGAAATACATAAAATATGAAAACATACTTCATGTATCCCAACAAGCAAGCTCGTAGGTACTTGAGCGGCGAGACAACGCCGTGGACAGGACATTGATCAGCGGCGTCAAGCAAGCGCCTTCCAACGGTGCGGTGTGAAAGACCGTCGACCGTCGTCACTCTCACTCCGGCTCGGCAGCGTCATAAAGTTGTCGATGGACTTGGCGTGCAACTGGCGGCGGCGTGTATTGCTACGAGGAAGTGATCCTATATGTTAGGTCATTATGTGCGGCAAGTTCGTAGGTAGTTGCGCTGATTGGGCCTTATATTATCAGATGACGATGGTCCAGGACGTCTCAATTCGAAGGGGTGTCCGGCGTTTAGCTTTTCCGGTTCCGTCGGATACTCCGCCGATACGTATCGGCAACAAATCCTAGTCGTATCCGTGTCCGTCCACGGATCTCCGTGACGTATCGGTGCAGCGTAGCTGTACATTCGTCTTGCGGCAGCGACGCCTTGATAATTCAGGAGAGAAACCAATCCAGAGTTTGCATCAGCGTACCCTTCCTTTCTTCACTAGTGACGAATTGAGGTTTGGTTATTTGGAAACCATGGATCCTATATATTAGGCATGATTTTATTGTTGGAATCGTCGCTGTTCTCAATTTATGTATCATACCATTAGTTGATTCGAAACAAAAACAATTGATATATACGAACTAAATATTACCATAAGTCATGCCGATCTCTCCCTTCATCACAACTCATAACCAAGCATCTTGGCCTCTTGGGTTTCCAAGACTTCGTACGCAGCAAGATGAGGTTCAGCCAACTGTTGACGTTGGCCCTTGCATTTGTGGTGATATACGCAGGTACCGATCAAGATCGGCACCGCACTCGCTACTGGAATCTAGAAATTTTGACTTCTACGCGTATCTGAATTTTACCTTTCGTTCTTTGCATTGGGATGAAACCTAAAAGTAGCTGCTTCGACGTCGACGGTGCTTGCGCAGACGACCTGCGAGATCAAAGTTCTCCCACCGCCAGGGCCCGACTGCGGGCAGGCGAAGTACGTCACTGATTGCGCCAGGAACGGCGGGGCGGCGCCAAGTGCGACATGGACGGGTTCGTCTGGACGCAGTTTTAGATTATCCAGCCTGCTTCAGTATTTTTGCTGCTATTTAGTATGGTTATTATGTATTTTAAGGTCTGTGTGATCATCTTCCAGCATGATTGATTGTTGCTACAAGAATACACTGATAAAGAGTTCCATGTCTATGCTTAATTCTCTGGGAACGAACCCACGACGCCGCAGACCGAAAACAGAGTGAAAAGTGCAAATGCGATCATTAAATGTACCAGAGATTGAGAGATGTCATCTAGTTATCTAAACTCTTAATTTACGTATCTATTCCTTCTTGTTTGGATGCATTATCTTGCTGGATCGGGAGTAAACTCCTACTACTAGATCTACATGCAGTGGCGGAGCTGGGGGGGGGGGGGGGGGGGGGGGCAAGCCGCCCCCCCTAACTTCCGTGCAGCCTGTCCACACTTTAGTCGTCGGCCCCCCTAACTTGAGTCAAATGTGATACAGCCCAACGCAGACAAGCGTGAGTGCGTCAGCTCAATTGTTTCACCGTGAGTCAAACTAGAAGCCCAGTACTATCAAAGGTGCCAGTCAATTTGCTTCAACCTTCAACGTGAGTATGTCATGATTCGTGAAGTAGGGTCCGAGCTGGAAGCAGCCAGACTTTTTATCCTTTAAGAAGGGTGAAACTTTCCTTCCAATACTTGTGCGCTTTACCCATTTCTACTGGACAAACCCACTACACATCACTGGCAAAACCTACATTGAGTAGCAGGGTATGTGTGTAGGCCTTTTCAAGGACATTCGAAACAACATGTCGATAAATAGCTATAGAAAGTGGGGCTAGATCGAGAGTTCTGACCTTTTCATGGGTGATCTCTCTCTAACTCTTGTTTTTCTAGCGAAAGAACGTCCTTCTGAGCGATGATCTAAGGCCAGCCACATGTCGAGCGATGACTTCCCTAAAAAAAAACATATCGAGGGATGATGTAAACGCTAGTATAAACATATGTGACGCAACCCTTTTATACGGAGGAAGTTGCTTTTTCGCTTTTTCTAAGAAGGTAGGTGCAAACGTGCAGGACAATTTGGTTACTTAAAATTGTCAATTAGAACGAAAACATAAGAGATGATGCTCTAATTTCACCCAAAATATGGTGCAGATTGTTGAATTTTCCAACCTATAAATATTGATGGTTCTCGTCCGCTCCCCCCCCCCCCCCCCCTCCTCCTTATTTTCCTGTCCAGCTCCGCCACTGTCTACATGACTACATATCCATCTACCTTATTATATCAACATATATGCAAATAAACACTGGACACGGACAAAGTATATACGTATTGCTGCACTAAATATTGACTGCTCACCTGCTCAACTACTACTGCCTCAACAGTCAAATTAAGGCCTTGCCTACGTTTCGTTTGAACTTGCACATACTTTCTGCCAAGTGACCCAGGAACAACGAATCTTGACACACACAGGCTTACAATATGCCACATCATCACCTTCCACTTGGAGCTGAGAAACCCGCCGTGATCGACGCGTTGCGCACCAGACAACCGCGCGCGCACCAGCTTTCTGTTTTGTGTTGTCATGTTTGCCAATTACTGTGAACAGTAAGACTGGCTTAGCAGATGAATGTAGTACCGACCCCGGTAAATAAAAGCACCCTGCTCCAACTATAAATAGAGCCGTTCCGCTGCTGCTCTCGCCACTACTATCAACAACACCAATAAAAGAAGCAGTGATCGATCTAACAAGCAGGCAGGCTACTAGGAACAGGATGAGGACTAGCCACATTCTGCTCCTGACCCTGGCCCTCTTCCTTGTGACAGCTTCCCCTGGTACGTGCATGGCTCTCCGTTCCTTTCCTTACATTACACGCACGCACTAGCTAGTAGCATTCATGCATGTTCTGTTCAATGAAGCGACGGGAACTCACGACGGATCCCGTCTTTCTCGTACTGAATTCTGCAGGAGGCATGGCAGCCAGGGAGAAGTTCAACCTGAAGAACTGCGCGACGACCTCGACCACCATGGAATTGGATGGCCCGTGCAGCAGCAGCTCCTGCGCTGACCTCTGTGAGGCCAAGTTCCAGGGGTCCGGCACGTGCTTTCCCCAGGGTTGCAAGTGCTCCTTCTGCAGGGACATTCCACCGGCAACGAAGAACTGACGGGGTAGCTAGCTACCACCAAGCTAAGGCCGGATTATCAGAAGATGTGCGCCTTTGTGATTGTCCAGAGGCTGCTAAAATAACAGCGATGCAATGTAATCGCGTTGGCCTTAGTATGTAAAACGCGTTGGAAATGAAGAAAAACATCGTTACTTTGCGATACTGTGTCATGAGCTCTGAGTTACCACTGTACTTCGACGTTTGCTTTTGCCGATACTGTGCCTTGTGCCATGCCGGGACAGTTCTAGAAACTTTTACATACACAGCGGAACAACTTAACTGATGAATGGTAGTGGGCCTGCTGAATGGTCTGCGGGGTTTGCGGACCTCCTGACTAATGAATTAAGTTTTGTAAATTTGTGAATGGTCTGCGGGCCATGTTTTTCTGGATTTTTGAATGTGTAAGAAATAAAAAAAAATCGTACACGTTGATAACGTGAACTTAGATTATAGAGAGAACATAAAAATGGAGACTTAAAAAAAACTTTCAAAAACATGGTTTTGAGAGTTTGCACAAAAAGATAGGGATAATTGTATAAATCATTCCATAAATCACTTAAAATTTGAGATTCCGACCCATAAGTTTTTTTTGTGGCAAATTCTCACCCACCTAATATATTTTGTTGTAAAAACCTCCTCAGTTGACACATGTTTAATTGATTTCATCATTATAAATATAAAATGAGCTTACAAGTTAAATAAGTTTAACATTGTTAGAGATTTTTAGTGTGTTTAATTCCTCTTATTTTTATGAAGAACGTATCAAAATTTTAAAACTTTATTGTTGAACACAGTTAAAATTTTAGTTGATATTTTTGCTACATATTCTCTATTAAAAAATATAAAGATTATACTTCCAAATTTTTGTATTTTTGATAAGAATATCATTTTTTGCTACTCCAAATAAACAAAAACATATTGAATAAATTAAACATGTGTAAATTGAGGTGGTTTTTGCAACAAAACTTAATGAGTGGGTGAGAATTTGTAACAAAATGACTTATGGGTGAGAATCTCAAACTCTAACTGACTTATGAGATGGTTTTTGTAATTAACCCAGAAAGATATTACTAGGAGAAAATAAATCTCCTCTCTTACAGTGGTTCCTAATATCTTGCTTCCAAAATGTATGGAATCTAGCCACGTCAGGTTTTTTTTTTATTGGCCCATACATATTTTCGGAGATTGGGAATGCGTGTGTGTGGTTAACAACTTTGGCAAACCAGAGGCTATGTTTTGAGGGCGTGGACAAACTCCAAGTAGGTCCTGGTTTTGTTAATGACTCTCAAAATTAAAATATAGGAACTATTTTTGGGGATTTGTTGGAGATGCTCTAAATGTGCTTACCCATCTTTTTGCTCTAGTCAATTTGTTGCCTAGCCTATGACTATGATCCCTCTAAAATTGATATTGGTTGACTTTCTGGAAAGGTGCTAATTTAAAACTATCCAAAGCTACATTAGCAACCAATAATTGATATCCTTATCGGGCATGTACTGTGGAGCCAAATAAAGAAGGGGGAACCACAATTTCTTCTTAAAAGTCTTACTAATTTGCTATATATACCTATATCACCTAAAACAAAACACTGTCACCAGTCCTCTTAACTTTCCACATTTTTCTGTAAGGAGTAAGATGGGAACAACAAGCCTAGTGCTGGTCGCAGTCGCCTTCCTGATACTATCCTCAGGTAATCCCTACTAATAATTCAGAAGTTTCTATACACTTTGATATGAATGTATGATCCTATCCCACATTAGAACTCGTATGATATATGATCAATCTTCCATAGATACGATGGCAAAGGTATCGGCCCGATGTCCCGATCCTGAATCGATAATCCTGAACCCAGGGAAGCCGTGCAAGCCCCAAGCATGCAGAATGAGTTGTGCCCAGAAATACCACGACGGCCTCGGCATCTGCTTGAATGGCAATCGATGTAACTGTGAGTTCTGCCTTGATAGCTCGAGTCCCTCTGCTCGAAAGCGGATGATGAAGTAGCGGGCTAGTAATGACAGGGATGTTATAATCATGCAGTAGCAACAAACGTTGTTGGAGCTATAATAATCGTGCAAAATATGTTCCATGTTCAGATTAAAATTCGTCAAACATGACTGCTTTCTGAAGGTGGTTGATTTTTTTAAGGGCGCAAATAGTTCAAAAGACTACATAAAAATCACTTTAATATATGTGTGCCAAATGTTCAGTTTTGAATTTCTAATTAGGAGAAGAAGCGCTATTCAAAACAAAGGCCTTGAGAAGATGATTTTATCAGTTTAAGGAGCACAAGCACCCTATTTTATGATAGAGAGGAAAATCCGGCTGTGATAAAAGTTGAAGAACTTTTTTCAAAACAAATTCTTCTTTGATTTTTTTTGTCTCTGGCCCACGTAGCCGTATCACTATTGGGCTGTATTGGACTGCGATCACCTTGGGCTAATATTGGGCCCTCTACGTAAATTCTCTGGCCTCTCAAGCTTGCGGCACGCGCTGCTTGTCACCCTCCATAAATCTGGGATGCCGCTTGATCTAAAAAAAAAAAAAAGAAAAAAACCTGGAATGCTGCTTGAGGTCCCACAGATTCGCAGCAGTGGACCACCGAGCGTTATCTTCCTCCCTCTGAATTTAGGTGATCGCAGTCCTTGCAACAGCCGAGACAGGTAGCCCTGTATGTTTGTCGAGTTAGGTGATCCGATTCCTAGCCAGTCGATTGGGATTAATGTTCCAGATTATTCTGCAAAACAATGCCCGCCTTCCGATCCATGGGGTCAATTCCAACCTAGGGAAACGCACACAGGCGTTGCAACAAACAACAAGCGCATGTCTGAAGGCTGAAAACCTCCCGACGTAAGGTTCCCGTCAAGTGCCGCGGGAATTCCCCAACTTGAGACAGCGATCCGTCATTCACCACCCAAATTTTATTTGCTCCCCATCTCCAACCGGACAGGATCGAGTTGCACTGCTCACAGCGACGCGTCGCGTCTGCGCGCTGTAACAAGCTAAGCTAGGAGCGCGACTTGTTTTAATTTCAACGCGCAGCAAAGAGGTGTGGCTTTCAGTCGAGAACTGAAAGACTCAGGGTGCCGGGCGGACGTGTGTTCCGCAACCGGCCACGGGCGCGGGACAGAGACCTTCGGAGGTGGACGAACCTATCGGCTTCGTTCCAAGTACCTCTCCGATGCCGACACGCGATGAATGATGCTGCGGTTCTTGAGGACCCGGACGCGCCACACCCACGGCGCCGTCACGTCGCGAGACGGCGACGGATGCAGAGGAGAAATAAAAGACAACCCTGCGTTCCATATCAGTCGATGAAGACGGTCAGCTTGATGGAGCAGTTCCTTTTTCTTTTTTCGTGAGCATTTTCACATCTTTAACTAGTAGTATATTGGGTTACCTACTGCTCCTGAAAAGATATGTAGTAATTGGAGGTTGTATTGTATGATCCGAGGCTACCGTCATATCAACGTCGGGTCACAGTGGAATACACATGTGACAAACCAAGCGTTTCAAGGTCAGATCACATGGACCATATATGGATAGTACAAGGCGCTGTGGTTGGGCTAGAACCATCGGAACAGCAGTGGCTTCCCTGTTGGAGCACACACATCATGTCCTGCGGTCGCAATCAATAAACCAATAGATGCCGTTTTGATGATGTTAATCAGGGATCTGTGTGAAGCTAGCATCGCTTAGGCCAAGTCAGGGAGGTACATAAACGTACCTATCTGTCAGCGGTTGCGCTCTTGCATTATTGGTCGGCCATGTTCTTGGAAGAGGAAGCTTATCTAGCAGCTTGTTGTTGCAGCTAAGGAGTCGCTCTCAGGCAACCAAATGTGTGGAGGAATTTGGCAATATCTTGCACTGTGCAGGAGTCGGAACTGAAGATAGTGTATACGCGACTTCTTGAGATGTTTATATATGGTTTGCTCATTAGCTTGTTTGAGAAATATAAATTAAAACAGTTCAGGTAGGAAAATGACTGGCGGTAGGGTGTGGTATGTAGCTGCACGGCATCCATCAGCATTAGCTGCATGCTCTTAAACCTTAACCATGTTAGTTACGACACGCAATTGCAGATAGAGAATTCAGCAAGAGCTCTCTATATATTTCACGCTGATCTGGAGTTGGAACAAGTGGAACGCGGACATTGAAGGCGACCCGGCCTCTGCGTCGCAGGTCATTTTTTTTAGATAACGGAACAAGAGTCCCTGCCTCTACACTCTTGAAAAAAGTGTACTCACACAGCGGGCGTCGCAGGTCATGAGTCGTTAGAAGTAGCAACAAGAAATGAAGTGTATGGAGAAGAAAATGAAACAGACGCTCGATGTGGTCCTGCATGCTACTGTTTAACTCTAGTTCACATGGCACACTGACTGAGGCTTATAATTATGGGATCCAATAATTAAGCGAGAAGAGTACACTATAAGAAAAGAACATGTACAGAAAAATAGGGAATTATTACATAATAAGCATAAGTTAGGTGCAATTTCAATTCATGGTTCATAGGATTTTCCTATATTTGGTACAGATTGGGAGGCCCATGCACATCTTCACAGATAGTACTAGGCATGTCTGTCGCGCATGACATGTCTGTATGCCCCTTTCGAGCGCCGCTGCGATTCAGTGAACATGAAACAGAAGCAGCCACGCTAATTATGAGAAAGAATATGGGGGGAATGGGCATGGCATGCATACAGATACAGTGTTATAGCTTTACTTCAGGACCACGTTTATTCATGAGCTCTCGCAGAGTAACTCATCAGTCGTGAAAAAAAGCAGGGTGGTAGCAGCAGTGGACGTCATGGGCGCTTGCTCCCCTTGTTCAGTGATCCTACTACATGCATGCTGTACTACTAGTATAGGACAGTAGCATGCACGGTGCTCCTACCACTTGCGGATCCGGCAAGGAAATTGAATTGCGCTGTTGTACTGAAACCAAGGACGATTGTCCGAAATCCAGATCTATATGCCCAGTTTGGTCGGCCAATTAAAATCCAGCGTAGAGTAGTCAGGGTTCAAATAAATCTGGTGCCAAGTTTTCCAGTCTGGTAGACCAACAAATGAAAGTCGTCCATATACGAAGAAGGCACTAGTACGGAAGCGATAACGACCGGGGCAATATAATAATGCAACATAATGCAAGAAGAAGAAGAAGAAGAAGTACAACGCAAACTTAAACACACGACACGACGATCCGATCCGGTTGATGATCGATCAATCGGCCGCACCGGTTCCCGTGCACCCGGCCGGAATCCCGAACACATAAATTTTCGTACTCAAATGACAATACTACACACATGGATGAAGGATCTGTCAAGATGTAGTACTGCACAATAACAACACCGAGTAGAAGTAATAACAATATTGCGCTGTAATCACCTAGCTAGAGCGTCCTACCATCCACCTCGCCGCGCGCACCCGGTCGCCCTCCGACCCAATAATTATCGGTAGTTCGCGGTCGATCACGTGCCCCTCCGCATGCAAGACCTGATGAGAAAACTACTCACTAGCTAACGCATGTGCATCCGCGACGACGTGCGTGTGTACTAATTAACGCGCCTCCACGGTCGAACAGAACCCACCCCGTCGTGCGTGGTAGGTCGGGGAATTTACTTGCGGCTGCGCGCACTCATCAAAATCAAATCCGGGGACGTACACGCGCGGCCGGGTTCCTGGCCAATGCGCTCGATCGCGCCCACGACGTACGTAGTACGCCCTCCCGAGCCAGCGCGCGCGACGACCGGCCGCTCATGCTGTCGTGTCGCGGGACCATGCATGCATGGGATACCTGATCTGTGCGATCGCCGCATGCATGGGTATTCGATCTCGTCCGTCGACGATGACGGGCGGCGACGTGTTTGTCATAGATGTGTGTTGGTGCGCCACCAGTTCGCCAAGATGATGTAGTACGTCTGATGTGGTTGATGATAGATGTGCTCTCTCTGCGTCCTGCGTGTCCATTCCGTCCCGTCCTGATGAGGTGGGGCAAGGCCTGCTGCGTGGGCGTACGACCGATCGACCAAGCAGCAGTGTCTGTCACGTCGGCCACGCCACACACGGTGCGTGCGTGCCGCCGGACTGGTCGGTCCGTCGGCGCGCGCGTTCGATCGATCGTGTGTCCTCGGTTTCATCCAGCTGCCGACCGGTCCGGTCCAGGGGTCCAGAACCAGAGGGGGAAACGAGAGACGGTGTTGAATTGGGACGAGCTGCGAGCCGTGGTGTCTGCGTCAGGGCCGTGCTTGTGCGTGCCGGGGAGGAGAATTTAGGTGGGAGCAGTTGTTCCTGCCGCCGTGCTGCGTATGCGGGAGGACAGAGAGAAGCCTCGCGGGTCTTGACAAGAGATGATAACGGAAGGAACCGCAAGTGTCTTTCTTCGGGTCAAAACATGCTCAGAAACAAAGGACCGGACGTTCAATTTCCTGTTTCACTTTGCACCACAGCGTTGCTTGCATGCTCCTCAATTATAATTCTGGAGGTAAACAGTAGTAGTAATGCTTTTAGCCCAGTTCCGTACGTCAAGATCGAAGTCGATCTCATCTTATTATTCCGGGCATTATGCATGCTCTCCACAGCCGGCCGGGCAAGGAATTCCAAAACATACTCCTCACCGAAAGCGACCCGTTCTACCCCCACACAGCTGCCTTCTTCCGAAACCAAAACGCAACAAATTACTCATAAATATCTCCGACTCTTTCTCCGGCCCTTGCTACGGAGATCATGTGACCAGTACGAGTCCACACACCACCCACCAGGGTCCCTTTCTTGAATCCTGCTCGCTCAGCACCGTCCGCGCGCCTGTGATAGGAGCCTCCTCATCATCGAGCGGGGAAGAGGTGTGTGTGTGGTGAGTGAGGTCAGGACTCGGCCGCGCGCTGAGGTGGTCCTAGGTAGGATTGGAGAGATCTCCCTCCCGACAGCAAGATCAGGCCCATATTTATGCTTTGAGAGGAACACCACCAAAAAGCCTTTGCCAAAGCCTACCCTCCATCCCTATCTGCATTAACAGCTTGACACTAGCCAGCCCCTCTTCTTCAGTTGTCAGCATAGCATATATGTTCTCTTCCACATCCTCTCTCATCTAGTACAATTCTTTTTATTATTTTCTGATGAGACAAAAATATTCTACTACTGCATTGTTCTTTTCATTTCTCTAATAAGTCAATTGTACTCACACTTATATATATGCTTATTATTATAGCAACGAATTGGTGGTGGATCCGCTATAATTCATTTTTAGTAAAACATATCAGTCGTTTTCATAGTCTTTTCTCAAATTATTATACCCACATGCATGTGGACCATTTTCCCCTCCAATAAAAAAAAAAGAGAAATGCCTGACTGATGTACTGACGGCTCCTGGCCGTACATGTGCAATTTGGGGCACACAAAAAAGAAGGAAAGTGACAAGTTCAAGGCCAGGATTAATTGGGCTGGCTCTATGTTTGGTCCCAAGCAGCAGCATCCAAAGTCTCATCTAAAAGCAGCTAAAGGGGACAGGGAGCTCCATCAATAGAGCTGGAATTTGATGGTTGTTTTGGAGTACTGTCTCTAGCCTACTTTAGGTGGAGAGACTTTGGCATATGATGTGATGCGGACAAGTGATTAGAAAGCTAGCATAGCATAAAGCAAGCAACACACATGCACGGCCACGCAAACACGAATTCTGCCTGGACATCAAGATATACGCAGGTCAAATAGCCAAAAAAATAGAGGCAACTAGCTGTCCTCTCTCTCGGCTCCTGCTGACTTCGTTCTTTGCTCAAGGATCTGCTTTTTGCTGTGAAAAATATAGTAATACCAGTCGGCATGCAGTAGTCGCGCTAGTCCTCCGTTGAAGCAGCCATCTATCGCCTCTCTTTCCCTTTTATATACTACGGATATCTTTTTTTTTTAAGGAGAAATAACGTATAATAAGGAGAACCAACCAGTCTTTTTCTCGAAAGCCAGGTAACGGAGAAGCCGTCATGGCCTCGTTTCTTGACGAAAATAACAACGACGCCAAGTCTTTTATCTGGAAATTATGGCCATTACGTTGCTGATGCTGCGACTGCATAACTCTTCAACACAAGTAACCTACACACAATGACACAAAGCAAAAGGGATGGGTGTGGTAGGTTTCTCGATCGCCCATAGGCCATAGCCAGAGGCCGGAACCGAATAATTGCACCCCTGACCATGACGACATGGAGATGGAGGATGCAACTGGCTATATCTCATCTACTTGTAGCAAGTAGGAACCGTACTTTTCTGGCAATCCTTTCCAGCCCAGCCCAACTGGTAACATGCATTTCTACTAGTACGACTCAACTCTCTATCATACCGTGATCCAGTAGTGCCGTGATCTCAAAAAAAAAAAAAAAAAAAAAACTCTCTATCATACCGTCACTGTTTAGTACTGCTACTGACGCTCATGTGGTATATGTGACTCTGTTTTAACCAGGACTGGCTAATGGGTATGGTTAATTTGAGAAGTATATCCGATCCAGAGGCAGGCAATGAGTAGTAGAAGCGCGTATGGGCAATGGAGGTCCATTTCCGTCCCGGTCGAGAATATTTGGCGATCTCGTCCGTGGGGCGCACGAACGGCCGGCGTTGCGATCGAGTGGCGCCGACGCGGTCGTGACAGCGGCGCGCACCCACCAGCAGGGAGCCGGTCGCCGTCCGTCGACGTACGAGCGGAGGCTGTTGCTACAAGAGTGAAAACTGTGGTGGTAGCGGCCGGCCTGCCAGCTGCCACATGCAACAAAGATGATGTCGTTGCTGTGCTATGCCCTCGTCGGTCGCATCGCATCGCCCGGTTAATTTGTGATGCTCTCCGTCTTTACCTCGCCTTTTAATTTCTGCTACTACTATACCGTTGCTGATAGCGACCGTACGGTTTTTTTAAAAACGTTCTGAGTTCTGACTGATGATTGATCAACAGTGGACGACGACAGAGAAATACGTCGTACTACGTGGTAGTAGAAGTTTTAACTACTGCAACTGCCAACTGGGAGATAAGAAAGAAATCTCAGTGGGTTGAGAAAGATCGCGAGATCGATCTGTGTACAGGCACTGGAATTAAAGATGTAGTAGAAGATTTCACTGCTGTCACCATTACGTACCTGTCCCAAGACACATGCATGTCCTGGTTGATGTTGGCGGTGTACTTATCCAAACGGACATAAGAACAACAGTTCAAAATAACATTGCAGTTGGATCACGGTCGCTCGCGGCTTTACGCGCCCTTGGACTTGAAATTGCTGTCCCATCCGGTATTGATGTCCATCGCAAGTTGAGGAAAGAAACAGCATGAAAAAGAAGAGTACGCGCCATCATTCTACTACTACGACTTAGGAGCATAAATGAGCTACTTTTGGTCTATATTGGAACAGCTCGATGAACAATAACGACGTGCATGTCCTTACATCGTCCAGCTGCCTTGCTACTTACGGCTGACCGATCCCG
Organism: Eleusine indica; assembly: GCA_030378355.1. Classification (NCBI taxonomy): domain Eukaryota; kingdom Viridiplantae; phylum Streptophyta; class Magnoliopsida; order Poales; family Poaceae; genus Eleusine; species Eleusine indica. The sequence goes on from CM059495.1 coordinate 2,512,953, forward strand.
CTTTCAGCTAGCTAGATGTATGTACTCCGATTAACGCCCTTTATCTATGTCCCCGTAATAATTTAATTTTAGGAAAAATGGCATGCATGCAGCATGGATTTCAGTAAAAGTGCTAGAGTTCAAAAGCCTGCAAAAAAAAGAGAAGGGGAAAAGGGGGGAGGAATAGAGTAGATGTACTGGCTTTTTGATCCAGCAATCAACACATGTGGATCCCAGTTCAAGGCGCCACCGATCGAACACGTACGTACTCCTATTGCTAATTTGCTACTGCTAGCTAGCAGCTGCAACTACTGATGATTACCGTAGCCTCACCTCGCCGTCAAAAAGAAGAAAGAAAAAAGGTACTAAAAGGGAACAAATGAAGCTGTATAGGTTCATTCTGAAGTCTGAATCCCGGACAAACTGATGATAAAAAAGCCTGTTGATGAGCATCTACCACCACCATGCATGCAACAGCCAGCCCCGGCGAAAAAAGTATAAAAAGAGGAGGTAGAAACCTGCATGCAGCAGGCATCGAACACTGCACTGGCATGCAGTAATCATGCAGCGTGAGCAGCAGTACACAAGTAGGAAGGCAAGGGCAAGCACGTCGCCGTCCCCAGGAGGACCACCAGCTGTGGTCTCATGTTCTAAAGAAGCCAACCTCCCATAAAGAACCTTACAGCCAATCCAGAGGGCGCAGAGGAGGAAGCGAGAGCGATGGATAGATGGAGTTGCACTACCCATCTCCCCTCCCCCCACTTGATGGCCACTGATAGCTGCAGATGCACGAGAGCTGAAAATTAACAAAATTCTCTGTTTCTCTCTCAGCTAGCTGTGTCCGTGTCACCGTGTGTGTGTGTGCAGAAATTAGTACTAGTACCAAAATTTGCCGATCGAGAATTACCCATGCGGTGGCCTCACGCTAGGTAACTAAAGAAAGAGGGGGCTGGATGAGCAGGCCAGCCACCAGGGGCACAAGCAGCAACTGCAACTGCCACTGCAGCTGCATGCATCTGTACTTGGTGACGAGCGAGAGGGAGCTTTAAGCTTTGTCGTCCCCTCCCCTCGGCTAGCCTATAGCTCCTACTTGCATGGTCCCCCTCCTCTCCCTCTCCGGCCTCACCCCGCCCATCTATCCCCTTAAAACCGGAACAACTCGTAGCCAAATTCTCGAGCTCTCTCCCACACAAACACAAGCAGCAAGCTTACAACTCTCCTCTCTATAGCTACTAGGTAGGTAACAAGGTAGGGTTCTTGGAGCAGCCGGCCATGGCGAAGCCGCAGGACGTGCGCAGCGTCGACTCGTTCTCGCAGCTGCCCTTCATCCGGCCGGCCCCGTCGCAGCAGCCGCGCGACACCATCCGGCTCTTCGGCTGCGACTTCTCCAACGACCAGAAGATGATGATGCAGATGCAGGCCGCAAATAAGGAGGCCGCCGGCGCGGAAGAGTCCCCCGACGCCGGCAACGACAACAGCACGGTGACGTCGTCGGAGAGCAGCAAGAGCGGCGGCGGGGAGCGCAAGTTCGAGTGCCACTACTGCTGCCGCAACTTCCCGACGTCGCAGGCGCTGGGCGGGCACCAGAACGCGCACAAGCGGGAGCGCCAGCACGCCAAGCGGGCCCACCTCCAGGCCTCCCTCGCCATGCACCGCTACGTCCCCGGCCACATGTACGGCGCCCTCTTCAACTACCACCACCACCACCACCACGCCCTCGGCCGCTCCTTCGACCACCACCACCCCACGCCGCTGCCGCCGCCGCCGCCGCCGGCCCACTACCCGATGTGGACCAGCGCCAGCCCGGGGCCCCCATACGTCGGCGGTGGGCCGGGCACCATGTCGCAGCCCATCAACGGCAGCCCGGTGCCGCCGGGGCTGTGGAGGACGACGGTGCCGCCGCCGACGCCCATGGAGAATTTCAGCCCGGACGCCGGTCGGCTGGGCCGGACGGGGGAGCTGATGGCGTGCAAGGACGAGAAGGTGCCCATGAGCTTGCTGTCGTCGTCCCCTTCCTTGTCCTCGTGCTCGTCCACGTCCCCGGAGAAGCTAGGTAGGTGCGAATTGGGGCAGAAGGAGAGTGTTAGCTTGGATCTCCATTTGTAATTCCATCGTCTCCATCTTGTTTTAATTAGATTTCTTCTTGTGGACTAGCACAGTTTGTTGCAAGTGCATGTTAATTCGATCGATCTCATGAGAATAGTTCAAATAATCTCCTCTCCTTTCTTTTTCCTTTTTCTGTCGGACAAACTAACACGTTAATGAATTACAAGTTGCTAGCTAGCTCGTGGCCCTTTCTATTTATTAGTACTGATTATTAACTGAAGATCAGAAAGAACATTCTGCTTTGCAACAACCAGAGAAAATCTACAAGCTGATAGGATGTTAGCTAGGCTCCGCTTGGCAAGCCGGAAATTATCTTGTGAAACTCATGCACTCAAAACAATTTCTTCCCATGGTGGGCTCACCGAGCTCAAGTTTCATGTAGTACATGGGAGACACATAATTAGGCCTAAAAAAATGCAGAAACTAGCTAGTACATCCATGGTTCTCAAAAAAAAAAAAACAGAGAGTACATCCATGGTAGATTGAAAATGTGTGGATCTGATGAATTTGGATCCAACACTGCCGTACATGGTCCCGTATGTACACATAAATGTACATGACCTTTCTTTTTCTCACCCTGGCCCAACTATATGTCCGTCTGAATTGCTTTGTACAGAGATGGCTCTTTTTAGCATGTGCCCTGCCACGAGCCAGGTGTTTGATGTACTTTCGGCTTCCTCTTATAGATGGGTAATATAATTTACTAATGACATCAGTTTGGCACGTGAAGAAAAGGTTGTCGATAGTAACAGCTAACAGATAATTTTAATGGGGAAGGGACATCTTCTTTATTTGTTCAATGTACGGACAGAAAGATTGAGAAAAAATCCTTCCTTTTAACTAATTTAAGCTAGAATATAGTTTTGGGTGATCTTATATGTCCTCTAGTTAATGCCCCTAAGTTCTTACTTCATTCTGAGTAGTAGTATGCACTCACAAGTCATTTGAACTTGGCTCATATATATAGCTACAGTGGGTCTGTTCGTCCACTTTCTGATTAACTCAAAACCATATTACTACTCATTACACGTAGGTAAACTAAAATCACTTCCGAGTAACCCAAACCATATTACTCATTACATGTAGGTAAAGTCCTGCACCAAAATAATGGATCTCATCATGACACTACTACAGAGTTAAAAGAGACAGAATGAATAAGCACTGAAAGACATGCCCTCTTCATGTCATGTGCACAGCTTTAGATTAAGATCATTGCACACTGTGCTTTTTTTTTCTTTCCAGAATTCAATCTACTCATACGCAGTTCTTATTGTTGTCATATGTGATGTCACATCTCGGCCCCAACAAAATTCCTGACATGTTCTGCAGGGTTCCATTATTTAACTTACTTCCAAAGCTCCATTGCAGTTAACCATGCTGAAAACTGAATTGCGGCACACTGGAAACGATCCATGGATCAACACAAAGCTGTCTCCTCAGCTTTTGCTGGATCGAGATGCTCCTGCACTTCTTCCCTCCTGTCTCGTAATGAGTCGGTGGCATCATTTCCGCTCAACTACGTGACAACTCCCACGCAATTAATCTTTTGATGCATACAAAACCATCAACACATCGCTTCGGCCGAGCTGACATAATATAGCTGATTGATATATAAATACTCGTTGATTATTATATGGACTCTGATTGCAGTCTCATCAATTGACCATTTCCATGTCCATTGTCCAACAAGAAATTAAAACGACCAACTACTATAATCACTATCGCACATTTACGCCTTACACAGCAACAAGAGTCAGATGATGGCATACAGCATGGTCTGTGTACTTATGTTCTGTAGCGTTGCAAGCAGTGGTCATCATGCGCGCATACCAATCTCGCGCTGCATTTGAGTGGCCCGAAACGAAGCAGTTTGAATAGGGTCGATCGACGAGTTCCATCCAGGGGACAACCGGACAAGCAAAGCAAGCGAACAACACCGGACAATCCAAACAACGATGAGGCCTGCAAACAGATGCATGCAAACGGCGCATAGCTGCCGATCTATCTATCCATCTGACTGGCGCATGCGCTGCCAGCAGATGCCGCTCGCTTCGTATGCCATCATCATGCATGGTTCATATGGTATGCTAAACACCAAGAAAGCTACAGGTCACTGAAGCTGTGGACGCACGCAGGTCCATCGCAGTGTACTCCACAGATCTAAATAGGGAGCACTGCAAGCTCCAGCAGCGGCAGCAAGCAGGCAGCAGTACCACCGCCACCGCTGCATGCAGTGGTTGCCGGGCGGGCAGCCAGGACCAGCGCGCGCGGGTGCTGTACTTTTTTTTTTTTTTTTTTGGAACTCGCGGGTGCTGTACTTGGGCAGCGCAAAGCCATACTACGACGCAGAGATCAGATCGGACCAGCAGATCACTAGTTAAGCTTGCACCCACCCACTCGACCCGGCATCAGCAGCGCTGCATGTGCGCACATCTTTTCTTCTTTCTTCCCACTGTTTTTACGTAGGGGTCGTCGTCGTCATCAATCCACTGATCTACTACTACTACTAGAGTAACTACGCGCATATGCTTACCGTAATCGCCTCGGAATGCGCGCGGGCGTGGCCCCATCGACCGGGTTAGAGCTAGCATCAACTACAGCTCCTTAATCCTTATTGAGCGCTGCTCGTCATCACCAACAGCTCCCCTACAGGCTACAGCTTCCACCAGGCCGACATGGGCCGGCCGCCCTGCACTGGCGTCAATCTACAGCGAGCAAAGTACAGCTTTTGCCCACCGGTACGGGTTACAGGGATTTGATAATGCGATGCCGATGCAATGGTGGATGTTCAGAGTCCTCACAGGCTTGTGTTGCAGAGGACCAATGGGGATCTCTGACGTCGTGTATGTGTGCGATCGAGGCGCATAAAGCCGGCCTGCTTAATTAATAACCTTAAATGAATGGTTTCTCTGTGATCTCTTTTTGCATGCATGCATGCTGTTGCTGTTCACGGCACGGTTTTTTAAGTACGTGATCATCATGGGAACCTGCTGAGGCGTCAGACAAATTGTACAGTACTCGGCTGACGGTTTTCAAGTAGGGAATCATTGGGTATCCATTCCCTCGGCAGAATGCTTTGCATGCTCCAAAGGCGTTGAGTATGGTGACCAGACTCTCCGATCCGCGACAGACTGAAAGATTCTGCGTTCCATTTGTCGTTGACACGAGAACGTCTAGATAGTACTAGTGAGATATTTTCAAAGCAAACCTTGCGAAAATGTTTCCAAACATGATGCATGCGAACAAGAAGGATGATAGGGATAGATTTAGACGCACACATATATAATGGTATGTCTTTTATCATCATTACTGCATTTCGGTTCATGCAAACATCGTCAGATAAGGAGTGTGTGATCGATGACCCATATATATCTCAGAGGCGTAGTAGCGAGTAATAGGTTTAAGGCCTTCGGATTTTTTTTTTCTGAATTTCTCGGTGAGTGACAGCTGACAAGAAGAGAATCTCACTAACCAGCAACCTTGGATGCACTTGATGTTGGCAAGAAACGCCGAGCTTATATAACTGTTTCCGTACAATTTGATCTGACTCGAGAAACATCTCTGCAGAGGGAAGAATGAGTGAATGACGCTTTACTGCTTCACTACACATCGCAAACTGTGCACGATGGATGCCTAGCTTTAGGTTTGTTTAAAAAAAAAGATTTTTTTTGCTGGCTACAGCTTCCACCTTCCAGGGCCGAGATGTGTGTTGCACCGGCGTCCCAGACATTAATCAAGTGACTAACAGGACATTATGGTCCAGCCCACGGAAGGCCCAACTAGAGTTTGCGGCCCAGTCTATATCCTCTACTGGCCACAACGAGACCGCTGAATTCCAGTTTTGGGCCCCCAACCACCCGTAACAGCTCCCTTCTTCTAATGCTTCGGTCTTCGGACGGCACGCAACGTCAACTGGTGTTTCGACAACAAAGGCACGGCGACCAGCTCCGTCCTTCCCTACAGTTCATGCTGTGCATGGCCGCTCATGTTCCCGCTCGGCCGCTCCCAGGGGCTCCCCACGTCATCCGCTCCGCTCTCCACAGACCCGGTCACGCGTACCTTTCGCCAAGTCGCGCTCGTGAACAACCCGATCGGCCGGCGGGCTTCGTTAAATTTAATTAATTCCTACCTACAAGGATTAGCTGCGACTTTTTGCCGCGATCGCGAGCGCGCGTTTCCAAACGGGTCTCGCGTGCACATCAGGCATCATCATCAGCTGATGAGATCGCGACTGCAACCACAGGAGTCGATTGGGCCCTGTCGGCGGCACGTACAAGCCATGCTTCCAGCTTCCCGATTCCCGTAACGCAAATTATAGCCGCATGCGCTCGATCGTGCCCGCGACCAATATACAGGAAGAAAGGTGACACCGCATCCTCCCGAACCGTCACCGCATTCGAGCACTTAGCTCAGTTTTTTACTCAAAGCGACTGCGTTCGTCGTTCAGACGTCAACGTCCCTCTGAAGATAGAAACCAGTGACGTATCGGTACTTCGAGAGAGGAAAAAAAATTCTGAAACCCCATTGTGAACCCGGCCCGTATGTCAGTTGCTGATTATATACATACAGTATATGGCATGTGTGATACGTTGGAGCATTCATTGTGGCTTGGCGCTGATGATATTGTTGTGGAAGACACATGGCACCTTCCTCTGTCACGATTCAGAGAACGAACGAAGGGTTGATAGATAGCCTGATAGGACGCGCTGTTTTGGTCGGGAGTGGGAGTAAAGAGTCGGGGGAGAATGTATAACCACGCCAACACCTCATCACTTTCCCACCATCCTTTCTGGCGTTGCACGCGACCAAGTGTCCCAATCAGGTTGATTTTGTTGATGCATTATTGTGTATAAAGGTTATTAGGCGTCTAATTCATTACCAACATATGACTACGTACAGTTAAAGAACTCTGGAACTCGCCTTGCTAAAAAAAAGAAGAGGAAAACAATAATTGGTGGCGCTCTGTCTCTGCCGCCTTATTAGCCGTTTTCTCACCTGCTTCTAGTGTCTGCACTTGCAGTACACACGGTTCAGGAAAATGAGCGGCAGTCCAAGCTGCAAAGGCACCTCCCATTTTCCAAATAAAGTGGCCTAATGTGCGCAATAATCATGTCGAGGCGCTGGTAATCATGTCGAGACGCTGGCCTGCGGACCAGACGAGTGTCTAGCAGGCAGGATGCTGATTCCTTGCTCCGCCTGCGTATCCAATCTATGTAAAGTGCTCGCACAGAGGCCACTATCATTTGAGCGTCGAAAGGCCACCACCAGTCCACTCATTTCCACAATCGAGAGGCCATCAAAGATCAAAACAAAAAGGCAACAATAGTTAAAGTGCTCCGGCCCCAAAAGCAGCTTTGACTTGTATTGTTTTGCTTGTGGCGCACGTCTGTATAGGGCCGGTAAGCCTGTAACAGTAAACACTCATGGCTGTTGCCCACATTCAAAGGGCTTCGATCAGCCATGTGCTGATGAGCAGTTAAACTAAACTTGCTGAGCAGCAGCTGACCGCTGAAATTGGAGATTAGCTTTTGTCCACTAGCCCAAACTGCCAAATGCATGTGGCGTGCTGCGCGCGTAGCCACACGGCAGCTGACCTGCTTGATCCTCTATCTGAAATACCGGCCGCGCACTAACACCACACCGGACAGAGGCTAACCAACAGTGTCACGCACTTGCTGAAAGACGGTAAACGACGGCGACCCAACACACAAAGCCTGTGTGTGTGCGTGTGTGCCCCGCGGAGATCGCGACAGGCAACTCATTACTTTCGTCGTTGGCGTCTCATCTCGTCCCGGGACGGGAACGAGAGAAGTTGGTTCTGCGTGCAGTCGGGCACGGCACGGGTGGACCGGCCACGGCTCACGAGCGCATACAAGGTATGGATCGGCGTGTTTGGCGCTTGGCGGACATGCGCGGTCCCGGCGGTGTGAGTGTGAAGGGAGGGAGAGGAAGCGTCCGAGGCGCGCCACGCTGCGGGAAAACGACCGCCGGGCGAGGACGCGGCGGTGGCGGCTTTTGCATGCGCTCCGGGGCGCTGCTGTCGCTGCCGCGGATCGGACTCGGCGGATTCGCTCTCGACTTGGCTTGGCCCCTCCCGTCCCGGAGCTGACGGAGCACGGCAGCGCGCTGATGGCAACAGGAGATCGGTCGGTAGCGCCTGCTGGATACGCAACGGGAAGTGACACGTCGCACGTGTTTCCTTTCCGGACCGCGCCTGGATACGCTTTCTTAAATTGGTTATGGTTGGCCTTTCAGTTGGTATGTCACGCTTTCCACACGTTTGTTAGGTCGCGAAGATCTCTCTGTGACAACAAAGAAGAGGGTGTTCGTTTTCAAGTGTTAATAAGCAAAAGCTAAATTTTAGATTAAAGTTTAGCATAAGGGAAACGAATATGTGTACTAAAGTTTAGCATAAGAGAGAAAAAAAAGATTAAAATAAGGCTAAACTTTAGCACTCCAAAAAATGCTAAACTTTAGATGCTAAAATTTAGCAACTAAAGGAAACGAACACCCCTGAAATGTAGCATTCTCTCATTTTGGTACAGTTTCCTCCTGTGTGAAGCGGATTAGAAAGTCAGACTGATTTTATATTTCAAACAAAACAATGAGGGTTACTGTCAGACGATTTACTGTTTTTCAACTTATTACAAAGGGGTCTTGGATTCGACCAGCTATTCCAGTACAGGGACGGAACCTGCTACTGGCACTTCACACGACCAGCAGTATTCAGTGACTGATTATAGCAACCTAACTAGGCCGTTTTTAAAGACGAACAACTTGCCGCTGCTTTCATTAAACCACATAAAAAAACAACAATTCTGCCTGCGCGTACTACAAGCGAAAACTGCCCTACAGATCGAAAACAGTTGCACGAGGCCTGCACAGTACACAGCACGGCGGTGCCATCTCAACGCGGGCGGGCAACCAATCGCATCGACCTCGTCGAGTCAACACCCAACTCCCCTACTGTGCTGACCTGTCAGCGCCCGGGCCCGCGTGCCAGCGTCTCCACGCCGTCGGTTTGCGCCCACCCCCGTCCCGCTCCCTCCGGCACCCCGCCCGGTTCCCGTTGTCGAACGGAAAAAGTAGGCTTTCTTTTCTTCCACAACACCCTGCTGCGGCGGCAACCCACCCCCCGCCCCCGCCCGCATCGCTTCCGACGGAAGCAAAAAGGAGGAAGCCATCCGAAAGCCACCCCCGCGAGTGACCCAACCGGAAAAGCCCTAGGAGAAACCCGCGAGAAAGCGAGCGGATCCAAATGCCGGGTGCCGCGTGCTGCTAGATCTCGCGCCGCACCGGAAATGGCGACGCGGCCGGCCTCGCGGCACCGCAAGGCGGCGTCCCCGTCGTCGGCGCCGGCGGCGATGGCCGCGGGAGCGAAGAGCTCGCACCACAATCACCACCACCACCACCAGCAGCAGCCGCAGCCGGCCTCGCCTACGTCGACCACAACTACGACCACCTCCTCGTCCCGGCTCACCCCGGAGCTCTCGCTCGACGGGCCCGTGTCCCCGCTGTTCGCCGGGTTGGATGAGGAATCGGTGCCCAAGGAGAACGTCACCGTCACCGTCCGCTTCCGCCCGCTCAGGTTCAGTTCGCTCTGGGTTCAGAAGTGGGGTTGTGTTCGGATTCGGGGAATGTAGACTGATTTGGTGATTTGGTTTCGCCTGTGAAGTCCGCGGGAGATTCGTCAGGGGGAGGAGATCGCCTGGTATGCGGATGGGGACACGGTCGTGCGGAGCGAGCAGAATCCCAGCGTCGCCTATGCTTACGGTAAGTGCTTATGTGGTACCACATTTGTAGTTGGATACTTGGATTGTTTGGTTGTTCTGGTTCTTATCACACTGCCTCGTCATTAGCTCGATAGCTTTCACGCTTGATCGAAATTATAGCTTTTCTCATAAAGTAGGATAAAATTGGATGGGGGTTTGGAGAGTGGTGTGCACCAGCACATTCGAGGACCACACTGAAATGATGACTCAATATTATTGCTGCTGTAGAATAGCTCTCCAATCCATATGAGACTTGTACACTGCAACACTCTGATTATGTGTCGAAAATAATTGCCTCACATTCATGTAGCTCATTATTTTCCCTTTGGTGTTCAATTTGCTCAGAATATCAATAGAACAACTATTTACATCAAACCTTTAGTTCGTTAGGATTAATTGAGACATATTTCAGCATGATAATTTGGTTACCTACTGCAGTGGGGGATGAATGTGTACAGGCTGTGGTGCTTTATCATATACTCTGTCAATCCTGTATAGGCTGAAGTTAAAATAATCTTTCACATGACAGTCCAACTTTCTCCATCCGAGTTCATCTAATGTCCATGCTTGCACCTTTAGACATTGAGGCCTCTGGACGTTATGCAAATATTATCACTATAACACCGTGACTGTAAAATATGAACGAACTAGAGCTCTGACACCTTCCACAGATACAGTTGTAAATGAATAAGGTTACATAAGGTCAATACTTGTGGTCTACGATATGTTTCACACAATCTTTGTTCATCACTCTCCATTTATGGGAGTCAATTTTGACTTTTTCATGTTATGACACCAATATTAATTGCACAAAACAAAAAAGCTTTTTAGTACTGGAGCCGTTCTGTGAAAGACTAAGATATTACATTGTCTCCTAGATAAGGAATCACTTAAGAAAATCATGCTGCATCATTTTCTGAAGGAAGTAGAAATGTTTTTTTTTCTGCTTCCAGTTCCTAACCCTGATCAAACACTGTGTTGGTTATTACCCAGATCGAGTTTTTGCACCAACTACTACAACCCGCCATGTATATGATGTTGCAGCTCAACATGTTGTTAGTGGTGCCATGGAGGGAGTAAATGGTAACTGATCTCTTATTGTCTTTCTTTTGTTTTCATCAGTGTTAAAGAGTTCTATGAGGACAATATGATGTTCTTTTGATTCATCTTTTAAACATATAAAAGGAAGTTGGTTTCTGTTTACAGAGTGTCATGTTAGTTTTGAGTATTTTTCCCTGCATATCGTAACATTTACATTCAGTTGCATTTTTTCCTTGGCCATATTCATTGATTGAATGCAAATATAGATCCTGACCCCATATTCCCATTAGACGCTTGTATGTTTCTTTCGAATCAAAGAGTGCTTTCTCTTCTGATCACAGGTACAATATTTGCATATGGCGTCACAAGCAGTGGGAAGACACACACGATGCATGTGAGAATACTAATATAACATTATAGCGTGAAACTTTCCATTTTTTTGTGATTTTGTGTACACACTAGCTACACCATCCATAACTTATTGCATAATCTGTGGACTTATGGTGAAATTTTTAGTGGAACATCAGGAAAACATGTAGGTGACTAAGATATGATCAGGGCTTGCGGTGATGTAGGTTTCGTTTGCGCGATACTCCCTCAGTTCCTTTTTTATTTGAGGCTGGTTAGTTCAATTTGAACTAACCAGCGTCAAATAAACAAGAACGGAGAGAGTACAATTATTTTAGGCTTCTGTATCCCTATCCCAATTCTTTCTTAAATCCTCGAAAAAGAGAGGAAATAACAAGTGCTTCACTTGCTATATGCTATTGCTATTAGCCATAGTCAACTTTCATTTCTGTTTTGAACCATGTAATTTGCAATTTAGTAATTCACGGCAAAAATCCATATTTTACTGACTAGACTGATATTTAACCACCTGTTTCTTCATCTTTCAGTACCTTTCTCAGTATTTTGATTACCTTTTTCTTTTGCGAGTCAGGGAGACCAAAGATCCCCAGGGATTATACCTTTGGCTGTAAAAGATGCATTTAGCATCATACAAGAGGTATTCTTTGAATATAGACCAATCATGTGTCATAATATGATGAAGGGAATGTGCATAAAAATGATGCACCCAATGCACTGTGCACTTATTGCTGCTTTCTGTTTGCCTTCTGCAGACACCAAATCGTGAATTTCTCCTCCGTGTGTCATACTTGGAAATTTATAACGAGGTTTGTCACTGTGTTCATATTTTTCATCTCCATAATACTTGTAAGTTGTAACTTGAGGTACTTTTGCGCCATCTTTAGCAGTATATATAAATTATATGTGTTGAAACTTGAAAGATTGCCAATAGTTGGATTAATAATCTTATTATTGGCTCCCCTTATAACCAACCGATTTCCCTATGTATACTACTAATCAGATGGTCGTATTGCTAATATCAGAAGGAAGTGTTTTTTGTTTCTAGTTTTGTGGAAATCTATAACTTATCTTAGTGATCCAGAGTCTTGCAAACATTACCCTAAACCAAGTAACGCCTGCTTTCGTCAAAGAGCAGTGGTGATTATCTTTCTATGACCAGAAACTGGTTTCCACAACCTATGTGCACAGTTTTCGTAGCACATAGCACATTTGCCCAATGTGGCTATAAATTGGAGTGGCACCCGTAATTCTAGTGAAGGAGTACAGATTATATCTCCTGCAAATAGTAAATATGTAAATATAGTTTTTAGTGACACAACTTTTAACCCTTTGAGCAGCATGTATATGATTTGCTGCCTGGATTGCGATGATTATACATGAAGAGTGTATGCTGAGCCTGAGTGTATCTACTTCTGAGCATATGCATGTGATCTGTAAAACTACACCTTAGATATTTGTTTCTCAGATAGATTTTTCGTTTGCACTGTTTTCAGATGGCAGGAACTGCAATATTTATTGAAATTATGGCTATGAGTTCGATGCACAGACGAATTGTCTGTTACTATTTATGGGCATATTGCTTCATATTGATTTATTGTTCTTGGTTATATTGTTCTAACTTAGGCTTCTCTAAATTTTAGGTTGTAAATGATCTACTGAATCCTGCAGGGCAGAATTTGCGAATCAGAGAGGATCCACAGGTAGTAAGATATCTACTGCTCACTTATAAAGCTCTTTTCTATAAATGTTATTAAATTTGTAAGTTTCCAAACTACTTACAAGCTAATGATTTGTCTTGTGTATTATCTCTGGCACCTTTATATGTAACTTTTGCACCATAATAAATTAATAATGTAGTGTTATTCTGTTGTGCTAAGCTCCACAATTTGCTTATTACCATTCATTGTGTCCTTGAGTAGATATCACTCATGCCAAACTTGGCACCATTAATGGCTGCAATGCTTGTTTTGTGTTGTTTTCTGACAGTTACTTTAACTGCATCAATATTCTCAGGGAACATTTGTTGAGGGCATCAAAGAAGAAGTAGTATTATCTCCTGCGCATGCTTTGTCTCTTATTGCAGCTGGAGAAGGTGATTTTAAACAATATCCTTACATGAAAGATTTGTGTTTCAAAAATGTTATCATAATATGTCTCAATTTTCATGCAAAAAAGGCTCTTCCAGCATAGTATTGAACTTCTCTGTGTCATTTTATCTGCTGTGGTATCCCACTACATATCAGGTTGCCAATCGGGATGGTCAAATTTTCTATACTTGTACACAATCAGTTCAAAGAAGTATCATAAAAAAAGTGAATCACTAGAACACCTTTAAGCTTGGCCCATTGTTGCTGCAGTTTTTTGTCTGAAGAGACCCTGCGATTGCATCATTTAGGGCTCTTGATAATCAAGAGCCAAATCAGCACGTATGAGTTTGTCGACTGGTTGCAGCTTCTGTAGTCAAGTTGTTGGTGTTTTTTTTAAAAAAATAAATCTTAGAATATGTTGATCTTTACCACCTAAAGCTAGTCATCAAATACTAAATGGGAGTTCCACTTGTAAGGATCTATGAACATGCTATAACTTAGATTTACCCTCTCCTGATTTTACTTGGTGCCGACTAAAAGATGCACATATGGGTGTGATCTTAGTCGTCTATTCCCTTCAGTAGGTAATTTATGCTGCATTTCTGCCGACATAAGACTTTGTACTTAGATGATGCAACTAGCTATCAACAATCAACTTGTGATTCCTGGCCTTCTGAGGCTCCATCAACCATGTTGCTTTGGGATTAGGCAATGTAGCTGCTTATCAGCAATTGACTTCTGAATCATAGTCTTCTGGCTCTTCTAGCATCTAATGGGAGAATGTAGAAGTGTATTTTAGTTATCGGAGAAAGTTTATCTATCGGCTCTTACTTGTGTTTACTGTTCTGGTGCACCAAACTTTGTGTTTTGTTGATCAACATGTCTACTAAATACTAATTAGGTATTCATTCTGATTGCAGAGCATAGACATGTTGGTTCCACCAACTTCAATCTACTAAGTAGCAGAAGTCATACTATTTTCACACTGGTAATGTGGCGTAAAATTCTGTACATAAAATAATTTTGTGTTCCTACCTAAAAGAACAATTGCACTCTGATATCTGTTTTTGTGTTTTTGCACTGCTATAGCAAGACATTAATTGAAAGAGCACTATTTTTTGGTTTCCTTTTGTTATATGACAGACTATAGAGAGCAGCCCTTGTGGTGAGTCAAATGAAGGGGAAGCAGTCACCTTCTCACAGCTGGTGGGTCCTCCCCCCCCCCCCCCCCCCCCCCCCTTTTTTTTTTTTGCAGTCTAGATTTGCCACCTATGTTACAGCCAGAGCATAAATTGATTCTTTAGCTGTGTCACTCATTTGCAGAACCTCATCGATCTGGCAGGTTCAGAGAGCTCAAGGGCTGAAACAACTGGATTACGCCGAAAAGAAGGATCTTATATCAACAAAAGCTTGCTAACTCTTGGAACGGTGATACTTACCACTAAGTCACATAATATTAAATATTGGATCGTGTTCCACTCATTTCACTAGACATGCACCAATATAATACACTGGTGCTCGAGTTAGATTTTTCACATGAACTATGCTGTTGGATGGATTTAATTTTCTTACAATCATATACATTGTCTATTGCAATCCTTGACTGAGCTTATTTATGATTTTGTGCCGAACCTGGTAGACGAACACATAGGAGGTCTTCCGGAAATGTTTTTAAAAAGCTTTTCTCTTGCATCTCGGTCGCTTTCTGCTATGCTTTCTCTTTCTTTACTTTAACTTTTCTTGCTAGTTTTTGTGGATTTTATCTTGCTTGGGACGAAAAGGTTTTATTTTTGTAACGTGTAGCAAATAATGATACATGAAATTCTTAATTTGAAAGATTGACTGAAAACTTTTGGCAGCATCTTTGATTAGCAATACACATGTTTATGTAGTAACTATTATTCATGGTAATGTTCTGTTTTTAAATATCTTTTCCATGTTTCAGGTTATATCAAAATTGACTGATGGAAAAGCCACACATGTTCCATATCGAGATTCCAAATTAACACGTCTACTTCAGTCGTCCCTTAGTGGTCAAGGGCGTGTTTCGGTAAGGTGCTCGTATCACATTGGAACCCTAGTTGCTAATGTACTAGGATTCATCGATCATAATCAGTTCTCTTCTTTTTTTCAGCTTATTTGCACAGTGACCCCAGCGTCAAGTAACTCTGAAGAGACTCACAATACACTCAAATTTGCGCACCGTGCAAAGCGCATTGAGATTCAAGCATCACAGAACAAAGTAGGCAATGTTTACTTGATGGAATTCTTAAAATTTTCACCTTTTTATCACTGATATACATGTACTAGATATGCCTGACATGTAATGATATTTGGCAGATTATAGATGAGAAATCTTTGATAAAGAAGTATCAGACTGAGATTCGCAGATTAAAGGAAGAGCTAGAGCAGCTGAAAATGGGTATTATAACTGGGACTCCATCAAAAGATACGGAGGAAGATAATATTATCCTTTGGAAACAAAAGGTGCTATGTTGTTTTGTTCAGTTGCAACTTTGTTGCTTATAATTCGTTTTTGCTAGAAATATTCCTTTACCTGTTATGCTATTACTCCATGCCGTTTTCAAATACTTGTTGTTTTGGACAACGTTCTAGTCAATCTTTTTGTAATTTGCCTATCAGTAACTTACAAATGTATTATAATACAAATGCCATTGTGAAAAATGATAATTATTAGAAGAACAGAGGGAATACTTTATTAGGTTATGAAATGTTTTGAGCTACTATTACTTGTTCTTGAAGTGTGCCATAGGTTCAGTACAAATTATGAATTTTATAATGGGGTACGTTTGCTTTTGTGTGTCCTAACTTTTGTCTGTTCAACATATGAAAAGTTAGAAGATGGTAATGTCAAGTTGCAGTCCAGGCTGGAACAAGAGGAGGAGGCTAAAGCCGCTTTGCTTGCAAGGATACAGCGTTTAACAAAACTTATCCTTGTTTCCACTAAGGCGACACAAACTTCTAGATTTTCTCCACATCCTGGACCAAGACGAAGACATTCTTTTGGGGAAGAGGAGGTATGTGTATGTACTTACGAAATATGATTTTGAGCACTCAACTAGTGTTGGATATAAAGATGGATTTGCTAAACCTTTTCTTCTTTTATTGCAGCTAGCATATCTGCCGTACAGAAGACGAGATATTGTGTTGGATAATGAAAACAATGAATTACTTCTTCCTGTTGAAGGATTTGGTTTATCTCTTGAAGACTCTTCAAAAGAGGAAAAAAAGAATAGAAAAGGACTTCTTAACTGGTTCAAACTTCGGGTATCAAACTTTGCCCTAGTTATTTTTAGCTTTTTTTACTTTATGCTAGTGAAATACCAGTTAAAATGCATTTGTGATTCCTTGTTTCGAATTAGAGAAAACAAACCATTTTATGTGCTGCATTCATTTTTCTAGAAACGTGATGGCGGAGCTTCCATTTTGACAAGTTCAGAAGGGGATAAGTCCAGTTTGACTAAGTCAACTGCTCCTTCGACACCTATTGGGGACAGTGTCAATTTTCAAACAGAACCAAGAATATCAAATTCTTTGGTTGGTGAGAATGCATCAGCGGATCTGTTTAGCATTGGCCATGGTGAATTTCCTTCTGGCAGCATTCCTGGAGAAGAAACCCCTCTGGTACGTTTTTGTTGAATAATTAATGTACATTGAGAATAGAACTGATGCATCATAAGTAGGTTTACAACTGCAAAAGTCTTGTTAATGTTCTAAATGCAAACCACATTTGCTAAGTCAAATGTTTGTTAACATAGTAGCCACTGTGCACTTCTTTGTGGCTGGAAGACTTAGGTGCAGATTCTAGTGCATTTTCTTGGGAGTTAAAATTGTAGCTGGTCAAACTGCAATAACTTTATTCTAATCTGGATCAAATGGAATCAATTTTTTTGGGGAACAAAATGGAATCAAAATTTAGTGTTTGCTGCATTTATTATTCCCACCCTGACATTATGATGAACTGTGATGTGTGGTGTGGTGCCAGGCCAGTGGAAAAACGATGGACCATGTTGATTTATTGAGGGAGCAATTAAAGATTTTATCAGGGGAGGTTGCACTTCAGACAAGTGTTCTAAAGCGCCTTACAGATGAAGCTGGAAGAAGCCTAAAGAATGAGAAGATTCAGGTACTCATCACTCACCTGATGTAAATTTTAGTGTTCGTATGAGTTTTTCAGCATATGAAACTTTACATTTTGACATGCAAAGATGGAAATGAAGAAGATCAGCGACGAAATCAAGGGAAAGAGACAACAAATAGCGTCATTGGAAAGAGAGATAGATCACGCAACTTTAGGTAGTCAAGTGAAGGTTGACAAGTTGGAACTTTCACCGGTAATGGTCTACGTCCATTTTTGTTCTGTACTATTCGTTTAAAGATAATTTCTTTTTAACAGTTGGATTTTTTCTTATTGATTTTGCAGTCTTATGCGGAACTACTTGAGCAGCTTAATGAGAAATCTTTCGAACTCGAGGTACTGAAATAGATTGTGCTTCTTGCATTTGTATGTTTTTTTTTTTTTTGACCTGAACTTGCATTTGCATGTTCATTGGGCGTTATGCTTATGTTTGGTCACAAAGTTAAAACTGGCTATTCTAAAATCATATTATCAACACCTTTATTCATCAATGACCTCCCTAAGTAAGGAATATAGTCCATTTGTTGCATGCACTCCATAAGTAATTTAGTAGTTGACATTACAATTATCCTTTTAAATTTGATGGTTGTTTTATTCCATTTGGTTTTATGTTATCATTTATGTTACTCTTATTGCAGGTGAAGGTAGCGGATAACAGAGTAATACAAGATCAACTTAATGATAAGGTAATGTGCTAAAATTAACTTTATTTCTGTTGAGGTGAATGATGGAACAGTTACCATCAATTGATGCCCCTTACTGAATTTCCCCCTGCAGATAAGTGAATGCATGGAATTACAAGCAGAAGTTACTCATCTTAAGGAACAGTTGTCCCAAGCTCTTGATGCTAAGGATTTGTTGTCAAATAGCATCATACAGAATAACATAGGGGTTAACAATGAAGTTGAACATCGTGCCAATCAAGAAAAAGCAGTTCCAACAGATGTCTCTACTGAACCACCGCAAAAACAGCAGCAGGTTCGCTTTCTGTGATCTTGCTTCCACCATCTTTATAATTGGATTATTAAGGGTATTGCTCGAAAAGGACAATAACCTAGATGATTAATTTTATTTCTATGCAGTTAGCCACTACCTTTGAGCTTGGCCATGACAATAATTTTATTAGCACTGAATGTTTACAATAGCCACTGGGGCTTACTGATACTGAACACTTGTTAGCACTAAATATGCATAATTGCTTATGCTTCCACTTCCTTCTATGTGAATGCTGTTAACGCAGATAAAAGGGTGGCTAGATCTTGAGCTAGACCTTAAAATCAAGCATTCATTTACCTTTTTTTTTTGTTGACATGTTATACCGTGATGATTAGATTCATGTTCAAATGGTTACTTACCTTGTTCCTTGTGGAAATTCTGTTTTTTTTTTTTTTTTTTTTGTGACAAAGCAAGCAGCAGTTAATACGTTTTAGCTTTGTGTTCTTTCTATGGTACTATAGTTTATACAAGGCAGATCTGCTTATTTTATCTTACTTTTTCCTTTATTTTTATCTTACTTGATCTTCAGTCTCTTGAGATTGATGAGCTGAAGAAAAAGGTATGTGAGCTCACTGAAGTGAAAGCTCAACTTGAGGCTCGGAATCAGAAGCTGCTAGAAGAAAGTACATATGCAAAAGGCTTGGCTTCAGCTGCCGGAGTTGAATTGAAAGCGCTGTCAGAAGAAGTGACAAAGCTAATGAACCAAAATGAGAAGCTTGCCGGTGAGCTGGCATCATTGAGAAGTCCAACTCCACGCAGAGTTGGCAATGGACCAAGGGGTACCAGAAGGGATAGCATGAGCAGAAGGCATGAGCCAGCTAGCAGAAGAGACGCCACCGCAAACCACGAAAAGGAAAAAGCTCTAGAGAATATGCTTATGGAGAAGGAACGAAAAGAAGCAGAGCTCCAACGGAAAATTGAGGAGTCAAAGCAGAAGGAAGCTTTCCTGGAAAGTGAACTTGCCAACATGTGGGTTCTTGTAGCAAAACTGAGGAAGTCTCAGGATTGTGACCATGAGTGTTCTGATGGCAACCAAACATGATGGTTCGTGAACTCGTAAGTTAGGGTAGTTGATCATGAAAGAGCTGGTTTTTTGGGTGTGGGTTTTCTGTAAGTAAAGTGGCTTGTACCTTTTTTTCTCTTTCAATTTATCTGTGTGCGTTAGTCTCCCCTTCTGTATGTTCTCTGCGTGATCAAGTTGTGAATATAGCCTGATCTGATTGGCGTGCCCAGAGCTTCCTATCATCACTACAATGGTATTTTGAGTTCTGCAGGCATGTGGACCCGAGATTGAAGATTGGACACATTTTCAGGAAACCTAACACCTTTGATATTGACAAAACTGGAGTATATCGAATGTGAATATATCCTTTAGAGTGACTAAATTCCTATGTATTGTCAACTTTGCTTTTGATCACATCTTTCACCTTGTGATCAGCCACTGGTTTTGGACAATGTTTTCTGAAAAAATTGTAATCAGCTAATGCCTGTGTTCTACTGGTTTTCATATCGTGCTCTGACGATTTAAGTGATGAGGCAATGCGATGATGCTAATCTATGAGCATAAATGTTTGCTTGTCTTGTACACTGTTGCGTTGCCTTGCTCGTGTTTCCTACTATTCCGTACATTACGTTCTGCCGGCTGCTGCCTCATTCAGATGAACGAACCCCTGGCGGATCACTGATCGAGAAGAAAAGAAGAGGCGATCGCGATCGCAGGAAGCATCAGGATTCAGGCGGCGGGAGGTCCAGACGCCAGAAACTGGACCCGGCCGGTCGCTGCTGTCGGTATCGGAGTCACCGACCCCGATAGTGATGGAACCGGGAGGCGTTTTGGCCTTTTGGGAATCAGTCCAGTCGCGCCAACGTGCGCGCGACGCTTTACAGACCTTCACCCCTATACGGACGGCTCAGCCCGGCACCATCCATCGCCGACTGGGCGGCTGGGCGGCGGCGCGGCACCACGCGTCCACGCACCGTTGGTTCGCTGTCGCGTCGCGTTCAGCCAACTCGTGAAGGAATCGCGGAATCCTCCCGTGCCAAGCAAAGCACAGTTCAGCCGGTGCTCCAGACGAATCAGCATCCATCGTCCCTCCCCCTCCTAACCGCGCGTTTCTCGTTCGCCTTTTCCCCAACCCACCTATATATAAAGCGTTCCCCGCTGCAGCCCTGCTTCTCATCTTGTTTTATTCATTCACGATCGAGGCACACCTGCACACCACAAAGGAGGCGGAGGCGCGCACGATCGATCGATCAGTCGACACATGGCGAACGTCGGCTACTACCACGACCAGGGCGGCGCCGGCGCCTACCTCCACGGCTTCTCGCCGGCGCCGCAGCCACCTCGGGCGACGTCTTTCCACCTCTGCGTGTTCCTGGTCACCGCGGCGCTGCTCGGCGGCACGTCGCTCTACTCGCGGTACGAGTCCGCCGTGGAGACGCTGGTGGACCAGGTCCGGGTCGCCGTCGTGCTGTCGCCGCTGCTGTTCCTGCTCGCCGTGCAGTACTGGGCGGCCACCAGCAGGAGGGCGGCGTCCGGGGGCGGCGGCGGCCTCTCGTCGCTGCTCGTGGGGCGGGACCAGCCGTTCTACGACGGAAGGGGGTACCAGCGGGACGCGTCGTCGTCGCCGTGGGGCGTGGCGCTGGTGCTCGCCCTCGTCCTCCTGCTCGTCTCCTACCAGTCCTGCTTCCAAGACCTGTGGTTCCCGCTGACCAGACGGCGGTGAGCTAGCCGTGGCCAGAGCGCATTGCCGGCGGCCGCAATCCTTGCAGCGCGCCGGAGACGATCGATCGATCCAGCGGAAGAGTCATCAACTATATATCTAGCCGTGGCCAGAGCGCTTTTGCGGCTCTATGATTTGGGCAATGAAGCAGAGACATTCGACGTATATATACCAACTAGGTAGAAGGTAGTTAGCCGAGCAAAATTTGATCACTGGCTCGAGAAATCGGGGCTTGTAGGAGCATGAGTTTGCTGTCTGATGGTAGGTTGGGGAGAGAGTTTAGCTCAGCTTCTTGGGCTTGGATAGAAATACTTGGAGGAGCATGAGTTTGCTTTTATGCTATATATGTAATTACTTAATGTAAAGATACACATTGAAGTGAATAGTAAATAAAGTTCTTCAAATTCTAAAGCTTATCTATTCCCCAACTCATGAGAATGTAGGCACCTGAGTAACGTTGGAGTAACAGCTAATACTATGTCTTATTTTTTTTTCACCGAGTTACGTGGAAAATTAAGTCGTTGGAAAGAGGAGAAAAGCTGCAAAGGCAAACGAGAAGTTAACACGACTTGAGTTGCTGTGGCACTAATGAAATGCTACCATTACCAGTTAACAAACCTAAGCCGCGTCAATTTGTTTTTGAGACATAAATAAAGTGCGGAATCCTGGTCCTGACTTTCGGCAACGGGACGAGAACCTGCCACTCTCTTTCTTCTTCTCTTTCGGCCGCTGATGGATGGCTAAAGCTACTTTCCAAAGCCAATGGCCTTGTCGGGCTCGCGCCAACCTGCAAACATGCTACCCAAAAGCAAAAGGCAGCCGCTGCTTCAGATTCTTGTTAGCTTCTAGTATTTCTACTGCAATGCAGGAACAATCTTTTTGTTCGTTCCAAAAAATAGAGCAACATTTTATAAAGAGAAAAGTTGAATGAATCTACAAATGAAGAGTTCTTACGACAAGTCTCAATTGATCTGCAAATACACAAGTATATTGCTCCTCTGATAGAAAAGGGCAATGTCCCAGCCCAATATCAGTGGCCCATCACAATCAATGTTGAACATGGGCTGGGCTTAAGACTTTCAGATCTGACTTTGAGCCCAAAGCTTACCCTTATTCGAGGTACGGCCGCACAGAGCACTGACTAGAGAGACCACTCCTCCGACCATCCTCACTCCTCAGGCGCCGCGGCCGCAAGGCGTCAATAGAAGGAGAGAGCCAAGAGGGGTTTGGAATTGGCGCCAACCATTCCCCCTAATCCCGCCCACCACTCCAGTTCTAGGGTTTCCGCTCCGCCATGGAGGGAGCAACTGCCTCCGCTCCCATGGACATCGACGCCGCCGCGCCCCCTGCTGGGGCGACGGCAAAGGGCAAGGCGCCTCTCTCCGCCACCGGCAGGGCCGCGCCCTGGGTCGAGAAGTACCGGCCCCAGTCCCTCGCCGACGTCGCCGCTCACCGCGACATAGTCGACACCAGTAAGTGAACACGACCGCATTTGTTCCTCGGATTCCGTCTGGTTGAACGAGTGGTTTAGGGTTTAGGGAAGGATTCGATTCGTTTTCTGTTTCCGGTGGCCTGCAAAGTAGGATTTCGTGGGTGAGTTAATGCGGTGTAGTGGGGCCTCAATGCAGTACATGATCGTAATGGTGTGCTAGTGATGTGATGGTATTTTAGTGGTTCCATGTGATCCATTTTGTATCGTCTAATTTAGCATTTTTGGCATTTGTGAGATTTTGGTTCGCCAATGGATCTTAGATTAGTGTTCCATTGACCATTAATTTGTGGGTCGTGACTTGATCTGTTACCGTGATGCTATTGTTGTTGTTGTTTTGAAAGTCGTAATGTCGACTATTACATTACAAAAGGTAACAAGGTACTAGATGTGCCTTGTAGTTGGGTTACATGTCAGAGTGGCCATAAAACGCCAATGACTAAAAAAAGAGAGCATTCAATTTTTTTGTTAACTAGTCCAAACCCTGTCACTCATGCTCCCACCATCGGTACGGTTACTGCTTGTATGTGCAGTATTGTATCCTTCATACCGAGGGATCAGCTACATGTCCATGTTGTTTGATGTTTCAGTTATCTCATGTGATTGCATCTATCTGATATAACCTGTTCGAGGGCGCACTAACCAACATCAGAAAATTAAAACCAGAAGAACTATTTGTACTGTAACATCTTGTTTTGTAATTTTTTGTATTGACAACTATTTGTAACCTAATGATTTCCCCATTTCTTGTTGTAGTTGACAGGCTCACAAACGAGAATAGACTTCCACATTTGTTGTTATATGGACCACCTGGCACTGGAAAAACATCAACAATACTGGCTGTTGCAAGGAAGCTATATGGGTCTCAGTATAGCAACATGATTCTGGAGCTCAATGCCTCAGATGAACGTGGAATTGATGTTGTAAGGCAGCAGATCCAGGATTTTGCTGGTGCACGCAGCCTATCTTTTGGGTATACATAAAAATTCTTGCAGGCTTGATACACATAAGTAATTTTTGCTCAAATTATGTAATATATTTTCTATTTAATTTTCTGCAGTGCAAAGCCTGCTGTGAAGATGGTTCTCTTGGATGAAGCAGACGCAATGACTAAAGATGCACAATTTGCATTGCGAAGAGGTTTGTCTGTTGTTAATAGTCTACTTTGTTCACTGCCACAATATTACTATCCTTATTTATTGCCTAACATCTTTTTAATCTGGCAGTCATTGAAAAGTACACCAGGAGCACAAGGTTTGCTCTCATATGCAACCATGTCAACAAAATTATCCCTGCACTACAATCAAGGTGCACTAGGTTTAGATTTGCTCCACTTGATGTAAGTCATGTTAGAGAGCGTCTTCAACATATAATAAAATCCGAGGGGTAAGTAGATATCACATTTCATCTGGTTGTCTGGGATTCTAGTCATCTGGTCTGTCAATTTCTGCATCTTCTTGCAGGCTTGATGTAGATGAGGGTGGCTTGACAGCCCTAGTGCGATTAAGCAATGGTGATATGAGGAAAGCTTTGAACATATTGCAGGTCATGCCTATTACCCTCAAATGTTACTGTGCATTCAAAGCTTACTATTGTTCAACATGATTTCGATAGTTATGGTCATTTAGGAAGAATGCTCCGCATGTGGGTTAGAGAAAAAAAGACCCAAGAAGTTGTTAGCCTTTAAGTATGGATAAATGATACTTCCTTCTGATTTGCATGACAAGAAAAACGGTGTATGCTCAAGTATTTAACTAGTGCTATTCCTACAATGTTACGTATCATCAAGATGCCTTTGATTTTTATAACAATGAATAAACATGATAGCCATTGTTCTGTTATTTAAAGTGGTTTGCTAATAACAAAGGTTTTTTTGGCAATGACTCACCTTACTTTTTGATGTGCAGGCATCACACATGGCATCCCAACAAATCACAGAAGAATCTGTCTATCTTTGCACTGGAAACCCTATGCCAAAAGATATTGAGCAAATTGCATTTTGGTTATTAAATGAACCATTTTCGACCAGCTTCAAATGTATCCTTAGTTACCTGTCACCACTTACCATCACCGTTTTTCTAGTAACTCACAATTCATTCGCTACATATGGCTTTCCTTATCTGTTTTAGATATATCAGATATGAAGATGAGAAAAGGACTGGCCTTGGTTGATATCATACGAGAGGTTACAATGTAAGCATTCCCTGCTGCCTGCCAGCTCTTACGAACATCCTTTTCATCAAACCCCCTAAAGCATTGTTTTGATATTTTGCATTCCTTTCAGGTTTGTGTTCAAAATACAGATGCCATCCGATGTTCGTGTAAAGCTGATTAATGATTTGGCTGATATCGAGTACGTCCTGTATAAAACTTTTAAGTTGAATCATGAAATTCTGCACATCAACTAGCTTCCCATAGATGTGCAATATACTTCTGTTATTTGTTAATTATGTTTTGTCCTCTTTTCTCTTTTTTTTTTATATATTCCTCTCTTCCCACCTCTCTTCTTTGCCATCTTTTTTGTTTGTTTGGTTGTTTGCTCTTGTGCTTTGGTTCTTTGGGGTTTCATCTCTATCCTACCCCAACCTGCTTGGGATTAAAGGCTTAGTTGTTGTTGTGATTGGCTGATTGCAACTTTAGTTCGCTAAAATTTTGAAGTTTTGTAATTACCCAAGTTCCATGAGATTATTTACCTAATTTGCTGATACCTATTAACCTTAGTTGAAGAAAAATCTGAGACTTGAGTAGCTAAAAAAGAAAGCCATGCATCATAACATTAGGGCTTCTCTTTTCGTGATGTCAGTGCTTGCATTAGTGCCACACTGTGAAAGCTTCTTTTTATTCAGCAACATGTGGAATGTTTACTTTTAGGGGAAGTATGATCATGTTCATGAGCAATTACCTAGTTCACTCCAAAATAGTATAGCACATGATAATGACTTAAGATCGTCATATGAGTTGTTGCCAGAATACTTGAGATATGTTCTCTTGGGAGAAGTAGGATAAGCCGATAAGCATTTGTAGCATTTATTTTTATTTGCTAGTAACATTATTCGTGTCATCTGCCTCCAATATACAGGTACAGGCTAAGCTTAGCGTGCAATGACAAATTGCAGCTCGGCGCACTCATCTCAACTTTCACGGATGCCCGCACGGCTATGGTTGCTGCTGCTAGCTAGTTGCCGCAATTGAGAGTCTGGAAATGAAGCGGGGACTACCTTTGTGAGCCAGTGCCTTGGCAGATTTAGCAGGCTTTAAAGCAGGATGGTGTTTGATTGTCTTAGATCTGTATCTCTGCTTGACGTGATAGCTGCCTCTAATTTTGGAGAACTTGTGACTGGACCTGGCGTATTGTCCATGTAAGATTCTATCCAGTAAAGTGAAGCAATCGTAACTAGTCCCTTTGACTAAATTATATTGCAAAGACATTATGCATGGTTCGTCATGGTCACAAGGTAAGCGTGATCAGGATCAGTAAACTCGAAAGGTAGACCCTGCACTATTCCATTGAGAAATTGGTACTGCACTTATTCATACAAAAGGCACTTCATATTACCATTGATTAAAAATTGCTCGTCCGTGCCCAATATTTCAGTAACATGTAGTACACTAACGAGTACGCAAAACTTATCAAGGATCTGTTGCGGGCAGCCTGCTCCGGATTGTATGCTCAGGCTTGTGAGTGCTCTCAAAATCCACATGAACAAATGCTCGCTCGACTTCAGGCAGCTTCTCAATCTTCTCCTGTAGCGATTCACCGATAGTATGTGCTTCCCTTAACCGCATATCCTCTGAGAGTTCGATGTCAACCTGTATTGTTAGGACAGCAAGTTATACCAAAAGATAAATGGAGAGATGGAAGGAATGGAAAGGACACAAACGCAACTAGTGTGCAAATCCTAACTACGTATTAACTAGTTAACTGACCTCCACGAAATAAAGGGCTCCAAAGCTGTAAGCTCTGACAGTGTCAACCCGCTTCACTCGTGCATCGTGCTTCATGGCCAGGTAGGTCAGCATCTGCAGCATCTCTGGAGGGGCACATCGGCCCACTAGGGTAACTGAGACAAAGAATTACAGTCACAAACTAGTCATGCATTTATCAAAACATGACTGCATGAGCATATCTTCCTCTGTCGATTTTTGGTGTCAAATTATCAATAGTCCTTACAATTTGCAACGCTGAGAGGCATAACAACCTCCTAGCAGTCTTTAAGAAGACTTCTTATGAAGTTCCATTCCATGTTCTATCAGTTATCCGAATCTCAAAGTTTCTGAAGGGGGAAAAATAAAGTACTGGCAAAAAAAAAATCATTGGAGGTACCTGCATTTTCTAGCACAGTTTTGGACCAATTTACGATTGTGTATACCGCAAGAAGTACAGCTCCCACAGGGTCAATCCACCATAAGTATTTGTCCCCAAGAACAGCAGCCACCAGACCGACAACATTGGTTACCACATCAAAGTAGTGGTCCTGAACAGCACAAATACAGATTCAAAATTGTACTCTGATACAAGTTCAATTATGTAATAAAAAGTGAAACTAAGAAGTTTTATGGTCAAGTTGTATGTCAGGCAGATACACATTACCTTTGCATAAGCCCGCACAATGCTATTCCCTGAACTCTTGCAGTACAACCAGAGTGCCAGTTTCACAGCAGTTGCTGAAAGCATGATTGAGTACAACCATATCAACTGCTCAGAGGTCATCTTCTCGCCAGGTTTATTCTCCACCAGCTGCTCAATAGCTTGGATCAAGACCTGGAATCCTAATACAATTGACACAAGGGATCAATTGCACACGTCAGGTGTTTGACAGATGGCAATAATCACAAATACGTTTCTTCCTAGAGAACTGGAAGCACGGTGTGTGAGATGGCAACACCTAGAGTTGCCATGATGGCCGCGAAGACGATGATCCCAACCGGCTGAACACGAAGCTTTCCAATTGGGTACTTGTAAATGTTCACTTTCTTCATGGAAATATGAGTGAACCAAAGGATGCCCCCAGCCAAGAAGTCCAGTAAAGAGTCAAGCGTGGATGCTGCAATCGCCATGGAACCCGTCCTGATTGTAGCATACACCTGCATTTTCGCAGCCCGAACAGATCAACAGGCGCCGTGGCCAAGTTCCATTCTACGATTGTAGTACAACCAGACGCAAGAAATCACCTTGAAAACCAGCAGAACAATATTGGCATAGTTGGATATCTTCATGGCTGACTCGCTCTGCTTCTGCTCCTTGTCCTCGAAGGCCTCAAGATCCGAGTCGAATTCGTCGGGCATGCACAGCGTCTCCACCTCCTCGAAGGTTCTCAGGGTCGCGAACTGCTTCTCGTAGTATTCTCTCTCACCTACACGCAGCCACGCAGGGGAAGAAGCTTCTGAGCCCACCACCATAGCCATGGTCCATGGAAGCAGCTGTTAGCTACAGGTAGTAGAGTAGCAGAGTTGGTGATGGTTACCCCGGGAGAGGCCTTTGGCGCGGTTGAGGTTGACGTCGGCGGGGCGCTCGGGGTCCAGCCCGGCGCGCATCTTGTCGGGCAGCCGCGACAGGAAGGTGCTGCGCAGCGACCGCGCCGAGTCGCGGCGCCGCAGAGACGGGGGCCGGCCGCCGCTGCCGGCGTCCAGCAGAGGGACCCTCCGGTCATCCTCCTCCATCGGTGTCAGCTCGAGTCCGTCGGGTCTGCTCACTCTGCCTGGTCGAGTTCCTCGGTTGCACTGTTCACTTGCACGGGAAATTCGCTTTTGGGAGTTTCTTATATGAGATTCTAGAAGGTTGAAGCAAGTCGTCTTTCCTCGGCTGTGGCCGTTGTTTGTGCAATCAGGAATTCTGTACTGTAATGTAGGAAACGAAAAACTTTTATCTCATTTTTTACCGTGACATGGCAAGGATAGCGCTGCCATGTTTATGTATAATTCGCGACACCATCATTGATCAGTAGTTTAGCACTTGCTATCATTGACTAGTAGTTTAGCCCTTCGTTTTCTTACACGAAAAACACTTTTTCAAGAAATAAAAAACGGCCGATACTAGTGCTGCTCCTTTTTCTCTTTTGATTGATTCTTGTCACAATTCAAGAGAACATTATCTTTGTCTATCTGACCTTGTCAATCACATCTAAACCATGGCCTAAAAAAAATCACTTCTAAACCATGGCCCGTGCCTTGCGGTTACGCTTCACCGTTGACATCGATGAGATCCCTGCGTTCCATCTCGGCCGTCCCTCCCACGCACCCCCTTCTTCCCCGAGGTCTCCGACTCCAACCTCAGCAACCGCCGACCGCCGCCGGCGAGCCATCGCCGATGACAACCTCGGGCGCGCCCGCGCCTCTACGCTTCAAGCGCTCCTCTCCCAGGAAGAAGCAGAAGCTCCGCAGCCGTCGCCTCGGTTCTGGAGACGTCGAGGCAACGGGAGAGGAAGCGTCGGCGTTGGCGAGGCAACCAATCCAAGCATCGCCGGTGTCAGATGCGCTGCCGCACATTGGGCGCGCATTGCCGCGAGAGTTCTTTGAGATTGACGCGCTTGACCTCGCGCCCCGCCTCCTCGGCAAGCTACTTCGCCGCGACGAAGTCGTCCTCCGCATCACGGAGGTTCAAATCTCTCGCTTGTGATTACGATTCTGCTCTGCCGCACTGGCGATAGGCCAGATTGAATCCTTCATTTGGATTCAAATGTCGTGGCATTCGCCTGAAAAAATGTGTATATTTGATTCAGGTTGAAGCTTACAGGCCAAATGATTCTGCGTGCCATGGCCGGTTCGGCATCACGGCCAGGACTGCTCCAGTGGTAAGGCCTATTCTCCCTGTTCCGAGCATCGCAATTCTATGGGTAATGAACTTTGAGCCGGGCTATAATTTGTTCATCAATCATGTAATGTAGTTTGGACCGGGAGGGCATGCTTATGTCTATCTATGCTACGGACTCCACATGATGCTCAATATTGTTGCAGACAAGGAGGGTGTAGGTGCTGCTGTTTTGATCAGGTCCTGTGCTCCAGTTAGTGGTACACATCGCTCCGTGACACCTGATCAGCTCACTTTTACACCTTTGCTAATTGCTAGTGAGATGTATAAGGACTTGTATCAATTACTTGTCATACTTTTGAACCATATAATGACTGAAGAGTTCGCAAAGGTCTGTTATTTGGATCATAAGATGAACCAAATTTCCAGCCTTAAATAAATCATATTCTTTGGTTCTTTTTCATGTCATTTGGGCATGAATAAATTTGTGCTAACAATCATATCTAATGGCATGGAAAAAATCTGAGGGGCTACCTTGGATTTCTTGTTTTGGAAAGTTATACTGATCAGCTGTAGAGTAATATATTCTAATTTACTTTTGTCACCTTCTGAAAGGATATTTATGCCGTCGCATATTTATGTAAGCTGGAGGAATATATTTGTGTCGTCGCATAATTATGCCATTGTTATTAACAATCATATATTTCTTCCTTTGCCTAAATGTATGATATAAATGAACAGAGTCACATGCTCACATTGGTTAGGCAACTAAAGTATAACCTTAGTCTCAACTACAATTATAAGAAGTGAATCTCAATCTTGCACTGTAGGAGGCGATATTCATTTTTTATGAGCTGTTTAACAGTATTTCTGTGGTGTTAGCATCTCTTGCATTGTCAATTATCATATACAACACATCACCTTATTCGAGGCCCATGTTAATCAGTTTCTCAAAAAATTGAAATAGGACTTGACACTATTCAGGAGCGCCGAGGCCAACAAACTGATAAACCGATCCTACTTTCGGGACCAGGAAAGGTATATCTGTGAGATCAGATTCTTATTTTCTCATTGCTTGTGCCAATCCCTATGCTGTTCTTAAATCTCTGTCTTCCAATTCAGGTGGGGCAAGCTCTGGGCCTCACCACTGATTGGTCGAACCATCCTCTCTACACTCCTGGTACGTTTCTGCTGTATATTGCTTGAAATCCTGTTTCAGAGAAACAAATGCCTGAAATATCTGCTGATTGAGATTGTTCAAATTATACTGACTCTAGTATTGACCTGTTTATCCTCAGGTGGGTTGGAAGTACTTGACGGGCCAGAGCCGGAGAGCATTTTGGTCGGCCCGCGCGTAGGCATCGAATACGCGTTGCCGGAGCACGTCACGGCGCCGTGGAGGTTCGCCATTGCTGGCACGCCGTGGATCAGCGCCCCGAAAAATACTCTCAGGCCACGCTGACGGCCAGGAGACATACCTATAGGAATGGATGTGTCAATGTTTTGACGAAAAACAGGGAAATGCAGTCTCCGGTTCCAACCTGCATTACTATTTGTCTGTTTGTATTTTGCTGAAGGCTGATGACACTGGCAGCTCGCTCCTGTAAATGCAATGCATCGATGTTTGTTGGAAATCCATGTTTGTTACTGATCTCGCGGCCCGATTTCCCCCTGATGCCCGCCTCTTATCGTGTTCGCGTAAGGGATAGAATGAATGAGACCCTTGAGCACTCGGGCACGAGCAGTAGCCCAATCAGCACGAGCTCACGGCGGGCAGCGCCATGTACCATGTTATTATGCCGAATCGCCGAGTACCAACAAAGTTTGGCCGATGGAGCATCCGATCTAAGACTCGAGCCATAAGACCGACGTGCTCAGCAGCCGAGCAATGGTGAAGATGCAGAAGTCATCACCCGCTCAATCGGCGCCCATAATTTTGCGCATGCTCTGATCCCGATATTCAATAGCAAAAAGATGTAAAAGAATAAGAAAAAGAAAAGAAAGATCGAATAAAAAGTATACGACGCCTGAGAGATTCGAACTCTCGCGGGGAAACCCCATGTACTTAGCAGGCACACGCCTTAACCACTCGGCCAAAGCGTCGTTGTTGTGTGTGTTGTCGCTCGAGCCGCTGAAAAAGCAATCCATGCGCTGAAAACTCTAGCTCAGGTGTAAGCTTTCCCTTTTTTTTTTCCTTGGCGGCAGCTGACGACGATGGGTTGGAAATAATCTCATTGCCGGCTTGCTGCATTATCCTCTGCAATCAGTCGTCAATTCGCCAGCGAGGTGAGGCAATGGAGGATCTCTCATCCATTAGGTCATCGCACACCGGCTGGATCAGAGGTCGCGCTGTGCCGCTGTGTCGAAGTCCATGGCCGCCGCCGGTGGCTCCGTCGTTCTCGTCTCCCGCCTTCTTCCCGTTCGAGTGCGTGCGGAGGGGTTGAGAACGGAGTAATCAGAGCTCTCTCCGCCGGCACATGGCGAGGAGGCGGTCTGAGGCGGGCGGGTTCTGGCTCGGCGTGGGCAGACCCGCCGCCGCCGGCGACCCAACTGATTTGCAGAAGGCCCGCCCTCAACAATATAAAAATTACATACACTCCCCTGAAACGGATCGCGATTAATAGCCGCGATCCATTTATTTACACAAAACTCCCTGACACTAATCGCGATCCAACTTTCTATACTAAACCCTCTAATTTGTTAATCACGATCCAAATATTTACAGAAAAACCCTAATGTTATTCTTATTTACAAAACTATCCCTGTACCGTCTGGGGCGAGCTAAATGGGCCGGGAATGAGAGCAGATCGAAACAGCTTGAAGGCCCGTTTGCGCGGGGTCCTTCGTGGTTGTCTTCCACGCTGCGCCGCGCCGCCGCCTGCCCGCCCCTCTTCCTCGCTCTCCCCCCGCCCGCCGCCGCGATGGAGGCCGTGCACGAGGAGATGCCCTTCGACCTCGACTTCCACCCGTCTGCCTCTCTCGTCACCACCTCCCTCATCACCGGCGAGCTCCACCTGTATGAACTGCCAAAACCTTCCTTAAACCTAACCCGTGTCGAGTCCCGTGCTTTATTTTATCATTGCTACCGTGTCTAATCGACTATTTTTCTATCTGCAGGTATCGCTACGCCCCTGAGTCGCAGCCGGAGAGGTACTCTCGAAAGCTCATGCTCCTCGTGCTGGTTAATTTCAATAAATGGTGTTTATGAGCTGCTATTTGGGTTTTAGTTTTAGCTTGGCCCTTATAATGTCTATAGCTTTACAGTTCCAATCTGTTGAGACCAATCGCAATAAGGCAACACGTGATAAAGGTCTTGTGGTTGTTGCGAATTGATAATTGTTTAGTAGTTTGTCAGTGCCTAATCTTAATCCATAATAAAGTCATGTGCCTGTTTTTAAGCGTCTGATATCTTAGTGTGAGTGATGGCGGTTAATTGAGTATTTGCGGTGTTCGGTTTCATTACTATCTTGTGTTGAACCTGATGCTGTTATGTTTGCTATGACTCTGGAGTTCGTTAGAATGTGGTTTCTGCAAACACATTTCAAAGTTAATTGTATACCTTAGGGACTAACGCAATTTTCATTTCCTTTCATCTTAAGGCTATTTGCGGTGAAAGCGCACAAGGATTCATGTCGAGCTATTCGATTTGTGGACTCAGGAAAAGGTAACGATTTATTGCCTTCTTCTGAAAGCACGGTGGATTTTTATGGACAATTATGGTCTTCAATCACTATGTACCTGAGCATCCTTATATGTGCTTCAGTCACTATGTTTCATTAGCACCTTGTTGGGATAATGTGGAACTTTGGGAGGTGGTAGTGGTACTACCTCTTTCTATCTTGTTATATCTTCTAACCATGTTCTGTGGCTTGAATTTATGTTGTGGCATATTCAGTGATTTTGTCGGGGTCCGCCGATTGCTCGATTCTTGCCACCGATGTAGAAACAGGCAAGTCCATTGCCTGCTTGGAGGCCGCACACGAGTGAGTTTTATTACTTTTTCATGTTGTGTGTGTGTGTGTGTGTGTGTGTGTGTGTGTTTTAATTCTGGAACTAAAGGATATTCCATTCTTTGGTTTGTATTGCAGGAATTGCATCAACCGCCTTGTATCTCTTACTGAAACTATGGTTGCCACAGGTGACGATGAAGGTTGCATTAAGGTATGATAAGATAATAAATCTGCTAGTTTAAGCTGCATATAGCTGTTGAATGGAGTAAATTTCCATTGTTATTTCTCCGCAACTTGACATTTTGGTGAATCATGCAATGAAGAATGTGGAAACTTATTTGTTTAAGCACACATGTTTGGAATTTTGAACCATCTGTATCTAGTCTAGACATAAAAGTGGAATTGTGTAAAGACGCCTGTTCTAGAAATATGCTTTGATTACATCCCTTTTTGGACTGATCTGACATTTACATGTTACCATGGTTGTATGTACATGAATTCTCATAGTATTTTTGTTTTGTTAAAAGTTAATCTCTGTAATGAAGTCTGTTTGTAATAATAAAAATCTATATGATTTCAGGTATGGGATACACGAGAACGCTCTTGCTGCAACTCTTTTCATGCCCATGAAGATTACATATCAGATATGACCTATGTGTCAGATACAAACCAGATACTGGCAACGAGGTACACAATTGCATTGTTTTAATGCAGATGAATGCATCACTCTTTTTTTTTTTAAAAAAAAAAAGTAGAACTATTGACATGTTGTAGGGATGGTAAACTGCTGAGCACTAATGATTATTACGATCCTTTTTATAGTCTTTTATCATGAACTTATGAACCACTTTTATTTGTGTTGTAATATAATTTTTATGCTCCGGTTGTTTGTAGTGGTGATGG
Organism: Eleusine indica; assembly: GCA_030378355.1. Lineage (NCBI taxonomy): Eukaryota > Viridiplantae > Streptophyta > Magnoliopsida > Poales > Poaceae > Eleusine > Eleusine indica. The sequence continues at coordinate 2,547,275 of CM059495.1, forward strand.
GACTTTGTCTGTTAACAATCTTCGTAGGAATAAAGTAAGTTGCCTTATCATCACATGTCATTCCAGTGTTTTTGAATCCTAATTTAATCAGTTTTCATAATCATTCTTAATTTGTTGATAGGTAAAGTACCAATCTGAATTTTCGGAAGATGAATTACTATCTTTGGTGATAATGAAGGTGGCTATTTTTGTAGATCATCTTTTGCTGATTACATTCATCTGTAATTTCATTCATTATAGTTGAGTATTAACTGATTCTCTCTGCCTTACAGAATGGTAAAAAAGTTGTTTGTGGAACTCCAAGTGGAGCGCTGTTGTTATATTCATGGGGACACTTTCAAGATTGCAGGTAAGGCATTTCAAGACTTCCAGCAACTTCTATTTTCCCTGATTCTATTTCTATAGTATGATATAATGAATTTTTATAGTCTATAATAATTGTCAATGCCTGTTGTTGGTTATATTCCTCCTTGTGATGCTGAAATTAAATTTATATCTGCTTCTCTCCTTTTCATTTTCTTATTGTCTATGAAGTGTCTCTGCTAGTGATGTATGTTGTGGTGTACTGACAAAGATTTTTGTGTTTAGTGACCGCTTTTTGGGGCATGCACAATCTGTTGACACCATGCTCAAGGTTAGTAGGACATGATCCTTAGATTATTACTGTTGCTCCCTTTTGTAATTGTTCTAATGACGAGTTCTTATTGTTATAGCTGGATGAAGAAACACTAATTTCTGGTGCATCAGATGGTGTCATCAGGTTGGAAACACTGCCTTAGATTCATTTCTTCTAGTTCTGACTAATATCTAATAATAACTTTTATTTTTAACATGGAACCCATTTTTCTGATGCAGATTAGTGGGTATATTGCCAAACAGGATTATCCAGCCACTTGCTGAGCATTCAGAATATCCAATTGAAGCCCTTGGTATATTCTATCTATTTGTTTGTACAAGTATTAACCTATATGTCCTCAGTTCTCACTAATTATCTATCCTATGCAGCTCTCTCGAGTGACAGGAAATATCTAGGCAGCATTTCACATGATAAAATACTGAAGGTGTCCTTTCTCTCCTTCCCCGAACTTTCTTTGTATGTGCACATATATATGATTAATATGAAATCTGCAACCTGTTTCTTTTGCAGCTGTGGGACTTGGAAGAAGCCTTGAACGGTCCACAACATGTAGTCCAAGGTGATGAGTCGGTTGGAACTGGCAGTGATGATAGTGATGATGATGAGATGGACGTTGATATGGAGCCAAGCTCTTCGAAAGGTAACACTCTTGTCCATTACTCCCTCCGGTCCAGAAATGTTGTCTTTTCTGACAGGGAGAAAGAGCTAGAATTGAGCTGTGCCTGCTTGTCTGACGACAGCGTTAAGAAAAAGAGAGTATATGTTAGTATGCAGTGGGCCCTTAGCTTGATAATTGTAACTGTATCTTTTGAAAGCTGTGTTATCGCTCTATTCTTCTCTGAAAGCTTATTATTATTCTGTATTTTGGGTCGAATTCAGGATCCAGGAAAAGAAAAGCAGGGAAAGGTGGGAGTTCGAGTAGAGCGGCATCAGACTTCTTTGCAGATTTGTAGCTGGGAGCGTCCCCTATCAAAGCTGTTTCACTTCTCGTGCATTTACAATTCGGAGATGGATGCCAAGTGCAGTTTTGATATCTTCCAGTGTGATGCATGTGAAATTTTGTTTGCGAAGTGGGCTGGTGCTAAAATGTATGATTTATTAACCTGGGCGATGTGCTTCAGGGAAATAGTGACGTAACTTTGTGGTACCGTCATTACACATGTTCTGATTGTAAAGAAACATTGTACGTGAGTCTCTGAAGCAAGTTCCGAGTGCTCACTGCTTTTGTAATGAGAAGAGTCGTGTTTTGTTCTCGGGGATAACTGCATAATCGCTTGATGCCCACTGCTTTTCAGGAACTTCTGAAATCTGAACTTTGCCCGTGCTGTCTGTTCATGGTTTGGGAGGCCTTGGAAGGGGGTATGTGAGTTGGCAAAGACTCGTTCTCGTTCACTAATAGAATCAGTCCATCTATGGTGATGACGGCAGTTGCTTCGTTTAACCAAAGCACCATGTAACCACTAAAGGAGAGTCCGATACCGATATTCAAGTTCAAACAGCAGAAAAAGAAATGGAGGAAATGTTATAATACCAATCAATCATGCGGTGCAAGTGCAACTGCAAAGCAGTCATGCATGTAGTGAAGCAGGGCTAGTAAAAAAAAATCGCAAAAGTTATATACGACGCCTGAGAGATTCGAACTCTCGCGGGGAAACCCCATGTACTTAGCAGGCACACGCCTTAACCACTCGGCCAAAGCGTCGGATGCTGATATTGTACCTTAGCGTCACATATTGATATTGTATCTCTTAAAATGTTAGTATCTACACAGATACTAGTACTTCGTGCATAATTTGTAGTTATTTGTGACCAAAATATAACAACACATGTGTTTGTATATGACTGACAGGAGGCCCAACTCGGAGCTTCAGCATCTTGAAATTTTCTGGTGGCATGAAGATGAAAGTGCACGCCTGCCGGCTGTTTTTCCTGTGGTAGGAACTGCACTACGGCCAACGTAAGAGAGAACATGAAACATATAAGAATATAGATAACACAGAAGAATTCACGCGTACGAATTCATTGGAATTCTAGGACGTGCAATGCACCGATGTAGGTGCCTGAAAAGGACAGAAAAAAGTCCAGTGAGCACTAAGTTCTATCATTAGTTCCAACCATGTGCATTTTATCCATAAAGAATGTATATCGCCATCTCAATTAACAATAGCTCAAAATCTCCCTTCATTTTTTTATCCATAAAAAAGGTAATATTCTGTTACAACGAATGTATATCTCCTGTTTTTTCCTACTAATCTCCTATTACAACGAACGGAGAAGGTAACAACTGCAGTTCGTAATGTGGGAAAGGCACTGTATATTTGGTACAAAGGGAGGAGAGCACATTTTGTGTCATCAAAGTGGGTAACAGTACGGGTATCAAGTTCAACACTACTATTCATCTTCAATTTCATAACAGATCTTGACTCCTCAGTAAAATATACAAATCCGAGCAGAAATACTACCGACAGTATGTGCCGAACAAGATTCAAAGAAAACACGCTCCATATGGTTCCTCCTTGAAAGTTGTATCACTATGGATGGAGGAATGTGAGCCTAAAATGCGGTGCAGCCCACAAGTCACTATTTACAAGCTGGATGAACTGAATCCTAGCTGGCAAGGTGACTGGGAGAGCTTTTGAACATCGTATGCCACATGTACGCCCTGGAGAGTACCATCTCAAGCTCATGGTGCGCCCAGGTCCTTGTGGGAAGGTGCTGAAGGAACATCACCATTTCTTGAAAATCCAGTTTCTGCAGCTTGTCTGACCACTGTGGAGGAAAAGAATTGATAGCTGTCAGGAAGTTGAAAGTCTGCCAAGCATGACAGAAAGATTGCTATTGGTGTAGTAAAAATATATTAACATCTTTCATGGAGACATTTTAAGCCAAATATATTCATCAGGAAATTTTGCTGTGCCCTGAAATCTAAAGCACACATGCTGTGCAGGTAGTAGCAGACTGAAAAAAAAAAGTAATATGCACAAAACAAATTAACCAGTAAGGGTAGCTTACAGTTAACAGAAAACTAGCCGATATGTACACAAGAAAATCTGGTAGATAATCTCCTTCAGCAAGATATGTATCCCACAGACGCGTGACAAGATGAAAAGGTATCTACAAGGATATGACTACATTAGACATGTTGATATTTTTTTAATGTGTATATGAAATGTTAAATCAAGTGCTACAAGACAAACCTCCCGTATCAGAAGGCAGTTGAACCAACGGAAGGCAAATTGAAGAAACTCTAGTCCTTGTTCTTCAATGTGCTTGGATACAGGTTCTGCATAGACCCAAAAATATAAGGTCAAAAAATAAGTGCCTTACAGTACATGGAAGAAGGAATTCTACTAATAACGACTAGGAAATTCCAAACTGATGCTTCTACAAGTATATGTTATGTATCTCCACATAAGAGTAATATTCCACTACACCCTCCGTTTCTTTATGTAAGGATTCCTAGAATCCTAATGCAAAAATAGTCAACAGGGGAAAAATCATATATACCCCTCAAATTACCTCAGCTCATCAACTGCTCACCTACCAACCAACCCACCAGATTTTGACTTATCCCTAGAAATGCTTACATTGTGGAAAAAAAAAATTGAATGCTTCAAATGTCATTGTGAAAAGGAGGAAGTAGAATTTAGTTGGAAGGGCCATCACATGTAAAAGTGAAGAAGTGGACAATATTATTTGCCACAAGGAGGAACTTGAAGTGGCAATACATGAGCATCAAAGGCACATACCATCTATACGACGAACTAGTTCCTTCAATCTAAAAACAAGGCGCTGAATTCCTGGTTGTGCAAATGTATAATGATCCTGCATCCCATCAAGGAACTTCGAGAGACACCAATAACAGTCCGCTTCTATGTTAGAAATGTCCTGTGCTGAAAGATTGTCCATGGACCATGTGTCCATATTGCCCTCTAGGTGCTCTGATAAGAACACAACCAAGAATGGCGTTACTAGGTCATTTATTCCCTGAACGTAGCCACTTGCTGGGTGACGAATGGCCCTGATATTGTCACATCAAAGAACAATGACATCAAGCATCACTGTATCCGCAGCAGGCAAACAATGCATCAAAAAATTTCAGCTGATAACCCCCCCCCCCCCCCCACACACACACACACACAACACCAACACAGCACCAGCAGCCAAAAAAAAGCCAAGATGCCAAGATCACACCTTACCATGTATATAAAATGCGCTCTAGCGATTTCTGAATTTGAGGATTCTGAAAGAAGGTAACATCAGGTACAGTTCTTGGGCAATCAACTGCAATCTGCAGGCCAACACGTGACCATAAGATGATCATTTTCAAAAACAAATAGGGTGAGGGAGTTGAGTTACAGGCCCAAAAAATTACCTGGCGAAGCATAGTAATTTCTTCATCCGAACGTTCGCTATCCGGAATATCGTAGTATTGAGAAACACATTCTACATATTCAAGTCTTTTCCTGGTTAGAACACCTTCTCGTCTATCTTTATTAGGCGGTGCATATCCCTGTAGCCAGATATGTTAAATAAAAAAAATTGATATATCATATACAAAAGAGGTTATACAAGCTTTAACACAGCATGTATACTCACCAATAAAAGCCTCCATACATTAGGCCGCATAAAGGGAGGCACACCGCTCCAAGATAATTCACGCAACTTGTCTACATAAAAGAGGATATGCAGCAGATGTCAGCTGAATTCTAGATGATCTAAAAGAATCAATCAAAGGATATTTTAAATTGACTACTTATTGGGAACTTGTTGAGTTTGACAAGTGAAAAAACTACCTCAGGTAAACAAATGTGCTTAATACAAGAATATTGATGTAAAACAATCTGCATACCTAATATAACAGCTGGCCTAGAGAGTTCCGTTGTGAATTTAGCAATTCTTGCAGAATCTGTAGCTCTAGCCCCAGAAACTAGCCCTTGGGCATCTGGTAATGAATTTGTGCTACTTGTTGATGGAGGATTTGATTTCTTTGCACTTGCATTATCAGATGAGTTTCCGGGTGTTGGACCATCTCCCTGCACCGTTACCAGTCACCAGTTACAGTACACCTTTACATGTCGAAAGCAATCAAACCAAAAACACATACCTCCTGCGAATCTTCGTTGCGCTCATCTTCATCGTGATCACTCTCAAAGCGTGGAGAATAATCAGGAGGGGAAAGAGGCTCAGACCGTCGGGTTAGCAAAACCTTCCCAGGAAAGCTGCGACCTTTGAGCATTCTGGCAGAGTTTGGACAACAACAACCAAAAACCATTTGTAAGGTTACAATCAGATCAGGAGCACAACGCCTAGCAATGTTAATATCTAACCAAATGGAAACAGCAAAACTTGCAGGGATATCTGTTCAAAAAGTGCCTCTTGGTTCTTTCGATTAACAAAGCTAAATTTGAATACTCCTAGTATATGGATAAAAGTAAAGGATTAACAACATTTCTTCGGGATATGCAACCAAAGAAATACTAAGCGAAACTATAGTCACAAGGCTTAACATACATATGAATTGTGTAAGTTTCAAGGATGGTGTGGTTGTAATTAGGTCATAATTGGCACTCTAAAATAGAAACTCATTTCGCAGCAATAAGATCGACGAGGGGGAGAGTCGCGCACGAGAGAGGAAATGTCGGCTTACCCTTGTACATTGCGCAGTGTCTGGTTGAAGCGCCACTCTGTGTTGTTGGGACTCCCGCCACCGCCGCCGCTGCCGCTCATCGCTGCCAGCTGGGATTGCCGGAGTCAGTGTGCTGTCTGACTCGGGCAACAGAGCTCCGGCAGCTCGTCCCGCACGTCCTTCAAGAAAGCATCACCTCCATGGCGATCCCTGATGCTTCAGCAATCAACGTCGTCGCCGAGATCCACGGCGTCCGACCAGCTAGAGCTTCCTCACCCGACCCCCCGGACGAGATCCACGGCGTCCGTCCAGACGCAGCCGCCCGTGCCCTCAGCGCAGCGTCTGTGCCTGCCCCCTTGATCCAGCTGCGAAGCAAGCGGTTGGCTCACCGATCTGTGTTTTGGAGGAGGAGGAGAAGGATTTGGGGATTCTCTTCGCTTTTTTTTTTTTTTTTTTTTTTTTTTGGTGCTCGTTCTATCTTTCGGTTACATCCAGTGGACCTGAAAGCGCCTTGTGTGGTATAGCTCATACTGGCGCAACAAAACGCACTGACTATCTTACGCCTCTCTCGTCACAAAGCGTTAAAAGGATCACACCCCAGCCAAAACCAAGTATCCCGAAAAAAAAAAGAAGAAGAATCAAAGTAGCACTACTGATCCATCAAAGGGTCATCAATGCAAGTGGTTACTCCTTGTTCATATTTATATATTATTTTAAGGTTTTTAATTTTTCTCTAACTACATGTTATTCTCGCTTTCTAATGCACCTTTCTCTCTTCCCAATATAATATTCTCTTTTCTCACTACATCTCTATCTCTATTTCTCTTATTCTCGTTTTCAGTGCACCCATCTTTTTACTTCTTCTTATTTCTCGTGCCCAACTCTAAAATAACATTTAAATGTGAACAGAGGGAGTACATAACCAGATGTATGATATACACCGAATATCAAACAAAACATAGTGATGCTAATTACTAAAAAAACTAATGAACCTCATTAAGTGTATGTTTAGATATTAAGATGTGATACTTAAATAAATAAAGTTTTAATATTAGATTATTGTTTCGTGGTTTCCCTTATGACTTTATTGGTTTCGTGACAAAATACACAGATTTATTTAACGAGTAGTGAAAGAGCTCCTTGCACAAGCCTATGTTAATTGTTACTTCCTCCGTTTGTTAATTCAAGTTGTTTTCGACCACTAATTTGAACTAAAAAATTACTACATCGGCTATCTAAACGATATTATTTCAAAAATATAGCATGTGCATATTGTAGGTGTAATGTACTATGTACCATGAAATAATCAGTTGTCATGTGTTGAACATATGTGTAATATCTAATCTTTTTAATACAAGGATAGCACGTGCGTATGGTAGGTGCAAAGTACTAGTAGTGTAATAAGTAAATCTAATTAGTTTTGTATTCTCTCTTCTATTAGCATGACAGTTGTATCATTTTACTCCTATCAAACTCACCGACCATTTCGCACGGCTCACGTCACGTGATGATTTCTTCCTCTCGCAGGGGATGCGCGCTGGGCCACTTGTCGGTGACGGACGCACCGCACCGCCGCACCGAACCGAGCTGATGACACGTTATTCCCCTGCTCGCGTTCCGGCCTCTCTTACGAGAAGTCAAGCAATCAACAGTTATGTCGCGACAGTTTGAGCGTTGGCACGTTTGCTCTCGGCTTGCAAACCGCGTGAGGCCGACCGAACCACACGGCAGACTTGAGCTGGCATGATTAGGCTTAGGCTTAGTCAGTGCCGGTGGTGCTTACTTGGGCAGGCAGAGAAGACGAGGCCACGTTCTTGCCGCTATCCCCTGTTGAAAGACCCGCGCAGATCGAGGTGGCACATGGAATTGTCAAGTCTCAAGAAGGTTCTCACGACTAGGATCGAGGTTCTGACTTCTGGAGATCTGCGAATGTGAGGCTTTCTTTGGATGCAATCAGAGCTCAAAAGAACATCTGGAAGAAACATGTCAACGTTTCTAATGTCGTGATCATGGTGCTGTTTGGTTAAATCCAATGGTTTGAACTTTTTATTCAACACCAACAATATAATTTTCTGCGAGGAAATTCTGAGTTGGTCACCTTGTCAACCAGGAGTCAATCGCAACTTTATTCCAAGAGAGGAGAAGCCAAAATCAGAGGTAGCATCCGCTTAATCCAACAAGCCTTGCAGTTGCAGGCTGGGGCACAAAAGGCACGTGCTCAATCTGAATGGTTACGTCCGTAAGTTAAATTCGACTTCCAAGAAAGCCATTGCTTGGAAAGGGAGTACATCGGATCAGAGTAGAGCGCGTCATTATCCTGATCCAGCTGGAGAGTGAGAACGCCATGTCACCTGTCACCATCTTCGATGACACAGAGAATCAACCCAACCGTCCAAGTAGTCTCTAGCAGCCTTCGTGCTCGACAGATGTCCACGAGTCAAACCAATCTGGTAGTGATCGACAACGTTGCCATATCATAAACGCATGTACGCCGCAAATGTAAAACGTGAACAGTTCAGCGTCAAGACTCGTTCCTTGCAAAGCAAACCAACCAACCAACCAAAAGCGAAGATACCTACGAAACACACTTGCGCTTGCGTACACGAGCAAGGAAAAACAGCTCGCATCGCAAGGCCGCATATCCATTCAGCAGCCAAACACAACTCTATAAATCAAGCAGGCAGCGATGAAGCGAAGACTACCAACAACAACACACACAAGCCTGATACCTCTTCAACGCGCTTTATTCGTTCACACGCATCTCCCTCCCGTTGCCAAGTGCCAACAGCCTCTCCTGATCTCGCCGCCGTCCCAGAAGGCAGAAGCCATGGAAGCCTCCTTCCTGTCGCTCTCGCCGGAGCTCCGCAACGCGCTCGTCAAGGTCGCTGTGTTCGTGCTCGTCCAGGCGCTGGTGTACCTGATCCTCCGCAACTCGTCCAACGTCTTCTCCAAGGACAGCAGGCTCAGGTCTCTCAGCTTCCGGCCGATGCGGTCCATGAGCGTGAAGCGCATGCTGGCGAACCTCTCCGACGTCCCCGTCGGCACCGACGAGCCTTCCACTTCGCCGTCCCTGTCGTCCGCGGCGTCACGCCGCAAGGCCAGCCATGAGGATTGATATGACTTCTTCAGGCCAACTAGGTAGTTTGGTCATTCGGAACTACCATTGAACATTGACTTGTTATGATTCATGCGTGTACATGGTATTTGAGCTCAGAGTATAGCGAGTCGTTTAGCTTTTGTAGTTTGAACTTGGAAGCATGTACATATACTGAACTGCAAGACTGGATTATTTGGTTTTTTACAACTTGTCTGCTCTTCTTCTTGTAAATATTTTTCCATCTATACATTTTGCGTTGTCATCGAGACCCGTCATAATTCACACGAAAGTTTGTAGCACTCCCCAATCTGTTCCACTGTGATAAGCAGCTGGAATATAGCTTTATTGATTGGGTTGCTACTGAAGAAATGGTATGGCATTTTTTTTATTTACATTTGTACAGTACGGTATGAGCAGCACGGCTTGGGTTCTGATCACTTGTGCTTCTGGATCATTTCTCTAACCTCGTCCATCACAAGCCATGCTTTGTGGCCTCCTATTACTTCTTCTGCCCATTCTCCATCCTTCCATAACTGGATATGAATGTGTACTCCGGGATCAAACGTTTATCTAATTTTAATGAAAATAAGATGAAAATTGAATTATGGAACAGAATGTGGTATTACCTGAATAGTGGGCATTTTCTGAAGGTGAAAGCACATCCACACAGACATGATGGATGATACAGAAAAGGAGATGAAAGGAATCAGATAAGTTCAGAGCCAATCGAAAATCACTCAGTACACAGCCGAGATAGTCTAGAATTAGCTGACTTACGGTTATGTTTCCTCTTTTTACCACAGCCTGTGGAACTTTATTGACATCAACAAAGTAAAACCTGACTCTGCAACAGAAACGTAATGCGTGATTTATTAACCAAACAAATCAAGATATCGGCTCTAAACAGTTCATAAAACTTAGGGACCAGTCTGTTTTGGACAACAGGCCAATGTGACAAAAAACTTGAAATCATGTCAATCTAACACTGCATTGAGGTGAATTTACACTGACCCTGGATATTCCCCTGCTATCTTCTCCAGTCTGGGCTTCAGGTAAATGCATTTCCGACACCAACTAGCCATCCTGGAGAGAATAAACTAAATATCAACTCCAGTAATGATGGTGAGTAGCATAATATGCTAAGATTAGGTAGCATATCAATGACAGAAAGCATCTCATGTGTATCAGGGAGTTGAAAGGTTGAGTTCAAAGCAAAGCGCGTAGCACGGTACCAGTCGATGATGATGGGCTGCTTGTTCTCGACGGACCACCGCAGCGCGTCGTCGAGCTTCTCCATGGAGTCGATCTCCTCCATCTCCACCGGCTTGGCCACGTCCCAGAAGTAGGCGTCCGCCCTTACCCGCTCACTCATCCTCCTTCTCCCGTTCCCGCGCCACAGCCACAGTAGGCCCCGCCCAGCCGCCGCCGCCGCGCCGCCCACGGTCGAGCAAGCGGCTGAGGCGTGCGGATGCGTGGAGGCCGCCGCCGCCGCCGCTGCCGTGGCTTCCCGCACGCAGAGCGCCCGCGGGCTCGGCGCGAGGAGCGCCATTGGTTTCGGATGCTGCTCGCGACGGTGATCGCTGACGGTGTGGATGGCGGAGCAGAGGACGGGGTATATGCGTCGAACCGAAGTGGGGAATGATGGATGCTTATCCGTGGCAGGCAGCCGCGACCGCGCGATTCCGCGAAGGAGAGGAGGTCGACGGGTGTGGGGTCAAAAGCGCCGGCTACTGGATCGCGAAATATCTGAAGATATTTTTTCCGTACGGGCTTGGTCCGGCTTGCTTGGGTCCAATGGACTCGCATCGCATGATCCGCGGTTACTGATGGGCCTGCCTCCTGCGGGAAGACTGAATGGGCCTTCTGCGATACAGGCTCATAGCTCTTGCCATCTACGAAACCGACGGCGGCCCAGAATTTCAGTCGGGGACCACTACCTGACTGATCAGTTGGTAGCCTGGCACCGTGGTGGTACGATCCAGTGATTCCAGTTCCAAAGCTGGCATGGGTGGGTGCCCAACACCAAAATCGAACCGGCAGGTCAGAACCAGCCGCCGTCGTCCTCCCTCCTCCCATTCGTGTCAGGCCTCATGTCGTTATCACGAGTCACGACGGTACTGACGCCTATACGGTAGTACCTCCAAATCGAACCAGGCACATGCAGGGGTTTTGCTTGGTTAGCACTTAGCAGCACCCTGGGAATTGAAATACGGCCCGTAGCAGGAGGGAAAATTGACCAAAACTCTCGTTGACGATTGGGTTGGATGGCAACAAAATCGTCCCGAATCATGGCGCCTCTCAACGGAGGCGAAATGCCACGACGGCGGACGGATTCGTGGCAGAAGCGTCCGTTGGTGCCTCCGTGGCTCGGTGCGCCGCCGCCGTTCTAGCTTGCTGATTGCTGATGGATGTCCGCTTTTTGAAGTTGAGCCGTTCTCATGTGGTCATGTGCCCCAATCGGAAGAAGTTCGTTTTGGCCTTTTTACCGCAGCGCCGTCCGCCGTCCGCGTACGAATTCATGATCGAATCCCATGTACTGTTGGATGGCTGCGCTAGGCATGCACGCTTCGCTTTTGCGGTCCCACTGTAACAAAAAGATGGCTATACAAGGCGAGACACCCTTTGGCCTTTGCTTAAGGCGCACTCCATGAATCTTTCGAGCGATGAGTACCTCACACAACTTTCAGGCCTCTTCGTCTGATCTTTGGAGAAAAAAAAAACGCACTCGATCGAATCTAAGCTTTGGAAAAACAAACGCACTCGGATCGTTTAAATCCAAGTTTGTAGTCTTGTGCTAGATGTAGTAGATGATGCATGGCACTCGCTTTCAAGAATGAGGATCCTCGCTCCATGAATGCAATTGGTCCATTACCGTGGTGTTTATGATGATGCGCGTGCTAAGCAGGTCCTGCATTGCTTGCATGCCTACCGACCCAGCGGCGTTTGGGCCCCATTTTATTTGTCACTGATGTGTTACTGCGTTTCGATCTATCTCTATCTCTGTATCTAACATGCTCGTTCCTTTCACATTGGATCTCCAGATAAGCCAGGGCAGGCCCCGTAGTGACCGAAATCAAACTTTCTTAGCTTTAGTGGCGGGACCTTTCTGCATGTGGCTTCATGGCAAACATGATAAGTCAAAAGAAGCAGAACACAGAACGGTTTGCCAAAGCAACCGCGCGCGAACGTGACATCGACACGTCACGATACAATCCTCTGAGGTCCATCCAACAATTAAGTGAACCGGGACCTAAACCCTTTTCAGCGCAACTGTGTCTGCATTTCCTGAACTTTAATATTCCCTAATCTGTTCGGCTCATCTTCACTATTTGGCAACCCGCTTACCTTTTTACCGGAATCTATAGTTCTTTTCTTTGCCGTGTAAAATAGTGGCGCCGGTGCCTAATCTGGATTAATATATCGTGTAGTATGATATTGGCATCTGATCGCCAAGGATCTTAGGCTGTTCCCCGGCCAGCTCCACCTGCGAACAAGGGGGCGGGGAGATGACTGAGAACTGCAATGCAACGAGCCAACGACGGATCTGTATTATTCAGGAGTTAGGCAGTAACACATGGCTTTATCCTTCAATGAAAACTTGCAACATGTCTCGGTCTTTTGCGTGTGGGGATGGTCAAGTCGCATGAAAAAAATAAATGACTAACCTCGTACTCTAAACCTATAGGAAGTGGGAACAGAGTGTTATGCGTGATTTCAGTCCAGATTGACTCCTGGAGCCTCGCCTAAATTTAACCCGGCGCACTTACACGTAATCCGATCTCTCTGTATGATGTGAAGTTTCTGTATTACTGATATTTTAAAAAGAAAAAATATTATACTGGTAAATATCTCTGTCACTGCAGACCAAGTTCGATATGGACGGTCCAGGTGAAAAATTACCGCCAAAAACGAGTGTGGAAGCTGCGGCTGCAATAGCCTTGGGATAGCGAATCGCTCAACGGCAGGTGTCACCGTCGGATGCCGACGTTCATACGACCGGGCGGTACGGACTGGGAAGGTACGGTCGCACTAGGTACGGCAAACAGAGTCCAGAGCAGAGGGGAACAGGAATGGCGTGTGCCAAACAGTCAAAGAGCACTTCCACATCTGTACAAGCACCCGGACTCCAAGAGAGGTCAATGGTATGGTACCATGGCAGTACTGATTTTTGCATGATGGCCTAATGATTCTGTTTGGAGAGCAGGGACTTTCACGTGAAGAAAAACTAATTCAACGAAGGAGTCACTGAAAATTCGAGCTTTTCGGTGGGTTATTTGTACCCTGTGACTTGGCCAACGACTAAGATTTTTGTTTTGTACTAGCTCATCAAGTTTTCAAGGTAGTCATTATCTACCAGAATCTGAACTACTGTATTCTATTAACTACTACTCCAAAACTCTTGATGAGCTACATCAATAGGAGTAGTGCCGTATCCACATATTGTTGGAACTCTTTTGGATTTGACTCACAAAAGCACACCTATCAAGCTTGCATAGTTGCGAGGCCTTTGCTGTCCTGTTGAACCCGTCCCTGTATCTAATTGAAACCGACTATTGACATAATTATCGACTCTAGCCAATAGACTATTGATGGATTATCATCAAATGGGAATAGGACCTCCGTTTTATGCTGAGAAAGCATAGTGTAACATCACCTGAAAAAAAAAATCAGACCACTTACTTTTGTTGTGCCTCCTTAAGAAACAATGCACAGTAAGCATGAGGGCATGGAAAGAAAGTTGGCACCAGCAAGCATCATGAGATGAATAAAATAGGGATTGTGCGTGTTCATACAAAACTATATACTTCATGTATCCATTTTATCACAAAACTATAGAGTTCATCGAATATCTAATAGGTTTAAAAATATGTTAATCACACTAATTTTTAGTTGACCGAAAGTTTAGTCAAGTTTCAATCATCGATTTAAATCATCAGATCTAGATCTAATGATTTATAATTATTATACATATAATTCTAAAAAAATACAAAATAACAAATCATTAATATGAAGCTTTCAGTCGTTTGAAGGTTAGAAAATATGTAAAAGCATATATCGCAAATGTACAGATTTAGTGACTAATTTCTCTTATTATATATTCCATAAACCTATAGTTCTGTGGTTTTAACTTCTTAAACACGTAGTACTAGTTTGTGACAGCTGCTTTGTCTAATTATATGTAGTTTTTATAAGATTCACTTTTAAATAAGTCAGTAACTAGAAATGAGCATTTCAGTTGCCGGGATGCACGCTGATCTGCTGAAGCCCGGAACATGAGACGGTAATTTACGCTACCCCAGCAGGCAGCAGCATTCCCGAGAGATCCGGCTTCTGTTGGGCGCCGGCTGCCCGGCTGGCAGAACGGTTTTGGATTCGCTAGCGAGGCCACTCCCACAAAACCCACGAAACAAATCGCGAGAGATTCCAAAAAAAAAAAAAATCCCAAAAAGCTCGCCAAGTTAGTTAGTTTCCCTTCCAGCCCGCACCACGCCGCTGCGGCGTCCTCCCCTACAAAAGCCTCCGCCGCAGCAGATCGATCAGCCACGCACGCCGTGCGCACTCTCTTCTCCCCCGTCGCGCCACCGCCTATGCAACCACCCCTCCGTCTCTCCGCTTCTAGACCCTAGCCGACACCCGCCGCGCGCGGGCCACCGTTCCGGCCGATGAAGGGCGCGTGGCGGCAGACTAGCGGCGTGGCGGCCGTGGTCGACCACCTCGGCGTTGTGGTGTGCGCCGGGCGCGCGCGACCCGCCAGGCTCTGCTTGTACGGCCTCGCGCTCTCCTTCGCGGCGTTCGCGGGCTTCCTCGCGTTCGCGCCCTCCATCCCCGCGCCCCCGCCCTCGTCGCCCGCCGCGTCGTGGCTCGACGGCCTGATCGCCTCCGCGTCGCCGTACCGCGCGCAGGTATCGGGCTTCATCTCCTCCCTCTCCCTGTTCCCTGCCAACTCCTCCTCCTCCTCCTACACGGGGACTCCTGATGGTGGCGCCGCGGTTGCGGCGAGGCGTGCCGGGTTCGCGGCGAGGGGTTCGTCACCGGGAAGCCCTGGTCCCAGTGCGGCTCCGCCCGGTGAGCACTTGGGAAGCGGAGGCGGGGTTCCTACCGGCCGTGCCGGCGGAATTCTCAACGGCGGTGGCGCGCCAAGTGACGCTCCTGCTGCGGAGGTGCAGAGAGGCGCGCCGCCCAAGCCCAACGATCATGTTCGAGGCGGTGCCGAAGCCCAAAATGTCACAGGGAGCGCCATCGCCGAGAACAAGGGTGCGGTTGAAGTCCCAGGCGGGGGATCATCCAAAAATGGTGCGACGGTGAAAGGAGGCGTGCCGGTTCGGAGCAATGACACAGACGTGAACGGAAGTTCGTCAGGTGCTGGAGATGGCAGCGCGGTGAAAGCCAGCGCAAGGAATGCCGCCGGCTCCACGCACCATCTTGGGAGTGGAACTGCAGCTTCAATAAATGGTACTGCAGTTCCATTCAAGAATCAGACTGTGAATGCAGTTGCAGCGGCCATTGGCGGTAATGGAACTGCGTCTCAGAGAAGTGAAGCTGGTGGCCGTAACCAAACCGTACTAGTTCAGGCTCCTGCAGGTATTCAGAACAGAGCTGCTTCAGGTGGAAGCAGCAGGTCAAATTCTAGTCAAAAGGATGATCATTCTGCACCAGCAGTTACCCCAGTAGCCAATAGCAGCAGCGCCGTGCCGGTGAAAGAAGCTGCTGCTACCGGCCGACGCAGGAAGGTAGATTGGATTGAGAGTATGGCCAGCTGCGATATGTTCTACGGGAATTGGGTCCGAGATAACTCCTACCCTCTGTACCCTGCTGGATCATGTCCTCACATCGACGAGTCCTTCGACTGCCACCGCAATGGCCGGCCTGACAATGCATACCAGAGGCTCAGGTGGCAACCCAGCGGATGCAGAATCCCAAGGTAAGAAAATTTAGCTTGAAAAGCAGTCTTTACTGAATTCACTTAGTAATTTGTGTGGGACAGATTTTCTTTCGGCGAATTGTGTGTCACAGTTTCAGTTATATGATGCTTGTATTAGGTTGAACCCAATTGATATGCTGGAGAGGTTGAGGGGAAAGAGATTGGTATTTGTCGGTGATTCGCTCAACAGGAATATGTGGGAATCCTTGATCTGCATCTTGAGGAATTCTGTGAAAGACAAGAAGAAGGTTTTTGAGGTATCTGGCAGGAGCCAATTCAGGGCCGAGGGTGCTTACTCTTTCTTGTTTCAGGTACATATGCTGTATTCCAAAATTTTGTTGCTTTTTCCTCGTTTCAGAGATTAGAATGAATTATCAATGTGGAAATTTCCTGTTCTTTAGGACTACAATTGCAGTGTGGAGTTCTTCCGCTCCCCTTTTCTTGTCCAGGAATGGGAGATGCCAATCAGCAATGGAAAAGGTACCAGGGAAACTCTCAGACTTGACATTATCGACAGGACTTTTCCAAGGTACAAGAATGCCGATATCATCATCTTTAATACTGGTCACTGGTGGACGCACGAAAAAACTTCTCTAGGGTAAGCAATATACGCGCCCTTCCCCATTCACTGAAGATCAGAGTTCAGGCATTCTTCATTTCATTTGCTGTATGCTGTTTTAAGTATGCTAAAATGTGCCACAGGAAAAATTATTATCAAGAGGGCGACCGTGTATATGGTGAGCTGGATGTCCATGATGCCTATCGGAGAGCTCTCAACACCTGGGCCAAGTGGGTTGACTCCAATGTTGATCCCAAGAAAACCACTGTGTTCTTCAGAGGCTACTCTGCATCCCACTTCAGGTATGCAGAGCTACTTGTGAACCTTCTTGCGAGTTCAACCTGATGTATTATATGAGTGGCTGATGTTTATTGGGTAATCCTGTTATGCAGTGGGGGTCAATGGAATTCAGGTGGTAGTTGTGACCATGAAACTGAGCCAATAAGAAATGAGAAGTATCTTACACCGTACCCAACAAAGATGACCATTCTTGAGGAGGTGCTCCATGGGATGAAAACACCTGTTGTGTACCTGAACATAACAAGGATGACGGACTACAGGAAGGAGGCACACCCTTCAATCTATCGCAAGCACAAGATGAGTGAAGAGGAGAGCAAATCACCTGATGTGTACCAGGATTGCAGCCACTGGTGCCTTCCTGGTGTACCGGACTCCTGGAACGAGCTTCTCTACGCACAGATTTTGGTCAAACAGCGTCAAACGATGCACCAATAAAGGCAAGTGCAGACTTGCTTCTTCTTGTATATGAACTGTTGTAGTGAATTGTCAAGTTGCGTAGGACAATAGTCCACACGAGGAAAATTTGATATAGCTGAGGCCAGGGATTATTAGAATCCTTGCACAGAGTAAAAGCAGGCAGTT